>OX465597.1:135003515-136253515 GCA_950022295.1 Bromus sterilis
CGGAACAAAGCATTAACAATCAATGGATACATGGAATCCTCAAATTATAGTCCATCCTCTTTGGTGTCCCAAGCTGTCACCATTAGGATCGTCGGTTCCGGAATATAATAGGTGCATACAAATCATAGATAGGATCAGGAACACAAATATATTCATGCAAACACATATGGTTCAGATCTGAAATCATGGTAGTCAGGCCCAAAGTGAAAAGCAATAAGAACAACAAGTTGTAGCAAAGATGATAAACACCATAGTAGATGATAGGCAACATGCCCCCAACCATCTGATAAATAATTACATGATCTAACTTATCCAATCCCTACCACCCCCATTGCCTACAACAGGGAATTACTCACACATGAGAGGAGAAGTCATGGAGGAATGATGGAATCTTGATGGTGATCACGATGGCGATGTCAACGAACGCTTATATTCTTGTAGACTATATTGGGCCTCCAAGCGCAGTGGTTTGTAGGACAGCAACAATTTCCCTCAAGTGAATGACCTAAGGTTTTCGAACTCAGGGAAGTAGAGGTTGAAGATGGTCTCTCTCAAGCAACCCTGCAATTAAGATACAAGAAGTCTCTTGTGTCCCCAACACACCTAATACAACTAGGAGTTGTATAGGTGCAATAGTGCGGTGAAGAGATGGTAAAATATGGGTGAGAGGTGTGGCAAAACAAAGTAATATAAATCTGCAATAAGAAGTGCAGCAAGCAAACATGTGACAAAAGTAGCACAAACGGTGTAACAATGGTGGAAATAAGGCCTAGGCTTCATACTTTCACTAGTGGCAACTCCCAACAACATTAACATAGTCTAATCACATGATATTTTCCATAAAACATGCAATGGAGACGCACTCGGAGGTCATTCCTTTGTGGTCAAGAAAGGACGAGAATTATGTACGGCTACAAAATTACACCTCAAAGTTCGTAGTCCTCAATCTATGGATTTCCCAATGTCACCGCGGCCATCCAAAGAGAGTACCACAATCACCACAACATAACTCAAGGATAGTCAAAGACAAGCAACAAGAGACTCTCAATCTTCAATCAACACACAAAAGAGGAAATCACTCATGAAACATCTGTCACCATGGTCTCGGGGATTATACAAGATAAGATCAAGTGAGTACATCAATCCTATACATAGAGGAAGGGGAAATATCATGGGATCACCCTAGGTTAACATAGCCTATTATCACAATGAAGATCACATAATGGGAGAGAGAATTGACCACATAGCTACTGGTAGAAACCTTAGCGCCGAGGAGGAACTACTCACACATGGACATTCTGAGAGAGAGAGAGAGAGAGAGAGTTGTTGATGGAGAGGTGCAGCCCGGAGGAGATGAAGGAGACGGCATCGGCGGCGGCCATGGCCATACCGGCGGCGGCCACGACCCTTGGGGGCAGCGGCCCTTGGCCCTCTTCTTCTTCCTTGGAGATGGTGCTGGTTTGTAGATGGATCTCCCCCTCAAGACGGCTGCCAAGGGCAGGAATTTTTGTGGTGCCCTTTGACCTAGGTTTCCTCTCTTTATATAGACTCTCGGATTCCCGTCATCCAGATTACGTCTTCGGTATTTCGGGGCCAGAAGGAGCATCCGACCTCTGATTGGGCCGAATTTTATGTCTAGATCCACCGGAAAAAATTACCTACAACTTTGTAGTTTTAAGTTTTTCCGTTTGAGGCCGTCATCTAGCGTTTCCGAAGCGATCTTTAAAACCTGTCTGGTGGGGACAGATTTCGGGAGAGTTAGAGTCCAACTCCTATAAGGCTTCTTTTTGTGATTTTTCCTTTATCCAAGTAATTCCTACACATAAAGTACAAAAACAAGAACTTGTGCACTTTCGCAACCATTAATAGGTTAGTTCCAAAATATGTTATAAAAAGATATGAAAGTGTATCAAAAGCATAGCAATATCACACAAAACATGCATGGAGGAAGAAGAAATTATAGATACGTTTGGGACGTATCAACATCCCCAAGCTTAATTCCTGCTCCTCCTCGAGTAGGTAAATAATAAAAATCATAATTTCTATGGTGACATGCTAGCAACCATATAAGAACTTTGAAAGTAAAGCAATCAAAATATGTGATTCAATTCAAGTCATTACAAGCAAGAGTCTATATTGGCATTGAAACAAGAAACGAAAAAACATTAGGTGCAAGAGCTCTTAGCTGTCCATGACTCAAATGTCTCCAAATGGTGTTTGCGTGCAAGAAGGGGATATGGGAATACGAGAGAAAAAAATATTGTTGTTGAGAACTCAATCTAATTAGGTTTCACACTTGGTCTTCTTTGGAATCTTATCTTGACTCGTCCCCAGACCACTAGCTAGGTACAAGTCAATTTGATCCACTCCTGTTCGATATTTTGAGCACTCATGCAATGGATGAGCGTAAGCAGGAGAGTTGACACTTAGGATGGCAAAGAGATAATATGGTGGAGGAGGAAGACAAAAAGGTGAGAAAGGCTCACATCAATGAGGACAATCATAGGCGAGAAGGCCAAATGATAGATATGATGTGAGGAGTAGGGATTTCCATGCAACGGATGCACATATGAGCTAAAAAACTCTCCAATGGAACTAGTGGGGGGTGCATCTAACTTTCTCGCTCATGAAGACCTAGAGCTCTTTTGAGGAGGCTCATCCTTGGAATATGCAAGCCAAGTTCTATAGTGTGAAGGTCCCCACATAGCTATATGCACGAATGATCATCTCTATGGAGTACAAGGATAAGAGGGAGTAGTAGTGTGGATCTTTCAAAAGGATAGTAGTGTTGCCCCTTTCTCTCTTTTTATTTATTTTTCTCTTTTTTCTCTTTTTTTATTTTTTGGTGGCCTCAATGGCTCTTTCTATTGAAGTCTCATTTGTCCTCTTTGGGATCTTTTATTTTGTCCACTTTGGGATATTTTCCTCACTTAAGGGCAACACTCTAATTTACAAGAGGGTATAGAAGATCTTTCACACTTTACAAGGTACTCAAATCATAAAGAAGATGTAGCTATCAAGATGTATGCAATGTATGCCGCTGCCAGTGTAGAAGGAAAATGTATGACATGAAGATCAAGTCATGAAGAGGTGGAAGTTGCAAGGCAATATAACTCGGAAAGGCTATGGAAATGCCTTGATAGGTAGGTATGGTGGCTGTTTTGAGGAAAGATATAAGGAGGTTTATGATGACAGAGTGTATCATGCCAAGGGTTTGGATGTACCGGCAAAGGTGGACGCCAACTCTCGGAGTGAGAAGAAGGCAATGCACAGCACAGGAAAGGCTAGTAAATATGAGGAGGTGGAAGTGTCAACTTTCAATACTTACATTAGTCCGAAGAACTCATGCACTTATTATCGGTAATTCTCAATCTAATGAGGAGGTTCACAAAGAGACAAGTACCCCGAGGAGGAGTGTATGGGGGTTTGGTTATCCTTGGGCATCCTCGACTCATCGTACGCGAGTGTACTCTAATATCCGACCCCTCAAAAGATTAGTGATCCATCTAGTAGCTAGAGTTCTCAACTAGTTTTGTAGGTTTTGAAAATAAACACGGATTTCCCAAAATAAGACACCTATCACTAATAGGCTAGAGATCTTGACACCAAAAGTTCAAACATTAGTGACATCAATACCTCAAAACTATTGTAAGTTACTACTAAAATTAAATAGCAACCTCAATTACCTACTCGAACACAAGACACAACTCAGTGCAACAACCAACTCTCTTGACAAGATAAACATGAAAACTAAAGAGACTTCCAGCAACAAACTAAACAAAAGCCAAGGCTTAGACTAAAACTAAACATGGAAGTAGCTATGAAAAGATAAAGAACAAACAACAGTAAAAAGATAGGCGTGAAAAATCCTATGATGTTTTCTAGATTTTGAAAGTGTAGCGTGTTTCTCTCCCACACAAAGTAAGACGGGGTCTAACTTGTTATGAACAGAAAGCAAAGCTAAAGAAAAATAAAAATAAAACCTAAGAGCGAGACGCTCCAAGCATAGCACATAATGCATGAAGTGATAAAAATATAGTGAGACGAAGGACGAACTGATGGTTGTTGATGGAGAAGGGGATGCACGGGGGCATCCCCAAGCTTAGACGCTTGAGTGTCCTTGAATATTTATTGGGGATGCATGGGGCATCCCCAAGTTTGAGCGCTTGACACTCCCGAATCTTCATTCATCATCTTCCATCGTACACTTGAAAACTCCCTTCACACATAACTCATCATAAGCTGATTAGAGAGGTTAGTACCTTTAATAAAATAATTTTTCCCCATTGGATATAAAGATATTCTTGAAGACCTACTGTTTCTCAAGATTTCCAAAATGTTTTTTCAAATAAAAAGAAAGCTTAAGGTTTGAAAAAGTAAGGAGATACAAAACGTGTCAGAATCTATGAAAAACAGAACAGCACGTAAGGACAGACAAAACGTGGCAGAATCTGTGAAAAACAGAAAAACAGGTAGTAAAGAATTTTTTAGGGATACTTCTGCAACTGAAATAAAAAAACTCAGAACATACGAAAGTTCCATGATTGTATAAATCACGCTGTGTAAAAAATTCAGCTCAAAAAGATAAACTGGTGATTTTATCTGATTTTTCCCGTCACGAGGACAGAATCTGTTTTCTGGACAGCATGTCACAACTTTCACTTCCCTTGTCATATGAGGCTATAACTTGGCACAAAGCTTGAAAATAAAGATACAATGATGTTGCTACAGTAGTAACAATCATCAATACCACTAAAAAAAGAAGTAAAAACTCAAACTAAAGATAACAAGGGTTGTCTCCCTAGAGCTCTTTCTTTATAGCCATAAAGATAGGCTTAAGATTTTAATGATGCTCTCGTAGGAATAAGAGTTGAAAAACAAAAGAGAGCATCAAGAAGAAAATATCAAACATATTTAATTCTAACATGCTTCCTATGCAAAGGGATCTTGTAGAGAAATAACTGATTGAAGCATAAAGATATTAGCATAGGAAGCCAAAATAAGTGCAACTTCAAAACCTTCAACATAAAGAGCGGGAACTTGATATTATTGAAATATCTATAAGCATATGTTCCCCTCTCACAATAATTTTCAGTGGGATCATGAATAAACTCAACAATATAAGTATCACATAAAACTTTCTTATCATGATCCACAAGCATAGAAAATTTGTTACTCCCCACATAAGAAAAATCCTTCTCATTAGTAATAGTGGGAGCAAACTCACCAAAATAGCTATCACATGAATCATTCTTATCATGATGCACTTGTAAGAAATTATTCTTTATAGCACAAGTGTGATCACAATAATCATCATAGATGGGAGGTAAAGTATCATCAAAATAAATTTCCTCATCAAAACTTCGGGGGCTAAAAAGATCATCTTCATAAAACAAAGCATCCCTAAGCTTCTGGCTTTGCATATCATTAGTATCAAAAGTATTCAAAGAAGACATGCTAATAACATTAATAATATCATGAGTGTTGTTCAAATAATAAAGCTCCATAGGATTTTTTATCTCCTCCTCAAACACTTCATGCCCTAACTCAAGATAGAGCTCATAAATCTCTCATATTTTTTTTGTTTTCCATAAAGCCTAACTAGTGAAAATAAAAACAAGAAACAAAAAGATTTAATTGCAAGATCTAAAGATATACCTTCAAACCTTACCTCCCCGGCAATGGCGCCAGAAATAGCTTGATGTCCACGCACGCTTCAATTCTTGTAGATTATGTTGGGCCTCCAAGCGCAGAAGTTTGTAGGACATCAACAATTTCCCTCAAGTGGATGACCTAAGGTTTATCGAACTCAGGAAAGTAGAGTTTGAAGATGGTTTCTCTCAAGAAACCCTGCAATTAAGATACAAGAAGTCTCTTATGTCCCCAACACACCTAATACAACTAGGAGTTGTATAGGTGCACTAGTTCGGCGAACAGATGATAAAATATGGGTGATAGGTGTGGCAAAAGAAAGTAATATAAATCTGTAATAAAAATGCAGCAAGCAAACATGTGACAACTCCCAACAACATTAGTGGCAACTCCCAACAACATTAAAATAGTCTAATCACATGATATTTCCCATAAAACATGCAATGGAGACCCACTCGGAGGTCATTACTTTGTGGTCAAGAGAGGATGAGAATTATGTAGGGCTACAAAATCACACCTCAAAGTTCATAGTTCTCAATCTATGGATTTCCCAATGTCACCGCGGCCATCAAAAGGGAGTACCACAATCACCACAACATATCTCAAGGATAGTCAAAGACAAGCACCAAGAGACTCTCAATCTTCAATCAACACACAAAAGAGGAAATCACCCATGAAAATATTCTTCTAACCCATGTCCAATAGACCGCTGTCACCATGGTCTCGGGGATTATACTAGATAAGATCAAGTGAGTACATCAATCCAATACATAGAGGAAGGGGAAATATCATGGGATCACCCTAGATTAACATAGCCTATTATCACAATGAAGATCACATAATGGGAGAGAGAATTGACCACATAGCTACTGGTAGAAACCTTAGCCCCGAGGAGGAACTAATCACACATGGACATGCTGAGAGAGAGAGAGAGAGAGTTGTTGATGGACAGGTGCAGCCCGGAGGAGATGAAGGGGACGGCGGCGGAGGCGGCCATGGCCACACCGGCGGCGGCCATGGCCCTTGGGGGCAGCGGCCCTTGGCCCCCTTATTTTTCCATGGACATGGTGTTGGTTTGTAGATGGATCTCCCCCTCAAGGCGGCTGCCAAGGGGAGGAATTTTCGTGGTGCCCTTTGACCTAGGTTTCCTCTCTTTATATAGACTCTCGAATTCCCGTCATCCAGATTACGTCTTCGGTAGTTCGGGGCCAGAAGGAGCATCTGACCTCCGATTGGGCCGAATTTTATGTCTAGATCCACCGAAAAAAATTCCCTACAACTTTGTAGTTTTAAGTTTTTCCGTTTGAGGCTGCCTTATAGCGTTTCCGAGGCGGTCCTTAAAACCTGTCTGGTCGGGACAAATTTCGGGAGAGTTAGAGTCCAATTCCTACAAGGCTTCTTTTTATTTTTCCTTTATCCAAGTAATTTATACACATAAAGTACAAAAAAAAGAACTTGTGCACTTTTGCAACCATTAATAGGTTAGTTCCAAAATATGTTATAAAAATATATGAAAGTGTATCAAAAGCATAGCAATATCACACAAAATATGCATGGAGCAAGCAGAAATTATAGATAAGTTTGGGACGTATCACCTAATTTGACTCCTATTTTTATCCCCAATGAGAAAACCCTGAAACAGAAGTCGATACTCCAATTCTCGTCGCGGAGCCGCCCGCCACCTCTATTTTTCTCCGGGAGAGCTAATCTGGAGGTTGTTTTGGCCTCCGGTGAGGGGAAATCATCGCCATTGTCATCACCATAGCCACTTCATCATCCTTCCATGTCTCCCCCATCCATGTGTGAGTAATTCCCTGCTGTTAGCGAAGGGGATGGTAGAGATTGGATGAGTTATTTCATGTAATAGTTCGTCAGATTGTTGGGTGCATGTTGCCTGTCATATACTATGGTGTTTATCATCTTTGCTACTACTTGTTGCTCTTCATGCTTGACACTTTAGGAGTGAGTGCCATGATTTCAGATCTGAACCCTTTATGTTTTCATGAATATATTTGTTTTTTTGTAAGACCCGATATGCGGTACTATTTTAGATCTGAACGTTTCCATCCAAACCCGAGGACGAAGCACATATCGGACCCACCGACAAATGACGAAGCCATATGTCTCAGATTTCAACATGATATCACAACATTACAGCTACAAGGATACAACATCTCATACAATCGGCATACAACTTCTTTAATACAATACAACAACGGAAGGTACATGTATGAGTACAGACTACAATCTATTGCCTAGTGGCAAATTGAAAAGGCACCGCTCCCACAACCATGCTCTCCGCCGGGATCCGCCTAACTAGTCGTCGTCGAGTCTCCACATGGACCTTCGATCACCATACCTGTTGTCGATCAAGAACCCTGAAAAGATTTTGGGGGTAGTATCATGAGTACAAAAGTACTCAGCATCCAACTGTAGTGGTCAACTGACCCAACAAGGACTTCATCACTCGTCATTATAGGATAACTAGTAGTTCACGGTAAGGATGGGGTAAGTGGTTAGGTTGCTGCCGCACTACCATTTATGAAGTGACTAACGATCTAGAGAGTAAGATAAGAAGGAAAGCATTCGATGAGGAATCACCTCCAACAAGTCTATTATCAGTCTACTTATGCAAGCATAACACCTGTCCTATCCTTGTCCTCCTCCTCGCATCCTGGCGAAGAAGAAGCAGTCAAGGCACACACACGTTGATCAATTTTTAGTAATGATTCGGTTGATGTTATGTATGAACAAGGAGGGTACCAACTGCCCATTACAAGGCTCCACACGCATGCCATCTCTCTCAGTTGCTACCCATCATAGGCAACCATTTTATGATTTAGTTCTGAGAGATCCGAAACGACATGTCCCTCTAACTAACAACACAAAAATCTGCGTGGCCCCCGGTGAGTCGACATCCAACCCAAAACCCGGTCGCACTCTCGAATCGGTCTCTACTGTTTGGACGAGGTTGGCATAACCTACCCTCGCCCGGGCAGGCTCCCTAGATTCCAGGTGTGGACCAATAGGATATACCATCCCACTGGCCCGGTTTGTTGGAAATCCGCGAGGCCGGTCAACTCGCACACACACAGTTTGCAAATGGTAAAATCAGGTTGGGCCACCACTAGAAATGTTTGAAGCTAGTTAGGTAAGAAAAGGGTATCACATAGCATCCCACACGTGGTTAGGCACTCTCAGTCTTAGAACAAACACCTGGAACTCGGATCCAACATGACTCGAATGGAAAAAAGTGTCGAGGCGGGATAGCCTAACCTTCCATCCTTCGTCGAATATAGTAAACATCATAATAATCATATCATCCACAACAATATAATAGCGTGATAGCTCAATCCAAGGAGTAACAGGGTAACATTCGTAGCATCCTAAACATGCATACTAAGCAGGGGCTGAGAAACGAGCAATAGTAATATAGCAGTATATGGTTTGCTGGGAGGGGACATGGCTGTATCGGTTTAAGAGAGGCTGTAAACATGTGGTAGGATCAAACATCGAACCTATCTTAGACTATCATGCAAAACGTTGGTTATAATAGAATGGATCATAAGCAATGTATAGTCCTTGCCTGTTGATAAGTCGGGTTCCGAAGGTGTAGTCGATCACAAGCTCGCATCCTCTCTGAGAGTAACCACGGGAGCACAAAAGAAGGAAACACTGGAAAAGCAATCGACGATCAAGCATCTAATACTACGAAGCAATCACAATCAAGCAAGATCAAGAGCGCAACATAAGACACGGTAATATGGTACGGTCTACCGTCGAGAGCGGTTACTAACTGGTTAAGTGAAGTATCGGTCACCCACGACGATACCGCACATTTTCCAAGGGTTGAAGTTGTTTAGCTACACAACATGAGCAAAAGGTTGCTAACATGACATCTCACACAGGCATGGCATGTCACACAAAGATGGCGAGAGGTGAAGCATAAAGTAAACTATCTATGCTAGTCGAATTAAGTGAGGAAAAATCCTAAACAAGGCATATCACTAAATACATCTGGTACTGTTCTATCCTAACCCATATTTTATTTTTGTTAACAGCAGCAAACAATAGCACAATCACAATCTTCATGCAATTTTAGTCAAGTTACATGGAAAGAACACCCCAAACGGAGTTACGGTTATTAAATTATCAGCTAATACATTTTTACAGTGGCAAGGGTTGTAATTAGCAGTGAAACAGCATGTAGGCAAATGCAAACATGGCAAGGAAGCACATTTTATTAATCTACACAAAAATCTAAGCAAGTTTCATGTATAACGCATCGTGACCCGAGCTACCGTGAAAAAGATATCGCCATTGCAAAATCCTATGTTTTTCTGTAATTTATTTTAATGAGGAAGTAAATCTAACGAGCACTGGGCCAAAATAGATCTAAATGGGCCTAACAGGGTGAGCGTCAGATAACTAAATATCGCACGAGGCGCTTAATGGTAGCAAGGGATCTGTGCCTAGCCCATCCCGCAAAGGAAAAAAAGGGGGAGACGAGGCTGCTCACCACTGGGCCGAGGCCCAGCTCGAGGTTGGGTGCGGGATATGTGGCTCTCGCTCGGGGCGCTAGGGGGACGCCTTGGGCCGGGGCGCTGGACGGGCTGCGGTGGGCGCGCCGGTAGTACTGTTCTAGATCTAGATGTTTCCATCCAGATCCGGGGACGAAGCACATATCGGTCCCACCGCGACATATGACAATGTCAGATGCCCCGGATTTCGAACATGATATCACAACATTACAGCTACAAGGATACAACATCTCATACAATCGGCATACAACTTCCTTAATACAATACATCAGCGGAAGATATATATCTGATTACAGAATACAATAAAATGCCTAGTGGCAAAGAGAAAATCACCGCCCCCATAACCACACCTGTTGTCGAAAGTTGTAACGGTGCTCGGGTGAACCTGGTGTCGCAAAGGTCGTGTGCCGCTTGGGAAAAAGGTTTAGTCACGCATGCGGGTACGAGAAAGAGGGGGAGAATATTCACCGATTAATAAATCAGAGAAACAAATATTACAAACAATTCTAACAAGCAACAAAAATAAAGAAACAAAGACATTTTATAATTTGGGTGAAAATCCCGGGCTGTTACAATACAACACCACCAACAAGAGATCTCGTCTCGAGATCATGGACGATCCGAGGGAGAGGAGGGGCGAGAAAAGAGAGCCGACGATCTTTAACACCACCAACAAGGGACTCTACTCTATGTCGACGATGACCTTTCGTCGAGAAAAATTCCGCGGGGAGATGGCAACGTCGAAGAACGGAACCATCGGGAGATCAAGAGAAAGAACGATATTCCAAAGTGACGATCAAGGGAAGCATTCTCACTGAAATTGTGAGGATACTGGGCAAGAGGACTGAAGTCAACGGACGACCGAGATGTTTACCCAGAGTCGGAAGAAGTAAGGTACTACAAGAATTCCCAAACCGAGATCGGAAATGAGACAATACGCTGCAAGCAAGGAATTGTAACGGTTCCAAAACTATACACTCTTGAGAACCTAAAGTTTGAAGGGGATAAGGCGAGAATAAAACACTTATGTCACTTGTCCTGACCAGAGCAAGGGTAAGGAGTAAAAATATTCCTACTCTCCGATAACTAACTTAGTAACTACAAATAGTTTTTTGTCTAGACTCGACTTCGACCAGAAAAGGGATCCTACGGTCGGTAAGGCTCTGATACCAAGTTGTAAGACCCGATATGCGGTACTGTTCCAGATCTAGATGTTTCCATCCAGATCCGGGGACGAAGCACATATCGGTCCCACCGCGACATATGACAATGTCATATGCTCCGGATTTCCAACATGATATCACAACATTACAGCTACAAGGATACAACATCTCATACAATCGGCATAAAAATGCCTTAATACAATACATCAGTGGAAGATATATGTCTGAGTACAGACTACAATCAAATGCCTAGTGGAAAAGAGAAAATCACCGCCCCGATAACCACAGGGGTCCAGGCTCTCCGCCGGGATCCGCCTAACTAGTCGTCGTCGAGTCTCCACGTGAAACGTCGATCACCACACCTGTTGTCAAAAGTTATGACGGTGCTCGGGTGAACCCGGTGTCGCAAAGGTCGTGTGCCATTTGGTAAAAAGGTTTAGTCACGCATGCGGGTACGAGAAAGAGGGGGAGAATATTCACCGATTAATATATCAGTGAAGCAAATATTACAAACAATTCTAGCAAGCAACAAAAATATAGCAACAAACACATTTTTAAATTTGGGTGAAAATCCCGGGCTGTTACACCGGCCCACCTGGCTGGCCAACGCGAGAGGGGAACGGGACATCGACGCTCCCGATGAGCAGGGGCGGCGGCGTCAGGTCGTCTGCCGGTGAAATTTGCTGGCCGGACCTTGCCGGATCCGGCGCGGGTCTTGTTGGGGAGGGGTGCGGGCTGGCCAGATCCGAGCGAAGGCGTGGAAGAGGAGGTCTTGGGGCGAAGCTCGGGGTTGGCGGACGCAAACCTTGGAGCTCCAAGGCCGTATATGGTGGGGCGTCCTACGACAGAGAGAGGTAAGAGAAGGAGAGGGGAGAGGAAGAGGCGCGGCAGGGCGGAGGGGTCGGATCGTGACCTGCTTGGCAGGGTGGTGGCGCGACGACGGCTGCAGACGGCGAGGCGCACGGGAGCGGGAGGACACCCACTAGAGAGCTCGGGCGGCGGCCCAGATCGGGCCTAGGGCGAGCCACGGCGGAGGCGGAGCCCGGAGAGGCTGGCTGGCTGTGCTGGCGACGTGGCGCCTCCGGGGCCGTAGATCTGAGGATTCGTCGACTCCGGTTGATCTAGGCTAGGGTTTTGGGTGAGATTGGACTAGATGCAGCAGATATGGGATTGTTAGAGGGGGTGACTGTAAATTTGTCTTAGGGAAACCCTAATTTTGGTGGGGAAGAGGGGTGGTCTATTTATAGACTGGGTTGGATGGGAGATGACGAAAATACCCCGGTTTCTCACTCGCGTCCGGTGTCGCACGTTTCTGACCGCCGAGACTTCGTATGACCTCCGATTCGGGAGAAACTTTGAACCAAGCGATACACGCGACGAGTAGGTGACGTCTACCTCACTTCGAATCTGTTTCGAGAACATTTTCTGGCGCCCAATAAAATAACCCATATAATTAATAAATGGGGTTTTCGTTCCGATGGCGATGGCTGGTCTTGGGCCGGAAGTTGTGACGGTGGTCGGGTGAAACTCGGTGTCGCAAAAGGGTCGTTGTCGTGGTGGAAAGGTTTGGTCACGCATGCCGGTACAAGAAGGAGGGAGCATATATTTACCAAATAATAAATTGGCGAAGAAAATATTACAAACAACTCTAACAATCAATAAAATAATATAGCAAGCAATTTTTTAATTAGGGTGGAATTTCCTGGCTGTTACAGTTTTGGATCCTATCTATGAATTGTATGCACCTATTATAGTCCGGAACCGGCGATCCCAATGGTGAAAGCTTGGGACACCAAAGGGGATGGACTATAATTTGAGGATTCCATGTATCCATGGATTGTTAATGTTTTTTCAAGAGGACCTTAATCCCAATAAGTTCATTCTGGCCCCGTTCGTAGCGGGATGGTAGGACAAAAGATGTTGTGCAAAGTTCTTATTGCAAGCACGCACAACTACCTTGGGATACATGCCTAATGTTTGATATTTGCCTAGATGATCATTACTTTTATGTGTGTCTTTCCCCATGTTAATTACATGTTATCTCTCATCTATGCAGTGCCCAATCATCCATTCCTTAATCCTGCTTGTTACTAGTCGATTTCCTTTGCAGTTTTTTACTTGCGTTGCTTTGCCACCACTATTTACGTTGCCACCGTCATTTCCATCATACCGTTACTACTAATAAATTGTTGCCAAGCAAGTATCTTTTAGGTGCGGTTGAATTGAAAACTCAACTATTAAAGCTTATAAATATCCTTTGGCTCCCCTTGTGTCGAATCAATAAATTGGGTTATTCTTACCCGCGAAGACTGTTGCGATCCCCTACACTTGTGGGTCATCAAGACTATTTTCTGGCGCCGTTTCCGGGGAGAATAACTTTATTTACAAGTCTACTTGGAGTCATTTTGTTTGCTGTGATTTATCTGCTATGGGTAATAATGGATACCCCAAGGTTCCGATCTTACCATCCACTACAAGAAAAGGTATTGTTCTTAGCACTAGTGCTACACTTGATTTACCGTCCGTTATGAGTAAGTTTGCTTCACCACCACCACATGATGCTTCTACTGAGTCTGTTACTATGTCTAATACTTTTGATGATGCTTCTACTACCTTTGATGAGACTGCTTCACTTGGCTACTTTATTGAGTCTCAGATTGCAAGGCTGCAAAACAGTATGGATTTGAAATTGCTGTTACACCTTACCCTATTGGTAGATCCTCTGGTTACCGAGACTTGAGTAGCCCCAGGGATAAAATTCTTGATGATGATTTTATTGAGCTTGATGATGAATTATGTAGGGAACTTGCAGAGTGTAATGATTTTGCAGGCCCTGATACTGTAAATAAGTTGCTTAATTTGCTCCTGATCCTGAATTTGCTACATCTCCTATTTGCATTAAAGATGATGATTTTGATTTCTCTGTTGATCTTTCACTTATATATATGGTTGAAGCTGACACCTTTTATGGCAGAGAAAATGAAGATGTTATTGCACACCTTACTAAACTCACTGAGTTGGGTGGCTTATTTTCTAATGAGGACAAGAAGATACATTAGTATGTTACTAATCTACTTCCTTTTTCTTTGAAGGATTGTGTTAAAGCATGGTATGATGCATTACCATGTAGTTCTATTAAAAGTCCTCAAGAATTATCTCAATCTATTGTTGCTAAATATTTTCTTGCTCATTTGGAACATGCTACTTTACAAAGAAATTATAATTCTAAACAGTTGCAGGATGAGAACCTCCCTAATGCTTGGGGGAGGCATTTCACTTTAGTCAAGGCTAGGCCAGGACACAGAGTCCCTAAGAGTGAATTACTTGATATATTTTATGGTGCTCTAACCAACGAAATTAGATCCTATCTGGATAGTTGTGCTGGTTGTGTTTTTAGGGAAAAACACTGGACGATGATGAAGAATTAATGGGCAAGATAGCCAAGAATCATGATGATTGATCTGTCCCTGAACGACCTCCAACACCAAAGAAGAGGGGAATGCTTGTCTTGAACCCCGAAGATATGAAAGAAGCTAAGAACTCTATTAAAGAGAGAGGTATTAAAGTTGAAGATGTGAAGAATCTACCTCCTATTTAGAAGCTGTGTGAGCCTACTACTCACCCTCCTATGGTAGAGGTACACTCTCTTTTAGATTTCCATGCAAGTGATATCCCTCATGGTGAGCCTCCTGATCAATGTTTAGATGAGCTTGATAATTTTATTATTAAGGAAAGTCATTTTAATGAGAGGATTCAAAGTTAGTTCATGATAATTCCCTTGTAATCAAATGTCTGCTTGATGTTTTAGGTAGAACTGTCAATGATGTTAAAGGTCTTGTTAAGCATTTTTCATATGGTTCAAACTTAACTTGAAAAAATTTCTAATGTGCAAGAATATTTTCTTGCCAACAATTCCAAACAAGTTGATACACAGGCCTATGGTATTAAAACCGAGGTGGGGCGCTCACTCAGGACACTCTCTTTCCCGAGGGGCATCCAAAGAATGTCGAGCAAGACTCTCAAATGCAGGAAGAAGACATTGCCAAGTCTCCAAAGAAGAAGAAGAAGAAGAACAAACAAAAGGAAGCTGAAAACTCTAGTGATCCCACAATTAATGAAGAGCCTATTGTTGATCCCAATAGTATACCTACTTCTGACGCTAAGACTGAAGATGGTGCTGAACCTGATAAGGATAATGAAAAGAATGATCCACCGGAAGTACAAGAAGAAGAAGCACCCGACAAGTGCAAGAGATATACTAGAGAAGGCTTTATTGTAAGAAAAAATGGGAAGGAAAAAGAACCGTGGGTGCAAAACTCAATGCCCTTCGTAGGTAAGTCTCTCAAAACTAAAGAAGAAGAGCATTACAATAAATTTTGTGAAGGGATGAAACCTCTTTTTCTTCAAATTCCTTTGACTGATGCTATTAAGTTGCCTCCGTACTCGAGGTATATGAGAGTTATTGCTACTAATAAATATTTTTTCCTAATGAGGCAATATCTACTATGCTTTCTAACTATTCTTTCAGTGGCAAGATTCCTGAGAAACTTGGTGAATGAGGTATACCCACCATTCCCTGCTCCATAAAGAATAATTATGTTAGAACTGCTTTATGCGATCTTGGTGCATGAGTGAGTGTTATTCCTTTTTCTCTTTACAAGAGGCTTTGTTTATACAAACTAATCCCTATAGATATCTCTCTCCAAATGGCTGACAAGTCAACAGCCGTTCCAATTGGTATTTGTGAGGATGTTCCTGTTGAAGTTGCTAGCTAATTGCTTAATCCTTACTGATTTTTTGTTAGACATTCCCGAGGATGGGAGCATGTCCATAATTCTTGGAAGACCTTTTCTTAACACCGTAGGTGCCATTATTGATTGCAATAAAGGAAATGTTACTTTCAATGTTACTAAGAAGGAGCACACGGTGTATTTTCCAAAAAAGATCGATAAATGGCATGGCCTTAATTTCATTGAAAATGTTGAAACCGTGAAGATTGCAGATTGGCATTTTCCTCTACATGTGCACCACAAATAAAGGTACCATGAACACTTTACAAGAAGTAAAACCTTTTGCACTATATAAAGCTTGTTTGGTAGTAAGACTTGACCAACCTTGCTAACAAACCCGTTCTACATAAGTAAAATGGGAAGCTTATTATGTTTTCATTTATTTTTTGCTTTCAATCTCCTTTACTGTACCTAAGCTTTAAGTTTTTGAAACTTCATAAGTTTAACCACTGTTTCGAGCTTTTCGGAAGTTTTGCAGCTTTCGCTACCTCAAAAAATCTTCAAAAATGAAGTTGTCAGACAAATTCCAAAAAAAATCAAAATAAAAATTTCTGTCAAAAATATGACATGGGGGTGCCTAAGGCTTTCATGGGGGGTTCACCCCTGGACCAGGCCTCCAGGTGGCGCTGCCACCCCCCTGGTTGCGCCACCAACCCGCCTGGGCCCACCAGGGGCCCTTTTCAGGTATTCTTTCTTCCACTATCTCTCTTTTTCTCCAAAAATCCAGAGTATCCAATTTCAAGCTCGTGTTATTGGTGCTCTTGGCTGCAAATTTCGATCTCCTTCCCCAACCCGTCATTTGAGCTGAGATTTTGGGCATTTTCTCCTTGGTATGTGACTCCTCCACTCCTCCAAATAGAATTTTGAATGGTGAACTTATATGTGAGTATTTTGGAATTCTTGGTGGCTGTTCATATGAGCTTGCATGCATTCTTAGAAATTTGCTTTTGATGTTTTGATGCAAGCTTAGGCCTTGGGGAAGTAAGTAGAGTAGTATGCTTCAACTCTATTTCTTATTTATCACTTTTTTTACATGCTAAATTTTTTTAGAATAGGGATGTTTGGAAAAGCTAGAGGATGGTTTGGGGGAAAACAACCCGAAACCTACGGACAGAGTTACTAGAGCTGCAACATCATCCTCATGTGGGAGGGTGAGCTACAATGATGATATTGTGCCCCCGGAGATGCTCGACGAGTCCGACAAGGTGCATACCATGGCATACCCGTGCCCGGACTTTCTTACATCAACAAGTATTAAAGATGAATTCAATAACCATGGTGCAGCTGCGGGTTTAACGCACCTCGTGATGTATCAAGTGTCACAATATCCCAAGCTCACTTACTACTTTGTGTAACAGCCCCGTTTTCATAAAAATTAAAAAAATTGTTTTCGGCGTGAATTGTTTGATTGTCTGATTTGTTTGCGGTGTTTGCATCCCCGATTTATCGATCGACGATTATTTTTCCCCCTCTTATCTCGTATCGGACGGAGACCGACCCTTGCCACCCTGACACTCGACTTTTGCGACATCGGGTTTCACCAGATCACCGTCACGAAAACCGCACGAGACCAGCCGCAGCCAACGGAACGAAAAAACCCCGTTTAATAATGAAACGGGATATTTTTATAGAGCGCCGGAAAGTGTTCTCGGAACGGTTCCAACGCGAGGTGAACGCCTTCGGCTCGACGCACTGATCACGCAGTTCAAAGTTTTACCCGAATCGGAGGTACTGCGGACCTCCGGCGGTCAGAAACGTGAGCACCGCGCGTGGGAGAGAAAAATCGGGGATGTTTTTGCAAACTGCCAGCCACCGGGGCCATATAGAGACCACCACACTCCCACCCATTTTTACGGTTTCCCTAGCCACAAAATTTGCAGCCACCCGCCTCCACTTTGCCCAGTTTTCCTCCTAGATCCCAGAATTTTCGGGCCGTTGGATCGCGCGATCGGACGCGCCCGGTTGCGCCACTTCAGCCAGCCTCCCCATCTCTCTCTCCTCTCCACCCACGCCCGTGAAGCCACCGCCTCCATGCCCGTGGGCAAGCCAGCCGCCGCCGCCGGCCAGCAGCAGCCCGCCGCCGGCGTCCCTCCTCCCGCCGGCCACCCTCCTCTCCATCTCCTCCTTCCCTCTCTCCCCTCTCCTTTCTCTCCTCTTCCTCTCATCCTCTCTCTGTGTGTGCAGTAGCAGGAGCCGCCATGGCCGCCCGCATCAAGCCAGCCCGCCTCAAGCCTTCAAGCCAGCCGCCCCCAACCGCCCTGGATCCAGCGACCTCGCCGGTCCCGCGCGCCTCCGGGGCCCCGTCCGCCCTCGCCCCGCCTTGCCTGCTCGCCGCCGGCTGGAACAGCGGGCGCCGCCAGCCACCGCGTCCTGCTCGTCGCGCTTAGATCGGGAGCACGAGCCCGAGCGGTTCAGCCGCTTCCACAGGCCACGGGCCCAGCCGGCGGCCCATCCAGCAGGCCAGCCCGCGCAGCAGCCAGGCCTCCTCCAGATCCAGCGGCCAGATGGTCCGGCCCATGGGTGAGGCCCAGGACGCCCTTTTATTTTCTTTCTCTGCTCTGCTAAAATTGCTAAGTCTGGAGTAATTTAGCTGCTGATCTGTTTTTGCGATTAGATCTGCGATCAAACGTAGCTCCGATGAACGTGCCCCCAAAACAAAAGTTGCTCTGTTTTGCATGTACTTTAATTCATCTTTTGTGAGCATTTGCATTTCAGATCATCTTGATTGTGTAATTGTGTGCTGAACAAGGCATCAGGCCGTTAAACTGCTACTTTTCCTGTTAAGTGCTGCTGTTATTTTTGTATTGCAACTTCGGGTGATGATTGCTGCGCAACCGTTCATCGGAATGGATTGAATCATTTTTCATCCTCTTAAGCATTGTTTCTACTTCAGTTCCATGCATTCACATGCCATAATTGCCTGCTGCATCATAATTATATCTTGCTCCAAAGTAGCTATCCTAATGTTATTGTGCTGTTGTTGCTGAAACTGTTATTTTGTTGCAACTTCGGTCGACGAGTGTGTCGCGACCGTTTATTGGAATTGAGTGATTCAAATTGCATATTGTTAAGCATCATGTCTACTTTCATCCCATGTATTGCTATGTCATGTTGCTGCAATTTTTCATATAGATTTACCCCAGTTTATATAGCATGTGTGCATAGCTTGTCTTGCTTATATCTTTTTAACCATAACTCCGTTTGGAGTGTGCCTTATATGTAACTTGATTAGTTTTTCGTGTAATTTGTGTTTATGCTATTGTTTGCTGTTGTTAACCAACCTAAAATATGGTTTAGGGCACTAAAGTACCAAATCCTTTAATTGTCGTGCGGCACTTAGTGTTATGCCATGTTTAGGTTGTGCCTCACTTAAATTGACTAGCATAGATAGTTTACTTTGTGCTTCACCTCTTGACTTGTTTGTGTGCTATGCCATGATTGCTTGAGTTGCCATGTTAATAACCGTTGGTTGATCACCTGTAGCTAAACAACTTGAACCACCGTAAACGTGCGGTATTCGTCGTGTGTGACCGATACCCCACTTTAACTGTTAGTAACCGTTCTCGACGATAGATCCGTATCGCGTTGCCGTGCCTTGTGTTGTCTCTTTGATCTTTTATTGCTCCATAGTAATAGTGGTGCACCGTTGATTGTTTTCCAGTGTTTCCATCTTGTGTGCTTCCACGGGTACCTCTCGGAGACGATGCGAGCTTGCGATCAACTACACCTTCGGAACCCGACTTATCAACAGGCAAGGAGTATACATTACTTATGATCCATTCTATTTCAACCAGCGGTTTGCATGCTAGTATAGGTTAGGTTCTATGTTTGATCCTACCACATGTTTACAGCCTCTTCCAAACCGATACAGCCATGTCCCTTCCCAGCAAACCTTGTACTGCTATGTTACTATTGCTCGTTGCTCAGCCCCTACTTAGTATGCATGCTTAGGATGCTACGATGTTACCCTGTTACTCCTTGGGTTTGGGATATCACATTATTATATTGCTGTTGATGATATGATTATTATAATGTTGACTATATTCGACGAAGGATGGAAGGTCTAGGCTATCCCGCCCCGACGCTTTGTTCCATTCGAGTCACCTAGGATCCGAGTTCCGGGTATTGGTTTTAAGACTGAGCGTGCCTAACTGCGTGTGGGATTTTATGGGGTCCCCTTTTCTTATCTATCTAGCTTCAAACATTTCTAGTGGTGGCACAAGCTGATTTACCATTTGAAACCGTGTGTGTGCTGGTCAGCTGCCAGTTTTTTACAAACCAACCCGGACCAGTGAGGACTTAGTTCCCTTGCTGGCCCACTTTGTCCGGCTGAGGACCCGGTGTCCCATGTGTGATTAACCAGCTATCCAAACCTGCGACATACGGTAGAGACCAGATCGAGAGCGCGGCCGGCTCCTACGCTGGATGTTGTCTCACCGGGGGCCACCCGGATTTGTTCGTTGTTAGCTAGAGGGACCTGTCGTTTCGGATCTCTTGGAGCTAAATCATAAAATGGTTGCCTGTGATGGGTAGCAACTGAGAGTGATGGACGTGCGTGCGGAGCCTCGTAATGGGCAGTTGGTACACCCCTGCAGGGTTAAATCTTTTCGAGAAGCCGTGTCCACGGTTATGGACGACTTGAGACCTACTCCTTGTTCATAGACAACAACAACTGAGATAATCTTAATATAAATTGATCAACGTGTGTGTTCCTTGACTGCTTCTTCTTCGTCGGGATGCGAAGAGGAGGACAAGGATAGGATAGGTGTTATGTTTGCGTAAGTAGTTGATAGCAAGGCTTGTTGGAGGCGATTCCTCATCGAATTCTTGGCTTCTTATCTTACTCTCTAGATCGTTAGCCACTTCATAAATGCTAGTGCGGCAGCAACCTCACCACTTACCCCTTCCTTACCGTAAACTACTAGTTGTCCTAGAATGACGAGTGATGAAGTCCTTGCTGGGTCAGATGACCACTACAGTTGGATGCTGAGTACTTCTGTACTCATGATACTACCCCCAAACTCTTTTCAGGGTTCGTGATCGACAACAGGTTTGGTGATCGACGTTTCACGTGGAGACTCGACGACGACTAGTTAGGCGGATCCCGGCGGAGGGCCTGGACCCGTGTGGTTATGGAATCGATGTTTTTCTCTTTGCCACTAGGCATTTGATTGTAGTCTGTACTCAGACATATATCTTCCGCTGTTGTATTGTATTTGAAGCAGTTGTATGCCGATTGTATGAGATGTTGTATCCTTGTATCTGTAATTTTGTGATATCATGTTGGAAATCCGGGGCATATGGCTTTGTCATATGTCGCGGTGGGACCGATATGTGCTTCGTCCCCGGATCTGGGTGGAAACACCTAGATCTGGAACAGTACCGCATATCGGGCCTTACAACTTGGTATCAGAGCCTTACCGACCGTAGGATCCCCTCTGTGGCCGAAGTCGAGTCTAGACAAAAACTATTTTGTAGTTACTAAGTTAGTTATAGAGGAGCAGGATCTTTTGCTCTTTACCTTTGCTCTGGTCAGGACAAGTGTCGTAAGTGTTTTAGTTCTCGTCTTATCCCCTTCAAAACTTTAGGATCTCGAGAGTATGGTGTTTCGGAACCGTTACAATGCCTTGCTTGCAGCGTATTGTCTCGATTCCGAGCTCAGGTGGGAATTCCTATAGTACCTTTAGCTTCTCAGATTTTGGGTATCATCTGGGTCATCCATTGCCATCCCTCCTTTTACCGGTGTTTTTAAGACTTGCGTCGAAAATAACTATCCCTCAGTCTGGTTTTCGCGATCGTTCTTCCTCTTGTCACTGACGGTTTCATTTTTCCGACGATGTCGTCTCTCTGCGGAAATTTATCTCGACAGAAGTTCGACGTCGACATGGAGCAGAGTCCCTTGTTGGTGGTGTTGAAGATCGTCGACTCTTTTCTCTCCCCCGGATTGTCCTGGATCTCGGGACGAGATCCATTGTTGGTGGTGTTGTATTGTAACAGCCCAGTTTTCATAAAAAATAAATTTTTTGCTTTCGGCGTGAATTGTTTGATTGTCTGATTTGTTTGCGGTGTTTGCATCCCCGATTTATCGATCGACGATTATTTTTCCCCCTCTTATCTCGTATCGGACGGAGACCGACCCTTGCCACCCTGATACTCGACC
Source organism: Bromus sterilis (assembly GCA_950022295.1). Classification (NCBI taxonomy): domain Eukaryota; kingdom Viridiplantae; phylum Streptophyta; class Magnoliopsida; order Poales; family Poaceae; genus Bromus; species Bromus sterilis. The sequence goes on from OX465597.1 coordinate 135,025,822, forward strand.
TTTGCGACACTAGGTTTCACCCGATCACCGTCGCGAAAACCGCACGAGACCATCCGCAGCCAACGGAACGAAAAAACCCCGTTTAATAATTAAACGGGATATTTTTATAGAGCACCGGAAAGTGTTCTCGGAACGGTTCCAACGCGAGGTGAACGCCTCCGGTCGACGCACTGATCGCGCAGTTCGAAGTTTTACCCAAATCGGAGGTACTGCGGACCTCCGGCGGTCAGAAACGTGAGCACCGCGCGCGAGAGAGAAAAACCGGGGATGTTTTTGCAAACTGCCAGCCACCGGGGCTATATAAAGACCACCACACTCCCACCCATTTTTAGGGTTTCCCTAGCCACAAAATTTGCAGCAACCCCCCTCCACTTTGCCCAGTTTGCTTCCCAGATCCCAGAATTTTCGGGCCGTTGGATCGCGCGATCGGACGCGCCCGGTTGCGTCACGTCAGCCAGCCTCCCCATCTCTCTCTCCTCTCCACCCACGCCCGTGAAGCCGCCGCTCCCATGCCCGTGGGCAAGCCAGCCGCCGCCGCCAGCCAGCAGCAGCCCGCCGCCGGCGTTCCTCCTCCCGCCGGCCACCCTCCTCTCCATCTCCTCCTTCCCTCTCTCCCCTCTCCTTTATCTCCTCTTCCTCTCATCCTCTCTCTGTGTGCAGCAGCAGGAGCCGCCATGGCCGCCCGCCTCAAGCCTTCAACCCAGCCGCCCCCAACCGCCCTGGATCCAGCGACCTCGCCGGTCCCGCGCGCCTCCGGGGCCCCGTCCGCCCTCGCCCCGCCTTGCCTGCTCGCCACCGGCGAGAACAGCGGGCGCCGCCAGCCGCCGCGTCCTTCTCGTCCGCTCAGATCGGGAGCACGAGCCCGAGCGGTTCGGCCGCCTCCACAGGCCACGGGCCCAGCCGGCGGCCCATCCAGCAGGCCAGCCCGCGCAGCAGCCAGGCCTCCTCCAGATCCAGCGGCCAGATGGGTCGGCTCATGGGTGAGGCCCAGTCCGCCCTTTTATTTTTATTTTCTCTGCTCTGCTAAAATTGCAAAGTCTGGAGTAATTTAGCTGCTGATCTGTTTTTGCGATTAGATCTGTGATCAAACCGTAGCTCCGATGAACGTGCCCCCAAAACGAAAGTTGCTCAGTTTTGCGTGTACTTTAATTCATCTTTTGTGAGCATTTGCATTTCAGATCATCTTGATTGTGTAATTGTGTGCTGAACACGGCATCAGGCCGTTAAACTGCTACTTTTCCTGTTAAGTGCTGCTGTTATTTTTTTATTGCAACTTCGGGTGATGATTGCTTCGCAACCGTTCATCGGAATTGATTGAATCATTTTTCATCCTGTTAAGCATTGTTTCTACTTCAGTTCCATGCATTCACATGCCATAATTTCCTGCTGCATCATAATTATATCTTGCTCCAAAGTAGCTATCCTGATGTTATTGTGCTGTTGTTGCTGAAACTGTTATTTTGTTGCAACTTCGGTCGACGAGTGTGTCGCGACCGTTTATTGGAATTGAGTGATTCCAATTGCATATTGTTAAGCATCATGTCTACTTTCATCCCATGTATTGCTATGTCATGTTGCTGCACTTTTTCATATAGATTTACCCCTGTTTATACAGCATGTGTGCATAGCTTGTCTTGCTTATATCTTTTTAACCATAACTCCGTTTGGAGTGTGCCTTATATGTAACTTGATTAGTTTTTCGTGTAATTTGTGTTTATGCTATTGTTTGCTGTTGTTAACCAACCTACAATATGGTTTAGGGAAGAAAAGTACCAAATCCTTTAATTGTCGTGCGGCACTTAGTGTTATGCCATGTTTAGGTTGTGCCTCACTTAAATTGACTAGCATAGATAGTTTACTTTGTGCTTCACCTCTTAACTTGTTTGTGTGCTATGCCATGCTTGCTTGAGTTGCCATGTTAATAACCGTTGGTTGATCACCTGTAGCTAAACAACTTGAACCACCGTAAACGTGCGGTATTCGTCGTGTGTGACTGATACCCCAGTTAAACTGTTAGTAACCGTTCTCGACGATAGATCCGTATCACGTTGCCGTGCCTTGTGTTGTCTCTTTGATCTTGTATTGCTCCATAGTAATAGTGGTGCACCGTTGATTGCTTTCCAGTGTTTCCATCTTGTGTGCTTCCACGGGTACCTCTCGGAGACGATGCGAGCTTGCGATCAACTACAGCTTCGGAACCCGACTTATCAACAGGCAAGGACTATACATTACTTATGATCCATTCTATTTCAACAAGCGGTTTGCATGCTAGTATAGGTTAGGTTCGATGTTTGATCCTACCACATGTTTACAGCCTCTTTCCAACCGATACAGCCATGTCCCTTCCCAGCAAACCTTGTACTGCTATGTTACTATTGCTCGTTGCTCAGCCCCTGCTTAGTATGCATGCTTAGTATGCTACGATGTTACCCTGTTACTCCTTGGGTTTGGGATATCACATTATTATATTGCTGTTGATGATATGATTATTATAATGTTGACTATATTCGACGAAGGATGGAAGGTCTAGGCTATCCCGCCCCGACGCTTTGTTCCATTCGAGTCACCTAGGATCCGAGTTCCGGGTATTAGTTTTAAGACTGAGCGTGCCTAACTGCGTGTGGGATTTTATGGGGTCCCCTTTTCTTATCTATCTAGCTTCAAACATTTCTAGTGGTGGACCAAGCTGATTTACCATTTGAAACCGTGTGTGTGCTGGTCAGCTACCAGTTGTTTACAAACCAATCCGGACCAGTGAGGACTTAGTTCCCTTGCTGGCCCACTTTGTCCGGCTGAAGACCCGGTGTCCCATGTGTGATTAACCGGCTATCCAAACCTGCGACATACGGTAGAGACCAGATCGAGAGCGCGGCCGGGTCCTGCGCTGGATGTCGTCTCACCGGGGGCCACCCGGATTTGTTCGTTGTTAGCTAGAGGGACCTGTCGTTTCAGATCTCTTGGAACTAAATCATAAAATGGTTGCCTGTGATGGGTAGCAACTGAGAGTGATGGACGTGCGTGCGGAGCCTCGTAATGGGCAGTTGGTACACCCCTGCAGGGCTAAATCTTTTTGAGAAGCCGTGTCCACGGTTATGGACGACTTGAGACCTACTCCTTGTTCATAGACAACAACAACTGAGATAATTTTAATATAACTTGATCAACGTGTGTGTGCCTTGACTGCTTCTTCTTCGTCGGGATGCGAAGAGGAGGACAAGGATAGTATAGGTGTTATGTTTGCGTAAGTAGTTGATAGCAAGGCTTGTTGGGGGCGATTCCTCATCGAATGCTTGGCTTCTTATCTTACTCTCTAGATCATTAGCCACTTCATAAATGCTAGTGCGGCAGCAACCTCACCACTTACCCCTTCCTTACCGTAAACTACTAGTTGTCCTAGAATGACGAGTGATGAAGTCCTTGCTGGGTCAGATGACCACTACAGTTGGATGCTGAGTACTTCTGTACTCATGATACTACCCCCAAACTCTTTTCAGGGTTCGTGATCGACAACAGGTTTGGTGATCGACGTTACACGTGGAGACTCGACGACGACTAGTTAGGCGGATCCCGGCGGAGGGCCTGGACCCGTGTGGTTATGGAATCGATGTTTTTCTCTTTGCCACTAGGCATTTGATTGTAGTCTGTACTCAGACATATATCTTCCGCTGTTGTATTGTATTTGAGGCAGTTGTATGCCGATTGTATGAGATGTTGTATCCTTGTATCTGTAATGTTGTGATATCATGTTGGAAATCCGGGGCATATGTCTTTGTCATATGTCGCGGTGGGACCGATATGTGCTTCGTCCCCAGATCTGGGTGGAAACACCTAGATCTGGAACAGTACCGCATATCGGGCCTTACACTTTTTCAACTGGTTTAAATTCAATGATACAACTTCTACCATTGAATTTAGAATTTATGATGATGTTATTACCATGTCGTTGCCAGAGTTTGGTCATGTTATAGGTGTGCGTAATGTAGGGAGGACGGACAGGATGAAGACGCAGCCCTCCAGACTTAAGGGAGGAAAGATTTCTGGCATATTTTCCCCCCACATCAGGTATTTCGCTTATTATATCGCTCGATGGGTGTTAGTTCGTGAGAACACGAGCAACATTATCGCGCCAGATCTAGCTACCTTGGCAGACGCCCTTGAGAACGATTTTACATACAACATTGGTGCTTTGATTGATCGCCGTCTCGACAATAATGGCGAGAAGGGTCTTAACTATGGTATCATCTTTGTCGCAATTATTGTTGATCATATTCACCTAGTTGTACGTTCGGATGGTTTCCCTCTTCCATTTTTACGTCTTGATCTTAATGCTATGAAGAGGCATGATTTTGTTATTAGAACTTCTGAGTTTGGTAGCCTGGTTTACAAGATGAAGTTCAGATAAAATACTAACCGTGAGACATTTATACCTGCGCCACTTTTCTTTAGTTTCACTGGCAGGAACGGATGGTCCTTCACCGCGGCCGAGCTAAATGAGTTCATGGCTCAGTAGCAGTTCTATCACCCCATAGAGGGGGTTTCTCCCGAGGAAGAGGAGCCAGAGAAGATTCCGCCTCCCCAGGAGGAACCCGTTGCCCAATGGGGCAAGGGGTCTTCTTCTTGGAGCGCGTAGCCTTCTACTTGGGAGGACGGAAGGATGTCGTTCTCTGCACCAACTGCTCAGTACGACCCATGGAGCTACGACTACCATCCCGGAGCCGGAGGGAGCTCCCGGGGCCCGCAGTAGCCGAGCCCAACTTAGGCCAAAAGCTTAAGCTTGGGGGAGTACGTACCCTTCTCCCATTTCATTGTATCATTCATGGTGTTAGTTTAATCTTTTCTGAGCTTTTGCCTGTTCCTCCTTGATCTTTCTCAATTTGGAAAAACAACAAAAAGATTTCTCCTTTCTTTTTCTTTCATTTAACCTTTGAGAAAACCAATTTTTTTTCCTTTCTCTCTTTAGTTCGCTTTGTTTGCAGAGTTGATCTCACGTCCATAGTTGCAATTGCACTTGATTATATCTTCCAACGTTCGATCATGCAAGTGATGAGGAAATAATGATGAAGATCGATAGAGGGGATGCAACAAGGAAAGCCGGTATGAACTCTATTTGTTTCTACTTTTGTACATATGCATGTACTTATGATCTATAGACCAGCTTGTAGCGACATAGTGCTACGTTTACAATGATTTCCCAGTAGTTCATGGTTTCTTTGTGACTTGTCTCAAATAGCTAGAGTGCATACTGTGTTATTGAAATGATTTGCATGCATTGCATTGCATTGTTCATGATTTTTCATATTGAAGTGGTATTTCCCTTCGGAGAATTTTTGTATTGACTTGGCACATGCTTACACATGTTTATGACTAGAATTCTATCAAGCCTTGATGATCTTTTTATTTCAGAGTAGTCATATCACTTTCATGCCCGATTCAATGTTGCTTTATCGCTCTGCATGATTATGACTATTATTGCTCTCTAGTTGGTCGCTTCCCCGTCTTCTGCTGGCCTTCACCCGTACTAAGCGGACTGACTGCTTGTACATCCAAAATCTTGAAACCAGTTGCACCATATGAGTTCAGCATACCTTCCTATATATGTATTTACTGTGCATCCTAACAGAGACTTTCTTGTACTATCTCAAAATTATTAAAATGCACTTCTCTTTTTGTATCCGTACAAGCTCATGGAGCATTAGGGGAAATCAATATCTTCCATGCTAAAAATGTTTTACTCCTTGACAAAGTTTAATCTAGTGAAATTTATGAGTTAGAGGTCGGTCTGCAGAATGCCCAGTTCTCATTTTTTTTTAAATTTACAAAACTTACACTTTCCCCTCAATACTTGATGACGGAATGAAATGGAACTTATGTTGGACAAAGATTGTTGATAATTGGTGGAAGGAGATTTACAATCTTTCCTTCCATACTGGAGACAAAATGAAGGGCACCACACAATTATTGCTGGCCATGGACCATCTATGATTAATGGATAGGGAACACAAGTGTAGGTACAACACAAAAAGCATGGCAACCACCATTAATATGGTTGGTATGGAAGATATTGAAAAACTTTACCGTTGACTGGAAAGTTACAGTCCCAAAAGCATTTTATCTCTGTTTTCAAAACCATGAGCTCTGTTACTTGTTTAGTCTTTTCTTCCAGCCACGGGTTTTCAACATTGTCATCGAAAGTCACGGTTTGAGAGTCCCCACCATCTTTCTTCAAAGAACCAACTATTGAGAGCATAATTGTCATTCTGAGTATAATGTGCATTGTCCCAAAGTACTACATTGTCTTCTACATGATTGTGATATTACTCATTTTGAAATATTTATTTCTAATCTCCTTTGAAACTCCGAAGGTGCTTCTGCATTTATGTTTTGCTTCACTCATGGCGGCAAGCGAGATACCACTTTATTATGTTCAAGTCATGTGCATTGTGATCTTGTCATGATTTTTAGTTGCATATTATTTATTCTTAGCTATTTGGGAGTTTTTCATAAGAATGAAGGATTGCTTCGTGCATTGTCTTTATAGCATTGCTCCAATACTCTCTAGACTTGTTCGTACTATAGGCTTATATACATCTTCTGAAGCAAAAGAGTTTGTAAAAGTTTTCTTTGTCGCGTCCAGTTCATTGAACTGAATGGCTTGAGGACAAGCAATATGCCAACCTTGGGGGAGTTGATACGTCTCAAACGTATCGACTTTTCCAAACACATTTGCTATTGTTTGGGCCTCATTCTTGCATGATTTGAATGAAATTAACCTGGACTGACGTCGTTTTCAGCAGAGTTGCCTGTATGACTTTTTTATGTGCAGGAAAAAGGAATTTTATGCATCTCAGAAAATTCCAGGAAAAATCACAGAAATCCACTCTAACAGCCCAGATTTTCACAAAAAATAAAATTTTTGTTTTCAGTGTGAATTGTTTGATTGTCTGGTTTGTTTGCGGTGTTTGCATCCCCGATTTAATGATCGGCGATTATTTTCCCCCTCTTATCTCGTACCGGCCGGAGACCGACCCTTTCCACCCTGACACTCGACCTTTGCGACACCGGGTTTCACCCGATCACCGTCGAGAAAACCGCACGAGACCCGCCGCAGCCAACGGAACGAAAAAACTCGTTTAATATATAAACGGGTTATTTTTATAGCGCGCCGGAAAGTGTTCTCGGAACGGTTCCAGCGCGAGGTGAACGCCGCCGGCTCGACGCACTGATCGCGCAGTTCGAAGATTTACCCGAATCGAAGGTCCTGCGGACCCCCGGCGGTCAGGAACGTAAACCCCGTGCGCGCGAGAGAAAAACCGGGGATATTTTTGCAAACTGCCATCCACCTGGGCTATATATAGACCCCCACCTCCCCTACAATTTCTAGGGTTTCCCTAGCCTAAAAATTTCAGCCACCCCCTCAAAATTCTCAGATCCGCTCCAAAAACCCTCCTTCCCACGAAACCCTAGATCCCAGTGATTTCGGGCCATTGGATTGCGAGATGGAGGGCTAGGAGATGGCCACGTCGCCCTCCCGAGCTCCACCAGCCTCCCGGGCCCCGCAGTCCGGCTCCTTCGAGGCCCGGGCCCGATCTGGGTCGCGGAGCCACCGCTCCCGTGGAGCTCCGCCTCCACCCGAGCCACCTCGCCGGAGCGCAGCCTCCCCTCTCCGCGCGCCGCCGCCGTGCCAGGTCGCCGGCCTCCCCCACGCTTTCCTTCCTCCTCTTCCCCAGTCCCTCTCACCTCGTCGCCCTCTTTGTCCCGTAGGAACCGCCGCCATGGAAGCTCGCAAGCGAGCTCGATCCGGTCTCCTGTGTGCTTTCTGAAGCATTTCCTCACCGCGCCCCCTGGAACTGCCTCCCGCGCCGCCCCCGACCTCGGCGTCCACCGCCTCTCGCCGGAGGGCGAGCTCTGCCTCCGCCGTCGGCTTCCAGCCAGTCGGGGACTTGATCCGCTCGCCCGAGCCTCCCGCTCGCGTTGACTCCGCCTGGGCCGGCCTGCCCAAGCGCGTGGCCCAGCAGCGCCCACCGCGGCCCAGTCCAGCGCCCAACTGCTCCATGGGCTTGGCCCACTCGGTGAGCTCCTCCTTTCCCTTTTTTCTGATTTCTTGTTGGGCTCGGCCCAGTAAATGAGTAGCGCCCAGTGCGAAATTTAGTTAATTTGCGCTGCCCCCGTGTAGGCCCGATAGCTGTTTTTCGGCTCGATAGATGTTTTCTTCCTCTTCTGTATTTATTTATTTGCAGATTTTGTAGTAATTTTGCGTTGCCCGTATCTTTTTAACGGTAGCTCGGATCTAGACGCTTTAAACATGAAACTTGCTTAGAATTTTGTGTAGATTAATAAAATGTGATCTTTTGCCATGTTTGACTTTGTTTACATGCTGTTTTACTGCTAATTACAACCTTGCCACTATAAATTGTAATCTGCCATAACTTTTTAACCGTTGCTCTGATTAAAATTTTCTTTATATGTAACTTGACTAGAATTGCATTTAGATTGTGTTTATGCTATTTTTTGCTGCTATTAACAATAATAAAATATTGTTTAGGGCAAAACAGTACCAAATGCAATAATTATCGTGGGGTCCATAATAGTTGCCATGCATAGGTTTTACCCCCCACTTAAAGTGACTAGATTAGATAGTTTATTTATGCTTCACCTCTTTCCATGATTGTGTGATATTCCATGCTTGGATGAGATGCCATGTTAAAAACATTTTCTCACCTTGTGTAGCTAAACAACTTGAACCATTCTAAATGTGTGGTATCGTCGTGTGTGACGTATACTCCACTTAACCTGTTAGTAACCACTCTCAACGATAGATGTGATACCGTAGTGCGTTGTCTCGTGTTGTCTTATTGTTGATGCTTTCTCGTGATTTCTTCGTAGTAATAGATGCTTGCTCGTCGATTGCCTTTTCCAGTGTTTCCTTCTTGTGTGCTCCCGCGGGTGCTCTCGGAGACGTTACGAGTTTGCGTTCGACTTCACCTTCGCTTCGTCTTCTCATCAGGTAAGGGGGGCATATATCATGCTTATAACTTTCAACTCACTCGCGCCTAGGTGTAGGATAGAACGATTTCTTGATCCTATCATTTCATATTCATGCCTCTCAAATAAACCCAAATAACCATGTCCTCCACATCCCATCAAACCTTGTTCGGCTATGTTACTATTGCTCGTTGCTCAGCCACTGCTTAGTATGCATGCTAGGATGTTATCAACTATTATCCTGTTACTCCTTGGATTGGGCTATCACATTATTATATTTTTGTGAATGATATGATTATTATAATGTTGACTATATTCGACGAAGGATGGAAGGTCTAGGCTATCACGCTTCAACGCTTTGTTCCATTCGAGTCACCTAGGACCCGAGTTCCGGGTATTGTGTCTCTTGACGAGCGTGCCTAACCGCGTGTGGGATACTATGGGGTCCCCTCTTCTTACCTACCTAGCTTCAAACATTTCAAGTGGTGGCCCAATATGATTTACCATTTAAAAACCATGCATATATGTCTGTCGGGTCGCTCCTAGCAGATATCCTTTAAAATAATTTGGCCAGAGGAGATATGTTTTCTCTTGTTGGTCGACCCCAGGGACCTAGGGGGCTGCCCACATAGTTTGGGTAGCTAACCCGACCTCGTCCAGACGGTAGAGGCCAATTCGAGAGCACGGCCGACTTTTGAGTTGGATGTCGACTCACCGGGGGCCATCCGGATTTGTTCGTTGTTAGCTAGAGGGACCTGTCGTTTTGGATCTCTCGGGACTAAATTATAAAATGGCTGCCTGTGATGGGTAGAAACCGAGAGAGATGGGCGTGCGTGCGGAGCCTTGTAATGGGAAGTTGGTACACCCCTGCAAGGTTAAATCTTTTCGAGAAGCCGTGTCCACGGTTACGGACGACTTGAGACCTAGTCCTTGTTCATAGACAACGACAACTGAGATAATCTTAATATAACTTGATCAACGTGTGTGTGCCTTGACTGCTTCTTCTTCGTCGGGATGCGAAGAGGAGGACAATGATAGGATAGGTGTTATGTTTGCGTAAGTAGCTGATAGCAAGACTTCTTGGAGGCGATTCCTCATCGAATGCTTGGTTCTCATCTTACTCTAAATAGACCGTTAGCTATTCATATATTTCTAGTACGTCTGCAACCTCACCACTACCCCCATCTTACCCGTGAGAAGTTAGTTACAAGACTTTTGATATATTCTCACCCCTTGATTTTCTTCACTACTAGGGAATGCCCTTTTAGTGGCGTCCTTTTTTTCTGTTTAGTGGCGCATTTAGGATGCGCCACTAACTACAAGCCACTAATAAGGGCTTATAGGTGGCGCATTCTGGATGCGCCACCCCTAAGACCCTTAGACGTGGCGCATCTCAGAATGTGCCACCTATAAGCTCTTAGGGGTGGCGCATTCTGAAAATGCGCCACTATTAATTTTTTTAAATTTTGAATTTTGAATCTGGATCTGGATCTGGAAAACAATTTTTTTTATTTTATTTTTATTTTTTTATTTTTTATTTTTTCTTAATCTCAGGTTAGTATGCTTAATGCCCGGTCAATATGCTTAATCTCAGGTCAAACTAACCTCTGTGGTCAAACTTCCCCGAGGGTCACCCATCCTAGCACTACTGTAGCCCCAGCACACTTAACTTCTCGGTTCTATTCAACTCTCACTCCAGCTCACCTAGCAGGCACTTATTGATATATCTAACATATAAATCCTATTAAACCATGTTGATGTCTAGGACCTTGTTAATGTTCATGGGTGTGCTAAAATTTTCAACATTTTTTTGAAACTTTCTCGATGGGACCATTAGCATATTTTGAACTTTTTAAAAAATTTTGATCTTTTTTAAAAAAGTTTAAAATTTTAATTTTTTAAATTTTTTTAATGTTACTATCTAAAATTTTCAACTTTTTTAACTTCCCGATTTGTCCTCTAGCCTATTTTGAATTTAAAAAAAAAATTTAATTTTTTTTTCTGTTACTAGTGGCGCATTTTAGTAAGTTCAATTTTATTTTCTTTTTTTGGGCCTTCAGATCTTTAAACGTCCGTAACTTTTTTTCTGTTACATTTTTGAGGATTCTATAAATGTTCAACAACATATTTTGAAATTTTTAATTTTTTTTATCTTTTTAAAAAAATTGAAATTTTTAATTTTTTTAATGTTACTATCTAAAATTTTCAACTTTTTTAACTTCCCGATTTGTCCTCTAGCCTATTTTGAATTTAAAAAAAATAAAAGAAATTACAATTTTTTTTTCTGTTACTAGTGCCGAATTTCATACAAAATGCGCCACTAGTAAGTTCAATTTTTTCTCTTTTTTTGGGCCTTCAGATCTTCAAACGTCCGTAGCTTTTTTTCTGTTACATTTTTGAGGATTCAAAAAATGTTCAACAGCATATTTTGAACTTTTTAAATTTTTTTGATCTTTTTTAAAAAAATTTAAATTTTTATTTGTTTAATTTTTTTTAATGTTACTATCTAAAATTTTCAACTTTTTTAACTTCCCGATTTGTCCTCTACCCTATTTTGATTTTTTTTTTTTTAAAAAAAAAAATTCAATTTTTTTTTCTGTTACTAGTGGCGCATTTCATACAAAATGCGCCATTAGTAAGTTCAATTTTTTTTTCAATTTTTTCTCTTTTTTTGGGCCTCCAGATCTTCAAACGCCCGTAACTTTTTTCTGTTACGTTTTTGAGGATTCTAAAAATGTTCAACAGCATATTTTGAACTTTTTAAATTTTTTTTGATCTTTTTTAAAAAAATTAAAATTTTTAATTTTTTTAATTTTTTTAATGTTACTATCTAAAATTTTCAACTTTTTTAACTTCCCAATTTGTCCTCTAGCCTATTTTGAATTTAAAAAAAATTAATTTTTTTTCTGTTACTAGTGGCGCATTTCATACAAAATGCGCCACTAGTAAGTTCAAATTTTTCCCTTGATCGTCGCTTTCAACTATCGTTCTTCCTCTCGATCTCCCGATGGTTTCATTCTTCGACGTCGCCATCTCTCTGCGGAAGTTTCTCGATGGAAGTTCGACGTCGACATGGAGCAGAGTCCCTTATTGGTGGTGTTGAAGATTGTCGACTCTCTTTTCTCTCCCCCCTCTCCCCCGGATTAGCCTGGATCTTGGGACGAGAGCCCTTGTTGGTGGTGTTGTATTGTAACAGCCCAGATTTTCACAAAAATTAAAAATTTTGTTTTCAGTGTGAATTGATTGATTGTCTGATTTGTTTGCGGTGTTTGCATCCCCGATTTATCGATCGGCGATTATTTTCCCTCCTCTTATCTCGTATCGGACGGAGGCCGACACTCGCCACCCTGACACTCAACCTTTGCGACACCGGGTTTCACCCGATCACCGTCGCGAAAACCGCACGAGACCAGCCACAACCAACGGAACGAAAAACCCCGTTTAATAATTAAATGAGTTATTTTTATAGCGCACCGGAATGTGTTCTTGGAACGGTTACAGCGCGAGGTGAACGCCGCCGGCTCGACGCACTGATAGCCTAAAAATTGCAGCCACCCGCCTCACAATTCTCATATCCGCTCCAAAAACCCTCCTTCCCACGAAACCATAGATCCCAGTGATTTCGGGCCATTGGATCGCGAGATGGAGGGCTAGGAGATGGCCACGTCGCCCTCCCGAGCTCCACCAGCCTCCCGGGCCCCGCAGGCCCGCTCCTTCGACTCCCGGGCCCGATCTGGGCCGCGGAGCCGCCACCTCCGTGGAGCTCCGCCTCCACCCGATCCACCTCGCCGGAGCGCAACCTCCCCTCGCCGCTGCAGTTGATTACCACCTCAACCCTTCTTCTGGACGCCTTCGTGGAGACTCGACGACGACTAGTTAGATGGATCCCGGCGGAGAGCCTGGACCCGTGTGGTTACGGGAATGGTGTGTTTTACCTTTTCCACTAGGCATTTGAATGTAGTTTGTACTCAGACATGTATCTTCTGCCGATGTATTGTATTAAGGCAGTTGTATGCCGATTATATGAGATGTTGTATCCTTGTATCTTTAATGTTGTGATATCATGTTGGAAATCCGGGGCATATGGCTATGTCATATGTCGCGGTGGGACCGATATGTGCTTTGGGGAAGAGTTCCTTGGATGGTGCGGGCTCATTCATTTCTTTCTTTGCATGTGTAGAAGAGGGGCATATAGCAAGATTTTGCAGGAAACCGAGGCTACCTGGACTCCTATCATGTCTTAAGTTCGACATGTTCCCATGCCCACCGGTGGAAGCTTGGGGCCCAGGCGTCATTAATGACTGGTTTGCTGCAATCGGACCGGCCCCATGCGTCAAGATATGCTCCAATTTCAAGGAACTTTGTGAGGGATTTTTCCCTAACTTCCGGCCCAGACGAGTGCTTGCCTCTTCGGCTCCTTCCTCTTCTAGCGCTGCTGCTGCTGCCCCTTCTTCCCTAGCGGAGGTGCCCGTGGTCATCCGCCTCGCCATGGCAAACATTCCCATCAATCCAGAGCCCTTCGTCCCCCATGGACAGGATATTCTTCATGTGCCTGGACGCAATGGCGTCTCCCGTGTGGTCATTCCGCGTCGAGCTCGCCGGCATGAGGATTGGGCCATCATCACAATCAATCCCCGACCAGCTGAGGTACTCTTCCCCAATGTCAGTGCTATTTTTCATGAGTTCCTTGAGAAGGAGGTAGAACTCGAGATGCGTGATATTCAGCTCTGTGCTTTCGGTGAGGCCTATGTTCGCATGAGGCATGTCAGAGACCGCGACTGGTTGGTGCATCAGAGTCCGCATGCGTTTGGGGATGTTTATCTTTCCTTCAGTAAGCACAATGAAGGAAGAAACTGGAGAAGAGTGAACTTCAACAGAGTTTGTTGGATTCTGCTGATTGGGGTCCCCTTTGATTTCATCACCACTGAAGATATTGCAATGGCTGTGAGTAGGTTTGACAGACTCATAAGCTGGGAAAATGATGAAGCCAATAAAGGAAGGGTGATTGCCAAGTTTAGGGTAACTGATTTGGATGAAATCCCCAAGAGCATCAGGTGGAGTGAAGGGGAACGTTTTGAAGAGGATGACTGGTCCTCCTCTGTGGAAATTCTTCAAAAAGAACTGCTGGGTGGGGGACCTGCTGATGAAGACCCAATGCCACCACCTGGAGTGGACCCAAACCCACTTCCACTCGAAAACTTGGACTTCCCAGGCTTTCATGCAATTTCTATGAATAATGGCCTCTTACCTGATGCACCAGTGGAGGATGAAGATGTTGATGATCATTGGGCCTTTCCGTTCCATGGCCCAAATCACATTCAGATCAACCCCAATGTTAACCCTGTTGTACCTGCAAATGAAGGGATTAGTGACATAACTTTTGTGGCCAGGTGACAATGCACATAACTTGCATGAGGATCAGTTCTTGCCTCTGCTGCCTAAACCAATTGTTCCTGGTGGAATTGGACTGATTAATATTCAGATGGCTTATGGGAATGAAGATCTGGAGGAAGAACAAAACAAATTAGAAGAGGGTGACTTGCAGCCACATGCTCCAAACAACATCAATCTACCCCCAGATGCCTCCCCAGGCCAGCAAGATCAGATACTGGAACTGCAACTTGATATTCCTGTAGAGAATATACCAGGAAATGAGGTGGTTGAGAATATTGCTCCTGAAGATGATCCCCAGGAAGTTGAGATTGAGGACTTGGGAATTGCACCAGGAGAATCACCTGGACATGCAATTTCGAGCCATGTCCCTGAGCCTGGGCTACATGTTGTGGATAACAATAACATGGAGCTTTCTCTCAAAATCAGGGTACAAGAAGCTTCTGACACCATAGCAAGATGCCCAGCCCCTACCAATTCTGGGCAGGAGGTGCTCCCTGATTTCACTACCAATGCACTCATTTCTGCTGGATTAGATTCTCCAATTCAGTCTGACAAGGCCCAGAGCAGCAACAATTATGAGCATACCACTCCTTTGGTACAAGCTAGCTCTCAGATATTTCAACCTGAAGGACAGATGACTAAGATCTCACCTGTAGAAGCTCCAATTGAGGGTGAGATTTGTCAAACTTTTAACCTTTCCTCCCTTGAACCTGCTTCCTCCTCACACTTGAATAGAGACTCAAATGCTCTTGCTTACACACAAATTCACTCTGAGCTCTTCGTTGACATGGAATACAAGTTGTTCAATGAAACCCTTGAGAAATTTGGTGTTTCTTATGCCTCAGGTTCTGTTAATGACTTTGACACTTCATTTGGATCTCTTAAAAATGTCTGTTTATCTTCAGAAGGCATGGATATGTGGAAATTACACTTTGCTCCAAGAGATTCAGAGAGTGCACAGCTTGCAAAAGTTCCTTCAAGTTGGTTTAACTTTATTGTGCACATGCTTACCTCCCCAGACCAGTATGAGCATGCTAAAAAATTGCTAAAATCCCCCCTATGGAACATGATCACTGAAAATGATTCTAAGGAAAACTTCATCTTCCATATTCCTGATAAATACCCTGTCTCTCAGGCCCCTGCCTGAAGATCTGCTGAAAGGAATAAGGAAGAGGTTAACAAGGAAGACAAAGAGAATGAGCAGAGACCCATGAATGGACAATTGCAGGAGGGAGGACCCCATGGAATCATCTCCAAAAAGAAGAGAGGGAAATCTTCCCTACTTGACACTGAGGTGAGAAGACGTGACAGAATGAGAACAATCAATGATGGTTTCAAAGTGAAACCTTGCCCTGATATTAACTGCCTCCCCTGTAATGCTTCTCCTCCTGAATTGCAAAAGAAAGTTGTTAAAAAGTTGTCTGCCTCCTTTTGCAAGGTTGCTAATAATGAACTGGAGGAGAAACTCTCCAAGAGACCCAAGAGGAAGTCTAAGGAGGAGATGGCCAAGGTGTCCAAGGCCAAGGAGAAAACTAGCTGAACTAGTCTTTAATGATTAGTGCAATCTTAGAAATGTTTTCCAAGTGGAATAAACTTCCACTCCCAGAGAACTGTGATTGCTGGAAACTTCTTTTGGTGTTTTGAACTGTAATAGTCCACCAAGAACCTACCAATGCTATGTACATGACTACCTGTCATACCTGAACCATGTATGGCCCCTTTATGGTGAAACTATCTGCAATATGCTCTCTTGGATTGGCATGGGGAATGAGAATGTTTCTTATTCTAAGTTGGAATATTTTGTGTTATTTCAATGAATAACAACAGAACCTGGAATATACTAAACTGGAATGTTAGGGGAATCAATGCTAAGGACAAATGAAATGCTATCAGTAATAAGATAGAGGAGAGCTCTAGTGCTGTAGTCTGCTTAAAGGAAACAAAAAGAGAAGAATATGATCGTCAGTATATGAGAAAGTTCTTCCCTAAAAGGATTTCTAAATTTGTCTTCCTTCCATCTGTGGGAGCTTCTGGTGGAATCCTAACTCCATGGAATGATGCCATTCTGGAGGGAGAAATGGCGTTTCAAAACAAATTCTCTCTTTTTGTGCAATTCACTAACAGGCTTTCAAATCAAACTTGGATTTTGACCAACATATATGGACCATGTTCACAGGAAGATAAAGTTGAGTTTCTCCAATGGTTTAGTAACATTGACATGCCTGAGGAGTGTGACTGGATCATCATGGGTGACTTCAACTTCATTAGATCACCTGAAGAAAGGAATAGACCTGGAGGTGACATCAATGATATGCTTCCGTTCAATGAGGCCATCAGCAAGCTGGGACTCACTGAACTTCCCCTCAAAGTCAGACAATTCACCTGGAGCAACATGCAGGAGCATCCTTTCCTGGAAAAGTTAGACTGGTTTTCACTTCAGCATCTTGGGCAACCTAATACTCTGCCACCATTTCCCTTCCCCTGGCTAAACCAATTTCTGATCATCTCCCCTGCATGATTAAAATTGAGTCTAAGATCCCAAAATCAAGAATCTTCAGATTTGAAAATCACTGGATGAAACATACTAACTTCATGCCTATAGTTCAATCTTCTTGGAACATCCCTGTTGGATATTCAGATGCTGCAAAAAAATCAATGCCAAACTCAAGAATGTTAGAAGATCCCTGAAACTTTGGACCAAGACACTTCCAACCCTAAAGATTGATATTGGTAAAATGAATGAGTACATTTTCCTCTTGGACTTCTTTGAAGAATTCAGAGATCTTACTGTTGACGAATGGAATTGCAGAGTGCTACTGAAAGAGTATCTCCTGGATCTTCTTCATAGACAGAAAATCTATTGGTTCCAGAGAGGGAAAATCAACTGGGTCAGGTTGGGGGATGACAGCTCAGATTTCTTTCATGCTAAAGCTACCCTAAACCACATAAATAACTCAATTGTAGTTCTGCATGACAACAACCATGTTGATGTTTCTGACCATGATGGGAAAGCAGCTCTCCTCTGGAATAGCTTCAAAAATAGAATGGGCTTTTCCAATTGGATAAACATGCACTTTGATCTCAGAGAGTTATTTCATAGTTCCTATGACCCCCAAATTCTTCAGCAACTTGAGTTACCTTTCTCTCCTAAGGAGATCAAAACAGTCATTGAAGAGCTCCCAAATGGCAAGTCCCATGGCCCTGATGGTTTTAATAATGAATTCATAAAAAAAAATTGTGCATCATTGGCCCTGACATGGTGGAACTGATTCATGCTTTTCATGTTGGTACAATATCACTTGAGAGTATCAACTCCTCCTTCATCACTCTCATTCCCAAGATTGCAAACCCTTGTTGTGCTTCTGACTTTAGGCCAATCTCTCTGCTGAACACTGCCCAAAGATCCTAACCAAGTTACTTGCAAATAGACTCCATAAAGTGATCATGCAGCTTGTGCATATCAATCAATATGGCTTCCTGAAATATAGAGCCATCTAAGATTGCATTGGTTGGGCATTTGAGTACCTGCACCTATGTCATAAGTCCAATGTGGAGACCTTGATCCTAAAGCTGGACTTTGAGAAAGCTTTTGACACCATTGAGCACCAAGAAATTATAGATATCCTAAAAGCAAAAGGTTTTGGTAGCAAATGGATCCACTGGATGGAGATGCTCTTCAACTCTGCTACATCTGTTGTACTGCTTAATGGAGTTCCTGGAAAAAAGTTCTACTGCAAGAGAGGGGTGATGCAAGGAGATCCCCTGTCCCCCCTCCTGTTTGTTTTGGCTTCTGATCTGCTCCAATCCATCCTTAATAAAGCCCAAGCCTTGGGATTACTGTCTGCCCCAATATAAAGAATTGTCTGCCTTGGGATTACTGTCTGCCCTGATGATACTCTGATTGTGCTCAAGGAAGATTCTAGGCAACTGATCTGTCTCAAGGCCCTCCTGAATACCTTTGCTGATGCCACTGGGTTGAAAGTGAACTATCATAAATCTCACTTGGTTCCTATCAACATAGATGACCTGAGGGTGGATCATTTTACCAATACCCTCAATTGCCAGAGAGGCCATTTTCCAATAACTTACTTGGGAATTCCCTTAGGCACTCAGAAAAAAAAAGTGGAGAATCTCATGCCCATAGTCAGAAGAATTGAAAAAAGGCTTTCTGGAATAGCTAATTTCCTGACCTATGCAGGCAGACTAGTGATGGTCAAATCAGAGCTCTCCTCACAAGCTATGTATTGCATGACATGCCTTGATCTCCCTGAAACTGTCAAGCAGCAGATCAACAAAGACTTGAGGCACTGTCTTTGGAGAGGTTCAAACATGGAGGATAAGAAACCTGCTCTTTTGGCATGGTCTTCAGTTTGTTGGCCTAAAAATCAGGGTGGACTGGTAGTCCTAAACATCAATGCCCAAAACAATGCCCTACTCCTAAAAAACCTGCACAAATTCTTCAACAACCATGACATCCCATGGGTTAAGCTGGTTTGGGAAGCCTACTACAGCACTGGGCATCTCCCAGGTAGTCAAGTGGTGGGATCTTTTTGGTGGAAAGCATAGACTGTACTCCTGGACCAGTTTAAATGTATGGCTAGATGCACAATTGGAAATGGATCATCTGCATCATTTTGGTTTGACCTCTGGAGCACTCAATGCCTGCACATTCAGTTGCCTCACATTTTCTCTTTTGCTAAAAAACAGTCCATTTCTGTTCAAGAGTTCATGGCTACTGAATACATGAAGGACCTTTTCCATCTCCCACTTTCAACCCATGCCTTCCAGGAGTTCCAGATCATTGACTCACTTTGTCAAGAGGTCAATCTGAGCAGCGACTCTACTAGTCTTTACCAATGGAGCTACATTTGGGGTAGCAATAAGTTCAGCACTGCCAGAGCTTATAGTTCCTTGATTGGAGTTATGTCTGTACCACCCCACTACAACTGGATCTGGACAACCAGTTGCCAACCAAAGCATAAAGTCTTCTTCTGGTTGCTAATACAAGATAGACTAAACACAAGGAACCTCCTCAGAAGGAAAAATTTCCATCTGCAGACTTATAACTGTGCAACTCTCAATTGCCAAAGTGAAGAAACACTGCATCACCTGTTCTGGACATGCCCATTTGCATCATTTTGCTGGGACTTCATTTGCCCAAACAGAACCATCAATGCCTCAATTCTTTGAATCTATTACTGACATGAAGCTGAAACTGAATGTCCCATTATCAGTAGATATCATAATCATTGCTACTTGGTGCATCTGGATGGCAGGAAATGACAAAATCTTCAGAAACAAGGCTCCCTCCATGTTACACTGGAAGGAACACTACTTCAGTGAACTGAAACTCTTGAGATTAAGGATCAAAAGAAAACATTCAGAGTCATTCAAAGAATGGATTTAATCTGTAATTTAATTTTTTCTTTTGCTATTTCTGGGCTTAGCTCAAGCCATGCTAAATTTTGTTATTATTTTAATAAATTAAAAGTTGCAGTTGGGTTTTTCCCTACTGTTTCCCCCCTCAAATATAAAGCTTGTCATATTTTATTTATAGAGTTGTGTTGTGATTACCTTACTGTGGGTCCCCGCCCTAAATCGGGGGCGCCACAAAGTGACTCCGCTGGCACCTCTGTCGAAAGTGGCGGACTACTCCTCCTAGCCAGATCCATTACCTCTACTTGTACCGCAAGCGAGCCACACTCCCCGACGGTCTGTAAACCTCAACCTTTTCTATGGCAACACCACTCGCACAACGCACCTAGCGCAACGAGCGCTCCCATCGCGCTGCCATCCTAGCACCCGCGAGCACCATCAGGGATCTGGCGCGGACCCTCTGGGTGTAGGCGTGCGCCATCCGGGCACAGGAGCGTGCCAGGCAGGAGGAGTGGAGCACCATCCGGGTCTGGGTGCCGGTGAGGAACATTCGGGCGCAGGTGCCGTCGAGCACCATCCAGGCGCCGGAGCGCGCCATCTAGGGTCCTCCGGGCTTCGACGACGACAACGGAGCCCTCGCCGAGAACTACAATGACTTGGTCGAGCAAGAGGAGGAGAGCCAACTGGCTGTGGCATTGGTCGCTTACATTCGTGGTGAGGAAGAGCGTTAGCGTGATCTGGCGAGGTACTCGGAAAAAATCTTCTTCGCAAAAGGGAACCGGGAGCGGCTGGTGGAGGATTCCCGTAGATGAAGCGGTTTCTCCTTCGGTGCCTCCAACTGATCGATCTGCACGTGCGGCGGGAGCTTTTAGTTAGCAGTAAATATTTTGGGTTCATCAGTATGTCGTCGATGGACTATAAGCGTAGTTGAAATGATCTAGATACGAGGTTAAAAGCTATTTCAGTACATACTTGACGCTAGCGTAGGGTTTATTTTGGTTAGTTCTTATAGTTGAACTAATTGGAAAAAAGGAACCATGCTCGTTTATGCAATGAAGATCTATGTTATGCAATGTAAATCTGTTTTCAGTTAATCCTAGGCGTGTATTGCTCTTGTTTGATTGATTTCCAGATGCAAAGTCTTGTTCAGATAAAGATGAAGAAAGGCATACGATTTATTAAAACGGACTGTTGGCAATGCGTGACCGCTCGTGCCAAGATTTTTATTATAGATTTGGCTGCCCTTTTTGCGAGGAGGAAGATTTGCCTTACGGTAGAAGCTTGGAAGAGTTGGACTACTCGAGAAGCTTGGGACCAGCGACGTGCACATTCAATTAAAACAAACATTTGTTTGGCTCGACCGGCTGGTGAGCTAGAACTAGTCCTGGTGAGGAGCGGTGGTGCGTGCTCCTTGCACGTGGCCGTCTAGTCAAACCTGCACACACGCCACACCTCTCCCGTCTAATTATCGGACAACTAGCTATGCATGTGGAAAGTCACGAGCCTAGCTTGGAAAATAATTGCACACATAATCTGTTCTACAAAATACATGAAATTCCCTCTCAATTGCCTCCAAACCATCCCAATCCTCTATACAGGAGAGGAACAAGGGATTTCATTGTTCATCAGACTAGATAAACAACGGATACTTTACTACGATAATAAGATAACTAACGCCAGTTGCAACATATTGACTTGACAAAGTAAAATTTCCCTACACTTGTTCATCATATTGAGTCGCATTGAAGGCTCGAGATCTTCATCGTTGGCCACCATTTCCTTGAACAATTGGTAGGCATCATCTCTCTGATTGTGGGCTTCGACCTTGGAAATGGTAGTGGCAGTGGTCAAATCCACCTGCTTGTCGTCGCTTCGGGCCACCCCCGCCTCCTTAAGCTTGAGAGATTTTGTGATTTTTGCCACAGAATCATACATTTCCAAGGCCTCTACTCTGCGCTTCCTCGTAGCACGGGAATCCATATAGGCCCTTGACGCGTTCTCCGCAGCCTTAGAGGCGCGGTCCGCCGCTTTGTTCGCGGCTTCAGTCAAGCGAGCTGCTTCTGCTGCCGGGTTGATGGCGGTTTGAGCCCAGACACCCGCCTTTGCTATGGAAATCTAAGACTGTAAGGTGGAGAAGGCCCCCATGAGCAAGAACACGTTGGCGTTCTCCTTTGCTTGGTCATTCAAATATCATTGGTGGTGAGGGGGGAGCACTTGGCAACCTTGATGGACAGGCCATGGTTGCGATGGGAAGACGGAAGAATAGGTAGTATTTGGGAGCGGTGAGGGGACGAGGGATTTAATAAGAAATGTTCAAACGCCCTGCCTCACGGTAAGCTAGCACTAGTCCCAGTGAGCAACGCTGGTGCATTCTCCTAGCACACTGTCGTCTAGTCAAACCTGCTCACACACCACGCCTCTGCCATCTAATCATCGCACAACTACCTGTGCGTGTGGATAGTCCCGAGGCTAGCTAGTAGATAGAAGCGTTCACCCTTATCCATGACAGGTTAAATCTTTCCAAAAAAAATATTATAAATATTTTTCGATCAAATCTGCAACGGCTGAGAGTAAATCATGCGAACAACGCGAATTTTTTATTATAGGTTACCCTCTACATAGTTCATCGGCGCGATACACTAGAGTTCTTCGTCAAATAAAACCATAAAACTTAAACTTAAAACTTTAACTAGAGAGGTCTGGCTCCTAGAGGTGATGGTCAACGACGGCCTAGGAAGACGACGGTTAAGCAGACTCAAGGCTTACATGTTGCGGCAAAGGACAAGCTCGTCGCCTTGTAGAGGGTGTAGGCGAGCCTGTACGCGTTTGATGACCCACAAGTTTAGGGGTTCTATCGTAGACTTTTTGATAAGTAAGGGTCTCGAACCCAACGAGGAGCAGAAGGTAGTGACAAGTGATCTTGATCAAGGAATAACTTTTTATGAGTTTTCTGGAATAAGCAACAAGTAAATAAAATCAAGTAAAGTAAATGATGGCAAGGTGCATCAAGTGTCCCAATCCTTTTGAACACAAAGGATAAGCCGAAGGACTTTTCTAATAAAGACTAAAGCGTTCCTGAGGGCACACGGGAGAGGTAGTCAAGTTACTTTCTCCATATTCCATCTAGTACTATGTTTTGTTTGGATAATTGTTGTGTGGGTGGACCTATGCTAGCACACCACCTAGACTAACAAAAGTGCACTCTTACTATTAAAACTCTTGCAAGCATCCACAAATACAAGAGAGAAATTAAGGCAAAGCCTAACCGTAGCAATAAACTTTAGGATCCAACACTCCCTCATGCAAAAGTGTGCAAACTGGGGTTCAGGTTTCTGTCACTCCGGCAACCCACCGTAAGCATCCTTTATACACAATACATTCCTCTAGGTCGTTAGAAAGGTGAAGTGCTATGTAGTCGACGTTCACATAACACTACTTGAAGAATAACACCACAACTTAAATATCAAATCAACACATATTACTTCAACATCATATGACTACTAACAATAAGACTTCTCCCATGTCCTCAAGAACTAAAGAAACTACTCACAAGACATAAAAAAGATCATGATGAACAATCTGGTCATAACAATAATCCTCCAACAAAACTCAAGAGCATTCACGAAAAAAGAGTAATCAACACCGGTAAAGTAGAGGGGATGAATATTGCAAGGTACAACACGGAATGCAATGGTAAAGTAAGATGGGATGAAGATGGAGATGGATCTGGTGATGAGGATGATGATCATGATCTCGATGATGCTCTTGACGATGGTGATGACGATGAGGACTATCTCCCCCTCTGGAAGGAGTTCTCCTCGGCGGAATCAGCCCGCCGGAAAGGTCTTTTCTTCTCTCGTGGTTTCCGCCTCACAGCGGCGGCGGAACTCTCGATCTAACTTTCCCCCCTGAAGAATTATGCCACGAGGGGTATATGTGCGAAAGGAGAGCCCCGGGGAGGGCCACCCTCACCAGACGGCCACCTGGCGCGGCCTAGGGGGTGGCCGCGCCACCAGGCCGCCTGGTGGCCTCGTGGCACCCCTCCGGGAGCTCTTTTGTATGCCCTTATTAATCCTTCCGAAAATAATTCCCTGAAATTTTCAGGTCATTTGGAGATATGCTGATATGTCCACTTTGCGTGCACTTTCCCCCACTGATTCCTGAGTCTGCTGTTTCGGCACCGGAAAGTTGTAAATTGTGTAGAACAAGCCAATACACTATGAGAACAACATCATAATATGAAATATAAAAATTAATAGTGGTACATTATGATACAAAGTAGTGGTAAATTATGAACAACATCATAATATAAAATATATCAATGAACAACATCATAATGCATTTTGGACGTATCGTTTATCACTACCAAAGTTTTCTGATTTCTCATGAACAAAGAATGAAGGAGGTTTTGTTTGTTTCTATTATCTTTTACGAGCTGGGCGCACTCATACCAGTCCCTCCCCATATTAGGGTTCACATATTAGACTTGCAAACCAAACATAAAGATTTTCCAGTATGAGAAGATCATGAATTATCTACTACTTCCTCATGAACTAAAACAGAGGCACAAAACAAGGAGTAATACTATTTTGAAGGAATAAAGGTAGCAAAGATATCATGATCGGAGGTGATAAATATATGGTGAACAATCTGATCATAACAATAATTCTCCAACAAAACTGAATAGCATCAACCACAAGGTAGTAATCAACACCGATAAAGTAGAGGGGATGAATAGTGCAAGGTCAAACACATATTGCAATGGTAAAGCGAGATGAGATGAAGATGGAGATGGTGCTGGTGTTGGGGATGATGGTGATTATGATCCCGATGATGCTCGTGACGATGGTGATGACAACGAGGATTATCTCCCACTCCGGGAGGAGTTCTCCCCGACGGAATCTGCCTGGCGGAAAGGTCTTTTCTTCTCTAGTGGTTTCCGCCTCGCAGTGGCGGCAGAACTTCTAAACTACCTTTCCCCCTGAAAAATTAGGTTATGAGGGGTATGTATGCCGAAGGAGAGGCCAGGGGGTGCGGGCTCCCTCCCAAGAGGCCAGGTGGCGCGGCCTAGGGGGTGGCCACGCCACCAGGGCGCCTGGTGGCCCACCTCCGGGTGATCTTTAGTGTGCCCTCCTTATTCCTTCTGAAAACAATTCCCCTAAATTTTCAGGTCATTTGGAGATGTGCTGATATGTCCACCCTATGTGCACTTTCCCCCGCTGATTCCTGAGTCTGCTATTTCGGCACGGAAAGTTCTAAATTGTGTAAAACAAGCCAAAACACCATGAGAGAGGCATCATAATGTGAAATATATCAATGAATAGTGGTAAATTATGATAAAATAGTGAAGTATTTTGGACGTATAAGCGTTTAGCGCCTTGTCGAAGCAATCGGTGACGGCACCCTCCAAAACGGCCACCAGCTCTTCCTTCGCGGCATCCAGCTTGATCTCAGCGTCGTAGAGCATCTTGGATGACGAATAGATGTGTTCTTCGAGCTAGCGGCTCAACATGCCCTTGCCTCCAGCTTTATTTTGGCACGACCTCTTCACATGGCGCGATGGCTCCACAGACGGCAGAGGGATCGAGCTGTTGTCGCCTCGGCCGCATCCTCCACCTCCGCCGCATCCTCCACCTCCCACAAGGCTCGACGGCTCATTTACGGGTGAAGGGATGATTTGGCTGCCGTCGTTCGATATTCCTCCGCCACATCCTCCACCTCCAATGAGGCTCCACCGCTCGTCGACGAGCGGAGGGATCGAGCTACCTTTGTCCGCTTTGCCCCCGTCGCATCCTCCACCTCCCGCAAGGAGCGACGGCTTAACGACGGGGGAGGGGTCAAGATGTCGTCGTCATCTTTGCCTCCATCGCATCCTCCACCTCCCCCTTCTCCTCACATGGATGTAGGCTTTAGAGGACTAGGAAATACTGCAGAAATCTATGGCTGGAGGACGAACGAGTGGCAGTGAAGGTGGAGGGGTCAGGAGTGGCGGGTACGTGGTGGAGGATATTTTCCTGGACAGGAACCCTAAAAGGCCACACCCAAGATACATATGGGGTGTGCAGGCTGCGGGATAGTGTTTACGAAGCACGTGTATCCAAATTTCTCACCGTTTTCTTTGAAGTAGAGATAGAAAATCATATGTATGCAGGAATATAATCATTGCGTTGTAAGAGCCCGGTGAGTATAAACCCTAAATGACTTTGAAATTGAAAACCAATTCAAATGATGTGTAATCAGTATGAGACTTGGAATGGTGTCATTATTTCACCAACACAGTATGTTGTGTAAATTTGAGATTATCATGAAGAACACTAGTGACACTTCGTGTACAAAAAGGGACCATTCCTTTTGAAGTACAAGAGTTTCTATCTGAAACAACCACATTCCAAAGACAACATGTTATTCTAAAATCCTTTAACCGCCAATTTATTATGTGTTCAACATTAACACTCACACTAGCATCCTAAATTTCAATCAATTTTCACTTCATTTGGTAAATATAATGGACCTACTGAATTATTTTTTAGCAAAACAACCCTGAAATTGAAAATCAATTCAAATGATCTTTAAATTGGATGAGACTGGGTCATCATTTCTCCAACAAGGTGTGTGGTCAAATTTAAAGATGGTTATGATAAAAACCAGTGGTACTTAGTGTACAAAACTGGACCATTTCCTTCGAAGCATCAGGGTTTCTATCGTAAACAACCACATTACAAATACAATATATTATTTTAAATGATTTGAACCCCAAACCTTTTATGTGTTCACCATTAAACATTCACAATAACATCCTAAAATTTTAAAAAGTTCAGACTTCATTTGATAAATATTATGCATTACTGATATATTTTTTGAGCAAAACGACCATTAAATTGAAAGTTAATTAAAATGACCTCTAAACAGGATGAGATTTGGCATGTTGTCATCATTTCACGAACATGGTATGTGGTAAAATTTTAAGAGGATTATGACAAAAACTTGTGGCACTTAGTGTACAAACTGCATTAGTTGAATGTGGTTCAAACAATGGAAACCCCGTTGACCGTCTCAAAACCCAACTGGAAATCTCATAACCCTAACTCACAACCGTGGACTTTGGATTTAAACATAGCGTCGAATGGTAGTCGTTGGATCTTAGCACTATCCGTGATGAGTTGGTTCTGTAACCTGATTGGTTGGCTTTTATCAAAGTACATACACCCAGTTTATAATGCATAATCGTTTGGGATGTGAAAGTATAAGTTGCATGCCTCCAAACGAAGGATTTCGTCGGAAACTATATTAAATCCTTTTTACAAAAAGCATAAAATTTACATGTGTTCAACATTAAACACTCACAATAACGTACAAAATTTTCTCACGGTTCCGGCTTATTTTTTTAATATAACTCATTTAACGAATTGTTTTTTAGGAAAATGGATTTGAAATTAAAAACCAATTCAAATGATGTCTAAACATGATGATATTTTTCTTGTTGTCATTGTTTCACCAGCACGGTATGTTTTATAAATTTGACAGTATCATGATAAAAACTAGTGGTACTTCGTGCACAAAATGGGCCATACCTATCCAAATTTGAGGGTTTCTACGTGAAACAACCACATTACAAAGACAACATGTTATTCTAAAATCCTTTAACCCCCAATTTTTTATGTGTTCAGTGCTAGGACTAACAATAGTATCCTAAAATTTCAAACAATTTTGACTTCGTTTGATAAATATAATGTACCTGCTGAATCATTTTTGAGCAAAAAACCCCTGAAAACAAAAATCAATTCAAATGATCTCTAAATTGAATGAAACTTGGCATGTTTGTCATCATTTCACCAACAATGTATGTGGTGAAATTTAAATATGGTTATCATAAAAACCAGTGGTACTTCGTGTACAAAATTGGACCATTCCTTCGGAGCATCATGGTTTCTACCGGAAACAACCACATTACAAATATAACATATTATTTCTTAATTGATTTGAACCCCAAACTTTTTATGTGTTTACCATTAAGCATTCACACTAACATCATAAAGTTTCAAATAGTTCGGACTTCATTTGATAAATATTATTCATTTACTGATATTTTTTGAGAAAAACGTTCATGAAAGTCAATTAAAATGACCACTAAACAGGATGAGATTTGGCATGCTGTTATCATTTCACGAACATGGCACGTGATAAAAAATTTAGAAGATTATGACAAAAGCTGGTGGTACTTACTGTACAAAATTGGGCTATTCCTACCGAAATATCAAGGTTTATATGTGAAACAACCACACTAAAAAGACAACATGTTATTATAAAATCCATTAGCCCCCAAATTTTTTATATGTTCAGCATCAAGCACTCACACTAGTATCCTAAAATTTCAAACAATTTTGACTTCATTTGATAAATATAATGGAACTGGTGAATCATTTTCGCGCAAAACGACCCTGAAATTATGAATCAATCCAAATGATCTCTAAATTGGATGAGACTTTTCATGTTGTCATCATTTCACCAACAATGTATGTTCTGAAATTTAAAGATGGTTATGATAAAAACCAGTTGTACGTCGTGTACAAACTAGACCATTCCCTTCGAAGCATCAGGGTTTCTATCGGAAACAAGCACATTACAAATACTGCATATTATTTTTTAAATGATTTGAACCCAAACTTTTTATGTGTTCACAATTAAGCATTCAAACTAACATCCTAAAATTTCAAATAGTTTGAACTTGATTTGATAAATATTATGCATTTACTGATCTATTTTTGAGCAAAACGACCATGAAATTGGAAGTCAATGAAAATGACCTTTAAACAGGATGAGATTTGGCATGTTGTCATCATTCCACGAACATGGTACGTGGTAAAATTTAGAGAGGATTATGACAAAAACTGGTGGCACTTAGTGTACAAACTGCATTAGTTAAATGTTGGTCAAACACTCAAAAACCCCGTTGGTCTCAAAACCCAGCCGAAAATCTCGTAACCGTGGCGGTTGGATGCAACCATAGCGTCGAATGGTACTCGTTCGATCGTAGTGCGATCCGCAAGGAGATGGTTCTGCAACCTGATTGGTTGGCTTTTATCAAAGTACATGCACAAAGTTTATAATGAAGAAGAGTTTGTGATACGAAAATGTAAGTTGCACGCCTCCTAACGTCGGAAGCTATATTCAATGTTGGAAGATTTTTCCCACTGCCGGTGATTCAAGCACAAAGTCCATTCCCCAACCACTAATGGAAAAATAGCTATAGCTAATATTGACATTAATGACGCACTATAAATGTGGTGCGCCACTGCTACATAGTCATGATGCACCAAAAAAAGTGCGCCATCAGTATGTTTGACCAAGGTTTGACCCGTTCCTGGACATAGCAATGGCACACTTTGTATAGATGCGCAATTAGAAACTTGGGGTAGCAATGGCGCACCTTTACAAAAGTGCAACATTACTATGTTTGACCAAGGTTGACCATTCCTAGACATAGCAATGGCGCACTTTTGTATAGATGCACCATTGGTAACTTGGGGTAGCAATGGCGCACCTATAAAAAAGTGTGCCATTACTATGTTTGACCAAGGTTGACCATTTCTGGACATAGCAATGGCGCACTTTTGTTCAGGTGCATCATTAGTAACTTGGGGTAGCAATTGTGCACTTATACTAAAGTGTGTCATTGGTATGTGAGGTGCCCACAAGTGGACCCCATTTTCAGTTTGAAAAAAGTAAAACAAAATAGTAATAAAAATTCAAAAGATAAAAATCCTTCAAAATTCCCATGAGTTAAGTGTTCTAGTATTTAGGAAAATAAACAAGCATGATTCTGACTTTGTTTGCAAAATGTCATCGTGTTTCGGTAAAATTGTCATAACTTTTGCATACGAACTCTGATGAAAAAGTTTTTTATATGAAAAACCATCTTCTCAAAAAGTTACATATGATGAGAACGACCTATGGTCATTATTGATTTTCTACAATCCTCAGAAACCAAACAGAAAAAAGTTATGGTGCTTTCAAGATCTGGAGGCAAAAAACTCGAAAGAAATTCAAAATTAGTAGTAGCGCACTATTTGCTAGGTGCGCCACTAGTAATGATCTTCCCGCCTTCCAAATTCAAAATATTTTCAAAAAAGGAAAATTCATTTTTTTAAATTAGTAATGGCGCACTATTTGCTAGGCGCGCCACTGGTAATAGAAAAAAATAAAAAAATATTTTTGTTTCAAAAATATATTTTTGAAAAAATGTTTAAAATATGATAGGTGACCGACCGGGAAGTTTGAAAAGAATGTTCAAAATTTCATCACACCCATGGAAATCAACAAGGTCCTAGACACCAACAAGGTTTACTAGGATTGATATGATACATATATCAATAAGTGCTTGTTAAGCGTGCTAGAGTTGGAGTTGAATGAAACTGAGAAGTTAAGTGTGCTGGGATAGAGTAGTGTGAGGATGGATGACCCTTCGGGAAGTTTGACCATGGAGTGTCATTTGACCTGAGATTAAGCATAGTGACCTGAGATTAAGAAAAAAATTGAATTTTTGGTTAGTAGTGGCGCACCTGAAATGCTATTAATGGTGCACTATGTGGTACGTCACTATTAGCTGAAATGGTAATGGCGCACCAAATGTGCGCCATTACTAAGTGTTAGTAGTGGTGTGCTAGTAATGGCGCACACAATTACTAGCAAAAATAGGGGTACCACTAACAGACTATTTTCAAGTAGTGAACCCATCAATCGACATAGCTCTCTAGGATGGGGACGTCGAGTCGCTATGAGAGGGATCGTACGGTTGCCTCTACCACCGATCGGGTGCGTTCCGGAGGAGGCCGGGTGGTGGTTCCGACGATCCCGCTCGGAGCGCGGCCTTGCGCGCGTTCTATGCGAGGCATCGTTTGGTGACTGATTCCTCCATTAGTGCGCCCGCCCCGAGCATTGCCTATTTCCCGGCTATTTCCCACATGTTGGCCCGTCATGCTCGAATAATGACCCCTTTTTATTCTAGGACTCCGACCGTCTCCGTCTTCTCCATCCCGATCGCATCCTCCCAAGGCGCAGCTACGGAAGTGGCCAGGGCATCTGCATTACCCCATACGGCAACAGAAGCCGCCGAAAGGGAAAAGGAAGCCGCGAACAGGGCGGCGGCATAAGCCGACGCCGCGGAAGTCTCTTTAGACCAGCTCATTGACGCCGGGAGGCCAACAACGCCTCATCCAGCAACGGCGATGCATAAGGAAGCCAGTAGAATCTTTATTAGATTATGCACACAAGTACTAGGACTATTTGTTTAATTAGGCGCCGGTCTTTTGTTATTCCAGTAGATCTTGAGTAAGAGCTATGTTAGGTCCAGTACCATGTTTAATTATTGAACTGGTTCAATTTAGTAAGTGTGAGCTTTGCTGATGACTCAATTGTTTTCTCAAATTAACAACTTCTCTTAATATATTCAATGACATGAATGTTCCCTATAATCCAGATAATTCGCACCAAATTTTGAAGGTTCCCGCATCATCTCACCCGGGTAAAAATATTGCACGCTTGCGATCAGACTGTAACCCATACAAATTTATTTTTAGTTTCGTCTCGATATCACTTCTACCGCCAGTCCCCCTCCCCACCTACCCAAAAATTCTGCCAGAAGCGTGAATATCTAAGTTGTCCCCTCCTTCCATCCACGACCAAAATACACATTCCCCCTTCTTGTACAAACCCTCCCTTTCTCCTCCAAGCGCTGTGACCTATACAGCGCAGGCAACTCGCACGACCACCTACATGGCGCAGCCCCGCCCCCATTCCGTATACCAGGGACGGCGGCCTACAAGGCGCAACCCCACTTTCGTATAACGCGCCCTGCGGCCTAGACTGTGTAGGCTAGCCGGGCCCCTCGCTCCTGGCCCCACCTCTTCGGTTCATTGCTCGCCCTGTTCCGGTAAGATCTCGGCTGCTGATACGTCCCAAACGTATCTATAATTTCTGCTTGCTCCATGCTTTTTTTGGGTGATCTTGCTATACTTTTGATGCACTTCCATACACTTTTGATCATATTTGGACTAACCTATTAACTCAGTGCAGCATAGTGCAAGTTCCTTTTTCTACTGTTTTTGTATTTCAGGTTTTCCCCTTTTATAAAGTGCCCATCAAATGCCGGGGAAAATATACAAAAATTCAGTGTTCCAGAAGACTCCATATGCCTGAAGGAGAGCCGGAGAGGGGCCATGTGACGCCCCCAAAATCAGACCGTGTACAGTAATCATACACGCAAGGTACACGATCGAGATTAGGGACTCACGGTGAGATATCACAACACAACTCTACAAATAAAATAATACAAGTTGTATAATACAAGCCAAGGGCCACGAGGGCTCGAATACAACAGCTCAAGAGCACAAAGTCAGCGGAAGAAAAAGTATCTGAGTATAGACACAAGGATACAAGGTTGCCTTAAGAAGGCTAGCACAAATATCAACAGCGATCGAAAAGGCGAGGCCTCCAGCCTGGGAACCTCCGAACTACTCCTGGTCAAAGGGGAACTCGACATCGTAGAAGGCATCGGGGATCTTCATGTTGTGGCGGCCGACATCGGGGATCTCCTGCTCCTGGGCTCCAACGTCGACTGCAGCGGCCGATCAGGAAAAACAATAAAAGGGGAAAAATAAAGCAAGGGTGAGTATCTAGCATACCCGCGAGTCTTACGTCCGCTACTAAGCATTTATGCATTTGTATCAAATGGAAAGGTGAGGCTATATATAGTGGACTGCAAGGTAGAAATTCAGAATAAGGATGAGAAGCTAGGCCTATCAAAGACTAGCATCTTCCGACGAGTCTTGCAGCACAAGGAGAGAATTAGCCAACAGTTCAAAAGCATGAATGTAATAACAATGCAACAGAAGTTGCTGCAGCATTGTATAATATTAAGTTGTAATAATTAATAATTAATAATTATCAATGCCTCCGAGATCCCCTCCTCGACTTCCCTGCGAGGAAGAGAAACCGGAACCAACAGTTTAATAGTAGTAATTTGTAGTAGTAGGCTCTGGCTTCAGCATAAAGCGTCCTATTACCGTGGACACGGCTATTCGAATAGATCAAACTCCCTGCAGGGGTGCACTACTGTTCGGCCTACACGCTCGGATCTCCAAGGTGGCGTACACCTTGTTAGGGAATGCCCCACCGAGGCTATCCGACACACCGAGGCCCATCCTACGAATCATCAGAGAGGTCCCCGCTGGTCTACAGCCCTAAGGGCAACGAGGTCATGGGCCTATCACCCCTCGCTCTCCGGGTCGTTGTGAGGAGGGTGAATTCCAGCGCCGCAGCGCGATCCGTCCCTGCCACAATGCTGAACTGGACGTCTTTCAGAGCTTTCGAACGAGGCTACATCACGGGGGAGCCCATAACTCGTAATTCTCACGTATATGTCGTGCGTACAAGCCAAAAGGCTACTCAAGTCATCCGCCGAACCCGTTAAGCATTTTATTAGTTTTCTGTCGAGACAACCGTTATCGCTGCCCCTTATTGAATGAGTCGCGGATAACGATAGCAGCCAGGACAACCAGTAAAATCGATGCCTGCCCTTACGTCCCACCAACTCGTGCGGTTACCAACAAGGTGAACCGTCTCCTTACCTTGTCTCGCGTTTGCTCCGAAGAGCTCGACTTTCATACAACAGGATATCTGTTGGCCACGAACAATACCAGGCTCGCCGCACACCGGTGGAATACACATGACATGTCGTTCCGCTAAGATAACCTGCGCGGGCACCGTTGGGTCACCCGACTCCTTACCTTTAAGGACACCAGTTGATTCGAGTGCCTACCATCAAGTGAAACCAGGAGGAATCACCCTCGATGGTACACTTGAAGAGGTTTGACAGAGACATCAGCGGAATGAACTAAAGAAGAATATTCTCGTATCACCCCAGTGGTGCCGAGACACCAGCGGAATGAACTAAAGAGGAATACCCTCGTATCATCCCAGTGATGCTACGCTACTGAGCCGACGAGAGTGAAATATGAGTCTGTCCACTCGTAGGTCAAACTCGAAGCGACTCCGTAGAGTCTCGCCGTTGTAGGTTCCCTAGGGCGTCTGCATTGATCCGTACCTGTTGCAGTTGTAATATATCGTTTCCGCGATCACTCCCAGTGATCACGACCCGCTATTCTAAACCTAGCTAACAATGCGCAGGGTTTACTTCTGAATAATGCATAAGTAATAATAGGCATCATAGGCTTCCTCTATGGGTTCTTTCACAAACAAAAAGATTTATGCTAAATGGGTACTCCTTGAAAGAATTCAACGCAATACTGAAGATTGGGAGATCGACAAAGGTAAAGAGTCAGGTATAAATTATGAGTATGATTGCATTAAGTCCTTTGTTGAAACTACAAGTTTTAATAAGTTTAGTGCTAAGTTTGGGCTTGATTCTGAACTCCTTGTTGGTTCCCTAAATTCTTTTGCTTCACATCTTATTATGCCTAAGGAGAATTGGATCAAGCATCATGAACCTCTTAAAGAGATTTGCAAAGAAAATGAAATTGTTCACGATGATTGCAACATGCATGATCCAATTCCTGAAAATGAAGTTTTATACAAGCATGTTAATTTTTGTGGAGTGGATAAACCTTGTGAAAGTCCTATGATTGAAGAAGATAAGTATTGTAAGAAGCATAAGCATGAAATAACAATCACTTGGCTTATAGATTTAAATGAAATTGCTAGAGAATTGTGTGACCTTTATCCTTTTACTTGTGAACTTTGCTTCATAGAGGGTCACTTTAATTTTCAATGCATGCACTTTCAAAACATAACTATTAAGAAATTGTGTGATAACATGATCACCCCTGATCTTTATGATGAATTTATGTTATTTTTTATGTGTGAAGAGTTATTAGAAAAGACTTCTTGGCTAGATGTTCATGCTTTGGGAATAAATAACACTTTGCAGAAATGACATCTGTATTGTGTTGTTAATTTCCATAATAATGATTACATAAGAAAGATTAGAAAGGAGGTAACTTTACCAAAGTATAAAAATGTCTCTTATATTTACATTAATAAAAAGGAGATTTTCTCCCAAGTTCCCCCTATTGTTTAATGATAAACCATGATATGTGGAGAAGCTTCCTCTCCAACCACTCCCTCCTAAGGTGAAGAAGAAGAAAAAGAAGAGGAGGAGGAAGAGGAGCAAAAAGGAGGAAGAATGAGTATCAACCTGGCCTGAGAATATTCCTCCCATCAACTTTTATCCTAACGATTGTAAGTTTAAAGAAGAAGGTGAAGTTTATTGCCTTAATTATCATCTTGATGATACGTCCGTAGGTACTATTGAAGATGATTTTGATTATGATATGCATGTTACTTATTGTGATTGGGAAGATGATGATAATGCTACTTATGATCTTGAAAAACTTTTTGGTACCAACTCTGAGAATGATGATATGTAAAGCTCTAAGCTTGGGGATGATGGGATTGCAAATCCTTTACCCATTAGTGATGTGATAATTGATAATTCCTTTGTTAGTAAGAATACTTTTTTGCATATGGATCATGGTAACAATTCTTTATGTGATACTTATGTTGTTGAGTTTATTCATGATGCCACTAAAAATTATTATGGGAGGGGAACTCATGCTTATATATATATCTCAATTTTATCGAGATTTCTCTCTCTATGTTGAAAGTTTCAAAGTTGCACTTGTTTTGTCTTCCTATACTAATATCTTTATGCTTTAATGAGTTATTCCTCTAAAAGATCCCTTTCCATAGGAAGTGGGGTACACTTAAATTTGGTTGGTATTTTCTTCTTGGTGCTCTCTTTTGTGCTTCAACTCTTATTCTTACGAGAGCTTCATTAAAATCGTAAGCCTATCTTTATGGATATAAAGAAAGAGCTCTAGGTAGACAACCCTTGTTATCTTTACTTTTAGTTTGTTCTTTCAGTTTTTAGTGGTCTTGATGTATTTTACTACTTTAGCAACATCATTGTATCTTTATTTTCAAGCTTTGTGCCAAGTTTAGCCTGTGATTGCAAGAAAGTTCAAAAGTTGTGACATGCTGTCCAGAAAACAGATTTTGTCCTTGGACGAAAAAAATTCTGCTAAAATCACCAGATCATCTTTTTGATCTGAATGTTTTTTACAGCATGCTCTATACAATTAGCTTTCGAGCGTCTTTTTTGAGTTTTTTGATTTGAGTTGCAGAAGCACCCCAAAAAGTTATTTACTACATGCTGGTCTGCTTTTCACAGATTCTGCCCCATTTTTCCTTTTCCCAGTCTTACAACTCTTGCGCTAGATTTTTCTTTGCAAAAACTTTTGGACAATCTTGAGAAACAGTAGCTATTCAAGAATATTTTTATTTCCAGTAGAGGAAAATTGTTTTTATTATGGGTACTAACCTCTCTAATCAGCTTATGATGAGTTATGTATGAAGGGAGTTTTCAAGTGTGCGAGGGAAGGTGATGAAAGAAGATCCAGGAGTGTCAAACGCTCAAGCTTGGGGATGCCCCCATGCACCCCCAAGAAATATCCAAGGAGACTCAAGTATCTAAGATTTGGGATGCCCCCTGTGCATCCCCTTCTCCATCAACAATTATCAGTTCTTCCTTCGTTCCACTATATTTTTATCACTTCATGCGATATGTGCTATGCTTGGAGCGTCTTGATCTTTACCTTTTTAGTTTTGTTTAACTTTGTTTGCTGTTCTTAACAAGTTAGAACCCATATTTCTTTGTGTGGGAGATAAACACGCTCCACTTTAAACTAGAACACATCATAGGATTTTCATGCTTATCTCTCTTTTTGTTGTGTGTTCTTTATCTTTTCATAGCTGCTGTCATGTTTAGCTCTTAGTTTTCATGCTTATCTTTTCAAGAGATTTTTCTTTAGTTTGTTTCTGGAACTCTCTTGAGTCTTCATGTTTATCTTGTCTAGAGAGTTGGCTTGTGGCACTGAGTTTTGTGTCTTGACTTGAAGTAGGTAATTGAGGTTGCTATTCAGTTGTAGTAGTAACTTGCAATAGTTTTGAGGTATGGTTTTGAGTAATGTTTGAACTTTTTGTGTCAAGAGTTTTAGCCTATTAGTGATAGATGTCGTATTTTGGGAAATCTGTGTTTATTTTCGAACACTATAAAAAACTAGTTGAGAACTCTAGCTACTAGATGGATCACTAACCTTTGGAGGGATCAGATATTAGAGTACACTCACGTGCCATGAGTCGAGGATGCGCAAGGATAACCAAACCCCCATACACTCCTCCTCGCGGTACTTGTCTCTTTGTGAACCTCCTGAGTAGATTGAGATTTACCGATAATAAGTGCATGAGTTCTTCGGACTAATGTAAGTATTCGATTGTTGACACTTGCACCACCCATATTTTTCTAGCCTCTTCGGTACCGTGCATTGCCCTCTTCTCACCTTGAGAGTTGGCGCATACTTTGCCGGTGCATCCAAACCCTTGGCAGGATACGCTCGGTCATCATAAACCTCCTTATATCCTTCCTCAAAACAGCCACCATACCTACCTATCAAGGCATTTCCATAGCCTTTCCGAGATATATTACCATGCAACATCCATCTTCTCATGACTTGATCTTCATGTCATACATGTTCCTGCTACACTGGAAAAGGCATACATTTGCATACATCATGATAGATTCATCTTCTTTCTACCGCGTACTTTTGTAAAGTGTGAAAGATCTTTTATACTCCTTGTAAAATAGAGTGTTGCCCATAAAGTGAGGAAAAGATCCCAAAGAGGACAAATTAAAAGATACCAAAGAGGACAAATGAGAGTTAAATTGAAAGAGCCATTGAGGCCACCAAAAAATACAAAAAAAGAGAAAAGAGAGAAAAAGAAAATAAAAATAGAAAGGGGTCAACACTACTATTCCTTTTGAGAGATCCACACTCGTCCCTCTTGTATCATGAACTCCATAGAGATGATCATATATGCATATAGCTATGTGGGGACCTTTACACTATAGAACTTGGCTTGTATATTCAAATGATGAGCCTCCTCAAATGACCTCTAGGTCTTCTTGAGCAAGCAAGTTGGATGCACCCCCACTAGTTCCATTGGAGAGATTTCCATAGCTCATATGTGCATCCGTTGCATGGCAATCCCTACTCCCCAAATCATAAATATCATTTGTCTTTCTCTCCCTTTGATTTTCCTCATTGATGTGAGCCTTTCACACCCTATTTGTCTTCCTCCTCCATCATTTCTCTCTTTTCCATCCTAAGTGTCAACTTTCTTGCTTATGCGCATCCATTGCATGAGTGCTCAAAATATCAAAAGGGAGTGGATCAGTTTGACTTGTACCTGGCTAGTGGTCTGGGGATGAGTCAAGATAAGATTACAAAGAAGACTAAGTGTGAAACTTTAGTAGATTGAGGTCTCAACCAAAATAAATATTATGTTTTTACTCTCTAGTATTCCCATCTCCCACTTCTTACACGAAAACACCATTTGGAGACAGCGAGAGCTCTTGCACCTTTATGTTCTTATGTTGCTTGTTTCAATGCTAATATAGACTCTTGCTTGTTATGAATTGAATTGAATTACATGCCTTGCTTGCCTTACTT
Organism: Bromus sterilis; assembly: GCA_950022295.1. Classification (NCBI taxonomy): domain Eukaryota; kingdom Viridiplantae; phylum Streptophyta; class Magnoliopsida; order Poales; family Poaceae; genus Bromus; species Bromus sterilis. Next base: position 135,064,158 of record OX465597.1, read on the forward strand.
AAAAGTTCTTATATGGTTGGTAGCATGTCACCACAGAAATTATTCTTGTTATCATTTACCTACTCGAGGACGAGTAGGAATTAAGCATGGGGATGTTGATACGTCCCAAACGTATCTATAATTTATGCTTGCTCCATGCATTTTTTGGGTGATATTGATATACTTTTGATGCACTTCCATACACTTTTGATCATATTTGGACTAACCTATTAACTCAGTGCACCACAGTGCCAGTTCCTGTTTTCTGCTATTTTTGTATTTCAGATTTTCCCCTTTTATAAAGTGCCCAAAATATTCTGGGAAAAATATGCAAAAAAACAGCGTTCCAGAAGACTCTATACGCCCGAAGGAGAGCTGGAGGGGGGCCACCTGTCACCCAGGCAGCCACCCGACGCGGCCTAGGGGGAGGCCGCGCCCACAGGGGCCTAGGCGACTGGGACCTCCCCTGGTGGCCCCCCTTGGCCCTTATTTTTACTCCCGATGTGAAAACCCTGATTCCAGAACCTTTTTCTCCAAAAGAAATTGCGATCTCCGCCTTCATCGTCAACAAGCTTCGGGGGACCAGAATTCCTGTGCCGGCACCCTTCCGGGATAGGCAAGTTCCCTCGGATTCATCTCCATCGAAGTTGCTTCCTCCCTCCATGATGTGGGAGTAGTTCCTCATCGGAGATGAGGTTTCTACAGTAGCTATGTTGTCAATTCTCTCTTCCATGATGTGATCTTGATTGTGAACATAGGCTATGTTTATCTAGCATGATCCCATGGTATTTCCCCTTCTTCTATGCATTGGATTTGATGTACTCACTTGTCTTTATCTAGTATAATCCCCGAGACCAAGGTGACAACGGTCTATTGGACATGGGTTAGAAGAATATTTTCATGAGTGATTTCCTCTTTTGTGTGTGGATTGAAGATTGAGAGTCTCTTGGTGCTTGTCTTTGACTATCCTTGAGATAAGTTGTGGTTATTGTGGTACTCTCTTTGGATGGCCGCGGTGATATTGGGAATTCCGTAGATGAGAACTACGAACTCTAAGGTGTGCTTGTGTAGCCCTACACAATTTTCGTCCTCTCTTGACCACAAAGGAATGACCTCCGAGTACGTGTCCAATGCATGTTTTAGTGGAAATATCATGTGATTAGACTATGTTAATGTTGTTGTGAGTTGCCACTAGTGAAACTATGAAGCCTAGGCCTCGTTTCCACCATTGCAATACCGTTTGCGTTCATGTTTACTACTTGTTTGCTTGCTGCACTTTTTATTACAGATTTATATTACTTCGTTTTGCCACACCTATCACCCATATTTTACCATCTCTTCGCCGAACTAGTGCACCTATACAAATCCTAGTTGTATTAAGTGTGTTGGCGACACAAGAGACTTCTTGTATCTTAATTGCAGGGTTGCTTGAGAGAGACCATCTTCAACCTCTACTTCCCTAAATTCGATAAACCTTAGGTCATCCACTTGAGGGAAATTGCTTCTATCCTACAAACCTCTACGCCTGGAGGCCTGATAACCCACAACTGCAAGGGATCGAGATAGTCTTCACGGGTAAGAATAACCCAATTTATAGATTCGACTCAAGGGCAGGCAAAGAATACCTACAAGCTTTGACAATGGAGTTGTCAATTCCACCGCACCTAGATACACTTACTTGCAATAAGATATTAATAGTAAGTGCGATATGGAAGTGATGGTAGTAATGGAAGTGATGGTGGTGAAACAGCGACAGTAAAACAGCGGAAGCAAACAACTAGTAACCAGCAAAATTAAAAACACTGTAGGCTAGGGAGATGGATGGTTGGGAGCTGCATGGATGAGATACTTCATTCATTTAACTTGGGGCAAGGCACGCAGAAAAACAATGATCATCTAGGCATAAATCAAACATCAGGCATGTACCCTACAGGTAGTTGTACGTGCTTACAATAATAACTTGCACAACATCTTTTGTCCTACCATCCCTCTACGAACGGGGACAAAAGGAACATATGGAGATTAAGGTGCTCCTGTGAAAAAGCACCGGAACAAAGCATTAACAATCAATGGATACACGGAATCCTCAAACTATAGTCCGTCCCCTTTGGTGTCCCAAGCTGTCACCTTTGGGATCGCCGGTTCCGGACTATAACAGGTGTGTCGGGACCCGGGGTTAGTGTATGCAAGACTCGCTACAACACAATCATATGGAGAGCTGAGAACCGTACCCACTTTTCTAAGAAGACAAGGCCAAGCACAGAACGTTCTCGAAAAGCATTGAACGTTAGGGGCATCCCATCCAGGCCGGATGATCAACTGAGATGGGTCCTCATCGTACGCACACAAGTCTAAATGATATGGGTGGTGAACTCCCATACTCATAGACAAGTCGCCTCAACCATACTATCGATTGTATCATAACCCTTACATAGACTTACTCCAGCCCGATCACTTAGTCGGGGTAGTCGGGGTCTAAGGCGGGCTCGATCATACATCAAAGTGTGCACGTGATAGAGTCACGAGCAATCGCATCGCGATGCCCCAAGCTGCGCAGATCTAAGGGCCACTTGGTGTATAATGGACTACCAGCCAGATCACAACTAAGGTCTCGAAAACCCATACTAAGACATGCATGTTATAATCATACATGCAGCACACATGTCTAGTCTGAATAGCAGGTATTATTGCAATTCTCTACAAAGTATACAACTTTATTGATAACTCTTACAGAGTGCACACAGAGATCACAAGTATGTGATCCAACATTACATCAAACATGCGGAAGCAAAGTAGGTCTGAGTACAGACAAGTTTAAAAAATGGCTTAGAGAAGCCTTATCTATAAACAAGCCCTTCCACGAGGGACCAGTCGTCTGACTGGGACTACACTAGCTTGGTCTTTAGTCGTCGAGCTCGAGGAAGAATCCACCTTCGGGGTCAGTGGATTCATCTAAAAGATAGAATAAGAAATCGTGAGTACAAAGTCGTACTCAGCAAGACTTACGTAGGAGCTATACTACTCATGCACATGTATCAAGGTAAAGGGAGGTGGGGTTCAATTGCAGAAGTGCCAGCTTTGACTTGGCTAGTCCTGAACTACGAGTACCAGACTTGAGGTAAGAAGCGTACACCAGTCCACTAAATGTCTCAAACCAATTACACCACTATGTTGCCTTCCTCGACTTCCCACAAGAAAGCACGCCATAGCACTCACGCTTATCTTGGAAAGTTTTATAAGTATCCAGTTCAAGTTGTCTAATAATCAGGCACAGTTTTCCATGCAGTCCTTAACCGCGGACACGGCTATTCGAATAGTTTTGTTTACCCTGCAGGGGTGTACTACTACACACACGTGTCATCACTTACCTCCTTTTGCGTGTCACCGTTCAAGAGGTGAAAGCGAGGATGCCACCACAGCACTTCGCCCACAGCTCTGTTCTAGTCCAGAGAGTAGCCTATCTGAGGGGGATCCGTATGGAAGTCCGGCCGAGGTTCCAGTACAGCCTCAAACGATGTGTCCAGGGTCCCAAGCCGGTCTTGAAAAGTCGTTCATCCACTTCGCAGACCGTGCCACAGCCATACCAGAACTCTGAACTACTGCGACTTCTGTGGTTCGAACGGGGTGAGGTACTAGGATGAGAGGGGTCAGTGAGCCCAATGTGTGGTTGCACTCTTCTTCTTGGATCACCACACAAGAACTCGGTCTTAAGGCGGTGTTCAACGAGACAACCCACTGTGTACTCCTACACAGCCTCTCATCGTTCACCTTGTATTAGGGTAGTTTCACCAACACATTTCCACCATCATCAACATGATCACTACCATCCCGACTCACAAAAGAGTAACCTCATTGTAACTCTAAGCATGCTATAAGCAGTAACAGTTGCAGGGGTCACATGATATCAACCAAATCCTACATTTTCTAGGATTGTGGTTTGCTTACTACTGTGACAAATGATAGGTAATGCAAAGGATTGGGTTCAACTATGCGGTAGAAACGTTATCATGGTGATCATCCTATTTCATGCATAAGTGAGACTGAGAGGGAAATGGGTTTTTATCGACATGATCAATGGGGGTTTGCTTGCCTTGCTGACGAGATTCGGTAACAGCGTCTTCAATGAACGGGGTGGACTCCGATTCCAGTTGCACGTCTATCGAGCAAACAATCAAACAAGGAATAATTATACTTGCAATGCTCAAGCACATGATCAATATTGTAATGTGATGTTCATGGTCACAATGTTGGTACAATTCCATTTAAAAGAAGCCAATTGCAAAGTCATTTGCAAATGCACCTCAAATTTGAATTCAAATTAAAGCCATATGGATGTTTTCCACTGTTCACCCAATTTAAATTGGTCAAACATACAAACAAAGTCCATATTCAGAATCCTTGTATTTTTCTGATAATTTTAGACATATTATTTGTCCAATTTAGAGTTAAAATGAATTAATTATGAATTTCCAAAGTTTGGCCTATTTTTTGGAGTTTTCTGGAATTAAATTAATTCAAATAAGCTTTACTACATTAGCATGAGGTCATGCTGACGTCAGGGGGCCTCTGACAACTGGGACCCACATGTCAGTGGTTGTTCTGTTAATTAAAACAATTTAAATTAATTTGAGTTAACAGAGGGGATTAAGTAGGGGCTGGGCCCACATGTCATGGTCACTGGCAGGTGGGGCCAGGGGGATTAAGGGCTGGGGTTATGTGCTAATGCAATGCTCGTCGCCGACGAGGTCCTGTTCACGCCGGAGCACATCGGGATCGTGCTCTGGGCACGCGTTTGACGCGCTGCTGGCTCCGTTCGCGAGCTGGGAGTTGCCCGCGTCATTTTGGACTGGAGTTGGTGGCTGGGTTGCACGGGAATGGCGCCGGAGTCGTGCCCTAGCGGCGGCAGAGGAACGGGCTCGAGGCAAAGCTCGTCGTGGTGCTCTGCTTGAGTCAGCGATGCACGAAATCGTCGTAGAGGAGCAAGGCGGAGACGAAGGACATGGAGGCGGCGACGTACGCAAAGGCCCGTCACCATGGTTCCCGGCGGCGAGGAGCTTCGGCTCTCATGGCGGAACGGCACAGAGGAAGCAATCGAGGGCGTAGCTAGAGGGGTTTTGAGCTATGGCTCACCAGGAACTCAACGGAGTTGGTGGCGAGGACGGAGGTGTCTTGCCGGAGACGCAATCGACGATGGCGCACGGCGGCCGTAGCCGAAGACGACGACTCGATTCAGCGACTCCAGGGGGCTTCAACTTCCCATCTTCTTCCCAAAGACGAAGACGGCTAAGGCGAAGACGATGGATAGGCTCTGGGGGCTTCTCGGCGTTGATGGCCACATATGGGCACGGCGATGAACTCCGGTGGTCTCGGGTTGGTGCGGTTTCTTGCGAGAGAGACCGAGTGAGCGACCAGGGAGACAGGGAAGTGGACGACGACGACTTGGGACGTCTCCAGGCGCGAGACGAGGACACGGGGAAGCAGGAGGTGGCCAGGGCGTCGCCGGCATGCTCGCCACGGCGGCAGCACCCTGGCTGGCCCGAGGAAGAAGACTGGTCTGCCCCTGGGCTGGGCTGCCTCGGCTAGTTGGGCCGAAAACAATGGTAAGGCCCTTTTCTCTTTTTCTTTCTGTTTTATTTCTGTTATTTGTTGTGCCTTGCTAAAAAAATAGCTAGGCATTTTATTAAATGCCCCAAATTTTATATGGCCTCACAATATATATAGCTAGCCACTTATAAAGTTTGGACATTTTTAAAATTCAAATTATTTGAACTTTAATTCAAATAGGGGTTTAAATTTAAATCCATGCTCCTGTTTGAATATTTGAAAAATCCATGAGCATGGGAATTCGACCACATCACTTTTCATGTGATGACACTCATTTATGGGACTTTTCAAAAGTCAAACATGAATTTTTGGAGAAGATTTATTTCTGATATTTTGAATTAAATTCATCTCGGGGGTGTTCTCTCTCCCATTTCAAATTATTTTGAAATTTTATCATGATGCAAAGTGACTTGCTATTCTAGCACATACCTAATTTAGGGTTGTGACAACTCGCCCCCACTCAAAAGAATCTCGTCCCGAGATTCAGAAGTCACCGGGAGGAAGGAGGGGTACTCGGCACAAAGACAGTCTTCTCTTTCCCACGTGGATTCTTTCTCAGAGTGTTGTGACCATTGCACTTTCAGAAACTTAATATTCTAACGACGAGTGACACGCTCTGCTGAATCAAGAATTCGAACGGGGTACTCTCGATAAGAAAGGTCATCTAGGAGATCAAGCATTTCATGGTGATACGTCCAAAACGTATCTATAATTAATGCTTGCTCCATGCATTTTTTGTGTGATATTGCTATGATCTAGATACACTTTCATACACTTTTGATCATATTTGGACTAACCTATTAACTCAGTGCACCCCAGTGCCAGTTCTTGTTTTCTGCTGTTTTTCTATTTTAGTTTTCCCCCATATAAAAAGTGCCAGAAAAATTCCGGGAAAAATACAGGAAAAATCAGCGTACAGGAAGCTTCGAGAAGAGCCCGGGAGGGGCCAGAGGGGAGCCAGGGGGCCCAGGCGGCCACCCGGCACGGCCCAACCCCTGGCCGCGCCAGGGGGGCGCCTGGGCCCCCTGGTCCACCTCTGGCTGCCCCCCTTCGCCTATTTATTCTCCGTCACGGGAAAACTCCAGAAGAGGAACCCTATTCCGCAAACTCGCCTATGTTCCGCCGCCGCCTCGCTTCCGAGATCGGGAGCACCAGAAGACCTCTTCCCGGCACCCTGCCGGAGGGAGGATTGACCTCCTGGAGTCTCCTCTACACCATGGATGCTCCCCGGATGTCTCGTGAGTAGTTTTCCTTGGACCATGGGTCCGTGATCAGTAGCTATGTGATGTTCTCCTCCCCTCTTTGATCTTCATTGTTTAGACCTCGTGAGCTGCCCTACATGATCGAGGCACCTTTGTAATATTTCTGTTGTTGCTATGCTGAGTTTGGAAGGATCTGATGGATTATGAGATTATGTTCAGATTGTGATAGAGTAATATATTTGGTTTTTATCTCTTATATTTTTGTTCCTAAGTAATTCTTGCATGTTCTACGTTTCTGTTTATTGCTTTGGCCAAGTAGTAGGTAGTGACTCCAAGAGGGAACGTTGTGCTAGATTATGGGTTCATGCCCCCCGATGACACGCTTGAGTGACAAAAACATGAGTCTAGGGGATGTGTTGTTGCCACAAGGGGGAAAACAACGGTGCTTGTAACCGCGGTTACAAGGATTGTTTACTTTACGCAAAGTTCTTTTTAATGCAGTTGTCTGTTGCTTTGGGTTTACACTTTGGGTGGGGCTCGCAACTTAATACCAGCGAGATGTTCTGGATAGATATCTCAAGATGGATGATTAGTAGTAGATGCAGATGGATTTCGGTCTACTTATTTTGGCGTACTGCCCGTGCTTTTGAGCCTCTTCCTTTCTTTTGTAGCATAGTTAGCATTGCGGTGCGTTCATAATCCTGTCAATTGCTCTTCTGTAATTTGTTTACCTCGCATAGCAGTTTTATCGTCTTTTGGGAGAGAGACATCACTAGTGAACATCACGTATCCCGGTGCATATCCTCATTACTGTTTCCAAGCTATATTTACTTTACTGCTTTTACTTGCTATCATTATCCCTTGGTTTTATCCTTTGTAAACAACAAGACCGGAGAGATTGACAACCTCTCTGAACTTCGTTGGGAACAAAGTTATCTGTGTCTGTGTGCAGGTCCGCGTCAGTTGCGCCGCTGACACCTACTTATCATCTCTGGAGTCCTACTGGAGACAAACCTTGGTATATTCACCGAGGGAAAACTGTTGTTGCATTACATCTCAAACCTTCCACTTGGGGTAACCAACGAAGGGCGAGAAGCCATCTAGCAAGTTTTCTGGCGCCGTTGCCGGGGACTCCGAGTGCTAAGATACGGGAGTTGCACACTACCCTTTACCTTTGTTTTTAAGTCTTGTTAGTTTATCTTTCAATTTTTATCTTTGTGTCTTTTATCAAAATTTACAAAAAATCTGCCACACTTGCTGCTACTATGGGTTCCACTGAAAACACCAAGTAGTGTGACTTCACTAGTCACAACAACCACGACTTTATCTGCACTCCCATTGCCACACCTGCCACTTAAGCTACCTCTTATGAAATTAAACCTGCTTTGCTAAACCTTGTTATGAGAGATCAATTCTCTGGTGCTGGAGATGATGCTGCTCTACACTTGAATAATCTTGTTGAATTATGTGATATGAAAAAGTATAAAGAAGTAGAAGGTGATGTTGTTAAGCTCAAGCTCTTTCCTTTCTCTTTAAGGGGAGATGCTAAAATCTGGTTTCAATCTTTGCCTAGGAATAGCATAGATTCTTGGGATAAGTGCAAAGATGCTTTTATAGGGAAGTACTACCCTCCTTCTAAGATTATCCAATTGAGGAGTAATATTATGAATTTTAAGCAATTGGATAATGAACACGTTGCCCAAGCTTGGGAACGAATGAAATCTCTTGTTAAGAAATTCCCTACACATGGTTTGACTACTTGGATTGTTATCCAGACTTTTTATGCAGGCTTGAACTTTACCTCGCGGAACCTGTTAGATTCGGCCGCGGGAGGAACCTTTATGTCAACTACACTTGGTGCTGCCACGAAGCTTCTCGATGAAATGATGACCAATTATTCCCAATGGCACACCGAACGCGCTCGAACAGGTAGGAAGGTAAATTCTGTCGAGGAAATTACCTCCCTCAATGAAAAAGTTGACTTAATTATGTCTCTACTTACCAAGCAACCCTCTATTGATCCTCATGATTTTCCTTTAAATTCTTTGGTTGCCCAAGAACAAGTAGATGTGAACTTTATTGCTAGAAACAACTTCAACAACAATGCTTATAGGGGAAATTTTTCTAGAAATCCTAGACCGTTTCCATCCAACTATGGGAACAACAATACCTACCCTAGCAACAAGAACCCCTCCTCTGAATTAGAAAGAATGCTTAGAGACTTTATCACTACCCAAAAAGCCTTCAACAAAAATGTAGAAGAGAAATTAGCTAAAATAGATAATCTCTCTTTGAAGGTAGAAAGCTTAGCCCTTGATATTGAGATGCTTAAAATTAGAACCTCTCCCCTTGAGGAGAATAAGGCCACTCCTATTAATGCTATCCAGTTACAAATCAATGAAAATATTAGGATGATGGCTAAACTTAAAGAAAGATGGGCTAGAGAAAAAGAGGAAGAGGATAGAATTAAGAACCTTCCTACACACCACACAGTTGCCACTATCAAAATTGTTGAGGACACCCAAACTATTAGCACCCAATACACTCCTAGTCCCGTTGGACCTATTAATGGTGATGCTAATACCTCAACCGTAGAAAAAGAAACTCCTATGAACATAGAGGGTTTCAAACAAGTAAGACTAGATGACACTACTACCACCTTTGATAGTAGTGATATTGATTTTGATAGTTGCACCCTCTCAGAAGTTATCAGTTTGCTACACAAAATGTCTAGAGACCCCCACACTAGCACACTTAATCTTGCCTTCACGGAGCATATCACAAATGCTCTCATCAAAGCTAGGGAGGAGAATCTTAGAGTAGAAGCCTCCATACCTAGGAAGCTAGATGATGGTTGGGACCCTATGATCAAAATTAAATTAAATAACTTCTCTTGCTATGCTTTATGTGATGTTGGAGCTAGTACCTCCGTTATGCCCAAAAGAATATTTGATATGTTTGAATTGAAGCCCTTTGAGCCTTGTTCTTTTGGTGTTCGTCTTGTTGATTCTTCCATAAAGAAACATTTGGGGAAGATGGACGATGTTCTTATCATTGTCAATGACAACTATGTTCCCTTTGATTTTATTGTTATGGATATAGAGTGTGAACCTTTGTGTCCAATTATTTTGGGACGTCCTTTTCTTCGCACCGTTGGTGCGGTTATTGACATGAAAGAGGGGAATATAAAATTCCAATTCCCATTCAAAAAGGGGATGGAACATTTCCCTAGAAAGAAAATCAAGTTACCTTTTGAGTCCGTTACACGGGCTAGTTATTCTCCTTCTCTTGATAAAACTTGATTCTTCTTTTGCATTAAGCCTAGCTAATGGCTTTAAAGAAGCGCTTTCGGGAGGCAGCCCGCAACGAATTTAGGTGTTTTATTTTTGCTTTTTTGTGTCTTGATGATTGTTACATCTGTAGCAACATCATTGTATCTTTATTTTTCAGCTTTGTGCCAAATTATAGCCTCTTACGGCAAGGGAAGTAAAAGTTGTGACATGCTGTCCAGAAAACAGATTCTGTCCTCGTGACCAGAAAAATTCCAGAAAAATACCAGATCATCTTTTTGAGCTGAAATTTTTACACCGTATTCTCTATACAATTACGAAACTTCCGTATGTTCTGAGTTTTTTTATTTGAGTGACAGAAGTGCCCCTGAAAAATTCTTTACTATCTGCTGTTCTGTTTTTCACAGATTGTGCCACGTTTTGTCTCTCCTAAATTTTGCAAACCTTAAGCTTGCTTTTTCTTTGAAAATTTTTTTTGGCACTCTTGAGAAACAGTAGTTCTTCAAGAATATATTTATATCCAGTGGGATTTTTTTATTAAGGGTACTAACCTCTCTAATCAACTTATGATGAGTTATGTATGAAGGGAGTTTTCAAGTGTGCGATAGAAGATGATGAAAGAAGATCCAGGAGTGTCAAGCGCTCAAGCTTGGGGATGCCCCCATGCATCCCCAATAAATATTCAAGGAGACTCAAGCGTCTAAGCTTGGGGATGCCCCCGTGCATCACCTTCTCCATCAACAATCATCAGTTCGTCCTTCGTCTCATTATATTTTTATCACTTCATGCGTTATGTGCTATGCTTGGAGCGTCTCGCTCTTAGGTTTTGTCTTTAGTTTTCTTTAGCTTTGCTTGCTGTTCATAACAAGTTAGATCCCGTTTTACTTTGTGTGGGAGAGAAACACGCTCCACTTTCAAAATTTAGAACACATCATAGGATTTTTCCTGCTTATCTTTTTGCTATTGTGTGTTCTTTATCTTTTCGTAGCTACTGCCATGTTTAGTTTTAGTCTTAGTTTGTCTTTAGAAAGAGCCTTGGATTTTGTTTAGTTTGTTGCTGGAACTCTTTTTAGTTTTCATGTTTATCTTGTTAAAGAGAGTTGGTTGTTGCACTGAGTTGTGTCTTGAGAGTAGGTAATTGAGGTTGCTATTTAATTTTAGTAGTAACTTGCAATAGTTTTGAGGTATTGTTGTGAGTAATGTTTGAACTTTTAGTGTCAAGAGCTCTAGCCTATTAGTGATAGGTGTCGTATTTTGGGCAATCCGTGTTTATTTTCAAAACCTACAAAACTAGTTGAGAACTCTAGCTACTAGATGGATCACTAGACTTCTGAGGGGTCGAATATCAGAGAACACTCACGTACCATGAGTCGAGGATGCGCAAGGATAACCAAACCCCCATACACTCCTCCTCGGGGTACTTGTCTCTTTATGAACCTCCTTATTAGATTGAGAGTTACTGATAATAAGTGCATGAGTTCTTCGGACTAATGTAAGTATTGAAAGTTGACACTTCCACCTTCCCATATTTTGCTAGCCTCTCCCATCCCGTGCATTGCCTTCTTCTCACTCCGAGAGTTGGTGTCCACCTTCGCCGGTACATCCAAACCCTTGGCATGATACGCTCTGTCATCATAAGCCTGCTTATATGTTCCCTCAAAACAGCCACCATACGTACCTATCAAGGCATTTCCATAGCCTTTCCGAGTTATATTGCCATGCAACTTCCACCTCTTCATGACTTGATCTTCATGTCATACATGTTCTTGCTACACTGGCAGTGACATACATTGCATACATCATGATAGTTAGATCTTCTTTATGTTTTGAGTACCTTGTAAAGTGTGAAAGATCTCCTTTACCCTCTTGTAAAATAGAGTGTTTCCCTTAAGTGAGGAAAAGATCCCAAAGTGGACACATTAAAAGATCCCAAAGAGGACAAAAGAGAGTTAAATAGAAAGAGCCATTGAGGCCACCAAAAAAATACAAAAAAATAGAAAAAGAGAAAAAGAAATAAAAAGAGAGAAAGGGGCAACACTACTATCCTTTTCAGAGATCCACACTAGTACCCCCTTTATATCCTTGTACTCCATAGAGATGATCATTATGCATACAGCTATGTGGGGACCTTCACACTATAGAACTTGGCTTGCATATTCCAAGGATGATCCTCCTCAAACGAGCTCTAGGTCTTCATGAGCGAGCAAGTTAGATGCACCCCCCACTAGTTCCTTTGGAGAGCTTCTTAGCTCGTATGTGCATCCGTTGCATGGCAATCCCTACTCCTCACATCATATCTATCATTTGGCATCTCTTGCCTATGATTGTCCTCATTGATGTGAGCCTTTCTCATCCCTTTTGTCTTCCTCCTCCACCATACTTCTCTCTTTGCCATCTTAAGTGTCAACTCTCGTTCTTACGCTCATCCATTGCATGAGTGCTCAAAATATCGAAAAGGAGTGGATCAAATTGACTTGTACCTGGCTAGTGGTCTGGGGACGAGTCAAGATAAGATTCCAAAGAATACCAAGTGTGAAACTTTAGTAGATTGAGTTCTCAACACAAAAATTACTTTTTCTCATATTCCCTATCCCCCTTCTTGCACGCAAACACCATTTGGAGACATTCGAGTCACGGACAGCGAGAGCTCTTGCACCTATTGTTCTTTTGTTACTTCTTTCAATGCTAATATAGACTCTTGCATGTTATGAATTGAATTGAATCTCTAACCTTGATTGCTTTACTTTTCAAAGTTCTTTTATGGTTGCTAGCATGTCACCACAGAAATTATGTTGTTATCATTTACCTACTCGAGGACGAGAAGGAATTAAGCTTGGGGATGTTGATACGTCCAAAACGTATCTATAATTTCTGCTTGCTCCATGCATGTTTTGTGTGGTATTGCTATGATCTAGATACACTTTCATACACTTTTGATCATATTTGGACTAACCTATTAAGTCAGTGCACCCCAGTGCCAGTTCCTGTTTTCTGCTGTTTTTCTATTTCAGTTTTCCCCCATATAAAAAGTGCCAGAAAAATTCCGGGAAAAATACAGGAAAAATCAGTGTACAGGAAGCTCGGAGAAGAGCCCGGGAGGGGCCAGAGGGGAGCCAGGGGGGCCCAGGCGGCCACCCGGCGCGGCCCCACCCCTGGCCGCGTCAGGGGGGCGCCTGGGGCCCTTGTCCACCTCTGGCTGCCCCCCTTCGCCTATTTTTTCTCCGTCACGGGAAAACTCCAGAAGAGGAACCCTATTCCGCAAACTCGCCTCTGTTCCGCCGCCGTCGCGCTTCCGAGATCGGGAGCACCAGAAGACCTCTTCCCGGCACCCTGCCGGAGGGAGGATTGATCTCCAGGAGTCTCCTCTCCACCATGGATGCTCCCCGGATGTCTCGTGAGTAGTTTTCATTGGACCATGGGTCCGTGATCAGTATCTATGTGATGTTCTCCTCCCCTATTTGATCTGCATTGATTAGACCTCGTGAGCTTCCCTACATGATCGAGGCACCTTCGTAATATTTCTACTGTTGCTATGCTGAGTTTGGAGGGATCTGATGGATTATGAGATTATGTTCAGATTGTGAAAGAGTAATATATTTGGTTTTTATCTCTTATATTTTTGTTCCTAAGTATCTCATACATGTTCTCCGTTGTTGTTTATTTATCTGGCCAAGTAGTAGGTAGTGACTCTAAGAGGGAACGTTGTGCTAGAGTGTGGGTTCATGCCCCCCGATGACACGCTTGAGTGATAGAAACATGAGTCTAGGGGATGTGCTATTGCCACAAGGGGGAAAACAACGGTGCTTGTAACCGCGGTTACAAGGATTGTTTACTTTACGCAAAGTTCTTTTTAATGCAGTTGTCTGTTGCTTTGGGTTTACACTTTGGGTGGGGCTCGCAACTTAATACCAGCGAGATGTTCTGGATAGATATCTCAAGGTGGATGATTAGTATTAGATGCAGATGGATTTCAGTCTACTTATTTTGGCGTACTGCCCGTGCTTTTGAGCCTCTTCCTTTCTTTTGTAGCATAGTTAGCATTGCGGTGCGTTCATAGTCCTGTCAATTGCCCTTCTGTAATTTGTTTACCTCGCATAGCAGTTTTATCGTCTTTTGGGAGAGAGACATCACTAGTGAACATGACGTATCCCGGTCCATATCCTCATTACTGTTTCCAAGCTATATCTACTTTACTGCTTTTACTTGCTATCATTATCCCTTGCGTTTTATCCTTTGTGAACAACAAGACCGGAGAGATTGACAACCTCTTTGAAATTCGTTGGGAAAAAAGTTATCTGTGTCTGTGTGCAGGTCCGCGTCAGTTGCGCCGCTGGCACCTACTTATCATCTCTGGAGTCCTACTGGAGACAAACCTTGGTATCTTCACCGAGGGAAAACTGCTACTGCACTACATCTCAAACCTTCCACTTGGGGTAACCAACGAAGGGCGAGAAGCCATCACATGGTCGACTTCGCGGATGGGGTCCTTGAAGCAACGCCTGAGTTGTGACACATGGAATACATCATGTACTCGGGAAAGGTGCGGGGGTAGTTCAAGTTGGTAGGAAACTTCTCCACGTTTATCAAGAATGCGGAAAGGTCCAATGTAACGTGGGGCCAACTTGCCTTCGATACCGAATCGTTTGGTTCCCTTCAGATGTGTAACCCGAAGGTAAGCCTTCTCATCCAGATTGTAGCTCTCTTTCCTATGATGGAGATCATAGTAGATTTTCTGACGAGACTGAGCGGCTTTCAATTGATCACGAACAATGCGAACTTGCTCTTCTGCTTCCTTGATCATATCCGGTCCAAAGAATTGTCTTTCACCGGTTTCTGACCAGTTTAGGGGTGTTCGTCATCGTTGTCCATAGAGGAGTTCAAAAGGAGCCATGTTCAGACTAGATTGAAAACTATTGTTATAAGCAAATTCGGCAAATGGAAGAGACTTCTCCCAATTCTTTCCGAATGAGATAACACAACCTCCGAGCATGTCTTCAAGAATTTGGTTAACCCTTTCGACTTGACCGCTAGACTGAGGATGGAAAGCTGTACTAAAGGAGAGATGAGTTCCCATAGCATTCTGAAAGCTTCCCCAAAATCTAGAGGTGAAAAGGCTACCACGGTCAGATTTTATTTCCAAAGGAACTCCCTGAAGAGACACAATTCTAGAGACATACAAGTCCGCTAATTGGCTAGAAGTTATAGACTCGCGAACTGGAAGGAAGTGAGCAACTTTGGAAAGTCTATCCACCACAACAAAGATGGCATCATTTCCTTTCTGGGTTTTTGGAAAGCCAGTGATGAAACCATACTGACTTTGTCCCATTTCCACTCTGGAATAGGCAAAGGTTGAAGTGTACCAGCAGGTCTTTGGTGTTCTGCCTTAATGCGACGACAAACATCACATTCGGCAACAAATCGAGCAATGTCTCTCTCCATCCTAGTCCACCAAAATCTCTGGCGTAGATCTCGGTACATTTTTGTGCTACCGGGATGAATTGAGAGGGGTGTATCATGGGCTTCTTTGAGGATGAGTTGCCTTAGTTCCCTATTCTTAGGTACTACCAAACGATTTCCAAAGAATATCGTTCCTTTACTATCTGTGGAGAAACATCTGTGGGGGCACGTTCATCCGAGCTACGGATTAATCGCTATCATCGTTGCAAAATTGAAACAGCAGCAGATATTTCAGCACTTAGAAAAATTTACAGAGCTAAAAGAAAAAAAACAGACGGGATAAAAAATAAAAAAAAGTGATGGGCTGGCTCACCCCACTGGGCTCGGCCCAAGTGTCCTGGCTGGCATGGGCTGGCCGCTGGGAGCAGGTGGGCCGCGGACCCAGGCTGGCCCATGGCGGTGGAGGCTGGTCGCGCCCGATCCCGATCAGGACCGAGGCGGCGGCGGCGCGTGCGGGTCTCCACGGGCAGAAGTTGGTGGAGAGGTGGGAGGAGAGAGAGGGTGACGGCGCTAACGTGGCACTCATCTGGGCCATCAGATCTCAGATCTGATGGTCCAGATTCGAGGTAGGGCTAGGGTTTCGAAAACTGGGGTATTTGGCGGCAATTTTGGGGCAAAAACAGGGGGGTGGGTGCAAATTTTGTGCTAGGGAAACCCTAGAAATGGGTGGGAGTGTGGTGGTCTTTATATAGCCCAGGTGGCTGGCAGTTTGCAAAAACATCCCCAGTTTTTCTCTCGCGCGCGCGGTGCTCATGTTTCTGACTGCCGGGGGTCCGCAGTACCTCCGATTCGGGTAAAACTTCAAACTGCGCGATCAGCGCGTCGAGCTGGAGGCGTTCACCTCGCGCTGGAACCGTTCCAAGAACACTTTCCGGCGTGATATAAAATAACCCGTTTAATTATTAAACGGGGTTTTTCGTTCCGTTGGCTGGGGCTGGTCTCGTGCGGTTTTCACGACGGTGATCGGATGAAACCCGGTGTCGCAAAGGTCGAGTGTCAGGGTGGCAAGGGTCGGTCTCCGTCCTGTACGAGATAAGAGGGGGAAAAATAATCGCCGATCGATAAATCGGGGATGCAAACACCGCAAAAAAATCAGACAATCAAACAATTAACACCGAAAACAAAATTTTTTATTTTTGCAAAAACTGGGCTGTTACAATACAACACCACCAACAAGGGATCTCGTACCGAGATCCAGGACGATCCGGGGGAGAGGGGAAGGGGGAAAGAGGAGAGTCGACAATCTTCAACACCACCAACAAGGGACTCTGCTCCATGTCGACGTCGAACTTCTGTCGAGATAAATTTCAGCAGAGAGAGGACATCGTCGGAAAAACGAAACCGTTAGTGACAAGAGGAAGAACGATCGCGAAAACCAGATCAAGGGATAGTGATTTTTGACGCCAGTCATAAAAACACTGGGCAAAAGGATCGATGGCAATGGATGACCCAGATGATATCCGAAACACGAGAAGCTAAAGGTACTACAGGAATTCCCACCTGAGCTCGGAATCGAGACAATACGCTGCAAGCAAGGCATTGTAACGGTTCCGAAACTCCACACACTCGAGATCCTAAAGTTTGAAGGGGATAAGGAGAGAATTTAAAAAACTTACGACACTTGTCCTGACCAGACCATGGGTAAGGAGTAAAAAGAATCCTACTCTCCGATAACTAACTTAATAACTACAAAATAGTTTTTGTCTAGACTCGACTTCGGCCAGAGAGGGGATCCTACGGTCGGTAAGGCTCTGATACCAAGTTGTAAGGCCCGATATGCGGTACTGTTCTAGATCTCGGTGTTTCCACCCAGATCCGAGGACAAAGCACATATCGGTCCCACCGCGACATATGACAAAGCCATATGCCCCGGATTTCAAACATGATATCACAACATTACAGATACAAGGATACCACATCTCATACAATCGGCATACAACTGCTTCAAATACAATACAACAGCGGAAGGTACATGTCTAAGCACAGACTACAATCAAATGCCTAGAGGCAAAGAGAAAAACATTGATCCCATAACCACACGGGTCCAAGCCCTCCGCCGGGATCCGCCTAACTAGTCGTCGTCGAGTCTCCACGTGAAACGTCGATCACCATACCTGTTGTCGATCAAGAACCCTGAAAAGAGTTTTGGGGGTAGTATCATGAGTACATACGTACTCAGCATCCAACTGTAGTGGTCATCTGACCCAGCAAGGACTTCATCACTCGTCATTCTAGGACAACTAGTAGTTTACGGTAAGGAAGGGGTAAGAGGTGAGGTTGCTGCCGCACTAGAATTTATGAAGTGGCTAACGATCTAGAGAGTAAGATAAGAAGCCAAGTATTCGATGAAGAAGCGCCTCCAACAAGTCTTGCTATCAACTACTTACGCAATCATAACACCTATCCTATCCTTGTCCTCCTCTTCGCATCCCGACGAAGAAGAAGTAGTCAAGGCACACACACGTTGATCAAGTTATATTAAGATTATCTCAGTTGTTGTTGTCTATGAACAAGGAGTAGGTCTCAAGTCGTCCATAACCGTGGACACGGCTTCTCGAAAATATTTAACCCTGCAGGGGTGTACCAACTGCCCATTACGAGGCGTCGCATGCTCGCCCATCTCTCTCAGTTGCTACCCATTATAGGCAACCATTTTATGATTTAGTTCCAAGAGATCCGAAACGACAGGTCCCTCTAACTAACAACGAACAAATCCGAGTGGCCCCCGGGGAGTCGACACCCAATCCAAAAGCTGGCCACGCTCTCGGATCAGACTCTTTCGTAAGGCTAAGGTCGGGGTTAGTCTCGCCTATATAACAGGGGACTTCCCTAGCTCACCAAGTGTGGACCAACAGAGGAACTAAGTCTCCGCTGGCCCGAGTTGTTTGAAAACTACTGGCAGCTGACCAGCACACACACGGTTTCAAATGGTAAATCAGCTTGGGCCACCTCTAGAAATGTTTGAAGCTTGGTAGGTAAGAAGAGGGGACCCCATAAAATCCCACACGCAATTAGGCACGCTCATTCTTAAAACCAATACCCGGAACTCGGATCCTAAGTGACTCGAATGGAACAAAGCGTCGGGGCGGGATAGCCTAGACCTTCCATCCTTCGTCGAATATAGTCAACATTATAATAATCATATCATCAACAACAATATAATAATCTGATATCCCAAACCAAGGAGTAACAGGGTAACATCGTAGCATACTAAGCATGCATACTAAACAGGGGCTGAGCAACGAACAATAGTAACATAGCAGTACAAGGTTTGCTGGGAAGGGACATGGCTGTATCGGTTTGAAAGAGGTTGTAAACATGTGGTAGGATCAAACATCGAACCTAACCTAGACTAGCATGCAAACCGCTGGTTGAAATAGAATGGATCATAAGTAATGTATAGTCCTTTCCTGTTGATAAGTCGGGTTCCGAAGGTGTAGTCGATCGCAAACTCGCATCATCTCCGAGAGGTACCCGCGGAAGCACACAAGACGATAAACACTGGAAAGCAATCAACGAGAAAGCACTCTATTACTACGGGGCTACACAAGATCAAGAAGACATCACACGACACGGCAACGCGATACGGATCTATCGTCGAGAACGGTTACTAACAGTTTAAGTGGGGTATCGGTCACACACGACGAATACCGCACGTTTACGGTGGTTCAAGTTGCTAAGCTACAGGTGATCAACCAACGGCTATTAACATGGAAACTCAAGCAAGCATGGCATGGCACACAAACATATCACGAGGTGAAGCACAAAGTAAACTATCTATGCTAGTCAATTTAAGTGAGGCACAACCTAAACAGGGCATAACACTAAGTGCCGCACGATGATTAAAAGATTTGGTACTGTTCTGTCCTAAACCATATTTTAGGTTGGTTAACAACAGCAAAAAATATCTTAAACACAAAGTACACAAAAAACTAATCAAGTTACATATAAGGCACACTCCAAACGGAGTTACGGTTAAAACGATACAAGCAAAACAAGTTACGGGCACAAACTGCCAACATCACGAAGCACACTTTAGAGCAATGTATAAACAGGATAATGAATGCAAACATGCTCACAGATGATATGGAACTAAAGTAGACATGACAGGGAAGGCATGGCAAAAATAATCATGCAAATAGGAATCATAGATCAAAAGATATTAAGCAAACAACATGGCATCGCAAAGTAACAGACTTTGAGAAAACTGAGGTGGCTGTAAAAAACAGCAGAATATCAACTTTGGAGCTAAAAATCTATATGACCAGGATGCATATCATGGAAATGAAATACATATAATTAAAGTAGACATGATTCTTAACAATATGCAATTGGAATCACTCAAATCCGATAAACGGTCGCGACACACTCGTCGACCGAAGTTGCAACAAAATATAAACAGCAGCACACTAACAGCAGTGTAGCTACTTTGGAGCAAGATACAATCATGATGCAGAAAACAATTATGGCATGTGAATGCATGGAACTGAAGTAGAAACAATGCTTAACAGGATGCAAAAGGAATCAATCAATTCCGATGAACGGTCACGAAGCAATCTTCACCCGAAGTTGCAATAAAATAATAACAGCAGCACTTAACAGCAATTTGTAGCAGTTTAACGGCCTGATGCCCACTTCAACGCAGAATTAAACTATCTAGATGGCCTCAAACGGAAAAACATTCTATATACGAACGCTAGAGCACGCAAAACTGAGCAACTTTTGTTTTGGGGGCACGTTCATCGGAGCTACGAATTAATCGCTATCATCATTGCAAAATTGAAACAGCAGCAGATATTTCAGCACTTAGAAAAATTTACAGAGCTAAAAGAAAAAAAACAGACGGGGTAAAAAATAAAAAAAAGTGTTGGGCTGGCTCACCCCACTGGGCTCGGCCCAAGTATCCTGGCTAGCTTGGGCTGGCCGCTGGGAGCAGGTGGGCCGCTGCAGGCCGCGGGGGAGCTGGGCCGCGGACCCAGGCTGGCCCATGGCGGTGGAGGATGGTCGCGCCCGATCCCGATCGGGACCGAGGCGGCGGCGGCGCGTGTGGGTCTCCACGGGCGGAGGTTGGTGGAGAGGTGGGAGGAGAGAGAGGGTGATGGCGCTGACGTGTCACTCATCTGGGCCATCAGATCTCAGATCTGATGGTCCAGATTCGAGGTAGGGCTAGGGTTTCGAAAACTGGGGTATTTGGGGGCAATTTTGGGGCAAAAACAGGGGGTGGCTGCAAATATTGTGCTAGGGAAGCCCTAGAAATGGGTGGGAGTGTGGTGGTCTTTATATAGCCCAGGTGGCTGGCAGTTTGCAAAAACATCCCCGGTTTTTCTCTCGCGCGCACGGTGCTCACGTTTCTGACCGCCGGGGGTCCGCAGTACCTCCGATTCGGGTAAAACTTTGAACTGCGCGATCAGCGCGTCGAGCTGGCGGCGTTCACCTCGCGCTAGAACCATTCCGAGAACACTTTCCGGCGCGCTATAAAATAACCCGTTTAATTATTAAACGGGGTTTTTCGTTCCGTTGGCTGCGGCTGGTCTCGTGCAGTTTTCGCGACGGTGATCGGGTGAAACCCGGTGCCGCAAAGGTCGAGTGTCAGGGTGGCAAGGGTCGGTCTCCGTCCGGTACGAGATAAGAGGGGGAAAATAATCGCCGATCGATAAATCGGGGATGCAAACACCGCAAACAAATCAGACAATCAAAAAATTCACACCGAAAAAAAAAATTAATTTCTGCAAAAATTGGGTTGTTACAATACAACAACACCAACAAGGGATCTCGTCCCGAGATCGAGGACGATCCGGGGGAGAGGGGAAGGGGGAAAGAGGAGAGTCGACAATCTTCAACACCACCAACAAGGGACTCTGCTCCATGTCGACGTCGAACTTCTGTCGAGATAAATTTCCGCAGAGAGACGACATCGTCGGAAAAAAGAAACCGTCAGTGACAAGAGGAAGAGTGATCGTGAAAACCAGATCAAGGGATAGTGATTTTTGACGTAAGTCATAAAAACACTGGGCAAAAGGATGGATGGCAATGGATGACCCAGATGATATCCGAAACTGGAGAAGCTAAAGGTACTACAGGACATACGACCTGAGCTCGGAATCGAGACAATACGCTGCAAGCAAGGCATTGTAACGGTTCCGAAACTCCACACACTCGAGCTCCTAAAGTTTGAAGGGGATAAGGCGAGAATTTAAAAAACTTACGACACTTGTCCTGACAAGAGCATGGGTAAGGAGTAAAAAGAATCCTACTCTCCGATAACTAAATTAATAACTACAAAATAGTTTTTGTCTAGACTCGACTTCGGCCAGAGAGGGGATCCTACGGTCGGTAAGGCTCTGATACCAAGTTGTAAGGCCCGATATGCGGTACTGTTCCAGATCTTGGTGTTTCCACCCAGATCCGGGGACGAAGCACATATCGGTCCCACCGCGACATATGACAAAGCCATATGCCCCGGATTTCTAACATGATATCACAACATTACAGATACAAGGATACAACATCTCATACAATCGGCATACAACTGCCTCAAATACAATACAACAGCGGAAGGTACATGTCTGAGTACAGACTACAATCAAATGCCTAGAGGCAAAGAGAAAAACATCGATCCCATAACCACACGGGTCCAGGCCCTCCGCCGGGATCCGCCTAACTAGTCGTCGTCGAGTCTGCACGTGAAACATCGATCACCATACCTGTTGTCGATCAAGAACCCTGAAAAGAGTTTTGGGGGTAGTATCATGAGTACAGAGGTACTCAGCATCCAACTGTAGTGGTCATCTGACCCAGCAAAGACTTCATCACTCGTCATTGTAGGAAAACTAGTAGTTTACGGTAAGGAAGGGGTAAGTGGTGAGGTTGCTCCCGCACTAGCATTTATGAAGTGGCTAACGATCTAGAGAGTAAGATAAGAAGCCATGCATTCGATGAGGAAGCGCCTCCAACAAGTCTTGCTATCAACTACATACGCAATCATAACACCTATCCTATCCTTGTCCTCCTCTTCGCATCCCGACGTAGAAGAAGCAGTCAAGGCACACACACGTTGATCAAGTTATATTAAGATTATCTCAGTTATTGTTGTCTATGAACAAGGAGTAGGTCTCAAGTCATCCATAACCGTGGACACGGCTTCTCGAAAAGATTTAACCCTGCAGGGGTGTACCAACTGCCCATTACGAGGCGTCGCATGCTCGCCCATCTCTCTCAGTTGCTACCCATTATAGGCCACCATTTTATGATTTAGTTCCAAGAGATCCGAAATGACAGGTCCCTCTAACTAACAACGAGCAAATCCGGGTGGCCCCCGGGGAGTCGACACCCAATCCAAAAGCTGGCCACGCTCTCGGATCAGACTCTTCCGTAAGGCTAAGGTCGGGGTTAGTCTCGCCTATATAACAGGGGACTTCCCTAGCTCACCAAGTGTGGACCAACAGAGGAACTAAGTCTCCGCTGGCCCGAGTTGTTTGAAAACTACTGGTAGCTGACCAGCACACACACAGTTTCAAATGGTAAATCATCTTGGGCCACCTCTAGAAATGTTTGAAGCTAGCTAGGTAAGAAGAGGGGACCCCATAAAATCCCACACGCGATTAGGCACGCTCAGTCTTAAAACCAATACCCGGAACTCGGATCCTAAGTGACTCGAATGGAACAAAGCGTCGAGGCGGGATAGCCTAGACCTTCCATCCTTCGTCGAATATAGTCAACATTATAATAATCATATCATCAACAACAATATAATAATGTGATATCCCAAACCAAGGAGTAAGAGGGTAACATCGTAGCATCCTAAGCATGCATATTAAGCAGGGGCTGAGCAACGAGCAATAGTAACATAGCAGTACAAGGTTTGTTGGGAAGGGACATGGCTGTATCGGTTTGAAAGAGGTTGTAAACATGTGGTAGGATCAAACATCGAACCTAACCTAGACTAGCATGCAAACCGCTGGTTGAAATAGAATGGATCATAAGTAATGTATAGTCCTTGCCTGTTGATAAGTCGGGTTCCGAAGGTGTAGTCGATCGCAAACTCGCATCATCTCCGAGAGGTACCCGCGGAAGCACACAAGACGGTAAACACTGGAAAGCACTCTATTACTACGGGGCAACACAAGATCAAGAAGACATCACACGACACGGAAACGCGATACGGATCTATCGTCGAGAACGGTTACTAACAGTTTAAGTGGGGTATCGGTC
This sequence comes from Bromus sterilis, assembly GCA_950022295.1. NCBI lineage: Eukaryota > Viridiplantae > Streptophyta > Magnoliopsida > Poales > Poaceae > Bromus > Bromus sterilis. Next base: position 135,087,901 of record OX465597.1, read on the forward strand.
ACACACGACGAATACTGCACGTTTACGGTGGTTCAAGTTGCTTAGCTACAGGTGATCAACCAACGGTTATTAACATGGCAACTCAAGCAAGCATGGCATAGCACACAAACATATCAAGAGGTGAAAACAAAGTAAACTATCTATGCTAGTCAATTTAAGTGAGGCACAAATTAAACATGGCATAACACTAAGTGTCGCACGATGATTAAAAGATTTGGTACTTTTCTGTCCTAAACCATATTTTAGGTTGGTTAACAACAGCAAACAATAGCTTCAACACAAAGTACACAAAAAACTAATCAAGTTACACATAAGTCACACTCCAAACGGAGTTACGGTTAAAAAGATACAAACAAAACAAGTTACGGGCACAAACTTCCAACATCATGAACCACACTTTAGAGCAATGTATAAACAGGATAATGAATGCAAACATGCTCACAGATGATATGGAACTAAAGTAGACATGACAGGGAAGGCATGGCAAAAAGAATCATGCAAATAGGCATCATAGATCAAAAGATATTAAGCAAACAACATGGCATTGCAAAGTAACAGACTTAGAGAAAACTGAGGTGGCTGTCAAAAACAGCAGCATAGCAACTTTGGAGCTAAAAATCTATATGACCAGGATGCATATCATGGCAATGCAATAAATATAATGAAAGTAGACATGATGTTTAACAATATGCAATTGGAATCACTCAAATCCGATAAACGGTCGCGACACACTCGTCGATCGAAGTTGCAACAAAATATAAACAGCAGCACACTAACAGCAGGGTAGCTACTTTGGAGCAAGATACAATCATGATGCAGCAAACAATTATGGCATGTGAATGCAAGGAACTGAAGTAGAAACAATGCTTAACAGGATGCAAAAGGAATCAATCAATTCCGATGAACGGTGGCGAAGCAATCGTCACCCGAAGTTGCAATAAAATAATAACAGCAACACTTAACAGCAATTTGTAGCAGGTTAACGGCCTGATGCCCACTTCAACGCAGAATTAAACTATCTAGCCGGCCTCAAACGGAAAAACTTTCTACATGCGAACGCTAGAGCACGCAAAACTGAGCAACTTTCGTTTTGGGGGCACATTCATCGGAGCTGCGGATTAATCGCTATCATCGTTGCAAAATTGAAACAGCAGCAGATATTTCAGCACTTTGAAAAATTTACAGAGCTAAAAGAAAAAAAAAGATGGGATAAAAAATAAAAAAAAAGCGCTGGGCTGGCTCACCCCACTGGGCTCGGCCCAAGTGGCCTGGCTGGCTTGGGCTGGCCGCTGGGAGCAGGTGGGCCGCTGCAGGCCGCGGGGGAGCTGGGTCGCAGACCCAGGCTGGCCCATGGTGGTGGAGGTTGGTCGCGCCCGATCCCGATCGGGACCGAGGCGGCGGCGGCGCGTGCGGGTCTCCACGGGCGGAGGTTGGTGGAGAGGTGGGAGGAGAGAGAGGGTGACGTCGCTGACGTGGCACTCATCTGGGCCATCAGAGCTCAGATCTGATGGTCCAGATTCGAGGTAGGGCTAGGGTTTCGAAAACTGGGGTATTTGGGGGCAATTTTGGGGCAAAAACAGGGGGGTGGCTGCAAATTTTGTGCTAGGGAAACCCTAGAAATGGGTGGGAGTGTGGTGGTCTTTATATAGCCCAGGTGGCTGGCAGTTTGCAAAAACATCCCCGGTTTTTCTCTCGCGCGCGCGGTGCTCACGTTTCTGACCGCCGGGGGTCCGCAGTACCTCCGATTCGGGTAAAACTTCGAACTGCGCGATCAGCGCGTCGAGCTGGCGGCGTTCACCTCGCGCTGGAACCGTTCCGAGAACACTTTCCGGCGCGCTATAAAATAACCCGTTTAATTATTAAACGGGGTTTTTCGTTCCGTTGGCTGCGGCTGGTCTCGTGCGGTTTTCGCGACGGTGATCGGGTGAAACCCGGTGTCGCAAAGGTCGAGTGTCAGGGTGGCAAGGGTCGGTCTCCGTCTGGTACGAGATAAGAGGGGGAAAAATAATCGCCGATCGATAAATCGGGGATGCAAACACCGCAAACAAATCAGACAATCAAACAATTCACACCGAAAACAAAAAAATTTATTTTTGCAAAAACTGGGTTGTTACAATACTTTAATTTTTGCAAAAACTGGGCTGTTACAGCTCTCTAAGTTTCATCAATACCATCCTAAGATGTTCGGCATGTTCTTCTTCTTTCTTCGAGTAGATGAGAATGTCATCAAGATAAACTACAACAAATTTATCTAAGTACTCCATGAAGATTGAATTCATCATGCGCGAGAAAGTGGCGGGTCATTGGTCAAACCAAAGGACATGACGGTGTACTCGTAAAGACCATAACGAGTAGTGAAAGCCGTTTTGGGAATGTCGTCGTTTCGGATTTTGATTTGATGATAACCTAATCTCAAATCCATCTTGGAGAAGACAGAGGATCCAGCAAGTTGATCATAAAGATCATTGATCCTGGGCAGTGGGTACTTGTTCTTTATCGTCGTTAGATTTAGCGGGCGATAATCTACGCACATCCTTTCTGTTCCATCTTTCTTCGTTACGAACAGAACGGGGCAACCCCATGGCGATGAGCTAGGGCGGATGAAGCCTTTTGCCAACAAAGCTTCAAGTTGGATTTTAAGCTCAGCTAACTCACGTGGGGCCATTTTGTATGGGCATCTGGAAATTGGTGCGGTTCCTCGCATAAGATCCACTATGAACTCTACACATCTGTCGGGTGGCATTCCTGGCAGTTCTTCAGGAAAGACATCCGGGAAGTCACGAACCACCGAAATATCTTCAAGGTCGAGAAGGGGAAGCACATTCAAAGAATGCATCTGGGTTCTCGATCTTGGTGAGGTATAATCTATTGTCTGGCCTGAAGGATGGGTAAGTCTAACTGACTTGGATTTACAATCAAGAAAAGCATTTTGTCTTGATAACCAATCCATACCAAGGATGACATCAATGTCTGAATACTTGAGGGATATGAGTGAAGCAAGGAATACTAAACCCTCAATTGCAATTTGATTGCCATGGCTTACTCTATTAGTTTTCCACTTGGAACCAGGAGTTTGAATAATCATTGGGGTGAACATTTCATCAAAGTATATCTCATGCCGAAGTGCATAACTCTCCGACATGAATGAGTGAGATGCTCCCGGATCGAAAAGGACAGAAGTGGGAACATAATTGACTAGGAGCGTACCAAGAATGACGTCAGAAGTACCATCAGTCTCCTCAGCTGAGATTTGGTTCACACGTCCAAGACTTGCGGAAGAAACTGGTTGGGTGGTGGAGACCTTCGGGGGTGTCTTCGCACGAACATTTGGGTTCCCTTTGGCATGAGGTGGAGCATTCTGAATTATGGGGCACTCATGAGAATAGTGACCAGGCTGGCCACATCTGAAGCAGGCTCCAAAGACAGTGCGGGGATCTAGTTTGTTGGGTGGAGCAGTGGGAAATGGAACTGCTGGACGAGGCGCCACAAAGGATGGCCTCGGTGGGTTGTTCTGGCGGAACATGCTATTGGGGATCCAGATCTTGCGCTTCTGAGGGCCTGAACTGGATGAACCATCATCTCTAGGGTGCTTGCGGGAATCCTCGGGAGTGATCATATCCTCCACCTTGATGGCCTTGTTGACATGGATCTGGAATGCGGTGAAGTCATGAAGATTCAACTCGCGGAGAAGTCCAGAATTTAGTCCCTTGCAGAACCTCTCTTGCTTCTTGGAGTCGGTGGAGACCTCTTCGGGAGCATAGCGGGCAAGACGATTGAACTCCCGACTAAACTCATCAATGGACCTTCTCCCTTGGGTGAGATTGCTAAACTCCTCTCTCTTGCGGTCCATGAGTCCCTTAGGAATGTGATGCTCGCGAAAAGCGTCACAGAACTCATTCCACGAAGTCATCTGTCCAGCTGGACGCATGTTCAGAAAGTTCTCCCACCAAGAGCTAGCTGCACCCTCGAGGTGGTAGGTGGCATAGTTGACTCTGTCACCATCTGCAACATGTCCAGAATGGAGCTTTCTATTGATGCTGCGAGGCCAGTCATCAGCGTCAAGGGGCTCAGTCGAATAGATGAAAAGTGGGGGATGAAGCTGGATGAAGTCATTCAACGACACAAGCTCATTCTGCTTCTGGGAAGTGTTCCGAGAAATGACCCCCAACAACTCATGAGAGTCCCTTCGGTTTCTTTCAACCTCCATGAGAACTTGAGCCATCGTGGGTGACGGTGGAAGATTGGCTTCCTCCGGATCATCCCCACCAGCTTGGGCACGACCAAGGTGGCCACGGGTTCCTTGAGACATCCTCAAGGATAAGATCAATGTCAAACAGAGTTGAATGATTTTGCAAATGCATCCGATTATGAAGATAACTGGAATGACTCGGACATCATAACGGCTGTAATTGCAAGAGAAAACAATTTTCTTACAACATAGAAACAGCACTTACATACGATGTAAGAAATCAGGAAGCACAACAACTCTAGCAACCCGAACACAACTTTCCTACGGCTACAAGGAAACAAACAACGAGATGTTCTAGTAAGACATAGATGAGCCTAGTCCTATCTTTCCGTAGAACAAGATGAGGGTGACTCAGAACTCAAAACGATGAAGGTAAGGAGAAAAAAAGAAGCCTTACGGTGTTCCCTTATATACCCAGAGTAACTATATAACTATAGAAGGCTAGACTCGACTTCGGCCAAGTCTGATAATCCTACAGTCAGTACTGCTCTGATACCAAGTCTGTCGGGACCCGGGGTTAGCGTATGCAAGACGGCTACAACACAATCATATGGAGAGCCGAGAACCGTACCCACTTGTCTAAGCAGACAAGGCCAAGCACAGAACGTTCTCGAAAAGCATCGAACGTGAGGGGCATCCCATCCAGGCCGGATGATCAACTGAGATGGGTCCTCATCGTACGCACACAAGTCTAAATGATATGGGTGGTGAACTCCCATACTCATAGACAAGTCGCCTCAACCATACTATTGATTTTATCATAACCCTTACATAGACTTACTCCAGCCCGATCACATAGTCGGGGTCTAGGGCGGGCTCGATCATACATCAAAGTGTGCACGTGACAGAGTCACGAGCAATTGCATCGCGATGCCCCAAGCTGCGCACATCTAAGGGCCACTTGGTGTATAAAGGACCACCAGCTAGATCACAACTAAGGTCTCAAAAACCCATACTAAGACATGCATGTTATAATAATACACGCAGAACACATGTCTAGTATGAACAACAGGTATCATTGCAATTCTCTACAAAGTATAAAACTTTATTGATAACTCTTACAGAGTGCACACAGAGATCACAAGTATGTGATCCAACATTACATCAAACATGCGGAAGCAAAGTATGTCTCAGTACAGACAAGTTTAACAAATGGCTTAGAGAAGCCTTATCTATAAACAAGCCCTTCCACGAGGGACCAGTCGTCTAACTGGGACTACACTAGCTTGGTCTTCAGTCGTCGAGCTCGAGGAAGAATCCACCTTAGGGGTTAGTGGGTTCATCTAAAACATAGAATAAGCAAACGTGAGTACAAAGTCGTACTCAGCAAGACTTACATAGGAACTATACTACTCATGCACATGTATCAAGGTAAAGGGAGGTGGGGTTCAATTGCAGAAGTGCCAGCTTTGACTTGGCTAGTACTGAACTACGATTACCAGACTTGAGGTAAGAAGCGTTGATGTCTACGCACGCTTCTATTCTTGTAGACTATGTTGGGCCTCCAAGCGCAGAGGTTTTTAGGACAGCAGCAATTTCCCTCAAGTGGATGACCTAAGGTTTATCGAACTCAGGGAAGTAGAGGTTGAAGATGGTCTCTCTCAAGCAACCCTGCAATTAAGATACAAAAAGTCTCTTGTGTCCCCAACACACCTAATACAACTAGGAGTAGTATAGGTGCACTAGTTCGGCGAAGAGATGGTAAAATATGGGTGATACGTGTGGCAAAGCAAGGTAATATAAATCTGTAATAAAAAGTGCAGCAAAGAAACAAATAACAAAAGTGAGTGCAAACGGTGTAACAATGATGGAAACAAGGCCTAGGCTTCATACTTTCACTAGTGGCAAATCCCAACAACATTAACATAGTCTAATCGCATGATATTTCCCATAAAACATGCAATGGAGACGCACTCGGAGGTCATTCCTTTGTGGTCAAGAGAGGATGAGAATTATGTAGGGCTACAAAAGCACACCTCAAAGTTCGTAGTTCTCAATCTATGGATTTCCCAATGTCACCGCGGCCATCCAAAGAGAGTACCACAATCACCACAACATATCTAAAGGATAGTCAAAGACAAGCACCAAGAGACTCTCAATCTTCAATCAATTCACAAAAGAGGAAATCACTCATGATAATATTCTTCTAACCCATGTCCAATAGACCGCTGTCGCCTTGGTCTCGGAGATTATACTAGATAAGATCAATTGAGTACATCAATCCAATACATAGAGGAAGGGGAAATATCATGGGATCACCCTAGATTAACATAGCCTATGATCACAACAAAGATCACATCATGGGAGAGAGAGAAACCACATAGATCAAGATATAAGCCTTAGCCCCGAGTGGAACTACTCACACATGGACATGGTGAGAGGGAGAGTTGTTGATGGAGAGGTGCAGCCCGGAGGAGATGAAGGAGACGGCAATGGCGGCGCCCGCGACCACGGCGGTGGCCACGGCCCTTGGCCCCTTCTTCTTCCTTGAAGATGGTGCTGCTGTGGAGATTGATCTCCCCCTCAAGACGGCTGTCAAGGGGGAGGAATTTTCGTGGTGCCCTTTGACCTAGGTTTCCTCTCTACTCTCGGATTCCCGTCATCCAGATTACATCTTTGGTATTTCGAGGTTTCTGGAAGCATCCGAAATCCGATTGGGCCGAATTTTATGTCTAAATCCACCAGAAAAAATTTCCCTACAACTTTTAGTTTTAAGTTTTTCCGTTTGAGGCCGTCTTCTAGCGTTTCCGAGGCGATCTTTAAAACCTGTCTGGTGGGGACAGATTTCGGGAGAGTTAGAGTCCAACTCCTACAAGGCTCCTTTTTGTGATTTTTCCTTTATCCAAGTAATTCCTACACATAAAGTACAAAAACTAGAACGTGTGCACTCTTTCAACCATTAATAGGTTAGTTCCAAAATATGTTATAAAAAGATATGAAAGTGTATCAAAAGCATAGCAATATCACACAAAACATGCATGGAGCAAGAAGAAATTATAGATACGTTTAGGACGTATCAACATCCCCAATCTTAATTCCTGCTCATCCTCGAGTAGGTAAATGATAACAAGCATAATTTCTGTGGTGACATGCTAGGAAACATATAAGAACTTTGAAAGTAAAGCAATCAAAGCATGCAATTCAATTCAAGTTTTAACAAGCAAGAGTCTATATTAGCATTGAAACAAGCAACATAAGAACATTAGGTGCAAGAGCTCTCGTTGTCCGTGACTCGAATGTCTCCAAATGGTGTTTGCGTGCAAGAAAGGGGATAGGGATATACGAGAAAAAAGTATTTTTGTGTTGAGAACTCAATCTACTAAAGCTTCACACTTGGTCTTCTTTGTAATCTTATCTTGACTCATCCCCAGACCACTAGCCAGGTACAAGTCAAAATGATCCACTCCTTTTCGACATTTTGAGCACTCATGCAATGGATGAGCGTAAGCAAGAAAGTTGACACCTAAAAGGCGAAACAGAAAGAAGGTGGAGGAGGAAGACAAAAAGGTGTGAAAGGCTCACATCAATGAGGACAATCATAGGCGAGAGAAGGCCATATGATAGATATGATGTGAGGAGTAGGGATTGCCATGCAACGGATGCACATATGAGCTAAGGTAAGCTCTCCAATGGAACTAGTGGGGGTGCATCCAACTTGCTTGCTCAAGAAGACCTAGAGCTCGTTTGAGGAGGCTCATCATTGGAATATACAAGCCAAGTTCTATAGTGTGAAGGTCCCCACATAGCTATATGCATGATGATGATCTCTATGGAGTACAAGGGATAGAGGATCAAGTACTAGTGTGGATCTCTCAAAAGGAATAGTAGTGTGCCCCCTTCTCTCTTTTTATTTTTCTTTTTCTCTTTTCTCTATTTTTTGTATTTTTTTGGTGGCCTCAATGGCTCTTTCTATTTAACTCTCATTTGTCCTCTTTGGGATCTTTTGATTTTGTCCTCTTTGGGATCTTTTCCTCACTTTAGGGGCAACACTCTATATTTTACAAGAATATAGGAGATCTTTCACACTTTTACAAAGGTACTCACATAAAGAAGATATAACTATCATGATGCAAATGTATGCTTCTGCCAGGATAGCAGGATATGCAATGATACTAGCGCGTCATGTAGCCATGATTAGGGAAAGGCCCAACTAGCATGTGGCTCATCGATCAATCAAGTAGCATGTATGACATGAAGATCAAATCATGAGAAGGTGGATGTTGCATGGCAATGTATCTCAGAAAGGCTATGGAAATGCCTTGATAGGTAGGTATGGTGGCTGTTTTGAGGAAATATATAAGGAGGTTTATGATGACAGAGTGTATCATGCCAAGGGTTTGGATGTACCGGCGAAGGTGGACACCAACTCTCGGAGTGAGAAGAAGGCAATGCACGGCACGGGAGAGGCTAGCAAAATATGGGAAGGTGGAAGTGTCAACTTTCAATACTTACATTAGTCCGAAGAACTCATGCACTTATTATCGGTAACTCTCAATCTAATAAGGAGGTTCACAAAGAGACAAGTATGGGGTTTTGGTTATCCTTGCGCATCCTCGACTCATGGTACGTGAGTGTACTCTAATATCCGATCCCTCCAAAGATTAGTGATCCATCTAGTAGCTAGAGTTCTCAACTAGTTTTGTAGGTTTTGAAAATAAACACGGATTGCCAAAATAGGGCACCTATCACTAATAGGCTAGAGCTCTTGACACCAAAAGTTCAAACATTACTCACATCAATGCCTCAAAACTATTGCAAGTTACTACTAAAATTAAATAGCAACCTCAATTACCTACTTTCAAGACAAGACACAACTCAGTGCAACAACCAATTCTCTTAACAAGATAAACATGAAAACTAAAGAGAGTTCCAGCAACAAACTAAACAAAAGCCAAGTCTCTTGCCAAAGACAAACTAAAACTAAAACTAAACATGGCAGTAGCTACGAAAAGATAAAGAACACACAACAGCAAAAAGATAGGCGTGAAGAATCCTATGATGTGTTCTAGATTTTCAAAGTGGAGCGTGTTTCTCTCCCACACAAAGTAAGACGGGGTCTAACTTTTTATGAACAGCAAGCAAAGCTAAAGAAAACAAAAAATAAAACCTAAGAGAGAGACGCTCCAAGCATAGCACATAACGCATGAAGTGATAAAAATATAGTGAGACGAAGGACGAACTGATGATTGTTGATGGAGAAGGGGATGCACGGGGGCATCCCCAAGCTTAGACGCTTGAGTCTCCTTGAATATTTATTGGGGATGCAAGCTTGAGTGCTTGACACTCCCAAATCTTCTTTCATCATCTTCCATCGCACACTTGAAAACTCCCTTCATACACAACTCATCATAAGCTGATTAGAGAGGTTAGTACCCTTAATAAATAATTTTTCCCCACTGGATATAAAGATATTCTTGAAGAGTTACTGTTTCTCAAGATTTCCAAAAAGTTTTTGCAAAGAAAAAGCAAGCTTAAGGTTTGCAAAAGTTAGGAGAGATAAAACGTGGCAGAATCTGTGAAAAACAGAACAATAGTTAGTAAAGAATTTTTTAGGGATACTTCTGCAACTCAAATCAAAAAACTCAGAACATACGAAGGTTCCGTGATTGTATAGAGCACTCTGTGTAAAAAATTCAGCTCAAAAAGATGAACTGGGATTTTTCTATGATTTTTCCCTTCACGAGGACAGAATCTGTTTTCTGGACAGAATGTCACAATTTTCACTTCCCTTGTCATATGAGGCTATAACTTGGCACAAAGCTTGAAAATAAAGATACAATGATGTTGCTACAGTAGTAACAATCATCAAGACCACTAAAAACAGAAAGTAAAAACTCAAAGTAAAGATAACAAGGGTTGTCTCCCTAGAGCTCTTTCTTTATAGCCATAAAGATAGGCTTAAGATTTTAATGATGCTCTCATAGGAATAAGGAATAAGAGTTGAAGAACAAAAGAGAGCATCAAGTAGCAAATAACAAACACATTTAAGTCTAACATGCTTCCTATGCAAAGCGATCTTGTAGAGGAAAAACTCATTGAAGCATAAAGATATTAGCGTAGGAAGGAAAAATAAGTGCAACTTCAAAGCCTTCAACATAAAGAGAGGGAACTTGATATTATTGAAATATCTATAAGAATATGTTCCCTTCTCATAATAATTTCCAGTAGGATCATGAATAAACTCAACAATATAAGCATCACATAAAGCATTGTTACCATGATCCACATGCAAAAGGGTACTCTTAGTCTCCACATAAGCATAATCTTTCTCATTGGTAATAGTGGGAGTAGGACTATCATAAACAACTTGAACACTATAGATTAATTGTGTATTAGGAAGATGGTGTTCAACAAGGGAGTAATTCCCTCCATGATCATGACAAATTTCATAAGGATAATTTCTCCTTATGTCATAGGTACCTTTATAATCACTAAAAATAGGAGTTATAACATCATCATAGTAGATAAGAGCATTATCATTGCTAGAAACTATATTTGTAAACATGTTGTCTTTATTCTTACTAGCAAAAGAGTTATCAATTACCACATCACTAATGGGTAAAGTACTTGCAATCCTATCATCCCCAAGCTTGGAGCTTTCCATATCATCACTCTCAGAGTTGGTACCAAAGAGATTTTCAAGGCCATAAGAAGCATTATCATCATTTTCCCAATCACAAAAGGTAACATGCATATCATAATCAAAATCATCTTCAATAGTACCTACAGACTTATCTTCAAGATAATAATGAATGCAATCAAGCTCATCATCCTCCATAATTTTTTGTCCGTTAGGATAAAAATCGATGCGAGGAATATGCTCAGGCCAGGTTGTTACCCATTCTTCTTCCTTCCTGCTCCTCTTCCTCCTCCTCTTCTATTTCTTCTTCTTCACCTTAGGAAGGAGTGGTTGGAGGGGAAGTTTCTCCACATATCCTGGTTTATCATTAGAAACAATACGGGAAACTTGGGAGAAACTCTCCTTTTTTTAGTAGAAATATAAGAGACATTTTTATAATTTGGTAGAGTTCCCTCCTTTCTAATCTTACTTATGTAATCATTCTCATGGCAATTAACAACACAATAGAGATGGCATTTCTGCAAAGTGTTATTTATTCCCAAAGCATGACCATCTAGCCAAGAAGTCTTTTCTGATAACTCTTCAGACATCAAAAATAACATAAGCTCATCATAAAGATCAGGGGTGATCATGTCATCACACAACTGGCTAACAGTTATGTTTTGAAAGTACATGCACTGAAAATTGAAGTGACCCTTTATGCAGCAAAGTTCACAAGTAAAAGGACAAAGGTCACACAATTCTCTAGCAATTACATTTAAATCTCTAACCCAAGTGATTGTTCTTTCATGCTTATGTTTCTTACAATACTTCTCTTCTTCAATCATAGGCCTTTCACAAGGTCTATCCACGCCACAAAAATTAACATGCTTATATAAAACTTCATTTTCAGGAATTGGATCATGCATGTTGCAATCATCATTAACAATTTCATTTTCTTTGCAAATCTCTTTAAAAGGTTCATGATGCTTGATCCAATTCTCCTTAGGCATATTAAGATGTGAAGCAAAAGATTTGAGGAAATCAACAAGGAGTTGAGAATCAGGCCCAAACTTAGCACTAAATTTATTAAAACTTGCAGTTTCAACAAAGGACTTAATGCAATCATAATCATAAATTATACCTGACTCTTTACCTTTGTCGATCTCCCAATCTTCAGTATTGTGTTGGATTCTTTCAAGGAGTTCCCATTTAGCATCAATCTTTTCGTTTTTGAAAGAACCCATCAAGGAAGCATCGACCAAGTCTTTGTCCTGTCGAGATAGCCTTGCATAGAAATTAGTAATAATCATATCTTTGGGGAGCCCATGGTTAGGACATATTCGCATCAAAGTTTTAAGTCTCCCCCAAGCTTGAGCTATGCTCTCTCCGTCATGAGGATAGAAATTATAAATATAATTCCTATTCTCATGGACTTCATGAAGAGGATAAAACTTGGAGTAAAAGAGAGACTGGATCTCTTCCCAATCCCGTAGATGAGAATCATCTAGTAGCCTATACCATTCCAATGCTTTTCCTTTCAGTGACAAGGCAAATAATTTCTTCATGACTTCACCTCTTGTCAAACCTGAAATCTTAAATAACTCACAAAGTTCTGTAAGTTTCAACAAATGAATACTAGGATTGACTGTCCCATCATAACAATCATTAATAATTATTTCAACTATCCCAAGTGGTATTTGGAACGGGATACATTCAGTAGGTGGAGGAGACTTCTCTACCACAGGTGTGGCAAAACGGTCTCCCCGAAGCAGCGAACTAAGATTGCAGTTTTCCATAAACCTAACTAGTGAAAATAAAAACAAGAATAGAAAAGATTTAATTGCAGAATCTAAAGATATACCTTCAAGCACTCACCTCCCCGGCAACGGCGCCAGAAATAGCTTGATGTCTACGCACGCTACTATTCTTGTAGACTATGTTGGGCCTCCAAGCACAGAGGTTTGTAGGACAACAGCAATTTCCCTCAAGTGGATGACCTAAGGTTTATCGAACTCAGAGAAGTAGAGGTTGAAGATGGTCTCTCTCAAGCAACCCTGCAATTAAGATACAAAAAGTATCTTGTGTCCCCAACAACCCTAATACAACTAGGAGTTGTATAGGTGCACTAGTTCGGCGAAGAGATGGTAAAATATGGGTGATAGGTGTGGCAAAGAAAGGTAATATAAATCTGTAATAAAAAGTGCAGCAAAGAAACAAGTAACAAAACTGAGTGAAAACGGTGTAACAATGATGGAAACAAGGCCTAGGCTTCATACTTTCACTAGTGGCAACTCCCAACAACATTAACATAGTCTAATCACATGATATTTCCTATAAAACATGCAATGGAGACGCACTCGAAGGTCATTCCTTTGTGGTCAAGAGAGGATGAGAATTATGTAGGGCTACAAAAGCACACCTCAAAGTTCGTAGTTCTCAATCTATGGATTTCCCAATGTCACCGCGGCCATCCAAAGAGAGTACCACAATCACCACAACATATCTAAAGGATAGTCAAAGACAAGCACCAAGAGACTCTCAATCTTCAATCAATTCACAAAAGAGGAAATCACTCATGATAATATTCTTCTAACCCATGTCCAATAGACCGCTGTCACCTTGGTCTCGGAGATTATACTAGATAAGATCAATTGAGTACATCAATCCAATACATAGAGGAAGGGGAAATATCATGGGATCACCCTAGATTAACATAGCATATGATCACAACAAAGATCACATCATGGGAGAGAGAGAAACCACATAGATCAAGATATAAGCCTTAGCCCCGAGTGGAACTACTCACACATGGACATGGTGAGAGGGAGAGTTGTTGATGGAGAGGTGCAGCCCGGAGGAGATGAAGGAGACGACGACAGCGGCGCCCGCAACCACGGCGGTGGCCACGGCCCTTGGGGGCAGCGGCCCTTGGCCCCTTCTTCTTCCTTGAAGATGGTGCTGCTGTGGACATTGATCTCCCCCTCAAGACGGCTGTCAAGGGGGTGGAATTTTCATGGTGCCCTTTGACCTAGGTTTCCTCTCTACTCTCGGATTCCCGTCATCCAGATTACGTCTTCTGTATTTCAAGGTTTCTGGAAGCATCCGAACTCCGATTGGGCCGAATTTTATTTCTAAATCCACCGGAAGAAAATTCCCTACAACTTTGTAGTTTTAAGTTTTTCCGTTTGAGGCCTTCTTCTAGCGTTTCCGAGGAGATCTTTAAAACCTGTCTGGTGGGGACAGATTTCGGGAGAGTTAGAGTCCAACTCCTACAAGGCTCCTTTTTGCGATTTTTCCTTTATCCAACTAATTTCTACACATAAATTACAAAAACAAGAACTTGTGCACTCTTTCAACCATTAATAGGTTAGTTCCAAAATATGTTATAAAAAGATATGAAAGTGTATCAAAAGCATAGCAATATCACACAAAACATGCATGGAGCAAGCAGAAATTATAGATACGTTTGGGACGTATCAAGCGTACACGAGTCCACTACATGTCTCCAACCAACTACACCACTATGTTTCTTTCCTCGACTTCCCACGAGAAAGCACGCCATAGCACTCACGCTTATCTTGGCAAGTTTTATAAGTACCTAGTTCAAGTTGTCTAATAATCAGACACAGTTTTCCAAGCAGTCCTTAACCGCGGACGCGGCTATTCGAATAGTTTTGTTAACTCTGCAGGGGTGTACTACTACACACACGTTTCATCACTTACCACCTTTTGCGTTTCACCGTTCAAGAGGTGACAGCGAGGATGCCAGCACAACACTTCGTCCACAGCTCCGTTCTAGTTCAGAGGGTCGCCTATCTAAGGGGGATCCGTATGCAAGTCCGGCCGAGGTTCCAGTACAGCCTCTCATCGTTCACCTTGTATTAGGTAGTTTCACCAACACATTTCCACCATCATCAACATGATCACTACCATCCCGACTCACAAAAAGAGTAACCTCATTGTAACTCTAAGCATGAAATAAGAATAACCGTTGCAGGGGTCACATGATATCAACCAACTCCTACATTTGCTAGGATTGTGGTTTGCTTACTACTGTGACAAATGATAGGTCATGCCAAGGATTGGGTTCAACTATGCGGTAGAAACATTATCATGGTGATCATCCTATTTCATGCATAAGCGAGACTGAGAGGGAAATGGGTTTTTATCGACATGATCAATGGGGGTTTGCTTGCCTTGCTGACGATATTCGGTAACAGTGTCTTCAACGAAGGGGGTGGCCTCCGATTCCAGTTGCACGTCTATCAAGCAAACAATCAAACAAGGAATAATTATATTTGCAATGATCAAGCACATGATCAATATTGTAATGTGATGTTCATGGTCACAATTTTGGTACAATTCCATTTAAAAGAAGCCAATTGCAAAGTCATTTGCAAATGCACCTCAAATTTGAATTCAAATTAAAGCCATATGGATGTTTGCCACTGTTCAACCAATTTAAATTGGTCAAACATACAAACAAAGTCCATATTCAGAATCCTTGTATTTTTCTGATAATTTTAGACATATTATTTGTCCAATTTGGAGTTAAAATGAATTAATTATGAATTTCCAAAGTTTGGCCTATTTTCTAGATTTTTCTGGAATTAAATTAATTGAAATAAGCTTTACTGCATCAGAATGAGGTCATGCTGACGTCAGGGGGCCTCTGACCACTGGGACCCACATGTCAGTGGTTGTTCTGTTAATTAAAACAATTTAAATTAATTTGAGTTAATAGAGGGGATTAAGTAGGGGCTGGGCCCACATATCATGGTCACTGGCAGGTGGGGCCAGGGGGATTAAGGGCTGGGGTTATGTGCTAATGGAGTGCTCGTCGCCGACGAGGTCCTGTTCACGCGGGAGCACGTCGGGATCGTGCTCTAGGCACGCGCTTGACGCCCTGCTGGCTCCGTTCGCGAGCTGGGAGTTGCCCGCGTCGTTCTAGAGTGGAGGGGGTGGTTGGGGTGCACTGGAATGGTGCCGGCGTCATGCCCTAGCGGAGGCAGAGGCACGGGCTCGAGGCAAAGCTTGCCGTGGTGCTCTGCTTGAGCCAGCGATGCACGAAATCGTCGCAGAGGAGCAAGGCGGAGACGAAGGACATGGAGGCGGCGACGTTTGCGTAGCAGAGGCCCGTCGCCATGGTTCCCGGCGGCGAGGAGCTTTGGCTCTCATGGAGGAACGGCACAGAGGAAGCAATCGAGGGCGTAGCTAGAGGGGTTTTCAGCTATGGCTCACCAGGAACTCAACGGAGTTGGTGGCGAGGATGGGGGTGGCTTGCCGGAGACGCTATCGACGATGGCGTACGGCGGCCGTAGACGAAGACGACAATTCGATTCGGCGACTCTAGGGGGCTTCAGCTCCCCATCTTCTGCTCGAAGATGAAGACGGCTATGGCGAAGACGATGGATAGGCTCTAGGGGCTTCTCGGCGTCGATGGCCACGTCGGGGAATGACGGTGAACACCGGTGGTCTCGGGTTGGTGCGGTTTCTTGCGAGAGAGAGAGCGATCGAGCGACCAGGGAGAGAGGGAAGTGGACGACGATGACTTGGGACGTCTCCAAGCGCGAGACGAGGTCACGGGGAAGTAGGAGGTGGCCAGGGCGTCGCCGGCATGCTCGCCACGGCGGCAGCAGCCTGGCTGGCGCGAGGAAGAAGACCGGCCTGCCCCTGGGCTGGGCTGCCTCGGCTAGTTCGGCCGAAAACCATGGTAAGGCCCTTTTCTCTTTTTCTTTCTGTTTTATTTCTGTTATTTGTTGTTCCTTGCTAAAAAAATAGCTAGGCATTTTATTAAATGCCCCAAATTTTTATATGTCCTCACAATATATATAGCTAGCCACTTGTAAAGTTTGGACATTTTTAAAATTCAAATTATTTGAAATTTAATTCAAATAGGGGTTTTAATTTAAATCCATGCTCCTGTTTGAATATTTGAAAAATCCATGAGCATTGGAATTATACCACATCACTTTTCATGTGATCACACTCATTTATGGGACTTTTTAAAAGTCAAACATGAATTTTTGGACAAGATTTATTTCTGGCCTTTTGAATTAAATTCATCTGGGGGGGTGTTCTCTCTCCCATTTCAAATTCTTTTGAAATTTTTATCATGATGCAAAGTGACTAGCTATTCTAGCACATACCTAATTTGGTGTTGTGAAAAGGTGCATACAACTTGTAGATAGGATCAAGAACACAAATATATTCATGCAAACACATAAGGTTCAGATCTGAAAACATGGCACTCGGGCCCAAAGTGACAAGCATTAAGAGAAACAAATTGAAGCAAAGAAGATAAACACCAATCTAGATGATAGGCAACATGCCCCCAACAATCTGATAAACTATTACATGATCTAACTCATCCTATCCCTACCATCCCCTTTTCCTACAGCAGGGAATTACTCACACATGGAAGGAGAAGTCATGGAGGGAGGATGGAGTGGTGATGGTGATGACTATGGCGATGATCTCCCTTCACCGGAGGCCAAAACAGCCTCTAGATTAGCCCTCCCGTAGAAGAACAGAGGGTGGCGGAGGCTCCGCGACGAGAATTGGGAAAACGACTTCTGTTCTGGGGTTTTCTCGCCACGGGAATAAATAGGAGTCGAAGTAGGGAACCAGAGGGGGCTGGACCCTCCCAGACGGCCTCCCGGCGTGGCCAGGGGTGGGCCCGCGCCAGCAGGGCGCCTGGGGCCCCCCTGGCTGCCCTCTGTCCCCACTTCTGGCACAATGGTCCTTCGGGTGCGTGGATTTTCTGTGATTTTTCCTTGAACTTTCTGAGACGCCTAAAAATCCATTTTCCTGCACACAATAAAACCATACAGACAGCTCTGCTGAAAACATCATTAGTCCGGGTTACTTTCGTCCAAATCATACACGAATGAGGGCAAAACAATAGCAAAAGTGTTTGGAAAAGTAGATACGTTTGAGACGTATCAACTCCCCCAAGCTTAGCATATTGCTTGTCCTCAAGCAATTCAGTTCAACGAACTGAATGCTACAAAGAAAACTTTGACAAACTCTTTTTCTTCATTAGATGTATATAAGCATATACTATGAAAAGAGTCTAGAAGGTATTGAAACAATGCTATAAGGACAATGCACGAAGCAATCCTTCTTTCATGTGAACAATCACAAACAACTAAAAGTAAATAATATGCTACTGAAAATCAAGACAAGACTACAATGCACATAGCTTGAACATACTAGAGTGGTATCTCGCTAGCCTCCATGAGTGAAGCAAAAAATAAATGCAGAAACTCCTCCGGAGTTTTAAAGGAGACTAGAACTAAAAACTTCAGAATAAGTAATACCACCATCGTGCAGAAGATAATGTAGTAGTTTGGGACAATGCACATTATACTCAGAATGAAAATTATGCTTTCATAGTTGGTGCTTTGAAGAAACAAGGTGGAGACTCTCGAACCGTGGACTTTGATGGCAAGGCTGGAAACCCGTGGTTGGAAGCAAAGACTAAACATGTACCAGAGCTCTTAGTTTTGAAAACAGAGATAAAAAAATTTGGGAGGTGCATGATTTGTCAACGAATGCTAGTAGACAACCCAATCACCTCTTACGCTAGACATGTTTCGAGGAACGACTCCCAAGATGGGAATGATCACATCCCCTTAATCTCCTTTGTTTATCACTACCAAAGTTTTCTGATTTCTCATAAACAAAGCGTGAAGGAGGGTTTGTCGGTTGTGATTATCTTTTGTGAGCTGGGCGCATTCATACCAGTCCCTCCCCGTATTAGGGGTTTGCAGGTTAGACATGCAATCCCGGAATAAAACATGTCTAACATAAGAAGGTCATGAATTACCTACTACTTCCTCATGAGAAAAAGTAGAGGCACAACACAGGAGTGTTTTTGAATAATTTTGAGATGGTACAAGAAAGTCTTCGTTATGATGGCCGGTAAATACCACATAGGAAGGTATGGTGGACTCATATGGAATAACTGGTTTCAAGGATTTTTTGATGCACAAGCAGAATTCCGCTTAGTGCGAGAGAAGGCTAGCAAAAGACTAGGAAGCGACCAACTAGAGAGCAATAACATTCATAATCATGCAGAGCGACAAAGTAACATTGAATTGGGCATGAAAATGATATAACTGTTCTGAAATTCAAAGATCATCAAGGCATAGCAGACTTTTTTAGTCTTAAACATGTGAAGCATGTGCCAAGTCAATCCAAGAATTCTCCAAAGGGAAATACCACTTCAGTATGCCAAACCATGAACAATGCAATGCACGTAAATCATTTCAACAACACATTATGCACTCTAGCTATTTGAGATTAGCCACAAAGAAAGCATGAACCACTAGGAAAGCATTGTAAACATAGCACTATGTCGCTACAGGCTGGTCTCTAAATCATAAGTACATGCATATGTACAAAAGTAGAAACAAAAAGAGTTCATACCGGTTTTCCTTGTTGCATCCCTTTGGTCGATCTTCGTCATTACTGCCTTGTCACTTACACGATCGAACGTAGGAAATATATAATCAAATGCCATCACGGACTCGAGCTGAACTCTGAAAACAAAGCAAACTAAAGAGAGAAAAGAAATCTTTTTGGATTTTTCAAAGGTCAAACGAAAGAAAAAGAAAGATAAAATATTTTTGTTGTTTTTGCAAAGAAAAAAACAAATAAGAACAGGAAAAAACTTCAAAAAGATCAAAACGAACAAATTCATAAAATGGATAATACAATGGAAAAAGGGAGAAGGAGACGTACTCCCCCAAGCTTAGGCTTTTGGCCTAAGTTGGGCTCGTCTACCGCGGTCCCGAGGAGCCTCCTGCTCCGGGGTAATGGTAAGTCCAAGGGTTGTATGAGCCCTCCAGTGCGTACACCGAAGTCTTGGGATCCTCCCACGAAGAAGGCTTCGCGCTCCAAGCGGAAGAAGACCCTTCACCGCACTGGGTAATGAGCTCCTCCTCCTCATCATGCACAACCCCCTCCATGGGGTTATGGAACTGCTGCTGGGCAACGAACTCATCGAACTGGGTGACGTTGAGGGACCATCCATTCCTGCGAGTAGAATCAAACCAAAAAGGAGCAGGTAGACGGATCTCCCGAATATCGATTAGTCCAAACCTCAGAATATAAATAAGGTTACAAAACTCGGAAGTCCTGGTAACAAACTCAAGCCTCTTCATAGCAGCAAGGTCAAAGCTTATAAAAGGAAAACTCTCATCATCAGGATGTGGGGTGCGCCCAAGAGACTCAAGAATAAGTGTGTCATAAACGCCACCAAAGAGATCTCCCTTGTTGCCATTAAGGGCAAGTCGGCGAGCAATCAAGGCACCCACATTATACGTAGTTTCCCCTGAGAGGGCACTTTCCAGGATAGCAATATCCGGCGCAGAAATGTTGCTCGTGTTGTCACGAGCTAATACCCCTCTAGCAATATAATATGCAAAATACCTGAGATGGGGAAACAAGATGCTGGAAATTTTTGAACGTCGGATATCCCTTGTATCTTGACTGCAAAGAGAGTTGAAGAGCGTTCTCAGCTCGGTGGGCTAAGTGTTCATCTTTGTCGTCCGTCCAACGTTCGGCACACCTATTATTTCACAAAATCTTTCCAAAGACATGGTCAAAGGATCATTGTAAATTTTAAACTCAATAAGACCAGCATCATGGTTATATCCAAAACTGTTAATAAAACAGGAGGTGAGTTTACGGTATTGAGTAACACGGCATGTTGCAAGCCGTGTCAAACCTGCATTAGCACAAAGGTTATCAATCTCCTCCTTAGTACCTGCCGCTTCAAGAAAATTGTTGCACGGAAACGTCATTGCCTGTGCTAGACTTGTATCTTCCAGCAACTCTAGGGGTACAACATCTTCATTGTAGATCACCCTAGCAGCTGACGATGAATCTGCAGCTCTAGTTACTCTATCAGTATGCTCGGGCTTCTTCTTCCCAAGCCATCCTTTTGCTTTTCCAAAGAAACTCATTTCTGAAATTTTTTACAATTCACAAAAACAAGAATTTAAGAAAAATGAGTTGGGGCAAACTACTCTACTCACTTCCCAAAGTCATAAACTTGCATCAAAACTTGGAAAATAAATTTCTACACATGCTTGCAAGCTCATATGAACAGCACCAAGAGCTACTAAATACTCACTAATGAAGCCACCAATCAAATATCTAATTGGAGGGGTGGAGGAGTCACATATCAGGGAGTATTTTCTCAAAATCTCAGCTCGAATGATGGGCTGTAGAGAGAGATAAAAAATCGCCTCCAAGAACAGCAAGAACGCAAGGACAAGTGCATAACCCGTGTTTTTGGAGAGAGAGAGAGAGAGAGAGGGGGGGGGAGAATAAATACCTGCAGGTGGGGCCTGTGGGCGCGGCCAGGGGGCAGGCCGCGCCAGCTGGCCGCCTGGGCCACTGGTGCCCCCCCCCCTGGTCAGCCCCAGGTGCCTCTGGGTCACTCTCGTCATGGAAATTTTTATTTTTCTGGAATTTTTCTGACAACTTCACTGTTGATAAATTTTTGAGGTTCAAAAAGCTGCAAAACTTTCTGTAAACTTGAGATAGTGGTTAGCTACGTGAAGCTTCAAAAATATAAAACTTCGGACCAGCAAGAAAGATAAAGCTAAAAGAAATGCAAACATAACAACCTCTACTTTTTACTTATATAAAACTCATTTAATAGCAAGGTTGATCAAGTCCTACTACCAAACCTGCAATACATAGAGCAAAAAAGTTTCACTTACTATGAAGCATTCATGGTACCTTTACTTCAATGGATATTGTCCCCACCATAATGGTTTTGTATATGTGATGCTCATGTAGAGGACAATCTCAATCACCAATCTTCACGGTCTCGATATTCTCTATAGAGTTGAGGCCATGCCTCTTGTCCATCTTCTTCGGAAAATACACCGTGTTTTCTTTATCATTCACATTAAAAGTAACCTTTCCTTTATTGCAATCAATAATAGCACCTGCAGTGTTAAGAAAAAGTCTACCAAGAATAATAGACATGCTCCCATCCTCGGGCATGTCAAGCAAAACAAAATAAGTAAGGATCAAACAATTAGCAACTTCAACGGGAACATCCTCACAAATACCTATGGGAACGGCTGTTGATTTGTCAGCCATCTGAAGAGAGATATCTGTAGGGATTAGTTTCTCTAAAAAAAGCCTCTTGTGAAGAGAGAAAGGCATAACACTCACTCCTGCTCCAAGATCACATAAAGCAGTATTGACATAATTATTCTTCATGGAGCAAGGAATGGTGGGTATACCTGGGTCACCAAGCTTCTTAGGAATCTTGCCACTAAAAGAGTAGTTAGAAAGCATAGTAGATATTGCTTCATTAGAAACTTTTCTTTTATTAGTAACAATATCTTTCATATATCTCGAATAGGGAGGTAACTTAATAGCATCAGTCAAAGGGATTTGAAGAAAAAGAGGTTTCATCCACTCACAAAACTTATTGTAATGCTCTTCTTCTTTAGTTTTGAGAGACTTACCTGGAAAGGGCATGGGTTTCTGTACCCATGGTTCTCTTTCCTTCCCATTTCTTCTCGCGATGAATTCTTCTCTAGTGTATTTCTTGCGTTTTTCGGGTGCTTATTCTTCTCGAACTTCGGGTGGATCATTCCTTTCACCATCCTTTTCAGGCTCAGCACCGTCTCCAGTCTCAGCATCGGAGGTAGATATACTATTTGGATCATTGGATCTAATAGCTTCTTTGTGCTTCTTCTTCGGAGAACTAACAATTTCTTCTTCCTGCATTTGAGAATCTTGCTCGATTCTCTTCGGATGCCCCTCTGGATAGAGAGGATCTTGAGTGCTAGCTCCTCCTCGGTTTTTAATCCCGAAGGCCTGTATATCCTGTTTGGCATTGTTAGCAAGAAAATATTTTTGCACATTAGAAATTTGTTCAAGCTGAGTTTGAACCATATGAAAATGCTTCACAAGACATTTAACATCATTAACTGTTCTACCTAGAACATCAAGCAGACTTTTGATAGCAAGGGAATTATCATGCAACTGACTTTGTATCCTCTCATTAAAGTGACTTTGCTTCATAATAAAATTATCAAGCTCATCTAAACATTGATCAGGAGCCTTACCATGAGGGATGTCACTTGCATTGAAATCTAAAAGAGAGTGTACCTCTACCATAGGAGGGTGAGTGGTAGGCTCACACAACTTCTCAATAGGGGTAGATTCTTCACGTCTTCAGTTTTAATACCCTTCTCTTTAATAGACTTCTTTGCTTCTTTCATATATTCGGGGCTTAGGACGAGCATGCCCCTCTTCTTTGGTGGTGGAGGTGATTCAGGGATGGACCAATCTTCGTGGTTCTTGGCAATCTTGCCCGTTAATTCTTCTGCATCGTTCGGTGTTCTTTCCCTGAAAACACAGCCAGCACAACTGTCCAAATAGGATCTGGATTCATCATTTAGACCAGCATAGAATATATCAATTAATTCATTCTTAGGGACTCCATGTCCCGGTCTAGCCTGGATCATACTGCAATACCTCCCCCAAGCTTTAGGGAGGTGCTCATCCTGCAACTGTTTAAAGTTATAAATTCTTTTTAAAGCAGCATGTTGCATATGAGCAGGAAAGTACTTATCAACGAAAGAGTGAGCTAAGTCTCGAGGAATCTTAATGAAACCACATGGTAGTGCATCATACCATGCTTTAGCACCTTCCTTCAAAGAGAAAGGAAGAAGCTTAGTAACATAAAAGTTTCGTATCTTGTCATCCATAGTAAACAGGCCACCCAACTCAGTGAGTTTGGTCAGGTGTGCAATAGCATCATCATTTTCTCTGCCATAAAAGGGGCCAGCTTCAACCATAGATATAAGTGAAAGATCAACAGAGAAATTATAATCAGGATCATTGATGCATATAGGAGATGTAGCAAATTCAAGATCAGAAACGGTCTTGTTCTTCAGGGAGTGTTTTTCGAGAAGCTTCTTAATAGCACCAGGGTCAGAGTCGACAAACTCTGTTAGCTCCCTGCATAAATCATCATCAAGTATAATATAATCATCGTCAAGGAGTCTCTCCTTGAGTTCATCTAAGTCTGGATAACCAAAGGTTTTGCATGTAGGAATATAGGTAGCATGAGTCTCGGTCTCGGATTCTGCTGCAACCTTAGCAATCTGAGTTTCAATATAGTGACCAAGAAAACTAGTATCATCAAGAGTAGTGGAAGCATCATCAAAAGTATCGGACATAGTAACGGATTCAGTAGAAGCACCATGTGGTGGAGGTGAAGCAAACTTACTCATAACTGAAGGTGAATCAAGTGTAGCACTAGTGTTCAGAACAGCACCTTTTCTTGTACGGGATGGTAAGATCGGGACCTTGGGGTCTTCTTTCTTACCCATAGCGGATAAATTGCAGCATGTAAAATACTTCAGGTAGACTTGTGAATAAAGCTATGCTCCCCGGCAACGGCGCCAGAAAACAGGGTTGATAACCCACAACTGCAGGGGATCGAGATAGACTTCGTGGGTAAGAATAACCCAATTTATATATTCGACTCAAGGGGAGCCAAAGAATACCCACAAGCTTTGACAATGGAGTTGTCAATTCCACCGAACCTGAGATACACTTACTTGCAACAAGATATTAATAGTAACTGTGATATGGAAGTGATGGTAGTAATGGAAGTAGTGGTGGTGAAACAGCAACAGTAAAACATCAGAAGCAAACAACTAGTAACCAGCAGAATTAAAAACACTGTAGGCTAGGGAGATGCATGGTTGGGAGCTGCATGGATGATATACTTCATGCATTTAACTTGGGGCAAGGCACACAGAAAAACAGTGATCATCTAGGCATAAATCAAACATCAGGCATGTACCCTACAGGTAGTTGTACGTGCTTGCAATAAGAACTTGCACAACATCTTTTTTCCTACCATCCCTCTACGAACGGGGCCAAAAGGAACTTATGGATATTAAGGTTCTCCTGTCAAAGAGCACCGGAACAAAGCATTAACAATCAATGGATACACGGAATCCTCAAACTATAGTCCATCCCCTTTTGTGTCCCAAGTTGTCACCTTTGGGATCGCCGGTTCCGGACTATAACAGGTGCATACAACTTGTAGATAGGATCAAGAACACAAATATATTCATGCAAACACATAAGGTTCAGATCTGAAAACATGGCACTCGGGCCCAAAGTGACAAGCATTAAGAGCAAAAATTTGAAGCAAAGATGATAAACAGCAATCTAGATGATAGGCAACATGCCCCCAACAATCTGATAAACTATTACATGATCTAACTCATCCTATCCCTACCATCCCCTTTGCCTACAGCAGGGAATTACTCACACATGGAAGGAAAAGTCATGGAGGGAGGATGGAGTGGTGATGGTGATGACGATGGCGATGATCTCCACTCACCGGAGGCCAAAACAGCCTCCAGATTAGCCCTCCCGGAGAAGAACAGAGGGTGGCGGCGGCTCCGCGACGAGAATTGGGAAAACGACTTCTGTTCTAGGGTTTTCTCGCCACGGGAATAAATAGGAGTCGAAGTAGGGCACCAGATGGGGTGGACCCTCCCAGGCGGCCTCCCGGCGCGGCCAGGGGTGGGGCCGCGCCAGCAGGGCGCCTGGGCCCCCTGGCTGCCCTCTGGCCCCACTTCTGGCACAATGGTCCTTTGGGTGCATTGATTTTTTGTGATTTTTCCTGGAATTTTCTGAGACGCCTAAAAATCCATTTTCCTGCACACAATAAAACCATACAGACAGCTCTGCTGAAAACAGCATTAGTCCGGGTTAGTTTCGTCCAAATCATGCAAGAATGAGGACAAAACAATAGCAAAAGTGTTTGGAAAAGTAGATACGTTTGAGGCGTATCAAGGCCCAACATAGTCTACAAGAATAGAAGCGTGCGTAGACATCAGCCGCCCACCTCATGCTCATGCTCTTACTCCTCCATCGATCTTGTATGGCCCGACAACCAAATCATGGAGGAGACACTTTTCTTGGATGCCACCCTCACCGCCCTCGCGCGCCATCTCCTGCTTTCCTTGAATCCAGGTCCGACAGTCGTCTCCTACGACGGTGTGGAGGGAAGCCACGACGAGGAAACCTCGCCTCCTTCCAATGGTAAGGATCCCATTGCCATCTCCATCGGCGACGAGTAGCTCGTTCTTAGATTGCTAGATACATATGTTTAGTTAGATATGTCACAGAGTTAAATTATATTCAGATCACCCTTTCCACACTTGTTGCTCATGTATTGCATCTGTAATTTATTTTTCTTTCGATTGCATCTATAAATTATGTTTTGTTTGGATTGCATCTACAACTTCAAGTAATTGAACTCATACTATGTATAATGTTATCATGCAATGTGATGCCAAAGTTAATTAGCGATCCTTAACACATGAAAGTCTATACATTTCCTATAATTGTTAGGCATGCTGTAGTTACTTAGCTGGACTTTACATGTCTTAAATATGTTGGATTGTATGTTATATTATGTATGCACGAATCAGTTATTAATGACTGCATGCCAATTCTTACATTACCTAATCATTATGTACTTTATGCAATTTCAGGGTAGTAATGGGTGACTCTGAGGTATGCACTTGGTCTAAATATCTTAGATCCCATTAGTGTACAATTGAAGGAGAAATGCCACAGATCAGGTTCTAATATTTAAATTTTGCTTGTAGCTCCCATTGTCAGAGGATTAGATCCACTCTTCGACCCATTTTGCATCTGGAGAATGAGGTGACCATGACTATCAATCAAGTCAAAAAACATAGAAAAATTGTAAGGATAAAGAAATTGGCCATGAAAGACAACAAACTCTTTGTCTGTATAATGAAGAAGACTTCAGTCTCCTATAGGGCGGTACTAATATACATCCTGTAACAGCCCAGTTTTCATAAAAATTTAAAAAAAAAATTCGGTGTGAATTGTTTGATTGTCTTATTTGTTTGCGGTGTTTGCATCCCCGATTTATCGATCGGCGATTATTTTCCCCTCTCTTATCTCGTATCGGACGGAGACCGACCCCTGCCACCCTGACACTCGACCTTTGCGACAACGGGTTTTACCCGATCACCATCGTGAAAACCGCACGAGACCAGCCGCAGCCAACGGAACAAAAATCTTAAACGGGATATTTTTTTAGCGCGCCGGAAAGTGTTTTCGGAACGGTTCCAGCGCGAGGTGAACGCCTCCGGCTCGACGCACTGATCGCGCAGTTCGAAGTTTTACCCGAATCGGAGGTACTGCGGACCCCCGGCGGTCAGAAACGTGAGCACCGCGCGCGCGAGATAAAAACCGGGGATGTTTTTGCAAACTGCCAGCCACCGGGGCTATATAAAGACCACCACACTCCCACCCATTTTTAGGGTTTCCCTAGCCACAAATTTGCAGCCACCCCCTCCACTTTGCCCAGTTTTGCCTCCCAGATCCAAGATTTTTTGGACCGTCGGATCTGCGAATCGGACGGGCCCGGTTGTGCCACGTCACCCCCTGGAGTCTCCTCTCTCCTCTCTCCTTGCGCATCCTCCATGCCCGTGGAGCCGCCGCCGCATCCGGCTAGCCAGCCGCCGGGCCACCGGAGCAGGCCGCAGCTGCCGCGCCCTCCTTCCCTCTCCTCCCTCTTCTGTTCTCTCCTCTTCCCCTGACCTCTCTCCTCCCGCAGGTCGCGCCGCCGTTCCACCATGGGAAGCCGCCGCGCCATGAGCTCGAGGCCGAGCTCGGCCGGGAGCCGCCGCTTGCCACGGAGCCTCGCCGCCGGGACCGCCTCCGGATCCGCCGCCGCTCGCCACGGATCCCGGCCCCGCGCGCCTCCAGCCGCCGTTCCAGCCTCCTCCGAGCCGCCGCCGGCGGGGTAGCCGCCGCTGCCGCTCGATCCCCTCCGGATCGGGACGAGGGTCGCCGTTCCAGCATCTCGCGCCCGCGGGTGGGCCGGCCTGCGCGCCCCCGCGAGGCCCAGCTCCACCAGCCCGCGCGCCCCAGGCCTGCCAGGCCAGATCCAGCCGGCCAGATGGGCTTGGCCCATTTTGGGTGAGCCCCTGTTTTTTTTTCTTTTGTTATTTATCTTTTTCTGCTGCCTGTGAAAATTGCAAAGTCTGGAGCAATTGCTGCTGTGATCTGTTTTTGCACCGTTAATAACGCTTAAACCGTAGCTCCGATGAACGTGCCCCCAAAACGAAAGTTGCTCAGATTTGCGTGTACTTTAATTCATCTTTTGTGAGCATTTTCATTTGAGCTCATCTTGATTGTGCAATTGTGTGCTGAACAGGGCATCAGGCCGTTAAACTGCTAATTTTCCTGTTATGTGCTGCTGTTATTATTTTGTTGCAACTTTGCATGATGATTGTAACAAATCCATGAGGCCTATTGCATTGATTCCTTTTGCGTTGCGTTAAGCAATGTTTCTACTTCAGTTTCATGCATTCACATGCCATATTTGCTTGCTGCATCATGTTTATATCTTGCTCCAAAGTAGCTATCCTGATGTTATTGTGCTGCTATTGCTGAAACTGTTATTTTTTTGCAACTTCGGATGACGATTGCTTCGCAACCGTTCATCCGAATTGAGTGATTCCAATTGCATATTGTTAAGCATCATGTCTACTTTCATCCCATGTATTGCTATGTCATGTTGCTGCTCTTTTTCATATAGATTTACCCCTGTTTATACAGCTTGTGCCCGTAACTTGTTTTGCTTATATCTTTTTAACTGTAACTCCGTTTGGGGTGTTCTTTATATGTAACTTGAATAGTTTTTTCGTGTACTTTGTGTTTATGCTATTGTTTTCTGTTGTTAACCAACCTAAAATATGGTTTATGGCAGAAAAGCACCAAATGTTTTAATTATCGTGCGGCACTTAGTGTTATGCCATGTTTAGGTTGTGCCTCACTTAAATTGACTAGCATAGATAGTTTACTTTGTGCTTAACCTCTTGACATGTTTGTGTGCTATACCATGCTTGCTTGAGTTTCCATGTTATTAACCGTTGTTTGGTCACCTGTAGCTAAGCAACTTGAACCACCGTAAACGTGCGGTATTCGTCGTGTGTGACCGATACCCCACTTAAACTGTTAGTAACCGTTCTCGACGATAGATCTGTGTCGTGTTGTCGTGCCTTGTGTTGTCTCTTTGATCTTGTGTTTCTCCGTAGTAATAATGGTGCACCGTTGATTGCTTTCCAGTGTTTCCTTCTTGTGTGCTTCCGCGGGTACCTCTCGGAGACGATGCGAGCGTGCGATCGACTACACCTTCGGAACCCGACTTATCAACAGGCAAGGACTATACATTACTTATGATCCATTCTATTTCAACCAACGGTTTGCATGCTAGTCTAGGTTAGGTTCGATGTTTGATCCTACCACATGTTTACAGCCTCTTTCAAACCGATACAGCCATGTCCCTTCCCCGCAAACCTTGTACTGCTATGTTACTATTGCTCGTTGCTCAGCCCCTGCTTAGTATGCATGCTTAGGATGCTACGATGTTACCCTGTTACTCCTGGGTTTGGGATATCACATTATTATATTGTTGTTGATTATATGATTATTATAATGTTGACTATATTCGACGAAGGATGGAAGGTCTAGGCTATCCCGCCCCGACGCTTTGTTCCATTTGAGTCACCTAGGAACCGAGTTCCGGGTATTGGTTTTGAGACTGAGCGTGCCTAACCGCGTGTGGGATTTTATGGGGTCCCCTTTTCTTACCTACCTAGCTTCAAACATTTCTAGTGGTGGCCCAAGCTGATTTACCATTTGAAACCGTGTGTGTGCTGGTCAGCTGCCAGTTGTTTTCAAACCAACCCGGACCAGTGAGGACTTAGTTCCCTTGCTGGCCCACCTTGTTCAGCTGAGGACCCGGTTTCCCATGTGTGATTAACCGGCTATCCAAACCTGCGACAGACAGTAGAGACCAGATCGAGAGAGCGGCCGGCTCCTGAGATGGATGTCGACTCACCGGGGGCCACCCGGTTTTGTTCGTTGTTAGTTAGAGCGACCTGTCGTTTCGGATCTCTTGGAACTAAATCATAAAATGGTTTCCTGTGATGGGTAGCAACTGAGAGTGATGGACGTGCGTGCGGAGCCTCGTAATGGGCAGTCGGTACACCCCTGCATGGTTAAATCTTTTCGAGAAGCCGTTTCCACGGTTATGGACGACTTGAGACCTACTCCTTGTTCATAGACAACAACAACTGAGATAATCTTAATATAACTTGATCAATGTGTGTGGGTGCCTTGACTGCTTCTTCTTCGTCGGGATGCGAAGAGGAGGACAAGGATAGGATAGGTGTTATGTTTGCGTAAGTAGTTGATAGCAAGACTTGTTGGAGGCGATTCCTCATCGAATGCTTGGCTTCTTATTTTACTCTCTAGATCATTAGCCACTTCATAAATGCTAGTGCGGTAGCAACGTCACCACTTACCCCTTCCTTACTGTAAACTACTAGTTGTCCTAGAATGACGAGTGATGAAGTCCTTGTTGGGTCAGATGACCACTACAGTTGGATGTTGAGTACCTCTGTACTCATGATACTACCCCCAAACTCTTTTCAGGGTTCTTGATCGACAACAGGTATGGTGATCGACGTTTCACGTGGAGACTCGACGACGACTAGTTAGGCGGATCCCGGCGGAGGGCCTGGACCCGTGTGGTTATGGGATCGTTGATTTTCTTTTGCCACTAGGCATTTGCTTGTAGTCTGTACTCAGACATGTATCTTCCGCTGTTGTATTGTATTTGAGGCAGTTGTATGCCGATTGTATGAGATGTTGTATCCTTGTATCTGTAATGTTGTGATATCATGTTGGAAATCCGGGGCATATGGCTATGTCATATGTCGCGGTGGGACCGATATGTGCTTCGTCCCCGGATCTGGATGGAAACATCTAGATCTGGAATAGTACCGCATATCGGGCCTTACAACTTGGTATCAGAGCCTTACCGACCGTAGGATCCCCTCTCTGGCCGAAGTAGAGTCTAGACAAAACTATTTTGTAGTTACTAAGGTAGTTATCGGAGAGTAGGATCTTTTTACTCCTTACCCATGCTCTGGTCAGGACAAGTGTCGTAATTGTTTTATTCTCGTCTTATCCCCTTCAAACTCTAGGATCTCGAGTGTGTGGAGTATCGGAACCGTTACAATGCCTTGCTTGCAGCGTATTGTCTCGCTTCCGAGCTCAGGTGAGAATTCTTGTAGTAGCTTTAGCTTCTCCGGTTTCGGATATCATCTGGGTCATCCATTGCCATCCCTCCTTTTGTCCGGTGTTTTTACGACTTGCGTCGAAAGCACTATCCTTTGATCCGGGTTTTAGTTGTCGTTCCTCCTCTTGACACCGACGCTTTCGTATTTTCGACGATGTCGTCTCTCTGCGGAAATTTATCTCGACAGAAGTTCGACGTCGACATGGAGCAGAGTCCCTTCTTGGTGGTGTTGAAGATCGTCGACTCTTTTCTCTCCCCCCTCTCCCCCGGATCATCCTGGATCTCGGGACGAGATCCATTGTTGGTGGTGTTGTATTGTAACAGCCCAGTTTTCATAAAAATTTAAAATTTTGTTTTCGGTGTGAATTGTTTGATTATCTTATTTGTTTGCGGTGTTTGCATCCCCGATTTATCGATCTGCGATTACTTTCCCCTCTCTTATCTCATATCGTACGGAGACCGACCCCTGCCACCCTGACACTCGACCTTTGCGACAACGGGTTTCACCCGATCACCGTCGCGAAAACCGCACGAGACCAGCCGCAGCCAACGGAACGAAAACCCCGTTTAATAATTAAACGGGATATTTTTTTAGCGCGCCGGAAAAAAATTTCGGAACGGTTCCAGCGCGAGGTGAACGCCTCCGGCTCGACGCACTGATCGCGCAGTTTGAAGTTTTACCCGAATCGGAGGTACTGCGGACCCCCGGCGGTCAGAATTGTGAGCACCGCGCGCGCGAGATAAAAACCGGGGATGTTTTTGCAAACTGCCAGCCACCGGGGCTATATAAAGACCACCACACTCCCACCCATTTTTAGGGTTTCCCTAGCCACAAATTTGCAGCCACCCCCTCCACTTTGCCCAGTTTTGCCTCCCAGATCCGAGATTTTTCGGATCGTCGGATCTGCGAATCGGACGCTCGGTTGTGCCACGTCACCCCCTGGAGTCTCCTCTCTCCTCTCTCCTTGCGCAGCCGCCATGCCCGTGGAGCCACCGCCGCATCCGGCTAGCCAGCCGCCGGGCCACCGGAGCAGGCCGCAGCTGTCGCGCCCTCCTTCCCTCTCCTCCCTCCTTCGTTCTCTCCTCTTCCCCTGACCTCTCTCCTCCCGCAGGTCGTGCCGCCGTTCCACCATGGGGAGCTGCCGCGCCATGAGCTCGAGGCCGAGCTCGGCCGGGAGCCGCCACTTGCCACGGAGCCTCGCCGCCGGGACCGCCTCCGGATCCGCCGCCGCTCGCCACGGGTCCCGGCCCCGCGCGCCTCCAGCCGCCGTTCCAGCCTCCTCCGAGCCGCCGCCAGCGGGGTAGCCGCCGCTGCCGCTCGATCCCCTCCGGATCGGGACGAGGGCAGCCATTCCAGCAGCTCGCGCCCGCGGGTGGGCCGGCCTGCGCGCCCCCGCGAGGCCCAGCTCCACCAGCCCGCGCGCCCCAGGCCTGCCAGGCCAGATCCAGCCGGCCAGATGGGCTTGGCCCATTTGGGGTGAGCCCCTGTTTTTTTTTTCTTTTGTTATTTATCTTTTTCTGCTGCCTGTGAAAATTGCAAAGTCTGGAGCAATTGCTGCTGTGATCTGTTTTTGCACCGTTAATAACGCTTAAACCGTAGCTCCGATGAACGTGCCCCCAAAACGAAAGTTGCTCAGATTTGCGTGTACTTTAATTCATCTTTTGTGAGCATTTGCATTTGAGCTCATCTTGATTGTGCAATTGTGTGCTGAACAGGGCATCAGGCCGTTAAACTGCTAATTTTCCTGTTATGTGCTGCTGTTATTATTTTGTTGCAACTTTGCATGATGATTGTAACAAATCCATGAGGCCTATTGCATTGATTCCTTTTGCGTTGCGTTAAGCAATGTTTCTACTTCAGTTTCATGCATTCACATGCCATATTTGCTTGCTGCATCATGTTTATATCTTGCTCCAAAGTAGCTATCCTGATGTTATTGTGCTGCTATTGCTGAAACTGTTATTTTTTTGCAACTTCGGATGACGATTGCTTCGCAACCGTTCATCGGAATTGAGTGATTCCAATTGCATATTGTTAAGAATCATGTCTACTTTCATCCCATGTATTGCTATGTCATGTTGCTGAACTTTTTCATATAGATTTAC
The DNA here is from genome assembly GCA_950022295.1 of Bromus sterilis. Lineage (NCBI taxonomy): Eukaryota > Viridiplantae > Streptophyta > Magnoliopsida > Poales > Poaceae > Bromus > Bromus sterilis. The sequence goes on from OX465597.1 coordinate 135,121,024, forward strand.
CCCTGTTTATACAGCTTGTGCTCGTAACTTGTTTTGCTTATATCTTTTTAACCGTTACTCCGTTTGGGGTGTTCTTTATATGTAACTGGATTAGTTTTTTCGTGTAATTTGTGTTTATGCTATTGTTTGCTGTTGTTAACCAACCTAAAATATGGTTTATGGCAGAACAGCACCAAATGTTTTAATTATCGTGTGGCACTTAGTGTTATGCCATGTTTAGGTTGTGCCTCACTTAAATTGACTAGCATAGATAGTTTACTTTGTGCTTAACCTCTTGACATGTTTGTGTGCTATACCATGCTTTCTTGAGTTGCCATGTTATTAACCGTTGTTTGGTCACCTGTAGCTAAGCAACTTGAACCACCGTAAACGTGCGGTATTCGTCGTGTGTGACCGATACCCCACTTAAACTGTTAGTAACCGTTCTCGACGATAGATCTGTGTCGTGTTGTCGTGCCTTGTGTTGTCTCTTTGATCTTGTGTTGCTCCGTAGTAATAATGGTGCACCGTTGATTGCTTTCCAGTGTTTCCTTCTTGTGTGCTTCCGCGGGTACCTCTCGGAGACGATGCGAGCGTGCGATCGACTACACCTTCGGAACCCGACTTATCAACAGGCAAGGACTATACATTACTTATGATCCATTCTATTTCAACCAACGGTTTGCATGCTAGTCTAGGTTAGGTTCGATGTTTGATCCTACCACATGTTTACAGCCTCTTTCAAACCGATACAGCCATGTCCCTTCCCCGCAAACCTTGTACTGCTATGTTACTATTGGTCGTTGCTCAGCCCTTGCTTAGTATGCATGCTTAGGATGCTACGATGTTACCCTGTTACTCCTGGGTTTGGGATATCACATTATTATATTGTTGTTGATTATATGATTATTATAATGTTGACTATATTCGACGAAGGATGGAAGGTCTAGGCTATCCCGCCCCGACGCTTTGTTCCATTTGAGTCACCTAGGAACCGAGTTCCGGGTATTGGTTTTGAGACTGAGCGTGCCTAACCGCGTGTGGGATTTTATGGGGTCCCCTTTTCTTACCTACCTAGCTTCAAACATTTCTAGTGGTGGCCCAAGCTGATTTACCATTTGAAACCGTGTGTGTGCTGGTCAGCTGCCAGTTGTTTTCAAACCAACCCGGACCAGTGAGGACTTAGTTCCCTTGCTGGCCCGCCTTGTTCAGCTGAGGACCCGGTTTCCCATGTGTGATTAACCGGCTATCCAAACCTGCGACAGACAGTAGAGACCAGATCGAGAGAGCGGCCGGCTCCTGAGATGGATGTCGACTCACCGGGGGCCACCCGGTTTTGTTCGTTGTTAGTTAGAGCGACCTGTCGTTTCGGATCTCTTGGAACTAAATCATAAAATGGTTGCCTGTGATGGGTAGCAACTGAGAGTGATGGACATGCGTGCGGAGCCTCGTAATGGGCAGTCGGTACACCCCTGCAGGGTTAAATCTTTTGGAGAAGTCGTGTCCACGGTTATGGACGACTTGAGACCTACTCCTTGTTCATAGACAACAACAACTTAGATAATCTTAATATAACTTGATCAATGTGTGTGTGTGCCTTGACTGCTTCTTCTTCGTCGGGATGCCAAGAGGAGGACAAGGATAGGATAGGTGTTATGTTTGCGTAAGTAGTTGATAGCAAGACTTGTTGGAGGCGATTCCTCATGGAATGCTTGGCTTCTTATCTTACTCTCTAGATCGTTAGCCACTTCGTAAATGCTAGTGCGGCAGCAACCTCACCACTTACCCCTTCCTTACCGTAAACTACTAGTTGTCCTAGAATGACGAGTGATGAAGTCCTTGCTGGGTCAGATGACCACTACAGTTGGATGCTGAGTACCTCTGTACTCATGATACTACCCCCAAACTCTTTTCAGGGTTCTTGATCGACAACAGGTATGGTGATCGACGTGTCACGTGGAGACTCGACGACGACTAGTTAGGCGGATCCCGGCGGAGGGCCTAGACCCGTGTGGTTATGGGATCGTTGATTTTCTTTTGCCACTAGGCATTTGCTTGTAGTCTATACTCAGACATGTATCTTCCGCTGTTGTATTGTATTTGAGTCAGTTGTATGCCGATTGTATGAGATGTTGTATCCTTGTATCTGTAATGTTGTGATATCATGTTGGAAATCCGGGGCATATGGCTATGTCATATGTCGCGGTGGGACCGATATATGCTTCGTCCCCGGATCTGGATGGAAACATCTAGATCTGGAACAGTACCGCATATCGGGCCTTACACATCCCTACCATATTTTTTTCCTATGCACACAATTTCAATACTAAAAAACTATATTTATGTATATCTTTGTATTCAGTGTTTTCCGAAGCAGTCCACCGATGATTATTTGTTAAATCATCTTTATGGTCAAGAGGCAAGAAAGGTTTTTGTACAACACCCGTGCTATAATATTGAAGTCTTCCTGAAGAGGGCAAACGATGGTCGGGAAATCATCCACATGCGCTGGGCTAAAGTTGCAAAGGCCTTTAACATTCTCGAACACTCAATTTTTGCATTCCGCTTTGACAGTTTCCCAAATGAGATTCAGTTGTCTATCTACCGACTATGATGATGTACTTTGCAAAGGTTGTTATACCATATATTTGGTGTTTCTTTATTGCGGCCTGGTGTACTATATGTTGTTTGTTACCATAGATTTGGTGTTTCTGTATTGCGACCTGCTGTACTAGCTGTTGGTTGTATTGTGATTTCAATAATTATGAAAGATATTGTTATATATATATATATGCTTATATCATCAATTAAAAAATATCCTAATTAAATTGCTAGTGATTAGATCATTGCACACGGTTCTGCATATAATTGCGTCACCGATAGCTATGTACATCACACACATTCGATAAGAGATGAGTGTTGGGGATTTATTTTTAATTCCAGGCCACATTTTGTGAACAACCGTTTGTAATATTTAGCGTACAACACACACAGTTCGACCGAAAAGAACGTTTGTGATTTAATTTTGAAACCACACAAGCATTTCTGCACAAACATTTGCGTAGGTGTGAACAACACAAACATGTACTATATGCAAACTTTATGGAATTGCTTCGAGTATCCCATGCAGTTCCTGACAAACCAGCATTTGGGATAGTATAACTAAACACAAATGTAGTATCTAGATTAAACGTGTGCTATAGGATCATAATCTCAGACGTACATTCATGGATAAGTGTTTGCGATGAAAAGGTCATCTGAAACGTTCGAGTTATCTTGTGCGTCTGCGCGAACTAGTCCATAGGCAATGGTTTTTGTCTATCGTGTGGAATAGGCCCCCCTATCGCAATCAAACGCAAGACGATGGTTTCGATTCCCGTAGGCGATAGGGGTAAAAACCCGTTTGGATAGCTATTGTGCGCACTACTAGATGCTAATATGTATCCAATGAATCTACTATTTTTTATTGTCACATGCTTGTTTTCTATCATTGCTACATGTTTCTACTATAATTTCATATAATTTTAGGGCATTTTCTTGGAATAACATATCTATACTTCTTATAAAACAAAACCCCACTATAGATCATTTAAGTTGTCTATCTCAACATGCAAGCTATCCGCATCATCTATTGTCTTACTCTAGTAGAAAAAGGCCTATTTGTCCCGGTTCCAGAGGCCCATTTGTCCCGGTTCCGGAACCGGGACTAAATGGACGTTACTAATGCCAAAACCTTTAGTCCCGGTTGGGCCATGAACCGGGACAGACGGGCCTCCACGTGGCCGCTGTGGCTTGCCCAGGCGGGAGGGCCTTTTGTCCCGGTTGGTGCCACCAACCGGGTCGGTAGTTTTTTTTTAAATGGTGGGGGGTTTAGGGGGTTTTGCAGGGGTTAATTTAGGGGTTTCATATATTGTTTTAGCTAGCAAATAGAAAGAGATGTGTACTCTCTTATCACCATCTAGGAGAGAAAGATTCATCTCATATATATCATCATGATCATAATTAATATCCAACACACAAAGGTCCTTTGCTAGTTTAACTTCGCTAATATCAAACACAAAGTTCCATTTCCATAATATTATACCTCGACTCCTCATATATATCACCTATGAGACTGCTCATCCTCACAAGGGTAAATATAAAAAAACCAAAAGGCACCTTCATTTCCATAATGTAATATGGAGAAGACCTTGTCCCAATCTTTTATATTCTTCCGAATCACTATCCGTTTCCAATTTTTTATTCTTAAGGAGCCACCATCACGTTCACTTTCAGTGGAGTAGTAAGTCTTGTAGAGTTCTTCCCATGGCCACCGGCATCCACAACTATAAGCCACAACTGTAAGCTCGCCTCTAGAAGGCATCCATCTAGGCACACATTTTTTCGGGATTTTCTATTGAAAACATATGAGTAAAATACTTAGTAATGCGGTATAGTTAATCTTAGGGAAAAAGATTTCTGAAAATGATGAAGTAGTGAAAGAAAAGTAAAAAATCTCACCATGATATAGTTTCATACATATACCGGCAACAACTCGAGAACAAATGGAACATATGGAGTATAAGATTTGCTTGCAAAGCCAGTTACATCTTCAAGAAAGGAGATGTAATCATCTTGTTCATCCATGGTTAGCTCCTCAACCCCACCATAATAGAAAGCATTATCAAATATCTTGCGTACATCCATCGGAGCATAGAGATAAACTGGCAATTATAACAAAGTTGTCAACTTGGGAAGCAAAGAAATAAGGAAAGGAAACAAGTTAAATTTGGTTAAGAAACTCACGTTCAGATAGAACCAGCTTCTTGTCGTCCACTAGAATCCAAATATCCTTATTTTTAAATACATCTCGGCGAGGTCCAAGATCAAAGGTTATTTGCATACCCTCTTGTAATGCATATGCCTTGCACAATACATGCCAATTTGGACAAGCAAAATAAGTGCACCAACATTTATTAGTGACATCAATGCTCAAAGTTATACCATGTTTCGTCGTCTTTAGTTGGACTTCCTTCGTTTCATTCTCTTGCCAATCATTGAATTTAACAAAGTCACATACTTGGCGTCTTGCATAGCATGGGATGCGCTAGTTGATTATAAAAAAAATACACGTCAAAACAAAAATTTAAGTGTGAAGCATGCTTACATAAGAAGGATGATGTCGATGCAGAAGTTGTATATATATACCGTTATTTTTATGAAGTCACACCTAAGCGTGAGGGAGAAATATCTTTCTTCATCCCCATCCAACTTTGGATACCTGCTGTCGCACCGACCCGAGTTATCATCACAATAGGCGCACTGGACGAGTTGTTCATCGTCAGCCATTTTCTGTGTTCATATATAAAGATTAGTTCGGTGTCGGCGTCGGCGTCGTCTTGAGCCAAATGGCGAGATGGGAACGACGACTGGAAGGCGGGGGATTATATACCAAGAGAATAGATCCCGGTTGGTTCAAAGTTAATACACACAAAAATTATGAACTCGAACAAAAATGCAGCAATAATATTTTAAAACAAGGTTGCATAGTGCCTCATAAGTCATACAACGGTAAACACCATGACTAATACAGTAAAAAATGTCGGGTGCGGTGGAAGGTGGCCACCCAAAGAGAAGGAACCACCACGAACTCGTAGCTCGGATGAGATCCCTGAAGAACCTTCCAGGTCCTCCATGACCCGGCGTCCAACGCCACCAAGTAGCGACGGACGTGCTCGTCCTCCTCCCTGACACGTCGGCGTACAATCCACTCGGGGGCCGGTTGTCTCCGCACCGACTGTGGCCCACGCGACCGCCACCAAAGAAGATCCGGGTCGACGACCGGACCCGGATTCCTCACTAAGCGGCGCACCTCGGAGATCACCTCCCAGTGACAGCCCAGGGGAGCCCAATCCCGAACATCACCCATCCCATCAAACGGGTGCTATCCGACGCGGCGACGACGGGGATGCGGGCCAGGCATCGTTGCCGAGAACTTATTTAATATATGCAAAATTTTATTAACATGAACGAGTGAAAAAATTATACTAGCTAACTAACAAATTAACAAAATAAGACAAAATAATTAGCGAATACGTCAAGGCTGTCTATCTATCTATATACTAGCTAACTATCTATAACTATTATACAAAGTATTATACACATCTATCTATCTATTAAATAATTTTTTGTCTTACAAAGTATTTTTGTCTTACAAATTATATATATATATCTATCTATCTAGCTATCTATCTATATCTATTATACACAGATTCTACTCTATCAATTATGTATATATATATATATATATATCTATTTATTATTAGCTATATATATCTATATTTAATTATATATCTATCTATCTATTTATCTATCGATTTTGCATAGATTCTACTGCTCTATCTATCTATCTATATCTATCATCTATTTATTAATTAATCTATATCTATCATCTAGCGAGAAGGTCGGCGGCAAGATCTATTCTCACCAGTGGGCGAGAGGCATCGGCGACCTCGATCGACGAGCGGGGCGCGGTCGGCGTCGTGGAGGAATGTGGGGGCGGCGGCGTCGGTGGAGAGGAGAAAGGGGCCGACCGGGCGCGCGGGCCGGGCGGCGGCGGCGTCGATGGAGGAAACAGGGCGGCGGAGGAACGGTGCGGCAGCGGCGATGGAGGAACGGAGTGGCGAAGTCGTTGGCGACAGCGGGGGCGAAATCCGGCAGCCTGACGGCATCGGTGTCGGCGTCGACGTCGTCTTGAGTTGCTATCCTGCAAATGGCGAGATGGGAACGGCGGGCTCGAAGGCGGGGGATTATATAGCCAGAGCATTGGTCCCGGTTGGTGGCACCAACTGGTTCTAAAGGTGTGCATTCATATCGGTTGATGCCAAGAACCGGGACCAATGCTACTTTTTCAGCAGCCGAAAGGGCGGGAAACAGAGCCCATTGGTACCGGTTCGTGGCACCAACCGGAACTAAAGGGGTGCATTGGTACCGGTTGGTGCCACCAACCGGAACCAAAGGTCTTGCGCCGCGGTGCGGTGGGATGTTTAGTCCCACCTCGCTTGTCGAGGGACAGCCGGAGTGGTTTATAAGAGCTGATGCGCGTAACACTTCGAGCTCCTCTCAACCACAGGCTTTCGGGCCTACATTGTTACTGCTTTCCTGTGGGCTTCTGGGCCTACTACGGGCCTGGATCCTGGCCCAATAGTGGGTTTCTAGTCGTATCCAGGCCGTGTCAGCCAAGTAGGTGGTATTATTTTTCTCTGAAAAAGGACCTTTAGTCCCGGTTGGTGCTTCCAACTGGTACTAAAGGCCTCTCCCACCGTAATTAACCACTAAAATTAGTACACCTCCCTAGCCGAAGTGAAGTTAGACCTGTTTATAAGCACAAATACGCGTGGAATTATCATAGCATACCAATTTCACTAAAGGTCGTACACGGAGAAATTCATCTATATCCGGTACTCTGTCCGGGAGAAATTCGGACAGTCCTCGGTTGGTTGGCAAATTTGCCAGTAGACTTGCCGGATCTGTCAACCAGACGAGGACTTTCTGAAATTCGCCAGGACAGAGTACAGGATATGGATTCTTCTGTTAACGTCCTATATGAAATTGCTATAGTTTTTCTGAAATTTCAACCCTTTCTGACTTCATTTGCTATTTTTCATGCATTTAATGATTTATTTTGAGCTAAATGACCTTGAAATTAGAAAGCACTACAACTGAACTCAGAAAAGGTTGAAACTTGGCATGGTGTCATCATTTGACCCACATAACATGTGTGCAAAAGTTGAGACGATTACGGCAAAAACTGGATGCACTTCGTGTACAAACTGGACCATCTCTTTCAAAGTACAAGGGTTTCAGACGAAAACTCATCTGTTACAAAGATATTTCATTTTTATAAACTTATTTCAACCCAAGACTTTTTTTGCACTTAATATGCACCATTGAAAGCCACATACTAAAATTTCAACCCTTTCTGACTTCATTTGCTATTTTTCATGCATTTAATGATTTATTTTGAGCTAAATGACCTTGAAATTAGAAAGCACTACAACTGAACTCAGAAAGGTTGAAACTTGGTATGATGTCATCATTTGACCCACATAACATGTGTGCAAAAGTTGAGATGATTACGACAAAAACTGGATGCACTGCGTGTACAAACTGGACCATCTCTTTCAAAGTACAAGGGTTTCAGACAAAAACTCATCTGTTACAAAGACATTACAATATGCACCATTACATGAATTTTCAATAAGCACCATTCACTTTTTCTTCACTTGTGTGCTTTGCTTATTGCGCCGTAACCATGGATACTCTTCATCTCTTAACAAGATGCTTGGATCAGCCTTGACTTTGAAGGGAGGAATTTCATGAAACTTTACATAATATTCAGACTTGTCTGTCTTGCCCTCCAATCCAAGGATGTCTTTTTTCCTGAAAGAACTATGTGGCGCTTTGGCTCATCGTATGACGTATTCGCTTGCTTATCTTTTCTTTTTCTGGGTTTGGTAGACATGTCCTTCACATAGAAAATATGCGCCACATCATTGGCTAGGACGAATGGTTCGTCTGGGTACCCAAGATTGTTCAGATCCACTGTTGTCATTCCGTACTGTAGGTCTACCTGTACCCCTGACATATTGACCAATTTGCACTTAAACAAAGGGACCTTAAAATCATCTCCGTAGTCAAGTTCCCATATGTCTACTATGTTACCATAATATGTGTCCTTTCCGCTCTTGGTTGCTGCATCAAAGCGGACACCGTTGTTTTGGTTGGTTCTCTTTTGATCTTGGTCCATCGTGTAAAATGAATTCCCATTTATCTCGTATCCTTTGTAAGTCAATACAGTCAAAGATGGTTTCCTGGACAACGAGTACAGCTCATCAGAAACAGTGTTGTCACCTCTAAGACGTGATTCCAACCAACTTCCGAAAGTCCTGATGTGTTCACGTGTAATCGAGTTTTCAAACTGCTCCGGGTGTGTGGAGCGGAGACAATTCGTGTGTTCATCGACATACAGGGCCACCAAGGTAGAGTTATGTAGAACTGTGTAGTGTGCTTTAGACCAAGAATGCCCATCCCTGCATATTATTGAGCCCTTTCCAAGCGTGCCTTTTCCAGTCAGTCCCCCCTCATACCGAGATTGAGGGAGACCAATCTTCTTAAGGCCAGGAATGAAGTCGACACAAAACCCAATGACATCCTCTGTTTGATGGCCCATGGAAATGCTTCCTTCTGGCCTAGCGCGGTTACGAACATATTTCTTTAGGACTCCCATGAACCTTTCAAAGGGGAACATGTTGTGTAGAAATACGGGGCCCAGAATGAAAATCTCGTCGACTAGATGAACAAGGACGTGCGTCATGATATTGAAGAAGGATGGTGGGAAAATCAGCTCGAAACTGACAAGACATTGCGCCACATCAGTCCTTAGTCTTGGTAGGATTTCTGGATCAATCACCTTCTGAGAGATTGCATTGAGGAATGCACATAGCTTCACAATGGCTAATCGAACGTTTTCCGGTAGAAGCCCCCTCAATGCAACCGGAAGCAGTTGCGTCATAATCACGTAGCAGTCATGAGACTTTAGGTTCCGAAACTTTTTCTCAGCCATATTAATTATTCCCTTTATATTCGACGAGAAGCCAGAAGGGACCTTCATACTGAGCAGGCATTCAAAGCAGATTTTCTTCTCTTCTTTGGTAAGAGCGTAGCTGGCAGGACCTTCATACTGCATTGGAGGCACGCCGTATTTTTCGTGCAAATGTTGCAGGTCCTCCTGTGCCTCCGGTGTATCTTTTGTCTTCCCATACACGCCCAAGTAGCCTAGCAGGTTCACGCAAAGGTTCTTCGTCACGTGCATCACGTCGATCGAAGAGCGGACCTCTAGGTCTTTCCAATAGGGTAGGTCCCAAAATATAGATTTCTTCTTCCTCATGGGTGCGCGTCCCTCATCGTCATTCGGAACAGATAATCCACCGGGACCCTTTCCAAATATTACGTGTAAATCATTGACCATAGCAAGTATGTGATCACAGGTACGCATGGCGGGCTTCTTCCGGTGATCTGCCTCGCCTTTGAAATGCTTGCCTTTCTTACGACATTGATGGTTGGTCGGAAGAAATCGGCGATGCCCCATGTACACATTCTTCCTGCAGTTGTCCAGGTATATACTTTCGGTGTCATCTAAACAGTGCGTACATGCGTGGTATCCCTTATTTGTCTGTCCTGAAAGGTTACTGAGAGCAAGCCAATCATTGATGGTTACAAAAAGCAAGGCATGCAGGTCAAATTCCTCCTTTTTTTGCTCATCCCACACACGTACACCGTTTGCATTCCACAGCTGTAAAATTTCTTCAACTAATGGCCTTAGGTACACATCAATGTCGTTGCCGGGTTGCTTAGGGCCTTGGATGAGAACTGGCATCATAATGAACTTCCGCTTCATGCACTTCCAAGGAGGAATGTTATACATACATAGAGTCACGGGCCAGGTGCTGTGATTGCTCCTCTGCTCCCCGAAAGGATTAATGCCATCCGCGCTTAAACCAAATCATACGTTCCTTGGGTCACCTCAAAACTCAGCCTGGTACTTTCTCTCAATTTTTCTCCATTGTGAACCATCAGCGGGGTGTCTCAAATTCCCGTCTTTCTTACGGTCCTCTCTGTGCCATTGCATCAACTTGGCATGCTCTTCATTTCTAAATAGACGTTTCAACCGTGGTATTATAGGAGCATACCACATCACCTTGGCAGGAACCCTCTTCCTGGGGGGCTCTCCGTCAACATCACCAGGGTCATCTCGTCTGATCTTATACCGCAATGCACCGCATACCGGGCATGCGTTCAAATCCTCGTACGCACCGCGGTAGAGGATGCAGTCATTCGGGCATGCATGTATCTTCTGCACCTCCAATCCTAGAGGGCATACGACCTTCTTTGTTGCGTACGTAGTGTTGGGTAATTCGTTATCCTTTGGAAGAATCTTCTTAAATATTATCAGTACCTGCTCAAATCCTTTGTCAGGCACAACATTGTCTGCCTTCCACTGCAACAATTCCTGTACGGTACCGAGCTTTGTGATGCCCTCTTCGCAATTGGGTACAACCCTTTTTTGTGATCCTCTAACATGCGATCGAACTTCAGCTTCTCCTTTTCACTTTCACACTGTGTCCTTGCATCAACAATGACCCGGCGGAGATCATCATCGGGCACATCGTCTGATTCCTCTTGATCTTCATCGGGCACATCGCCCGCTTCCCCCGTTGCAGCATCACCGTATTCAGGGGGCACATAGTTGTCATCATACTCTTCTTCTTCGCCGTCTTCCATCATCACCCCTATTTCTCCGTGCTTGGTCCAAACATTAAAGTGTGGCATGAATCCCTTATAAAGCAGGTGGGTGTGAATGGTTTGCCGGTCAGAGTAAGACTTCGTATTCCCGCATGTAGGGCATGGACAACACATAAAACCATTCTGTTTGTTTGCCTCAGCCAGTTCGAGAAACTCATGCACGCCCTTAATGTACTGGGAGGTGTGTCTATCACCGTACATCCAATATTGCTGGTTCGTCTGCGTGCATTATATATAATTAAGTGTGTCAAAAACCATTATATATAGAACATCATCAATAGATAAGTGACCAAATTAATAGAAGTTCATCATCACAGTAAAACCAAAGTACATACATAGTTCTCATTGAACAACATAAAGCAAGAGCATCTAACTAAGGCATACATTAAAACTATGTAAAACATTTCAATGCAACAACAAATGCGATCATAATCGCAACGAAGGTAACAATTGAACCAACGGCATAATGATACCAAGCCTCGGTATCAATTGCATATTTTCTAATCTTTCTAATCTTCAAGCACATTGCATCCATCTTGATCTTGTTATCATTGATGACATCCGCAACATGCAACTCCAATAGCATCTTCTCCTCCTCAATTCTTTTTATTTTTTCCTTCAAGTTATTGTTTTCTTCTTCAACTAAATTTAACCTATCGACAATAGGGTCGGTAGGAATTTCCGGTTCAACTACCTCCTAGATAAATAAATATGTCACGTTGGTCGGCATAATTGTCATAAAAAATGAACCAAATAGTTATAAAAGATAATATATACCACATCTGAATCATAGACAGGATGAGGGCCGACATGTGCAGGTACCATAACCATCGCACTATATAATAAAAAGCAATAATAAAAAGAAATAAGAAAATTAGACAAGTATATATCTAATCATAAAAGTAAGAATCACTTTCTTTTAGAAAGAAAATAAGAACAAGAGGCTCACCACGGTGGTGCCGGTGACGAGATTGGCGTGGGCGATCGACGGTGGTGAAGACGGGTACGAGACGTGATAAATCGCTAAACCTAGACAAATCTTGAGGAAAACGGAGCTTGGAGGTCGAGTTTGGAGAGGAGAAAGATTAAGTAGTGTGGCTCGGGCATTTCATCGAACACATCATGTGCATTGGAGGTGAGATAGAGCACCAGAACGCCCTCCCTTGCCCTCCTCGAAAAAATAGAGCACTAGTGGAGTGCTCTGCTCGATGGCGAGGGGTATATATAGCCAGATTGTTAGTCTTGGTTTGTGGCAGGAACCGGTACTAATGGATAGCCTTTCGTCCCGGGTTGAGCCTCAAACCGGGACTAGTGGTTGTGGGCCAGGAGCGAGGACCATTGGTCCCGGTTCTTGTCTGGAACCGGGACATATGCCCCCAGAAGAACCGGGACCAATGTCCCACGAGGCCCGGCCGGCCCCCCGGGCGCACGAACCGGGACGTATGCCCCCATGGGTCTCGGTTCGTGGCACAACCGGGACTAATGGGCTGGAGAGGCCTGAACCAAAGCCATGTTTTCTACTAGTGTTAGCCAATCAATAATCCATGTCACCCACTTAGGTCATTTAAATTGTCTTTCTTCACATGCAAGCTATCCACATCATCCATTTCTTACCCAATCAATTTCCCTTCTCATCTCAACTAAATTATTTATTAATCTCTATATGCAATCTCCATATCAACCATATTTTAATTATTTTATTCTCCACCCTAATAATTTTTAATAAACACATGTTTCTGTTGCATCTTCATTTAGACAACTTAATGTATCATACTTTTAAACTTTTTATTTATGCATATAGTTTGGGGATTGTTAAATCTCAGTCGACTGAGATTTAACTAAGTCTTTGTCGATGCTATATCCATGACATTGTGCGTGGAGATCCGTACAAAAAATAAATTTAAACTTCTTATTTCGTTCTTTTTACATGTACTATCACTTGACTAAGACTTAGTTAAGTCTTAGTCGACTGAGACCTAGACACACCCTATAGTTTTCATAGCGATTCCCGCAGCAACGCGCGGGGTATACTTCTCGGTTACAAGATGCTAAGTGCCAGTTTCTGTTTTCTTCTATCTTTATGTTTTAGAAAATTTCTACAGGAAATATTCTTGAGAAGTCCTAAAAATCCACAGAGATCATTTTTCCCCTAATATGAAGATGGAGTCCACAAGGCAGCCGGGGGGGAGGCCAACAGGGAGGAGGAAACCAGAGGGTGCATGTCCACCCTGGGGTGCGCCCTTCACCCGCCTCCTCGACTGGGGCACCTCCGCGACCCCCTCTTTGCCTATATATTGCCTCCTCACCTAAATGTTACGGGGGCATTGATTTTTTTTCAACAAAAACCATATAGAGCCGCCATCACCTCCAAAGTCCAATCTATGGCTTCTATAGCCCTACTATGGCACCCTGCCGGAAGGGGGAATCGTCCTAGAGGCTTCTTCATCACCATGATTGCCTCCATTGTGATGCGTGAGTACTTCATCTTTGGACTACGGGCCCATAGAAGTAGGTAGATGGTCGTCTCTTCCCCTTGTGCTACCATGTTTAGATATTGTGAGCTGCCTAACATGATCAAGATCACCGTTATGTAATTGCTACATGTTGTGTTTTCTGGGATCCGATGAATTAAGTTATCATAAGATTGTTCATGTTTCTTATATGATCTTGATGCTTTATTTTTGTTAATGTTCTAGTGTGTTCTTGCATGCTCTCCGATGTGTGTGGTCATTCTGGACAAGTAGTTGCATGTATCTCCAAGAGGGAGTTGTTTGCTAGATAGTAGGGTCATGACTCCTCTATGTCTAGGCCCGAGTGACAAAAACGTTTAAGGACGAGGATGTGATGTTGCTACTAAGGGTAAAACAATGGTGTTTATGTCTATTTATTGATTATGAATGTTGCTTACATTATGTTACTGTTCTTAATGCAATTGTCCATTTCTTTTGAAACTTAATACCAATGAGATGCATGTTGTATAACGGTTTCAATGTGGATTATTTGTTAGTTATAGATGCATGTTGAAAAACGGTCTATATATGTTTGACGTAGTGCCTACATGATTAGTGCAATGAACTTTATGTTTTCATAGTAGCATTGTTATGCCCTCATGATTTATCAATTGAAAAGTTGTAAGTTGTTCTCCAGCAAGTTAACTGTTTTATGGAGAGGCACCACTAGTGAAACTATGGCCTCTGGCCCATTCTTTTACACTGTTTACAACCTCGTTTACTTGCTTTTCATCATCACTTGCTCGTTGTTCCTTTTCACTTTTATTACTTTATAAGTTACAACCACACCATACGTTTAATTCTCTCGTTAACAGCAAGACGAGAAGCTTGACAACCTTCCTGGAAAGTTGGGGATGAAAGGGAGTTTGTGTTTTGTGTGCAGGTCCACGTTCGTTGAAGTGCCAGACAATGAGCACCTAACTGAAGGAATTGAAGTCCTACCAGATTGATGACCTTGGTTTCAAAACTAAGAGAAAATTACTACTATATTGCATCATCCTTCCTCTTGGGGTTCCCCAATGGGTGTGTGTGATTCACGCCTTCGGTAGTCATTGAGTTATGGCCTCCTGGTCTATTGGGATTGTGTGTGGGGGGCATAGGGGTGGACGCTCCTACGGTAGATGCGTCGACCCAGAACCGATGACTGATGTCCGACTAGGAGTGGAAGGAGTGCCTTTTGGTCCTTCTACAGTGGCTGGTGCATTGTGATACAGAGGGTTCGTGGTGGCTCAAGACATGGATGTCGGGGTTGCGGCCCCGTTAATTCCACGGTCCGCATGGCTAGCTCTACTGTGGGAACCATGTGTAAGGCCCGATATGCGGTACTGTTCTAGATCTAGATGTTTCCATCCAGACCCGGGGACGAAGCGCATATCATTCCCACCGCGACATATGACATTGCCATATGCCCCGGATTTCCAACATGATATCACAACATTTACAACTAGAAGGATACAACATCTCATAGAATCGTCATACAACTGCCTTAAATACATTACATCAGCGGAAGATACATGTCTGAGTATAGACTACATTAAAATGCCTAGCAGCAAAGGTAAAACACGCCATTCCCGTAACCACATGGGTCCAGGCTCTCCGCCGGGATCTGCCTAACTAGTCGTCGTCGAGTCTCCACGAAGGCGTCCAGAAGAAGAGTCGAGGTAGCAATCAACTGCAGCGGCCGATCAGGCAAAACATAAAAGGGAAAAGAAAGGAAAGGGGTGAGAATATATCAAAAGTCTTGTAACTAACTTCTCACGGGTAAGATAGGGGTAGTGGTGGGGTTGCAGACGCACTAGCAATATATGAGTGGCTAACGGTCTATTTTAGAGTAAGATGAGAACCAAGCATTCGATGAGGAATCTCCTCCAACAAGTCTTGCTATCAACTACTTACGCAAGCATAACAGCTATCCTATCCTTGTCCTCCTCTTCGCATCCCAACGAAGAAGAAGCAGTCAAGGCACACACACATTGACCAAGTTTATTAAGATTATCTCAGTTGTTGTTGTCTATGAACAAGGATTAGGTCTCAAGTCGTCCATAACCGTGGACACGGCTTCTCGAAAAGATTTAACCCTGCAGAGGTGTACCAACTGCCCATTACAAGGCTCCGCACGCACGCCCATCTCTCTCAGTTGCTACCCATCATAGGAAACCATTTTATGATTTAGTTCCGAGAGATCCGAAACGACAGGTCCCTCTAGCTAACAAGGAACAAATCCGGGTGGCCCCAGGGGAGTCGACATCCAATCCAAAAGTCGTCCGCATTCTCGGATCGGCCTCTTCCATCTCAACAGGGTTTGGGTTACCGGGACACCTCACATGGGGTCGGGCCCTCGCCGGTCAAGGGTGGACCAACAAGGAAAACTATGTCTCCTCTGGCCCAGGTTGTTTTAAAAGGATATCTACTAGGAGCGACCCGACAGATATATATGCATGGTTTCAAATGGTAAATCATCTTGGGCCACCACTAGAAATGTTTGAAGCTAGGTAGGTAAGAAAAGGGGACCCCATAAAATCCCACACGCGGTTAGGCACTCTCAGTCTTAAAACCAATACCCGGAGCTCGGATCCTAGGTGACTCGAATGGAACAAAGCGTCGGGGCGGGATAGCCTAGACCTTCCATCCTTCGTCGAATATAGTCAACATTTATAATAATCATATCATAAACCACAATATAATAAGGTGATAGCCCAATCCAAGGAGTAACAGGATAATAGTTGATAACATCCTAGCATGCATACTAAGCAGTGGCTGAGCAGCGAGAAATATTAACATAGCCGAACAAGGTTTGCTGGGATGTGGAGGACATGGTTGTTAGAGTTTATTTGAGAGGCATGAATATGAAGTGGTAGGATCAAGCAATCAATCTATCCTAGACCTAGGCGCGAGTGATATGAAAGTTATAAGCATGATATATGCTCCCCCTTACCTGATGAGAAGACGAAACCGAAGGTGAAGTCGATCGCAAGTTTGCATCGTCTCCGAGAGGTACCCGCGGAAGCACACAAGACGATAAACACTGGAAAAGGAAATAGACGAGAAAGCATCTATTACTACGAAGTAAACACGAGCAAGCATCAACAAGAAGGCAACACGAGACATCGCACCTATCGTCGAGAGCGGTTACTAACAGGTTAAGTGGAGTACTCATCACACATGACGATACCGCACATTTACAAGGGTTCAAGTTGTTTAGCTACACAAGATGAGCAAAGTTTATTAACATGGCATCTCCCTCAAACATGGCATAGCACACAAACATGACAAGAGGTGAAGCATAAAGTAAACTCTCTATGCTAGTCAATTTAAGCGAGGCACAACCTAAACATGGCATACACTAAGTTCCCCACAACAATTAAAGCATTTGGTACTGTTCTGTCCTAAACTATATTTTAGGTTGGTTAACAGCAGCAAACAATAGTATAAACACAAAGTACATGAAAAACTAATCAAGTAACATATAAAGAACACTCCAAACGGAGTTACGGTTAAAAAGATACGAGCAAAACAAGTTATGCACACATGTTGTTAACATCAGGGAGCACACTTTAGAGCAACAAATATGCAAGCAAAAGGTTATAAACATGCACAAAAATGATATGAAACTAAAGTAGACATGGCAGGCATGGCATGGCAAAAGGAATCATGCAAATAGGCATCATGAGCAATTAATTATAGCCCAAGCAAAATGCAATAAAACATTACTGGTCTTGGACTTAGTGAAAATCAGGAAAACAGGGAAGAAATAGTTATTTTCATGTTGTACAAACAGGAGTAAAACTATATGCAAATGAGCAGCAACATGACATAGCAATATGTGGGCATGAAGTAGACATCATGGTGATCAGGTACAAACAAGAATCAAGGTGATAGGCATAACAGATCAAAAGATATTAAGCATGCAACATGGCATTGGAAAGTTACAGACTTAGTGAAAAACAGAGGTGGTTGTCAACAACAGCAGGATAGCAACTTTGCAGCTAAACATATCTATGACCAGGAATGCTAACATGACAATGCAATACATATAATGGAAGTAGACATGATGCTTAACAGGATGCAACAAGAATTAATAGCATAGGCCTCATGGATGTGTCACAATCATCAAGCAAACTAGCAATAAAATAACAACAGCAGCACACTAACAGAAAATAATAGCAGTTAACAGTCTGATGCCCACTTCAACACAGATTTTCACCATCAATATGACCTCAAATCAAAATTCTCACAAAAGATGGATTTAAGTACACACAATTCTAAACAATTTTCCTTTTGGGCGCAACACGATCCGGGCTACGGTTTACTCGCAAATTACAACGCAAAACGGAAACAGCAGCAATTTTTCCAGACTTAGAAAAATTACAGAGGCAGAGGGAAAAAAATAAAAGGGCTCACCCAGCTGGGTTTGGCCCATCTGGCCTGGAGAGGCCTGGCTGGGCTCGGGGTGCCCTGGGCCGCCTGGGCTGCTGCAGGCCGCGCGGCTGGGCTCTGGGGCAGGCCGGCCCACGTGCAGCGGCTGTAGGCGTGCAGCTCGCCCCGACCCCGTACAGGCGACGGCGGTGGAGTTCGCCGGCCAGCGACGGCGAGCAGGCGAGGCGGCGCGGGGAGGCCCGGATCCGGAGGCGGCGACCGGAACCCCGCCGGATCTTGCGACGGCGGCCGTCCAGAGGCAGAGCGGCGACGTGGGCGTTGGAGCTCGGGGCGGCCGAGCTCGAGCTCAAGGCCGACCAGAGGCAAGGCGGCTCGCGGGTGTTCCTGCGAGGGGAAGGCGAGGTAGGAGGGTGAGAGAAGGAGAGGGAAAGGCGCGGGAGGAAGGGCTCACCGGGGCAGCCGTCGTGGCGTCGTGGCTCGCCGGAGGCGGCGGCTTGGCCGTCGGGCGGCGCGACCTGGCCGGCCCGAATCCAGCCCATGGCGGGCCGCGACGGCGATGGAGCGGGCCCGCGGGGCCCGAACACGTCTGGGAGCGGCTGGAGGAGAGAGATGAGCCACGTGGCTCAATCTGGACCTTCTGTTGGTCAGATCTGAGGGCCAGAAATGGATCTGGCTAGGGTTTCAGGAATCTGGGGCTATTGGACAGATTTTGGGCAAAGTGGAGGGGGATGGCTGCGAATTTGGACTAGGGGAAACCCTAGAAGGGCTAGGGTGAGTGATGGTCTTTATATAGCCCAGGTGGTTGGCAGTTTGCAAAAACATCCCCAGTTTTTCTCTCTCGCGCGCGGCGTTTACGTTTCTGACCGCCGAGGGTCCGCAGTACCTCCGTTTCGGGTAAAACTTCAAACTTCACGATCAGCGCGTCGAGCCGGCGACGTTCACCTCGCACTGGAACCGTTCCGAGTACACTTTCCGGCGTGCTATAAAAATATCCCGTTTACTTATTAAACGGGGTTTTCGTTCCGTTTGTTGCGGCTGGTCTTGTGCGGGTTTTCGCGACGGTGATCGGGTGAAACCCGGTGTCGCAAAGGGGGAAAAATAATCGCCGATCGATAAATCGGGGATGCAAACACCGCAAACAAATTAGACAATCAACCAATTCACACCGAAAACAAATTTTTATTAATTTTGTGAAATCTGGGATGTTACACCATGGCGGCGGCGGTGGCTATACCTCTCCGTCTTCTAGACGGCAAGTGGTGTAGCTCGGGCACGCTCTTTTTCTTCGGCATTGGAGGTGCCCATATTTGTATCTGGAGGCCGATGCACGTCATAGGTGTCTTGGGTGCCTTGTGGTGGCACAAATGAGCTGATGAGTGAAAGCTTCGCGCTTTGGCGTCAATGGTAGTGTCACCTGCGGGTGTCGTTATCCTAACAAGGACATCGTTGGAGTTTCTCTCCATGCCTGGGTTCCGAGTGAAGTCCGTTGTCCTTCTCGGACTCGGCAACGCCGACGATTTGCATTGTTTTCCTTCTTGAGGGTGTTGTCGTGGAGCTTAGGTGTCCTAGAGCAGGTCGTGGCGTTGCTATCAGGCCTTCCTATGTAATTTTTTGGCATTGTAGTCAAGTGTGTTTATGATGATCGGTTATCCCGCGATCAGCTTTGTAAAAGGGTTCATCGGATCGTCATAAATTATTGGTGTAATCAATCAAAACAATATAACTGCAATACAACTATTACAAGTAAAATATAACTGTAACATGAAATCCAGTAGCTAGTGAGGACTTATTGTTACAAGCTATCATGCAGTAACCTATGGCAGCCGTGATCTCTTCACATAATTAACCTATGTATCAACCTTCTCCTCTATAATGTCAATACTCTTCTCTCATGCATGTCATGTGTCAGCCACCAAGGCCCAACCGTCTCCACTTAGCCGCAAGAGCGATCAAGTCCGAGCCTTGCCCTGAGCCACTTGGAAACATCGTCCATTTCTTCAGGGATGGTGTGATGGCCGAGTCTACATAAATGACATGATGTTAGTAGTACTAAATTTGAGAAGAAAAATAAGAGAGCAAATGATCATGTGGAAAATTGTGCATGCACATCTGTAGTACCCATTGTATGGTTTGAAGTTCAGGTACAAAAAGCCTGAATTTCGCAGAAACTCAGCCGACCTCTCACCGTTCCTGTAGGTAACTACCTCGTCACCTGCAGCAACACAAAGAAACAAATGGACAATTTTTAGTAGGGTAGTAAATTTTACAGTTCGGTACAGATTCATTTAGCATATCAACTGCAAAAACAATAGCGATAGTAACCTCTTCCATGGCCAAGCATTATCGGCAAGGCAGCAGCTCTCCTAATAGCAGTCTGTGAGCTCTGTATCTTGGTCCTCAGGGTCCTGAACAAGACATCAAAGAACATCATGTATGAGCTTAACATATAAGTACCAATAACATCACTATTTTTTCTTCCAAAATATCAAAGATTCAGACCTGGAGCAGGGAAGCCAGCCGCTTAACCCAATGATAGCGCTGAGGGTGATAGGGTATGCAACCCCATTTGAGAACCTTCCATGAGCATAACATGCAGCAGAGTGGAGGGCGGTGGCAGCGCCCATGCTGAAACCGCCTATCCCAAGCCTCACTGGAGATTGCAAATGTTCATCAGCATTAGTAATTTAATCTCTATTTGCGAAATATGGTACGAGTACTAGATGTAAAAATAATAATCAGAAATACCATCAGATGGCTCGGACGCTAGCAGGTTTGCTATGTGTGCGGCTGATGCGTCCAGCCCTTGGACATCATCGGGGCCGTCGACCGAGGTGTCCTCCACATCGAACCCTGTTTCATTTCAGTAATGCAATGATGATCATTTTGTCGCCTAAGAAAACTGGTGAAAAATCCATTTGTAGGTTGAGAGAAACCTACAGGCGGTGCATGGAAATCCACCGAAAGCCGTGACAGACCGTGTTGGCGCAGTAGGGCAAATCCATTTGATCTGCACAGAGATGCGTGCATGAGACGGTTAAGCTTAATTAGCTATTCTGAAGATGAGTAAGCTCAGGGGGGCAGGAATTAGGAATAGATAGGACTGTGTGGATGGCTATTCAACTTACATTATCCAGCGGGAGATTACCCAGGACCTGGGACCAGCTGCCCAAGACGAAACAATGAAAAAAAGGAACAAATTAAGTTAGTGTGTCTCCATAAATGAAATGAGTAGTTCTTCCGTACACAAATCTGTGCTGATAAGATTAATCTTAATTTATTTTTCTTTTGATTACTGCAGAGAAAATCTGTGCTGCCCACACAAATTCTTTTCTTTTGATTTTCTTTTTTTACTAAAGCAACAAATATTAACAGTACCGATAAGATTAATTTTAATTTATTTTTCTGCAGTAATTTTATGCAAAGAAAAATATATGTGACACACGAGATTTAAACATTGGTCGCTTGTTAAGTTTTCTGCAGTAAATTTTAACATATATGAGATTTTAAAATTATATGTGACACATGAGATTTAAAATTATATGTGGCACATGAGGGCTTCCTTTTTTATATATTTTTTGCAGTAATTTTAAGTAAAAAAATATGTAACACATGTGATTCCCAATTTTGGCCGAATGTGACGCAATATGGGTACGATGTTAGAATTGGTCCTAACTTTTCATGGACGGTTACCATAAGCATTCCCACTTGTTGGTAAAATTTGGTATCAACCCAAGCATGACGGGAAATACATCATATTCAAAGGTGGTGGTTCAGATAGGTCGAAAGGGCTAGTATCAATAGAATTTCTTTTACATCAATCAAATGGACCCAAATTATTTGCACACACTCGCATCAGCATAGCATGTGGCCATGCAAAATTTTATTACTTTTTAACATAATTTGGTTTTTCTAGGAATTTTTTGATGAAAAAACTCTAATATAATAGCCGGACGTGACACAACGTGTACGGTGTCAGAATTCGTTCAAATTTTGCATTGAGGGTTACCATAATTATGCTCACCTACCATTAAAATTCGGTATCATTCCATGCATGGCATAAAATACATCATGTTTAAATGTGGTGGTTTGGGTAGGCCGAACGGGCTATTATCAAAAGAATTTTTTAAATAATGCCATCATTTTATACATTTTGTTAATGAAATATTAGTTTGATTATGAAATGTGGTACTCCCTCCGATCGAAAATATTTGTCTTCAAATGGATGTATCTAGCACTAAAATAGTGTCCGATACATCCATTTGAAGACAAGTATTTCCGATCGGAGGAAGTAAAAAAAATTCTAAATGTCCAAGAATATAAATTATTCTAATTGTGTATGAAATATTGATGACGTGTGCTGCATGTCAACACGGGTGGTTGAACTAAATAATAATAAAATAAAAAGTATTTATAATATAGAGAAACTATGTACATGTTAGCACGAACATTTTTATGTCATATAAGATTATTATATGTTTTTTCCATTTAATAATTTAGTTAGATAGATTTTAAAATGAACAATTTTATACTTACATGTATATTATTTGTAAAATTATAATTTATATATTTTTATTATTTAAGGAAAAAACTAGTGCTGTAGATGGGTCTGCAGCTCGTTTAAGTGGAAACAATATATAAAGATATTATGCTGCATTAACATGAAACACCGAATGGCTTATTGGTTTGTGTTATGTGCATCTTTGTGGGAGGTCGCTGGTTCAAAGCTGCATATTATTTCCTATTTTTTGCAATAAACTCAAAACAGCGTATACTTATACATACAGACGTGGGCTAGCGATCTCTTTTGAAAAGACCATCATGCCCTTTGTTGTGAAAGGGTATCAGTTAATCTCAGTCATTCATCTATTTAAGGGAGGGTGTACCGAAGAAGAAGTGAAATTAAAAATGGGATCAAAGCATTGCAGCTAGTCATCAAACTTGTGTACATAAATTTTTTTAGTTCTAGTTGCTCCTGCAAAACATGCACATATATTTGACCGATGACGCGTGTGCGTGTAAGTATCAGAAAAGGCAAAAGAAAGAAGTGGGGAATAAGAGACAAGTGAAAGAGTGAGGAAGGAATAATGTGCCTGCTTGTGTTGTGGCATATGAAAAAATGGGCCGATCAAGACAGCCATACGTTCTAGCTTCACGCCTTCACACCTCCGTCGTGCCGTGTGGTGTGTCTAACTCTAGCTAGCCAGTGCATTCAGACAAGAAGTAGTTGAGCAGCTCAAGCTTGTGCTTGTATCTCTATCTAGTACACTGAGGAGCTAGTAGTTGATTTGCGAGAACTAGGCAGCAGCCTAGTGGTTCTCGGTTCGTTTCGTTAGTGGTTGATTCGCAGTTCAGCTTAGATCATGTTGGAAGAAAACTAAAACAAACAACATACCTGTTTCCGTTGTCGCCTATGCCATGGAGCCACACAATGGTGGCCAGGTGCCTCCCCTTGGGCCTGACCACATAGGTCCGGCCGTACTCTCGACGAACACCGTGTGCGCCTGAAAACCATCAACAAGCACACACAGATCACCTTATTCACGGTGGAAGAAGCACAGCAAGAGCAAGTGACGTACGTACGTACCGGAGGAGCTCATGGCGGTCACGTACGGTGATCGAGAGAGAGAGAGAGAGAGAGAGAGAGAGAGAGAGAGAGAGAGAGAGAGAGAGAGAGAGAGAGAGAGAGAGAGAGAGAGAGAGAGAGAGAGAGAGAGCTGAACGAAGCAATTCTGCACCGGGCGGATGCTAATTGAACGAAGCATGCAGAGCTATTTATAGAGGGGTCAGCTCAGCTCCAGGCGCGCGCTCCTCTTCGTCTCCCTCAGCTAGCGCCATGATGACGTACCAAATGAAATTCTAAATATAATCCGTACGTCACCAAGGCTTTTCGCCACACAAAAGTTGATCCAATTTGAAGCTCAACTGTGCGCGGATCATGCGCAAAACTAATCTGTAACTTCCCCTTTAATAACTGCTCCAAAATACATAGGCGTAATAGTAAATCAACTTCCAAATTTCCTCGGGCACTGTCCACTACTTCGGCATATAACTCCAAAGATTATACTTCCTCTGTTCATAAATAGATGACGTGGTCTTAGTTTAAATTTGAACTAAAACCATTTCATCTATTTGTGAACGGAGGGAGTATATGTATAGTATAACCTTAGTCCAAATTACAAGGCATAAGCATAACCCTCCAAAAATAAAATACACATCAACTAAAGGCGATTTATGTCTCACACTCTCAGCGGTAAAGAAGATTCTTCTGAGCAAAACCCCATATTTTGTAGGAAAAGGCTAAACATCTGGCACCTATTCTTGCACAAAAAAGCTTGTCGTTTTTCGCACTATTATTGTAAAACTGCAATCAAAAGCACCAACCCATGTAAATTGCACGGCGACACAGCAACTATCCGTATTTCCACTAGTGTTTAAAGCTCAGTTCAAATATAACTGAAACTGCGGAGAGCAAGTATTAGTTTGTTCAGTACACGCCAAAAGAAATCAGACGAAAACTCCTCATCCAAATTGGCCCTCAGGTATCACCAAACGCTGCAGTAAAACCTAGCAGTAAATATCAGAGTATATTTGAAAGCCTAGTAAATCCCAGTATTTTCATTAGATAAGGTGCAGTTCGGCACTGGACTGAAACTCTGAAAATAAAGTACTTTCACTAGAATTTCAAGCACCATTCAGCACGGAACTGAAACTGTTCAGATTATAATGACAGTTGATAAGCATAAAGAGGCTTCGGGAGAAAATACTAATTTTACCACCAAAATAGAACACACAGCAGCTTTTTTGCAGCGGGCTTTTTCATACTATTTCAAATGCACGGTGGCACATGTATTATCGATATTTTCAGTAAATTTTAAGGTGCAATTAGACGCAGAACTGAAGCTCGAGAGGTCTGGATTTGGCAAGTGGCACTGTCTCGTTTAGGCAGATACAGCGCAGAGTTCTACAGACTGCAGCAAGGAAGATTCCAGAAATATCTTTTATGTGTGGACAATGACACAACAAGAAATCAGAACAACTTGCTACAGTTTCAGGTCCAATTGCATCATAAATATGGAGGCAATATCCATGAAGGTATTGATTCTGAAGTACAGCAAAGAGAACTCCTCAACACAAGCATGTAGTACAGGTGAGTGATAACTGACAGTAACATGTACCTGTACAATTGTGAATTGAGAGGAACTACAAGAATCCGTCGTAACAAACTCATCTGTTCTTGGGTTCTGCTAGCAAGAAAGGGATGCCACGTTTACAAATGATGCAGGGTATTTTTCAGAATTCAGAATAACAGTAGGTTTTGATCCCCTCTCAACGATTCAAATTTATAAGGGATTAAACAAAGGCCTGAGTCAAATCTAAACTAACCGCTAAAGGTCTTGTGATAGCAGAATAACACAGGATTTCCACCTAATTTTGCTTCTTTTTGTCAGTGCACTACATATAGAAGGAATCATATGCACTAGCTCTGCATTTTTTCTATCCACTGAGATTAACAATATGGGGGGACAGCTAAGGCTAAAATATTGGGCTAAATGTGATTTTTGTCCCTACCCTGCCTAAGAGAATAGAAGCCGCAGAGGGGCTATGAAGTCCTGTTATAGATACAAGGTTATGAACTACCTAGTCTTTACTCCTTGCTAGAGTTTATAGGTCATGATTGTGTTGTGTCATAGGGCTTGGAGACTGCATATTCCTTATTTAGCATATATTTCTTACAATTTCATATACTCGTCCTTCAAAAACATGAAGCATCCACAAAATTCTGTTAGGGTTTAGGGTTTAGGGTTTAGGGTTTGATACATGCCATTGCTAAAATCTTTACCAAGTTGATTGCACGTAGGCTGCAGCCTAAGATGGATAAGCTTGTCGCCCCCTGCCAGAGTGCCTTCATTAAGCATCGATCAATCTTGGATAACTTTGTATTCGTCCGGGGTCAAATTAGGTGCTTGAAAAATACTAAAACCCCATCACTGTTGCTTAAAGTGGACATTGCAAAGGCTTTTGACAGCTTATCTTGGGAATTTTTACTGCAATTGCTCAAGCAACACGGATTCACCAACCGGTGGATTAGTTGGATTGCGGGTTTATTGCGGACATCAACGACGAGAGTGCTGATCAATGGAGACCTAACTGCAATTATCGAGAACGCAAGAGGCTTGCGGCAGGGAGATCCCTTGTCACCGCTCATCTTCGTTATTGCTATGGACACTCTCGCATCGATGGTGACTTTTGCGATGCAGGCCGGCACCCTTAAGCCGTTAGGCCGGAGCTGCTCCACTTTGCGTGTGTCATTGTACGCCGACGATGTCATCTTATTTCTCAATGCCCGAGAAACTGAGTTCTGGGCTATCATGGAAATCCTGACGCTGTTTGGACACACAACGGGGCTATATGCCAATTGGAATAAGAGTGCCGCCATCCCAATCGGTGGAACTGATGACCAAGCCATTGCTACCTTGGTCCATGGTACCGGCTGCCCAGTGGCGTCATTCCCAATAATGTATCTTGGCATGCCCTTGTCGGACTCCAGGCTGCGTCGGGTGGATCAATGTAACAGCCCAGATTTCACAAAAATTAAAAATTTTATTTTCGGTGTGAATTGTTTGATTGTCTGATTTTTTTGCGGTGTTTGCATCCCCGATTTATCGATCGGCGATTATTTTCCCCCTCTTATCTCTTACCGGACAGAGACTGACCCTTGCCACCCAGACACTTGACCTTTGCGACACCGAGTTTCACCAGATCACCGTCGCGAAAACCGCACAAGACCAGCCGTAGCCAACGGAACAAAAAACTCCGTTTAATAATTAAATGAGTTATTTTTATAGCGCGCCGGAAAGTGTTCTCGGAACTGTTCCAGCGCGAGGTGAACGCCGCCGGCTCGACGCGCTGATCGCGCAGTTCGAAGTTTTACCCGAATCGGAGGTCCTGCGGACCCCCGGCGGTCAGAAACATAAATACCGCGCGCGAGAGAGAAAAAGCGAGGATGTTTTTGCAAACTGTCAGCCACCTGGGCTATATAAAGACCACCACTCTCCCACCCCCTTTCTAGGGTTTCCCTAGCCAAAAATTGCAGCCAGCCCCTCACAATAGCCCCAATTTTTGCAATTTAGCCCATCAGATCTGAAATTTCAACCCCAGGCGCTCTGGACCGTCAGATCTGGCGATCCGACGGCCCAGAGGCCACCACGTCGCCCCCACCTCAGCTCCACCTCCTCTCTCCTCCTATCCTCCGCCGCCTGCCCGTGGAGGCCGCCGCCGCCAGCCGCGCGCCTCCGACATCCGCCGTCGACCACCTCCCTCCTCACCTCTGTCGCGCCCCTTGCATCCCTCTCCTCCTTCCCTCCCCTCCTCACGTCACCGCTGTTGCATGCTCATCCATCTTTGCTGAGAAGAAAGCTTCAGAAGCCTCATAACATTCAGCCCTGGCTTGGGGTGCAATGACGGCCTTGAGGTCGGTGATTATCTCATATGCACCCATCCTCTCAATGCGTTTCCGCAGCTCAGCCTCCATGGAGTAAAGCATTCCACTCTGGACAAGGTTGTAATCATACGTCTTGGAGAGGTAGACATTCTTCTCATCCTGACTAGCGTCTGTTGGTGGTTCGTCACCTAACACGACCTCTAGTACGTATGCCATCTTGAGGGGAACGAGGAGAATCTATGTAATTCTTTCTTCTGTTGCTATGCTGTGTTTGTTGGGATCCTATGGATTATGAGATTATGTTCAGATCGTGATGAGTTATATATTTGTTTTACCTTTTATATTTTGTTCTTGAGTAAGTTTTGCATGTTCTCTGTTACTTTTTATTGCTTTGGCCAAGTAGTAGATAGTAACTAAGAGGGAGCGTTTATGCATGATTGTGGGTTCATGCCCCCTGACGTCTAGCTTGAGTGACATAAACATGAGACTAGGGGATGTGTTGTTGCCACTAGGGAGAAAGCAGCGGTGCTTGTAACCATGGTTGCAAGGATTGTTTACCTTACGCAAAGTTTGTTAACCATGCTGCGATCAACAAAACGCTACGCTTCCAAAACACTGAGGTTGGAGAGCCAAGTGGTTCTGCTGGAGGTCGAGAAGAGCAACACCATGGAGGTTACGGCCAATTCAATCATGGCGTCGTTGGACTGCCGCCGGGGAACTTCCATGCCGGCAATGGCTTCAATGCTTATGGTCGACGTGGAGGATACCGCGTCTATGCTGGAGGCCGTGCTTATTGAGGACGTGGCCGAGGCGGCTACGGCAGGGCTGATGGACGCGCTGCTAGTGATGTTGGCAACAATGGAGGGGAGAGAGTTCTGGCCGAGCGAGGTGTGCGTGGCCGATACACTGACGTTGGTCAGTTTTCTGGTGTTGGACATGGAGGTGCCACAGCGGCTGGAGTAGGGCGGGTTGCTGCTATTGTTGGGGCCGCTGCAGCCGGCCATCCACCAACGGCGGCCGCTCCTCAGGCGGCAGTGGTGCCGCCGAATGCGCCGATGGCTCAGCAGCAACCAGCGGCAGCGCCGGCTCCTGGTCTTGGACAGATCGTAGCCCCAGGGGTTGCAGCGCCGGTGGTGTCTGCGGATCAGCTGGCCGTGGCTGTCTCTAATGCAGCACCCAAGAAAGCTAAACGATGTTTCAGGTGTGGGGGTCGAGCTGGACATCTTATGGACGAATGTGATGTACCCATCTGCGACATATGTGAGGAACCTGAGCACACTAATGGCCCTTGCCCCCTTTTGTCTGCTCCTAAACCCAGGATATTAGTATACGGGTATGCTCATGAGGAGCTTATTTTCTTTGAGACGCCACTGACTGAAGCATATGTTCCAAAGCATGAGAACCTACGGATGGCTTCTCTTCTAGTGTCTAATGGTGAGATGACCATCCCTCAGATAACATCACAACTACAACGCCTTGTACCCACTGAAAACTTCAATTGGGAAGTGCATCAAACCGGTCAGAATTCTTATAAAGTTCAGTTTCCGTCAAGGCCTGATTTCGAAAGGCTGCATCGATTTGGGACTTGTAAGGTGCCTAATAGTGTATGTGAGATGACCTTTGATAGCTGGGCTCATGGTCCAGAGCCTATGGAGACACTTCCTGAGATTTGGGTGAGAGTTTCGGGAATTCCGTGGATCCATCGTGGTGATTTTCTTGCTCTATGGCCAATTGGGGACATGTTTGGGAAAACTCTGAAAATTGACATGAAGTTTACTAGACAGCATGGAGTTCTCAGAATTCTAATTGGGTGTCTCAATTGGTCTAAGATACCGAAACACTTTCCTCTCAAAATCAAGGATGGATTCTATGATCTAACTTTTGATGTAGAGGGAGAAGAGAGAACTCAAAATGAGGATATGGAAACTGATGATCAACAGAATCACAAACCTGATGATGATGATGGTTTAGGTGATGATTTCAAAGAGGCGTTGGAGAAACCGGACCAACAGAATAAAGGCAGCAGCGCCCAAGGTGGAAATGCGAACCAAGGGACACCAGAAAATGGAGGGGGCCGGCGGCCGCGCCTCCAACTCAAACGGCACCTTTGACAGGTGTGGTTTTTTCCCTAAGTGTTAGCCGAGCAATACGTGATGCTAAGGCGGCGCTGGCTTCTATTGTGCACCAAACTACTGCTGGTACGTGTGAGGAGCTACGTGAGGAGAAGATGTCTAAGGAGATGTAGCAAGGCAGCCATGCACGTCAGCCCTTTATTACTCTACTTGACGAGTCTGCTGATGGCCCAGAGACACCGATGGCGTCGCTCAGAGGCGTTGGGCCTGCGGAGTGCTCGGAGGAGGTGGCAATGGAGATGGTGACCTCCTCTTGTGTCAGCTCACCGATACAACATGAGGTTGTGTCGATGGGCGTCGACACTTCGCCTAGCTTGGATGGAGTGATATCTCCTTGCTCTCCGATAAACTCAGGTGGAGTTGACGGATCGAGCGGGGGGGGGGGGGGGGGGTGAGGCCATCGAGGACACCTACTCCGCCTCCATCGCCGCCCCTGGGAGGCACACCACACACGCTGTCGTTGGAGCGGCGTGCAGCGGTGGCGGAGTTTGGGGGTGTCGCTGATCCCCTAGTGTTGGGAATCCGTTCTAGCAGTCGCATTCGAGCGCGGGCTAATGCATATGACTCTCAGATGTCTAGGGCTATGGCCCTGGCTCAGCGTCGGGACTACACTTCGGGTACAAATCTCAACCCCTCTCTTTCTTTGATGTCTTTTTCCGATGAGCATATTATTGATAAAGCGAACAGACTAGGAGTTTCGTTGGGGGCTTCAAAAGTTGCTATTTCAAATTCAGCTAAATTAATTAAAGAGTCAGAAGCTAGTCGACAACTTCATATCTTGCAGAATAACTTATATAGAGGGGTAGATGGAGCATATGAGCCAGCGAGTTTAGTGCTTACTAGGGCTTCTTGCTTGTCAGAGGACATGGCGGAGGAGGAGATGATAGGTGAGGATGTAGATCATTTGGAATTACTACCCAAGACGACTAGGACACTTAAAAAACAGGCAAAGAAATCTACTGCTACGTTGGATCGTAGACGTAGTGTGAGACTAAAAAACATTCCTTTATCTAAATGCAAGGTCTGAAAGGAGTTTTTTGGAATAGCGAGGGTATAGGGGACCCTGGGAAACATTTGTTAATTAGAGAGAGTATTAGGGATTTAAAATTGGACTTCATTGCCTTGTCGGAGACAGGAAAGGCCCATTTTTCACAATCTTTTTTAAATAACCTGGCGGCGGGTCAGGAGTTTATCTGGTTTTGTCTACCACCTCATGGGAGGTCGGGTGGCATGTTAATTGGGATTAATTCGGAAACAATACAAGTTCGAAATGTGGAGGCTGGTGACTTTTGTGTTAAGCTTTCCGTTAGGTCGAAGAGGGACGGCTTCGATTGGGTGTTTGTTTCGGTCTATGGGGCAGCACAAGATGCACAAAAACCGGCCTTTTTAGCCGAACTTGCTAGGATTTGTGAAAAGGAGTCGCTGCCAATGTTGGTTGGTGGTGATTTTAATATGATTTGCAAACGCGAAGAGAAGAATAATAACAATTTCAACCCCCGTTGGCCATTTATGTTTAATGCTATTATTGAAAGCTTAAACTTAAAAGAGATCGAACTTAGCGGCAGACAGTACACATGGGCTAGTAGAAGCGAGACACCAACTTTTGAGAAGTTGGACCAGGTTCTCGCGAGCATAACTTGGGAGCAGAAATTTCCACTTGCCACTGTACAAGCATTAACAGGAACGGGGTCAGATCATACACCCTTACTCATCGATGCGGGGGTTCAGGCTCATCGTGGAAATGTGGCGAGATTCTCCTTCGAGCTTTCATGGCTTAGGATGGAGGGATTTTTTGACATGATAGCTGCTGAATGGGCGGCTTTCACCAAAGGCAACTCTCCAATTGAGATATGGCAAAACAAAATCAGACACTTGCGTCGATTTTTAAAAGGGTGGGCTAAGAACCAAAGCGGCAAATATAAAGTTGAAAAAGAAATTTTATTGAGAATAATCAATGAGCTTGATATTAAAGCTGAGAGTGTTTTTCTTACTGTCTCTGAGCGCGAGACACTGCGAAAGGCCCAAGATCGCATTAGCTCCCTTCGTCGAGATGAGGAGAATAAATGGGAACAAAGGGCTAAAGTTAAAAATATACAAGAAGGTGGAAACAATACAAAATATTTCCATCTGATTGCAAATGGGAAATATAGGAAGAAAAAGATTTTCCAACTTGAGAAAGATGAGGGAACCATTGTAGGGGAGGAAAATTTAAAAACCTACATTACGGAATATTACAAGCAATTGTTTGGGGATCCGGTTCCAAATAATTTTACACTAGATGAGAGTATTATTTCGGATATCCCACAATTGACAACTGAGGAAAATTCTCTTCTTACTGCTGATTTCTCGGTGAAAGAGGTGTATGAAGATATTTTCCAAATGTAATTGAACAAAGCTCCTGGACCGGATGGGTTTCCGGCTGAATTTTATCAAACCTTCTGGGAAGTAATAAAACACGATTTAATGGCAATCTTTGTCCAATTTCAGCAAGGGAATTTTCCCTTGTATAAACTAAATTTCGGAGTCATTACATTAATTCCTAAGAAGGATAATGCGGTACGAATACAACAGTACCGACCGATATGCCTTCTCAATGTTAGTTTTAAAATTTTTACCAAGGTAGGAACTAACAGAATATTGGGAATTTCCCAAAAAGTTATTAAACCTACTCAAACCTCCTTCATGCCTGGGAGGCACATTTTGGAAGGAGTAGTTGTACTCCATGAAACAATTCATGAACTTCATCGTAAAAAATTGGACGGGGTGCTTTTTAAAATTGATTTCGAGAAGGCATATGATAAGGTAAAGTGGCCATTTCTCCAAAAAGTTTTGTGTATGAAAGGTTTTGCACAACATTGGTGTAATTCAATTATGCAATTTATTCAAGGAGGAAGTGTAGGTATCCGAGTTAATGATGACATCGGTCATTATTTTCAAACTAAAAAAGGCCTTAGACAAGGAGATCCTTTATCTCCTATGCTCTTTAATATTGTCGTTGATATGTTGGCCATTCTTATCGCGCGGGCGAAGGAAGACGGACAGGTAGGGGGACTAATACCTCATCTTGTTGAGGGTGGGGTCTCTATTCTACAATATGCGGACGGCACTATTTTATTTCTGGAACACGATTTAGAAAAGGCGGTAAATATGAAATTAATACTTTGTATTTTTGAGCAACTCTGCGGCCTCAAAATTAATTTCCACAAAAGCGAAATTTTCTGTTTTGGTAAGGCTAAAGAGGTAGAGGATCAATATCGACAAATCTTTGGATGTGAGTCGGGGTCCCTACCTTTCAAATATTTGGGAGTCCCTATCCATTATAGAAAGTTACGCAATGCCGAACGGTATCCTATCGAGTGTCGCTTTGCGGACAAACTAGGATGCTGGAAAGGGAAAATGCTCTCATATGGGGATAGGTTAGTGTTGATTAATTCGGTATTAACCAGCCTACCCATGTTTATGTTTTAATTCTTTGAGGTACCCATTGGGGTACGGAAGAGATTTGATTACTATAGTTCACACTTCTTTTGGCAAAGCGATGAGCATATAAAAAAATATAGACTAACAAAGTGGAACATAATCTGTTGACCCAAGGATCAAGGAGGGCTTGGAATTGAGGTCCTAGATTTGAAAAATAAATGTCTACTTAGAAAATGGCTATTTAAGTTGTTAAATGAGGAAGGTATGTGGCAAGAGCTACTACAGAATAAGTATCTACATAGTAAAACTCTAGCTCAAGTTGAAATCAGCCCGACTGATTCTCCCTTTTGGAAAGGTCTCATGCGGGTCAAAGAAGATTTCTTTAGTAGAGGCTCATTTAAAATTGGGAATGGGGTATCTACTAGATTTTGGGAAGATACTTGGCTAGGTGACGCACCTCTAATGCATCAATATCCATCACTTTACAACATTACCCAACGGAAAAACGTTTCTGTTCATGATGTTTTGGATGCTGCACCCCCTCTGAACATTAGTTTTAGAAGGGCTTTACTCGGGGACAAATGGGATGCTTGGTCTCAGCTTTGCCTCCGATTGATGGATGTTCATTTAACGGATAATGATGACACTTTTGTGTGGAGTCTAAATACAAATGGAAATTTCACTGTTAAATCGATGTATGAGGATTTGATGAATGGCCATACGACATACTTACACAAATATCTGTGGAAATTAAAAATACCCTTGAAGATAAAGATTTTTATGTGGTTCCTCAAGAGAAAAGTCTTGCTAACTAAGGATAACCTGGCTAAAAGAAAGTGGAAAGGATGTACAAAGTGTTCTTTTTGTGGTTTGGAGGAGACAACTGAACACCTTTTTTATTTCTTGTCCATTTGCTCAACTCGTTTGGCGTGTTGTTTTTAGCACTTATAATATTCCACCTCCAAATAATATCACAAAAATGTTTGGGAATTGGTTGAATGGTATTGATAAGAGGACCAAAGATAGAATTCGCATTGGCGTTTCAGCGATATGTTGGTCAATTTGGAATTGTCGAAACAATCTTGTTTTTAATAGATCTTCGAATTTCCATATCATGCAGGTTATCCATATGTCTGCACATTGGATTCAGCTTTGGGCGTATCTTCTTCCCCAGGACCAGCGAGAACTTATGATTACTGGGTCTGCCCGGCTCTTGATGGTCGCTCAGGGCTTCTTTTCCCGGGCTATGTGGCAGTATTCTAGACGACTCCAGGCGTAGTGGTCTAAATGTTGTCCTTGTTTTAGATGGTTGATACATGTCTCAACCTTATGCGATGCTTGAGTTGTAAACTTTGAGAACCTCCTGAATTTTTTAATAATTTCAGCTGTGTGCATCAGTCGATGCAGAGGCTGGGGATTTCCCCATTTATAATTAAAAACATATTTAGACTTTGTTCATAATTGGAGTTCAATTTTAATAATTCTAAAACTCCCACTTAGTTAAACATCTCTCCAAATTTACTAAGTGATTAACATAATCCTAGTTTGAATGATCGTCCTCGAATATCACACGGCCGACGACACATATCTCTAGGTAGGCCATCATGCCAATCATATCCGTTATATGACTCATGCTTAACCTTTCGGTCATCCGTATCCCAAGCTCATATCTACATATGTCAAGCCTGCCAATCGAACCTTAGTGTATGGCTGTTCAGCAAGGCCATATCTGCATATGCTAGGCTTTCCAAACCCAACCTCATGCGATCGCTAATGTATGTATGACACCCGATCGTCACGACCTGCCTATCATAAAGAGATCCTTCCAGGCGGTGCCCACTAAGGGAGAATACAATCATGGTATTGAGAGAGATTATCCTATCATGCTACCGTCGCATATCTAGCATATTAGCAAGACAGGAAGTAAAACTGTAAATCATACAAGCTATGATCCCCCCTTACATGCAAATTAAAGTTAAAACGCCTTCTACTTTATCTTTTGCAAGTTTTACG
Source organism: Bromus sterilis (assembly GCA_950022295.1). Classification (NCBI taxonomy): domain Eukaryota; kingdom Viridiplantae; phylum Streptophyta; class Magnoliopsida; order Poales; family Poaceae; genus Bromus; species Bromus sterilis. Next base: position 135,156,240 of record OX465597.1, read on the forward strand.
TGGCTGCTAAGGGGTTTCGAGAGAGAACCTCTTTCTATCCTGCGAAAACAAGCCACAACACCAATCCTGCAATCGTCTCTATTACACCCATGTCGGGGACCTCTGTTGCAAACGTCTTCGCGTCGCTAATTTTAGAGAGACAGACACCCCGAGCCACTTATATGGTACAAGCCATATGTCAAGCGTGGAACCAGTCTCGCGTAAACGCGTAAGGTCGGTCGGGGCCTCGTCATCAGGACATTGCCGCAATGCTAAACGAGTACACATGGGAGGGTAACAATTGGACAATTGATGCCCACATCCTAGATGTGTTCTACCCGTACAATACATCTACGCATAGCCTTGCTCATGATACCACTGTCGGGGATCGGTGCAGAAAACAAAATTTTCCTACCTACGAGTCCCGAACCCAAGATCTATGCTATGTTGATGTATGTAACGGAAGGAATCGGTGTTCATACCTTTGAAGACCGAAAGAGGGAAACGTTCCTCGAACGTGGTTGGCGTAGAATCTGATCCTACAACCTCCCTGTCGTGTTGAAGAACCTCCGACGATGAAGTAGCACCACACGTGTAGTGCCTCGCGAGATTACACACGTACGGTGCAACCGACGTCCCTCCGGGCTCCGAACCAGAAGAGCAGAAGAAAGAAGATTGATTCGAATCCCGATTCCGGCAGCACGACGGCGTCCGGATGATGGTGAAACCCCCAACCAGGTGCAAACTCCAAACCAGGGGAGTCCGCTCTAGGTCGGAGAAAGAGAGAGAGAGAGAGAAACTCAATGTTGTATTTAAAAAGGCACCCCCACCCCTCCTTATATAGGCCAAGGAGGGGCTCCACCCCCTCCCCTTCCCCCATGCGGGACTAAACCCCCAAGGGGGGGGGAGTGGTGCGACTAGGAGGTGGGATGGGCCCCTGTAAGGCCCCCGATGCGGTGCTAACTCGAGTTAGTCGCTTTCGTGTCCCGCTCAAGTTAGTAGCGCATAAAGAGCCACCGACTCACGACACTCTCACTCGTGTCGCTGCCGGATTCTCGACAACAGGTATAAGATCAAAGAACTTAAACTAAGACATAAAATATATAGAGTCCAGGGCATACATCACCACTGGGATTTATTACAACATCTCAGAGGTCCATGGACCCAACAGTACATCATGCGACAAGCGGAAGACAAACACGACTGAGTACGGGAAAAAGCCAAGTTGCCCTAGAGAGGGCTGCACATAAAGGGTCCACCCACGGATCGTCGAAGCCCAACTGTAGGATCTACTGAACGAGGTCGATCTCATCGTCATCCTCCGGGGGCACCTCCACGAAGTATCGTCCAGAGCTCGGGTCGAGGTAGTACTCCACTGCAGCGGCCGATCAGGCAAAACAGTACAAGAACAAAAGGAAAACAGGGGTGAGATTATATCATTACAGGATAACTAACTTCCTACGGTAATACAAGTAAGGGTAAAGGTTGCATCCGCATTAGCATATATGGTGGCTATCGTTCTATTAGAATAGAGGTGAGACCCAAGAAGTACACGTGACATCGCGTCATAAGTCTGCTGTCCACCTACTTACGTCAAACATAACACAACCTGGATATTCTCTCGGTCCCCCTGGACGAAGAAAAAACAACCAAGGCACCCACACGGTAGGCAAGTTTTTATTATGATTCAAATGGATGTTATTCTATGAACAAGGAGTAGGTCTCAAGTCGTCCATAACCGCGGACACGGCTTTTCGAAAAGATTTAACCCTGTAGGGGTGTACCAACTGCCCATCATAGGCTTCGCATGTACGCCCGGTTTCCATTGGCTAAGTAAACGCCTGAAACTCCGGAACGTCAGAGTCCCTCTAACTAACAACACACAACTCCGGGTGGCCCCCGGTGAGTCGACACCCAACTCAAAAGCCGGCCGCACTCTCGAATCGGTCTCTACCGTATGACTCCAGGTTTGGATTGCCGGTTAAATCTCATAAGAGACCGGGTCCTCAGCCGGTCGAGGTGGGCCAGCCAAGGCACGAGTCCTCCTGGACCAAGGTGGTTTGTAAACAACTGGGATACCACCAGCACACACACATTGCAAATAGTAAATCAGCTCGGGCCACCACTAGAACTGTATGAAGCTAGGTAGGTAAGACAAGGGGTCCCCATAGAATCCCACACACGATTAGGCACGCTCGTCAAGACACACAATACCCGGAACTCGGGACCTAGGTGACTCAAATGGAACAAAACACCTGGCGGGAACAGCCTGGTCTCCCATCTTTCGTCAAGTATAAATTAACATCAATATAAATATCAATCAACTTCTTTAAATAACATGATCTCCCAAACCATAGCAAGGGTAAGCAGCAAGTTTTCCTATTCATACTAAGCAATGGCTGAGCAGCGATAACTTAGCAATACAATGTTTTGCTGGGATGTGGGGATCATGGCTATTTGGTTTTTTTGAAGGTGGCATATTCAAAGTGGATAGGATCAAGCAAACGTTCTAGGCTACAGCTAGGCAGGTAGGCAGAAAGGTATCAAGTAATGGTATAAATCTTCCCCTTGCCTGGGTAATCGGTCATCGCAGCAGACGCAGCAGGGTCCTCGGGCTCGGTGTTGGAAATCTCCATGTAAGTCTCCTCGGCGGTCTCAGGTGCTAACGTAAGGTACCGGCAAGGAAAAGGCACACAAGTAAGTAACGGGTACAATGCACAGGCAAGGATGGTATGAGCAAGTTTAATTAGACAAGTTGTGACCCTATCTAGTCAATTTAAATGAAGGTGGTGACGACACGTCAACAACTTCATATGCAATTTATTTATGTGAAAATGGCTTTGGTCTTAGCCTTATTTTAGGTGTAAGTAGCATGTCAAAATGGCATGATCAACAAAGCATTTAACAGAAAGAAATCAACGTGAAAAGTAATCATCGATTCCGGAGACGGAGTAGTGTCGGTGAATTTGACACAAGGAAGGTGCAACAAAAGTTGGAAACCAGCCACATTGCAAAGACAATATGTTAGGTGTTGGTTTGAAGAAAAGAATTGGAGATGAAATGAGACAAAACTTGAAAGAATCAAAAGATCATCACCTCCAACATGCACTGAAATTGGGATGATGCAAAGAAAGGAAAAAGACAGATTGATTCTGGATGAGGTGGTCACACCCTGTTCAAATGAGTTGCACGAAACATCATTAGGACATCATCATTACAATCCTTGCAGGAATCTACCCCAAAACCATATATGATATGGTATCCTCTGAATTTGCAAACACAGTTGCATTGCAAAAGAATTCCAGGGGGTTGAGTGCAAAATTGCACTAGATGCATGTTGGAAAAGGCTTAAATGGGTAAACCATTATCACCATGCAACTCCTTGTTTGAAACTACCCAAAAATCATATATGGCATGGCCATTTTTGAATTTGGGCAAAACTTGGCAGAAACAAAGAATTGAAAGGGGCTTATTTGCAAAATTGTTGCACTCCAATTATTTAGAGGGGAAAAGTGCAAAAATGAACCTCACCATGATGATCAGTGGGTCAAGCTACCCCAAAACCATATATGGCATGATATGTTTGGGGTGGCAAGTTCAAAAGTCCAGAATCAGATTTGAATTTGAATTCAAATCAAATTTGGAAATTAAAAAGAAAAGAAAAACAAAAGAAAAAGGAAAGAGAAAAGGACTCAGCCTCTCTGGGCTGGTCTCGGGCGAATCCGGCCCATCTAGCTTCCCTGGCCCGCACTGGGCTCAGCCCACTCGGCTCTGGACAGCCTGGGTCGCTGACATGCGGGACCCAGGTGTCAGCCTCTGCATAAAAAATCAAATTGGGGCGTCGGGCTGGGATTCGAACTCGAGACACGTCGCTCATCTCCACTACCCTCGCCACTGCACTACGAATCGTTTTCTGAAACGAAACATGCAGCTGATGAGTTAAGTTAACCCCCTCGGTTAACTGAACTGAAACACACCGACCGGCACCACTGCAGCGAGGTTCCGGCGAACACCGGCTCGCACTCCGGCCACCTCCGGCCACTCCACCATGGGGAAACCCGAGAGGGTACTCAGCCCTACACAGGGATGCACTCCACGGCCACCAACTCCTCTCTACCTCGCCGGCATCTACACGAGAACAACACGGCGGCGACACCTCTGCAACTTGTTCAGAGCCCGAACACGGAGGCAAACTCCGGCGAGCATAGCGGGCGTACAGCTTGACGGCGCCCAGGCCACGGTCCCCTACACGTAGCTGGGTCATCCTTATACACATCTGCACCTCGAACTCGGCCCTACGCTCCACGACGGCGACGTGAGGCTCAACGGAAAAACACGGCGGCGCCACTGACCAACACACAGCTTCAGACGCGGGCGTGGCTACGGCCAAAACTTGCCCAAAGGAGCTCCTTTGCGTCCATATGTGTGGCCAGAGCACGCCTAGGCACGCACGAGCGCACCCCGTTCACGCCATGGACAAGGCGGCCACGGTGGCTCGTCGACGACGACGACGCGCAGAAGATTCAGACAAGCAACCGCGCGGGGAACTAGGCTACGCGCTACGGGAGGAGGAAGGGCACCACGAGGATCACCTTGGGGGTGCCGTGGTCGAACTCGAGCAACCGGAGAGGAAGGAGACGATCCTGGCAACGATGAGGTGGTGTGGGTTCCTGACGGCGTCCACGGCTCCGCTGCGACCCGTGCCTCCTTCTGGTTCCTGCGACCAGAAGTGGGTCAAGCACACGCAGGGGAAGGTGCATCCAACCGCACGATCAAAGAAAACGAAGGACGGCGAGGAATTCGACAGAATTGGCCGGCGGCCATGGCGGAATAGGGGAGGACCTCGGGGTCAAATCCGGCGGCGGCGGCGGAACCTGGAGAGAGGAAAGGGTTCCTAGGGTTCCCAGAACGCGCTCGGGGCCAGCTTATAAAGGGGGTAGGCCCCCAGCCACGCTGGCCGTCATCGACGTCGACGCCGGCGTCCGTTGTGAGTGGGGAGCTCGGGGGGGCCTCGTCCACGCTGGAAAGACGAAGGAGGTGAGCGCTTGGATCTTGATCTGACGGCCACGGTAGCCTCCGCGTACCGCTTCGCTGGAAAGGCTTCAAGTGGGCTGCGGAGTGGAGGCTTGGTGGGCTGGGCTTCCAACAGGAAATGGAGAAGGAAAACAAAACCTGCTGCTGATCCATTTTCCATTTAAATAAAACAGAAAAGAACTCAGGGTTTTTCAGATTAAATACAAGTGGGAAAATACATAAAAATATGTATAATTAACCTTGCATTATTCCTCAATTTCCAAATATGGTTTGGGCATTTTTGGCAACAACAAAATTGTGAGCTCATTTTTGAATTCAAAATCACTTTGAACTAGAGCCCATATTTTGATGATGGCAAAAATGATTTGAGGCTTTTAAAACCCTTGCCATAGCAAAAGAAATGGCTATGCCAAGTTTGGGGTCAGGGAGAGCATGCATGCAACAATGAAAATTCTTCAAACACCTTTCTTGAACCACTTTGGAAGCAAGCTCAACCAAACCAGATGGGCTCCAATCCCAATGCAAATTTAAATCACCACAGGAAATTACAATCTTTAGCATCATGCCAAGTTACAAAGTCAACAGACAAGGTACAATCTCATGGTGTTTTCTAATTATTGCACATGGGCTGTTACAGCCCCTCCCTTGGCGCCAAGCCCAAGGGGGAGGCTCCCCCTTCCCCTGATGGGCCTTTTAAGGCCCAAATACCTTTTCACATTTTTAATTAATTATTTAAATCATTTTTAATATTTAATTCTGTCAATTAAATAATAAAACATATTTAAACATTAATATATATTATTTTGAACCTTTCAAAATATCCGGAACAGCTTCCGGCACCTCCCGGTACATTTTCGGTGTTTTCTCTCTTTTCACCGATGATCCCGAATCAATCCTTAATGCATCGATTGTCCTTAAGTGTGACACCCTACGGTCCGGGAAACAGTAGACATGATCGAGACACTCTCTGACCAATGACCATCATGTGGGATCTGGTTACAATCATTGATGTGCCCCTACGCTTCCATCGAATAAAATTCATCGATGTGGAACCGTTAACAATATGACTTGATCCCTTTGTGCTTCGGTACTATGTTTCTCCGCGGTATGATCGGCGGTATCCAATACCTAGTTCTTCCTCGTCTCCGACATAACATGTTTACTCGTCTGTGAATATTACATCTCTTGTGACCTAGTCACTTGCTTGCAAGCTATTGATGCAACACCACCGAGTGGGCCCAGAGTACCTAACCGTCACTCGGATTGACAAATACCACTCTGATCTATTTCATACTCCTCAACATATCTACTTCGGAATACCCAAGATACACCTTTTCAGTTACCATGTTTCAGTGTAACGGTTAATGCACTCAAAGCATCCTAATAGATAGCAATTATGTATGATCATCACGGTCTAAGGATTCAGTCACTATGTTATTAAGTCATCGCAATGCTGAACTTATGTGACTTGATCACACTGCAATGCTTAAGGTGGGTGTGTGTCCATCACATCATTCTCCTAATGATATGACCTCATTGTCAATAGACTATTATGTTCTCATGATCAGGAAACCTTGATCATCAATTGCCCAATGAGCTAGTATGCCTGAGTTTAACTAGGGACCAGGTTGTTATATATCACACGTGTATTAATGTTTCCGCTTAATACAATTATAGCACAATATATAATGTATTTTGAACAAAGAGATATGTGACAAATATCTTTATTAATTTGCCTCTAGGGCACATATCCAACACATATGCCATTGCCATATGTCGCGGTGGGACCGATATGTGCTTCGTCCCCGGATCTGGATGGACACATCTAGATCTGGAACAGTACCGCATATCGGGCCTTACAACTTGGTATCAGAGCCTTGCCGACCATAGGATCCCTTCTCTGGCCGAAGTCGAGTCTAGACAAAAACTATTTTGTAGTTACTAAGTTAGTTGTCGGAGAGTAGGAATCTTTTTACTCCTTACCCTTGCTCTGGTCAGGACAAGTGTCTTAATTGTTTTATTCTTGCCTTATCCCCTTCCAAACTCTAGGATCTCGAGTGTGTGGAGTATCGAAATCGTTACAATGCCTTGCTTTCAGCGTATTGTCTCGATTCCGATCTCAGGTTTGGGAAATCCTGTAGTACCTTTAGTTCTTCCGACTCTGGGTAAACATCTTGGTCGTCTGTTGACTTCCGTTCTCTTGCCCAGTATCCTCACGATTTTAGTGAGAATGCTTCCCTTGATCGTCACTTTCAATTATCGTTCTTCCTCTTGATCTCCCGATGGCTCCATTTTCCGACGTTACCGTCTCTCTACGGAAATTTATCTCGACACGAGTTCGACGTCGATATGGAGCAGAGTCCCTTGTTGGTGGCGTTGAACATTGTCGACTCTCTTTTCTCTCTCCCCTCTCCCCCGGATCGTCCAGGATCTCGGGACGAGATCCCTTGTTGGTGGTGTTGTATTATAGCAACCCAGATTTCACAAAAATTAAAAAATTTGTTTTCGGTGTGAATTGTTTGATTGTCTGATTTTTTTCGGTGTTTGCATCCCCGATTTATCGATCGGCGATTATTTTCCCCCTCTTATCTCGTACCGGACGGAGACTGACCCTTGCCACCCTGACACTCGACCTTTGTGACACCGGATTTCACCCGATCACCGTCGTTGAAAACCGCACAAGACCAGCCGTAGCCAACGGAACAAAAAACCACGTTCAATAATTAAATGAGTTATTTTTATAGCATGCCGGAAAGTGTTCTCGGAACGGTTCCAGCGCGAGGTGAACTCCGCCGGCTCGACGCGCGGATCGCGCAGTTCGAATTTACCCGAATCAGAGGTCCTGCGGACCCCCGGCGGTCAGAAACGTAAACACCGCGCGCGAGAGAGAAAAACCGGGATGTTTTGGCAAACTGCCAGTCACCTGGGCTATATAAAGACCACCACTCTCCCACCCCTTTCTAGGGTTTCCCTAGCCAAAAACCGGGGATGTTTTGGACTATCCCATTATTATATTGTTGTTGATGATATGATTATTATAATGTTGACTATATTCGACGAAGGATGGAAGGTCTAGGCTATCGCGCCCCGATGCTTTGTTCCATTCGAGTCACCTAGGACCGGAGTTCCGGGTATTGTGTCTCTTGACGAGCATGCCTAACCGCGTGTGGGATGCTATGGGGTCCCCTTTTCTTACCTACCTCGCTTCAAACATTTCTAGTGGTGGCCCAAGCTGATTTTACCATTTGCAAACCATGCATATATGTCTGTCGGGTCGCTCCTAGCAGATCGACATCCTTTAAAACAACTCGGGCCAGCGGAGACAGAGTTCCTTTGTTGGTCCAAACCTGGAAGCTTGAGGGTATCCATGAAAGGCCAGATATGCGGTACTGTTCCAGATCTAGATGTTTCCATCCAGATCCGGGGACGAAGCACATATCGGTCCCACCGCGACATATGACAGAGCCATATGCCCCGAATTTCCAACATGATATCACAACATTGCAGATACAAGGATACAACATCTCATACAATCGGCATACAACTGCCTCAAATACAATACAACATCGGAAGGTACATGTCTGAGTCCAGACTACAATCAAATGCCTACTGGCAAAGAGAAAAACATCAATCCCATAACCACACGGGTCCAGGCCCTCCGCCGGGATCCGCCTAACTAGTCGTTGTCGAGTCTCCACGTGAAACGTCGATCACCGTACGTGTTGTCGATCTAGAACCCTGAAAAGAGTTTGGGGGTAGTATCATGAGTACAGAGGTACTCAGCATCCAACTGTAGTGGTCAACTGACCCAGCAAAGACTTCATCACTCGTCATTCTAGGACAACTAGTAGTTTACGGTAAGGAAGGAGTAAGTGGTGAGGTTGCTGTCGCACTAGCATTTATGAAGTGGCTAACGATCTAGAGAGTAATATAAGAAGCCAAGAATTCGATGAGGAATCGCCTCCAACAAGTCTTGCTATCAACTACTTACGCAAACATAACACCTATCCTATCCTTGTCCTCTTCTTCGCATCCCGACGAAGAAGAAGCAGTCAAGGCACACACACGTTGATCAAGTTATATTAAGATTATCTCAGTTGTTGTTGTCTATGAGCAAGGAGTAGGTCTCAAGTTGTCCATAACCGTGGACACGGCTTCTCGAAAAGATTTAACCCTGCAGGGGTGTACCAACTGCCCATTACAAGGCTCCGCACGCACGCCCATCTCTCTCAGTTGCTACCCATGACAGGCAACCATTTTATGATTTAGTTCCAAGAGATCCGAAACGACAGGTCCCTCTAGCTAACAACGAACAAATCCGGGTGGCCCCCGGTGAGTCGACATCCAGCTCAGGAGCTGGCCGCGCTCTCGATCTGGTCTCTACCGTATGACTCCAGGTTTGGATTGCCGGTTAATCACACATGGGAAACCGGGTCCTCAGCCGGTCATGATGGGCCAGCAAGGGAACTATGTCCTCAGTGGTCCGGGTTGGTTTAAAAACTACTGGCAGCTGACCAGCACACACATAGTTCCAAATGGGAAATCAGCTTGGGCCACCACTAGAAATGTTTGAAGCTAGGTAGGTAAGAAAAGGGGACCCCATAAAATCCCACACGCGGTTAGGCACGCTCAGTCTTAAAACCAATACCCGGAACTCGGGTCCTAGGTGACTCGAATGGAACAAAGCGTCGGGGCGGGATAGCCTAGACCTTCCATCCTTCGTCGAATATAGTCAACATTATAATAATCATATCATCCACAACAATATAATAATGTGATATCCCAAACCAAGGAGTAACAGGGTAACATCGTAGCATCCTAAGCATGCTTACTAAGCAGGGGCTGAGCAACGAGCAATAGTAACATAGCAATACAAGGTTTGCTGGGAAGGGACATGGCTGTATCGGTTTGAAAGAGGTTGTAAACATGTGGTAGGATCAAACATCGAACCTAACCTATACTAGCATGCAAACCGCTGGTTGAAATAGAATGGATCATAAGTAATGTATAGTCCTTGCCTGTTGATAAGTCGGGTTCCGAAGGTGTAGTGGATCGCAAGCTCGCATCGTCTCCGAAGGTACCCGCGGAAGCACACAAGACGATAAACACTGGAAAGCAATCAACAAGCAAGCACTCTATTACTATGGGGCCACACAAGATCAAGAAGACATCACACGACACGGCAACGCGATACAGATCTATCGTCGAGAACGGTTACTAATAGTTTAAGTGGGGTATCGGTCACACACGATGAATACCGCACGTTTACGATGGTTCAAGTTACTTAGCTTCAGGTGATCAACCAACGGTTATTAACATGGCAACTCAAGCAAGCATGACATAGCACACAAACATGACAAGAGGTGAAGCACAAAGTAAACTACCTAATCTAGTCACTTTAAGTGGGGGGTAAAACCTATACATGGCAACTATTGCGGGCCCCACGATAATTATAACAATTGGTACTGTTCTGCCCCTAAACATATTTTATTATTTTTATGAGCAAGCAAGCAAAAACACAAGGTATACGAAAAACTAATCAAGTTACATATAAGTCACACTCCAAACAGAGTTAAGGTTAAAAAGATAGAAGCAAAACAATTTACGGGCACAATCTGCCAACATCACGAAGCACACTTTAGAGCAATGCACAAACAGGGTAATCAATTCAAACATGCTCAAAAATGATATGGAACTAAAGTAGACATGACAGGGAAGGCATGGAAAAAAGAATCATGCAATTAGGCATCATAGATCAAAAGATATTAAGCATGCAACATGGCATCGGAACGTTACAGACTTAGAGAAAAAAAGAGGTGGCTGTCAAAAACAGCAGCATAACAACTTTGGAGCTCAATAACTATATGACCAGCAAGAATATCATGACAATGCAATACATATAATGGAAGTGGACATGATGCTTAACAATATGCAATTGGAATCACTCAATTTCGATAAACGGTCGCGACACACTCGTCGACCGAAGTTGCAACAAAATAACAGTTTTCAGCACAACAGCACATTAACATCAGGGTCACCACTTTGGAGCAAGATTTAATATAGCTAAAGCACCCAAACATGACAAGTTAAAGCATGCAAATGAAGTACACATGATGCTTAACACATAGGAAAAAGAATCAATGCAATAGGCCTCATGGATTTTTCACAATCATCATGCAAACTTGCAATAAAATAATAACAACAGCATTTAACAGGAAATAATAGCAATTAACGACCTGATGCCCACTTCAACACAGATTTTCAACATCAAGATGGCCTCAAATCAAAATTCTCACAAAATACGGATTAAAGTACACGCAATTCTAAACACTTCGTATTTTGGGCGCAACGCGGTCCGAGCTACGGTTTGATCGTTATTAACGTCGCAAAACAGAACCAGCAGCAAAAATAAAAGGACTTAGCAAAATGAGATAAAGGAAAAAAATCAGAGAGGGAAAAAAAAAGAGACCCACCATGGGCCTTGGCCCATCAGGCCGGCTGGACTCGGGGCTGGGCAGGCCTCTGTTGGGAGGTGGGCCGCGAGGAGGTGGGCCGGCCCACCCGGATGGATCGGGCGAGGGCGCTCGAGCTCGTCCCGTTCTCGGGCAGCTCCGAGCCGGCGGCTGGCGGCGCCGGTTTCCGGCGAGGGGCTTGGGCGGCGCGGAGCGGCAGCTCCTGGAGGCGGCGGTGCAGGACCTGGGACGGGGCGGCGCCGGACGAGCTCCCGCTCGAGGAGGCGCGAGCTCCTCCTGGCCGTCCATGGCGCGGCTCGCCGGCGGCGGCTTCCTTGCGCGGCGGTGGCCTGGGGACAGAGGAGAAATGAGGTGAGGGGAGGGGCAGAGGAGAGGCGCGGGCAGGGCGGCAACCTGGGTGCGGCGGCGGGCGCGGAACTCGCCGGAGTTGGCTGACCGGAGGGAAGCGGCGGCGGTTCCACGGGAAGCAAGCACGTGAGGAGAGAGAGGAGAGAGGTGGGTGGAGTCCAGAGCCGATCTGGGCCATTGGATCGGCCGATCCGACGGTCCAGATCGCAGGGAGCTAGGAATTTCGGGATTTGGGGAGTTTATTGGGCAAATCTGGGCAATTCTTAGGGGGTGGCTGCAATTTTGGTCTAGGGAAACCCTAGAAAGGGGTGGGAGAGTGGTGGTCTTTATATAGCCCCGGTGGCTGGCAGTTTGCGAAAACATCCCCGGTTTTTCTCTCTCGCGCGCGGTGCTCACGTTTCTGGCCGCCGGGGGTCCGCAGTACCTCCGATTCGGGTAAAACTTCGAACTGCGCGATCAGCGCGTCGAGCCAGTGGCGTTCACCTCGCGCTGGAACCGTTCCGAGAACACTTCCAGACGCTCTATAAAAATAACCCATTTAATTATTAAACGGGGTTTTTCGTTCCGTTGGCTACGGCTGGTCTCGTGCGGTTTTCGCGACGGTGATCGGGTTGAAACCCGGTGTCGCAAAGGTCGAGTGTCAGGGTGTCAAGGGTCGGTCTTCGTCCGATACGAGATAAGAGGGGGGGGATAATCGCCGATCGATAAATCGGGGATGCAAACACCGCAAACAAATCAGACAGTCAAAAAATTCACACCGAAAACAAAATTTTTATTTTTTGTGAAATCTGGGCTGTTACAATCCACAATGATGGTTTAGTTACCCCGACCTCGTCCAGACGGTAGAGTCCGATTCGAGAGAGCGGACGGCTACTGAGTTGGATGTCGACTCACCGGGGCCAGCCGGATTTGTGCGTTGTTAGTGGGACCTGTCGTTCCGGATCTCTTGGGACTAAATCGTAAAATGGTTGCCTATCATGGGTAGCAACTGAGAGAGATGGGCGTGCGTGCGGAGCCTTGTAATGGGCAGTTGGTACACGCCTGCAGGGTTAAATCTTTTCGAGAAGCCGTGTCCACGGTTATGGACGACTTGAGACCTACTCCTTCTTCATAGACAACAACAACTGAGATCATCTTAATAAACTTGACCAACGTGTGTTTGCCTTGGCTGCTTCTTCTTCGCCGGGATGCGAAGAGGAGGACAAGGATAGGATAGGTGTTATGCTTGCGTAAGTAGGTGGATAGCAGACTTGTTGAAGGAGATTCCTCATCGAATGCTTGGCTTCTTACCTTACTCTCTAGATCGTTAGCCACTTCATAAATGCTAGTGCGGCAGCAACCTCACCACTTACCACATCCTTACCGTAAACTAATAGTTGTCCTAGAATGACGAGTGATGAAGTCCTTGTTGGGTCAGTTGACCAATACAGTTGGATGCTGAGTACTTCTGTACTCATGATACTACCCCCAATTTCTTTTTCGGGGTTCTCGATCGACAACAGGTATGGTGATCGATGTTTCGTGTGGAAACTCGACGACGACTAGTTAGGTGGATCCCGGCGGAGGGCCTGGACCCATGTGGTTATGGGGATCGATGATTTTCTCTTTGCCACTAGGCATTTGATTGTAGTCTGTACTCAGACGTGTATCTTCCGCTGATGTATTGTATTAAGGCAGTTGTATGCCGATTGTATGAGATGTTGTATCCTTGTAGCTGTAATGTTGTGATATCATGTTGGAAATCCGGGGCATATGACATTGTCATATGTCGCGGTGGGACCGATATGTGCTTCGTGCCCGGATCTGGATGGACACATCTAGATCTGGAATAGTACCGCATATCGGGCCTTACAATCAACAACCTATTATTGCTAAGCTGGCCAAGCGCATGAGAGGGTGGAAGACCAGACACATTTCCTTACCGGGCCGTGTTGAGTTGCTGCGCGGCACAGTATCAGCCATGATCATATTCCAGCTAATGGTTCTGGAACCTCCAAAATGGTTGCTGAAGAAGATGAACAAACTGCTCCGCGGCTTCCTCTGGGCGCAAGACGCTGATGCCACTGTCGGCAAGTGCCTTGTCAACTGGTCGGCGGTGTGCCGCCCACGTGAGTTTGGTGGCCTTGGTTTCCCGGACATTCAGAGGCAAGGACGAGCGCTGCGCTGCCGTTGGAAATGGTTGCAATGGACTGATCAAACCAGACCGTGGCATAGACTACCCCAACCCAAGGATCCTTCCGCCGACGAGCTCTTCCGCGCTTCAACATACGTCATTGTTGGGATGGCCTGTCTGCGTCCTTCTGGGACTCTCATTGGGCCGATGGCCTGCGCCCCATTGACCGGTGCCCGGAGCTGCTGTGCCACTGTACCAAACGCCACCTCTCACTTCATGAGGCCATATTGGACAATCGATGGATGCGGCTGCTGAACCCAAACCCATCACCTCTGGTACTTAGACAGCTCTGCAGCCTGACGGAGATGGCGGCGCGCATTACCTTCAATGGGGAGCTGAAGGATACTCTTGTGTGGCGCTGGACTCAAACAGGGGAGTACACCACCAAATCGGCATACCTGTGTCAATTTGAAGGTTCTCTGCGCTCGGATGACAAGAAGCTAATCTGGTCTGCAAAGGCGACGCCATGGGCCAGGACATTTCTTTGGTTGGCGGCACACGGAAGATGCCTAACTGCAGACAACTTGGCCATCAGAGGGATCACCCACATCCCTGTCTGCTTGCTTTGCAGAGCTGCGCCGGAGACAACAGATCACTTGCTGGTAGAGTGCACCTATGCCAAGCAACTTTGGATTATCATCTGCAACAAACTGAGAGGCCCCTTCTTGCAACTCGCGCCAATGATCAATGCACCCCTGCCGAACCAACCTCTGAAGAACAACTGGAGGACTTAGCTCAACCTACTGCCGGCTGAAGATAAGAAGCTTTGGAAGTCGATCAGCTCCCTGACCTGCTGGATGCTGTGGAAAGAACGTAATAAGAGTGTTCAACGCAACCGAATGCACCGTTCCACAACTCATGGGACGATTCGTGGATGAGGCGCGATGCTGGTCGGCTGCTGGAATAAGCTTGTTAGACAGAATATTCCAGCCGCCCTGACTACTCTCTGGTGCTGTGTTGGTGATTTCCATGATGTTTGCTGGTTGTAACTATGGGAACCCCCCCCCCCCCCACCCCTGATGTAATTCTATCCTCACTAATCATTCAATGAAATATCTGTTAGAAGAATATATTTTCGTCACAAAAAAATCTGTTAGAAGAATATATTTTGAAAAGTAGGCTGCACAAGTGAAATATAGACAGTTGACTTCACCCAGAAGTTTACACATCTTGTCGGCTACTAGGAACAGGAAACAAAAAAATTACACAGATATCGTGTAGTTTTTTCCCCATTTTCATTGTGTATAACATCTAATGTGCATACAAACCTACTAGTTGTAGGTATGGCTTTTTATGGCATGATAGTTGTCATAGTAAACATTACTCTTTCACATACGACATATTATTTCGAAAATATTCAGAACCATGCCGGCTTGAAGTAAAGCTTGTGATGACAAAATAAACAGGAGGATGTAAATTATTTTATCCCTACGGTGTATTTCTTACATGGAATATTTCTGAATTTTGAATTTCTTTCCCACAAGCAGCGAATATCGTTAGGTATGGTCCCCTAATTAATCAGAATAATGAATTACTGTTTGAAGTGAAT
The DNA here is from genome assembly GCA_950022295.1 of Bromus sterilis. Classification (NCBI taxonomy): domain Eukaryota; kingdom Viridiplantae; phylum Streptophyta; class Magnoliopsida; order Poales; family Poaceae; genus Bromus; species Bromus sterilis. The sequence goes on from OX465597.1 coordinate 135,171,796, forward strand.
CCATATCAAGTCCTAATTAACAGAAGTCAGCGACCAAAATGCAACAAGGAATGATGCAAAGATAAAGAGACATTTGAGGCCACCATTTTCCCAGTAAAGAATAATACCATCTAAAGGCTCCAAATCCTCCCGTAAGTTACTACTTAATTTTGTATTTTTATTATTTCCTATAAATTCATACTACTACTGAATCAGTGTTTAAACTTGAGGCTTTTGAAAGCGTTTTTTGGAAGAAAAGGGGTATTGCAATTTAGTGCAGAATGTGTCCTATGATGAATCTTGAATAATCTGGAACACAATTATTGTTTGACAAATGTTCTTGCATGAAGGGAACAAATAGAATATGAGATCAAAAGTTACAAATATAATAATTTCAACTCTAAATCATGCTTTCACATGAGTAAGCTAACAAAGTTTTAAAAAAAGAGGACTTTATTCTATCCATGGATGCAGGCCTGCAGGCGCTCTATGTTCCCTTTTGCTGCCACATGTTTTCAGCATCCCATGAGTTTAATCTCCAGGAAGCTGCCATTACAAGTTTTATTTCTTCTTGCAGAAAATTCTTTATCTGGTGCACTGGATTGGCAAAAGGGGCCAAACAGAATATGATGATGTGTATGAAATAATATATCGCTGCGCTTTTCTTAACATGGAAGAAACTGTGTGTGTGTGAGCACAGTTCCATTATCTGACATATTCGAATGCAAAGGGGGACGGAATGTTATCTCTTAAGTTTCTGGTATGGCTTCTCTCCCTAAAATGAAAAAGTTTGGACATGATATGCTACAACTTCATACCATGTTGTATTTGCAAAATAATTAAATAAATAAATAATTTTGTAATGTGAAGCACTGGCTGGCAGCATACGACGACATCATCCTGTTAAGATATGCAGCATGAGATTCTGTGGGACTTTCTCGTGTTTCAGGGCCCTTCTTTCCGCGTCTATTTGATGCTAATCTGAAGCACTACCGCACTAGCTCAAACCTCATGGAATATGGGAATCCAAACATAACAATCTTCCTCCATTTCCCCTTCCTTTTCTTTCTGGAAACACTGAAGACAAGGTGTTGGTGTAAGACGCAGTGCAAACGAACGGTACACATATTGCCACTGGCAAAAATTGATACATACCTCAGTAGCTGAAAAATCAGAGTATACTGTGATTGTGATCGATAATGACAAGCTCGCAGGCTGAACGTACCTTGCGCCCATCCCATCCATGGGCTGGAAAGTGCAAAAGCGGAGCCAGGGACAGGGAGGAATAACATCGAACAGCTAGACGGCACTATTTGTGAAACGGACGAAGCACGTAGGAGAACTGCGACCCCAATATATTCCAATTTCATCTCGGAGTTGAGAGGGCTGTGAAAGAATTCGTGTGTGCACGCGTGTCGCCGTCGTCTTGGTTGTGGCCGCGGCAGCCTATCTGATCCGGTACCTAGGCGGCTCTCTTCTACGGCGGCCGTTGGCCTAGGGGCATCCTTTTTTCCTTTTACGGGCAGCGACCGCTGCCAAATTCAGCGGCGCCGTCGCACTCAACTCATGGGCAGGGCTTGTTCACTCCAGTCACTCGGCAATCGGCATCGGTTCTCACCGTTTCCCAGATTCACCACGGCGCCAACGCCATTTGTTGGAGATCGGACGTGTGTCGATACTTGGTCGCATCTGCGATCTTGCGTACGTCCGTACGTAGACGTACGTAGTGACCATCTTTTTTCTTTTCTTTTTGATAATTTTTTTAGGGATAGTTTTTTTTAGAAGATAGTATCATGCAACGCTTATATACACTAGGAAATATGCCCGTGCGTTGTAACGAAAAAAAAACATATAATTCTAATCTATAAGCATTGATCATGATCATCTCTCCTAGTTTCATGTCTTATATATCAATACAGAATCATATAAATTCTTCATATCCATGTCACCGCATATTTACGTTGACCATATGATACACTTGTGACTGAACTGTGCTAATGCAAATGAATGTTTAATGGATGGTGTATTTTTAATAAACATTGACCATATTTTAAATATATCCTATTCAAAATATATATAGCTTCATAAAAAAAATTCTCACAACCGTTTTATGAAATAATAGTAATAATTAAAAAGCAAAGAGAAAAAAAGATAGAAAACCGCTCAAGTGAGGAAATTTTGTTTAAATCCCACAATCATTTATTTATCATACAATATTTGATAGCACGTCCTTTCATATTTAATTAGTCACATGATAATCCTTTAATTTATTATCATGCCGCCGCAGAACCCACAATCCATTCTCATCATGAAACATTTAACCTTGCCTTTTATGCATCCGTTTAATTAGCACTAAATAATCATTTCTTTTAATTAGCCTCTCATATTTTAAGCTTCATGCAGCATTTTAAATACCATGTATTTCTTTCATTTTTCCATGTCCTCCATCTTAATATGCAAGAAGAGTTAATTCCTTCATATGGTTGATGCATGTCATGATTCCAATTTACTTAGCCCACCACCACCGGTACACAAATTTCAATCCTTATTTGCATCCCCTTCGTATTAATGTCTCACGTTCCATCATCTAGTTATTAATTGCCCAAGCAACTTTTTTTAGGGGTCTCAAAGAAGCTTGCTGATTGTGTAGCAAGACAAGAATGTTTATAAAGTGGTAAAAAGTAATGTTAAGTAGCAAGGTGGGATTATTTAAAACTAATTAGGCAATGAATTGTTGTTTTTGAGCCTTGAGCAGAGAGAAAGCAACACAAAATCTAGAGATTTCAGCGTAGTTGGGCCGGCCCACGAACTTCGCTTCTGAAACTTATGGAGCAAACTGTTTTGTTTTTCAGCCTATGTAGTGGAGTGCGGGTTGATTCTCTTAAAAGTCAGGGACCTTTTTACAAAACGTACAAAACGGAAGGAGCCTACAGACTGGACCGCAGGTTGATTCTTGTAGAATCCAGAGGTGTTTTCGCAAAAGTAACCGACGTAAGGAGAAACTTACCTGTCTTTATTATTAGGGAAAGATTTAGAGCATCTCCAGCCGTACGGCCCCCAAGGGCATTTTTTCGGCGATTTTATCGCCACTTGGAATGCGCCGGCGGAAGTTTCGGCTGTGGACCAATTTGTTTCCCAGTCGCGTACCCATTGGTCTGGCGAGTAAAAAAATCGAACGGGAAAAATTAACAAAATTTACTCGATTTGGGCAAAATATAGGCGAATTCATAAATATATGTGCGAATTTTACATAAAACATTAATAAAAAAAGATATATTTCATGCCGAGGATGCGGTAGATCTCGGCTGTGTAGTCGTTGTCGTCGTCACTAGGCGGCTCGTCCTTCGGCACGGCGCTGCTGCTGCACCCTGCGCCGCCGATGGACGGCAGCCTCCTCGTCCTCCTCATCCTCAGCGACGCTGGATCCTCGTTGTCGCTGGCATTGAGGACGACCACGACGTTGCTGCTGTTGCCCTGCGCCTGGCGCTGCTGCGGCCCGTGCCACGCCATTTCCAGGCGAGGGTGTAGTCCTCGTCGGCGGCTAATAACGTGCGAGATAGCGCTCCTCGTTGGCTACCCAAAGTGGAAGGTTGAGATGTAGCGTAGCAGTAATTTCCCTTGGCAAAGATACCAAGGTTTGAGATCGACCAGTAGGACTCCAAGATCGACAAATAGGTGGTAAAATGAACAATGACGCCGTTCACAACTCAAGGTTGCTTACTTTACTTGGACCTGGACATACACAATAGCTTTGCTCCCAATGAATACATAGAGGTTGTCAATCTCTTCGGCCTTGTTGTTTACAAAGGATTAAACGCAACACTACTGGAAAAACAGCTATAGATAATATTGACACTAATGACGCACTATACATGTGGTGCGCCATTACTATTTAGTAATGGCGCACCATGTGCAGGTGCGCCATTAGTAACCTAAACAGTAATGGCGCACCTGGTGAAAAGTGCGTCATTACTATGTTTGACCAAGGTTTGACCCATTCCTAGACATAGTAATGGTACACTTTTTATAAGTGCGCCATTAGTAAGGTGACATAGTAATGGCGCACCTGGTGAAAGGTGCGCCATTACTATGTTTGACCAAGGTTTGACCCAGTCAAAGACATAATAATGACGCACTTTGTAAAGGTGCGCCATTACTATGTCAAACTTAGTAATGGCGCACCTTTACAAAGTGCGCCATTACTATGTCTTTGACCAAGGTTGACCCAGTCAAAGGCATAGTAATGGCGCACTCTGTGAAGGTGCGCCATTCCTAACTTTCTGAGGTGGCCAAATTTTTTACCAAATGCACCCCCCCTCCGTGGACCGCCTTTTCAGTTTAAAAAAAATTAAACGAAAATGATAGAAATGTCAAAAATAAAATAAAATAAATAAGATTCCCATGAGATATGTGGTCTAGTTGTTAGGAAAATTTAGAAACATGAATTTTGACTTTTTTTGCAAAATCTCTCGAGAATTGTGTAAAATGGGCTTAACTTTTGCATACGACCTCCGATGAAAATGTTTTTTATATGAAAAATCATCTACTCGAAAAGTTATATCCAAATTCAACCGGGTGTAACCCGTTGAACATTTTTAGAATCCTCAAAAACCTAACAGAAAATAAGTTACGAGGCATTGAAGATCTAGAGGGCAAAAAAATGAAAAATAATTCAATCTTACTAATGGCGCACTATTTGAAAAGTGCGCCACTAGTAACAGGAAAAAAATTTGATTTTTTTTTTAAAAAAGTTCAAAATATGATAGGACACTGGTCGGTAAGTTTCAAAAAAAAGTTTACCATTTCATCACACCCATGAACATGAACAAGGTCCTAGACATGAACAAGGTTTAATAGGATTGATATGATACATATATCAACAAGTGTTTGTGAGGTGAGGTGGGGCAAGAGGTGAATGGAACTAAGAAGTTAAGCGTGCTGGGGCTGGAGTAGTGTGAGGATGGGTGACCCTCTGGGAAGTTTGACCACGAAGTGCAGTTTGACTTGAGATTAAGCCGTAGTGACTCGAGATTAAGAAATAAAAAAAAATAAAAAAAATTGAAAAAAAATATTTAAAAAATTGAAAAAAAGTTAGTAATAGCGCACCTTAGATAGCAATGTGCGCCACTACTATGTTCCCTCCTTCCAAATTCAAAAATATGGGTGTCCAGTGGCGCACCAGTAGAGGTAGTAATGACGCATATCCGGTGCGCCATTACTAGCACGCCATTACTAACACTTAGTAATGGCGCACATTCGGTGCGCCATTACTATCTGAGATAGTAATCTCAGATAGTAATGGCGCACCGAATGTGCGCCATTACTAAGTGTTAGTAATGGCGTGCTAGTAATGGCGCACCGGATGTGCGCCATTACTAGCAAAAATAGGTGCGCCATTAATAGCCATTTTTCCAGTAGTGCAAGGGGATAATGATTGTGCTAATTGCAACGGAAAGTAAAAGTAGTAAATAAAGTGGAGGTGTAAACAGTGGTGGAAATATGGACCAGGGTCCCATGATGTTCACTAGTGATGTCTCTCTCCCAAAAGACGATAAATAGATAAGTTGGGTGAACAAATTACAGTTGGGCAATTGACAGAATTATAAACGCACCGCAATGCTAATTATTCTACTGGAAAGTTAGAGGCTCGAGAGTATGGGAAGTACGCCAAGACATGTAGACTGAAATACATCAACATCTACACACTAATCATCCACCTTGAGATATCTATCCAGAACATCTCGCTGGTATTAAGTTGCGAGCCCCACCCAAAGTGTAAACTCAAAGCAACAGGCAACTGCATTAACAAACTTTGCGTAAGGTAAACAATCCTTGCAACCATGATTACAAGCACCGCTGCTTTCTCCCTAGTGGCAACAACACATCCCCTAGTCTCATGTTTATGTCACTCAAGCTAGACGTCGGGGGGCATGAACCCACAATCATGCATAGACGCTCCCTCTTAGAGTTACTATCTACTACTTGGCCAAAGCAATAAAAAGTAACGAAGAACATGAAAAACTTACTCAAGAACAAAATATAAAAGGTAAACCAAATATATAACTCATCACGATCTGAACATAATCTCATAATCCATAGGATCCCAACAAACACAACATAGCAACAGAAGAAAGAATTACATAGATGCCTTGATCATGTAGGGAAGCTCACAAGGGCTAAGAATTGAAGCACAAGATTGGAGACAAGACATCACATAGCTACTGTTCATGGACCCATGATCCAAGGGGGACTACTCACGGCACATCCGCGAAGCGTTCATGGTGGTGGAGAAGCTCCCGGTGGTCCTTCTTCCCTCCGGTAGGGTGCCGGAAAGGAGTCTTTGTTGCTCCCAATCTTGGAAGCGCGGCGGCGGCGGAACAGAGAGGAAATTCGTGATGTGGGGTTCTCCTCGAGGGTTTCCTGGACGAGGAGGTAATATAGGCCAAAGGGGGCAGCCAGGGGGTGGCCCCACCTCCTAGGCGCCCGGGTGGCGCGGTCAGGGAGGGGCCGCGCCACCTGGCCGCCTAGGTGCCAGGTGCCCACCCAGGTCCTCCTTCGGGGCTCCGGAAGCTTCCGTCTCGCTGATTTTTTATATGATTTTTCTGGAATTTTTTGGGGCTCTGAAAATTGGGGTAAAAACCTGCAACTTAATGACATCAGCAGAAGAAATTGGCACTGGGTGCACTGAGTTAGTAGGTTAGTCCAAATATGTGTAAAATGATATGAAAGTGTAGCAAAAAATGTAGCAATGTCACATAAAAGTGCATGGAGCAAGCATAAATTATAGATACGTTTGGGACGTATCAACATCCCCATGCTTAATTCCTGCTCGTCCTCGAGTAGGTAAATGATAACACGGATAATTTCTGTGGTGACATGCTAACACACATATATAACAACTTCAAAGTAAAGTGAGTAAGATGTGCAATTCAAGTCAAGATAATAACAAGAAAGAGTCTATATCTAGTATTGAAACTAGCAAAGTATGAACATAAGAGTGCAAGAGCTCTCGCTGTCCGTGACTCGAATGTCTCCAAATGGTGTTTGCGTGCAAGCAATGGGAGATGGGATTTAGAGAATAATAAATAATATATAATTTAATTGAGAATCAATCTACTAAAACTTCACACTTGGTCTCCTTTGGAATCTTATTTTGACTCATCCCCAGACCACTAATCAGGTACAAGTCAAATCCATCATCTCCCTTTCGACTTTGAGCAGTCATGCAATGGATGAGCGCGAGCAAGATACGTTGGTACTTAGGATGGCAAAGATAAAAATGATGGGGAAGGTAGACAAAAAGGTGTGAAAGGCTCACATCAATGAGGACAATCATAGGAGAGAGAAGGACAAATGATAAATATGATGTGAGGAGTAGGGATTGCCATGCAACGGATGCACATATGAGCTAAGGTAAACTCTTCAATGGAACTAGTGGGGGTGCATCCAACTTGCTGGCTCATGAAGACCTAGAGCTCATTTGAGGAGGCTCATCCTTGGAATATGCAAGCCAAGTTCTATAGTGTAAGGATCCCCACATAGTTATGCATGAATGATAATCTCTATGGAGTACAACTATGACAATGGAGTACGAGTGTGGATCTTTCAAAATGAATAGTAGTGTTGCCCCCTTCTCTCTTTTATTTCTTTTTTCTAGTTTTTCTATTTTTTTGTATTTTTGTGGCCTCATTGGATCTTTCTATTTATCTCTCATTTGTCCTCTTTGGGATCTTTTCCTCACTTAAGGGCAACACTCTGTATTTTACAAGAATATAGAAGATCTTCACACTTTACAAAAGCACTCAACATAAAGAAAGAATGAAAATTATCATGATATATGCAAATGTATGTCTCTGCCAGTTTAGCAGGATATGCAATGATACTAGCGCATCATGTAGCGACAATAATGGCAAAGCACAACTAGCATGCGACTCCTCGATCAAGAAAAAGCATGTATGACATGAAGATCAAGTCATGAGATGGTGAATGTTGCATGGCAATGTATCTCGGAAAGGCTATGGAAATGCCTTGATAGGTAGGTATGGTGGATGTTTTGAGGAAGATATAAGGAGGTTTATGATGACAGAGCGTATCATGCCAAGGGTTTGGATGCACCGGCGAAGTATGTACCAACTCTCAAGGTGAGAAAGGGAAATGCTCGGTACCAAAGAGGCTAGCCAAATATAGAAGGTGGAAGTGCCAACAATCGAATACTTGCGTTAGTCCGAAGAACTCATGCACTTATTATCGGTAACTCTATATCTAATCGGGAGGTTCACAAAGAGACGAGTACCCGGAGGAGGAGTGTATGGGGGTTTGGTTATCCTTGCGCATCCTCGGCCCATGGTACGTGAGGGCACTCTATATATTCCAACCCCTCCATAGGTTAGCGATCCATCTAGTAGCTAGAGTTCTCAACTAATTTTTGTAGTTTTTTGGAAATAAGCACGGATTGCCCAAAATACGACACCTATCACTAATAGGCTCAAGATCCTGGCACCAAAAGTCCAAACATTACTCAAATCAATACCTCAAAACTATTGCATGTTACTACTACACTTGTAATAGCAACCTTAATTACCTACTCATACAAGACACACAACTCAGTGCAACAAGACCACTCTCTAAACAAGATAAGCATGAAAACTAAGAAAGTTCCTAGAACAACCTAAATAAAAGCTCTTTAAAAGATAATCATGAAAACTATGAGCTAAGCATGACAACAACTATGAAAAGATAAAGAACACACAAAAAGATAAGCATGAAAACCTATGTTGTGTTCTAGGGTGGAGTGGAGCGTGTTTCTCTCCCAAACAATGAAGGCTAGGATCCAACTTGTTATGAACAACAAGCAAAACTAAAACAAACTAAAAAGTAAAGAGCGAGACGGTCCAAGTTTAGCACATAACATATGAAGTGATAAAAATATAGCATGGAGAAGGACGGACTGATGATTGTTGATGGAGAAGGGGATGCATGGGGGCATCCCCAAGCTTAGATGCTTGAGTGTCCTTGGATATTTCTTGGGGTGCATGGGTGCACTGAGTTAATAGGTTAGTCCAAATATGATCAAAAGTGTATGAAAGTGTATATAAAACATAGCAATATCACACAAAACATGCATGGAGCAGGCAGAAATTATAGATACGTTTGGGACGTATGAAGTACTCGAGTCCAACTATCCAAGTCTCCCAAACAATACACCACTATGGACCCTTCCTCGATTTCCCACGAGAAAGAAAACCATAGCACTCACACTTATCTTGGCAAGTTTTAGAGTAACCGTTGAAGTTGTCTAATAATCAAGGACAGATAACCAAGTAGTCCATTACCGCGGATGCGGCTATTCGAATAGTTTCTTAACACTGCAGGGGTGTACTACTACACACACATGAGCATCAGTTACCGCCAGGTCTCGTCACCATTCAAGGGGTGCCGCGAGGATGATCACCACAACTGTTACCTCATAGCCGATCTAGTCCAAGAAAGCCGCATATCTGGGTTGGTTACCACTATCGTGAACCCGGCCGGTTTACCGAAGTGGACCCAGACGATTTGTGCGTGGTGCAAAAGCCGGTCTCGGTTGAGTCGTTCTCTCACTTAGCAGCCAGGCCAAACCTACCATAACTCCGAACTATTGCGACATCTAGACATCGAAACATGATGAGTTAATAGGTTGTGAGGGGTCAGTGAGCCCAATGCGTGGTTGTACTGTTTGTCTTGGATCACTACACAACAACTCGGACGTAAGGAAGTGTTCAACGAGACAACCCACTGTGTACTCCTACACAAACTCTCATCGTTCACCTTGTTTAGGTCTATAACATCCCAAAATTCTCCGAATTTTGGAATGTTAATAAAATTAAATAGATAATGACTGTTTTCTTGATGTGTTTGATTTTCTCTGGGATTTAAAACTTTTTGGAGTTTATTGGATATTAAAAGGAGAGGGAATAAAAGGGCATTCCCTAATATTCATAATTGGGGTTTTTGGAATTTATTATTAAAAAAAAACCAACAAAACAAATGAGAGAAAGTAATATGACTCCTTCAACATATTGAAAGGTTGGAAAATGTTTTAAATCATTATTGGAATCCTTCTGAATATTCAAAACATTTTTCAACTCAAGGAAATTCATTTGAGAGGATATAAAATGACTTATCCCTTTTTAATAAAGTTGGAAAATATTTAGAATATTACTTTAAAGTTTTTAAAATTTATTATTAGTATTATAAATAGCTCTAAAATTATTTTAGGGATTTTATAAAGCTAAAAGAGTTTTTATTCCATTGAAATGATTTATTAAATATTTTAAAAGGGTTAAAAAAGTATTCCAATGGGATATTTTTATTTTTTCTAAATTATTTATTGGTGTGACAATTTTAAAATTTATATTTAATTATTTAGAAATGGTTTGTCAATGCTTTTGACCAAATAAAAATACTTTTAATAATTTATCGGACTTTATTTGATTTATGAAAAGTATTTTATATTTAAATAAAGTATTTAGAAAATATTTTTATTTTATTTCACTTTTTGGAAAATGTATTCATTAAATAAAATTCTTTGTATTATTTGATGAATTTAGAAATTTATTTCATATTTTTCTGATGAGTATTTATTTTTCTACAATTATTTGAAGTTTCGGTTTTTAAAGAAAAAGGAAAAGTCCGTAGCCCGGCCCAGTAGTTTGTTTCCGCCCGCGAGCGCAATTCGAGCCCGTTTCGTTTTTTTCTTTTCTTCTCTGGTTATAAATTGTTCCAGATTTTCCTTTTTTTCCTTTTTCTTTTTTTGGAAAATTTAGAAACCCTAAAAACTGCTACGCGGGTCCCGCCGCCGCCGGAATCTCGCCGGACCGTCGTCGCCGCTCGCGCCGCTCGCCGCCGCGTCGCCGGAGTCGCGCCGGCCGACGCCCCGCCCCGCGCCTCCCGTGACGCCGCAGCCTGAGCCGGCCAGCGCGCCGCCCTAGTCGGCAGGCTGCCACCGCCGGCCACCCCGTCTCCCCGCGCCGCCGGAGTTCACTCCGGCCATCTCCGGAGCGCGCTGCCCCAGTCGCCCACGAGGCCGTGCCGCGCCGCCGCCCCTCCCATGCGCGCGCCGGCCGCCTCTCCGTCGCCGCGCCCCCGTGCCGCACCCTCGCCGGACCCCCCACGTCGTCGGAGCCGCCTCCCCACACCCTCGCCGGAGAAAAACGGAGTTCGCCGGAGTCAATTCCGGCCAGATCTGGTCCCAGGGACCCGATCGCTTTTTGCGAAAGAATTTTATTTGCGAACAGGTCCTTTTGGCAGAAAACCCCCCCGCACCGTACTCGCAATATCTCCCACACCGTAAGTCGGATCGAGGTGAAACTTTTTGCTACACGCTCGTTTTGTTCTTTACTTTATCATGGAATAAAGTGTTGCACACTTTGCACACTTTTGAATTTGAATTTATTTCAAATTCAAATTCAAATTCCGGTGGCCGTATCTTCTAAACCGTGGATCCAAATCGAGTGATTTTTTTTGCGTTGGATCACTCGTGTCATGTAATTTTTGTCTATATCATGTGTACACAAAAATTCAAATGTTTCATGATCTGTTTAAATTCAAATTGAATTCAATTTTTCACTTGCTATGACCTGCGTTGTAGTAATTCGTTTCACGTGATTCTTTTTGCATATTGGATCATATGAGACATCCTATCGGAAATATCCACACACCATTCATATTGCTATGATATTTACCTTGACTTCACAATGCCTTGATCATAATCTTGTTCCGACAATTCTTTATCCGTGGACTCTCTCAAGTTCATGTTCCACTGATCACTTTCGAGCACATCGACACCTTTACTCTTCAAAACCTTTTCGTTTTGTTGCGAAAACCTTTGTGTTTGTTTGTTGATCTTTTGTTTGTCTCGTTGTGATGTGATTGCTTATTCGAGTTCCTTCGTTGCGATAGATTTGCTCGGAGTGTGACGAGTAGAGTTGACTGGACCATGAGAGCGAAGAACTTCACCGAATGGAAAAGGCAAGTTACACTTTGACCATACCTCAACCTATATTTTCTATTATGCATGTAGCAAATTATCACTCTATGCATGTGTAGGATTATATATTAGTTATGATTTAAACCTAGTAGGATAGCCATATGCTCTGACCTTGTATTTCATTGTCGCCCTAGGATCGTGGTTGTTATATACTGCTATTGCTTTGTAGACGGGGATTGGTTGAGTTATCATTTGAGCTATGGGAGGATTAATGACTTGACTAGAAAACTTAAATAGAAATCACCTCTGGACGGGAAGGGAAGGCATCCTGGGGCTCGTGCCTTGGATCAGGAGAGACCAGGGCTAAATGCTTCCCGAATGGTTGTTTTGGTGGTGAACCGGGTGCGTCATGGCGCGTACCCTCTGAACGCAGTGGGCGCCGTCCAGGCTCAAAAAGATCGGACAGACAGTGTGACTAGTAGCTTCCATGTACAACCACTGGCTATATGGGCTCTGGCTTAGATGAGTAAGTTGTGGGGAACCTGGCCCTGGTAGCTAGCTGATGTAGATATGATAGGTGTACCGGCTACCAAAGGGTGGAGGCAACCTCTTCTGAAAGACTATGTCTCAATCTTCGGGTTGAGTCCAGTGGGGAAAGTGTACAAACCTCTGCAGAGTGTAAAAAACTGATCATGATTAGCCGTGTCCACGGTTACGGACAACTTTGAGCAACTGGGCATTATTGTTGTTGGATGGTCTTGACAGATAATTCACCTTATTAATAATTTGAGTGGGAACTTTTAATAAAGGGATGGTTGGAATTGGTGTAGCCCGATTCAACCATACTTAGGACTAGCAAGATAAATTACAATTTGATTAGTTCTAGTATGTGAGGGAAAAACTGGGTTTCTGCAAAACTAAAGTATAAGCCTTTCCTTTGACTTACCTTGCATGTAGCGATAGGTCTGTTATATCATTTTTTTCGTGTGACTTGCCGTACAAATCAGATGTACTGACCCGTTGTCGGGCTGTAACCTTCGGTGTTGTAGGATTGAATACGACGAGTAAGTGGTACGATGTAGGGTTACGATGTCTATACTCAACTTGCCGGTGGAGTTGATAGACGCCACGAAGCTTTTATTGTTTTCCGCTGTATTTTATTTGTAAGCTAGCCTTGAGCTATGCAGGTATGTTTATTTGTAATACTGGATCTTCGATGTAATATATATATGACATGTGGTTTATTCTTGATATTACATCTTGTACTGTGTGTGCTAGCTATTGATCCAGGGATTAGCACAGAATGCACAGAGACTTGGATTCTTATTGAATCGGGTCGTTACAAGGACCAATTCACCAACACATTTCCACCATCTTTGACATGATCACTACCATCCCGACTCACATAACAGTATCAACATTGTATCACTCTAAGAACGCAATAAGCTGTAACAGTTGCAGGGGCCACATGATCAACAATCAACTCCTAAATCTGCTAGGATTGTGGTTTTCTTACTACTATGAGAAAATGATAGGTCATGCAAAGGAATGGGTTCAACTGTGCGGTTGCAACGCATCATGGTGACATCCTAAACATGCATAAGCTAGAAAGATAGGGAAATGGGTTTTATCGACATGATCAATGGGGTTTTCTTGCCTTGCTGACGGGGATCGCCTTGATAGTCTTTTGCTTCAGGAATCACCTCAGGTTCCGGTTCCACCTCTACCGATATCAATAAGGACATGAAGTAACAATCAATACATGTAGAATGCACAAACACATGATCAAGTGGTGTAATAGGATGTAAATGGGTGCTGATGTGTTGTTCATTCCATTTAAATGAAGTGCATGGCAAAGGGTTTGCAAATTCAACTCCATATTTGAATTTTAATAGGATTCATATGCACATTTGCTACTGTTCCCCCATTTTAAAATGTTCAAACATGAAAAAAGTGCATATTCAGAATCCTTTTATTTTTTCTGATAATTTTCCATATATTATATCTTTAATTTAGAGTTATGGTTAATTTTCTATGATTTATTGAAGTTTGGGTATTTTCTAGAATTTGTAATAAATAGAAAAGGTTTTACTACATCAACATTGTGTCATGCTGTCGTCACCAGTTGACTGAGGTCAAAATAACCAGTGGGCCCAGGATCTCAGTGTCACAGTGTTAACTTCCGATTAGTTTTAATTAACAGAGGGTTAATTAGTGGCCTTGGGCCCATGTGTAAGTGGCAGCAGGGGGTGATTTGTGGCTAACGACGTTGCCACGTCAGCGTCACCGGCGACTATTCGACACGGCGGCGACGAGCGGGACGGCGACTCAGGGCACCAAATGATTCACCAAGACCACCAAACGGAAGCCCTCACAGGCGCACGTAGATTGGAGCTGGGCAGGGCCACGGGGGTGGACGGAATCCATGCCGGCGACGAGCCCTAGCGGCGGCGGAGCCACGACGTCGACGAAGACGGCGATGCAGTGTGCGGTCAGACGCGGGAGTAGGTGTGTTGCGCTCCTGGGAGGTCCAGGAACACGATGCGCGACATAGCTTGGACGGGGGCACTGGAGCTAGCATGGCGGCGACCATGGAGGCGGGTGAGCTTGGATCCAACGGCAAATCACGATAGAGACTTAGGGGGAGAAAAGGGAGAGTCGTGGAAGCTGCGAAAGATCACCAGGAAGCTCATGGTGAAGACGTCAAGCTCGGAGATGCTTGGACGGCGGAGGAATTTAACTGCAACACTCGGCGGCCAGAGATGGGGACAAAGACGATGGCGGGGCCTTGGGGGCGTCTGGGCTCGCTATCCTCTGCACAGTGACGATGTTGAAGACGGCGGAGTCGATGGACACAACGGCGGGGCTCGAGGTGCTCACTGGCCGCGTAGGCGCACGGTCGTGCTCCGGCGATCTCACGGGCGGCGGGGAAAAATGGTGAGGGAGAGAAGGGAGATGTCTCCCAGGGGGGAATGGACGCGGGAGGCTTCTAGGCGTCTGCAGGCGCGAAGAGGTGGCATGGGGAAGAAGCTGCGTGGCCAGGGGCTCGTTGGCGGCATCCTTGCATTTCACCGAGCAGCTTATGGGCGCGGGGAAGAAATGACAAGGTGGGAAGGTGGGCTGGGCCAGGTGCAGGTAAGTTGGGCTTCTTTCTCTCTTTGTCTTTTCTTTCTTTTAGTTTTCTTCTTCTATTTGTTTTTCTCTGATAAAGAAATACCAAGGCATTTTATTAAATCCCCAAATCTTTTATATGGCCTTATGTGACATGTAACTAGTCACTCCCAATATTTGAGCTTTTTTGAAATTAAAAAATATTTGAATTCAAATGCATGTAGGGGTTTTATTTAATTCCAAAGCACTTCTTGGTTTTTTGACAAATCAGTGAGCATTGAGTGGGACCCACTCCACTTGATATGTGATCTCACTTAAATATGGAACTTTTCAAAAATACTAGAATATTTTTTGGAGAAACTTTTAAAGTGGCCATTTGAATAAATTCATTGGGGGGGAGTTTCCTTCTCCAATTTCAATTTCTTTTGAAATTTTAACATGACGCAATGAAGCACTTGAATCCTAGCACATGCCTAAACAGAGGGTGGTGAGAACTCGCCCCCACTCAAAAGAATATCGTCCTGAGATTCATAAGTCATCGGGAGGAAGGTGGGGTACTCGTCACAGAGACAGTCTTCTCTTTCCCATGTGGCTTCTTTCTCCGAGTGGTATGACCATTGCACTTTCAAAAACTTGATCTTCTGACGGCGAGTGCAACGCTCTGCTGAATCAAGAATACGAATGGGGTACTCTCGATAATAAAGGTCAACTTGTAGATCAAGAGATTCATGGTCGACTTCGCGGATGGGGTCCTTGAAGCAACGCCTGAGTTGTGACACATGGAACACACCATGTACTCGAGAAAGGTGCGGGGGTAGTTCAAGTTGGTATCCAACTTCTCCAAGTTTAGCAAGAATGCGGAAAGGTCCAATATAACGTGGGGCCAACTTGCCTTTGATACCGAATCGTTGGGTTCCCTTCAGAGGAGTAACCCGGAGGTAAGCCTTCTCATCCAGATTGTAGCTCTCTTTCCTATGATGACGATCATAGTAGCTTTTTTGACGAGACTGAGCGGCTTTCAATTGATCACGAACAATGCGAACTTACTCTTCTGCTTCCTTGATCATATCCAGTCCAAAGAATTGTATTTCACCAGTTTCTGACCAGTTTAAAGGTGTTCGACATCTTCGTCCATAGAGGTATTCAGAAGGAGCCATGTTCAGACTAGATCGGAAACTATTGTTATAAGCAAATTCGGTGAATGGAAGAGACTTCTCTCAATTCTTTCTGAAAGTGATAACACAAGCTCTGAGCATGTCTTTGAGAATTTGGTTAACCCTTTCAACTTGACCCCTAGACTGGGGATGGAAACTTGTACTAAAGGAGAGATGAGTTCCCATAGCATTCTGAAAACTTTCCCAGAATCTAGAGGTGAAAAGGCTACCACGATCAGAATTGATTTCCAAAGGAACACCATGAAGATACACGATTCTTGAGACGTACAAGTCCGCTAACTGGCTAGAAGTTATAGACTCGCGAATAGGAAGGAAGTGAGCAACTTTGGAAAGTCAATCAATGACTACGAAGATGCCATCATTTCATTTTTGGGTTTTTGGAAAGCCAGTGATGAAGTCCATACTGACTTTGTCCCATTTCCACTCGGCAATAGGCAATGTTTGAAGAGTGCCAACGGATCTTTGATGTTCGGCCTTAATGCGACGACAAACATCACATTCAGCAATGAACTAAGAAATTTTTCATTTCATCCTAGTCCACAAAAATATCTGGCGTAGGTCTCTGTACATCTTTGTGCAACTAGGATGAATCGAAAGGGGAGTGTCATGAGCTTCCTTAAGAATCAGCCTCCTAAGATTATATTTTCGTGGTATCCCTAATCGAGTGCCAAAGAAAACGACACCTTGATCATTTATGGAGAAACATTTAGCAACTCCTCTAGCAATGTTCTTCTTGATCTCTCGAATACCACTATCACGTTTCTGGGTGGATATGATTTGATCCTCAAGGGTTGGTTTCGCCACCAAGGTAGATAGGAAGCCATGAGTAACTATCTCAAGATTGAGCTTTCGAAACTCCTCATGAAGAAGTGGTTGATACTATTGTAACATGAGGTTGTTACAATTCGACTTACGACTTAGTGCATAAGCCATGCCATTGGCTTTGCCTGGGGTGAAAGAAATTCCTAAGTCATAATATTTATGAACTATATCCAGCGTCTTTTCCTGAGATTAAGATCTGGCTGGGTGAAATATGTATTTGAGGCTTTGGTGGTCGGATATATCTCACAACGATTACCAAAGAGGTAATGTCGCCAAGTCTTCAAGGCATGAACTACGATAGCGAGTTCAAGATCATGGGTAGGGTAGTTCTCTTCATGTGGACACAACTGGCGTGAAGCTTATGCTACCACATGTCGATCTTGCATAAGTATGCAGCCTAACCCTTGCCGTGAGGCATCACAGTAGATTTGGAAATCCTTGTGGACATCTGGGGGCACAAGCACGGGGGCAGAAGTTGTAACAGCCCTGACAAGGATTGACCTCGGCAAATCCCATGGTTGGGAACCCTGGGTTAGATCGTAGAGGAGATGTGCAGGTTGGCGATACTAGTCGGCTAAGAGGAGAAAGCACTTCCTGCGCGATTGTATTATAATGAAGGCGATTACAGTGGAGGTCCAGGCGAGATCGCTCAGGACCGGAGGCGTAGCTATGAGATTCGATGCCCTAGACGTCCCCTCTCCCATCCTTTATATACTAGACTGGGTCGCAAGGAGTCCGTCTAGGTTTAAAGAGAGGGTTTCCTAATCTATCTTCAGTCTTGGACGCAAATTCACGGTTTCCATGATCGTCGAGGACTCCTTATGGAGGTTGCCTCGAGTGGGCCATGTGTGGGCCGGTCGAGGATTTCAGTGGGCCCTCTAGCTTGATACGCACCAGGTACCCTCATCTGTAAGAGTCGTGGGGTCACCCCCTTGTCAGTAGCCCCCGAGTTCCTAGGGGACTCGAAGAGTCGCCCAGGTACTCGAATCCATAATTGCTTTCATGCATGCAACGCAGCTGCGAGTCGTCGACTGTTTGCCATAAAAGATAGTTTAGTCGAGGGATGATAAGCTAGAGAGGCCCAAGGTAGTCGACTGGTCGAGCCATGGTGAATTTGTGCAAACACCTGAAAAGCCCAAAATCAAGCAGCGTCCCTCGACACGAACTTGGGAAACAACCGGTGCCTAGCAAGTCCATTCCGCTGCAGGTCTTATAGGATCAGTGCCGCCGGTCTCAGAAAATAGCCTTGACGCATCCGTCATTGGATCTACTACTCCATACGCCGCGCATGGGGAAACATCAAGAGTGAAGTCGCAGCTGTGGCATGTCCCGGCCTGACCGTCTGCGCAGCGGGGTCTTACCTATGCGCTAAGCTTGCGCGACATCTGGGGTGCAGTGTATCGCCGCCCAGGCATCATTTTTCTGAGGCACGGAGCCTAATTTAGACAAGCATCCACTTGGAAAACAAATCAAGTGGACGAATAGTGGTCACTCGCAGAGTACTGATGATCTCAGGTGAGGAATCGATAAGAGACGCACCCACGCGGATGGTCATCGAGTGAGCTGATTACGTAGGCACTCATGCGGCACTTCGAGTGCTCGGGCGGTTTGTTCTCTTGGATGTTTTGATCCAGTCCTGCCTTCTTGTGCGAGTAATTACTCGAGCACTCTATCATCTTCTGGGTGAGGGAGCACCCAAACTATATAGATGTATTAGTCCTTGATGGGGCGAGTGAGCACTCGAGCATGTTGCGACCTGCAGGGTGAGGGAGCACCCAAACTCTATAGACATGTTTGTTCTTTATGGAGTGGAGTAACCACTCGCATCCTCAGGGCTTAACCCTTGCTCTTTTTTTAATATGTGATGCTCCCGAAGGATTAATTTTTTTAGATTTAAAATCATAAGTTCAGTGAAAGCAAACCTTTTATGGGCCACGAGGATGCGTACTCGGCACGCCTTACTGAGATGTGACTTTGCAAGCTGTCTGACAAGTTGGGTTGTCATGCATAGTGGGCTTGACGTGACGCGATGTCCTGCGGTAATTTCTCTCCACGTGATGAGGGTCCTCTTTTTTCGCGCAGAGTGGGCAATGTGTTTACTGCGCCGGTTGAGTTTTCCATGCCGCACGATTGAGATGGGATTGTGCCATGTTGTGGGCCTCCGAGATCGACGATGAGTGGATGGCCCTTGGGCGGTTGGTTAAATACCAAAGGGCTGAGTAATTTTAGGTTTTTACTCAGCACTCGTCCTTTCTATCTTCTTCTTCCTTTGTCTCCTCTTGACATCTTCTTCTTCGTGCCGCCCGCCTCGTTCTTCCTTTGTGCTATGCGGATAGATCTATGTCTAGACGTGCTCGAAGCGCAGCGCAAGAGGCAGCAAGGATGACTGGGAGGTGGGAGCGTTCCATTTTCTCCGCTGCAGATCTGGATGTGCTTGTGGCCGATGGGCTTGTGGCGGAGGTTGCTGCTCGGATTCCTGGGGAAGAGGAGGTTCCAGCGCCTCACAATGATGAACAGGTATGCTGCCAGAGCTTCTTTCTTCGTGGCTTTTCTCTTCCCGTCCATCCGTTCGTCCGTGGGCTGCTCTTCGCGTATCAACTGCAGTTGCACGATTTGACCCCTAATGGGATACTGCACATTGCGTGCTTTATTACGCTTTGTGAGAGTTTCTTGGGGATTTATCCTCATTGGGGTCTCTGGAAGAGTCTCTTTAGTGTGAAGAGAACGAACTTTGAATATGATATTGGGGGTGGGGGTTGGCATTTCCATCAAGGAAAAAGTGCCTACTTTGATCTGGAGAAGTTGGATTCTGTCTATACGTGGCGGAAGAGCTGGTTCTACCTGAAAGATCAGCACGTTGAGGGTCAGTAGTTTGGTCTTGCCCCCTTTAATCCGGTTGCGCGCGTGGCTAAATGGTCATCCTGGTTGCATTCTCTGACTTTTGGGGAAGTTGCTGTTGTAAATCCTTTGGTGCAAAAGCTTGCTGCGTTGAAGGATGGGATAACTGGGGGCCAAATTATCGAATTTTTTCCTGAAGAGACGTATCCAGCCGCTTCAGCATCGCGCGAATCCTATGTGGAGATATACTGGGCCCGAGGACTCGACGAGGTGCTCTCCTGAAGAAATTTCGGGTGTTGACCTTCTCTTTCAGATCCAGCAGGTCACCAAGTGCACTAGTACTGGTGTGACGAGGTCCATTCGTCCCTATGACGCCACTATTCCTTTGCCTGAGGTAACTCATCTGAAGCTTTGTCAGTTTTGCTGAAGTTTGAGTCGCGTCTAATGTTTTGTTTGGTGATATTTTGTCTGTAGGGCCATGTTTCCTTGCTGTCCAATCCACCCAACCCGAGGACGCGGAGATACTTGATGAACCTGATGCGGCCATGGGGGATCCTGTGCCTGTGGGTGGTGGCGATGCTTCTTATGCTGATACTGGTGAGTCCGCGCGTGCAAGTGTCGGTGGTTATCCGGCGGCTTATGAGGGCGATGAGGGTTCAGAGCCGTTGCGCTTCAAACGCAACCGCTCCTCGACTGCTAGTGGACGGGTTGGGGAGGGTGTTGGTGATGGACTATCACCCGTTGCTCCAGTTGCTGCGACCTATCCTCCTCCGGTTTCCATGGAGAAGCGTAGGCTGGGGATGTTGCTTCACGTGGGCGCCGCACCTGTTGGGTACGTACTTTTTCATGGTTTGTTATGCCGCTGAATTTGCTTCCGATTCTGATAATGGGCTGGTTGTAGTACCGCTCCTTCTCGAGCCACGTCTTCCACGAGCACGGCTGTTGTTGACCTTCAGTCGACTGACTCTGGTGCCGCGACTGATCGACCGGTGCCTTCAGTTACTCCTGCGGCTTCTGGTGCGGGTACGAAACCTGCGACTGCTCCGTTTGGCGGGTCTGCGGCTGCTACTGAGGGAGAATTAGCTCCGGAGACGAAGCCTGTGTTTTCTAAGGGGTATTTTCTTGAGAGGAGAGACCTCCCAGTTGAAGAGAAGTCTAAATTCTTTGATCGTATGGATGAGCAGGTGCGCCATTTTCTTTTTCATATGACTTGTATCGGGGGCGCGACAGCGCTCCCGATGGGAGTAGCCCCCAAGATTGCGAGTAACCACTCGCGGTTGGTCACAGTCTTTAAGCTTCAATGTTTGTTTCCCTGTGCTTCTTCTTGCGATCGGGGGCGCGGCAGCGCTCCCAATGGGAGTAGCCCCCGAGGTTGCGAGCAACCGCTTGTGGTTGGTAGCAGTCTAAAATTTGATTGTCCCTTGCTGAGTTCTGATTTCTGCGCTCTTTTCTTTTTTAGCCCTGTTCCATATGTGTGAGCAAGTGCTGACTGATGCTTATCGTGCCCGGGGTGCTCATGATGCGGCCCAGAGTAGCCTGACTACCATGCGCCATAAGCAACTTTCATTCCCTGTTTATTGTGTTATCTTTGTTTGCTTGCTGCTTGAGTGATCCTTGTGCTGTAGGTCGTAAAAGTGCTTCTGTTGCGGAGGAAAAACTTGCTTCACTTCAAGATGCATTGGAGGCGAAGGAGAAGGAATTGCAGGCGCAACGTGGTGAGCTCGAGTGGTTGCGGAAGGCTGAGGAGAAGTTTCAGTAGGTGGAAACCTGGCGGGTGCCTTGGCGGGTAAGTGGGATGCTCTGATACTTATTTTCTCCTGTGATTTTGTCTTGGGTGGTTGGTCGTTGTAGCTTCTTGTTGGTGCAGGCGCTGGGGGTGTTGAGGTGGCAGCGGCTGCTTCTGAGGACTCGGGTGTTCTTCACAGTGTTGTGGATGCCGTGTCGAGTGCAGCAGGTGCTCTGAAGGACGTCTGCAGTCGTGCGTCGACTCTTCTGGAACTTCTTCATGAGCACATGTATACAAATGAGGAGAATCGTCCCAAGGGCCTGGACCTTTATGTTGGTGCGTTTGGGCCGAACGGAGATAAGCTGGAGGTTTTAGTACGTGAGACAGTGGTGAGTGGGCTCGTAAAATCCTTCGTTGTTCTTCTGGGGCATGGGGTTCCCATTGAGGATGCGATGGTGGATTTCCTTCCTGGTTATACGCATGAGAAAAGTGCGCAAGCCACTCGACTTGCTCGCCAATTGCAGCTTATTTTAGACGCCTATGGCCGTAAGTCTCAGGGCATGGAGTAGGAGACTTTGTTTATCTGTGTGCTGGGATGATCTTCTTCTTGTAATGAGCCGCACTTAGAGATGGAGATACTGAATCTTGAACTGATTAGAGGATTGTTTTGACTTCTTCTATTGTACTGCTTTTTCTTTTGGATTGACTTCTTTTATCCTTGTGCGGTAGGCCACCTCGGGTGTCTCTCGGGCTTGGAATTTGCAGAAGGAAGGTGATCGCGAGAGGGCTTACGAGTCCGTCTTCTTGAGGCTTAAGGACGCGGAGCGTGAGATTAGTCGCCTGAGGGGAGCTATTGAGGCTACCTTGAATGACTTTACCGCCTGGATGGGGAAATTAGCTGATCCGTTGAAGGGCGAGGCCTTGTGTTGGTGCTGCTCGATTGCCTGATTGCTGATTTTTGCTCTTCTTTGCAAAGTACTCGCGGGTCGATCTCGTGATGAGGAGGCGGATGTGCAGTCGTTGTTGTCACGCTTGGATGACCCGGCTGTGCAAGCTGAAAATACTTTTTGGAGGGATGGGGCACAGGCGCGGTCATTTGCCGTGCTTCGACTGCGGGTTGGTCGGGTGCCCCAGGCTCTTGAGTACTGCTGTAAATTACATGGAGGTATCTTCACGGAGTTTTATCCCTTAGATCCTGTCCCGTGCAGTCTTGAGAAGCTGTGTCGAGTGTTCTCCCCATCTGTGAGTCTTCGTCGACTTGTAATAATCAAATTCATGTGGGAGCTCAGTGTGCTTTCGCCTTATTTCATAGTCATTGTCCGGGAGTAGATGTCATGCTGGCGGCTCGAGGTCCTCCCCGTGGTCGAGATGAACCAATGGGCGAGCACTATGCGGCGGTGGATGAGCCTGCGTGTCTAGTTGTGAAGAAGATGTGCGGGGAGAATAATTGTCTCTTGGGTTCCTTGTGTAAAGTGAAGTCGGAGCCTGAGGTGTAGATTTTCAAAGTCCTTGTAGATTCTTCCTTTTGTGGTGTTATATATTCTGTTGTCGCAGGCCTTTGGAGTTTTCCGCTGTCGGGTCCATGGGTGTGATACGGTGAGGATAGTTCTCTCATTCCTCGTTGGTTACCCCAAGTGGAAGGTGAGATGTAGCGTAGCAGCAAATTTCCCTCGGTGAAGATACCAAGGTTTGTCTCTAGTAGGACTCGCATAAATACAAGAAGGTGCCAACAACGCCAGAAATTGGCTTCTGGTTAGGGAGTTGACAGGACCTGCACACAGAAACAAATAACTTTGTTCCCAACGAGTACAGAGGAGTTTTCAATTTCTCCGGCCTTGCTGTTTACAAAGGATCAACGCAAGAGATAATAATAGTGGCAACTGAAAGTAAAGACTGAAAGTAAACTAAGGGTGTAAACAATAATGTGAAGATGGACCGGGGTCCCGTGATTTTCACTAGTGATGTGTCTCTCCCAAAAGACGATAAAAGTGCTAGCGAGGTAAAAAAATCATAGCTCGGCAATTGACAGAATTATGAAGGCACAACAATGCTAACTATGCTGCAAAGAAAGGAAGGGCTCAAAATCAATGGGCAGTACGCCGAGGTAAGTAGACCGAAATCCAACTGCATCTACTACGAATCATCCACCTTGAGATATCTATCCAGAACATCTCGCTGATATTAAGTTGCGAATCTCACCCAAAGTGTAAACTCAAAGCAACAGGCAACTGCATAAAAAGAACTTTGCGTAAAGTAAACAATCCTTGCACCCGCGGGTACAAGCACCGTTGTTTTATCCCTGGGGGAAACAACACATCCCCTAGTCTCATGTTTCTGTCACTCAAGCTAGACATCAGGGGGCTGAACCCACAATCAAGCATAATGCTCCCTCTTGGAGTTGCAAGCAAACTACTTGGCCAAAGCTAAATACTGCAACGGAGAACATGCAAGAATTTACTCAAGAACAAAATATAAAAGAGAAGAACCAAATATATTACTCATAACAATCTGAACATAGTCTCATAATCCATCAGATCCCAGAAAACTCAGCATAGCAGCAACAGAAATTACAATAGTTCCTCGATCATGTGAGGCATCTCACGAGGTCTCGAAAGTGGAAGCAGAAAGAGGAGAGAAGTACATCACATAGCTACTGGTCACGGACCCATGGTCCAAGGGGGACTACTCACGGCACATACGGGAGGCGTCCATGGCCATGGATGGTCTCCCGGAGGGGGTTCCTCCTCCCGGCAGGGTGCCGGGGCAGCTTCTCCAGGCAGCCCCGATCTTGAAACAGCGGCGGCGGCGGTACAGAGGCGAGTTCGCGGAAAAGAGATCGATATTAGGGGTTTCCACCCCGAGGGCTAAATATAGGCGGAGGGGGGTGTCGAGGGGATCCACAGGGCAGCCAGGAGGCCCCCTGGCGCGGCCTAGGGTGGGGCCGCGCCAGGGACCCTTCTGGAGTCCCTGTGGTGGCCCCCCTCCGCTGCCTTGGTGATTCCGGAAGCTTCCGGGTTGCTGATTTTTTATCTGAGTTTTCCGGATTTTTTGGAGCACTTTTAATGGTCGGAAAACCTGAAATACAAAAACAGCAGAAAACAACAACTGGCAGCTGGGTGCACTGGGTTAATAGATTAGTCCAAATATGCTCAAAAGTGTATGAAAGTTCAAGCAAAACATGGCAAAGTCACACAAAACATGCATGGAGCAAGCAGAAATTATAGATACATTTGGGACGTATCAACATCCCCAAGCTTAATTCCTGCTCGTCCTCGAGTAGGTAAATGATAACAAGCATAATTTCCGTCGTGACATGCCACACAACCATATAAGGACTTTTGAGTAAAGCAATCAAAGCATGCAATTCAATTCAAGTCTTAACAAGCAAGAGTCTATATTAGCATTGACACAAGCAACAAAAGAACCAAAGGTGCAAGAGCTCTCGCTGTCCGTGACTCGAATTTCTCCAGATGGTGTTTGCGTGCAAGAAGGGGAATAGGAAAAAGAGAGAGAAAAGGTTGTTGAGAACAACTATCTACTAAAGTTTCACACTTGGTCTCCTTTGGATTCTTCTCTTGACTCGTCCCCAGACCACTAGCCAGGTACAAGTCAAACTGATCCATTCCCTTTCGATATTTTGAGCACTGATGCAATGGATGAGCGTGAGCAAGAAAGTTGACACCTAAAAGGCGAAACAGAAAGAAGGTGGAGGAGGAAGACAAAAAGGTGTGAAAGGCTCACATATGAGGACAATCATAGGCGAGAGAAGGCCATATGATAGATATGATGTGAGGAGTAGGGATTACCATGCAACGGATGCACATGTGAGCTAAAAGCTCTCTAAGGGAACTAGTGGGGGTGCATCTAACTTGCTTGCTCAAGTAGAGCTAGAGCTCGTTTGAGGAGGCTCATCATTGGAATATGCAAGCCAGGTTCTATAGTGTGAAGGTCCCCACATAGCTATATGCATGATGATGATCTCTATGGAGTACAAGGGATAGAGGATGAAGTACTAGTGTGGATCTCTCAAAAGGAATAGTAGTGTGCCCCCTTCTCTCTTTTTATTTTTCTTTTTCTCTTTTTTATATTTTTTTGTATTTTTTGTGGCCTCAATGGCTCTTTCTATTTAACTCTCATTTGTCCTCTTTGGGATCTTTTGATTTTTTCCTCTTTGAGATCTTTTCCTCCCTTTAGGGGCAACACTCTATATTTTACACGAATATAGGAGATCTTTCACACTTTACAAAGGTACTCACATAAATAAGATATAACTATCATGATGCAAATGTATGCCTCTGCCAGGATAGCAGGATATCTTATGATACTAGCGCGTCATGTAGCAATGATTAGGGCAAGGCCCAACTAGCATGCGGCTCATCAATCAAGCAAGTAGCATGTATGACATGAAGATCAAGTCATGAGAAGGTGGATGTTGCATGGCAATGTATCTCGAAAAGGCTATGGAAATGCTTTGATAGGTAGGTGGGCCTTTCCAAGGACCCTTCTGGAGTCCCTATGGTGGCCCCCCTCCGCTGGCTTGGTGATTCCGGAAGCTTCCGGGTCGCTGATTTTTTATCTGATTTTTCTAGATTTTTTGGAGCACTTTTAGTGGCCGGAAAACCTGAAATACAAAAACAGTAGAAAACAACAACTGGCAGCTGGGTGCACTGGGTTAATAGATTAGTCTAAATATGCTCAAAAGTGTATGAAATTTCAAGTAAAACACGGCAAAGTCACACAAAACATGCATGGAGCAAGCAGAAATTATAGATACGCTTGGGACGTATCAGGGTGAACTTGGGCATTTGTCTTGAGGGGAAATAGTTGTTTTGGCCGAGCCTTCGAGTGCTAAGTTTGTAGTCTACTAAGCGAGCCCCCGAGTGCTAAGGTCGCATAAGCGAGTAACACCTCGAGGGGTGCCTGCTTTGAGAAAGCCCCCGAGTGCCAAGTATAAGGTCGGGTAAGCGAGGAACGCCTCGAGGGGGTGGCTGCTGCGAGCGAGCCCCTGAGTGCCAAGTATAAGGTCGCGTAGGCGAGGAATGCCTCGAGGGGTGGCTGCTGCGAGCGAGCCCCCGAGTGCCAAGTATAATGTCGGGACCCGGAATTTGCATATGTAATTCCAGTCACAACTCAATCATATGGAGAGCCGAGAGCCATACCCACTTGTCTAAGCAGACAAGGCCAAGTACAAGACACCCTTGGAAAGCTCGAACATGAGGGGCATCCCATCCAGGCCCGAATGATCAACTGAGATGGGTCCTCATCGCCCGCTCACAAGTCTAAATGCTTATGGGTGGTGAAATCCCATACTCATAGACAAGTTGCCTCAGCCATATTATCGATTGAATCATAACACTTACATAAACAGACTCTAGCCCGATCTCTTAGTCGGGGTCTCGGGCGGGCTCGATCGTACAACAAAGTGTGCCATGTGACAAAGTCACGAGCAATCGCATCGCGATGCCCCAAGCTGCGCACATCTCAGGGCCACTTGGTGTAAGAAAGACCGCCGGCGAGAGCACAACTAAGGTATCGAACCCCACACATGACATGCACGATATAAACATACATGCAACATGCATGCCAAGTGTATAACAATAGGTAACACAACATGAACTCTACAAACTCATAGACTTTATTGCATCTGCTAAAATGAGCAGACATAGTAGTTGTATTACAAGCAGAGATCACATGACTGTGATCCAACATTACATCAAGCAACAACGGAAGCAAATTATGTCTTAGTAAATACAAGGTTAAAAAATGGCTTAAGAAGCCTGAAAGAAAATACAACGACCCTCCAAAGGAACCAGGCTGCTGTCTGGAACTATACGACTTAGTTGGCGTCGAGCTCGAGGTAGAGGCCACCATCAGGGTCAGTGGTCTCCTCTCTAAAACATAGAATAAGAAAACGTGAGTACAAAGTCGTACTCAGCAAGACTTACATCAGAACTATACTACTCATGCTCAAGTATCAAGGTAAAGGCAAGTGGGGTTGTAATGCAGAAAGCTTTGACTTGGCTATCCTGTACTACGACTACATAGAGTTGAGATGAGAGGCGCACACGAGTCCATCTAATCTTGATCACCACATCTATACACCACCATGGATTCTTCCTCGACTTCCCCACGAGGAAGCAACCCAAAGTACTCACACTTATCTTGGCAGTTTTAGAGTATCCGTTTAGGTTGTCTAATAATCAAGTAAAGGTCTCCAAGTAGTCCATAACCGCGGACACTGCTATTCGAATAGATCTTTACCCTGCAGGGGTGTACGCTTCTCACACTTGTCATCCTTACCGCCCGTGACTCGTCATCCTTCAAGCGGATGTCGGACGAGGATAAACACCAAGGCACTTACCTCACGGCTCGAACTCTAGTCCAGGGGATCGCCTATCTGAGTATGTACCCCAATCGGGAATCCAGCCAGGGTTTCCGTTCAGGACCCAGACGATGTATGGACGGTCCGACAAGCGCACCTCGACGGATGGAACTACGCTTGCCTAAAACCGTGCTACAAAGTAACCGTGCATCTCCTCCCACTCCGGCACAAAATCAAATCGAAGAAGCAATAACCCATGCGAATCCTGGACCATAATCGGGGTGAGTTAGTAGGCCAAACGGGGTCCATATCCCTGCATGTGGAAGTACTCATGTCTTGGATCACAACACGAGAACTCAGGGCCTAGGGCAGTGTAAATGAGACAACCCACTATGTACTCCTACACAGCCTCTCATTGTTCACCTTTGTTAGGGTGACTTCATCAACACGTACCATTACATTGCATTGTTATCTACCATCCCGATACATCACCCAGATGGATCATCTTCATTGCATACAACTCTAGCATGGCATAGCATAACATGGATGAAGGGCCACATGATGAACACAAACATTATGGTATCTGCTAGGTTGTGTTTTGCTTAATACTGTGGCAACAATGATAGGTCCTGCAAAGAATGGGTTCAACTAGTGGTAGAACGGTAACATGTGATCACCTATTCATGCATAAGAGAACAAGAGGGAAACTGGGTTTTTATAGATATGATCAAAGGGGGTTTGCTTGCCTTATTGTCGAGACTCGGGGTGCCACTCTTCGGAGAAAACAGGAATCATGGAGACAACAATGGATCTATCGAGAAGAAACAAACACCGAGACGACAACAATGTAAACATCACATTGCAATGCACATTCAAGAAATCAATCATGTCATGGTACTGATGTGACCTATGTTCAATTTGCAACAAGTTAATTGAAGTTGATTTGAAAAAGGAATTCAAATTCAAACTCCAAATGTTGTTCAAATTATCCCAAGTTGCATTTCCTAATGTTTGGATATGGTAAACCATGTTTTCATGAGTATGATATGCCTCTGATGTGCAAGTAATAAGGTTGGCATTACAAAGGTTTAAATTGAAATGATCTAAACATTTATTTTGAATTATTCCAAATATGCCATATAGCTAAATGCTACTGGTTCCCCACCATAGATGTGTTTTTCATCTATGAAAGTATGATATTTGGAATCCTTGCATTTTTGTGATGATTTTTCATATATTATTTATTTGATTTGGAGTTATGGTTTAAAAGTTATTCAATTTCAAAGATTTAACTATTTTCTGGAATTTCTGGAATAATTTAAAATCTGGAAAATTGATATACTGCGTCATGCTTGTGTCAGCATGACATCAGGGGGGTTGACTGGTCCAACTAACATGGGGGTCCCACATGTCAGTGGCTCAGGGTAATTCCCCCGTTTAAATGAAACTAACAGGGGGTTAATTTAACTAAATCGGTTTAATTAGCGTGGTGGGGGACACTGTCATAGAGAGACGGGGGAATTAGCAGGGAGGTTACTCCTGGGTGGCCGGCGGCTTGACACCGGCGTCTCTGGACGCGGCGGCGCCCGCTGCGGGAGGCGGCTCCGGCCACAGGATGCCACGCCAAGGGCACCAGAACGTGCCCCTTGCACGTGCACATCCAAGGGAGCACATGCGCCCACCGGAGGAGGCTGGAGGCCACGACGGGGAGGAGCTCCGCGGAGGCGCCGCTCGGATGGTGGGGGGGGAGGGCACCGGGGCGTGTGGAGGGGCTCGGGATGTTGGAAAAGAAGCGTGCGCTCACCGGCAGCGCGCGGGTGAGCTCGGGGAGGCCGGGGAGGTCCGGTAGGCGACGCAATCGACGGAGAATTCCACGATGGTCGGCGGCGAGTCGAGGAAGGGGGCGATGACCTCAGGGGCTCCTCGGCTCGATTGAAGGCGGTGCTCGACGAAGACGGCGGACTTGCTGGACAACACAGCGCGGCGAACGGTGGCTGTTCGCCGCGGTAGTTCATGACGGTGAGCAGCGGCGAGCTCTCGGGGCGGTGGGAAAAATGGTGAGGCGAAAGGGGGATCGACCAGAGAGAGGGGGAAAAAGAAGGGGGGTTTGTGGGCGTCGCCGTGGCATAGTTAGGAGCCTCGGGGGCGCCTAGAAGGGCCTCGGTGGCGTCGGCCGCGTCCTGCCCTCCAGCGAGAAGCTTGGCTGCGCGGGGAAGAAGACGACAAGGAGGTGCGGCTGGGCTGGGCCAGATGGGCCAGGGGGAAAGGTAA
Source organism: Bromus sterilis (assembly GCA_950022295.1). Lineage (NCBI taxonomy): Eukaryota > Viridiplantae > Streptophyta > Magnoliopsida > Poales > Poaceae > Bromus > Bromus sterilis. The sequence goes on from OX465597.1 coordinate 135,202,008, forward strand.
GTTGGGCCCCTTACAGGTAACTTTCCTTTTCTTTTTATTTGTTTCTGTTTCTTTTGTTTTGTGTTGGAAAAAAAATATCAAGGCATTTTATAAAATGCGCAAAACTTTAATGTGGCCTTAAATGGCGTATAGCTAACCACTCACAAGTTTTGGATATTTTTGAAATTCAAATAATTTGAATTTCAAATCAAATAGGGTTATTATTAAATTTTCCAAGCCCTTGTCTGAATTTTTGAAAAATCTTGGAGCATGCAGTGGGACCACAACACATGAGATGTGATCATGCCCATTTATTGAGATTTTTAAAAAGTTCAGAAGATTTTTGGGAAAATATTTTTTTTCTGGCCATTTATTTAAATTCTTTTTGAGGCTTTTCCAAATCCCCAATTATTAAATAAAGAAATTTAAACATGATGCCTTATTTCTAGAAATAAAAAGCACATACCAAAACTAGGGTTGTGACATATAAGGTCGCGTAGGGACGAACGCCTCGAGGGGTGGCTACTGCGAGCGAGCCCCCGAGTGCCAAGTAAAAGGTCGGATAAGCGAGGAACGCCTCGAGGGGTGGCTGCTGCGTGCGAGCTGTAACACCCCGGGTGTCACGCTACAGTAACCCAACATTAATCACTGTTTTTGGAACAGTAATCCTTTTGCTACAGTCAAATCATTGTTGCTAATTTCACTTTGATCACCTTGGCATTGATCCTTTCAATAATCGTGTTGGGTGATATTCAAAAGTAATGTGATCTTGGACCTTGCTCATCATGAATCAATAAAAAGTCCAACCCTTTTCATTTGAATTCAAATCAAATCTTGAAATGCCTTGGGTGCAATATTAAAACCTAGGTGACAATTAAAGTTTGTCCAAAAATTGCTCAATCACTTTTATAAATTCACTAATAATCTCTGGACCATGTTGGTATTGTTGTTGTTATTTATTGTGCTATAAAATAATGCAAACAAATAAAACAGTAGATTAAAAGTCCAAATTAAATAAATATTCATTAAATAAAATGATGAATGATTTTATTTACAGTTCAAACTTTAAGTAGCCACTGTATATTACCTAACGCTAATATTGGAGCCAGTCCTATATTTTACAAAATTATAATGCTAGCTAAAAGAACTAAATAAAGTAAATAATAAATAATTAAAAGGAAAAAAAAAGGACCGACCCAGGCCGACTGGGCCTAGTGCCCAGCCAACCCAGGCCGTACTAGCCAGCCACCTAACCCTGGCGGCCTAGACAACAGCCTAGCCCGATCCCCCCCGGTCAACTCCCTCTCTCGCTCGGCTCCTCCTCCCCACCCCGATCCCTCCCGATCCCCCTCCCTCCTGGACGCCGCCGCCACCAACTCCGGCGAGCGCCGGCCGCCCAGGCCGCCTCGTCCTCCGCGCTGCACCACCCTGGCCACCCCCCGCGACGCCGCACCCCTCCGCCCCACCGTCTCGCCGCCAGGTCGCCGATGCTCGACGTCGCCGTGGCGCGGATGCGCGGCTGCGCTGCCGTGGCTCCGGCGTTACCCCGATGGTCGCCATCGCCGCCTCCCCAAGTTCTCAGCCGCCACCTCCTGGCGCCGCCCGACGAACCCTAGCCGCGGCTAGTGGTTGGCTGACGGCTTCGCCATGGCAGCCGTGGTGCAACCCCTCCCCCAGCGCCCCGGCTGGACCCCCCTCGCTGCCCTGCCCGCGCTCCGCCGCGACGCCCCTCCCTCACCGTGAGCCCCCTCTCCATCTCCCCTCGCCCCATGGCCGTCCTCATCGTTGCCGCCGTCCTGTGCGCCCGAGGCCACCATGGACGACAGCTCCACCCAGTGCGTGCCCGCGTGGTGCTACTTGCGACACTGCTGCTGCTCGCCACGCCGCGCGCTCGCCTGTGTCCGTCCGTGTTTGGCCGCGCCCTTGCTGCTCGCCTCTGCCGTGTCACTACGGCTGGTTCTGTACCTGTCGAAGTTGCGACTGCTGTTCTGGTTCTGGAGCTTTAAAAGAAAAACTTCTAAGACTGAAAACAATTTCAAGTATAACCTTTGGACATCAATAAAAAGCGAGCAAACGTGATTTAATATGGATAAAATTTATGTATACTTGTAGTGCACTTGACAAGCTTCAATTTGTCCCATTGAACCAGTTCCAGGAAATGCATGGATTAAATGCAATGAAATTCACAAAATGCGAATTTCTGTTAATGAAAAAGATGACAGAAAACAGATTTTATCATGAATAAAAGTTATGTAGATATGTAGTACACCTAACGAGCTTCGATTTTCGCCATTGGACTAAGTCCATTCGATGCACGGATTAATTCCTAACAAATTCGCAAAATGCGGATTTATGTTAAGCCGCAAAACGGAGTTTACCCGATGGCCAATTTGGCGCTGTGGATGAACTGGTTGTAGGTATCTGTCATGCCATATGAGGGCATAGCATGATAGTACACATGATGTAGAGAAAAACATGTGTTGGAAACATCTCCATTTGAGCTATGGATCAATCGTAATTATGTAGCGAACTTTATACACTTTAACAAATTCTGGGATTAACCTCGAGTAACACCTTTCCTACCAAGTTTTATTTAAGTTAATGAACTCTAATACATTTGCCATCCATACAGAATTGTAGATCATAGAAAACTGTTAAATTTGATATAAGACACTAAATCGTCGGTTGAGCAGAACCAAAACCGTAGCCTTCCGAAAACTGCTAATTGATGTTTAAGACAAAAATTCCCAGACTTAGCACAATTCAGATTTTCATAGATGACAGGATGCAAGTGGAACCACTTGCACTATTTGACTAAATAGATTATTTATTAGAGTCAGTCTATGACATATGGGTCCCAACTGTTAGGTTGACCAGTCAATATTACTATTGTGGATAATGTTGATTTAAATATTAAAAGAAATTCCAGAAATGATTAAAAACGATTTAAACTTTGAAATTGAATATCTTTTAAATCGTAGCTCCGATGAAAATAATTTATATATCAAAGTTGATCAGAAAAATATCACGAACCCGGATACGCTAACCATACCCACACCGCACCCCTCTAACATGCCGAACGAGGAACATTTCCCCTCCGATTCATCTGTTTGTCAGATGATCGGAGCCGATAGAACTTTGCCGGATGAAACTGTTCTGAACATGAAAGTTGCTCAGAATGGATCAACTAACACGGATGCACCCTCCGTATGTTTGTTCGATGTCCACGACACCTCCGGCGTGGAACCTTCCCCTTCCGGATCATCGGTCCGGTAATCAATCGGTACTGATGAGTCATCCCCGGATAAATTTCCCGCTCCGTGCATCGTGCATCGTACTGCGTTAGTTCACCTCTAGCTTAACGTTTCCCATGTCTTGTATTTGTATTGCTATTATTGCCGTGTATGTATTGTTTCTTCCCCCTCTCTTATTGTCCGGTAGTCTCGACGTCCGCTGCTGATGCCCCTGTGATCGACTACTTCGTCGACGACCGTACCGCTACCGTCGAGCTTACAGGCAAGCAGAGCCATTTTCCTTCCCCAGATATCGCCTATCTTTCCGTACATTTCTTGCACTAGGCATGGTTACTGCTGCTCCTACGTTACAATCCTATTCAATTGCATAGCATGTTTTTGTCGCCCCTTGATGTACCTTCCTTTATCCTATGCTGCCTTATAAATATATATATAATATTCAGCAGTAAACCCTGCGCATTGTTATCTAGGTTTAGAATAGCGGGCCGTGATCGCTCTGGTGAGTGAACGCGGATTACAAAATATTACAACTGCAACAGGTACGAATCAATGCAGACGCCCTAGGGAACCTACAACGGCGAGACTCTGTCGAGTCGCTTCGAGTTTGACTTACGAGTGGACGGACTCGTATTTCACTCTCGTCGGCTCAGTAGCGTAGCATCACTGGGATGATACGAGGGTATTCCTCTTTAGTTCATTCCGCTGGTGTCTCGGCACCACCGGGGTGATACGAGAATATTCCTCTTTAGTTCATTCCGCTGATGTCTTTGTCGAACCTCTTCAAGTGTACCATCGAGGGTGATTCCTCCTGGTTTCACTTGATGGTAGGCACTCGAATCAACTGGTGTCCTTACAGGTAAGGAGTCGGGTGACCCAACGGTGCCCGCACAGGGTATCTTAGCGGAACGACAGGTCAGGTGTATTCCACCGGTGTGCGGCGGGCCTGGTACTGTTCGTGGCCGAAGGATTTCCTGTTGTACGAAAGTCGAGCTCTACCAAGAGAAAACGCTAGACAAGGTAAGGAGACGGTTCACCTTGTTGGTAACCGCACGAGTTGGTGGGACGACAGGGCAGGCACCGACGTTACTGGTGGTCCTGACTGCTGTCGTTGTCCGCGACTCATTCAATAAGGGGCAACGATAACGGTTGTCCCGACAGAAAATTAATAAAATGCTTAACGGGTTCGGCGGATGACTTGAGTAGCCTTTTGGCTTGTACGCACTACCTATACGTGGGATTACGCGTTTGGGCGCCTCCGCAATGTAGCCTCGTTCGAAAGCTCTGAAAGACGTCCAGTTCAGCATTGCGGCAGGGACGGATCGCGCTGCGGTGTTGGAATTCACCCTCCTCGCAACGACCCGGAGAGCGAGGGGTGATAGGCCCATGATCCCCTTGCACTTAGGGCTGTAGACCGACGGGGACCTCTCTGATGAGTCGTAGGATCGACTGCGTTGTGTCGGATAGCCTTGGTGGGGTGCTCCCTAACCAGGTGTACGCCACCCTGGAGATCCGAGCGTGTAGTGTCACACTAGTGCACCCCTGCAGGGAAGATTAATCTATCGATAGCCGTGTCCACGGTAACATGACGCTTTATGCTGAAGCCAGATCCTATCACTACAAACTACTACTATTAAACTGTTGGTTCCGGGTTTTCTTCCTCGCGGGGATGTCGAGGAGGGGAACTCGGAGGCATTGTTAATTATGATTACAACTTATTATTATACAATGCTACAACAACTTCTGCTGCATTGTTACTTTCATTACTGTTATATTAAACTGTTGGTTGATTCTCTTCTCATGCTGCAAGACAACGTCAGAAGATGCTAGTCTTCGATAGGCCTAGCTTCTTACCCTTATTCTGATTTCCATCTTGCAGTCCACTATATATACAACCTCCCCTTTCCATTGATACAATGCATAATGCTTAGTAGCGGACGTAAGACTCACGGGTATGCTAGATACTCACCCTTGCTTTATTTCCCCCCTTTTTGTTTTGTCTGATCGGCCGCTGCAGTCGACGTTGGAGTCCAGGAGCAGGAGATCCCCGATGCCGACCACCGCAACATGAAGATTCCCGATGCCTTCTACGACGTCGAGTTCCCTTTTGACCAGGAGTAGTTTGGAGGTTCCCAGGCAGGAGGCCTCGCCTTTTCGATCGTTTTTGATATTTGTGCTAGCCTTCTTAAGGCAACCTTGTACCCTTGTGTCTGTACTCAGATACTATTGCTTCCGCTGACTTTGTGCTCTCGAGCTATTATATTCGAGCCCTCGTGGCCCCTGGCTTGTATTAAACAGCTTGTATTATTTTTATTTGTAGAGTTGTGTTGTGATATCTCACCGTGAGTCCCTGATCTCGATCGTGTACCTTGCGTGTATGATTACTGTACACGGTCTTATTTTGGGGGCGTCACAAGTTGGTATCAGAGCCGACTGCCTGTAGGAAGCCCCTAACCACTCCTTGGTCGAAGTTGAGCCTAGACTTTGCAAAACTACTTTGCTAACTTAATGTTTGGCTTACGGGCCCACATTGTTATCACCCCGTGTGATATCTTTGGTATTAGGATCTTTTTCTCCGTACCTATGCTCTGGGACTCTGCTCTCTTATCCTTGCTGGTAAAGTTTTACTAACTCTGACCTAGGTTCACGTACCTCCTTCCTCCCGGAGACCTCTGCATTCCGAATGATCGCCTAATTCACCTGAAGATTCCGACGATTACTCTCCGATGAATTCCCAAGATCCTACGTGTTCATCGCCTTTGCAATCCCCTGCCACCAATAATTCTGTATGGATAATTACATCCACCTCCCGATCTGGAAATCATAATTCCCTTGTACTTAAGCATCGAATTATTCTGATGCTTCTATCACCCGATTCCTTTGCATTCTTTCTCCCTCTGGTTGAGTGTCGATACTCACATCAGATTCTTTGTGAACCACCTGTCCTTTGGTGGATTATTATCAGACTAATCCTACTTGGTTTCTTCCATGTGTCAATCGGATTCATCGTGTGAAATACCCTCCCTGCCCTCGATGATTTGGGCTATCATCGACAACCTCCCTTGGCTCCGTGCATATACAACTTGGTTATACATATCGTGCCTTGCTTTCCATTGGGAAAGGTATACACTTGATACTTGTGTATCATCACCTTTTCCCTTCCATTGGTCTGTTTAACCTTTCTAGTAATATGACTTATCTGAGCAGTGATAGGTCCCTGCTTATGTAAACACTTCGGTGTACTACTCTGTTGGTACAACCTGTTACTATCGTGGATAACCTTTTTGGTTACCGACGATGGACGAGAGCTTTGCCAAGTGGTTCTCTTTGTCCACTGTCCTTGTTACCGACGTTTTTGCCAAGATAACTGACGAAATGTTCTCTGACAAACCTTGCATCTCGATCGCATGGAATGTCGCCACTCTTATTATTCAGTGTGGCCCCATAACCCATAGTTCCACATGATCGAAACCTGACTCTTGTCACCTTCTTTGTGATGTTCATTTGGTATCAGACTTAGTGCTTATGCCTGATGCTCTAGACCCCTTTTCATTATCCGTTATCTGCATCGAATGCATGCCTATCCGCCTGAGACTTCTCATGCGTTCTTTTATTCTCTCGATGTACTACGCATACCCCGGTAATCCGTCATGACCCTCGGATGCATCTCCGTTGTCCTTATGGCTCCTAACATCACCCTCGGAGTTGAAGGAGTTGGGATCCTTGCTACCCCCACCTACATAGTCTCAAGTCGGCCACCATCAACCTTGTTTTGGTGATGGTTTGGTTGAAAACCCACACGGCTGCAATCTATTGACACACTAGAGTTGTTCAACTTTTCACCCTTCGGTGGGATGGTGAACTGTACCATGACCTCTAAAACACAGTCGAGTTTGTTAAGGTTCGGTGGTCAAATCATGTTGAGCATGAAGCCACTCCTGAACGTGAAGTTCGCCTTCGCAAAAAATACAGATTTTTTTTTTCTACCACTCAAATTCTCGGGACGAGAATTCTTGTAGTGGGGGAGATTTGTAACACCCCGGGTGTCACGCTACAGTAACCCAACAGTAATCACTGTTGTTGGAACAGTAATCCTTTTGCTACAGTCAAATCATTATTGCTAATTTCACTTTGATCACCTTGGCATTGATCCTTTCAATAATCGTGTTGGGTGATATTCAAAAGCAATGTGATCTTGGACCTTGCTCATCATGAATCAATAAAAAGTCCAACCCTTTTCATTTGAATTCAAATCAAATCTTGAAATGCCTTGGGTGCAATATTAAAACCTAGGTGACAATTAAAGTTTGTCCAAAAATTGCTCAATCACTTTTATAAATTCACTACTAATCTCTGGACCATGTTGGTATTGTTGTTGTTATTTATTGTGCTATAAAATAATGCAAACAAATAAAACAGTAGATTAAAATTCCAAATTATATAATTATTATTTAAATAAAATGATGAATGATTTTATTTACAGTTCAAACTTTAAGTAGCCACTGTATATTACCTAATGCTAATATTGGAGCCAGTCCTATATTTTACAAAATTATAATGCTAGCTAAAAGAACTAAATAAAATAAATAATAAATAATTAAAAGGGAAAAAAAAGGACCGACCCAGGCCGACTGGGCCTAGTGCCCAGCCAACCCAGGCCGGCCTAGCCAGCCACCTAACCCTGGAGGCCTAGCCAACAGCCTAGCCCGAGCCCCCCCGGTCAACTCCCTCTCTCGCTCGGCTCCTCCTCCCCACCCCGATCCCTCCCGATCCCCCTCCCTCCTGGACGCCGCCGCCACCAACTCCGGCGAGCGCCGGCCGCCCAGGCCGCCTCGTCCTCCGCGCTGCACCACCCTGGCCACCCCCCCGCGACGCCGCACCCCTCCGCCCCACCGTCTCGCCGCCAGGTCGCCGATGCTCGACGTCGCCGTGGCGCGGATGCGCGGCTGTGCTGCCGTGGCTCCGGCGTTACCTCGATGGTCGCGATCGCCGCCTCCCCAAGTTCTCAGCCGCCTCCTCCTGGCGCCGCCCGACGAACCCTAGCCGCGGCTAGTGGTTGGCTGACGGCTTCGCCATGGCAGCCGTGGTGCAACCCCTCCCCCAGCGCCCCCGCTGGACCCCCCTCGCTGCCCTGCCCGCGCTCCGCCGCGACGCCCCTCCCTCACCGTGAGCCCCCTCTCCATCTCCCCTCGCCCCATGGCCTTCCTCATCGTTGCCGCCGTCCTGTGCGCCCGAGGCCACCATGGACGAGAGCTCCACCCAGTGCGTGCCCGCGTGGTGCTACTTGCGACACTGCAGCTGCTCGCCACGCCGCACGCTCGCCTGTGTCCGTCCGTGTTTGGCCGCGCCCTTGCTGCTCGCCTCTGCCGTGTCACTACGGCTGGTTCTGTACCTGTCGAAGTTGCGACTGCTGTTCTGGTTCTAGAGCTGTAAAAGAAAAACTTCTAAGACTGAAAACAATTTCAAGTATAACCTTTGGACATCAATAAAAAGCGAGCAAACGTGATTTAATATGGATAAAATTTATGTATACTTGTAGTGCACTTGACAAGCTTCAATTTGTCCCATTGAACCAGTTCCAGGAAATGCATGGATTAAATGCAATGAAATTCACAAAATGCGAATTTCTGTTAATGAAAAAGATGACAGAAAACAGATTTTATCATGAATAAAAGTTATGTAGATATGTAGTACACCTAACGAGCTTCGATTTTCGCCATTGGACTAAGTCCATTCGATGCACGGATTAATTCCTAACAAATTCGCAAAATGCGGATTTATGTTAAGCCGCAAAACGGAGTTTACCTGATGGCCAATTTGGCGCTGTGGATGAACTGGTTGTAGGTATCTGTCATGCCATATGAGGGCATAGCATGATAGTACACATGATGTAGAGAAAAACATGTGTTGGAAACATCTCCATTTGAGCTATGGATCAATCGTAATTATGTAGCAAACTTTATACACTTTAACAAATTCTGGGATTAACCTCGAGTAACACCTTTCCTACCAAGTTTTATTTAAGTTAATGAACTCTAATACATTTGCCATCCATACAGAATTGTAGATCATAGAAAACTGTTAAATTTGATATAAGACACTAAATCCTCGGTTGAGCAGAACCAAAACCGTAGCCTTCCGAAAACTGCTAATTGATGTTTAAGACAAAAATTCCTAGACTTAGCACAATTCAGATTTTCATAGATGACAGGATGCAAGTGGAACCACTTGCACTATTTGACTAAATAGATTATTTATTAGAGTCAGTCTATGACATATGGGTCCCAACTGTTAGGTTGACCAGTCAATATTACTATTGTGGATAATGTTGATTTAAATATTAAAAGAAATTCCAGAAATGATTAAAAACGATTTAAACTTTGAAATTGAATATCTTTTAAATCGTAGCTCCGATGAAAATAATTTATATATCAAAGTTGATCAGAAAAATATCACGAACCCGGATACGCTAACCATACCCACACCGCACCCCTCTAACATGCCGAACGAGGAACATTTCCCCTCCGGTTCATCTGTTTGTCAGACGATCGGAGCCGATAGAACTTTGCCGGATGAAACTGTTCTGAACATGAAAGTTGCTCAGAATGGATCAACTAACACGGATGCACCCTCCGTATGTTTGTTCGATGTCCACGACACCTCCGGCGTGGAACCTTCCCCTTCCGGATCATCGGTCCGGTAATCAATCGGTACTGATGAGTCATCCCCGGATAAATTTCCCGCTTCGTGCATCGTGCATCGTACTGCGTTAGTTCACCTCTAGCTTAACGTTTCCCATGTCTTGTATTTGTATTGCTATTATTGCCGTGTATGTATTGTTTCTTCCCCCTCTCTTATTGTCCGGTAGTCTCGACGTCCGCTGCTGATGCCCCTGTGATCTACTACTTCGTCGACGACCGTACCGCTACCGTTGAGCTTACAGGCAAGCAGAGCCATTTTCCTTCCCCAGATATCGCCTATCTTTCCGTACATTTCTTGCACTAGGCATGGTTACTGCTGCTCCTACGTTACAATCCTATGCAATTGCATAGCATGTTTTTGTCGCCCCTTGATGTACCTTCCTTTATCCTATGCTGCCTTATAAATATATATATAATATTCAGCAGTAAACCCTGCGCATTGTTATCTAGGTTTAGAATAGCGGGCCGTGATCGCTCTGGTGAGTGAACGCGGATTACAAAATATTATAACTGCAACAGGTACGAATCAATGCAGACGCCCTAGGGAACCTACAACGGCGAGACTCTGTCGAGTCGCTTCGAGTTTGACTTACGAGTGGACGGACTCGTATTTCACTCTCGTCGGCTCACTAGCATAGCATCACTGGGATGATACGAGGGTATTCCTCTTTAGTTCATTCCGCTGGTGTCTCGGCACCACCGGGGTGATACGAGAATATTCCTCTTTAGTTCATTCCGCTGATGTCTTTGTCGAACCTCTTCAAGTGTACCATCGAGGGTGATTCCTCCTGGTTTCACTTGATGGTAGGCACTCGAATCAACTGGTGTCCTTACAGGTAAGGAGTCGGGTGACCCAACGGTGCCCGCGCAGGGTATCTTAGCGGAACGACAGGTCAGGTGTATTCCACCGGTGTGCGGCGGGCCTGGTACTGTTCGTGGCCGAAGGATTTCCTGTTGTACGAAAGTCGAGCTCTACCAAGAGCAAACGCGAGACAAGGTAAGGAGACGGTTCACCTTGTTGGTAACCGCACGAGTTGGTGGGACGACAGGGCAGGCACCGACGTTACTGGTGGTCCTGACTGCTGTCGTTGTCCGCGACTCATTCAATAAGGGGCAACGATAACGGTTGTCTCGACAGAAAATTAATAAAATGCTTAACGGGTTCGGCGGATGACTTGAGTAGCCTTTTGGCTTGTACGCACTACCTATACGTGGGATTACGCGTTTGGGCGCCTCCGCAATGTAGCCTCGTTCGAAAGCTCTGAAAGACATCCAGTTCAGCATTGCGGCAGGGACGGATCGCGCTGCGGCGTTGGAATTCACCCTCCTCGCAACGACCCGGAGAGCGAGGGGTGATAGGCCCATGACCCCCTTGCACTTAAGGCTCTAGACCGGCGGGGACCTCTCTGATGAGTCGTAGGATGGACTGCGTTGTGTCGGATAGCCTCGGTGGGGTGCTCCCTAACCAGGTGTACGCCACCCTGGAGATCCGAGCGTGTAGTGTCACACTAGTGCACCCCTGCAGGGAAGATTAATCTATCGATAGCCGTGTCCACGGTAACAGGAAGCTTTATGCTGAAGCCAGATCCTATCACTACAAACTACTACTATTAAACTGTTGGTTCCGGGTTTTCTTCCTCGCGGGGATGTCGAGGAGGGGAACTCGGAGGCATTGTTAATTATGATTACAACTTATTATTATACAATGCTGCAGCAACTTCTGCTGCATTGTTACTTTCATTACTGTTATATTAAACTGTTGGTTGATTCTCTTCTCATGCTGCAAGACAACGTCAGAAGATGCTAGTCTTCGATAGGCCTAGCTTCTTACCCTTATTCTGATTTCCATCTTGCAGTCCACTATATATACAACCTCCCCTTTCCATTGATACAATGCATAATGCTTAGTAGCGGACGTAAGACTCGCGGGTATGCTAGATACTCACCCTTGCTTTATTTCCCCCCCTTTTTGTTTTGTCTGATCGGCCGCTGCATTCGAGGTTGGAGTCCAGGAGCAGGAGATCCCCGATGCCGACCACCGCAACATGAAGATTCCCGATGCCTTCTACGACGTCGAGTTCCCTTTTGACCAGGAGTAGTTTGGAGGTTCCCAGGCAGGAGGCCTCGCCTTTTCGATCGTTTTTGATATTTGTGCTAGCCTTCTTAAGGCAACCTTGTACCCTTGTGTCTGTACTCAGATACTATTTCTTCCGCTGACTTTGTGCTCTCGAGCTGTTATATTCGAGCCCTCGTGGCCCCTGGCTTGTATTAAACAGCTTGTATTATTTTTATTTGTAGAGTTGTGTTGTGATATCTCACCGTGAGTCCCTGATCTCGATCGTGTACCTTGCATGTATGATTACTGTACACGGTCTGATTTTGGGGGCGTCACACGAGCCCCCGAGTGCCAAGTGTGATTTTGTGCAACGGTAGTCTTGGGAAAATATTTAGAATCGTTTCCAGTTGTGCTTACATGAGGGTGCTGTAAGAAAACGTCATTTATTTGTAATGGTGGCTTGATGGACCTAGGAATGTAAAATTGCTGCTAGGATAATTTGAAGTCTTGACGTGAGGCACCGTTTTGGCGAGTCTTCTGCTGGTGCCTTGGCGCTTACGGGAGTGTCTCTTCGTCTGTCGTGATTCCGCGAGTGGGATGTGCTCCAAAAGTTTCTGATATCTTGTGGAATTCTCTCTCGCAGCGGTCTGACCTGACGAAGTTGCCGTTGATGGTGATGACCCCTCTTGGGCCTAGCATTTTTAAATTTAGATAAGCGTAGTGCGGCACCGCCATGAAGCGTGCGAAGGCTGGTCGGCCGAGGATGGCATGATACTTTGATTTCCAGCCAACTACTTCAAAATCTAGCTTCTCCTTCCTGAAGTTGCTTGCATTGCCAAAGACCACTTCCAAGCTTATTTTTCCAAGAGGGTAGACTGCTTTGCCTGGCACAATTCCATGGAAAGTTGTGCCTAAAGTTTTGAGTTCTGAATTTTTGATGAACATCTCTTCCAAGGTCTTGGTGAATATAATGTTGATTCCACTGCCGCCATCCATGAAGACTCGCGACATGTCATAATTTATGATTCTTGCTTCAAGCACAAGTGGCACGTGTCCTGGGCGTGGGATGGCTAGCGTGTGGTCCTCTCTGGAGAAGGTCATGTCGGTCTCGGACCCGCGGAGGTATTCTGGTACGACTGGGTGAGAGGATACTGCGAGAAAAACCTGTCTGGTGACTTGCTTCTGTTGCCTGTTTGAGGGTCTTCCTTCTTGGATCATGTAGATGCGACCACGTGCCTCCGGGTATTCTTCCATTGCATCAGGCGATGCGCGTCATTCCTGGATGGCTGCTGTAACAGCCCAGATTTCACAAAAATTAAAAAAATTGTTTTCGGTGTGAATTGTTTGATTGTCTGATTTGTTTGCGGTGTTTGCATCCCCGATTTATCGATCGGCGATTATTTTCCCCCTTCTTATATCGTACCGGACGGAGACTGACCCTTGCCACCCTGACACTCGACCTTTGTGACACCGGGTTTCACCCGATCGCCGTCGCGAAAACCGCACGAGATCAACCGCAGCTAACGGAACGAAAAACCCCGTTTAATAATTAAACGGGTTATTTTTATAGCGCGCCGGAAAGTGTTCTCGGAACGGTTCCAGCGCGAGGTGAACGCCGCCGGCTCGACGCGCTGATCGCGCAGTTCGAAGTTTTACCCGAATCGGAGGTACTACGGACCCCCGGCGGTCAGAAACGTGAGCACCGCGCGCGCGAGAGAAAAACCGGGGATATTTTTGCAAACTGCCGGCCACCGGGGCTATATAATGACCCCCACCTCCCAAACCAGCCAATTAGGGTTTACCCTAATGGAAAATTGCAGCCACACCCCCAGATTTGCTCCAAATTTCGCCCAAAATCCCCTGCACCTCGAAACCCTAGATCCCAGCGCTCCCAGGCCATCGGATCGCAAGATCGACACTCCTGGGGCTGCCACGTCGCCTCCAGCCCCTCCACCTTCCTACTCCAGCCGCCGGGCCCCGCGGGCCCGCTTGTCGCCGCTACGGCCCGCCTCGCATCGGATCTGGGCTCACCGAGCCGCCTCCTGAGCTCCACCGCCGGCCACCCGTGCCGCGCCGCCGCACGCCGGCAGCCGCCGCGCCCTGCGCCCCTGCTCTGGTGAGCCGCCCCTCGCGCCCTCTCCTTCTCTTCTCTCCCTCACCCCTTGCTCTCTTCCTCGCAGGCCGAGCCGCCATGGCTGGCGAGCCCGAGCTCGACCGAGCCGGCCGCCTCGCCTTGCCCCTCGAAGCCACCCGCCGCCAGCCTTCCCGCAACGGATCCGGCGAGGAACCGCGCGGATTCGGACGCGCCGCACCTCCTCGACCCTCCTTCGGCTTCCGGCGAGCCGCTGCTCGTCGCCGGCGCCAGCCAGCCGCCGCCGTGGTCACGGCTGGACGAACCGGCCGTCCGCCTCCAACGCACGTGGTGGGCCGGCTTCGCAGCCCAGGCCAGCCACTTGGCCCAGCCGAGCCGCCGGTCACTTGGGCCACGACCCACTAGGTGAGGCGCCCCCCTTTTCTTTTTTTTTTCTTTTTTTTCTTCTTTTTTTCCTGTTGGGCAGGCCCAGTGGCACAGATTCGGCCCAACACTCTTTTTTTTCTGGTTTATTAATAAAAATTGGCAGATTGTTGTCAGAACCCCAACTAGGGTAAGTGCTAGGGTTGTTTGATCCCTTTGCATCATGCAAAAATTCAACAGGAAAATTCAAAAATGGGGAAAACAGAAAGCCCTGAGAATTTAAATAAATGGCCAGATAAAAATCTTTTTCCAAAAATCATTTGAATGTTTGGAAAATTCCTAGAATTGTTGCTGATCATTGCAAAAGTGGTTTGGGGATTTTCCCATGCCCATGGAATATTCAAAAATTCAAAAGGTGCTTTGGAAATTAAATTAAACTCCAATTTGAATTTAAATTCAAATTGTTTGATTTTTTAAAAAAGTCACCAAAACTTATGAGTGGCTAGCTATTTATGTTATAAGCCCACATAAAAGTTTTCATGATTTTATAAAATGCCTTGCTATTTTATTCAGGGCAAAACATATTTACAGAAAAGGAAAAAAGAAACAAAAACACAGAGAAAAAGAAAAACCAAAGCTAGCCCACCCCTACAGGCCTCGGGCCCAACTAACCCCCCACGGCCCAGGCCCACCTGGCCTTGTCGTCTTCCCCGCCGCGTCAACAAGCTGCTCGGTGGCGAGCATGCCGACGCCGGCGAGGGCCACGTCCCCCCTGGACCCTCCCCTGGCCTCTAGGCGCGCCACGAGTACGCCCCAGAACCCCGCAACCAGTTCCCCCTCTCCCTGCTCTCCCTCACGGTCTCCCTCGCCGGAATCTCGCAGCCGCCCGAGAGCTCGACTTTGCCGCCGTCAAGCGGCACCGCGGCCAACGGCCTCCCCTCCGTGCCCCGTGCTGTCCAGGAGCTCCGCAACGTTGCCCCGCACCTCCCTGCAGAAGGAATCGGGCCGAAGCCCTCTGGAGACGACGCCCGCGTCTTCCCCGACTCCGGCAAGGCCACCGTTCGCTGTTAAGGATTCCGGCAGCCTGCAACCCCTCCGCAGCCACGCCGTCTTCTCCATCACACTCAGGGTGAGCCCCCGCTCATTTCCCCTCTCTCCCAGCTCCTCCCCGTCCACCGTAGCGCTGCGCCGCCGCAAGCCCAGCCACGGCCGCCGCCTGGCTTCGACCCCGGCGTCCCTCCCGTGCTTCCCCGTGGCGCCCGAGACGTCCCCGAGACGCACACGTCCACGGGCTACATCCTGGTAGCCCTGGCGCTGCTTCTAGCCGCCGGATTCGGCCACCCGTGCGTCCGCCGCCGTGCGCTGAGGTCGCCGCCGGCTAAACACCGGTGGGCAGTTTAGCCCAAGCCTAACCCACCCCTAATCCAACCCCTGAGCCACTGACGACTGGGCCCAGGGCCCTCTAATTAATCACAGATTAATTTAAAAAGGGGATTAACCCCCTGTGTATTTGACAAGTGCGGCCCCCTAGTCAGTTTGACTGGTCAGCCCCTGCTGACATCGTGCTGACGCAATAAAGGATTTTCCAGAGATTTAAATATTCCAGAAATTACAGAAAATTGATTAAACTTTGGAAATTCATAACTAATTCATATGAACTCCAAATTGGGCAAATAATATATGAAAAATGATCAGCATAAAATTCTCTATCCAAATATGCAACTTTCAACAATGTTTGAGTTGATTTTAAAATGGGACCAGTAGCTTTTGCTATTTGGCTTAATTGGTATCAATTCAAATTTATTCCAAATGCATTTCTAAATTGAACCAATGCAATGCACATATGGTCGCTTGTACTTCAGAAGCTTATCCCACACATGATAACATTGTTTACAATAACCAAACATTAGAAAATGCAAGATGACCTAATTTGAATAATATTTGGAGTTTGATTTTGAATTAACTTTTCAAATCAACTTCAATTAACATGTGGCAAATTGAACCTAGATCAAACCAATACCATTCACATCATGGACAACATAATCATGTGATTGTGCATTTCAATTCAATGTTGTCCCCCTTTGTTGATGTTTGTGCCGGTAACAGCTTTTCCGAGATGGTGATCACCCCCGAAGAAGAACACCACCGTTAAGAACCGTGTATCGTCAGCAAGGCAAGCAAACCCCATTGATCATATCTATAAAATCCCAATTCCCTCTCAGTCTCGCTTATGCATGTTTAGGAGATCATCTTGTATCGATTCTACCACATAGTTGAACCCATATCCGATGCATGACCTATCATCTTGTCACAGTAGTAAGCAAACCACAATCCTAGCTGACATAGGAGTTGATTGATATCATGAGGCCGCAACTGTTATAGCTTAATGCATGCTTAGTGTTACATGAGGTTGCTTTTGATGTGAGTCGGGATGATGGTGAACATGGTGTTGATGAAAGTGAAACTGTGTCGGTGAATCCACCCTAATACAAGGTGAACGATGAGAGGCTGTGTAGGAGTACACAGAGGGTTGTCTCGTTGAACACCGCCTTAAGCATCGAGTTCTTGTATGGTAATCCAAGACAAAGAGTACAACCACACATTGGGCTCACTGACCCCTCTCGGCCTAGTACCTTGATCCGTGTCGACGTCCAGGAGTCACATTAGTTCGGGCTTTCCATTTGACATGTGCATAGAAAAAGAACGAAGGAAATGGTTGCATCATATAAATATGTGGGTGCACCTGTGAGGCAGGAAAACCATCTGCTAAAGGTGGCGTCTCGGTCACCTACATTGTCTGAGTCCGTTTAGTTGATCCGGCCGGACTCTCGAGCGGTAGCAACTCAGGTAGTCGACTCCTGGAATAGACCGGTTGTGAGCGAAGTGTCGTGGTGAACATCCTCGCTGTCACCTCTTGAACGGTGGCGAGACCTGGCGGTAACCGATGGTCATGTGTGTGTAGTTTACACCCTTGCAAGGTTAACAAAACTATTCGAATAGCCGCGTCTGCGGTTAAGGACTACTTGGAATCTATACCTGATTATTAGACAACTTGAATGGATACTTATAAAACTCGCAAGATAAGCCTGAGTGCTATGGTGTGCTCCTCGTGGGGAAGTCGAGGAAGTAACCATAGTGGTGTAATTGGTTGGAGATGTAGTGGACTCGTGTACGCTTCTTACCTCAAGTCTGGTATTCGTAGTTTAGGAATAGCCAAGTCAAAGCTGGCACTTCTGCATGATGAAACCCCACCTCCCTTTACCTTGATACTTGAGCATGAGTAGTATAGATCTAATGTAAGTCTTGCTGAGTACGACTTTGTACTCACGTTTTCTTATTCTATGTTTTAGATGAGAACCCAGACCCCGATGGAGTCATCGACCTGAAGCTCGACGTTGACTAAGTTAGTATAGTCCCAGACAACAGTCTGGTCCCTCGTGGAAGGGCATGTTTTTTTACAAGGCTTCTCTAAGCCATTTGTTAAACTTGTCTGTACTCAGACCTAATTTTCTTCCGTTGTATGATGTAATGTTGATCACATACATGTGATCTTTGTATGCTCCATGTGTATATCAATAAAGAGTACTTTGTAGAGTTATGTGATGATACCGCTATTCATACTAGGCATGTATGCTGCGTGCATGTTTATAACATGCATGTCTTAGTATGGGTTTTCGAGACCTTAGTTGTGATCTGGCTGGCGGTCCTTTATACACCAAGTGGCCCTTAGATGTGCGCAGCTTGGGGCATCGCGAGGCGATTGTTCGTGACTCTGTCATGTGCACACTTTGTTGTATGATCGAGCCCACCCTAGACCCCGACTAAGTGATCGGGCTGGAGTAAGTCTATGTAAGAGTTAAGGTTCAATCGATAACATGGTTGAGGCGACTTGTCTATGAGTATGGGATTCACCACCCATAAGCATTTAGACTTGTGAGCGGACAATGAGGACCCATCTCAGTTGATCATCCGGCTTGAATGGGATGACCCTCACGTTCGATGCTTACCGAGAACGTTCTGTGCTTGGCCTTGTCTGCTTAGACAAGTGGGTACGGTTCTCGGCTCTCCATCTGGTTGTATCGTGACTGGAATTACATATGCTAACCCTGGGTCCCGACAATTGTATTGTTTTTATTGCGGTGCCCGTATCTTTTAACCCGTAGCTCGGATCGCGACGCATAAAATATGAAACTTGCTTAGTTTTGTGTGTAGTTTAATTAAATGTGCTTTGTTGCCATGTTTGACTTTGTTTACATGCCGTTTAACTGCTAATTACAATTGCCTGCCACTGAAACTGTAATTGCAATAACTTTTTATCCGTTGCTCCGATAAAAATGTTTATTACATGTAACTTGACTAGAATTGCATGTAGATTGCGTTTATGCTGCTCTTTCCGTCTAATAAAAGTAATAAAATATTTTTTAGGGAAAAATAGTACCAAATGCAATAATTATCGTGGGGTCCGTAATAGTTGGCATGTATAGGTTTTACCCCCCCCCCCACTTAAAGTGACTAGATTAGATAGCTTATTTATGCTTCACCTCTTGTCATGCTTGTGTGACATGCCATGCTTGAGTGATATGCCATGTTAACAACCTTTGCTCATGTTGTGTAGTTCAGCAACTTGAACCATCGTAAACCGTGCAGTACCGTCGTGTGTGACGAGTACTCCACTTAACCTGTTAGTAACCGCTCTCGAAGGTAGGTCCGATGTCTTGTGTTGCCTTCTTGTTTATGCTTGCTCGTGTTTGTTTTTTAGTAATAGATGCTTGCTCGTTGATTGCTTTCCAATGTTTACCCTCTTGTGTGCTCCCGCGGGTACCTCTAGGAGACGATGCGAGCTTGCGATCAACTACACCTTCGGAACCCGACTTATCAACAGGCAAGGACTATACATTACTTATGATCCATTCTATTTCAACCAGCGGTTTTCATGCTAGTCTAGGTTAGGTTCGATGTTTGATCCTACCACATGTTTACAGCCTCTTTCAAACCGATACAGCCATGTCCCCTCCCAGCAAACCTTGTACTGCTATGTTACTATTGCTCGTTGCGCAGCCCCTTCTTAGTATGCTTGCTTAGGATGCTACGATGTTACCCTGTTACTTTTTGGTTTGGGATATCACCTTATTATATTGTTGTTGATGATATGATTATTATAATGTTGACTATATTCGAGGAAGAATGGAAGGTCTAGGCTATCCCGCCCCGACGTTTTGTTCCATTCGAGTCACCTAGGATCCGAGTTCCGGGTATTGGTTTTAAGACTGAGCGTGCCTAACCGCGTGTGGGATTTTAGGGGTCCCCATTTATTACCTATCTAGCTTCAAACATTTCTAGTGGTGGCCCAAGCTGATTTACCATTTGAAACCGTGTGTGTGCTGGTCAGCTGCCAGTAATTTTCAAACAACTCGGGCCAGCGGAGACATAGTTCCTCTGGTGGTCCACCCGATCAGCTAGGACCCGGTTTCCCATGTGTGATTAACCGGCAATCCGACCTGCGTCATACGGAAGAGTCCGATCCGAGAGCGTGGCCGGCTTTTGGATTGGGTGTCGACTCCCCGGGGGCCACCCGGATTTGTTCGTTGTTAGTTAGAGGGACCTGTCGTTTCGGATCTCTTGGAACTAAATCATAAAATGGTTGCCTGTGATGGGTAGCAACTGAGAGAGATGTGCGTGCGTGCGGAGCCTTGTAATGGGCAGTTGGTACACCCCTGCAGGGTTAAATCTTTTCGAGAAGCCGTGTCCACGGTTATGGACGACTTGAGACCTACTCCTTGTTCATAGACAACAACAACTGAGATAATCTTAATATAACTTGATCAACGTGTGTGTGCCTTGACTGCTTCTTCTTCGCCGGGATGCGAAGAGGAGGACAAGGATAGGATAGGTGTTATGATTGCGTAAGTAGTTGATAGCAAGACTTGTTGGAGGCGATTCCTCATCGAATTCTTGGCTCCTTATCTTACTCTCTAGACCGTTAGCCACTTTATAAATGCTAGCGCGGCAGCAACCTCACCACTTACCCCTTCCTTACCGTAAACTACTAGTTGTCCTAGAATGACGAGTGATGAAGTCCTTGCTGGGTCAGATGACCACTACAGTTGGATGCTGAGTACCTCTGTACTCATGATACTACCCCCAAACTCTTTTCAGGGTTCGTGATCGACAGCAGGCATGGTGACCGACGTTTCACGTGGAGCCTCGACGACGACTAGTTAGGCGGATCCTGGCGGAGGGCCTGGACCCGTGTGGTTATGGGATCGATGTTTTTCTCTTTGCCGCTAGGCATTTGCTTGTAGTCTCTAGTCAGATATGTATCTTCCGCTGTTGTATTATATTAGGCAGTTGTATGCCGATTGTATCAGATGTTGTATCCTTGTATCTGTAATGTTGTGATATCATGTTGGAAATCCGGGGCATATGACTTTTTCATATGTCGTGGTGGGACCGATATGTGCTTCGTCCCCGGATCTTGGTGGAAACACCTAGATCTGGAACAGTACCGCATATCGGGCCATCCAGCTGCTACCTGTCTTGATGGTGTTGCGGGTGGGGGTGGCGCGTTGTGGGCGATTGGTCTGACTTCCACGTCTGCTAGAGGTTGTAGTGTTGGGGCTGTGGACCGGCTCTTTTCTTCTGAGAGCTCGGTGAAGCGTCTGCAGTTTCTGAGTGTGTGGCTTGATCTTAATTCTCCGCATTCGTTCCTGAAACCGTGTATTGTGCATGGTCCATCTATATGTTCTTTGGCCGAGCGGGATGTTCGTGCATCATCTTGCGGCTGCCTGGATCTCCAATCCCGCTTTTGGGCGTGCGGTTGATCTTCCTGGTTGTCTCTTCGCTGCATCCTGTTGTCGTCGCGCTGTCTGCTGTATCTGTCTCCTGGGAAACCGGCCGCGCCCATGTCGGGTCGTCTGTCGTCGTAGAAGTTGCGCCTGGGCCTTTTTGTTCTCTTGCTAAAACCTCTGTCTCCGTCGTAGTATACATATTCGCGATCTGTGCGAGTCATCGGGGCGTCCGATTCATTGCGCACGGAGTCTTCTCCGTCGGTCCAGTTGTTGGCGCGCTCTAGCAACTGCGCGAGTGTTTGGACTTTGAGCTGCCCAAGTTGTTCCTTGAAGTTTAGGCACTGCAAGCCTCTTCTGAACATGTCGATTGCACTTTCGTCTGATATGTCTTCGACTAAGTTTTTGAGTATGGTCCATCGCTGGATGTATGCCCTTAAATATTCTCATGTTCCTTGCCTGCATGCTCTCAACTCCTCGAGTGAGGCTGGCCGCTTGTAGGTTGACTTGAAGTTCTCGACGAAAGCGCTACGGAGCTGCTTCCAGGAGCTGATAGAGCCCCACTGTAGGTTCTTTAGCAAGTGCCGTCCTGAGCCCTTGAGCATGAGCTGTACGTACTGCATTACTGTGGTCTTGGTTCCTCGCTGGAATTTTACGGCTGTGAGGTCTTCATCGAACCATGCTTCCGGTTCTTCCAGCCCATCGTACTTGTAGGTTGTGGAGTTTAATTTGAAACATTTGTGCATGGGTGTCTCGCGTATGTCTCGGGAAAAACATAGGGATCTGCAAGGTTCGAGGTCTTTGTCTGATGCTTGCTCGTCCGAGTGCTCTCTCCGAGCTGCACGTATGCGCCTTCCTCTGTCGATTTTTCTCTGCGTGAAGTAATCACGTGCGTCCCGTCGTCCATCGCTGCTGCGGCAATTACCGCGGTCGTCTCTGTCTCGGTCTCTATTTTTTCGTGGCTCCTGCGTCGGCCGTCGCTGCTGTGATCATCGTCGTCGGGTGAGCTTGGATACATGTCGGGAGTCTTCTCGCGGGGTGCTTGCCTTGTGCTCGACTTTTTGAGTGCCGAGGCTGCGATGGCATCGCCCATTACCTTGAGTGCCCTATCAGTATTGCGATCTGCGTTTTCTTTTTCGCTGCTTCTAGCACGATGGAGGTATGCTTGGGTTGTGATTAGGGTTTCAGATGGTGTGAGCTGCCTTTCTTCTTCGTCATCATCTTCAAGCCGGAAATCGTCGTCTAATTTGCGAGCGACTTTCTTCTTGTCCGTACGTTGTAGGTTGCTGAATCTGGATTTTCGCCGAGAGGGCGAGCTGTGATTTGAGAGATCGCTCGAGTGCTCGGGTGATGTCTTGCGGGTGGTCCGCGAGTCATTCCCGGTTTTTCTCTGGTTTTCCAATTCGAGACGCAGCCATCTCGTCTTCTTGGTGACATCACTTGCAAATTTGTTGTAGGATCTGAGCTCGTTGCGAGTTGCGTTCTCTGGGAGGAGTCTACCATGCTTTACTGCGTCTTTTACTCTGCCGATTGCCTCCTTTGACAGGTAGATTTTTCAGTGGGTTGATATTGCCTTGCGGATTCTGAGGCTGAGCGCCTGCTGCTTTCAGGTATGTCCTCCTGTCTTCTGGGTTCTTTTCTTGGTACGGTCTATGGAGAGCCGAGGGTGACTGTAAGCTGACTAGTGACGTCACGGTCACTGTTTCTGTTGTTTGAGTGAGTTTCTCTATGACTGCTCGGGTCGTCTTCTCTGTCTTTGTCATCTGAGGTGGGCTCGTCGGTATCTGCCATGAATACCTGGAACGGCATCTGGGTTGCTAGCTTGGTTTTTTCCTTCATCTGTTCTTTCTTCGCGGATGCTAAGGTTGCGCGACCACCACTACAAGAGAAAAGGCTATACATGGAATTCTTATTAGTGGCACATTTTATATGTAATGCGCCACTATGTTGTAAGGGGTGGTGCAATGGTTCAAAATGCGCCACCTATAAGCTCTTAAGTGGCGCATTTTTTAAAATGCGCCACCCCTAAGAGTGGGCCAACCCTGGATCCTCTTATATGTGGCGCATTTTGAGAAATGCGCCACCCCTAGGAACCTTATAGGTGGCGCATTCTGGAAATGCGTCACCCCTAAGAGCTTATGGGTGGCGCATAAATAGAATGTGCCACCCCTAAGTTTAGGGGTGGCGCATATTTGGAATGCGCCACCCCTAAGAGCTTAGGGGTGGCGCATTTTGGGATGCGCCACCACTGAGATGCAAAATGCGCCACTAAATACCTTGAGCTTCCCTTATCTACTCCACCCCACCTACCACCTCTCATTCACTCCACACACTTCTCAAACTAGATCTACTCTTCTCACCCTATATCTATTCTGTTTTCTCCTCCTCCCCACCTCATTTCTTCCATTGATCTATCCATACTTGGCTTTAAATCTACGCTGTTTCATATTAAATTAAGTGGACCTCCTCCCCAACTCCTTTGTTCCATTTATCACCCATACTTTCCTTTATTAGCTTGGGGTTTGATGTATATGTGAAGCTTGGGTTTTGATGTATATGTGAGGTGAATATGTGAAGCTTGTGGTGGTTTGATGTATATGTGAAGTGTATATGTGAAGCTTGTGGTGGTTTGATGTATATGTGAAGCTTGTGGTGGTTTTGTTGTATATGTGAAGTGTATATGTGAAGCTTGTGGTGGTTTGATGTATATGTGAAGTGTATATGTGAAGCTTATGGTGGTTTGATGTATATGTGAAGCTTATGGTAGTTTGATGTATATGTGAATCTTGAGTTGCCAATGTTTTTCTGAAATGTTGATTCATTTCCGTTTTGGAAAATTTTAGGCGCACTCTCCGCATGCTCGCATGCATTATTAGGGAAGGTCATGCCAAATTTTTCCGGCGACGACCGTGATATATAATTGTGTTTCTCTCTCCGTGCACACAGACAATCATGGTCCCCGAGATGCTGAGCGATATCACTGTGACTAGGTGGATGCAATGTGCGACCAACGACATGCTACGGAATAATAGGATGGATATAAGATGTCCGTGTCGGAGATGCAAACTGCAGTGCGTGACCAAGCCTGATTCCAGAATATTGGAAAGACGTCTGAAGTGTAATGGTTTGATCGATGGCTACACACGATGGATAAGTGATGAAGCTGGTGAGGAGGAGGACGTCAATGGTGGGGCGCCATTAAATGAGGAAGGGCAACCAGACAACAACGGAGGGTGAGAAGACGAAGAGCATCCCATACATGATCATGAAGAAGATGCCGAAGCAGATCATGTAGATCAAGATGTCGGACATGAAGAGCAAGATGCCGGACATGAGGATTCAAGCTGGGTGCGGGACCCTCATGTTCAAGCGTTGCTTGTCAAAGAGGCGTTGAACGCAAGAGGTGCATCTAGAGAGAAAGCCAAGCTGGCGCAACTCGAGAAAGACGCGGTTACGAAGTTGTATGAAGGATGCAACGACGGGGATACCCGCTTGAATGTAACACTTATGGGCTACGGAGATGATGGAAATACACAAATGGACCGACGAAAGCTTCGATGATAACATGGCATTCTGGCACGATCATCTTCCGAAGGGCAACATGTGCCCAACTAGTATCGCTGAGGCCAAGAAAGTACCGTGCCCTCTCAATCTTCCGTACGTTAAATACCACGTCTGCATAAATGATTGCATGATCTATCGGGGTGAGGACGCAGAGAAAACCACATGTTCGGTGTGCGGTGTTAGTCGATACAAGAGAGGGAAGAAAGTTCCTAGAAAAGTGGTATGGTACTTTCCGATCACTGCTCGTCTGTAGAGGTATTTCGTAGATCCCGAGGAAGCAAATCTCATGACCTGGCACACAGATAGAAAGAAGCTAAAAGAGGATGACCCGAAACCGGATCCGGAAAAGGAGGACATGCTGAGGCACCCTTAAGATGGTAGTCAATCCTTTTGGAGTCCAGAGCAGCACACACAGTACCTGGCCCGTGTTTGTATGCATGTACAACCTTCCCCCCTCGAAGTGCATGAAGAAAAAGTACATAACCATGTGTATGCTAGTTCAAGGGCCGAAACAACCAGGTACGGACCTCAATCTGTATCTCAGCTGTTGAAAGAGGAGCTAGAATCGTTATGGAAAGACATAGTCAATACGTGGGACGCCGCCGCAAAAGAATATTTCCCAATGAAAGCCGCGGTGATTACGATAAAATCTCAGCGTTTCAGTGTGATAAAATCTCACGACTGTGCCGTGCTGATGACGCAGATTCTCCCGGTTGCGATCCGAGGGATAATGCACGAGCACGTCCGTACAATGTTGTTTGGCCTTTGCAACTTTTTTGACGTCATCTCTCGGAAGTCGATTTGCGCTACGCAACTCAAAAGGCTAAATGAGGAGATCATGCTCATACTATGCGAGCTTGAGATCTATTTCCCGCCCGCGTTCTTCGACATTATGGTGCATCTGTTGATCCATGTCGTGGAGGATATCGCCCAACTCGGGCCTGCATTTGTGTGCATCATGATGCCGTTCGAAAGGATGAATGGACACATAAAAAAATACGTTCGTAACAGGTCCCGTCCAGATGGAAGCACAGCGAAGGGATTTCTAACCGAAGAGTGCATCTTTTTTTACACGAATTATCTCAACACTGAGAAGCCGGTTGGTCTGCCTGTCAACAAGCACTTTGGCAGGATCGATGGGTGCGGTCACCACGAGGGAAGCCGCGCAATGCATGTCAACTTCGAGGGTCGAGACATTGAATTTGAAAGAGCAAGCCTAGTCGCGCTACAACACATCCATCTGGTCGATCCTTGGATAATAAAGCACAAGGATGTAATTAGGAAGAAGTACAGTGACCAAGGCCTGCAGATAACGGACCGAGATCCACGACTAATCAAAGAGCACAACTCCGGTTTCATGACTTGGTTCAGGGACGAGCTTCGTTCTAATCCCCTGCGAAGGAACGCTTCTGAGGACGAAAAGATGATATTCACCTTGTCACAGGTGCCGCACACAACCTGATAACCTATTAAGCGTATGATATCAACGGCTACACATTCTATACGGAGGAAAATGATAGTAACTGCGATTACCAGAACTCAGGGGTAACGGAAATATTCTACACTGATGACGTCAAGGAAAGATTCTACGGAAGGATCGAGGACATATGGGAGCTCGACTACCATGGAGAGAAGGTGCCAATGTTCCATGTGAGATGGGCCAAGAGCGTCCTAAAAGAAGATTGGTACTTCACCACCATGGTTATACCCGAAGACAAATGCAAGTCTGCGGGCGCAAACGTCACCGCGAAAAATGAGCCATGGGTACTGGCTAGCCAACTGGACCAATGCTTCTTCATTGCCGACCCATCAAAGCCGATTGCGTTGTAGTGAGGAGAGGCAAAAGAAACATCATCAGAATGGATGGAGTCGCCAACGAGAAAGACTTTGACAAGTACGGCGACCCGAAGATGGAAGATGACTACGCCGCTCAGGATACATACACCACAACCCTACCGAAGAAAGGTCTCCCGTTCAAGAGGAAAAGTGAAGGTGTCCCAGGCCTAAGTTATTCAAACACGATAAAGAAGGTCAACAAGAAGATCGTGAGGAAACGCTAGCTATAACTAGCTCCAAATTTAAGAAATTATTTTGTAATTTATGATCACTTTGTGTATGCATGAATTTAATATGCACTTCATAATTTATCAAAGTATTTGGTTGCCCACGAGATCATATGTGACGCCCCCAAAATCAATCCGTGTACAGTAATCATACACGCAGGGTACACGGCTGAGATTAGGGTGCCACGGTGAGAATATCACAGCACAACACTAAACACAAAAGGATAAACCAATATGTTACAATAAAGGGGGGTCACTCGGACCCGAATACATAAGTCATACAAACCATAATATCTGAGTACAGACATAGTTAGTCAAGTTTTCCCTTAAGAAGGCTAGCACAAATAACATCAGAGATACAGATCAAAAAGGCAAGGCCTCCTGCCTGGGAGCCTCCGAAACTACTCCTGGTCCTGGTCAGCGGGGGTCTCGACGTAGTAGTATCCGCCTCCGGGGTACTGCTGCTCCTGGGCTCCAACGTCGACTACAGCGGCCGATCAGGCAAAGTGAAAAAGGGGAAATAAAGCAAAGGTGAGTATCTAGTATACCTGCGAGTCTTACGTCCGCTACTAAGCATTATGCATTGTATCAACGGAAAGAAGAGGCTGTATATAGTGGACTGCAAGATAGAAATCAGAATAAGGATAAGAAGCTAGGCCTATCGAAGACTAGCATCTTCCGACGTTGTCTTGCAGCATGAGGTAAGAATCAGCCAACGGTTCATATAAAGCATAAAGTAACAACGAAGCAGAAGTTGCTGCAACATTGTATAATATAAGTTGTAATGATTAACAATAATAATGCCTCCGAGTTCACCTCCTCGACATCCCCGCGAGGAAGAGAGCCCGGAACCATACAGTTTAATAATAATAGTTTCTAGTGGTAAGATCCAGCTTCAGCATAAAGCATCCTGTTACCGTGGACACGGCTATTCGAATAGATTAAACTCCCTGCAGGGGTGCACTACTGTTCAGCCTGCACGCTCGGATCTCCAGGGTGGCGTGAACCTTGTTAGGGAACGCCCCACCGAGGCTATCCGACACGACGCAGCCCATCCTAGGCTCAACAGAGAGGCCATCCGCCGGACTATATCCTATGCGCCAAGGGGTCTAGGTCCCTCACCCTTGCACGCTCCTGCACGGTGCGAGTCTGGCCGGTGAAGAAAAAGCAAATCCAAACACACCTGCTGCAGCAAATAAGACAAGGCCACTTCCCGGCGATCAGGCCGCAGTACTGCTGACGTCTGAAGAGCTTTCGGACAAACTACGACGCGGAGGGCCCACACCGTAATCCCACGTGTAGGTAGTGCGTACAGACCATCGGGCCTCTCAAGTCATCCGCCGAACCATTTAGCATTTTAATTAACCTGCGTGACAACCGTTATCGTTGCCTCGACTTAACCGACCCGCGGTCAATGACAGCAGTCAGGACCACCAGTACATCGGTGCCTGCCCTGTCGTCCCACCAAGTCACTGCGGTTACCAACAAGGTGAACCGTCTCCTTACCTTGTCTCGCGTGTGCTCTTGGTAGAGCTCGCCTTTCGTGGTTTGGTAACTCTCGCGAGATACGAGCAGGGGCCAAGCACGCCAGTAACATCGGTCGTACCCTCCCTGTCGTTCCCGACGATATACCTCTCGCGGGCACCGTTGGGTCGCCCGACTTCTTACCTTAAGGACAACCGCTGTTCAGGACCCTATGGCGGCAAGACAAAGTCAGCCTCGAGTGGAGTACAAGGATTACTCCTTGATAGCTCACACTTGAGGTAACTAGGCATAACCCAGATAGGGGCCTTTGGCGGTGTCTGCTTTGTACCGTACCTGTGCAGTTGTATATATTGTATCCGTGTTCACTCCCCTGAGTGATCACGGCCCACTATCTAATCCTACCTAACAATGCGCAGGGTTCACTGCTGAATAATACATAAGTAATAATAGGCAGCGTAGGATAAAGGAAAGGTACATCAAGGGGCGAAAAAATCAGGCTATGCAATTGAATAGGATTGTAATCGTAGCAGCAGCAGTAACAATGCCTAGTGCAAGAAATTACGGAAAGGTAGGCGATATCTGGGGAAGAGAATGGCTCTGCTTGCCTGGAAGCTCGACGGTAGGGGTCGGGTCGTCTACGAAGTAGTCGTTCCCGGCAGCGGTGTAGTCGGTGGTAGCAGCGCGGTCTACCGAAGATTAAGGGGGGGAAGGAAACAGTAAATACACAGCAATAATATACAAACATATGCATGACATGACAGATGAAATATTAACGGTGTTCTAACGAAGTGCGATGTATCAGGCTCAGAGCGGGAATTCATCCGGGGATGAAATACCGGCTCCGGGTGATTACCGGACAGGGTGATGGGAGGGGGAAAGGATCAAGCCGGAGGTGTCGTGGGTACCGGAAAAACATAAGGGGGGGTGTATCCGAGCTAGTTGAACCATTCCGGACAACTTTCGTGTTCGGAATAAATCCATCCGGGTACTTTTTATCGGTACCGGAAATTATCGACAGACAACCCGGAGGGGGGAATGTCGATGATCGGTGTGTTAGGGGGGTGTGGTAGACATACGGATCGCGTATCCGTATTCTTTATATTTTTATGATCAACTTTCATGTATAAAGTTTTTGAATCTGAGCTACGGATTAAAAGATATTGATTTTATAAATTTAAATCAATTTTAAAACATTAAAAATCCTTTTCTATTTAATAATTCTTTTATTAATTATTTAATCAATTAATAATTCATTTTAATTAACTGACCAGTGGGTCCCACTGGTCAGTGACACAGTTAACAAATAAATTAATTAAATCTAATTAATCCAGTGGGGCCTACATGTCATACTCTAATAATAAATCAAATTCATTTTATTTATAAAACTCTAACAAAGGGGGCCCAGATGTCATACTCAGGGGGGTTTATTTTCTAACTAACAATTAATTAGAGGGTTAGGGGGTGGTGGGGCCCTCTAGTCAGAGGGGTTAGCCCCCGGTTAGCCGTGCCCGTGCCTGCGCCGGGGCAGAGCACGGCGAGGCCACGGCGTGGCGAACGGCGGGGGGGGGGGGGCAGAGGGGTGCGGCGAAGGTGGGTGGGGGTGCTCCAGGCGTGGGCACGGGCGCCCAGAGCACGCCGGGCGCGGGGCAGAGGCGCGGTGAGCGCGTGCCGCGGCCATGGAGATACGGCGGCGACTGGAGGGCGACGGGGAGGAGCTACGGCGGCGGATCAAGACGGGGAAGGGGTGGAACGGGTGCGGCGGCTCACCAGGGAGCGAAGGGGAGTGGTCTCGTGGCCGGAGGTGGTCGGGCGGGAGCTCCACGGCCGTTAATGGCGCAGCGGCCGCGGTGGAGAAACGGCGGTGATGGCGAGGCCCCAGTGGGCGCCGGCTTCGATTGGTGGCGCGGGAAGAAGGGGTCGGGCGCGGGCTAGCCCCCAGACAAGACGGCCGGGCCGGAGGTGGCCGGTGGCCGCGTCGGCTACGGCGGCGTGGCCACGGACGCGCTCGGGTTCGCGCGGGAGGGGAGGGAAAAGCACCCGGGGAACAGGGACTGGCGGCTAGGGTTTCCAGGCGGGCTCGTGGTGGCCTCGGGGTACTTGACCCCGCCGGCGGCCGCCGGATGGCTGCCACTGCGGGAAGGCCGCGGCCTGGCCGCGCGATGGGCGCCACGCCTCCCCTGTACGGAGGTTGAAGACGGGGGGGGGGGGGGGGGGGCGTGGGCTGGGCTGGGGTGGCTGGCCCAGGGGGAAGCAGTGGGTGGGCTTGCCCACGCGCGGTAGATTAGGTTTACATTTTTTTTTCTTTTTTGTAATTTTCTTTTTGTAACTATTTTATATACCTTGGCATTTTTATAAAATGTGGCATGTGACCCATAATTGTTTTTATACCCTAGGCTAGTGCCACAAAAGATTTGGGGTCAAAAGAAAATCATTTAATATTTGATTTAAATATTAAATAATTAAATTGGGGTTTTTAGCTACTGTTTCGATTTGTTTGGAATTTTCTATAACTCAATAAATACCCAAACCCATATGGATTTGGTCCAGTGATTATTTGGGATTTTATAAAAGTGGTTCCAAGATTTTTGGAAAAGATATATTGTCACCCTATTTTTTTAATATTCATCAAAGGCCTTTTAGGGTTTGTTTGCATTTCAATTCAAATGGCTTGGACTTGTTTTGATTCCTGATGATCCAGATCCATGATTCACATTGCTTGCAACAATATCAAAGGAGAATTGAATTTGAACTGAACCAGTTGATCAAACAAAAGTTTTAAACAGTACATATGAACAGTAACAGTGATTACTGTTCACTGACAGTGAGGGTGTTACAAATCTCCCCCACTACAAGAATTCTTGTCCCGAGAATCTAAGCGGTAGAGGGGAAAAGATCGGGGTATTCCTCACGAAGACGATCTTCGCGTTCCCATGTGGCTTCATCTTCAGAATGATTCGACCACTGAACCTTAAGGAACTTGGTTGTCTTGTTGCGGGTTTTGCGTTTAGACTGATCGAGAATGCGGCTTGGATGTTCTTGATAAGTCAAGTCCTGTTGCAGCTCAATCATATCATGCTCCACTTCACGAATAGGGTCTTTGAAGCAACGTCGGAGTTGCGACACGTGGAATACATCGTGTACTTGAGAGAGGTTCGACGACAATTCCAATCGGTATGCATCTGGTCCACTCCGGGAAAGAATACGGAACGGGCCAATGTAGCGAGGAGCTAACTTGCCTTTGATCCCGAAGCGATGAGTGCCTCGCATCGGGGTGACACGGAGGTACGCATATTCGCCAGGTTGATAGACCATTTCTTTGTGCTTGCGATCATAGTTGCTCTTCTGACGAGACTGAGCAGCTTTCAAGTGTTCACGAATAACACGAACCTGATCTTCGGCATGCTGAATAATGTCCGGACCAATGAGGGTTCGTTCTCCAGTTTCGGAACAATTCAGAGGGGTTCGACACTTACGTCCATAGAGAACTTCAAAGGGTGCCATCTTCAGACTAGCTTGATAGCTATTGTTGTACGAGAATTCGGCAAATGGAAGAGATTCCTCCCACTTCTTACCGAATGAAATGACACACGCTCGAAGCATATCTTCAAGTACTTGGTTGACTCGTTCGACTTGGCCTTGCGACTGGGGGTGATAAGCGGTGCTCAAATTTAGGTGGGTGCCCATAGCTTCTTGGAAACTATCCCAGAACTTAGAGGTGAAAATGCTGCCTCGGTCGGAACTGATCTCCAACGGAATACCGTGGAGCGACACAATTCTGGAAACATACAAGTCTGCTAACTGACTAGCAGAGATCGTCTCCTTGACAGGCAGAAAGTGGGCAACCTTGGAGAATCGGTCGATGACGATAAAGATGGCATCATGACCTTTCTGTGATCGGGGAAATCCGGTGACGAAGTCCATTTCAATCTTGTCCCATTTCCATTCAGGAATAGAGAGTGATTGCAGAGTACCAGCAGGTCTCTGATGTTCGGCTTTCACGCGACGACAAACGTCACACTCATCAACATAACGAGCAATGTCTTGTTTCATGTTGGACCACCAGTACCGCTGACGAATGTCTTGGTACATCTTGGTACTACCAGGGTGAATCGACAAAGGTGTATCATGAGCTTCTTTCATGACATCGGAGGCGTAATTCAGGTTGGCCTTGGCTACCGGAACCACTAAACGACCCTTGAAGTACACCGCATTATCATCATTTGCATCAATAGTGAAGAATGAGGGCTCTCCGCTGGCGACACGACGCTTAATCTTCCAAATGTCAGAGTCATAATGTTGTACCGTCTTGATGCGGGTGTCGAGGTCTGGTTGGACCACCAGGGAGTTCACATATCCCTGCGGAACAATTTCGATGTTCAGCTTGCGGAGTTCTGCATACAGACGTGGCTGTTGCACTTGAACTTCAAGTTCACTACAATAGGCTTTGCGGCTTAAGGCATCAGCCACCACATTAGCTTTGCCAGGGGTGTAAGAAATTCCCATGTTGTAGTCGGCTATTGTTTCGAGCCATCTCTGCTGGCGGAGATTCAGGTCTGGTTGGGTGAATAGGTACTTCAGGCTTTGGTGGTCGGTGAAGATCTCGCAACGATTACCGACGAGGTAATGTCGCCATAGCTTCAATGCATAAATTACTGCTGCCAATTCAAGATCATGTGTTGGATAGTTTTCTTCGTGAGCACGCAACTGACGAGAGCCATAAGCAATCACTTTGCGCTCTTGCATTAGGACACCGCCTAATCCTTGACGAGAGGCGTCGCAATACATCACAAAGTCCTTCTGAGTATCAGGCGGAGCAAGCACGGGGGGAGAAGTGAGCTTGTCCTTGAGGGCCTGGAAACTTTCCTGACATTTATCAGTCCACTCAAACTTAACGCCTTTGTGAAGCAGATTAGTCAGAGGCTTGGCAATCTTGGAGAAATTCTCAACAAAACGGCGGCAATAGCTGGCAAGGCCGAGGAAACTTCTGACTTGCTTGACAGTCCTGGGCGGAGTCCAGTCAAGAATAGCCTGGATACGTTCGGGGTTGACGGCAACGCCATCCTTGGAAATCACATGACCAAGGTAGCTTACTTCGGGAAGCCAGAACTCACACTTAGAATACTTAGCATAGATTTTTTGTTCTCGAAGCTTTTCAAGTATAAGGCGAAGATGTTCAGCATGTTCTGCATCGATCTTGGAGTAAATCAATATATCATCCAGATAAACCACGACGAACTTGTCGAGGTATTCCATGAATATATAATTCATCAATCTGGAGAAGGTGGCTGGTGCATTCGTCAAGCCAAAGGACATGACAGTGTACTCGTATGAACCATAGCGAGTAATGAATGCGGTCTTCGGGATGTCCTCATCACGGACCCGGATCTGATGGTAACCCAACCTTAAGTCAAGTTTTGAAAACACCGTGGATCCAGCAAGTTGATCATAAAGATCATTGATCCGAGGGAGGGGGTACTTGTTCTGTATCGTGGCCTGGTTGATAGGTCGGTAATCTTGGACCAAACGGTTCGTGCCATCACTCTTCTTGACAAAGAGCGAAGGTGCTCCCCAAGCAGAGGAACTTGGACGGATGAAGCCTTTCTCGAGGGCCGTGTCGATCTCCTTCTTCAATTCAAGGAGGTGGTGAGGTGGCATATTATACGGGCGCTTGGCGATAGGGATGGTACCAGGCTTCAAGTCGATGACAAATTCAACTTCTCTGATCGGGGGTATCCCCGGCAGTTCTTCTGGGAATACGTCGGTAAATTCACAAACGATTGGGACTTTCTCAATCCCTTCGAGAGGTGCGACATTCAAGGCATTCAGAGCATATATACGAGCTTCAACATTCATCGACACAATGGCAGTGTGACTCAAAATCGCGCCAGAAGGATGAAAAAGTTGGATGACCTTGGTGCCACAATAAAGTGCGGCATTGTGGGTTTTTAGCCAATCCATGCCAAGGATAAGGTCGATGGTGGAGGTTTTCAGAATGTGTGGAGAAACCATGAACTCAAATCTCTCGATCTCGACAGTGAGGTTAGGTGCAACCATGTCGACACGACACTGGGTACCGGGAGTCCGGACTATTAAGGGGGTATGCATCTTTTCGTGGTAAATGCCATGCTTAGAAGCAAATGCTCCAGACACAAATGAATGCGATGCTCCTGTATCAAATAAAACAGTAGCAGGTATTGAGTTAACGAGGAGTGTACCCATCACAGTAGCGGGCTGTTCCTGAGCTGCCTCAACATCAATGTTGTAAGCATGACCACGAGCATGAGGATTTGACCCAGTATTATAGTTGAGGGTCCCATTGTTGCCCCGGCCATTTCCGCGGCCAGCAGGGTGAACTACCAGTTGATTCTGTCGCTGAGTGCAGTCTCGGGAAATATGGCCTGGCTGACGGCACTTGAAACACAGGCCATCTTGAGGACGGAGGGGTGCAGTCTCAGTCTTCGGCTGTCTCGGCGGGGGCGGAGGCAGACGGGGTGCAACATACGACGGCCTTGCTGCAGGGGCAGTTGGACGAAACACACTGTGTGGAAGCCAAACGCGCTGCTTATGTGCTGTGCCCGAAGATGAGCCAGCATCACGGGGGCGCTTCGGCGAACCACCGAACTTAAGATGAGCTGTCTCAAGAGTGATAGTCTGGTTCACCATGGCGGCGAAGTCGGGGAAGACGTGCAAAGCAAGTGCAAGCTGGAGATCTGGGTTGAGTCCATCACGGAACTTCTCTTGCCTACTTGCATCATTGGGGAGGTCACTTGCAGCATAGCGGGAGAGGCGGAGGAATTCCCTCTGGTATGCCTCGACAGTTTTGTTGCCCTGAACGAGGTTGCGGAACTCGGCCTTCATACGGTTCATAATCGCCTGGGGGACATAACGAGCACGGAAGGCAGTCTTGAAGTCGTTCCAGGTGACGACAGTCCCTTCAGCTAGCGAGCCCTTGTAAGTGTCCCACCACTGAGCAGCGGGACCACGCAGGAAATAAGACGCGAAGGTGACATAATCAGCAACGCTCACATTAGCGAACTCCAGCTGACGAGTGATGTCACGAAGCCAATCATCGGCATCCAGCGGCTGCTCCGGCTGGTGGAAGAGAGGGGGATTGAGACGCATGAAATCCCGCAGAGTAACCACAGGAGGTTGGTTCTGGTGCTGGTTCTGGTTCTGATTCTGATTCTGGAGCTGATCTATGACTCCTTGCATAAAAACTTGGTTCATCTGAAACTGCTGCATCATCGCGGCCATGTAGTCCGGCGGCGGAGGTGGATCGTTGGCACCACGACCACGACCACGACCACCACGACCAGCCATCCTGCTAGAATTTAACAGGGGTATTTCAGCGATGAACATCTTAACGAAATACCGGAAACGAGTAAGATGTAAAGCGACAAC
This sequence comes from Bromus sterilis, assembly GCA_950022295.1. NCBI lineage: Eukaryota > Viridiplantae > Streptophyta > Magnoliopsida > Poales > Poaceae > Bromus > Bromus sterilis. The sequence continues at coordinate 135,237,748 of OX465597.1, forward strand.
AAAGAGGAGGCGCGGATAAATAGGAGTAGTCATATAAGACATACACATCCACACATAGAATCAATCGAAAATCGGGCAGCGTAACGTCGTAGAAATTAAGGAAAAAGGACACACTAGGCGGCGCGCAGACCGCGGTAAGGATTACACGACGCGACATAGATTCCACTATGTCAATCACGCCGCAAGAAAACTGTTGGCCACAGGAGTTGATGCCAGAGAACGCGCGGCCTGCCCAGAATGAGAATGGGATCCGCGGTCTGGGATCTGGCGTACGACGCCTGCGACACGACTCAATCAATGGGGGAATCACCAAAAACGCCGGGTGGAATCAAGAGAGCGTGATCCTAATGTCAGATTTTGTAAAACTTACCAGCAAGGATAAGAGAGCAGATTCCCAGAGCATAGGTAAGGAGAAAATGATCCTAATACCATAGATATCACACGTAGTGACATCGATGTGGGCCCGTAAGCCAAATATTAAGTTAGAAAAATAGTTTCTCAAAGTCTAGACTCAACTTCGACCAGGTAGTGGTGGGGTGGCTCCCTACAGGCAGTCGGCTCTGATACCAACTTGTGACGCCCCCAAAATCAATCCGTGTACAGTAATCATACACGTAGGGTACACGGCTGAGATTAGGGTGCCACGGTGAGAATATCACAGCACAACACTAAACACAAAAGGATAAACCAATAGGTTACAATAAAGGGGGGTCACTCGGACCCGAATACATAAGTCATACAAACCATAATATCTGAGTACAGACATAGTTAGTCAAGTTTTGCCTGAAGAAGGCTAGCACAAATAACATCAGAGATACAGATCAAAAAGGCAAGGCCTCCTGCCTGGGAGCCTCCGAAACTACTCCTGGTCCTGGTCAGCGGGGGTCTCGACGTAGTAGTATCCGCCTCCGGGGTACTGCTGCTCCTGGGCTCCAACGTCGACTGCAACGGCCGATCAGGCAAAGCGAAAAAGGGGAAATAAAGCAAAGGTGAGTATCTAGTATACCCGCGAGTCTTACGTCCGCTACTAAGCATTATGCATTGTATCAACGGAAAGAAGAGGCTGTATATAGTGGACTGCAAGATAGAAATCAGAATAAGGATAAGAAGCTAGGCCTATCGAAGACTAGCATCTTCCGACGTTGTCTTGCAGCATGAGGTAAGAATCAGCCAACAGTTCATATAAAGCATAAAGTAACAACGAAGCAGAAGTTGCTGCAACATTGTATAATATAAGTTGTAATGATTAACAATAATAATGCCTCCGAGTTCACCTCCTCGACATCCCCGCGAGGAAGAGAGCCCGGAACCATACAGTTTAATAATAATAGTTTCTAGTGGTAAGATCCAGCTTCAGCATAAAGCGTCCTGTTACCGTGGACACGACTATTCGAATAGATTAAACTCCCTGCAGGGGTGCACTACTGTTCAGCCTGCACGCTCGGATCTCCAGGGTGGCGTGAACCTTGTTAGGGAACGCCCCACCGAGGCTATCCGACACGACGCAGCCCATCCTAGGCTCAACAGAGAGGCCATCCGCCGGACTATATCCTATGCGCCAAGGGGTCTAGGTCCCTCACCCTTGCACGCTCCTGCACGGTGTGAGTCTGGCCGGTGAAGCAAAAGCAAATCCAAACACACCTGCTGCAGCAAATAAGACAAGACCACTTCCCGGCGATCAGGCCGCAGTACTGCTGACGTCTGAAGAGCTTTCGGACAAACTACGACGCGGAGGGCCCACACCGTAATCCCACGTGTAGGTAGTGCGTACAGACCAACGGGCCTCTCAAGTCATCCGCCGAACCATTTAGCATTTTAATTAACCTGCGTGACAACCGTTATCGTTGCCTCGACTTAACCGACCCGCGGTCAACGACAGCAGTCAGGACCACCAGTACATCGGTGCCTGCCCTGTCGTCCCACCAAGTCACTACGGTTACCAACAAGGTGAACCGCATCCTTACCTTGTCTCGCGTGTGCTCTTGGTAGAGCTCGCCTTTCGTGGTTTGGTAACTCTCGCGAGATACGAGCAGGGGCCAAGCACGCCAGTAACGTCGGTCGTACCCTCCCTGTCGTTCCCGACGATATACCTCTCGCGGGCACCGTTGGGTCGCCCGACTTCTTACCTTAAGGACAACCGCTATTCAGGACCCTATGGCGGCTAGACAAAGTCAGCCTCGAGTGGACTACAAGGATTACTCCTTGATAGCTCACACTTGAGGTAACTAGGCATAACCCAGATAGGGGCCTTTGGCGGTGTCTGCTTTGTACCGTACCTGTGCAGTTGTATATATTGTATCCGTGTTCACTCCCCTGAGTGATCACGGCCCGCTATCTAATCCTACCTAACAATGCGCATGGTTCACTGCTGAATAATACATAAGTAATAATAGGCAGCATAGGATAAAGGAAAGGTACATCAAGGGGCGACAAAATCAGGCTATGCAATTGAATAGGATTGTAATCGTAGCAGCAGCAGTAACAATGCCTAGTGAAAGAAATTACGGAAAGGTAGGCGATATCTGGGGAAGAGAATGGCTCTGCTTGCCTGGAAGCTCGACGGTAGGGGTCGGGTCGTCGACGAAGTAGTCGTTCCCGACAGCGGTGTAGTCGGCGGTAGCAGCGCGGTCTACCGAAGATTAAGGGGGGAAGGAAACAGTAAATACACAACAATAATATACAAACATATGCATGACATGACAGATGAAATATTAACGGTGTTCTAACGCAGTGCGATGTATCAGGCTCAGAGCGGGAATTCATCCGGGGATGAAATACCGGCTCCGGGTGATTACCGGACAGGGTGACCGGAGGGGGAAAGGATCAAGCCGGAGGTGTCGTGGGTACCGGAAAAACATAAGGGGGGTGTATCCGAGCTAGTTGAACCATTCCGGAAAACTTTCGTGTTCGGAATAAATCCATCCGGGTACTTTTTATCGGTACCGGAAATTATCGACAGACAACCCGGAGGGGGGAATGTCGATGATCGGTGTGTTAGGGGGGTGTGGTAGACATACGGATCGCGTATCCGTATTCTTTATATTTTTCTGATCAACTTTCATGTATAAAGTTTTTGAATCTGAGCTACGGATTAAAAGATATTGATTTTATAAATTTAAATCGATTTTAAAACATTAAAAATCCTTTTCTATTTAATAATTCTTTTATTAATTATTTAATCAATTAATAATTCATTTTAATTAACTGACCAGTGGGTCCCACTGGTCAGTGACACAGTTATCAAATAAATTAATTAAATCTAATTAATCCAGTGGGGCCTACATGTCATACTCTAATAATAAATCAAATTCATTTTATTTATAAAACTCTGACTAAGGGGGCCCAGATGTCATACTCAGGGGGGGTTATTTTCTAACTAACAATTAATTAGAGGGTTAGGGGGTGGTGGGGCCCTCTAGTCAGAGGGGTTAGCCCCCGGTTAGCCGTGCCCGTACCTGCGCCGGGGCAGAGCACGGCGAGGCCACGGCGTGGCGAACGGCGGGGGGGGGGGGGGCAGAGGGGTGCGGCGAAGGTGGGGGGGTGCTCTAGGCGTGGCCACGGGCGCCCAGAGCACGCCGGGCGCGGGGCAGAGGCGCGGTGAGCGCGTGCCGCGGCCATGGAGATACGGCGGCGACTGGAGGGCGACGGGGAGGAGCTACGGCGGCGGATCGAGACGGGGAAGGAGTGGAACGGGTGCGGCGGCTCACCAGGGAGCGAAGGGGAGTGGTATCTTGGCCGGAGGTGGTCGGGCGGGAGCTCCACGGCCGTTAATGGCGCAGCGGCCGCGGTGGAGAAACGGCGGCGATGGCGAGGCCCCAGTGGGCGCCGGCTTCGATTGGTGGCGCGGGAAGAAGGGGTCGGGCGCGGGCTAGCCCCCAGACAAGACGGCCGGGCCGGAGGTGGCCGTTGGCCGCGTCGGCTGCGGCGGCGTGGCCACGGACGCGCTCGGGTTCGTGCGGGAGGGGAGGGAAAAGCACCCGGGGAACAGGGACTGGCGGCTAGGGTTTCCAGGCGGGCTCGGGGTGGCCTCGGGGTACTTGACCCCGCCGGCGGCCGCCGGATGGCTCCCACGGCGGGAAGGCCGCGGCCTGGCCGCGCGATGGGCGCCACGCCTCCCCTGTACGGAGGTTGAAGACGGGGGGGGGGGGGGGGGGGGGCGTGGGCTGGGCTGGGGTGGCTGGCCCAGGGGGAAGCAGGGGGTGGGCTTGCCCACGCGCGGTAGATTAGGTTTACCTTTTTTTTTTTTTGTAATTTTCTTTTTGTAACTATTTTATATACCTTGGCATTTTTATAAAATGTGGCATGTGACCCATAATTGTTTTTATACCCTAGGCTAGTGCTACAAAAGATTTGGGGTCAAAAGAAAATCATTTAATATTTGATTTAAATATTAAATGATTAAATTGGGGTTTTTAGCTACTGTTTCGATTTGTTTGGAATTTTCTATAACTCAATAAATACCCAAACCCATATGGATTTGGTCCAGTGATTATTTGGGATTTTATAAAAGTGGTTCCAAGATTTTTGGAAAAGATTTATTGTCACCCTATTTTTTTAATATTCATCAAAGGCCTTTTAGGGTTTGTTTGCATTTCAATTCAAATGGCTTGGACTTGTTTTGATTCCTGATGATCCAGATCCATGATTCACATTGCTTGCAACAATATCAAAGGAGAATTGAATTTGAACTGAACCAGTTGATCAAACAAAAGTTTTGAACAGTACATATGAACAGTAACAGTAATTACTGTTCACTGACAGTGAGGGTGTTACATCATATATATCACGCTAAAAAACAAAAGTATGAGGTACTAACAAATCAGCCTTGAGTACAAAATATTAGTACAATTGCATATGGAAAAATGGAAATAGAAAGAAAAATAAGGCCCAAAAAATATGGCAGAATGGAGCCGCATTTTGCCAAAATGCGCCACCCCTATGCCTTGACCTCCACGGCCCCCTCCCCCTTGCTCGTCACAATAGCCATTCCTCCCCACCCTCGAGCCCTAGCCGCTGCCGCACAGGAGCCGCCCTAGCCGTCGCCGGAGGAGCCCTCCGTCGACCACTGGAGCCTCATCACGCCACCGGAGGATCCCCCGCCCCCGCCGTTCGATCCGTCGCTGCCGGAGGCTCACCACGCCACCGGAGCCGCCCCCGCCCCCGCCGTTCGAGAAGTCGCCGCCGTCCACCATCCGGTGCCCCAGCCGTCCTTCTCCAACCTCGTCGAGCACGCCTCCGCCTCCGCGGTGAGCATCTCCTCCAAATCCCATCACCCCGGTATGCTCCCGTGGCTTCCATGGACGCCATGGACGCGCCAGACCAAGCACTGCTCCGGTCGCCGCCCCTCTGTGTTGCGGCTCCTAGCGCTGCTGCCGTAGCATCGTAGCGCGCACAGCCTTAGCGCCGCCGCGCCGTAGCGCCGCCGCGGCTCTATCCCTGCTGCCTGCACTACTGTTGTTGCTAGTTGATGTTGTTGCCTACTGCTAACTGCTGCTGTACCAAATTTGGCATCTACAAAACAGCAGCAAAACTAGTCCAAACGTCGCTAAAATTGTTATGAACATGGAGTAGAAGTAACCAACTCCATTTCGCTCCATTGGACCAACTTCATTGGTGTTGACACACGAACACGTCATGTGTAGCCTCGACAACGGGGGTGATACACCGCAACTCACATCAAAGGAGACCCGACCGGAATGGCGGTACGCAAGCAATCCGGTGGGAGCTTTTGTAGACCCGAAACCCCACACGCCCGGGAGGGACCCCATCTGGAGGCATGGCGGCTATGGGATGCCCTAGGTCGACCTGATCGGCCCTAGAGCCTCGTGGATCGTTGCCCTGCAAGAACAAGAACGAATGAAGAATGAGAAGAAAGATACAAGGGAGAGAGATAAAATTAGGGTTTGGAAGTGTAGATATGTTTGTTCGATTGTGTGTTGTTTCAATCGACCGTCACCTCATCTATATATGAGGGGGTTGGGCTTCCCTTTCAAGAAAACGAGTTTTTTCGTGTTCAATATACCAAAATCCCGAGAAAAATCAGACTCCTCGCGGTCATCCCGGACGGTCCGAACCATAGGCCGGACGGTCCGGATAATTATGGGCAAAAATTGGCCTCGGGTTGTACTTATTCGGACGATCCGAGCTTCAGCCCGGACGGTCCGACCTCGGCCCGGACGATCCGGCCCCCAGGCCGAACGGTCCGGATAAAAAACCACCTCGGGTTGTAATTATCCGGACGTCCGAGGTCTAATCCCGGACGGTCCGGACTGATTTTTTAGTGCAACACTGTTTTGGCCGTAACTTCTTCATATGAACTCGGATTTGGACGTTTCAAATATCAAAATCGATCGCTTCGACGAGACCAATCCACTCCATGTATAAGATTTTCCCATTTCATGATGTGTTGAAGGTCTAATTGGCAAAATATTGTTTCGAATGACATGATATTATTGCTTCAAACATAGTTTCGGCCCTTGAGATGGAATCGGATGACTATGGCTTGAACTACAAAGTAGTTCAAATCGACAATACCCAACATTTTCATGTAGAGAACATATTCATTTGAGGTCATATTATATAGATTTATTGCCGTGCCTAAAACCGGTGTCAACACATGCCCCCCTGTTTTTCGGCAAAACTTGCATGCCGAAAAGTATTTTGCACCATATAGGTTCTAAGGGCGATGCCAAAACTCCATCGGCCATGAATATTCTTAGGGCAGTACTCATATATCGGCCATGTAGATTAGCAACAAGATCTCAGCTAATCGAATGAGTAGTGATTCGGTAAACCCCTTTCATGATGAGACAAATTGTAATGCACCCATGGATTAAAATAAACCCATGGAGGGTAACCTATCATACCTGAGGATGAATCCATTGGCATGGGCATCAATGGCATATCTAAAGAATATGGATAATTTCTGGACCAATGATTTGGAAAACTTTGGTTTGTTTGTTCATTCTTTAAACTCTTTTCCTTCTTCATCTTTGCCGCACTTTTTGCAATAGAAGCTTGCGCATTATTCCTGTTTAAAGTACTTCATTTGGGAACCCATGCCATGTTCCTCTTCTCAAGTTCTTGTGCACTAAGCTTTTGCAACTTCTTATTTTGCCAATACGATAAGCCGAGTGGGTGCCTCAGCTGTGATTCTTGTTCCAGCAATGTCAATTATTTTCTACCCTTGTGCACTCTCAACTTCTTTTCTTCAGATTTGGCATCTTGATTTTGAAGATTTGTTTGCTCCTTTTCTTTTCCTTTAGTAACCAATGTTAACACTTTAATTGGCTCTTTGTCATTTGAAAGACAATCTGAAGTGGCACACTTACGACCATCTTTTTTAACTCGATATACTTGCTTGACCACCTCTTTCTTCTTTCTTGAGCTTCAGACCGATTCCTTTTGACTAAAACATTCTTGTTTATGTAATTGTGTATCAAATTTTGATCTTCTTGTAGCTGCATAATGTTCATGAGATGATTCAAAACAAGATGGATAATGTGCCAACATATCATACATGTCCCATGATGGATATTGATCCATATAAGAAAAGGGAGGTATCCATGACATCGGTATTGGCGGCCCAAAATAAGGATATGAATATGATGCATTGAAATTTCCCTCTTCCAATACTGATCTTTAGATTTGCTCCTAGGGGGTGATCTTGATGCTTTTGAACTACTTGGCCGATAAGCAATCTTCTCCTCTCTTATCTTTTGGTATTTTTCCAATAGTTGCGCGAAAGTGACTTTTGACTTTTTACCTTTCCGTCTACTTCGGCCTTTGCTTTCTTTGGTTGTGATAGCATCGATCATTGGATTTTCCTGTTGCCCCCCAGTTCTTGGCGTCTTCATCGTAACTTCAATAGAACCTTCGCCTTCAGGAATATCATCACTGTGCTCATGAATAATCTCTGTACATGAAAGCTTGATCCCATCACTTGAAGTTTTTACCTTCTTATCTTTAAATGGATCGGCTAGAAGAAGACGATGCAAACAAATTCTACCATCTGGACCAATAGGAATAGCATGATCATCCCTTGGTGTTTTAACAAGTTTCAATCATTCGCTATCAATGGACGATTTAATTATCTGACAAAACATATTACAGTACTCAAAATTATGCTTGAACGAATCATGCAACTTACAATACATTCGTCCTTGGATTGATGGATTGAGATGGTGGTCAAGATTTCTAATATAATCATTCTTTTGCAGCAAATCAAAGATCTGATCGCACATATTTGAATGGAAGGTAATACTTTTGTTTTCTAGCCGATCTTTGAGTGAGAAAGGCTTTGGAGGTAAGCAAACGAATAGGCCAGATTTGGAATCTCCCCATTCGGCTATGCATTGTGTTTTGCACTCCATATCCGATACCTTTGGATAAGATATTACAATAACATTGGTTTTCTCAAAAGAATTCAACCTTGACTTTAAATTTCTGAAACGAAAATTGTTAGAGCACATATGCCTCAATTGAGACCAAGTGTAAGCCAAGTATGAAACAAACAAAGCTACCCACTTAGATATAAGTTTTAAGTACACCAACGGGGAAAGCTTTGGCTGCAACAGTAAGTCATTATCGGTCTCTATAAATGGCACAACATGTTGACCGATATGCCTTGCAATGATTTTATTATTAACAAATAAATTACCCTTCTTCATTGGTCTTTCAAGATTGCTAATGAGAATTTTTCTAATAGATGTATCAACAATAAAGTTGCGACCAAATTGGAAAATAGGTAAATCACTTGCTAAACATACCTCTTCAAATATGTTGGGAGAGCACGATGATTGCGTGATATGAACAATAGCTTGCTCCAATTTTGGATAACTCTCCAACACATTGTCATCTTCTTTTTCTTGAATAGATTTGACACATAAATTATTTGATTCGGCTTTTACAATAACCGAATTGCGTTTATTATACGAATCATTATTCTTTCTTACTTTGATTTGTAAGGCTGCTTGTTCTTGTCTAAACTCAGCAAATATTGCAGCTATGCCATCTTTAACATTTTTTCGCCCAACTTCAACCCAATCTTCATTGGGTTGCCCCACAATGCTATTAGACTCTTTCGGCAATGAGATGACGCCGAAATTATGTGTATGTCGGGACCCGGGGTTAGCGTATGCAAGTACAGTTAAGACATAGTCATATGGAGAGCAGAGAACCGCACCCACTTGTCTAAGCTGACAAGGCCAAGCACTGAACATTCTCGGAAAGCATCGTACGTGAGGGGCATCCCATCCAGGCCGGATGATCAACTGTAATGGGTCCTCATCATACGCACACAAGTCTACTGATATGGGTGGTGAACTCCCATATTCAAAGACAAGTCGCCTCAACCATATTATCGACTATCTCAAAACTCTTACATAGACTTACTCCAGCCCGATCACTTAGTCGGGATCTAGGGCGGGCTCGATCATACCACAAAGTGTGCACGAGACAGAGTCTCAAGCAATCGCATCGCGATGCCCCAAGCTGCGCACATCTAAGGGCCACTTGGTGTATAAAAGACCGCCAGCCAGAACACAACTAAGGTCTCGAAAACCTATACAAAGACATGCATGTTATAAACATACACGCAGCACACATGCCTTGTATGAACAGTAGGTACCATTGCAATTCTCTACAAAGTGTACATTTTATTTATAACTCTTATAGAGTACACACAGAGATCACATACATGTGATCCAACATTACATCACGAAGCGGAAGCAAATTATGTCTGAGTACAGACAAGTTTAACAAATGGCTTAAGAAGCCTTATTCAAACACAAAGCCCTCCACGAGGGAACCAGTCTGCTGACTGGGACTAGACTAGCTTAACTTCAGTCGTCCAGCTCGATGAAGAAGCCACCTTCGGGGTCAGTGGCGTCATCTAAAACATATATTAAGCAAACGTGAGTACAAAGGCGTACTCAGCAAGACTTACATAGGAGCTATACTACTCATGCACATGTATCAAGGTAAAGGGAGGTGGGGTTCACTTGCAGAAATGCCAGCTTTGACTTGGCTAATCCTGAACTACGAGTACCAGACTTTGAGGTAAGAAGCGTACACGAGTCCACTACTTTCACCAACCAATACACCACTATGGTGCCTTCTTCGACTTCCCCACGAGGAGGCACGCCATAGCACTCACACTTATCTTGGTGTGTTTTAGAAGTATCCGGTTCAAGTTATCTAATAATCAAGCTAAGCTTTCCAAGCAGTCCATAACCGCGGACGCGGCTATTCGAATAGTTTTGTTAACCTTGCAAGGGTGTACCGCTACACACACATGACCATCATTTACCGCCTTTGATCTCGACACCATTCAAGGGGTGCCAGCGAGGATGCTCACCACAACTGTTTCCTCATAGCCTATCTAGTCCAAGAAAGCCGCCTACTTGGGTGGGCTACCACAATCGTGAACCCGGCCGGTTTACCGAAGTGGACCCAAGCGATGTGTGCGTGGTGCATAAGCCGGTCTCGGATGAGCCGTTCTCTCACTTAGCATCCAGGCCACAAGCCTACCAGAACTCCGAACTACTGCGACATCTGGACATCGAAAGGGATGAGTTAATAGGTTGAGAGGGGTCAGTGAGCCCAATGTGTGGTTGTACTCTTCATCTTGGATCACCACACAAGAACTCGGACTTAGGGCGGTGTTCAACGAGACAACCCACTGTGTACTCCTACACAGCCTCTCATCGTTCACCTTGTATTAGGGTCGATTCACCAACACTTTTCTACCATCAACACATGATCACTACCATCCCGACTCACATCACAGTAACAACATGGTAACATACTAAGCATGCAATAAGCGATAACAATTGCAGGGGCCACATGATATCATTCAACTCCTACATTTGCTAGGATTATGGTTTGCTTACTACTGTGACAAAAGATAGGTCATGCAAAGGAATGGGTTCATCTATGCGGTAGAAACGTAACACGGTGATCATCCTATACAATGCATAAGCGAGACATGAGAGGGAAGTGGGATTTTATCGACATGATCAAAGGGGTTTTGCTTGCCTTGCTGACGAGGTTCGGGCTCTGGATCTTCAGCGAAGGGGGTGATCTCTTGCTCCGGTTCCACCTCTACTCGACAAACAAAGCACGAAGTAGCAATCAATATGAATGCAATGCTCAAGCACATGATTGAATGTTGAAGCTTGAAGTATAAGTGTTGATGTGTGAGACAATTCCATTTAAGTGGAATATATTGCATTTTTAAATGCAAATTCAAATTCCACATTTGAATTCAACCTTAATCAAGTTATATATGATATAGTTTGATCAATTTTGAATTAATTTCAAATGTGTATGATATGCCTCTGAAGTGTGGTTGATTTGCATCATAAATCCATGGTCCAAGTGGCAAAATCATTTGGTTTGAATTTGAATTAAATTCAAATAAACCAAATGACATATGCTACTGGTCCCATTTTAAAATAAACTCAAACAGATTTGAAAGTTGCATATTTGGAAAGATAATTTTCTCCTGATCATTTTTCATATATTATTTGTCCAATTTGGAGTTATTATGAATTTTCTATGAATTTCCAAAGTTTGGGGTATTTTCTGGACTTTCTGGAATTATTAAGCTATTTTTCTTTTCTGGAAATCCTTTACTGCGTCATTACTGCGTCAGTGCTGACGTCAGGGGGGGGCTGACAGGTGGGGCCACCCTGTCAGTGGCTGGGCTAATTAACCCGGCTGGGTTAACTTAACCAGTGGCTTAATTAAGCCACTGGGCCCACTGGTCAGTGACTCAGAGGTCACTTAAAACGTGATTAGTGGCTAATCCACCGGCGGCTTGACGCCGGCGACGTGAACCACGGCGGCGACTCGCCGGAATCTGCTACAGGCCACGGGAAAGCACGGGGAGGGCACCATCTTGCTCCTGGAGGTCTTCCACGTCGGTTGGTGGCATCGGGGGTTCACGGGGTGGTCGGAATCGACGACGGCGACGACTCCGGCGGAAACAGTACGGCGATGAGGTCGTGGTCGGCGCTACCGTGCACGGATCGGGTTGGTTTCACTTGCGTTTGAAAGCTATCGGGCTCCGGAGCCAAACGCGTGCACTGGACGAGTCGAAGGGGCACAGGGGCGACCTCGAGCTCATCCATGGCGGCGACGAGCTACGGCTTCCATGGCGGATTTGACTAGAGCGAGCAATCGAAGGGGAAAACAGGGGGTTCTCACGCGCAAGCTCACCCTGAACGCAGTAGAGGTGCTGGCGAAGGATGGGGTGGTTCAACGGCGGCGGATTCGATGACTTTCTTCACGGCGGCCGGAGTTGAAGACGACGAAGGGGACGGCGGCTCTGGAGTTCCTCGGGTCGATTCCTTCTGCACGGTGACGTAGTCGAGGACGGCGGAGGCGATGGACACCTTGGCTGGACTCCTTGACGTCGATGGCCACGAGTTCTTGCGACGGTGAACGGCGGCGCTCTCGGGTGGTGACGAAATCGAACATGGGAGGAGGAGGAGGAAGCTCTGGAGGGGGGAATGGATGCGGACGGAAGAGCGGCGTCTCCAGGCGTGAGAAGAGGCCACGGGGAGGCCTGGAAGCACACGGCGGCGACGTGTCGTCCTCGGCTCGCTCGGTGGCATTCCACCGAGCAGCTTGGGAGCGCGGGAGGTGGAAGAAGACCTCCCTGCCCTTGTGGGCCGGCTGGGCTGGGGTGGGCTGACTTCGCCCAGGCGCCAGGTAAGTCTTTTCTGATTTCTTTCCTGTTTCCTTTTCTGTAATTTGTTCTGTTTAGCTAAAATAAATAGCTAAACATTTTATTAAATGTTGAAAACTTTTATGTGGCCTCATAATAATATAGACTAGCCACTCATAAACTTTCAACATTTTTAAAATTCAAATGATTTGAATTTTAAATCAAATAGGGGGATTTCTTTATTTCCAAGGTACTGTTTGAATATTTGAAAAATCTATGAGCATGGGGTGGGTCCCACATCACTTGATATGTGATCACACTCATTTATAAGACTTTTCAAAACTCTAACATGAATTTTTGGAAAATATTTTTATCTGGCCTTTTGAATTAATTCATCTGGGGGGTGTTCCTTCTCCCATTTGGATTTTGAAATTGATTTTCAAGGTTACTTTTGAAACTTTTGCATGATGCAAAGGTACTAGTTAACCCTAGCACATACCTAACAGAGGGATCTGACAACTCGCCCCCACTCAAAAGAATCTCGTCCCGAGATTCAGAAGTCTGCGGAAGGAAAGTGGGGTACTCGGCACTGAGACGGTCTTCTCTCTCCCACGTGGCTTCTCTTTCAGAGTGGTGTGACCATTGCACTTTCAGAAACCTAATCTTCTGAAGACGAGTGACACGCTCTGCTGAATCAAGAATACGAACGGGGTATTCTCGATAAGAAAGGTCATCTTGGAGATCAAGCGTTTCATGGTCGACTTCGCGGATGGGGTCCTTGAAGCAACGCCTGAGTTGGGACACATGGAATACATCATGTACTCGGGAGAGGTGCGGAGGTAGTTCAAGTTGGTAGGCAACTTCTCCACGTTTAGCTAGAATGCGGAAAGGTCCGATGTAACGTGGGGCCAACTTGCCTTTGATACCGAAACGTTGGGTTCCCTTCAGAGGAGTAACCCGAAGGTAAGCCTTCTCATCCAGATTGTAGCGCTCTTGCCTATGATGACGATCATAGTAGCTTTTCTGACGAGACTGGGCTGCTTTCAATTGATCACGAACAATGCGAACTTGCTCTTCTGCTTCCTTGATCATATCCGGTCCAAAGAATTGTCTTTCACCGGTTTCAGACCAGTTTAGTGGTGTTCGACATCGTCGTCCATACAGGAGTTCAAAAGGAGCCATGTTCAGACTAGATTGAAAACTATTGTTATAAGCAAATTCGGCATACGGAAGAGAATTCTCCCAATTCTTTCCGAATGAGATAACACAAGCTCTGAGTATGTCTTCAAGAATTTGGTTAACCCTTTCGACTTGACCGCTAGACTGAGGATGGAAAGCCGTACTAAAGGAGAGATGAGTTCCCAGAGCACGTTGGAAGCTTCCCCAAAATCTAGAGGTGAAAAGGCTACCGCGATCAGAATTGATTTCCAACGGAACACCGTGAAGTGATACAATTCTGGAGATGTACAAGTCCGCTAACTGACTAGCAGTTATAGACTCGCGAACCGGAAGGAAGTGAGCGACTTTGGAAAGCCTATCTATGACAACGAAGATGGCATTGTTTCCTTTCTGGGTTTTTGGAAAGCCGGTGATGAAGTCCATACCGACTTTTTCCTATTTCCACTCGGGAATAGACAAAGGTTGAAGTGTACCAGCAGGTCTTTGATGTTCTGCCTTAATGCGACGACAAACATCACATTCGGCAACAAATTGAGCAATGTCTCTCTTCATCCTAGTCCACCAAAATCTCTGGCGTAGATCTCGGTACATTTTCGTGCTACCGGGATGAATTGAGAGGGGTGTGTCATGGGCTTCTTTGAGGATGAGTTGCCTTAGTTCCTTATTCTTAGGTACTACTAAACGATTTTCAAAGAATACCGTTCCTTTACTATCTGTGGAGAAACATTTAGCAACTCCGCTAGCAATGTTCTCCTTGATCCGACGAACACCTCGTGCACGCCTTTGGGCAACTATGATTTGATCCTCAAGAGTTGGTTTCGCCACCAAGGTAGAAAGATAGTCATGAGGAACAATTTCAAGGTTGAGCTTGCGAAAGTCCTCATGAAGAAGTGGTTGATACTGCTGTAACATGAGGTTGTTACAGTACGACTTACGACTTAGTGCATCAGCCATGACATTGGCTTTGCCTGGGGTGTAAGAAATTGCTACGTCGTAATCTTTTATCAACTCAATCCAGCGTCTTTGCCTGAGATGAAGATCTGGCTGGGTGAAAATATATTTGAGGCTTTGGTGGTCGGAATAAATCTCACAACGATTACCAAGGAGGTAATGTCGCCAAGTTGTTAGAGCATGAACTACGGCAGCGAGTTCAAGGTCATGGGTAGGATAGTTCTCTTCATGTGGCCGCAACTGGCGTGAAGCATAAGCTACCACATGTCGATCTTGCAGCAGTATGCATCCTAACCCTTGCCGTGATGCATCACAATAGATTTCGAAATCCCTTTTGGTGTCTGGAGGTGCAAGTACAGGTGCAGAAGTCAATCTTCTTTTTAGCTCTTGAAAGCTTTCCTCGCACTTGGGAGTCCATAAGAATTTCTTATCTTTCTTGAGGAGTTCAGTTAGAGGCTTTGCAACTTTAGAAAAGTTCTCGACGAAGCGTCGGCAATAGCTGGCTAGGCCAAGAAAACTTCTAACTTGCTTAACCGATTCAGGCGGAGTCCAGTCAAGGACGGCCTGAACTCTCTCGGGATTCACAGCAATGCCTTTTGCAGAAATCACGTGGCCTAAGTAGGTCACTTCTGGTAGCCAGAATTCACACTTGGAGAATTTAGCGTACAGGCGATGCTCTCTAAGTTTCATCAATACCAGCCTTAAGTGTTTGGCATGATTTTCTTCGTTCTTCGAGTAGATGAGAATATCATCAAGATAGACTACAACAAATTTATCTAGGTACTCCATGAAGATCGAATTCATCAAGCGTGAGAATGTGGCGGGGGCATTGGTTAAACCAAAGGACATGACGGTGTACTCGTAAAGACCATAACGAGTAGTAAAAGCCGTTTTGGGAATGTCCTCGTTTCGAATTCGGATCTGATGATAACCTAATCTCAAATCCATCTTTGAGAAGACAGCGGATCCTACAAGTTGATCATAAAGATCATTGATCCTGGGCAGTGGGTATTTGTTCTTTATCGTCGCTAAATTTAGCGGGCGATAGTCTACGCACATCCTTTCTGTTCCATCTTTCTTCTTTACGAACAGAACGGGGCAACCCCATGGCGATGAGCTAGGGCGGATGAAGCCTTTTGCCAACGAAGCATCAAGTTGGGTTTTTAGCTCAGCTAACTCATGTGGGGCCATTTTATATGGGCGTTTGGAAATTGGTGCGGTTCCTGGAACAAGATCCACTATAAACTCTACACATCTGTCGGGTGGCATGCCCGGCAGCTCTTCAGGAAAGACATCCGGGAAGTCACGAACCACCGGAATATCTTCAAGTTCGGGAAGGGGAAGTACATTCAAGGAATGCACTTGGGTTCTTGTTCTGGGTGAGGTATAGTTAACGGTTTTGCCTGAAGGGTTGGTGAGTTTCACGGATTTGCCTTTGCAATCCAGATAGGCATTCTGTCTTGATAGCCAATCCATGCCAAGGATGACATCAATGTCTGAAGACTTGAGGGCTATGAGTGAAGCAAGGAATACTAAACCCTCAATTGAAATTTGATTACCATGGCTCACTCTATTAGTTTGCCATCTTGACCCTGGAGTTTGAATAATCATTGGGGTGGACAATTCAACAAAGGGTAACTCATGACGAAGTGCATAACTTTCCGACATGAATGAATGAGATGCTCCTGGGTCGAAAAGAACGGAAGTAGGAACAAAATTGACTGGGAGCGTACCAAGAATGACGTCAGTGGTGTCGTCAGTCTCTTCGGCGGCAATCTGGTTCAGACGTCCACGATTGGCGGGAGGAGCGGGTTTGGCGGTGAAGACCTTCTGGGGTGGCTTGCCACGACCATTGTTGTTGTTGTTGCCTCCGGCACGTGGTGGAGCATTCTGGTGCTGGACTTGGTTCTGGGGGCACCCGCGAGAGTTGTGGCCTGCCTGACCACACTTGTAGCAAGCTCCGAAAACAGGGCGTGGAGCTGGGTTGTTTGGTGGAGCTGGGTGGAACTGGGTGGGTGGACGAGGCGCCGAATACGATGGCCTCGGTGGGTTGTTCTGGCGGAACATGCTATTGGGAATCCAGATCTTGCGCTTCTGAGAGCCAGAATTGGATGAACCTTCCTCTCTAGGGTGTTTGCGAAAGTCATTGGGGGTGTTCATGTCCTCCGCCTTGATGGCCTTGTTGACAAGGACCTGGAATGTGGCAAAGTCATGAAGATTGAGCTCGCGGCGGAGTCCACTATTGAGGCCACGACGGAACCTCTCTTGTTTCTTGGAGTCGGTGGAGACTTCTTCGGTGGCATAACGAGCAAGTCGGTTGAACTCACGACTAAACTCGTCAACTGTTCTTCTGCCTTGAGTGAGGTTACAGAATTCATCACGCTTGCGGTCCATGAGACCTTTGGGAATGTGGTGCTCGCGGAAAGAGGTACAGAACTCCTCCCAAGATGCAGGTGGTCCAACTGGGCGCATATTCAGAAAATTCTCCCACCAAGAGCTCGCGGCACCTTCGAGGTGATAGGTGGCATAATTGACCTTGTCGCCATCTACAACATGGCCGGCTTGGAGCTTCCTCTCGATGCTGCGAAGCCAGTCATCGGCGTCAAGGGGCTCGGTGGAGTAACGGAAAATCGGGGGATGAAGCCGGATGAAGTCGTTCAGAGACACCAGCTCATTGCGCTGCTGAGTGGTGTTGCGTGCGATGACTCCCAGTAGGTGGTGAGAGTCACGGCGGTTCCTCTCGACCTCCATCAGAACTTGGGCCATTGTGGGTGGGGGTGGAAGGTTATCTTCCTCCTGATTGTTCCCACGACCTTGGTTACGACCAACCTGGCCACGGGTTCCTTGAGACATCCTGAAGGTGAAAAACCAAAGTCAAACAGAGTTGATTTCAAGAGTCTAATCAAGGTATTGAAGTACTGTAAGGATTACAGAGCAAAGGGAGTAATCATCTTGACAACATGGTGATAAAAGCATACAAGCCATATATTCACAAGCTGTCATACAAACCATACATCGTTTTAGTACAAGCACCAAGCTAATACAAACGTGATGAAGATGATACATCCTTCAGAGGCACTCTGACTTCCTATACATTATTTATCTAAGCCTCTGGAACTTAGACACCTTGCTTACAATATACTAGGATACTACTACATCCTGACTAAGTAAGACCACAGGCGGTCTCACTCATCTCCATCTCCATAGTAGTCCTCATAAAAGTTACCCGCGTATCCCGGTAGCTGGAGGTGACCATCGGAAAACACGGAGGCTTGTGGACCCTGATATCCACTTGGGCAAGGATGGGGCCTAGGTCCAGTGTAGGGTGGAAGCAAAGGACCACGGGGTCGAAAGACTCCTCCAATCTCGGGCCAAGCAACTCGAGAAGGCATCTGGGTCCTCACTGGATAGATCGCATCGTACTCCACTGATCCCACGCTCACAAAGGGTGCCAAGAGCGTCAGTTCTCGGTACAGACGAACACGGGTGGCGTGGAGCTCAAAACGGAGAGCACGTGCATCACGATCTCTGTCACTAGCAAACCTAGCAGTCACCTGGAGTGCTGGATCCTCTGCGGAGTGATCTGAGTAGAGTCCGGTGTAATATCCCTCTTCTCCTGGAAGTGCAGCTGGGATATAGCGGAAAGAAGTCTCTCTCAGTAGGGTGTGCTCCTCTCTCAGCAGTGTGATACATGAGTATGCAGCATCCTGCACAGCCATGTTCTCGGTAACGCCGATGCCATGTCCAAAGTGGATAGGCTGGGTGACTCCAACGTGGTGTGGGTAGATCCGGACAATGCAATGAAACTGCGTCTGGTTGAAGTCGTGGAACTGCTCCTCGATGGTGTACTCAGGATACCATCGATATCCCACGTAGGACATCATCTCGATCAACGTGGCGGGGTGGCCACGCACACCGAGGCACCTGGTCAAACGAACAATCTGCTGAGGAGGAAGATTTTCCATCTGAAACAGAAAGCAAGAGTTTGCAAATGCATCAGATTATATGATAAACCTGGAATGACTCGGACAGCATAACGGCTGTAATTGTAAGAAATGACAATTTCTTTCAATCATGCAAAACAGCACTTACATAATACGATGTAAGAAATCAGCATTATTAAAATGCTAGGAAAACCTGGACACAACTTTCCTACGGCTATAAGGAAGCAATCAACGAGATATGCTAATCAGACAGAGGAGAGCCTAGTCCTATCTTCCCGTAGAGTAAGATGAGGGTGACTCAGAACTCAGAACGAAGGAGGTAAGGAGAAAAAATGAAGCCTTACGTTGTTCCCTTATATACCCAGAGTAACTATATAACTATAGAATGCTAGACTTAACTTCGGCCAAGGCTACTAGTCCTACAGTCAGTCCTGCTCTGATACCAAGTCTGTCGGGACCCGGGGTTAGCGTATGCAAGTACAGTTAAGACATAGTCATATGGAGAGCCGAGAACCGCACCCACTTGTCTAAGCTGACAAGGCCAAGCACTGAACATTCTCGGAAAGCATCGTACGTGAGGGGCATCCCATCCAGGCCGGATGATCAACTGTAATGGGTCCTCATCGTACGCACACAAGTCTACTGATATGGGTGGTGAACTCCCATATTCAAAGACAAGTCGCCTCAACCATATTATCGACTATCTCAAAACTCTTACATAGACTTACTCCAGCCCGATCACTTAGTCGGGATCTAGGGCGGGCTCGATCATACCACAAAGTGTGCACGAGACAGAGTCTCAAGCAATCGCATCGCGATGCCCCAAGCTGCGCACATCTAAGGGCCACTTGGTGTATAAAAGACCGCCAGCCAGAACACAACTAAGGTCTCGAAAACCTATACAAAGACATGCATGTTATAAACATACACGCAGCACACATGCCTTGTATGAACAGTAGGTACCATTGCAATTCTCTACAAAGTGTACATTTTATTTATAACTCTTATAGAGTACACACAGAGATCACATACATGTGATCCAACATTACATCACGAAGCGGAAGCAAATTATGTCTGAGTACAGACAAGTTTAACAAATGGCTTAAGAAGCCTTATTCAAACACAAAGCCCTCCACGAGGGAACCAGTCTGCTGACTGGGACTAGACTAGCTTAACTTCAGTCGTCCAGCTCGATGAAGAAGCCACCTTCGGGGTCAGTGGCGTCATCTAAAACATATATTAAGCAAACGTGAGTACAAAGGCGTACTCAGCAAGACTTACATAGGAGCTATACTACTCATGCACATGTATCAAGGTAAAGGGAGGTGGGGTTCACTTGCAGAAATGCCAGCTTTGACTTGGCTAATCCTGAACTACGAGTACCAGACTTTGAGGTAAGAAGCGTACACGAGTCCACTACTTTCACCAACCAATACACCACTATGGTGCCTTCTTCGACTTCCCCACGAGGAGGCACGCCATAGCACTCACACTTATCTTGGTGTGTTTTAGAAGTATCCGGTTCAAGTTATCTAATAATCAAGCTAAGCTTTCCAAGCAGTCCATAACCGCGGACGCGGCTATTCGAATAGTTTTGTTAACCTTGCAAGGGTGTACCGCTACACACACATGACCATCATTTACCGCCTTTGATCTCGACACCATTCAAGGGGTGCCAGCGAGGATGCTCACCACAACTGTTTCCTCATAGCCTATCTAGTCCAAGAAAGCCGCCTACTTGGGTTGGCTACCACAATCGTGAACCCGGCGGGTTTACCGAAGTGGACCCAAGCGATGTGTGCGTGGTGCATAAGCCGGTCTCGGATGAGCCGTTCTCTCACTTAGCATCCAGGCCACAAGCCTACCAGAACTCCGAACTAATGCGACATCTGGACATCGAAAGGGATGAGTTAATAGGTTGAGAGGGGTCAGTGAGCCCAATGTGTGGTTGTACTCTTCATCTTGGATCACCACACAAGAACTCGGACTTAGGGCGGTGTTCAACGAGACAACCCACTGTGTACTCCTACACAGCCTCTCATCGTTCACCTTGTATTAGGGTCGATTCACCAACACTTTTCTACCATCAACACATGATCACTACCATCCCGACTCACATCACAGTAACAACATGGTAACATACTAAGCATGCAATAAGCGATAACAATTGCAGGGGCCACATGATATCATTCAACTCCTACATTTGCTAGGATTATGGTTTGCTTACTACTGTGACAAAAGATAGGTCATGCAAAGGAATGGGTTCATCTATGCGGTAGAAACGTAACACGGTGATCATCCTATACAATGCATAAGCGAGACATGAGAGGGAAGTGGGATTTTATCGACATGATCAAAGGGGTTTTGCTTGCCTTGCTGACGAGGTTCGGGCTCTGGATCTTCAGCGAAGGGGGTGATCTCTTGCTCCGGTTCCACCTCTACTCGACAAACAAAGCACGAAGTAGCAATCAATATGAATGCAATGTTCAAGCACATGATTGAATGTTGAAGCTTGAAGTATAAGTGTTGATGTGTGAGACAATTCCATTTAAGTGGAATATATTGCATTTTTAAATGCAAATTCAAATTCCACATTTGAATTCAACCTTAATCAAGTTATATATGATATAGTTTGATCAATTTTGAATTAATTTCAAATGTGTATGATATGCCTCTGAAGTGTGGTTGATTTGCATCATAAATCCATGGTCCAAGTGGCAAAATCATTTGGTTTGAATTTGAATTAAATTCAAATAAACCAAATGACATATGCTACTGGTCCCATTTTAAAATAAACTCAAACAGATTTGAAAGTTGCATATTTGGAAAGATAATTTTCTCCTGATCATTTTTCATATATTATTTGTCCAATTTGGAGTTATTATGAATTTTCTATGAATTTCCAAAGTTTGGGGTATTTTCTGGACTTTCTGGAATTATTAAGCTATTTTTCTTTTCTGGAAATCCTTTACTGCGTCATTACTGCGTCAGTGCTGACGTCAGGGGGGGGGGCTGACAGGTGGGGCCACCCTGTCAGTGGCTGGGCTAATTAACCCGGCTGGGTTAACTTAACCAGTGGCTTAATTAAGCCACTGGGCCCACTGGTCAGTGACTCAGAGGTCACTTAAAACGTGATTAGTGGCTAATCCACCGGCGGCTTGACGCCGGCGACGTGAACCACGGCGGCGACTCGCCGGAATCTGCTACAGGCCACGGGAAAGCACGGGGAGGGCACCATCTTGCTCCTGGAGGTCTTCCACGTCGGTTGGTGGCATCGGGGGTTCACGGGGTGGTCGGAATCGACGACGGCGACGACTCCGGCGGAAACAGTACGGCGATGAGGTCGTGGTCGGCGCTACCGTGCACGGATCGGGTTGGTTTCACTTGCGTTTGAAAGCTATCGGGCTCCGGAGCCAAACGCGTGCACTGGACGAGTCGAAGGGGCACAGGGGCGACCTCGAGCTCATCCATGGCGGCGACGAGCTACGGCTTCCATGGCGGATTTGACTAGAGCGAGCAATCGAAGGGGAAAACAGGGGGTTCTCACGCGCAAGCTCACCCTGAACGCAGTAGAGGTGCTGGCGAAGGATGGGGTGGTTCAACGGCGGCGGATTCGATGACTTTCTTCACGGCGGCCGGAGTTGAAGACGACGAAGGGGACGGCGGCTCTGGAGTTCCTCGGGTCGATTCCTTCTGCACGGTGACGTAGTCGAGGACGGCGGAGGCGATGGACACCTTGGCTGGACTCCTTGACGTCGATGGCCACGAGTTCTTGCGACGGTGAACGGCGGCGCTCTCGGGTGGTGACGAAATCGAACATGGGAGGAGGAGGAGGAAGCTCTGGAGGGGGGAATGGATGCGGACGGAAGAGCGGCGTCTCCAGGCGTGAGAAGAGGCCACGGGGAGGCCTGGAAGCACACGGCGGCGACGTGTCGTCCTCGGCTCGCTCGGTGGCATTCCACCGAGCAGCTTGGGAGCGCGGGAGGTGGAAGAAGACCTCCCTGCCCTTGTGGGCCGGCTGGGCTGGGGTGGGCTGACTTCGCCCAGGCGCCAGGTAAGTCTTTTCTGATTTCTTTCCTGTTTCCTTTTCTGTAATTTGTTCTGTTTAGCTAAAATAAATAGCTAAACATTTTATTAAATGTTGAAAACTTTTATGTGGCCTCATAATAATATAGACTAGCCACTCATAAACTTTCAACATTTTTAAAATTCAAATGATTTGAATTTTAAATCAAATAGGGGGATTTCTTTATTTCCAAGGTACTGTTTGAATATTTGAAAAATCTATGAGCATGGGGTGGGTCCCACATCACTTGATATGTGATCACACTCATTTATAAGACTTTTCAAAACTCTAACATGAATTTTTGGAAAATATTTTTATCTGGCCTTTTGAATTAATTCATCTGGGGGGTGTTCCTTCTCCCATTTGGATTTTGAAATTGATTTTCAAGGTTACTTTTGAAACTTTTGCATGATGCAAAGGTACTAGTTAACCCTAGCACATACCTAACAGAGGGATCTGACAGTGTAACACCCCGATAATCAGGCAATAGTAATTCAACAGTCATCACCTTGTTAAATGCATATTCATCAGGATCACCCTCATTAAATTTATTTTGCATTAGGAAATAATTCCACTCCAAGTCCTTTTCAAAAGGCAGGTCGAGATAAAACCTTTGCAAATAATTGGACAGATTATTCTTGGCATTTTGAAAGACCCCAAGTCAATAATAAATAGTGACACCCATAATGGTTGGATATTAAATTGCCCCTAGGAATTAAATAAAAGTGGAAAATAAATCTTTGTCAAAAAATTGTGCAACCACTTTTATAAAATATCAAATAATCAGTAGATCATATTAAAAATATAATGGGAGTATATTAAAATGTTTTACTAATTTAATCAAATCAAAACAGTGTCAAATCAGTGGCATTTAATGCATTTTAAATATAACAAAAAGGCAAATGAATTTATTTCTTGCCCAAACTTTTGGTGGCATCCCCTTATAGTGTAACATGAATATTAGGACCAGTGGCACATTTTTACAAAATGAATTGGTTGCCAAACAAAATATAAATAGGAAACAATTACAGAAAAGAAACAAAGGAAAAAAAAAGAAATTGGGAAGGGCTATCTAACACCCGGGGGGCAAAACCCCCCTGCCCTCCCCACTAGGCCCAGCCCAGTCCCCTCCCACTCATCTCCCTCCTTTTCATAGGGGTACCGTGGCGGCCATCCACCGGCTGCCGGCGGGGCTTAAGTCCCCGAGGCCCCGAGCCCTCCCCTGGAACCCTAGAAATCCCCTCGCGCCGCCATTTTTCCTCCTCCCTCTCCTGTGCTCCTCCTTGAGCTCACGAGGAGTCCGCCGTGGGCATGCTGCCATCGTCCTCGCAGCCAACGACGACGACGAGCCTCGCCATCTTGTCCCCCAGCTCCGCCGCAATCCGTTGGGTCGTCCTCCCCCTCGAGCCCTACCTGGCGGCCACTGCATCAGGAGAATTGGGCTCGTCCCCGACCGCGGCCGCCCTGCACGTCTTCCTCAAATTTCCCTCACCGGAGCCTCCCCGTGCCCACTGCCCAGACCCTGCATGCTCACGGTGAGAGCCCACGCCACCACCGTCTATCCCCAGGCCTCCCCTCTCGTCATAGCTAGCTTCACCATTGACGCGTGCTCCGGCCGACACCCAGCTTGCCGTGGTTGTTGCTCCCGCCTCTGTCGTGGATATAATCCTGGCAATAGAGTGAGGGGTATGAACGGAGCATGATCTATCAAAATGCAAACGGGTGGACGCAGGCGATTTTATCGAGTTCGGGACTCTCACGGAGGAGATAAAATCCCTACGTCTTGCTCCGCGGAGGGTTTCCTTTATCTGTGTAAGAACACGAAGAACATGGCATTACATGGGATAAGATCCCGTGAGAGAGGAGGAAGAAGAGGAGAGTCGCCTGTAGTGGTGGTGGGGGTGGCGTATATAAAGTGCGCCACCTCCACCTCACTCAAATTACATAAATAATGGATTAATGCCTATTAGTGCTAGAATAAAGCTTCTAATTAAAAAAATAGAAACTCCTCCATTAAGTCGTATTATAATGGGTGAAGCAGGATGCTTGGCTGTATAGCTTCGGTGACTGTTGACTATCGTCTTGTCCGATTTGCCCGTTACTCGGTAGCTTCATGTCCGAGTAGCATGCCACCCCGAGTTATTTGTTACTCGGAAGCGTAATCATACTTTGATCATCGAGTAACACCTGACTCGGTTATATGTCAATCTTATTCTTATTATCTCGTTAAGGGTACCCCATGATATGCGATACTTAAGGGTATGCCTTAGGTATGACCACGACAGTAGCCCCCAAGGCTCCGAGAAACTTCTTGAAGTTACTCGGAGTCTTTTTGATTAGAGACTTTTCGTATAAATCCTTCCAGTGGGAGCACTTCTTAGTGCACCCACTGGGTGTAGCCCCCACGGCTCCGAGTAACTTCTTGAAGTTACTCGGAGTCTTTTGATTGGAGACTTTTTATTAATTGAGATAATTGATTTCATCAATGGAGAAGGCTCTTCCTATTGAAGTTCTTTTGGGTTCTCGTAATTGAGGCAATTGACGTCATCAGAGAAGTGTATCCTTTTTCTATTGATGGCGGGTTCATGAGGTATGTGAAGATTAAACTCAATAAGAGGCCCGGAAGGGATTTACTGAAATTTTAACTGTTCCCTCGAATATAAGTCGGGCAAGTTAATGGAGAAATCTGGCGACACTCAAGCATCTCTCGGAAGAGGTGGACTGAGGCCCCGGAGGGCGTGTCTCGGGGTAATAGGCCTTAAACTCCATATTAACCAGATTTGTAAAGTTTGATATTCTAAAGCATCATAAAATTAGCTTTAGATCATACCGCGTGGGATATCAATTCTTTACCCCCTGCACCTTATCATACTAGTAATCTGGCAATCTACGTCAGAGAAGGATTACTAGCGAATTAACTACTCGGAACTTTTCTTGAATAGCTAATGAATACAAGATTTTCCGTTTGCTGTGTATTCTGAAATATGGCTGCATTCATGCATGTCACTTAGTCTCGAGTATTATCGCATTCGAAACTGTTTCATGCTTTAGAAATAGCCTCTTTCAAAAATACTCCGAGTGATGACTTACTCGGTTTTGTTGAGTATCCAAGTGGCGACTTACTCGGTACGTTGTTCTTCCGAGTGAAGATATACTCGGGATAAATTTTCCTTCCAGTGGGAGCACGATCAGTGCACCCACTGGGTGTAGCCCCCAAGGCTTCGACTAACTATTGGTAGTTAGTTGGAGTCTTTTACTGAAGCTATACAAAATTGTTTCATCGTGCGTGGACACGGAACATTTTCTTGAGTGTTGTTTCTTGAAGGAATTTGGAATCTCGTTGTGCGCGGGCACGGAATGAAACCAAAGATATTTCCTTCATTGACCTGAGAGAAAATGCAAACAGATATAGAATGAAAGTATTATAGTATTCATACCCAGAAAGCTGAGTGAAAACGCAAAACTTTAAACTTTGCAGATAATAAAAGTGTAGAACGTAAACTTTACAGATAATCTATTTGACTTGGTTTATTTGTTTTCTCGTGTTTAGCCATTTAGCGAGTCGGCAGACCATTAACTTTTGCTCTTGCCAACCAGACAGTCAGGTTGCAACTAGGTTGGAGACGAAGAGTAAGCGTTTAGGTACCGAGCATGTATTGGTGTTTCACGAAAAATAAGAGAAAATCAAGTAAACAACTTGCTGACTGGTGGCGCAATTAATGGGTGGAGCAAAGAGCCACCAGCAAAGGTAAATCTGGTTCTAATCTAAGTTGTAGCCCCCGGGTGTGGCGTAGCCCCCGAGTGCGTTACAACCTTCGACGGCGGACCTATCGGAATACGGGGAATGTGATTTGTGTTTTATCGAGGTGAACTCAGATAAAGGCGAGAAGTGATTCCCGGATGAAGCTCGGGAGAGATATACTCGCTAAAATGTGTAAAGTACATAATTAGTTGTACGAGAAACTTAGCTATTCCACATTGGTGATGTAGTCGATGTCGGTGAAGCCGTGGAACTTAGAAGATACATCCTCATAGGAATACGAGGCCGTGTAGTGACGGATGTTGTCGTCGAAGGAGTGTGTAGCTCATCCGAGTCGCGACCGAGTCGGAGCAGTGCAGAGTCGCGGAAGGAGCGTGTTGTTCTTTCAAGTCGTCGTGGATGTGAGCGGCCATCTGAGTCGATGTCGAGTCGATGCAGCGCGTAGTTGCGGTTGAGTCGCAGTTGAATGGTTGCAGCGCAGAGTTACAGACGAAGCGCGTAGTTTGCCCAGCTCATCGTCAAGTTGAGGCCGAGCAGCGGAGGAGGTCCGAGTTGAGTCAAGGCCGTGTTGTCGCTAAGTAGAGATCAAGTTTCTGAATCGCTCACGTCTCCGAGTTGGAGCAGGAGCCGTCGTCTGCATGAGTCATCTCCGAGTTGGAGTAGGTAGGGCACTGCAGGTCGGAGGCATGCGGGGCACCTGAGTCGGCGCAGCAGATGGCCCGAGTAATTGTTGCAGATACAGGGCACTGTGCCGAGTCGATGCTGACGATGTCATCGTGGATATTGTTGGTGAGGATGTAGCAGACGGTAACGTTCGAAGAGAACAACTCCGAGTTGGAGCGGGCGGCCGCGTCCGAGTCACCATGCCGGAGCTTGGCTGACCACCGCGGCTGAGTTGTATGCAATTCCGTTTGAGTTGTGTGTGTGTAGATGGCTCCTTGCGTCCTTGCAACCAGAGGCCAGAGCACCTACACCAATCTTACGCATGCATACATATAAATATGTAAGTGGAATGAGATTTTCACAGAGAAAACCAAACCAGAACCGCATGGTTCATCCAGGGTTGTTAAATCATTGCTGGCTGGAGACGTCTTCGCATCGAGGCCAAGAGCCATAGCAGGACCTGGGTGCTTCCGAATTGGAGCAAAGGCGAGGCCGAGCTGAGTGAAGACCGAGTACCGGTGGAGGCCGCTGAGTTAGAGCAGCTCGGGAGATGCCGTCGGGTTGGAGCAGGACTTCGCAGCGGACCATCGAGTTGGAGCAGCTCGGGAAAGGCCACCGTGTTGGAGCAGTGGCTCCGAGTAGGCGCAACCCCGGTGTCCGTGTTCGTGCAGCCCCGGCATCCGCGTCCGATTTGCCGCAGCCTGGCGTCCGAGTTGCAGCGGGAGGTGAAGCCGGCCGCTGCCGAGTTATTCGAGGAGTACGAGCTGGAGAAGGCCGCGGTCCCCGAGTTGGAGTAGTGAGTGGCGCAGCTTCCGAGTTGGAGCGAATGAGGTGTAGCTTCCAAGTAGAGCTATTGGTTTGGTTAGATACTATCCATCCATCAACTCAAAGAGATAGCTTTGTACGTAGAAATTTGATCCATCAACATGCAATGGAAGGACACCAAGTTGCTGTAGGAGTCGTGGGCAGGACGCAGCCGCGCATAGCCGAGGCATACCGAGCCGGGCAGCAGCAAGGAGGCAGAGGTGGGCCTGGCGCTGTGACCCAGTGGAGTGCGACGGCGACGGGGCCGCTGCTCGCTCGAGTAGTGGTGAGCATACCTGCAAGATACTCAGTGCAAAAAACTTGGGTGCAAAGGCAACACATTGATTGCATTTTAGTACTAGTGTAGTAACAACAAATTGTAGTAATAGCATGCGATTATGAGTCCAGCGGCCATTAGCATGCAGTTATGACTCTAGCGGGTATATTATCATGCAATTATGGCTGAGCGGACTGCACGCTTCAGTTTTTGCATGCAATTAATGCTCATTCCTCTCTAACCAATGTGATTTTTCCATATTTACTTCCGCGAGAGTTTAACAATCGAGGATTGGGGAAAAATTAATGAGAGGAGACATTTCACCTGCCGAGACGGGCCTACGCCTCCGCTAAGTGGCCGATTAAGGGGAAGGAGCCGCCGCCGAAGAGAGGAGGCAACGCCGGGCTCGTCGGCGAAGTCTTTGCGGAGGCGGCGCGATGAGGAGATGAAAGTCACGCGCACGGGCGATGGAGCAGACGCTTGCTTAGTCGAGTTGGAGAGGGGCCGCAATGCTCGCGTTTGAACTAGAGAGGACCTCCGAGTTGTGCAACGAGCAGAGGTACTTTTCAATCCATCAGGGGTACTGTTCATCCATCAGGATATTTACTTGTGTGCTTGTATGAGCTAGCTTGATGTGCTTCTTGTAGGGGCCGTTCACATCATGGTTCGATAGACGCCATGCCCCAAGGAGGGCGCCAACTGTCGTGGATATAATCCTGACAATAGAGTGAGGGGTATGAACGGAGCATGATCTATCAAAATGCAAACGGGTGGACACAGGCGATTTTATCGAGTTCGGGACTCTCACGGAGGAGATAAAATCCCTACGTCTCGCTCCCCGGAGGGTTTCCTTTATCTGTGTAAGGACACGAAGAACATGGCATTACATGGGATAAGATCCCGTGAGAGAGGAGGAAGAAGAGGAGAGTCGCCTGTAGTGGTGGTGGGGGTGGCTTATATAAAGTGCGCCACCTCCACCTCACTCAAATTACATAAATGAGGGATTAATGCCTATTAGTGCTAGAATAAAGCTTCTAATTAAAACATAGAAACTCCTCCATTAAGTCGTATTATAATGGGTGAAGCAGGATGCTTGGCTGTATAGCTTCGGTGACTGTTGACTATCGTCTAGTCCGAGTTGCCCGTTACTCGGTAGCTTCAAGTCCGAGTAGCATGCCACCCCGAGTTATTTGTTACTCGGAAGCGTAATCATACTTTGATCATCGAGTAACACCTGACTCGGTTATATGTCAATCTTATTCTTATTATCTCGTTAAGGGTACCCCATGATATGCGATACTTAATGGTATGCCTTAGGTATGACCACGAGAGCCTCCCCCTCGCCCGTCGAGCGTGGCCCGTGGATGCGCCTCCCCGCCCGCGTTCGGTTGCCCCTCTCCGTGCCCTGAATGACCACCGGAGCTGGCCGATCCGGTCGCTGCCGGCGCCCCCTGTCTTGTCGGCGGGGACATGGACGGCTTAAACAGGCCATTAACCACCCTGTTAAGATAACCCCCCCTTTGTAGGTCCATGACATGTGGGCGCCGACCGTCAATTTTTTAATTAGCAACTGATGTGGCACTGACAGTGGTCCCCACCCCTTAATTGATTAAGTTTAAAGAAATAAGCCTCTGCTATTAATAACAAATGTCACTGACCATTGGTCCTCATCCTTGTTTAACTAAATTAAAATGATTTATTAAAAGTCGAGTGTATGACATGTGGGCCCATCTGCTTTTTAATTAAATGAAATGATTTGTTTCTGTCTCAGTGTATGACATGTGGGTCCCTCCTGTCAGTCACTGTTCTGGATATGGTTGTGGATAAGATTGATTATTTAATAAAAGAAAATCCAGAAATGATTTAAAAGTGATTTAAATTTAGAAAATCAATATCTTTTAAACCGCAAGTCGGATTAAAATAATTTATATATCAAAGTTCATCAGAAAAATACAACGAACCCGGTTACGCTACCCATACCCCTACCACACCCCTCTAACATACCGAACATGGAACATTCACCCTCCGATTGCACTGTCCGTTAATTGACCGGAGTCGGTAAAACTTTCTGGATGAAATTGTTCTGAACATGAAAGTTGTTCAGAATGGATCAACTAACACGGATACACTATCCACATGTCTGTCAGATGTCTCCAACACTGCAGATATGGAACCTTCCCCCTCCGGATCATCTGTCCGGTAACCAACGGGTACCGATGAATCATCCCCGGATAATTTTCCGCTCCGACGTAGGTACCTAGCACTGCGTAGAACACCGCCAACACTGCGTTTGCCATGTATTGAACTTATATTGCTATTATTGCCGTGTATTTATTGTTTCACCCCCCTCTCTTATTGTCCGATAGTCTCGACGTCCGCTACCGATGCCCCTGTGATCGATTACGTCGACGACGACCGTACCTCTACCGTCGAGCTTCCAGGCAAGCAAAGCCATTCTCTTCCCTAGATATCGCCTACCTTTATGTACATTTTTTGCACTAGGCATTGCTGCTACTGCTACATTACAATCCTATTCAATTCCATATCCTGTTTTTGTCACCCCTTGATGTACCTTCCTTATCCTATGCTGCCTTATAAATATATATATAATATTCAGCAGTAAACCCGGCGCATTGTTAGCTAGGTTTAGAATAGCGGGCCGTGATCACTCTGGTGAGTGAACGCGGATTACCTAATATTATAACTGCAATAGGTACGGATCAATCCAGACGCCCTAGGGAACCTACAACGGAGAGACTCTGCCGAGTCGCTTCAATTTTGACTTACGAGTGGACGAACTCGTATTTAACTCTCGTCGGCTCAGTAGCGTAGCATCACTGGGATGATATGAGGTATTCCTCTTTAGTTCATTCCGCTGGTGTCTCAGCACCACCGGGGTGATACGAGAATATTCATCTTTAGTTCATTCCGCTGATGTCTCTGTCGAACCTCTTCAAGTGTACCATCGAGGGAGATTCCTCCTGGTTTCACTTGATGGTGGGCACTCGAATTAACTGGTGTCCTTACATGTAAGGAGTCGAGTGACCCAATGGTTCCCGTGCAGGGTATCTTAGCGGAACGACAAGTCAGGTGTATTCCACCGGTGTGCGGCGGGCCTGGTATTGTTTGTGGCCGAGAGGTATCCTATTGTACGAAAGTCGAGCTCTTCAAAGAGGAAACGCAAGAAAAGGTAAGGAGACGGTACACCTTGTTGGTAACCGCACGAGTTGGTGGGATGTCAGGGCAGGCACCGATGTTACTGGTGGACCTGGCTGCTGTCGTTGTCCGCGACTCACCCAGATAAAGGGCAACGACAACGGTTGTCCCGACAGATAATAATAAAATGCTTAACGGTTCAGGTGGATGACTTGAGAGGCCGCAAAGGCTTGTACGCACTAACTTCACGTGGTGTTACGGTGTGGGCCCTCCGCGTTGTGGTCTCGTTCGAAAGCTCTGAAAGACGTTGATGTCTACGCACGCTTCTATTCTTGTAGACTATGTTGGGCCTCCAAGCGCAGAGGTTTGTAGGACAGCAAAAATTTCCCTCAAGTGGATGACCTAAGGTTTATCGAACTCAGGGAAGTAGAGGTTGAAGATGGTCTCTCTCAAGCAACCCTGCAATTAAGATACAAGAAGTCTCTTGTGTCCCCAACACACCTAATACAACTAGGAGTTGTATAGGTGCACTAGTTCGACGAAGAGATGGTAAAATATGGGTGATAGGTGAGATAAAACGAAGTAATATAAATCTGTAATAAAAAGTGCAGCAAAGAAACAAGTAACAAAAGTGAGTGCAAATGGTGTAACCATGATGGAAACAAGGCCTAGGCTTCATACTTTCACTAGTGGCAACTCTCAACAACATTAACATAGTCTAATCACATGATATTTCCCATAAAACATGCAATGGAGACACACTCGGAGGTCATTCCTTTGTGGTCAAGAGAGGATGAGAATTATGTAGGTCTACAAAAGCACACCTCAAAGTTCGTAGTTCTCAATCTATGGATTTCCCAATGTCACTGCGGCCATCCAAAGAGAGTACTACAATCACCACAACATATCTCAAGGATAGTCAAAGACAAGCACCAAGAGACTCTCAATCGTCAATCAACACACAAAAGAGGAAATCACTCACTATAATATTCTTCTAACCCATGTCCAATAGACCGCTGTCACCTTGGTCTCAGAGATTATACTAGATAAGATCAATTGAGTACATCAATCCAATACATAGAGGAAGGGGAAATATCATGGGATCACCCTAGATTAACATAGCCTATGATCACAACAAAGATCACATCATGGGAGAGAGAGAAAAACACATAGCTACTGGTAGAAACCTCAGCCCCGAGGGAGAACTACTACCGCTTCATGGAGGGAGGAAGCAACGTCGATGGAGATGAATCCGGGGGCACTTCCCCATCCTGGCAGGGTGCCGGCACAGGAATTCTAGTCCCCCGAAGCTTGTCGGCGATGGCGGCGGAGATCGGAATTGCTTCTGGAGAAAAGGGGTCTAGAATCAGGGTTTCCGCGACGGGAGAATAAATAGGGCCCAAGGGGGGCACCAGGGGGGCCACCAGGGGTCCAGGCGCCCCCCTGGTGCGGCCAGCCCTTGGGGCGCGCCACCAGGGCGCCTGGTCCCCTGGTGGTGGCCCTCTGGCCCCACTCAGGTCCTTCCGGAAGGTTCTTCTGCGCTGATTTTATCTGTTTTTTCCCGAATTTTCGGAGCACTTTTTATATGGGAGAAAACTGAAATAGAAAAACAGCAGAAAACAGGAACTGGCACTGTGGTGCACTGATTTAATAGGTTAGTCCAAATATGATCAAAAGTGTATGAAAGTGTATCTAGATCATAGCATTATCACACAAAACATGCATGGAGCAAGCAGAAATTGTAGATACGTTTTGGACGTATCAACATCCCCAAGCTTAATTCCTGCTCGTCCTCGAGTAGGTAAATGATAACAGCATAATTTCTGTGGTGACATGCTAGCAACCATATAAGAACTTTGAAAAGTAAAGCAATCAAGGTTAGAGATTCAATTCAAGTCATAACATGCAAGAGTCTATATTAGCATTGAAAGAAGTAACAAAAGAACATTAGGTGCAAGAGCTGTCGCTGTCCGTGACTCGAATGTCTCCAAATGGTGTTTGTGTGCAAGAAGGGGGATAGGGACTACGAGAAAAATATTTATTTGTTGAGAACTCAATCTACTAAAGTTTCACACTTGGTCTTCTTTGGAATCTTACCTTGACTCATCCCCAGACCACTAGCCAGGTACAAGTCAAAATGATCCACTCCTTTTCGACATTTTGAGCACTCATGCAATGGATGAGCGTAAGCAAGAAAGTTGACACTTAGGACGGCAAAGAGAGAAATATGGTGGAGGAGGAAGACAAAAGGGTGTGAAAGGCTCACATCAATGAGGACAATCATAGGCGAGAGAAGGCCATATGATAGATATGATGTGAGGAGTAGGGATTGCCATGCAACGGATGCACATCTGAGCTAAAAGCTCTCCAAGGGAACTAGTGGGGGTGCATCTAACTTGCTTGCTCAAGAAGACCTAGAGCTCGTTTGAGGAGGCTCATCATTGGAATATACAAGCCAAGTTCTATAGTGTGAAGGTATCCACATAGCTATATGCATGATGATGATCTCTATGGAGTACAAGGGATAGAGAATGAAGTACTAGTGTTGATCTCTCAAAAGGAATAGTAGTGTGCCCCCTTCTCTCTTTTTATTTTTCTTTTTCTCTTTTTTCTATTTTTTGTATTTTTTGGTGGCCTCAATGGCTCTTTCTATTTAACTCTCATTTGTCCTCTTTGGGATCTTTTAATTTTGTCCTCTTTGGGATCTTTTCCTCACTTTAGGGGCAACACTCTATATTTTACAAGAATATAGGAGATCTTTCACACTTTACAAAGGTACTCACATAAAGAAGATATAACTATCATGATGCAAATGTATGCCGCTGCCAGTGTAGCAGGAACATGTATGACATGAAGATCAAGTCATGAAGAGGTGGATGTTGCATGGCAATGTATCTCGGAAAGGCTATGGAAATCCCTTGATAGGTAGGTATGGTGGCTGTTTTGAGGAAAGATATAAGGAGGTTTATGATGACAGAGCGTATCATGCCAAGGGTTTGGATGTACCGGCGAAGGTGGACGCCAACTCTCGGAGTGAGAAGAAGGCAATGCACGGCATAGGAGAGGCTAGCAAATATGTGGAGGTGGAATTGTCAACTTTCAATACTTACATTAGTCCGAAGAACTCATGCACTTATTATCGGTAACTCTCAATCTAATAAGAGGTTTCACAAAGAGACAAGTACCCCGAGGAGGAGTGTATGGGGGTTTGGTTATCCTTGCGCATCCTCGACTCATGGTACGTGAGTGTACTCTAATATCCGATCCCTCCAAAGATTAGTATTCCATCTAGTAGCTAGAGTTCTCAACTAGTTTTGTAGGTTTTTGAAAATAAACACGGATTGCCCAAAATACGACACCTATCACTAATAGGCTAGAGCTCTTGACACCAAAAGTTCAAACATTACTCACATAAAGACCTCAAAACTATTGCAAGTTACTACTAAAATTGAATAGCAACCTCAATTACCTACTCTCAAACAAGACACAACTCAGTGCAACAACCAACTCTCTTGAAAAGATAAACATGAAAACTAAAGAGAGTTCCAGCAACAAACTAAACAAAATCCAAGGCTCTTGCTAAAGACAAACTAAAGCTAAAACTAAACATGGCAGTAGCTACGAAAAGGTAAAGAACACACAACGGAGAAAGATAGGCATGAAAAATTCTATGATGTGTTCTAGATTTTGAAAGTGGAGCGTGTTTATCTCCCACGCAAAGTAAGACGGGATCTAACTTGTTATGAACACCAAGCAAAGCTAAAGAAAACTAAAAATTAAACCTAAGAGCGAGACGCTCCAAGCATAGCACATAACGCATGAAGTGATAAAAATATAGTGAGACGAAGCACGAACTGATGATTGTTGATGAAGAAGGGGATGCACGGGGGCATCCCCAAGCTTAGACACTTGAGCCTCCTTGAATATTTGTTGGGGATGCATGGGGGCATCCCCAAGCTTGAGAGCTTGACACTCCCGAATCTTCTTTCATCATCTTCCCTCACACACTTGAAAACTCCCTTCATACATAACTCATCATAATCTGATTAGCGAGGTTAGTACCCATAATAAAATAATTTTTCCCCAATGGACATAAAGATATTCTTGAAGAGCTACTGTTTCTCAAGATTTCCAAAAGGTTTTTGCAAAGAAAAAGCAATCTTAAGGTTTGCAAAAGTTAGGAGAGACAAAACGTGGCAGAATCTGTGTAAAACAGAACAGCAGGTAGTAAAGAATTTTTTAGGGATAATTATGCAACTCAAATCAAAAAACTCAGAACATATGAAAGTTCCGTAATTGTATAGATCATGCTGTGTAAAAAATTCAGCTCAAAAAGATGAACTGGTGATTTATTCTGATTTTTCCCGTCAGGAGGACAGAATCTTTTTTCTTGACAGCATGTCACAACTTTCACTTCCCTTGTCATATGAGGCTATAAATGGCACAAAGCTTGAAAAGTAAAGATAGAATGATGTTGCTACAGTAGTAACAATCATCAAGACCACTAAAAACAGAAGAAAAACAAAAAGGAAAACCTAAATTCGCTGCGGGCTGCCTCCCGAAAGCGCTTCTTTAAAGCCATTAGCTAGGCTTAAAGATTATAGAAGATGCTCTCACAAAAATAAGAGTTGAAGAACAAAAGAGAGCATCAAGAAGCAAACACATTTAAGTCTAACATGCTTCCTATGCAAAGGGATCTTGTAAATAAATAACTCATGGAAGCATAAAGATATTAGCATAGGAAGCCAAAATAAGTGCAACTTCAAAACCTTCAACATAAAGAGAGGGAACTTGATATTATTGAAATATCTATAAGCATATGTTCCCCTCTCATAATAATTTCCAGTGGGATCATGAATAAACTCAACAATATAAGTATCACATAAAAAATTGTTACCATGATCCACATGCAAAAGGGTACTCTTACTCTCCAAATAAGCATAATCTTTCTCATTGGTAATAGTGGGAGTAGGACTATCATAAACAATTTGAACACTATAGATTGATTGTGTATTAGGAAGATGGTGTTCAACAAGGGAGTAATTCCCTCCATGATCATGACAAGTTTCATAAGGATAATTTCTCCTTATGTCATAGGTACCTTTATAATCACTAAAAATAGGAGTTATAACATCATCATAGTAGATAAGAGCATTATCATTGATAGAAACTATATTTGTAAACATGTTGTCTTTATTCTTATTAGCAAAAGAATTACCAATTACCACATCACTAATGGGTAAAGGACTTGCAATCCTATCATCCCCAAGCTTGGAGCTTTCCATATCATCACTCTCAGAGTTGGTACCAAAGAGATTTTCAAGGTCATAAGTAGCATTATCATCATTTTCCCAATCACAAAAAATAACATGCATATCAAAATCATCTTCAATAGTACCTACAGACTTATCTTCAAGATAATAATGAATGCAATCAAGCTCACCATCCTCCATAAATTTCTGTCCGTTAGGATAAAAATCGATGCGAGGAATATGCTCAGTCCAGGTTGTTACCCATTCTTCTTCCTTCCTGCTCCTCTTCCTCCTCCTCTTCTTTTTCTTCTTCTTCACCTTAGGAAGGAGTGGTTGGAGGGGAAGTTTCTCCACATATCCTGGTTTATCATTAGAAACAATAGGGGAAACTTGGGAGAAACTCTTCTTTTTATTAGTAGAAATATAAGAGACATTTTTATACTTTGGTAGAGTTCCCTCCTTTCTAATCTTACTTATGTAATCATTCTCATGGCAATTAACAACACAATAGAGATGGCATTTCTGCAAAGTGTTATTTATTCCCAAAGCATGACCATCTAGCCAAGAAGTCTTTTCTGATAACTCTTCACACATCAAAAATAACATAAGCTCATCATAAAGATCAGGGGTGATCATGTCATCACACAACTGGCTAACAGTTATGTTTTGAAAGTACATGCACTGAAAATTGAAGTGACCCTTTATGCAGCAAAGTTCACAAGTAAAAGGATAAAGGTCACACAATTCTCTAGCAATTTCATTTAAATCTCTAACCCAAGTGATTGTTCTTTCATGCTTATGTTGCTTACAATACTTCTCTTCTTCAATCATAGGCCTTTCACAAGGTCTATCCACTCCACAAAAATTAACATGCTTATATAAAACTTCATTTTCAGGAATTGGATCATGCATGTTGCAATCATCATTAACAATTTCATTTTCTTTGCAAACTCTTTAAAAGGTTCATGATGCTTGATCCAATTCTCCTTAGGCATATTAAGATGTGAAGCAAAAGATTTGAGGAAATCAACAAGGAGTTGAGAATCAAGCCCAAACTTAGCACTAAATTTATTAAAACTTGCAGTTTCAACAAAGGACTTAATGCAATCATACTCATAAATTATACCTGACTCTTTACCTTTGTCGATCTCCCAATCTTCAGTGTTGTGTTGGATTCTTTCAAGGAGTTCCCATTTAGCATCAATCTTTTCGTTTGTGAAAGAACCCATCGAGGAAGCATCGAGCAAGTCTTTATCCTGTCGAGATAGCGTTGTATAGAAATTAGTAATAATCATATCTTTGGGGAGCCCATGGTTAGGACATTTTAGCATCAAAGTTTTAAGTCTCCCCCAAGCTTGAGCTATGCTCTCTCCGTCATGAGGATAGAAATTATAAATATAATTCCTATTCTCATGGACTTCATGAAGAGGATAAAACTTGGAGTAAAAGAGAGACTGGATCTCTTCCCAATCCCGTAGGTGAGAATCATCTAGTAGCCTATACCATTCCAATGCTTTTCCTTTCAGTGACAAGGCAAATAATTTCTTCATGACTTCACCTCTTGTCAAACCTGAAATCTTAAATAACTCACAAAGTTCTGTAAGTTTCAACAAAAGAATACTAGGATTGACTGTCCCATCATAACAATCATTAATAGTTATTTCAACTATCCCAAGTGATATTTGGAACGGGATACATTCAGTAGGTGGCGGAGACTTCTCTACCACAGGTGTGGCAAAGCGGTCTCCCCGAAGCAGCGAACTAAGATTGTAGTTTTCCATAAAGCTAACTAGTGAAAATAAAAACAAGAAACGAAAAGATTTAATTGCAGAATCTAAAGATATACCTTCAAGCACAAACCTCCCCGGCAACGGCGCCAGAAATAGCTTGATGTCTACGCACGCTTCTATTCTTGTAGACTATGTTGGGCCTCCAAGCGCAGAGGTTTGTAGGACAGCAGCAATTTCCCTCAAGTGGATGACCTAAGGTTTATCGAACTCAGGGAAGTAGAGGTTAAAGATGGTCTCTCTCAAGCAACCCTGCAATTAAGATACAAGAAGTCTCTTGTGTCCCCAACACACCTAATACAACTAGGAGTTCTATAGGTGCACTAGTTCGGCGAAGAGATGGTAAAATATGGGTGATAGGTGTGATAAAACGAAGTAATATAAATCTCCAATAAAAAGTGCAGCAAAGAAACAAGTAACAAAAGTGAGTGCAAACGGTGTAACAATGATGGAAACAAGGCCTAGGCTTCATACTTTCACTAGTGGCAACTCTCAACAACATTAACATAGTCTAATCACATGATATTTCCCATAAAACATGCAATGGAGACACACTCGGAGGTCATTCCTTTGTGGTCAAGAGAGGATGAGAATTATGTAGGGCTACAAAAGCACACCTCAAAG
The DNA here is from genome assembly GCA_950022295.1 of Bromus sterilis. Taxonomy (NCBI): domain Eukaryota; kingdom Viridiplantae; phylum Streptophyta; class Magnoliopsida; order Poales; family Poaceae; genus Bromus; species Bromus sterilis. The sequence continues at coordinate 135,276,884 of OX465597.1, forward strand.
TTCGTAGTTCTCAATCTATGGATTTCCCAATGTCACCGCGGCCATCCAAAGAGAGTACTACAATCACCACAATATATCTCAAGGATAGTCAAAGACAAGCACCAAGAGACTCTCAATCTTCAATCAACACACAAAAGAGGAAATCACTCATGATAATATTCTTCTAACCCATGTCCAATAGACCGCTGTCACCTTGGTCTCCGAGATTATACTAGATAAGATCAATTGAGTATATCAATCCAATACATAGAGGAAGGGGAAATGTCATGGGATCACCCTAGATTAACATAGCCTATGATCACAACAAAGATCACATCATGGGAGAGAGAAAAACACATAGCTACTGGTAGAAACCTCAGCCCCGAGGGAGAACTACTCCCGCTTCATGGAGGGAGGAAGCAATGTCGATGGAGATGAATCCGGGGGCACTTCCCCGTCCCGGCAGGGTGCCTGCATAGGAATTCTGGTCCCCCGAAGCTTGTCGGCGATGGCGGCGGTGATTGGAATTGCTTCTGGAGAAAAGGGGTCTGGAATCAGGGTTTCCGCGACGGGAGAATAAATAGGGCCAAAGGGGGGGCACCAGGGGTCCAGGCGCCCCCCTGGCGCGGACAGCCCCTGGGGCGCGCCACCAGGGCGCCTGGGGCCCTGGTGGTGGCCCTCTGGCCCTACTCAGGTCCTTCCGGAAGGTTCTTCTGCGCTGATTTTTTATCTGATTTTTCCCGAATTTTTGGAGCACTTTTTATATGGGGGAAAACTGAAATAGAAAAACAGCAGAAAACAGGAACTGGCACTGTGGTGCACTGAGTTAATAGGTTAGTCCAAATATGATCAAAAGTGTATGAAAGTGTATCTAGATCATAGAAATATCACACAAAACATGCATGGAGCAAGCAGAAATTATAGATACGTTTTGGACGTATCAGACGTCCAGTTTCAGCATTGTGGTTGGGTCGGATCGTGTTGCGGCACTGGATCCACTTGGCGCACAACGACCCGAAGTGCGAGAGGTGATGGCCCATGAAGCTCTTTCTCTTAGAACTGTAGACCGGCGGGGACCTCTCTGATGAGCCGTAGGATGGGCCTCAGTGTGTCGGATAGCCTTTGTGGGGCATTCCCTAACAAGGTGTACGCCACACTGGAGATCCGAGCGTGCAGGGTAACAGTAGTGGAGCCCCTGTAGGGAAGATAATCTATTCGAATAGCCGTGTCCACGGTAACATGACACTTTATGCTGAATCCAGAGCGTACTACTACAAACTACTACTATTAAACTGTTGGTTCCGGTTTCTCTTCCTCGCAGGGAAGTCGAGGAGGGGATCTCGGAGGCATATATAATTGTTAATCATTACAACTTACTATTATACAATGCTGCAGCAACTTCTGCTGCATTGTTATTACATTTATGATATTGAACTGTTGGCTATTCTCTTATTGTGCTTCAAGACTCGTCGGAAGATGCTAGTCCTCGATAGGCCAACTTCTCTTCCTTATTCTGGATTTCTGCAACTCAGTCCACTATATACAGCCTCCCCTTTCCATTTGATACAAATGCATAATTGCTTAATAGCGGATGTAAGACTCGCGGGTATGCTAGATACTCACCCTTGCTTTATTTCCCCCTTTTTGTTTTTCCTGATCGGCCGCTGCAGTCGACGTTGGAGCCTAGGAGCAGGAGATCCCCGACGTCGACCACCGCAACATCAAAATCCCCGATGCCTTCTACGACGTCGAGTTCCCCTATGACCAGGAGTAGTTTGGAGGTTCCAAGGGAGGAGGCCTCGCCTTTTCGATCAGTGTTGTTTTTGTGCTAGCCTTCTTAAGGCAGATCATGTGTACCTTGTGTCTGTACTCAGATACTATTGCTTCCGCTAACTTTGTGCTCTCGAGCTGTTGTATTCGAGCCCTCGTGGCCCCTGGCTTGTATTAAACAGCTTGTATTATTTTTATTTGTGGAGTTGTGTTGTGATATCTCACCGTGAGTCCCTGATCTCGATCGTGTACCTTGCGTGTATGATTACTGTACATGACTTGATTTTGGGGGCGTCACAAGTTGGTATCAGAGTCGACTGCCTGTAGGACACCCCCTTCTAACTCCTTGGTCGAAGTCGAGTCTAACCTTTGCAAAACTACTTTACTAACAGTGTCGTGTGGCTTATCGGCCCACGTCACAAAACTTGGTGGTATTAGGATCCTTTTCTCCGTACCTTTACTCTGGGATTCTACTCTCTTATCCTTTCGGGTAAATTTTGCTAACTCTAACATTAGGATCTCGTGGTCGCATCGACCCGGAGAGCCTTGCATTCAAGATGATCGCTTGCTTCACCTGAAGATTTTGAAGATTACAATCCGATAAATTCCCAAGAACCTACGTGTTCATCGCTTTGCAATCCCCTGCCACCGATAAGTCTGTATGGATAATTACATCTACCTCCCAATATGGAAATCATAATTCCTTTGTACTTAAGCGTCGAATTATTCCGATGCTTCTACCATCTCCTGCTTTTGCATTCTTTTTTGTTGGTTGAGTACCGATATTCATACTTGACTCTCTGTACACCACCCGACCTTCGGTGGATTATTGCCCGACTAAACTTTCATGGCTTCTATCATGTGTCAATTGGATTCATCGTGTGAAATACCATCCTTGACCCTCGATGATTTGTGTTATCATCGACAACCTCTCTTGACTCCCTACCAATACAACTTGGTCGAGTATATCGTGCTCTGCTTTTCCTTGGGAAATATATACACCTGATACTTGTGTATCATCACATTCCATTGGTCTGCTTAGCCTTTCTTGTAATGTGTCTTATCTCAGAAGTGATAATCCCCTGCTTATGTAAACACCTCGGTGTACTACTCTGTCGGTATAGCCTGTTACTATCATGGACAACCTTTTGGTTACCACCGATGGATAAGAGTTTTGCCGATTGGTCTGCCTCTTTTTAACGTGCATGAAAATGATTCTCTCTGTTCCTCACCCTTGGTACCGACGTCGTTGCCGAGATAACTGACAATATTGTTCTCTGAAAAACCATGCATCGTGATTGCATCGAAATTCACCACCCTTCTTATACAATGTGGGCCCATAACCCACAGTTCCACAGGATCGAAACCTGACTCTCCTTTACCTTCATGATTCCAGGGTTATTCCCGTGCTCGACCTCGTACGAAATACACGATTCACCTACCTTGTGATATTCTGTTCGATATCAGACGTCGTGCTTATACCTGATGCTCTGGACCCCCTTTTCATCATCCTTCAACGGCATTAAATGCATGCCTATCCTCCTGAGACTTCTCATGCGTTCTTTTATTCTGTCGATGAACTTCCCTGAGTTTAAACTCGGAAGATACTTTGTACCCCATTCCCTTGGACAACCTCGGTTGATTAACCTTGTACCAATCCGACCCCTCTCAAGTTTCCCCCCCTAACCTATTCGTAAGTATGATGGAGCCCCGATAGGAGGATGACAACTCATCAAGATGCACTGATACATAGAAATGAACACGTCAACAAGAAGAATTAACTTCTTCGAGAAGGTGATACGTCCAAAATGCATCACTATTTTATATAGTAATTCTTTCTTATTCATTGATATATTTCACGATATGATGCTATTCTTATGTTGTTTTGGCTTATTTTACACAATTTGCAACTTTCCGGTGCCGAAGCAGCAGACGCAGGATTCAGCGGTAAAAAGTGGACGCTGAGTTGCTGAAGAAGAACACCTCCAAATTACCTAAAAATCGAAGGAGGTTTTTTTCCAGCAGGATCACGAAGACACGCAAAAGAGCGACCAGAGGGGGCCACAGGGTGCCCCGGCGGCCACCTGGCGCGGCCCCACCCCTGGCCGCGCCGGGAGGGCGCCTGGACCCCCGGGTCCACTCCCGGCTCCCCCCTCTGGCCTATATACTCCTCGTCGTCCAAAAACCCTAGAAGAGGGAGAGTTTCCGGAGTTCCGCCACCGCTCCGTGGAGGAAACCTACAGAGAAGAAAAGCCATCTCTGGCGGGCAGATTCCGCCGGGGAGATCACCTCCCGGAAGGGGAGATCGTCGCCATCGTCATCACCATCGTCACGGGCTTCATCGAGATCATCATCAACATCATCCCCATCATCAGCACCATCTCCACCTCCATCCAATCTTGTCTCACAATTGCAACTCATGTTGTAATCCGTACTATCTATCCTCTCTACTCTACCGGTGTTGATTACTACTTTGTGGTGAATGCTATTGAGTTTTGTTGGAGAAATATTATTGTGTTCAGATTGTTTATCATCTATTTATCCCCACTGATGATGATCTCTTTTATGTCTTGTGAGTAGTTACTTTAGTTCTTGAGGACATGGGAGAAGTCTAGTTGTTAGTAGTCATATGATGTTGAAGTAATATGTGTTGGTTGATATTTAAGTTGTGTTGTTATTTTCCTAGTGGTGTTGTGTGAGTCGAACACTCAACACTTCGCCTTATCAAGGACCTAGGGGAATGCATTGTGTATAAAGAATGTTTACGGTGGGTTGCCGGAGTGACAGAAACCTAAACCCCAGTTCGCACACTTTTGCACAAGGGAACAATGGATCACCGATCGTATTGCTATGGTTAGGATTTTTCCTATCTTGTATTTGCGGATGCTTGCAAGGTGTTTAATCATAAGAGTACACTTATCTTAGTCTAGAGGGTGTACTAGCATAGATCCACCCACTCAACACTTATCAACACAGCACATAGTACCGATGCAGAATATGGAGAAAGCACATGACTACCTCTCCCGTGTGTCCTCAAGAACACTTTAGCTTTTATAAGTTCAGTAGCTAAGCCTCTCCTTTGCTAAGAAAGGATTGGGCCACTCTTTACTATCCAGTATCTTTTACTTTGCTCGTTTTTACTATTCTGTCGCTTATACCAAGAAAACCCCTAAAAAGTTATCTTTCAGTGCTTGCAGTTATCTCCTTACCAAAGTCACTTGCTACTACCTTCTGCTCCTCGTTGGGTTGGACACTCTTACTTATCAAAAACACTGCAATAGATCCCTCTACGTTGAGGGTCATCAAGCTACGTTTTCTGGCGCCGTTGCCGGGTAGTGTAGCGCTATTAGTAAGTGAAGCCGGTAAGGAAGTTTTTATATTTATGTTTTAGTTTTGCTGTTGCTTCTTTTGTCCTTATGGACACCCCTACTATTGGATCGTTGTTCTTGGGGAGCCACCCCACAACTAAGGTAGTTACTCCTGACCCTGCTGAAATTGTGCCTTATAAGATACCATCTGGTATTATCGATTATGTCCTAGCTAATCGCTATGCAGGAGACAAACATCCAGGTGAACACTTGCTATATTTATCACAACTATGTTCATTATTCAAGCTTGCAGGTGTGTCACTAGAGTTCGTTATGAAGAAATTATTCTCCGTATCGCTTACAGACAAAGCTTCAGACAAAGAGCGTTGAAGAAAGATGGGATCTCATCGAAAGGATCCAGAAGAATACTGAAGATTGGGAAATCGATGAAGGTATTGAACCTGCTATAAATTATGAGCATGATTATATTGAGAGCTATGTGAAAGCTGATTATTTTAATACCTTTTGCTCTAAGATTGGTCTGGATTCCCATCTAATGATTGATTTTTGTAAGAACTTTGCCTCTCATATTGATTCTTCTAATATGAAGAAGGATCAGTACCATAAGCCTTTCAAAGAAGTACCTATTGATATTCACGTTGCTGATCCTGTTTTGCCTACAGTTATATATGAACAACCCCCTTTTCCTTCAAGAATAAGGGAGCACTCTTTTGTGACAGGCATCATAAATAAAAGTGAGAGAAGAACAGGCGAACCTGAGGACCAGATCAGAGTCGATCCTCAAGTTGCTATGGTTAAAGATTTAGTTACTAATGATGTTTCAGATTCTACTATAAATTTTTGTGTTGTTTCAACTAACATTGTCACAGCCAAGAATAAAAGCCCAATTTCAGGTACACCAGTTGTATCTGTTAAAATAGGAGATCAAAATTATTACGGGCTATGCGACCTGGGATCAAGTGCTAGCGCGATTCCTTATTCGCTTTATCAAGAGATCATGAGTGAGATTTCACCCTGTGAACTTGAAGAGATTGATGTTACTATTCATCTTGAAAACAAAGCTACTATCTCTCCTATTGGGATTGTGAGAGATGTTGAAGTCCTATGTGGAAAGGTAAAGTATCCTACCGACTTTCTTGTACTTGGTTCAGTACAAGATAGTGTTTGTCCTATTATTTTTGGTAGACCTTATCTCAGAACCTGTGGAGCTATTATAGATTGCAAGAAAGGTAAAGTTTTTGTTTAATTCAATGGTGAGCCATATGAATTTAACTTTTCTAAGATTTCCAAGCAGCCTCGTGGTACTGAATTGCCTAGTGATGATAAAATTATTGAAAGTATTGCTTCTATTGCTATTCCCCCTAATGATCCTTTGCAGCAATACATGGAGGACCACGAGAATGATACTCATATGCAGGAAAGAAATGAAATTGATGAAATATTCTTGAGACAACCTGCTATCCTGAAGCACAACCTTCCGGTTGAACCTTTGGGAATTCTATCCAAACCAAAAGAAGACCCGGTGTTTGATCTCAAACCTCTTCCCGATACGCTCAAGTATGCTTATTTAGATGAAAAGAAAGTATATCCTGTTATTATCAACTCTAACCTTTTAGGATATGAAGAAGAGCGATTATTGGAAGTACTTCGTAAACACCGTGGTGCAATTGGCTATACCCTTGATGACCTTAAGGGAATTATTCCATCTATCTGTCAACATACTATCAACCTCGAGCCTGATGCTAAACCTGTTGTTGACCATCAACGACGGTTGAACCCAAAGATGATGGATGTTGTGAGGGCCGAAATCCTCAAGCTTCTAGCCGCAGGTATTATCTGCCCTATTGCCGATAGTAAGTGGGTAAGTCCAGTTCATTGTGTTCCTAAGAAAGGAGGGACAACTGTAGTCCCTAATGATAAGAATGAACTAATACCTCAGAGAATTATTATTGGATATAGAATGTGTATTGATTACAGGAAGTTGAACAAGGCAACCAGGAAGGACCACTACCCGCTGCTCTTTATTGATCAGATGCTTGAGAGGCTGTCGAAAAACACCCAATTTTGCTATCTTGACGGGTACTCTGGCTTCTCTCAAATTCATGTTAACACTGCCGATCAAGAGAAGACCACTTTCACTTGTCCTTATGGTACTTATGCTTATAGGCGTATGCCTTTTGGTTTATGCAATGCCCCTCCTACTTTTCAGAGATGTATGTCTACAATATTTCATGGTTTCTGTGAGGAGATTGTGGAAGTATTCATGGACGATTTCTCCGTCTATGGAACTTCCTTTGACCACTGCCTCCACAATCTTAATAAAGTTTTGCAGAGATGCGAGGATACGAACTTAGTTCTAAACTGGGAAAAGTGCCACTTCATGGTTAACGAAGGGATCGTGCTTGGCCACAAGATTTCCGAGAGGGGAATTGAAGTGGACAAGGCGAAGATTGAAGCTATCGAAAGGATGCCCTATCCAAGGGACATTAAAGGTATTCGTAGTTTTCTCGGTCATGCTAGTTTCTATAGAAGATTTATTAAAGACTTTTCTAAGACCTCGAGAGCCCTCACTAATCTTCTCCAGAAGGATGTTCCTTTTGTATTTGATGAAGATTGTAAGGAGGCTTTCGAAGTTCTTAAGAAAGCTTTAATAAACGCTCCTATAGTACAACCGCCTGACTGGAGTTTGCCCTTCGAAATTAAGTGTGATGCTATTGATTTTGCTGTTGGAGCTGTTTTAGGAAAAAGGGTTGATAAAAAGTTGAATGTTATTTATTATGCTAGTAAGACCCTTGATAGTGCTCAAAAGAATTATGCTACTACTGAGAAGGAATTCTTAGCAGTAGTGTTTGCTTGTGATAAGTTTAGGCAGTATATTGTTGGTTCTAAAGTTATTATTCATACTGACCATGTTGCCATTAAGTATCTTATGACAAAGAAGGATGCCAAAACAAGGCTCATCAGATGGGTACTCCTTCTTCAAGAATTTGATTTGCAGATTGTTGATAGAAAAGGAGCAGACAACCCTGTAGCGGACAATCTTTCAAGGTTGGAAGATATACCGCATGATCCCATCCCAGTCAACGACAGTTTTCCAGACGAACAACTTTCCATTGTTAAAGTACAATCTCTTTTCGATCCTTGGTTTGCAGATTATGCTAATTTTATCGTTGCAAAGTATTTGCCTCCAGGTTTAACATTTCAGCAAAGGAAGAAGTTCTTCCATGATTTGAGGCATTACTTTTGGGACGACCCACATCTTTTCAAAGAAGGTCCAGACGGGATTGTGAGAAGATGCATACCGGAGCACGAGCAGAAGGACATTCTCAAGCAATGTCACGATAGTCCCTACGGAGGACATCACGCCGGTGAGAGGACCGCACATAAGGTTCTCCAATCAGGTTTTTATTGGCCTACTCTCTTTAAAGATGCTAGAAATTATGTTTTAGCCTGTGATAAATGTCAGAGAGTTGGTAATATTAGTAGGAGGAATGAGATGCCTATGAATTACTCACTAGTGATTGAGCCTTTTGATTGCTGGGGTTTTGATTTTATGGGTCCTTTTCCTTCTTTGCACAAGTACACTCACATATTAGTTGCTGTTGATTATGTAACCAAGTGGGTTGAACCAATCCCCATTGAAAGTGCTGATCACAAAACATCTTTGAAAATGCTCAAAGATGTAATTTACCCTAGGTTTGGTGTACCTATGTATCTCATGACTGATGGAGGATCACACTTCACGCATGGAGCTTTTAGAAAAGCTTTAGCCAAGTACGATGTCAATCATAGAATTGCGTCACCGTACCATCCTCAAACTAGTGGGAAAGTTGAGCTCACCAATAGAGAGATCAAGTTGATCTTGCAAAAGACAGTTAACAGAAATAGGAATGACTTGTCAAATAAGTTAGGAGATGCTTTGTGGGCGTATATAACTGCTTACAAAAACCCCATGGGCATGTCTCCCTATAAAATGGTCTATGGCAAGGCTTGCCATTTGCCATTAGAGTTAGAACACCAAGCTTTATGGGCTGTTAGAGAGCTTAATGCTGACCCAAAGTTAGCTGGTGTAAAGCGTCTCATGAACTTGACTTCTCTAGATGAGTGGAGAAGTGAAGCTTACGAGAGCGCTAAAATGTTCAAGGAAAAGGTAAAGAAGTGGCATGACAGGAGGATTCTGAAACGTGAATTTAATGTTGGTGATAAAGTTTTATTGTTTAGATCCTGTTTTAGGTTTTCTCCAGGTAAACTAATTTCCAGGTGGGAAGGGCCATTTCATATCGAAGAATTCTACCGGTCTGGTGCAATTAAGATTAACAATTTTGAAGGCACCAAACCTCAAGTTGTGAATGGGCAAAGACTCAAGCATTACATGGCGGGAGATCCCGTCAATTTTGATGTAAATATAATATGCACAACAACTCATGAAGAACATGTTGCAGCCCTGTTTCAGACACCGACAGAAGCAGAATAAGAAAAGGTATGTATTACGGTAAGGAAACATCGCGAACCGCCATAAAAGTTCCATATTATGAGTTATTGCAAAATTAGGAAAATTCGAGGCCTAAGCGGAGCCGGAGAGGAGCTCCAGGGGGCCCAGGCGCACCCCTGGCGCGCCCTACCTCCTGGCCGCGCCGGGAGGCCGCCTGGGCACCCAGGAGTCCTTCTCCTACCCCACTTTGGCTCGTTACCTTCCTTTTGTTGCAGAAATTTTTGCTATATATTCACCCGGATCGTTCCGGCAACGTATCTCGCGATTTCGTGTGTTTTCTCTTCAATCTGTTTCTGCCAGGAGATCTTTTAGCTAGACCTAGGTGCCATGGCTTCCCCAAGTTCCCCCAAGGACAAGTTCGTCGTCAACGTCATCAACCCTTACCTCGCTGAGGTGAACAAGCACCCCCAGATCCTTCGTGTGGAGGACGGTGTTATCCACAAGGAAGATCTTAAGGGACCAGTCGTGGAGGGGAGCACCGAGGAGCGGCTGAAGGAGATGGAACATGACGTCTTCAAGTTCAAGAAGATGGTGGAGCGTGGTTTTGAAGACAACTTCAACATCAGGAACGAGATCGAGGCTTCCCATAAGAAAGAGATGAAGGAGATGTGGTCAAGTCTGTCCGCACTAGAAGAAAAAGTTTATCAGCTCCAAGCACAAATCTATGATCTGCACAACCAGAACTGTGAGTAACTAAAGTTTCTGCGCATGGGTTTAGGTGCTGAGTGCAGGATCCTGGAGACGGGAATGTCCTTCGAGACTGGAGAGGAGCTGCCATGGAAGCGCTTCGCCAAGGAGTACCTGACTGAGAAGAACAAGAATGAGGAGTAAATCTCCTCGGGTAATGGCATCCCCTCAGCTTGTTCCAAGCTTGGGGGAGTGCCCGGTATCTTTATCTTTATCTTAGTCTTTTAGAGTCAAGTAGAGTCGTATCATGTCTAAGGAGTTTATTATATGAAATAGTTTTTTGCATTGAGGTCTATCACTCAGTCTGTGGAGAGATTGTATCCGTGAGTGTGGAGTCGCCTATATTGGAATATTACTGAGAAGTCTATTGGTTCCTTCGCTGCACTCGGTATTCTCTTCACGCAATCGACATCATATGACGATTCTTATGGGGAGTATTGACCTTATATCAGGTATGGCTTTGAAAACTTTATTTAATTTTGGCAAACATAGCTTTGGTCTTGACAACATACATGTTTTCTGAAGTAGCGACATAGTCAAAACCTTTATGTTATTATGCTTGAAGTGTTATGTTGACAAGGAAGACAACCTGATGTGTTATGCTTACCTTAATGTTTATGCCTTAGATTTTTTGCATCTAAATTAGCATCAACTGTCATTTCTCTCAAAGCCTTTGCTAGCCAAACTCTTTGCCAAGTAGATTTCTGCTTGTGCATCCATACCCTGAAACCATTACCTTCCATGTGAGTCCACCATACCTTCCTATTCGTCGTATTCCCCTACCACTCCTATAAGTATATAATTTATGTGTTATCTTTAATGTTCAAAATCTTCTGTTTTGTAGCTCTTGTTTAGCTCATGAGGAAGTAGTAGGTAATTCATGATCTTCTTAAGTTGGACAAGTTTTATCCCGGGATTGCATGTCTAATATGCAAACCCATAATATGAGGAGGAAATGGCATGGGTGCACCCAGCTCGAAAGATAATATAACAAACAAACCCTCCTTCACGCTTGGTCTATGAGAAATCAGAAACTTTGGCAGTGATAAACAAAGGAGATTAAGGGGATGTGATCGTCCTCACTTGGGATCCGTTCCTCTTGAGAAGTAATTGAGCTATCTATTAGCATTCGTTGACAAACTATGCACCGCCCCAAAATCTATTTTTATTCTGTTTGATTTAAGGATAGCACATGAGTTTTCCCTGCTTGCCCTTAACAAGGCCTTTCTTCCACTTTCATGTTGAGTCAGTTTTCCCACTTCCTTCTTTTCCCTAAGAGAACAAACATTTGATGTTGATGAGGATTCATCCATATAGAGCTGCATTAATTTTTGCCATGCCATATCCTTGTTGACATTATCTTTTGATAAGTAAGTTGTTTGCGAAAGCTTTTGCCTAGCGAGCATCTTCCTTCGTGTTAGCATTAGCACTTCATGACTATTAACATGTCCTTTCAAAAGCTTCAAATTGTTTGTAGTTGTCCTTTGACCAAGGTTATGTTTGCCATAACTTGATGAGTTTCCTCAGCCCTACTTTTTATTATAATTGTCATTACTTTCTCATGAGGGCCTTATGAGTTGAGGTTGCTGTTGAAGATGCTTGAGTTTGATGGAGAAACCTTGATGCTTCTTGTCCGTATTTTATTTATCGACAGTTCACTCTCTAAACTTGTGTACAGGTTTATCGAGCTCAGTCTTTGCTTGGGGACAAGCGAGGTCTAAGCTTGGGGGAGTTGATACGTCCAAAATGCAGCACTATTTTATATAGTAATTCTTTCTTATTCATTGATATATTTCACGATATGATGCTATTCTTATGTTGTTTTGGCTTATTTTACACAGTTTGCAACTTTCCGGTGCCGAAGCAGCAGACGCAGGATTCAGCGGTAAAAAGTGGACGCTGAGTTGCTGAAGAAGAACACCTCCAAACTACCTGAAAATCGACGGAGGATGATTTCCAGCAGGATCACGAAGACACGCAAAAGAGCGACCAGAGGGGGGCCACAGGGTGCCCAGGCGGCCACCTGGCGCGGCCCCACCCCTGGCCACGCCGGGAGGGCGCCTGGACCCCCGGGGCCACTCCCGGCTCCCCCCTCTGGCCTATATACTCCTCGTCGTCCAAAAACCCTAGAAGAGGGAGAGTTTCCGGAGTTCCGCCGCCGCTCCGTGGCGGAAACCTACAGAGAAGAAAATCCATCTCTGGCGGGCAGATTCCGCCGGGGAGATCACCTCCCGGAAGGGGAGATCGTCGCCATCGTCATCACCATCGTCACGGGCATCATTGAGATCATCATCAACATCATCCCCATCATCAGCACCATCTCCACCTCCATCGCATCTTGTCTCACAATTGCAACTCGTGTTGTAATCCGTACTATCTATCCTCTCTACTCTACCGGTTTTGATTACTACTTTGTGGTGAATGCTATTGAGTTTTGTTGGAGAAATATTATTGTGTTCAGATTGTTTATCATCTATTTATCCCAACTGATCATGATCTCTTTTATGTCTTGTGAGTAGTTACTTTAGTTCTTGAGGACATGGGAGAAGTCTAGTTGTTAGTAGTCATATGATGTTGAAGTAATATGTGTTGGTTGATATTTAAGTTGTGTTGTTATTTTCCTAATGGTGTTGTGTGAGTCGAACACTCAAAACTTCGCCTTATCAAGGACCTAGGGGAATGCATTATGTATAAAGAATTCTTACGGTGGGTTGCCGGAGTGACAGAAACCTAAACCCCAGTTCGCACACTTTTGCACAAGGGAACAATGGATCACCGATCGTATTGCTATGGTTAGGATTTTGCCTTAAATACTATCTTGTATTTGCGGATGCTTGCAAGGTGTTTAATCATAAGAGTACACTTTTCCTAGTCTAGAGGGTGTACTAGCATAGATCCACCCAATCAACACTTATCAACACAACACATAGTACCGATGCAGAATATGGCGAAAGCACATGACTACCTCTCCCGTGTGTCCTCAAGAACACTTTAGCTTTTATAAGTTCAGTTGCTAAGCCTCTCCTTTGCTAAGAAAGGATTGGGCCACTCTTTACTATCCAGTATATTTTACTTTGCTCGTTTTTACTATCCTGGCGCTTATACCAAGAAAACCCCTAAAAAGTTATCTTTCAGTGCTTGCAGTTCTCTCCTTACCAAAGTCACTTGCTACTACCTTCTGCTCCTCGTTGGGTTCGACACTCTTACTTATCGAAAACACTGCAATAGATCCCTCTACGTTGAGGGTCATCAGAAGGATAATAAGCAAGCGAAGATTCGTTAGGATATGTAACCAAAGCTTTACCCCTTCCAATACCATTTAATTCTCGGGACGAGAATTCTTTGTAGTGCGGGAGATTTGTAACACCCCGATAATCAGGCAACAGTAATTCAACAGTGATCACCTTGTTAAATGCCTTTTCATTAGGATCACCCTCATTAAAAAATATTGCATTAGGAAATAATTTCACTCCAAGTCCTTTTCAAAAGGCAGGTCGAGATAAAACCTTTTCAAGTAATTGGACATATTATTCTTGGCATTTTGAAAGACCCCAAGTCAATAATAAATAGTGAAACGCATCATGGTTGGATATTAAATGTCCCCTAGGAATTAAATAAAAGTGGAAAATAAACCTTTGTCAAAAAATTGTGCAAGCACTTTTATAAAATCTCTAATAATCATTAGATCATATTAAAAATATAATGGGAGTTTATTAAAATGTTTTACTAATATAATCAAATCAAAACAGTGTCAAATCAGTGGCATTTAATGAATTTTAAATATAATAAAAATGCAAATGAATTTATTTCTTGCCTAAACTTTTTGTGGCATCACCTTATAGTGTAACATAAATATTAGGACCAGTGCCACATTTTTATAAAATGAATTGTTTGCCAAACAAAATATAAATAGGAAAGAATTAAAGAAGATAAACAAAGGAAAACAAAAGAAATTGGGAAGGGCTATCTAACGCCTGGGGGGCAAAACCCCCTCCCCTCCCCACTGGGCCCGGCCCAGCCCCCTCCCACTCATCTCCCTCCTGTTCACAAGGGTACCGTGGCGGGCATCCCCTGGCAAGGCTGCGGCCTCGCCGCCGTGGCGGCCATCCTCCGGCTGCCGTCGGGGCTTAAGACCCTGAGGCCCCCGAGCCCTCCCCTGGAACCCTAGAAATCCCCTCGCGCCGCCATTTTTCCTCCTCCCTCTCCTGTGCTCCTCCTTGAGCTCACCGGGAGTCCGCCGTGGGCATGCTGCCATCGTCCTCGCAGCCAATGGCGACGACGAGCCTCACCATCTTATCCCCCAGCTCCGTCGCGATCCGCTGGGTCGTCCTCGCCCTCGAGCCCAACCTGGCGGCCACTGCATCAGGCGAATCGGGCTCGTCCCCGACCGCGGCCGCCCTGCACGTCGTCATCAAATTTCCCTCACTGGATCCTCCCCGCGCCCACTTCTCAGACCCTGCATGCTCACGGTGAGCGGCTACTCCACCACCGATTATCCCTGGGCCTCCCCTCTCGTTATAGCTAGCTTCACAATTGACGTGTGCTCCGACCGACACCCTGCTTGCCGTGGACGGTGCTCCCGCCTCCCCCTCGCCCGTCGAACGTGGCCCGTGGACGCGCCTCCCCGCCAGCGTTCAATTTCCCCTCTCCGTGCCCTGAATGGCCACCGGAGCTGGCCAATCCGGTCGCCGCCGGCGCCCCCTGTCTTGTCGGCAGGGACATGGCCGGCTTAAACATGCCATTAAGCCCCCTGTTAAGATAACCCCCCCCTTTGTAGGTCCCTCACATGTGGGCCCCGACCGTCAATTGTTTAATTAGCAACTGATGTGGCACTGACAGTGGCCCCCACCCCTTAATTTATTAAGATTAAAGAAATAACCCTCTGCTATTAATAACATATGTCACTGACCAGTGGGCCCCATCCCTGTTTAACTAAATTAAAATGATTTATTAAAAGTCCAGTGTATGACATGTGGGCCCATCTGCTTTTTAATTAAATAAAATGATTTGTTTCTGTCTCAGTGTATGACATGTGGGTCCCTCCTGTCAGTCACTGTTCTGGATAAGGTTGTGGATAAGATTGATTATTTAATAAAAGAAAATCCAGAAATGATTTAAAAGTGATTTAAATTTAGAAAATCAATATCTTTTAAACCGTAAGTCGGATTAAAATAATTTATATATCAAAGTTGATCAGAAACCCGGTTACGCTACCCATACCCCTACCACAACCCTCTAACATACCGAACATGGAACATTCCCCCTCCGATTGCACTGTTCGGTAATTGACTGGAGCCGGTAAAACTTTCCGGATGAAATTGTTCTGAACATGAAAGTTGTTCAGAATGGATCAACTAACACAGATACACTATCCACATGTCTGTCAAATGTCTCTAACACCGCAGACATGGAACCTTACCCCTCCGGATCATGTGCCCGGTAATCAACTGGTACCGATGAATCATCCCCGGATAATTTTCCGCTCTGACGTAGGTACCTAGCACTGCGTAGAACACCGCCAACACTGCGTTTGCCATGTCCTGAATTTGTATTGCTATTATTGTCGTGTATTTATTGTTTCTTCCCCCTCTCTTATTGTCCGATAGTCTCGACGTCCGCTGCCGATGCCCCTGTGATCGACTACGTCGACGACGATCGTACCTCTACCATCGAGCTTCCAGGAAAGCAGAGCCATTCTCTTCCCCAGATATCGCCTACCTTTCCGTACGTTTCTTGCACTAGGAATTGCTGCTACTGATATGTTACAATCATATTCAATTTCATAGGCTGTTTTTGTCGCCCCTTGATGTACCTTCCTTATCCTATGCTTCCTTATAAATATATATATAATATTCAGCAGTAAACCCTGCGCATTGTTAGCTAGGTTTAGAATAGCGGGCCGTGATCACTTTTGGTGAGTGAACGCGGATTACCTAATATTATAACTGCAACAGGTAAAGATCAATGCAGACGCACTAGGGAACCTACAATGGCGAGACTCTGCCGAGTCGCTTCGAGTTTGACTTACGAGTGGACGAACTCGTATTTCACTCTCGTCGGCTCAGTAGCGTAGCATCACTTGGATGATACGAGGGTATTCCTCTTTAGTTCATTCCGCTGGTGTCTCGGCACCACCGGGGTGATATGAGAATATTCCTCTTTAGTTCATTCCGCTGATGTCTCTGTTGAACCTCCTCAAGTGTACCATCGAGGGTAATTCCTTCTGGTTTCACTTGATGGTAGGCACTCGAATCAACTGGTCTCCTTACAAGTAAGGAGTCGGGTGACCCAATGGTGCCCGCGCAGGGTATCTGAGCGGAACGATAGGTCAGGTGTATTCCACCGGTGTGCAGTGGGCCTGGTACTGTTCGTTGCTGAGAGGTATCCTGGTGTACGAAAGTCGAGCTCTTCAAAGAGCAAACGCGAGACAAGGTAAGGAGACAGTTCACCTTGTTGGTAACCGCACGAGTTGGTGGGACGTCAGGGCAGGCACCGATGTTACTGGTGGACCTGGCATCTGTCGTTGTCCGCGACTCACCCAGATAAGGGGCAACGACAATGGTTGTCCCGACAGATAATAATAAAATGCTTAACGGTTCAGGTGGATGACTTGAGAGGCCGCAAAGGCTTGTACGCACTACCTTCACGTGGGGTTACGGTGTGGGCCCTCCGCGTTGTGGTCTCGTTCGAAAGCTCTAAAAGACGTCTAGTTTCAGCATTGTGGTTGGGTCGGATCGTGCTGCGGCACTGGATCCACTTGGCGCACAACGACCCGGAGTGCGAGAGGTGATGGCCCATGAAGCTTTGCGCATAGGACTATAGACCGGCAGGGACCTCTCTGATGAGCCGTAGGATGGGCCTCAGCGTGTTGGATAGCCTCGGTGGGGGCATTCCCTAACAAGGTGTACTCCACCCTGGAGATCCGAGCGTGCAGGGTAACAGTAGTGCAGCCCCTGCAGGGAAGATAATCTATTCGAATAGCCGTGTCCACGGTAACAGGACGCTTTATGCTGAAGCCAGAGCCTACTACTACAAACTACTACTATTAAATTGTTGGTTACGGTTTCTCTTCCTTGCAGGGAAGTCGAGGAGGGGATCTCGGAGGCATGTATAATTGTTAATAATTACAACTTACTATTATAAAATGCTGCAGCAAGTTCTGTTGTATTGTTATTACATTTATGCTATTTAACTGTTGGCTATTCTCTTCTTGTGCTTCAAGACTCAACGGAAGATGCTAGTCCTCGATAGGCCTAGCTTCTCTTCCTTATTCTGGATTTATGTAACTCAGTCCACTATATACAGCCTCCCCTTTCCATTTGATACAAATGCATAATTGCTTAGTAGCGGACGTAAGACTCGCGGGTATGCTAGATACTCACCCTTGCTTTATTTCCCCCTTTTTGTTTTGCTTGATCGGCCGCTGCAGTCAACGTTGGAGCCTAGGAGCAGGAGATCCCCGATGTCGACCACCGCAACGTTAAGATCCCCGATGCCTTCTACGACGTCGAGTTCTCCTATGACTTGGAGTAGTTTGGAGGTTCCCAGGAAGGAGGCCTCGCCTTTTCGATCGTTGTTGTTTTTGTGCTAGCCTTCTTAAGGCAGATCATGTGTACCTTGTGTCTGTACTCAGATACTATTGCTTCCGCTAACTTTGTGCTCTCGAGCTGTTGTATTCGAGCCCTCGTGGCCCCTGGCCTGTATTAAACAGCTTGTATTATTTTTATTTGTAGAGTTGTGTTGTGATATCTCACAGTGAGTCCCTGATCTCGATCGTGTACCTTGCGTGTATGATTACAGTACACGACTTGATTTTGGGGGCGTCACATTATGCAATTGTGTTGGGGCAAGATTATATGCTACAATATTAGGTAAAGGAAGATGTGCTCCTACAGGATTTCCACTTATTCGGCTATAAGCATGACGGTGGGAACCGAATTGTGAATATCTACAGTTGCATATGATGCCAAAGAATTAGTATCATAAGGTGTAACATATGATGGTTCAGGATAATTGGCCGAATGAATTTTAGTAGCATGGCCAATTCCCCTATCCGCCGGCATGTTTTGATTCATATATTGCAAGTTAGTTGTCAGTGAATAAAAAGATGAAACACTTTGTTGTATACTATTGGAAGATCCTACATGAGGTGTTTCAATTCTATTAACCGAACTCATCATGTTGTTCATCAGCACATGGATTTGTGGGGATGCCGATGCATGAGGGTTGGGATACATATGTTTCATGTTGCTAAAACTAGAATTTGAAGCATATAGATTATTATGAACCGGCTGTTGCACACAATTAGATGAATATTTGATAAAACTAGGGCTAGCCGATACATCATGCTCATTAGGTGATCTAGCAACAACATATGAATTATTTGCATCTACATAGGTGAATTGGTTATTCATACTACCTTCATAGATTGCAGCAACTTGATGACGATCTCTTCGTAGCAAGAACGGGCTGGAGACCATACAAAGCTTCCTCCCCAGCGGATTCGCCAAAAAGTGTGTTGACACACGAACACGTCACGTGTACCCTCGACACCGGGGGTGATGCACCGCAACTCACGTCGAAGGAGACCCGACCGGAAGCGCGGTACGCAAGTAATCCGGCGGGCGCTTTTGTAGAACCGAAACCCCACACGCCCGGGAGGGACCCTGTCTGGACGCACGGCAGCTATGGGATGCCCTAAGTTGTCTTGATCGGACCTAGGGCCTCATGGATCGTTGCCCTACAAGAACAAGAACGAACAAAGAACGAGAAGAAATATTGTCACAACCCCAAGTTAGGTATGTGCTAGGATTAGCAAGTCAGTTTGCATCATGTGAAAATTTTAAAAGAAATCAATGGAAATCAAATTCAAATGCAAAATGGGAGAAGGAACCCCCCCCCAGATGAATTTAATTCAAATGGCCAGAAATAAAGTTGCTCAAAAAATTCCTTTTGCATTTTTGAAAAGTCTCATAAATGAGTGGGATCACATATCAAGTGATGTGGGACCAGCCCCATGCTCATGGATTTTTCAAATTTTCAAACAGGAGCATGGATTTAAAGTTAAACCCCTATTTGAATTAAAGTTCAAATAATTTGAATTTTAAAAAGTGACAAACTTTATAAGTGGCTAGTCTAATATAATATGAGGCCATATAAAAAGTTTCAGCATTTAAAAAAATGCCTAGCTATTTTATTTGCTAAGCTAAACAAAATTGCAGAAAAGAAAAAGAAACAACAAAGGAAAAGGAAGGGGCTTACCTGGCATTCGGCCCAACTCTTCCCCCAGCTAGCCCAGCCCAACTCCCCCGTTCTGTCGTCATCCTCCCCGTGCCCTTAAGCAGATCGCTGTCGACAGAGCGCGGGCTGGACGCCACCGCGACGCCCATGGGGTTCCAGGCCTCCCCAGCTCACCAAAGTGCGCCACGGAGACGCACGCCTCGCCCTCTCTCGCTTCCCCCATCTTCCCCTCCCTCTCGAGCTCTCTATGCATCTCCCCCCCACCGACCCAGAGCACCCCGCGGTTCATCGTCGCCGGAAAACGTAGCCACCGCGAGCTAGAGCTCCAGCCAGGATGTCCAGCGTGCTCGCCGTCATCGGCTTCGTCGACTAGCAGAAGACGGCGCCCCAATTTGGATCAGAGACGATGCAGGGTTCTTCGAATCGCCGCCGGCCGCCGGAGATCGAGGTCGTCGATTCGTTGCCACCAGCCCATCCCCGCGCCCACTGACCTTTGCTTCGAGTCCGCGGTGAGCTTCTAAGCTTTTCCCCCAACCTAGCGCTTCCCCGTTTCAACTCTAGCCCGTTCTGCCATGGTCGCCGTAGAGAAGAACCGCCGTGTTCGTCGTCGTCAAGCTCTCGCTAGGCCTTCATCCTCGCAGCCATGTCCGTTGCATTCGCGGAGTTCCACTGCTTCGAACCCACCCATCCAGGCTCCAAGTTGCACCCCTAGCGAGATACCGCTCGCAGCCGTGCCACTGCCACCGCCATGGTTGAACCTGTCGTGCTCTGGAGCACGCCAGTGACCTTCCGTTGGCTCCACTCGACGCGGGAGAGCACGGGCTACGCGCTGGTACCCTCCCAGTGGTCTCCCGTGCACCGTAGCATTTTTCCGGCAAGGCGGCGCCGTCTGGAAGC
This sequence comes from Bromus sterilis, assembly GCA_950022295.1. Classification (NCBI taxonomy): domain Eukaryota; kingdom Viridiplantae; phylum Streptophyta; class Magnoliopsida; order Poales; family Poaceae; genus Bromus; species Bromus sterilis. The sequence continues at coordinate 135,297,278 of OX465597.1, forward strand.
CGCCGGCGTTGAGCCCCGCCATTAGGACCCCTAAACCAGAGCCTAACCACCCCTTTGGGTCACTGACAGTGGGCCCCAGCCACTAATTAAGTTGGGCTTAATTTAAACAGAGGGGATTAAAACCCTGTGACACTGACATGCTGGCCCCACATGTCAGCACCCCCCCACGTCAGCATGACGCAACAGTGACGCAATAAACCTTTTTCCAAATTAAAAGAAATTCAGAAAAATCCAGAAAATGAATAAAACCTTAGAAAATCATAACTAATTCATTTTAACTCCAAATTGGACAAATAATATGTCTAAAATTATCAGAAAATACAAAGATTCTGAATATGCAACTTGTTTCTATGTTTGACCATTTTAAAATGGGTGAACAGTAGCAAACATGCATATGGCATTCTTTTGAATTCAAATTTGGAGTGATTTTGCAAATGACTTTGCAACACCCTTATTTTAAATGGTTTCATCCACACATCAGAAAACTTTACCTCACCTTTATAACATCACTTCATGATCAACCTTTTCAAATGAACTTCCATGCATTCAAATGCATTTGAAATTCATCGATAAATCAAATGGAGTTTGAAATTGCAATTCGATTGCAATATACTCCTTTTAAATAGAATTGTCCACACAATGCAACCATGAACATCACCATTACAATCTTATTCATGTGTTTGTGCATTGTACATTATGTTGATCCTATGATTGTCATGTTGCTGATAGAAGTGGAGCCGGAACCCGAGATCACCCCCTTCGTTGAAGACCCCGTGACTGAACCTCGTCAGCAAGGCAAGCAAACCCCCATTGATCATGTCGATAAAATCCCACTTCCCTCTCATGTCTCTCTTATGCATTGTATAGGATGATTACCATGATAACGTTTCTACCGCATAGTTAAACCCAATCCTTTGCATGACCTATCATTTTGTCACAGTAGTAAGCAAACCACAATCCTAGCAAATGTAGGAGTTGGTTGATATCATGTGGCCCCTGCAACTGTTACTGCTTATTGCATATTTAGAGTTATAATGAGGTTACTCTTTTGTGAGTCAGGATGGTAGTGATCATGTTGATGATGGTGGAAATGTATTGGTGAATCTACCCTAATACAAGGTGAACGATGAGAGGTTGTGTAGGAGTACATAGTGGATTGTCTCGTTGAACACCTCCCTAAGTTCGAGTTCTTGTGTGGTGATCCAAGATGAAGAGTACAACCACACATTGGGCTCACTGACCCCTCTTATCCTAGTACCTCACCCCGTTCGAACCTCAGAAGTCGCAGTAGTTCGGAGTTCTGGTAGGGCTGTGGCACTGTCTGCGAAGTGGATGAATGGCTTTTCAAGACCGGCTTGGGACCCTGCACACATCGTTTGAGGCTGTACTGGAACCTCGGCCGGACTTCCATACGGATCCCCCTCAGATAGGCGACTCTCTGGACTAGAACGGAGATGTTGGCGAAGTGTTGTGGTGGCATCCTCGCTGTCACCTCTTGAACGGTGACACGCAAAAGGCGGTAACTGATGACACGTGTGTGTAGCAGTACACCCCTGCAGGGTTAACAAAACTAATCGAATAGCCGCGTCCACGGTTAAGGACTGCTTGGAAAGCTTAGCTTGATTATTAGACAACTTGAACTGGATACTTATAAAACTTACCAAGATAAGCATGAGTGCTATGGCGTGCTTTCTCGTGGGGAAGTCGAGGAAGGCACCATAGTGGTGTAATTGGTTGGAGATGTAGTGGACTCGTGTACGCTTCTTACCTCAAGTCTGGTACTCGTAGTTCAGGACTAGCCAAGTCAAAGCTGGCACTTCCGCAATTGAACCCCACCGCCCCTTTACCTTGATACATGTGCATGAGTAGTATAGCTCCTACGTAAGTCTTGCTGAGTACGACTTTGTACTCACGTTTGCTTATTCTAGGTTTTAGATGAACCCACTGACCCCGAAGGTGGATTCTTCCTCGAGCTCGACGACTGAAGACCAAGCTAGTGTAGTCCCAGTCAGCAGACTGGTTCCCTCGTGGAAGGGCTTGTTTATAAATAAGGCTTTTCTAAGCCATTTGTTAAACTTGTCTGTACTCAGACCTACTTTGCTTCCGCATGTTTGATGTAATGTTGGATCACAAACTTGTGATCTCTGTGTGCACTCTGTAAGAGTTATCAATAAAGTTGTATACTTTGTAGAGAATTGCAATGATACCTGCTGTTCATACTAGACATGTGTGCTGCGTGTATGATTATAAAATGCATGTCTTAGTATGGGTTTTCGAGACCTTAGTTGTGATCTGGCTGGCGGTCTTTTATACACCAAGTGGCCCTTAGATATGCGCAGCTTGGGGCATCGCGATGCGATTGTTCGTGACTCCGTCACGTGCACACTTTGATGTATGATCGAGCCCGCCCTAGACCCCGACTAAGTGATCGGGCTGGAGTAAGTCTATGTAAGGGTTATAATACAATCGATAGTATGGTTGAGGCGACTTGTCTATGAGTATGAGAGTTCACCACCCATATCATTTAGACTTGTGTGCGGACGATGAGACCCCATTTCAGTTGATCATCCGGCCTGGATGGGATGCCCCTCACATTCGATGCTTTCCGAGAACGTTCTGTGCTTGGCCTTGCCTGCTTAGACAAGTGGGTACGGTTCTCGGTTCTCCATATGATTGTGTTGTAGCGAGGCTTGCATACGCTAACCCCGGGTCCCGACAAAGATACAAGGGAGAGAGATAAAATTAGGGTTTGGAAGTGTAGATATGTTTGTTCGACTGTATGTTATTTCAATCGGCCGTCACCTCATCTATATATGAGGGGGTTGGGCTTCCCTTGCAAGAAAAAGAGTTCTTTTCGCGTTCATTATACCAAAATCCCGAGAAAAATCAGACTCCTCGCGGTCATCCCGGACGGTCCGCACCATATGCCGGATGGTCCAAATAATTATGGCAAAAAACTGGCCTCGGGTCATACTTATTCGTACGATCCGGGCTTCAGCCCGGATAGTCCGACCTCGGCCCGGACGATCCGGCCTCCAGGACGGATGGTCCGGATAAAAAATCGCCGCGGGTCGTAATTATCCGGATGTCCGAGGTCTAATCTCGGACGGTCCGTACTGACTTTTCAGTGCAACACTGTTTTGGCCATAAGTTCTTTATACGAACTCGGATTTGGACATTTCAAATATCAAAATCAATCGCTTCGACGAGACCAATCCACTCCATGTAGAAGAGTTTCCCATTTTATGATGTGTTGAAGGTCTAATTGGCAAAATATTTCTTCGAATGACAGGATATTATTGCTTCAAACATAATTTTGGCCCTTGAGATGGAATCGGATGACGATGGCTCGAACTACAGAGTTGTTCTCATTGAAAATACCCAACATTTTAATGTAGAGAACTTCTTCATTTGAGGTAATCTTATATAGGTTTATTCCCGTGCCAAAAACCGGTGTCAATAATTGGATGCACGAATTAAATGCTATAAAATTCACAAAATGCATTTTTTTTGTTAGCAGAAAAACAACTATATTAACCTTGCTAGTTAAGAGCAATAAAATGGCATGCTACATGAACTGGACATGGAATCAAAGGATTTGGCATGAAAGTGCACATAAGGTAGAGTAAAACATGTGTTGGAAGCATCTCAATTAGAGCTATGGATCAATGGCATTCATGAAGCAAAGTTGGTACATTTTAACAATTTCTGGAATTATCAGCAAATAACACTTTTCAAGGAAAGATTTTATTAAGAAAATAAAATCTAACAAATATAAAATTTGATGTAGAGCAAAACACGTGTAGGGTCCATCTCCATTTGAGTTATAGATCAATGTCAATGATCAAGCAAAGTTGGTGTCTTTTAATAGTTTGCGAAATGCCTAGGGTCACTTTTAACAAAAATAGATAGATGTTCATTTGTGAAGTGACTAGTTAGGGAGCTTGCAATTTTTCAATGATGTTTTTAGTGCATTGACAAGATTCTTTTCTTATCTATATTTTTATGCATCGTTTAGTGCAATGCTAGAATATGTACTGTTCTACACTATATATATGTTGCTTTTGCCTATATGTAGGCATTTTTTTTGTGCAGGTACAAATCATTATCCCCTTTCTCCCGAAATGTTGATTAACTTCCGTTTCGATTGACAATGGGGCACTCTCATGTTAAGAAAAATAGCAAAGGTCATGCCAAATTTTTCCGTGAATTCGTGCATGACCTTTGCTATTTTTATTAACATGAGAGTAGTTGCATTCATTTATTTTGCTAATTAATTAAGTAGTTGCATTTCTTAATATTGTACTAGTGCAAACATGTCAACCGGAGCCGACGCCGGTCCTTCTTCTCAGCTGGGAAAAAAAGGAAGCAATTTTGGGAATACTCCTAGGAGGAGGTCAAGGAGCACAGAGAAGAGGAAGTACCTCCGGGCGAGGAAGAGTATGAGAAGGAGATAGAGTCGGAGTCCGACTCATCGGATGATGACATGGAGGAGGAGGGTACAAAAGGGGAGAGGAACACCGCCGACGAGGATGATGCGGATGGCTCAAACACAATTGGTAGCCAGTCGAGGAAGAGGAATCGGAAACGAACCAAGGTCGGCACCATCAGGCAAGAGTTTACCATCGTAACCTCTGTTGGGATTCCTACTGTCACACCCCAAAAATTATGGCATGTGATATAACCCATTAGTAGATGACCAAAAATTGAGAGTCAACAAATTTTTTTGTATTGCAGTGGTGTGATTGTGTTTGCTTATTAGTGCCGATTATGATCTTGCATGTAGTTGAAAGATGAACATGTGGTGATCATGTTGTTTGTTTTGAATGCAAAGTAGAAATCATGGCGGTAGTGATGATCATTTCATGGTGCATGTGCTTGTTATAAAAGTGATTGTGGTGAAGATCATCTCTCGACCATGTATGCAAATCATTTTAAATGATCACATAAAAAGAAACATGATCAAACGTAGTAATAAAGCGAACCCTAGTAGCATTTAGCATTCTTCCACCACTTTATGATTGTGTTTGCCATTCTTGTTATCTTTTGCACTAGTTTGCTAAACAAATATATGAGGAGTGTGAAACCTCATATATTTTAAGAAAAATAATAATTAGACTAATCTTTTAGGACTCACTAAAACCCTAGCATCTATATAGCTAAAACCCTCATAGCATTTAGCCCCTTTGCACTCTCTCAATATATTAACTTGCAATTTCCTTTTTCATTTATTGTGCTTATGTTTGTAAGACAAATATATAAGGACAATAAAACCTTATATATTTTCTATAATAGAATTATATTAATAAAATTTTAACCACCACAACACCCTTAGGCATTAACCTTATGCTTGGGTAAATAATTGAAGCTATGATCAAATTCCTATAAGTCATACAAAACCTAATAACTTGTGTATATGATCATGATAACTAACCACAAGCAAATATATTATGGATTCAAATAAATACTTTCTTTGAGCATTTTCACAAACACCTTATGTGCGTAAATCTTCACTACTTGAAATTGTATAAAAACTCATAAATTCTTTTATTTAAAATCAGAAAATAAAATACAAACCAAATTTAAATAACTCTAAAACATGAAATAAACTAAACCTAGTCTAGCCCTAGCCCCTCTCTCTCTCCACCTTGCCTTAGAGACCAAGGATTCAGAAGAGATTGGAGGGAGGCCGAGACCTTCTCCCTCTCTCAGTCATCTCTACACGCAAGCCAGCCCCCTTCCCGTGGAGCACACCGCTCCCGGTGCACCGGCCAGCGGGCTATAAAAGGGCCCTCGATCCCCCCGTTCAACTTGCCCCTCACAACTCCTCTCCTCTCTGCCTAGCTAGCTACTCCCTGGGCGAAGCCCTGCCCTTCCCAAGCCAAGCCAGAGAAGAGAAGGAAGAAAAGAGAGAAAGCAGAGAGTAAGGAGAAAAGAGGAGCCAGGAGTAGCATTGAGTAGGAGGAGAAGGACAGCCCCTAGGAGTAGGAGGAGGGGAGGCCGGCGAGCCGCACCATGCCTCACGCCGGCGCCGTTCCGGCGTACCTCCGGCCGCTGCCCCGAGCTTCCCCGAGCCCGACCACAACCCTGGCGCCCCGCCCCCATTTCGGCAAAAACGGGTTGCCCTCGCCGAGACGCACCTCCGCCGCCCATTTGAGCCGCCCTAAGTCACCGGAACGATGCCCCCGGTGAGCCCAACCTTTCCTGTCCGCCAGGAAGCGCTCCAGTTTTCCGCGTCGCATGCCTCTGTTTTGGGGGAAAATGGGTTCCCCTGGCCGCGCCGCGCCTCCCCCTCCACTCGCCACAGGCCTCCGGCCACCGGAGGCCCTCTGGCGAGGTCCGCCCCGCCCCCTGGCCACCATGGGAGGCTACTCCCGTTCCTGCCCCAGCGGGAGGAAGAAGAAGCTCCTTTGCCGTTCGATCACACTTGACCCAACGGCCAGGAATGGCCCGTACCTCTTCGTTTTACAAAAAACACACAGCCAACGCCCTGTGTTGGGCTCGGCCCGAATAAAAAAAAAGAAGCGGCCTTAGGTGCCAATTAGCCGGGCCGGCCTGCAATTTTCTTTTTTTTATATATCAGCAACACCATTTTAATTCTAGAAAATAACTACAACTCCAAATACAGTGAAATAAATTTTGTTGTGTGCATAAAATTAAGCTCTATATTTCTGCATGTTTAGAATAATTTTTGTACAGTACCAAAATAATTGCTTTACTTTTAATTAGATTATTGTGCTTTTAAGCAGCTAGGATTAGTTTTAATTAATTCTCTGTTAACCCTAAAAATATAATGTTGACATGTTTATATTCCTGTGATTATTCTTGACTTTTCTGTATGTGTAGAATATTATTTAGCTTAGATAAATTTATGCCCCTTTTTCTTATTATTCTATTGCTAGTTTATTTCCCGTTTAAATAATGTTAGTAGTATTAAAATTGTTAATTTAATATAAAACTAGCCTATGGTCAGTAGGTTATTGCCATGAACTTGGGTGTGGAAGTATAACAAATTTAAAAGTTGGTAGTGATTAAAATGGGTTAAAAACATTGCTTTTAGTTAAAGTTGTTTATTTAATTTTGATGCTAATAAATCCACCAAAATTATCCTTTTGCCTTGTTATAAATTTTAACCTTGTTGAGGTGTTATAAAATTTAGTTGTTAATAAATAGAAAACGTTGGAAATTGTTTTGTCCTTTGTTGCTTGTGTCTTTGTTTGAAAAATTGAGTGATGTTGTGCTTGCTATTGCCCCGTTGTAATATTGTGAATTTCTTTGTTTCGCAACGTGCAGACGAGACGATTGACCCTTCAAGACAAGACTACCTCCAAGGTGCCCCCGAGACTGGCCAGGAGACCACTGTAGACGAAGGCAAGCCACCGTCAAAACTCAAAACACCGCATTACCCCTTTTTACTTTTCTTGTATCACTTACATTGTATCATGCTAGTATTATATTCATATGGTTTGGGATTGTATTAGTTATGTTAGGAAAACTACACACACCCCATAGCCTACCTATTTGGGAAAAACTAAGTAGAACCCCGATGATCCCGACACTCTGTCGAGACCATCACTCACCACTATTATTAGCATTACATAACAACATGGATAGTCATACTTCATCCTATATGGTACGACATACACCTAAGAAGGTGGTATGGCCGTGATTGTGGAACATCGTCGAACATGGACAAAGTCTGGAGGGACTCTCTATAAGTGCCGCCAAAACCTAGCCTTGCAGTACAACCACTATACTCTAGTATGGGACAGGGCTAGTTGGAAGCTTGCATATCTTAGTACGGGGATCTTCTAACTACATAATACATAGAAGCTTGTAAGCCTACTGATGCGTCGGAGGTGAGGTCGCTGCCGAGGCAGCGTTGGCACGGAACTTTGTCGCACCTCTACTACGGTGAAGGCATGTGTCCAAGAGGAGCATGACCTTGCATGCGGACAGTTCAGGATGTGGGCATCGGGTAGATCACCTGTATTAGGGTAAGCAAGGGGAAGAGTATGGTCGATTATCCTAGACCCGCATACTGAGGTATGACGATCCGTGGGGACACACGGCGGATGCATCGAATGTGGTGGGTAAGGTGTACAACCTCTGCAGAGTGTAAATCTATTCGAGTAGCCGGAGTCCACGGTCATGGACAGCTAGTGAGGCCACACTTTGTGGGGAATAGATGAGGACGCCGGTAATGAGTTTATGGTTCGCGATGATGATGTTGATATTGTTGGAAAAAGGTTAGACTTGACTTATCCATAATCATTGTGGGAAATAAAATTTGCCAAGTTTAAAACTTTTCCAACTTAATAATAATCTTGAGTAGATAGGAAATCCCTATGAAAAACTCAACCATATATCCATCCCATTATTTTTCGTATGAAAAACTTTGTTTCTTTCTTTAGGTGATTTGCGAGTACTTTGTATGTACTCACGGCTTTGTCCCTGGTTATTCCATCGGACAGGCTTGGAGGAGCAGGTATACTACGATGATGCTATCGGCGATTACTAGGAAGTGCTATGCTATGATCTACCCTATGGATTGTGTTGCCACTACCTTTGATGCTTTTGCTTATTCCGCTGCTATTTGAGCCCGATGAGGCCATGTAAGACTTTATTGTTGTATGACTTGTATTAAGTATTATATGAACATTGAGACTATGATATCCGTGTCGAGTTGTGTGTCATGTGAACTGATACTTGTCCTCAAGCAATTCAGTTCAACGAACTGGACGTGACAAAGAAAAATTTGACAAACTCTTTTGCATTAGATGTATATATGCATGTACTACGAAAGAGTTTAGCAAGTTTTGACACCATGCTACAAGGACAATGCACGAAGCAATCCTTCTTTCATGTAATCAGTCATAAACAAACAAAAAGTAAATAATATGCTGCTGAGAATCAATTTAAGATCACAATGCACATAGCATGAACATATCAGAGTGGTATCTCGCTAGCCTCCATGAGTGAAGCAAAACATAAATGCAGAAACTCCTCCGGAGTTTTAAAGGAGACTAGAACTCAGAACTCAAAGTAAGAAACATCACAAGCATGCAGAAGACAATGTGATACTTTGGGACAATGCATGTTACACTAAGAATGACAATTATGCTCTCATAGTTGGTGCTTTGGAGAAAGGAAGGTGGAGACTCTCGAACCGTGGCTTTTGATGGCAAGGTTGAAAACCCGTGGAAGGAAGCAAATACTAAACATGTGCTAGAGCTCTTGGTTTTGAAAACAGAGATACAACTCTTTTGAGAAGTGCAACTTTCCAGTCAACGGTGAACGGTAAAGGTCTCTCAATATCTCCCATGCCAACCATATTAATGCCTTTTGCTTACACATGTTCCCTTTTCAATAAATCCTTTGATGGTCTAGGGAACCTTTTATTTTTCCTCAAGGATGGAAGGAGGATATCGTTCCACCTATCATAAGCAGCATTTGGTCCATTTCACTCCACCATCAAGTATGGGGGAGGTGTAACTCTCATATATTTTTTTATTGACTAGTTAAAACTTCCATCAAAATATATTTGGCATGAAAGATACTGATTTTCCCTCACCGCACCATGAGCTTGTACGGTTACAAAGGGGAAGCTTTTGAATAAATTTCGAGATGGCACAAGAAAGTCTAAGTTAGGAGTGGCCGGTAAATACCACATATAGGTAGGTATGGTGGACTCAAATGGAACAACTGGTATGAAAAAGAGTTTGGATGCATAAGCAGAATTCTGCTTGGTGCTGGAGGAAGGCTACCAAAAGACGGGGAAGCGACCAACCAGAGAGCATAACAGTCATAATCATGCAGAGCGACAAAGCAAAATTTAATCGGGCATGAAAGTGATATAGCTCACTCTGAAGTAAAAAGATCATCAAGACAGAACAGACTTTTTAGTCTTAACATGCGTGAACATGTGCCATGTCAACCCAAGAATTCCCCGGAGAGAAATACCATTTCAATATGCCACACCATGAACAATGCAATGCATGTCAATCATTTCAAGCAACACATTATAAACTCTAGCTATTTGAGACTAACCACAAAGAAAGCATGAACCACTGGGAAATCATTGTAAACATAGCACTATGTCGCTACAAGCTGGTCTCTAATCATAAGTACAGGCATATGTACAAAAGTAGAAATCAAAAGAGTTCATACCGGCTTTCCTTGTTGCATCCCTTCCGTCGATCTTCGTCATTACTACCTTGTCACTTGCACGGTCGAACGTAGGAAATTATAATCATCACAGACTCGAGCTGAACTCTGAAACAAAGCAAACTAAAGAGCAAAGGCAACATATTTTTGGGTTTTTTAAAGGTTTAGCGAAAGCAAAAGAAAGGAGAAATCTGTTTGGGGTTTTTGCAAACTAAAAGAACAAAGAAGAACACGCAAAAACTTGCAAAAAGATAAAATCGAACTAACGGTAGATACAATGGAAAGGGGAGGAGAGCACGTACTCCCCCAAGCTTAGGATTTTGGCCTAAGTTGGGCTCGTCTACTGCGGTCCTGAGGAGCCTCCTGCTCCAGGGTAGTACTGGTATGTCCATGGGTCGTATGCGTCCTTCGGTGCGTACACCGAAGCCCTGGGCTCCTCCCACGTGGAAGAAGAAGGCCCCGCCCCCCATCCAGAGGAAGACCCTTCACCCCAGGGGGTGATGGTCTCCTCCTGAACTGGTGGATATACCACGTGCTCCTTGTAAGGCCCGATATGCGGTACTGTTCCAGATCTAGGTGTTTCCACCCAGATCCGGGGACGAAGCACACATCGGTCCCACCGCGACATATGACAAAGCCATATGCCCCGGATTTCCAACATGATATCACAACATTACAGATACAAGGATACAACATCTCATACAATCGGCATACAACTGCCTTAATACAATACAACAGTGGAAGATACATGTCTGAGTACAGACTACAATCAAATGCCTAGTGGCAAATCGATCCCCATAACCCCACGGGTCCAGGCCCTCCGCCGGGATCCTCCTAACTAGTCGTCGTCGATTCTCCACGTGAAACGTCGATCACCATACATGTTGTCGATCAAGAACCCTGAAAAGAGTTTGGGGGTAGTATCATGAGTACAGAAGTACTCAGCATCCAACTGTAGTGGTCAACTGACCCAGCAAGGACTTCATCACTCGTCATTCTAGGACAACTAGTAGTTTACGGTAAGGAAGGGGTAAGTGGTGAGGTTGCTGCCGCACTAGCATTTATGAAGTGGCTAACAATCTAGAGAGTAAGATAAGAAGCCAAGCATTCGATGAGGAATCGCCTCCAACAAGTCTTGCTATCAACTACTTACGCAAACATAACACCTATCCTATCCTTGTCGTCCTCTTCGCATCCCGACGAAGAAGAAGTAGTCAAGGCATACACACATTGATCAAGTTTATATTAAGATTATCTCAGTTGTTGTTGTCGATGAACAAGGAGTAGGTCTCAAGTCGTCCATAACCGTGGACACGGCTTCTCGAAAATATTTACCCCTGCAGGGGTGTACCAACTGCCCATTACAAGGCTCCGCACGCACGCCCATCTCTCTTAGTTGCTACCCATCACAGGAAACCATTTTATGATTTAGTTCCAAGAGATCCGAAATGAAAGGTCCCTCTAGCTAACAACGAACAAATCCGGGTGGCCCCCGGTGAGTCGACATCCATCTCAGGAGCCGGACGCTCTCTCGATCTGGTCTCTACCGTCTGTCGCAGGTTTGGATAACCGGTTAATCACACATGGGAAACCGGGTCCTCAGCCGGACAAAGTGGGCCAGCAAGGGAACTATGTCCTCACTTGTCCGGGTTGGTTGGAAAACTACTGGTGGCCGACCAGCACACACACGGTTTCAAATGGTAAATCAGCTTGGGACACCACTGGGAATGTTTGAAGCTAGGTAGGTAAGAAGAGGGGACCCCATAAAATCCCGCACGCGGTTAGGCACTCTCAGTCTTAAAACCAATACCAGGAACTCGGGTCCTAGGTGACTCGAATGGAACAAAGCGTCGGGGCGGGATAGCCTAGACCTTCTATCCTTCATCGAATATAGTCAACATTTATAATAATCAATATCATCAACAACAATATAATAATGTGATATCCCAAAACCCAGGAGTAACAGGGTAACATCGTAGCATCCTAAGCATGCATACTAAGCAGGGACTGAGCAACGAGCAATAGTAACATAGAAGTACATGCTTTGCTGGGAGGGGACATGGCTGTATCAGTTTGAAAGAGGCTGTAAACATGTGGTAGGATCAAACATCGAACCTAACCTAGACTAGCATGCAAACCACTAGTTGAAATAGAATGGATCATAAGTAATGTATAGTCCTTTCCTGTTGATAAGTCGGGTTCCGAAGGTGTAGTTGGTCGCAAGCTCGCATCGTCTCCGAAGGTACCCGCGGAAGCACACAAGATGATAAACACTAGAAAGCAATCAACGAGCAAGCATCTATTATTACGAAGCATCACACGATCAAGAAGGCAACACATAGCACGACAACGCGATACGGATCTATCGTCGAGAACGGTTACTAACAGTTTAAGTGGGGTATCAGTCACACACGACGAATACCGCACATTTACGGTGGTTCAAGTTGTTTAGCTACAGGTGATCAACAAAGGTTGTTAACATGGTATATCAGTCAGGAACGACATAGCACACAATCATGTCAAGAGCTGAGGCATAAATAAACTACCTAAGCTAGTCAATTTAAGTGGGGTGAAATCCTAGACATGGCAAACTATTGCGGAACCCACGATAAAAAAGGAATTTGGTATTGTTCTGCCCCTAAATAATATTTTATTATTTTTATTAGCAAGCAAGATCAGCATAAACAAGATCTACACAAAAAACTAGTTAAGTTACATATAAGAAACATTTTAAACCGAGCAACGGTTAAAATGTTATGGCAGTTACAGTTACAGTGGCAAGCAGTTGTAATTAGCAGGTCAACAACATGTAAACAAAGTCAAACATGTCAACAAGCATCATTTTATTAAACTACACGAAAAACTAAGCAACTTTCATGTTTAAAGCGACGCGATCCGAGCTACCGTTAAAAAGTTACGGGCAACGCAAAAAAAATTCTGCCAAAATTAATAAAAAAACCTAGTAGAAAAAAAACTAAACGGGCCGAAATCTACTGGGCCCAACAGAAAAAGAAAAAAATAAAAAAGGGTGGGGCGCTCACCAAGTGGGCCTCGGCCCACTGGCCGGCCTGGAGGCGGTTGGTGGTAGCTGGGCTGGCCGGCCCACTCGCGCTGGAGGCGGCCCACTGGCGGGAGGCCACACGAGCGTGCGGCTCGGCTGCGTCCTCGTCTCGAACGGGACTGATGCCACGGTGGCAGCGCGGGAGGAGGTTTCGACGAGGAGGCCGGTGGGTTCCAGAGGCGCGGCGAGGACCTGGGAGGGGCGCGGCGGCTGCTCCGGTGGCCGGCTCCGGTTGGGCGCGGCGGCCGCGTCCTGCCCTCGGGCGCGCGGTGAGGAGGAGGTGAGAGAGGAGGCTGGAGGCACTGACGTGGCGGCCTCTGGGTCGTCGGATCACCAGATCTGACGGTCCAGAATGCCTGGGGGGGCAATTTCCGATCTGGAGCTAGGTTTTGGACGAAAATGGGGGTGTTTTTGGGGCAAAGTGGAGGGGGTGGCTGCAATTTTGTGGCTAGGGAAACCCTAGAAAGGGGTGGGAGTGTGGTGGTCTTTATATAGCCCCGGTGGCTGGCAGTTTGCAAAAACATCCCCGGTTTTTCTCTCGCGCGCGCGGTGCTCATGTTTCCGACCGCCGGGGGTCCGCAGGACCTCCGATTCGGGTAAAACTTCAAACTGCGTAATCAGCGTGTCGAGTCGGCGGCATTCACCTCGCGCTCGAACGGTTCTGAGAACACTTTCCAGCGCGCTATAAAAATATCCCGTTTAATTATTAAACGGGGTTTTTCGCTCCGTTGGCTGCGGCAGGTCTCTTGCGGTTTTCGCGACGTTGATCGGGGGAAACCCGATGTCGCAAAGATCTAGTGTCAGGGTGGCAAGGGTCGGTATCCGTTCGGTACGAGATAAGAGGGGGAAAATAATCGCCGATAGATAAATCGGGGATGAAAACACCGCAAACAAATCAGACAATCAAACAATTCTCACCGAAAACAAATTTTTTAAATTTTTGGAAATCTGGGCTGTTACACTCCTCCTCGTTTGGCTCGACCCCCTCCATGGGGTCGTGAAACTGGTATCTCCCCGTGATCTCATCAAACTCGGCCACTGAAAAACGAAATCCGTTCCTGCGAGAAAAATCAAACACAAGTGGTGCAGGTAGACGGACAGTGCGTGCCACACCGTCTTTAAACCGCAAAATATAATCAAGTGTATAGCGGATAGAGGTCTTAGTAACAAAGAAATGCCTCTTCATGGCAGCCAAGTCAAGGCTAACAAAAGGAAAGATTGCATCATCTGGGCGCGGTTCTCCTTGGAGAAACTGCAAAAGAAGTGTGGCATAGACGCCACCAAAGAGGTCCCCTTGTTACTATTAGTAGCAAGGCGTTTCGCAATAAGTGAACCCACATGATACTCGTGCTTCCCCAAGAGGGCATTCTCCATGATAGCAGTATCAGGCGTAGAAGTGCTGCTCGTGTTGTCTCGAGCCAACACTCCTCTAGCAATATAATAGGCGAAATACCTGAGATGAGGGAACATAATGTTGGAGATCTTCTGACGGTTGGATGGCCTCACTTTAGTGTTACAGAATGAGTCCAGGAGGGTGTTGAGTGCAATAGTTTGGACATTTTTCCTCTTCTCCTTCTCGACCAAGCCTGGCAAACCTAAAGCTTCACAAAATATACTCATAGGCATGGCCAGCAATCTTTCATAAAGTCGAAACACCACAGTATCATTGTTAGAATAAAACCTGAAACTGTTAACAAAAATAGCGGTGAGTGTCTCGTACTGTGGTACATGGCTCGTAACAAGCCGTGTCAAACCTGCATTGGCACACAGAGCATAGAACTCTTCTTGTATGCCGACATCCTCCATGAAATCTTCGCATGGAAATTCCATGGCTTTCGCGGGTGACGCGTCCAACATCTCTATGGGTACGATATCTTCATTGTAGCTCACCCTCGTGGTCGAAGGTGAAGTTGCAGAACGCGTAACACGGCTAGAGCGCTCGGGTTTCTTCTTCCCAAGCCACTTTCCTAGCCTCTCCATTTCTGAAAATTTTAACAATTCACAAAAACGAAGATTTAAGCAAAACTAGTTTGTGCAAAACATTCTGCTTACTTTACCAAGGCTCCAACTAGCAAAAAAATTTGAAAAATAAATTTCTACATAAACATTTAAGCTCAACTAAACAGCACCAAGAACCACTAAATACTCACTAATGAAGCCACCAACTAGAAAACTAATTGGAGGGGTGAGGGAGGCACATACCAGAGAGTATTTGTTCCAAATTTCAGCTCCAATGAGTGGTTGTAGAAGGAGATCGAGGTTCCGTGCTCAAGAACAGCAAGAACAGCAGAACCAGAGCAAGAAGACGAGTTTTTGGGAGGAGGAGAGAGAGTGAGAGAAGAGAGGTCACCAAGGGGTGCCTGTGGGCCCCAAGAGAGGTCACCAAGGGGTGCCTGGTCAGCCTTAGGTGCCTCCTGATGGCTTTTTACATGGAAATTTTGATTTTGATTTTTCTGGAATTTTCTGGGCAACTTCACTGTAGAGAATTTTCAAAGTTCAAAAAGCTGCAAAAACTTTCGTGAACTTGAGACAAAAGTTAGAACAAGTGAAGCTTTAAACACAAAAACTTGGGTAAAACAAGGAGAATAAAAGCTAAAGGAAATGAAAATATAACAGGCTCAACTTTTTACCTATATAAAACATGCTAGTTAGCAAGGTTGATCAAGTCTTACGAACAAACATGTGGTATATAGCACTAAAAATCTCGCCTCTTATGAAGTGATCATTACACTCTCACTTTAATGGACATTGTCCCCACCATAATTGTCTTGTATTTATGGTATTCATGTAGTGGACAATCCCATTCTCCAATCTTCACGGTCTCGATATTCTCAATGGAGTTAAGGCCATGCCTTTTGTCGATCTTCTTCAGAAAATACACCGTGTGTTTTTTGTCATTCACGTTGAAGGTAACCTTCCCTTTATTGCAATCAATAACAGCACCTGCGGTGTTAAGAAAAGGTCTACCAAGGATAATGGACATGCTCCCATCCTCGGGCATGTCAAGCACAACAAAATCAGTAAGTATTAAGCAATTGGCAACTTCAACAGGAACATCCTCACAAATACCGATCGGGGCGGCTGTGGACTTGTCAGCCATCTGGAGAGAGATATCTGTAGGAATTAGTTTCTCTAAAAAAAGTCTTTTGTAGAGAGAAAATGGAATAACACTCACTCCTGCACCAAGATCACATAAAGAAGTTCTAACATAATTATTTTTTATTGAGCAAGGAATGGTGGGTATACCTAGGTCACCGAGCTTTTTAGGAATCTTGCCACTGAAAGAGTAGTTAGCAAGCATAGTAGATATGGACTCATTAGGGACTTTTATCTTATTAGTAACAATATCTTTCATATATTTAGAGTAAGGAGGTAACTTAATAGCATCAGTCAAAGGGATTTTAAGAAAAAGAGGTTTCATCCACTCACAAAACTTGTTATAGTGCTCTTCTTCTTTGGTTTTGACGGACTTGCTTGGAAAGGCATGGGTTTGTGTACCCATGGTTCTCGTTCATTCCCATGTATCCTTGCAAGAAAGTCTTCTCTAGTATACTTCTTGCGCTTATCGGGTGCTTCTTCTTCACGAACCTCGGGTGGATCATTCTTTTCAGCATCTTTTTCAGGTTCAGCACCGTCTTCAGTCTCAGCATCTGAGGTAGATATACTGTTTGGATCAACAGCTTGTTCTTTTTCTTCTATAGGATCATTGGAATTGTCAGCTTCCTTGTGTTTCTTCTTCTTCTTTGGAGAGCTAACAATTTCTTCTTCCCGCACTTGAGAATCTTGCTCGATCCTCTTTGGATGCCCTTCTGGATAGAGAGGGTCTTGGGTGTGTGTTCCACCCCGGGTATTTATACCATAAGCTTGTAAATTGTCATGTTTGGCATTATTAGCAAGAAAATCTTCTTGCACATTAGAAATTTGTTCAAGCTGAGTTTGAACCATATTAAAATGCTTCACAAGACATTTAACATCATTAACTGTTCTACCTAGAACATCAAGAAAACTTTTGATAGCAAGAGTATTATCATGCAACTGACCTTGTATCTTCTCATTGAAGTGACTCTGATTCATAATAAAATTATCAAGCTCATCTAAACATTGGTCAGGAAGTTTACCTTTAGGGATGTCACTTGCATTGAAATCTAAAAGAGAGTGTACCTCTACCATAGGTGGGTGAGTGGTAGGCTCACACAGCCTCTCAATTGGGGGTAGATTCTTCATGTCTTTAGCTTTAATTCCTTTCTCTTCTATAGACTTCTTTGCTTCTTGCATATCTCCGGGGCTTAGGACAAGAATTCCCCTCTTCTTTGGTGGTGGAGGTGGTTCAAGCACGGACCAATCTTCATGTTTTTTGGCAATCTTGCCCATAAATTCTTCCGCATCGTCCGGTGTTATTTGCCTGAAAACACAACCAACACAACTATCTAGTTAGGATTTAGACCCATCGATTAGATCAGCATAAAATATATCAAGTAATTCATTCTTAGGGATCTCATGTCCTGGTCTAGCCTTCAGCAAACTGCAAAATCTTCCCCAAGCTTTAGGGAGATGCTCATCCTGCAACTGTTTAAACTTATAAATTCTTTGCAAAGCAGCATGTTGCATATGAGCAGTAAAATACTTATCAACGAAAGATATAGCCATATCTTGAGGAATTTGAATGGAACCACATGGTAGTGCATCATACCATGCTCTAGCATCTCCTTTCAAGGAAAAAGGAAGAAGCTTTGTCACATAAAAGTTCTGGATCCTTTCATCAGTAGTAAACAAGCCACCCAACTCAGTGAGTTTGGTCAGGTGCTCGATAGCATCATCATTTTCTCTGCCATAAAAGGGATCAACTTCAACTGTGGATTTAAGTGAAAGATCAACAGAGAAATCATAATCAGGATCAGTGATGCAAATAGGAGACGTAGCAAAAGTAGGATCAGGAGTAAACTTGTTCTTAAGGGAGTGCTTTGCTAGCAACTTCTTTATAGTAGCAGGGTCGGAATTAGCACATTCATTAAGCTCCCTTCAAAAATCATCATCAAGTGTAATATAATCATCCTCAAGGAGTTTCTCCTTTAGGCCAGCAAAGTTATGAGTTTTTCCAATAGGTTTTTGGGTAACAGGAATTTCAACACCCGAGAATCAGGCAATAGCAGCAATCTATTCTTCAATAAAAGAACCAAGTGAACCTGTAGTCTCAAAGGTAGTAGAAGCATCATCCAAAGTATCTGACATATTGCCATTCTCAGCAGAAGTAGCATGTAGCTGAGGTGAATCAAACTGACTCATAACTGAAGGTGAATCAAGTTTAGCACTAATGCTAAGAGCAGTACCTCTTCTCGTACGGGATGGTAAGATCGGAACCTTGGGGTCTCCTTTCTTTCCCATAGTGTATAGCGTGCAACAGGTAGGATACTTCAAGCAGACCTGTAAATAAAGCTATGGTCCCGGCAACGGCGCCAGAAAACAGTACTTGATAACCCTCAAATGTAGGGGATTGAGATAGTCTTCGCGGGCAAGATAACCCAATTTATTGATTCGACACTTGGGGACACAAAGAATACGACAGGCTTTGACAATTGAGTTGTCAATTCAACCGCACCTGAAATAAACATTTGCTTGCACAAAGGTATTAGTAGCAACTGTGATACAGTGGTAGTAGTGGTGGTGATAATAGTGGTGATGGTGGTTGTGAAACAGAGAAAGTAAAGCAGCAAAAGTAAACAACTAGTAACCAGCAGGAAAGAAAACACTGTAGGCTAGGGAGATGGATGGTTGGGCGCTGCTTGGATGAGAACGAACATGTAATAGATTCTAACACGGGCAAGGCTCACAGAAAAGAAAAGATCATCTAGGAAAATATCAAACATCAGGCATGTATCCCAAGGTAGTTGTACGTGCTTGCAATAAGAAATTTGCACAACATCTTTTGTCCTACCCTCCCGCTACAAACGGGGCCAAAAGGAACTTAGGGAGATTCAGGTACTCCTGTCAAAGAGCACCAAAATAAAGCATTAACACTTCATGGATACACGGAATCCTCAAATTATAGTCCATCCCCTTTGGTGTCCCAAGATGTCACCATTGGGATCGCCGGTTCCGGACTATAATAGGTGCATACAACTCATAGATAGGATCAAGAACACCACAAACTCAAGAAACAAAAGGGTGATCAGATCTGAAATCATGGCACTCGGGCCCAAAGTGACAAGCATTAAGAGCAAAAAGTTGTAACAGAGATGATAAACACCAAGTAGATGATAGGCAACATGCCCCCAACAATCTGATTGAACTATTACATGATGTAACTTATCCAATCCCTAGCATCCCCTTTGCCTACAGCAGGGAATTACTCACACATGAGAGAGGAAGTCATGGAGGGGTGATGGAGAGGCGATGATGATGACGATGGCGATGATTTCCCCTCACCGGAGGCCAAAGCAGCCTCCAGATTAGCTCTCCCGGAGAAGAATAGAGTGTTGGGGCGGCTCCGCGACGTAGATTGGAAAAGCGACTTCTGTTCTGGGGTTTCTTCGTCGGGAGAATAAATAGGGCCAAAGTAGGGCACCGGGGGACGTGGGACCAGGCCAGGAGGGCAGGTGGCGCGGCCAGGGGCTGGGCTGCGCCGGGCACCCTCCTGGCTGCCCTGTGGCCCCCCTTTGGACATGCGGAAGCTTCCGGAACACTGATTTTTTATATATTTTTTGGGATTTTTCCAGCGTACCTAAATATCCAGAAACCTGCACAAAAGAAAACAGCACTGGTAGCTCTGCTGAAAACAACGTCAGTCCGGGTTAGTTTCATTCAAATCATGCAAGAATGAAGCAAAAACAATAGCAAAAGTTTTGGAAAAGTAGATACGTTTGAGATGTATCAACTGATCATGGGAGCATGACCGTATACACAACTGGTCGCTTCGGACATATAGTCCGGGATGCCCACACCTACTGAGCCCCAACGTATTCCGGAAGGGTACGGCCGTCAAGTCGCGGAGATCCTCCGGAACACCGTCCCGATCACCACAATAAACCTAAGGAGTCGTTACAACACTCATTATTGTCAGCTCCTTCTCAACAATCTCCACAGATGATACAAGTTCCCGGACCCATACAATAACAATAACCTCAAAGGGAACAAAGTAAACAAATGGGCCCTCAGGAGGATGAGAAAAGCCTTGTCCAGTTGGAAAACCTGGGTGAAGGAGGCAATTATGGAGCACGGAAAATCCTCGGAGGAGCCCAAGGAGAAAGAGTCTATGATCGACGAAGCTACCTATGACCTTTTCAAGGCTAGGTGTGAGTCCGAGGAAGCCAAGGCCGCGAGTGCAAAGGGCAAGGCGATGCGGGCGCAGGTCATAGGTAACCACCATCTCGGAGCCGGTGGTTACAGAAATTCCAAGCCTAAATTGGACAAGGAGGATGCCGAGTACGCCGTTGCGGGCCTACCTACAATCCTTTGAGAAATACAAAGCTGATGCACAAACCGAATTCTTTGGGAGGTCCCGGAGCTATAAGGACAAAGAAACATCGAACATAGTTCTCGATCCTAAGGTTCAGGAGTTTACGACTACCTTGGTAAGTAGTTTACCACGCGACTGCCTTGTCGATTGAATTCTATTTCATGAAGTTCAACTTCTTAGTGTTTCACATTCTTTGTCCTCATCGCAAGGGTCGTCTATTAAGCCGGCCGGCCCGTGGGACACCTCTTTTAATAGGGCGATGAACAAGTTCAAGAAGGTTGAGAACATGTCGGCGAAGCCATCATCATCTGATCGTGTGGTCGGCTTTGGTGCAGACTTATACTGGTCTTCATATTATGGAAAACCGGAGCAGTCGGGCTCGAGGGGGATCAAGGCGAGAAGGACCGAAGAAGACGCCACTTATGTTCGTGGAATGGAGGAGAAAGTGAACGCGCTTCCGCAGCTTGTCCAGGACGAAGTGGCGTAGACGATGAGTTCCCTTCTTCCTGATATGATGCAGTCACTCGCAAATTGGCAAACGTGTTGTTGACAAGGGCCCATACCGGTCCCCATCATGGTCGGCAGCAACTCGGGAACCATGGCGTCCGAAGTCCCGACTCCCGCCGTATTGGTGGCTCCCGCACCGAATCCTGCCTTATTGGTGACTCTGGCCGCCAACACCGCGGCTGTGGCGCCGGACGTGATGGTGACTCCTCCAGCCACGATCGAGCAACCGGGGCATAATAATAATGCACCTGATGGTAGAGAAAAAAGGGTGACTGACGCCACAAGAGGTACCGCACCCTCCCTCCCTTGCATGCCCGCCGTCGTCGGCGGGGTCTCTTCATTGGCCCAACTCGATGCCCTCGAGGTAACTATAAGCGTCCGCAACTGAACGAGGACTTCATCTCCTTGCCTTTTATTACTGGCATCTCTCTGATCTGTACATGCATATATCTCTTTCACAGGAGGACACTCCATGCATTCTACTACAAGTCGTTCACGGCGAGTTGAAGGATGTTGCCAAAGTTAAATCCTTCAACCCCAAAATCGAATGATGCACAATAGGCCGATGGCACCGGAGATGCATAGGGTTCAAATCTCTCTCGTGATTTCGGGCTACGAGAGATTTGAACCTCCCATTCAACCCCCCGGATACGATGAGGACGAGCCGACAGTCCTTAATGATTGTTTCGGCCAAATATGCCTTTGGCCGAAGTCCCAAATGCGTTTGATGACGGGGGAAGGGGGTACCACACCAAGGACAACACCGGTAGTCGTCGTGCCGGCGCCACATGATCCCATCGGCGCACAACAAGAAGACGACGATCTTGATGATGATATCGACGCCAACCAGTTCATCAATACTTCATTCGAAGGTGATGACTTATTCATGCCACCTTTTGAAGGAGCCTACCAACATGACGAGGAAGCTCGCGATCCAGCTGATCCTGCGGCGAAACCTGATTGCTCCACGCGTCTCTTCGCTGCTTCTCAGGAGATGTCTCCAGCACCTTGTGCCTTCACCAAGACTCAAGCAGATGCCACAAGGAGATGTATTCTCAGCCCGTACAAACTCCATACGGCGGCAACTGAGAAGATAAAGGCCGGTGACTGCTCGAAATCAGAAAATAAGATGGGAAGGAAAAGAAAGAAGAGCGCTTTGAGAAGCCAACCTCCGATGCCGATCCGGGCTCAGGACGGGCCACCAAGACCCAATGATCTCTCGTTTGAAATCCATGTGGTGGGTAGGGCGATGCTACCTAATGAAATTCTCGAGCTTGGAACTTCGGAATTGAAGAGTGTGCATCACAGTGTTATGGCATTAGAGAAGATGCTTCTTCGAGAAAAGAATCCCTCATACCCAGTTTTCATGGCCAAGGTGCCACTCAACATGGGCTTCATCAACAATGTCCCCGCGGATATGATAATCCTGCGGTTTTAAGAGATCTTCAATTTGTTTCATCTCAAGAGGATGGACCATAGCCTTATCCGTATGTTCTCGCTCACCCTTTCTATGAGTATCAGGAGAGATAAGACCCCGAGAGTTGCGATATTGGACCTCTTCTACATGCGTGAAAGCATCTAGATGGACGACAGGGACGCGACTCTCGCGGCGGGGTACATCAGAGACTTCATGCTAGAGAACGACAACAAGGATTCATTTCTCAATATCTAATCTCCGAAGTAAATCATTCGCTCGCCGCCGTAGCATATATGCTTTCTTAGCTTTCCATTGTCCTCTTCCAACATTCCTTTTGGATTGTTTTAATTATGCAGTGAGGATCAAGACTGCGTGCTCATCTGCTTTTCACCGCAACACTCGCATGCCGTGTATTTAGAGTCGGGGAGTGTGAAGAAGAAAGATTCCAAGTATATCATGAGAGTTTTGGATGATGCTCTCGCCGGCTACAAAGAAGCCGGAGGCAAGATCGTGAAGCACAAGTACAGGAAGCATCATCCTGGCGTAAGCGTGTTCAACCACGTAACGCAGTTCCCGTGCGTCAAGCAGCCGGCTGGCAGTGTGAGGGATGCGTACTACGCCCTACATCACATGCGCGCGATTATAGACGAAGAGCGCAACCTTACGCTGCCAAGTCATCTCAAAGCATGGACCGAAAGGAAGGCAACAATCGCCGATGCAAATCTTAGGCAGGAGTTCTTTCAGATCCAAGGGGAGATGGCGACTATCATCTGTCATGAAGTACAGGTGAAGGGGTCAATCTTCCACTGCAACATTGCCATCCAATGGGGATATAGAAGTCCGCCTAAAGGACTTCCGTGACACAAGGCCTTTCATGAAGAAAGAAGGATGCCGCCCATTCCCTGAGCCGAGTCACAAGTGATGACGATCGATGTGAATTTCATGCTACATTGTTTCATGCTTACCGCTGTCAGTTCCGAACAATATTGATGATTTGTGTTCTAAATAACTTTATCTCTATCGCACAAACACTTTTTCATCTTTGTATAAATGTATCATGCATCATTTTGCCTATGCTACAAGTTTAGTTGATCAGTTCTTATTGAAGTTGTGTTGTGTGTATCTTCCTATATGCTTAAACGATAAATGTGGTCATTGATGCCATTGTCATTCACACTCACTTGTTTGCTGCAACAGTCGATAAAAATGATCAACATTATCAAGATGGAGTGAAGAAAACAATACTCAAAAATTAGTTTTAGGGTTTTCTTTTATTTCATTTGTAATAACTTGTATTCGATACTTATAAACAATACTCGAAGATATGTAATGTTTTCTCTAGTTCTGTATTGCTTCTATTTATGTAATAATTTCTGTGATTCCATTTATGTAATTTTTTATGTATTTTTTTTCTTTTTCTGTAAATTAATTTTTTTGTTTTCTGTAATATAGATTTAGTGGCGCATATTTTGTATAGGTAGTGGCGCACCAGGAACGGCTACCCCTAAGGAACCTTAGGGGTGGCACATTTTGAAATGCGCCACCCATAAGTTCTTAGAGGTGGCGCTTTTTGAAATGCAAAAAATGTGCCACCCATAAGTGCTTAGTGGTGGCGCATTTTGAAATGCGCCAGACATAAGAGTCTTAGGGGTGGCGCATTTGAGATCTTCCACTATTAAGGCCTTATTAGTGGCTTGTGCTTAGTGTCACATTTGAAATGTGCCACTAAAGGCAAAAAAAGGACGCCATCATAAGGCATTTTCCTAGTAGTGCATGAGTGGCGTCGTGGATCGAGCAGGGGTGGGTTGCCCGAAGGACTCGCGAAGTTGCTGCACGGGTTGCCCGAAGGTGTGCCGGAGTCGTCGGGTGGATTGTCTGAAGCACTCGACGTGCTCTCGGGTGGGGTAGCGTTGCCTTCTTTGTCGAGGTTGCCTTGGAGGTTGCATATGCTTCGATTGCTCCAGTGTCGTATGTGAGGAGGAGGGTGCCCCAGTGGTTGGTGTGGATCTTGAGCGCTCGGAATGTCAGATTTGTGCCTGCGCGAAGGTCAGTGAAAACCGATCGCGTGATGGGAAGATGTGCGATGAAGCCGAGGGACTCGAACCGATTTGATTCTGATCCAGACATGAAGGTGTCGAGTGCCTGAGCGGTCGCCGGGACGTTGATTGCTGGTGACGGCCCCGCCGAGATCGTTATTCCAGCCTGCGTAGTCCCCACGGTCGGCGCCAATTGACGAGGATTGACCTCGGAAAATCCCATGGTTCGGAACCCTGGGATCCCATGGTTCGGAACCCTGGGATCCCATTGTTCGGAACCCTGGGATCCCATGGTTGAAATCTAATGGTTGGTCACCCCCTCGTCAAGCCCGGAAATTCCACCCTAATTGAAAATTTTGTTTGCTATATTATTTTGTTGATTGCTAATTTTTTTGCAGTATTTGTTTCGCCAATTTATTAATTGGTGAATTATATTTCCCCCCTCCTTCTCGTACCGGAAAGTGTGACTGAACCTTTCCACTCTGGCACACGACATTTTGCGACATAGGGTTTCACCCGATCACCATCACAACTTCCGGCACAAGACCAGCTATCGCCATCCGAACGAAAATCCCATTTATTTAATAAATGGATTATTTTATTGAGCGCCAGAAAACGTTCTCGGAACGGATGAAAAGTCAGGTAGAAGTGACTGGCTCGATTCGAGGATCACGTAGTTCAAAGTTTTACCTGAATCGGAGGTCGTACGGACTCTCGGCGGTCATAAACGTAAACATCAGACGCGAAAAAGAGAAACCGGGGGCGTTTATGTAAACCTGCCAGCCAGCCAGCCTATAAATAGACCACCTGTCTCTCCCACCAATTTTAGGGTTTCCCCAAATACAAATTTGCAGCCACCCCCTCCAAAAATACTAGATCTGCATTCTAAATCCCCCCACCACAGAAACCCTAGATCCAGAGCAACCCTTGCAATTGGATCTGAAAATGGGGGGCTCTGGACGCGCCACGTCGCCCCCACCGGAGAAGCCAGCCGCTGCTGTGCCCCCGTGCCGCGCCTGGGCCCTTTGGGCCTGCTGCTGTGTGCCCTAGGGCCGATCTGGATCGTCCACCCGCGCGCCGGCCGGCCGTCGCGCCCGTCCCCTCCGGTGAGCTCCTCCATGCGCCGCCCCTGCTCTTCTCTCCCTCCTCCTGTCACCTCCCTCGTTCTTCTTCCCCGTGTAGCTGCCATGGCTATGGCCATGGTCAACTCAAACTTGAGCTCGAGCTCGAGCTCACCGCCATCCGGCCGGAACCGGCGAGGTTCGGGCCAGATCAGCGACCCCACGTCCTTCCTCCTCCACCCCGCACCTTCCCATGCCGCCTCGCGCCATGTCCCATCCACCACAGCCGACCGCGGACACCTCCCAGCCCACCATGGACGACCTAGCCCGAGCTCCCCCTCCCTGTAAATTTCGAAGTCCTATTCCTGTTGTTATTTTTAACGGTTTAGCGATGAAGTTTGCGTAAGATCCATAGCCCGTATGACTTGGTGGCTAAAATGAAAAGTGGTCACCTTGTTGTGATCTACAATATTTCTTTAGTGAGTTTAGCCATTTGAGGTCATTTGGTTGGTGCAATTGCCTGTCGATTACTGCTATTTGCTGTTTACCGCTGTAGACTGTTATTTTTAGCGATGGTTGGTTGATGTTTGCCTCGCATCCGTGCATCTTTTGCAGATGCTTCTTTGAGATTAAATTCTCAGAATCATGTCTACTTTAACACCATGCTTTCACTTGTCATGTTATCTTGTTGTAGGTTGCACTTATATTGCTTCAAAGTGATGCACTTGTTAATCTTTCCTGCATGTTTACATTTAGTTGCATCTTGCTAGCCTTGCATTTATTGATCCATGCCTCATATGAATCTCTCTGCGGAAAATTATCTCGACGGAAGTTCAACGTAGACATGGAGCAGAGTCCCTTGTTGGGGGTGTTGAAGATTGTCGATTCTCTTTTCTCTTCCCTCCTCTTTCCCGGATCGTCCAGGATCTCGGGACGAGATCCCTTGTTGGTGGTGTTGTATTGTACCAGCCCAGATTTTCACAAAAATAAAAAAAAAATTCGGTCTGAATTGGTTGATTGTCAGATTTGTTTGCGGTGTTTGCGTCCCCGATTTATCAATCACTGATTATATTTCTCCCTTTTATCTTGTACCGGACGGAGACCGACCCTTGCCACCCTGACACTTGACCTTGCGACACCGGGTTTCACCCAATCACCGTCGCAAAACCAGCACATGACCAACCGTAGCCAACGGAACAAAAACCCGGTATAATAAGTAAAAGGGATATTTTTATAGCGTGCCGGAAAGTGTTCTCAGAACGGTTCCAGCGCAAGGTGAACGCCACCGGCTCAATGCGCTGATCGCGTAGTTCGAATTTTTACCCAAATCGGAGGTCCTGCGGACCCCGGCGGTCAGAAACGTAAACACTGCGCACGCGAGAGAGAAACCGTTGATGTTTTTGCAAACTGTCAGCCACCTGGGCTATATAAGGACCACCACTTTCCCACCCCTTTCTAGGGTTTCCCATAGCAAAAAATTGCAGCCACACCCCATGTTTTGCTCAATTTTTGCCCAAAAAAAACCCTCCACCTCGACTCTTCTTCTGGACGCGTTCGCAGAGACTCGACGACGACTAGTTAGGCGTATCCCGGCGGAGATCCTGGACCCGTGCGGTTACGGGAATGGTGTGTTTTACCTTTGCTGCTAGACATTTGATTGTAGTCTGTACTCAGACATGTATCTTCCGCTGATGTAATGTATTTAAGGCAGTTGTATGCCGAATGTATGAGATGTTGTATCCATGTAGCTGTAATGTTGTGATATCATGTTGGAAATCTGGGGCATCTGACATTTTCATATGTCGCCGTGGGACCGATATGTGCTTCGTCCCTGGATCTGGATGGAAACATCTAGATCTGGAACAATACCTCATATCGGTCCTTACAGTATGGATTGTTAAGAATCATGTAGAATCCATGTACATGTATTGTATTTTCATGTTGATTTAGTTTTTCTCTCACTTTTGCTACTGTTTAGGGAGCATCATTATAACAGTTTCCATGATTTATGTTTTCCTCCAAGTCTGTAATCTTTAGTAGCTCTCTTGCATCCTTGTTATATGTTTATCCATGATTATTTTGAGCATAAGTATAATGTATGGACTCATGAGCATCATGTAGGCTTGATGTTGATATACTGCATGTTCCGGTTGGTAATTGTTTGATACTAATGTACCTGTTGTCAAGTAAGCATGTTATTAAGTCCTAAACCAGTAACATAAACTAGCTTTTTGTATGGGTTATAATTATTTATTCTTGATGCTTCTGTATATGAAACCTTTATGTCATGTTTTTCTTGTCATGTATACTATTAATCCATATCATTTTTGTGCATGTTTACAATCTGTAGCATGTTGTTGCATTTCTTATAAGTATGTTACCTGCTGTTGGGAGATTGTGCCCATAACTTGTGATGCTTGTATCTTTTTAACCGTAACTCCGTTTGGGGTATTCTTTATATGTAACTTGACTAGAATTTTGTGTAGATTGTGATTGTGTTATTTTTTTGATGATGTTAACCAATCTAAAATATTGTTTAGGGCAGAACAGTACCAAATGATTTAATTGTCGTGGGGTACTTAGTGATATGCCATGTTTACGATTTTGCCTCACTTAAATTGACTAGCATAGATAGTTTACTTTATGCTTAACCTCTTGCCATGCTCGTGTGACATGGCATGCTTGTGTGAGATTCCATGTTAACAACCTTTTCTCATGTTGTGTAGCTAAACAACTTCAACTATTGTAAATGGGAAGTATAGTCGTGTGTGACCAATACTTCACTTAACCTGTTAGTAACCGCTCTCGATGATAGATGCGGTATCGTATTTCCATGTCTTGTGTTTCCTTCTTGATCTTGCTTGCTTGTGATTGCTTCGTAGTAATTGATCCATGTTCTTCGATTGCCTTTCTAGTGTTTCCTTCTTGTGTGCTCCCACGAATACTCTCGGGGACGTTGCAAGTTTGTGCTCGACTACACCTTCGGAACCCGGCTTATCAACAGGCAAGGACTATACATTACTTATGATCCATTCTATTATAACCAGCGGTGTAATGACCCGATTCACTATGAATTAAAATCTCTATGCATTATGTGCTAGTCCCTGGATCAATAGCTAGCACACACAGTACATGATGTAATATCAAGGTTAAACCACATGTCATAAATATTACATCAAAGATCCAGAATACATCGGAAAAATAATAAAGAGCTTCGTGCAGTCCATCAACTCCACCGGCAAGTTGAGTATAGATATCGTAACCCTACATCACATCAATTACTCGTCGTATACAATCCTGCAGCACCGAAGGTTACAACCCGACAACGGGTCAGTACATCTGATTTGTACGACAAGCCACACAAAAAAGGATATAACAGACCTACAACTACATGTAAGGCAAGTCAATGGAAGGCTTATAGTTTTATTTTGAAGAAAGCTGATTTTTCCCTCAATCTACCTACTAGTCAAGTTTTAGTTTATCTTACTACATAAGGTTGAATTGGGCGACACCTATTCCAACCCATACCCTTTATTAAAGTTTCCCACTCAAGTTTTTATTAAGGTGAATCATTTGTCAAGATCCTCCAATAACAGTAATTCCTAGTTGCTCGAAGTTGTCCCTAACCAGGGACACAACTAATCATGATTAGTTTGTACGCTCTGCAGAGGTTTGTACACTTTATCCGCTGGACTCAACCCGAAGATTGAGACGAAGTTGTTCAGAAGAGGTCACCAACACCCAACGACAAGCTGGTACACCTAACACAATCTACATCTGCTAGCTTTGCCCGGGAGAGGCTTCCTACAACTTACTCAACTAAGCCAGAGCCCATATGGCCATTGGTTGTACATGGAAGCACCTAGTCACCATGTATGTCTGATCTTTTTAAGCTTGGACGGCGCCCACTTACGTTCAGATGGTAGATACCATGGCGTTCTTTATACCACTAATTCAAACCATTCGGGAAGCATTTGTCCCTGGTCCCGACTTAGATAAGGCATGAGCCCCAGGATTCTCTCCCTGCCCGTCTAGAGGTGAATTCTATTTAGGGTTGCTAGTCAAGTCATTAAATCCTCACACAACTCAATGTATTCTCAAGCCAATCCCTGTCTACAAGAATAGCAATATAACAATCACGAACTAAGGTGACAAAGAATACAAGATTAGATCATATGGCTATCCTACTAGGTTTTCATCATAATAATATATAATAGTCCTACACATGCATAGGGTGATAAGTACTACATGCATAATGAAAAATATAGGATGAGGTATGGTCAAAGTGTAACTTGCCTTATACATTCGATGAAGTTCTTCGCTCTCACAATCCAGATAACTCTACTCGTCACACTTTGAGCAATCTATTATCAACGAAAGAACTCAAATAAACAATCATGCCAAAATAAATATTCAAAAGATCAAAAATCAAACACAACAAAGTTTAGCAACAATAACAACTAAGCTTGACACAGTACAAATGTCGATGTGCTCGAAGGTGATAGGCGGAAGGTATACTCGAGTGAATCAACAGAAAAGAATCATTCATATAAAAGGTTATGACCAAAGGCATTATGAATTCAAGGTGAACATCATGCCAATATGGAAGGTGTGTTGATATGACCGATAGGATGTTTCAAATGATCTAATATGAAAAAAGAATCACGTGAAACGCAATACTACAACAGGGTTATAGTAGGTTGAAGTTTGAATTAAATTTAAATTCGAAAATATCAAAAAGTATTTGAATGTGGAAGATAAATAATGTGGACAGAAGGTATATGATACGAGTGTTCCAATGCAAAAGGAATCAATTGAATTGGATCAACGGTATAAAAGATAAGGCCTTCGGAAGTTTAAATTTGAATCTGAATAAATTCAAATTCAAATATGTGCAAATGTGTGGAAAGTTAACTCTATGATAAGCTACAGATCAATATGAGTGTATAGGAAAAAGAATCACCTAAATCCAATATACGATCTAAAAGATATAGTTATTCCAGTTTCCGCGTGTAAACGGTGAAAATGACTTATCCACAATTAAAATACAATTTCCATTGCAAACAGGCCCCTAAATGCTACGGGACGAACATTGTTTGTTCTCGGTGTTAACCGGTGAGTGTTCACTCAATAAGAAAACCGGCATCGGCGGTTAACCGGAGAAAAACCAGGTCAACTCCGGTTAACCAGAAACCCTAGATCTAAAAAAACAAAACTACCAGATCTAATCTCAGCCGTCGAATGGAGCTCCGACGGACGAGGGTGGCGTGGAAGCACACCGGCGACGACCGTTGCTCCGGCGGCGGCGGCGAATGGCGGTGGAGGCTGGTGGCACTATGGCGAGGTCGGCCAGTGGCGGTGGCCTGCGGCGGCGCGGGGCGGAGTGGCAGGCGGCGGAGGTGGTGGCCAGGTCGGGTGGCGGCGTGGCGACGCATCACAACCGGGAGGCGGCGGCAGTTGCCGACGTTCGGCGAGGTGTCTGCACGTGGGGCGGCGCGCGAGGCGGCCGCCTGCCGGCGGTGGTGGCGCAACCGGGGCGGCACGGTGGGTGGCAGTCGGCGCGGGCGGCGGCGCTCCGGCGGTGGATTCCGGCGAAGCGGGGCCCGCGACTAGGGTTCCAAAGAAACAACGGAAAATCTTTTTATAGACAGAGAAGAAAAATAAAAAAAAAGAAACTGAACCGACTCAAGCTCTAGTTGCGCCCGCGAGCGAAAACGAGCTATTGGGCCGGTTGGTGGCCCAACTGTGAATTTCTTTTTAAAAATATTTTTTATTTGGTCAACCACGTTGAGAATTTTTTTTTTGAAAAGTGCAACAACAATAAAATAAAGTATTAAAATAAAATACTTTTCCAACAATTATGAAATATTTGATAAATCATTTTAATGAAATAAAATCTGTCTAAGCATTATAAAAATCCCTAAAATAATTTTAGAGTTAATTATAATCCTCAAATTAAATTTCAAAAACTTTCAAATAATATTATAAGTATTTTTCAACTTTATTCAAAGGGGATAAGTCATTTTGTATCCTCTCCAATGAATTGCCTTGAGCTGAAAAATGTATTGAATATTCAGAAAATCCACATAATTATTTAAAACATTTCGAACTCTTTTAATATGTTGAAGGAGTCATATTACCTTCTCTCATTTTATTTTATTGGATTTGTTTTAAATAATAAATTCCAAACACCAACAACGAATATTAGGGAAAGTCATTTTTTTCCCTCTCATTTTAATATTCATTTAAACTTAAAAGAAGTTTCAAATCCTAGTGAAAATCAATCATATCAAGCAAACAATCATTATTATTATTTATTTATTAACATTCCAAAATTTGGAAAATTTTGGGATGTTACAGACTACCACCCTTAAAAGGAATCTCGACCCCTAGATTCGGAAAGGCTAGAAGGAAAAGGTTAGGGTTTGGGTCTTCATGACAATCCATCGATGCTCTGATGGTCAAGGGTGCTACAACCCCTAAAAGGGATGCGACGTGGTCTTAATAATCTTAACCCATCGAGGACATCCTTCGTACATACCTCATAGTCCTTGGAGATCTTGAATCCTTAGCGAAAAGTGGTCTTCCAAATACGTTGGCCTTCAAGAAAGTTGCACCTTCGATTTCATCCTTTGAATATATCATACACTCCTTTGTTGTCTTGAATCCTATATAAAAAAGATGGATCATCCATGTACTGAACCTTCATGGCTGACAAGTCAGGCGCCAATAGTAAGCAACTATCGATTCCCTCATGGTGGTCATCAAGAATACTTTTACGGGATACCTGCAGGAAATGTCTTGGTCTATACTCACCGTATAACTTACTAATATTAACGATAATCTTATATAAGGGTCAAACATCGTACCATTGCATGGTTCGGGTTTAACATCGTCGTCTCTCTGCTATAGGTATGTCACTCAAAATTTACTATTCCGCATAGCAAGAGGGAATAATAAGGGTAGTCGTCATGGTGATCAATCCATTCCACACCCAAATCACTACCTTGTATATAGTCTTCGGGTTATCCTTGAACTCAGCATTAAGTTGCATCCATCTTTATTCTAGTCTTGACATTAGCAGCCATTGTAGTAACTCCATTAGGGTAGGAATTTAGTTGAGGGAGAATAGAACATAGAGAGAGAGATATACCTATAAAAACATCACACTAGTTTTGAAAATAAGTTTTCATGTATAGCTGTCGGTAGAAACAAGAAATGACAGCTCACAGAAATGATCTAACGGTAGAAACTTTGAATCTTCCAGGTATTCAAGTCTTCGGGTCTTCAATGAAGATAGATTCAGTTTTTCTTATCAAAGAAATCTTAGTATCATCGAGTTACTTTTCAACTTATTCTTCTCGTAGTTATTTCTTCTTCAGTCTTGAAGCATACTAAATAGATGGGGGTCTAATGAAACGTAAAATTATTCTACTCACGTAGAAGAAACGTAAGGGACAACACACAACAGACAACAACAATCAATAAACCACTTAAAAGACACACCATACAAGAAAAACCCAGCAAAACAAATCATCGCATAAGACATCTAGTCCATCCACTGCAAAAACATGCATCGATCCACATCTCCAGCTAACATTAAAATGTAACACCGTACACTTAGTGCACACCTACGAATTTCTATCCTCCAATTCCCAAACATAGGCTTCATAACGCCGACATCTTTGCTTCCACGTTCACCTATCCTTCTTTCGTTTCAATCCTGGACACATGTTGCCGTAGTGTCCCATGTTCCTGCACCGATAACACTCAATTTTCCCAAGGACCTTATTTTTATTCTTCATGGGTGCTTCCCTGAACTCCTGAATAATTTTCTCCATTCCTTCCTTTTGATCTTGAAATACTTGTTGTGTCTTGATGAAAAATTGACATTGAGCGGGGTAATGATTATTTCCTTCACACACAAAACATGTGACTTGAGTAGTGGGACATTCTTCACCCCAGTGCATTTCCTCACAATAGGGACATCCATCTTGGTGTCCTTCATAGGAGTGTCCTACTTCCCCGCAAATTTTGCAGGAACGGGGCCTTTTAAGGTTTAATGCCCTTTGCGTCGGGGTGACGTGGCGGGATCCCAACAAAATCTTTGTAAACTCCTTACAAGTAATCTTATTTCTTCATTCGTTAATCGCCTGATGCATTGTCAACCAAGTAGTAACCTCTTCTACAAAGTACTTGACAGCATAGTGGACCATGTCCTCACTTCCAACCTTCTTAAGCTCCAACCTTCAGTCTAGTCATCGCCCCAGAAAAGGTGAGTCCTTCTTCATACTCCATCTATTTAGCCCATAGGACAAGGGTTAGGGGAAACTAGGATACAAACAGGTAAACAAATCTAAAGGTAGCACCAAGCACATGCAGAAAGACAAGAATAAGGCAAAAACACCTACACGCAAACAACATTACATAACATCAATCAATAAAGTCACAAAAGTCACAACACACAAACAACACCTAGATTAATGTCATATGTGCAAGACATACGATCTCATCATATTAGGTGCAATTCATTTATCTAACTTCTCATAAAAATGGGTGGTCTGAATCTAAGCTTCATCCTTCTCAGCTAGGCTGATCTAAAAAATCCTCTCATAGTGTCAAACTTATTGAACCCCAGAGGATACTCCTTCTAGTTCTGGTAGTGGTGACTTCATTTGATCCATGATGTTGATGAGCTACTTCTCAAAAATCATATCTTCCGGGGCATAAGCAACTCGGATGGTCATTTACATTAAAACAAGACAAGGAATTTAGAAGATGAATAGTAGACAAGGGATACTAGTGGAGAGAGTAAGTAACCAAAGAGTGGTAAAATAATTTTGTTCCTATGGCTTTTCCTATCCATTTTCTAGGGTCACGACCTACAGTCAACATGGGCTCTGATACCATCTATAACGACCTGATTCACTAAGAATCCAAGTCTCTGTGAATTATGTGGTAGTCCCTAGACCAATAGATAGCACACACAGTACATGATGTAATATCAAGGATAAACCACATATCATAAATATTACATCGAAGATCCAGTATTACAATAAAGAATACCAGCATAGCTCAAGGCTAGATTAAAAATAGAATAAAGCGGAAAAACAATAAAGAGCTTCGTGGTGTCCATCAACTCCACCGGCAAGTTGAGTATAGACATCGTAACTGTAAGTGCATCAAGTGGCCCCTTTGAGATTTTGGAGTATTGATGACAAAATGGTTAAGGGACTGATGTGTTTGTGAGTGTACACACGAGAACAGTCCATGAAGAAGTGTTTCACCACCATTGTCGACCCCCAAAATATTGAGGAACATTGAAGAAATCTGTGTTTTTCCTGAAGAATGTCGAGGCGCAAAATCCTGAGGAATACGGATCCTGAGGAAGTCAGCGCCATCCTGAAGACAACTCAAGATGAAGCATAAACTCAAGCGTAGCCTTCGTTAGGCTTTTTCTATTCTCTTGATTCATAGGAAAACACCGCACTGTTTGTGGGGTTGAGGAAAATGAGTTCCGTGATTCTGAGGAAGTGCTCAAATAGAAATCCCTAAGAAAACCCAGAGAAATCTCCTGCAGTAGAGGTTTAGTTCCTTGGGTCTCAGAGACCTTGTTCCTTAGGACAATTAGGAATCAAACTTCGGTTGAGGAGTCAGGAAACTTCCAGTGCAGTTTTCCTGAAGAAGAGAGAGAGAGAGAATATTTTGGACCCTGCCACGTGTCACGTGGTAAGAAGCTAGAGCATGTCTAGCAACAGACCAAAGGGTGGGCATGATGGTAATTTTGTGCATGGGCATTTATGTCCTTTCACCTGGGGTTGCTCCCCGGCTATAAATAGCCACCCCTAGCCCCATTGGAGGGTTGGCTGCTCCGAGAGAGAAACTGACACTTGTTATCTGAGAGCAACCCACCTTTGAGGAACCTGAAGAACCTAAGTGAGGAAAACCACCAGCCTGAGTAGTTGAGCATTTGTGAGGAAGTCGGTTCGAGTGATCCGAAGCTTTTTACTCTTGAAGACAGTGATCTTCCAGCCGATATAGGAGTCATTGTTCTGAGTAAGTCAAGATGCAATTATGACTTCCCTTAGTGAACGGAGTTTGTGAATGTTTCGGGAGTCTACCTTGAAGACTCACCTGAGTGATTGGACGGAGTCTGCGGACTTTAGTTCAAGGAGAATAAGGTGAAGACTATGTCTTCTGAGTTCAATATCAGCCTCTCCAACCAGATGTAGAGTTGTCACAGCAAGTTGAACTGGTCTATCAAATCGGTGTCATCTGTGCCCTGGTGCTATTTCTTCAAACCTTACTCTTCTGTTTCTTCACTAATGACTTGTCCTGATGCATTCCTCTCTGAGTTTCCTCTGTTCTGATTCCTCTTGCATTGCATCAGTTACACTTCTGCTCTTTCGTTAGAATTTATTTCTGTTGGAATATGATGATATGTGCTTATGTTTACATTTTGTAATGTTTCTGTGCTTCATCATTCTAGGAGTTTCCTCAATTTTGAATTGCCCCAGTCCTGAGGAAATTGAAATTCCTCGAGAAATTAAAAAAATCTCCCATTCACCCCCTCTGGTCGATATACTGCACTTTCAATTGGTATACGAGAAAGGTACTCCCGTGTTCTGTGTGATTCGATTTAACCACCTGGAGTTTTAGTTGTGTCGACCTCAAGTACAATGAACGTTGCTTCGAGCTGCCCCAGCTTTGATGGTATCGACTACCCGTACTGGAAGAATAAGATGAGGATGCATCTTGAAGATATTTGTAAAGATCTATGGGATATTGTTGATCAAGGCATTCCTAAAGGTACCTTGATGACTCCTCCTGATGTTGTCAAGAGAAACTGGCAACTCGATGTGAAAGCTCGAAGCATCATTGGTAGTCACCTCAACAAAGCTCAGTTCAATCGTATCAGTGGTCTGGATACTGCAAAGAATATGTGGATGAGACCATCAAAAGTAAATGAGGGAGTTTCCACACAAAGAGACTCTAGCGTTGATACTTCTCGCAGTCTCTTCAACAGGTTCAAAAGGCTGGAAAATGAACATGTGCATCAAACCTTTGACAGGCTCACTGATATATCAAATGAGCTTCAAGCACTGGGTGCCACTGATATCACTGATCACGAAGTCGTGAAGAAACTACTCAGATCTCTAGATGACTCATTTGAGTTTCTATCGTTGATGATTCAAGAACGGCCTAACTTCAAGACCCTCTACCCTGCTGATATCATCGAGCGCCTCAATGCTCATGAACTGAAGCTATCTTAAAAACGAGACCTGTTAGGATCTACTCCAAAAGTCCACGCACTAAAAGCTAAGGCACGAAAGGTGTCCTCTGATGAAGAGTGTGAAGCTAACTCTGATGATCCTGAAACTCTCAGTCGGGAATTGGCTCTCCTCACAAGAAAGTTCCAAAAGTTCACGAAGAATAATCCATTCGGAAATTCCTCCAATCGTCCTCGAGAAGAAGCAGAGATGATGACTCAGTTGACTCAAGAAAAAGAGTATGCCACAAATGCAAGAAACCTGGACATTACATCCCTGAATGTCCCTCTATGGTAAAAGGAAGCTAAGATGAAGAAGAAGAAAAAGGGGAAAGATGACAGTTCTGATGAAAGGTCAAAGAAGAAATCCTCACGATTCTAACCGTCTGTTGGATACAAGAACAGCAGCTCCCGCAAGGCCCGCACATATCTCAGGAAGGAATTGGATTCTGAGGAATCTGATTCTGATCCTGAAGCTGAGGAAGAAGAGTCTGAAGAATCTGAAGGCGTGTCTGGTCTTGCTCTTTCCACAACCTTTGTCAGCAATTCAATATTCAGCACTGAGGAATTAGTCACTCACCACGTTGATGACGGGGCTGAAGATACCACACCCGCCTTCTGCTTCATGGCTAAGAGCTCCAAGGTATCTTCACACTCTTCCTACGATGATGCTACTGATGAATAACCTGATGAAAACTATGATAAACTTTCTAAACTTGCATCGAAACAACAACATGCACTTGAGAAAATTTAAAACTAACTAAATAAAAGTGATGATCTGTTGGTTGAGGAAATGAAGAAATCTTAGAAATTGACTGATGAATCTAAAATTCTTCAGTCAAATTTTGATGATTTGATCAGTCGCCATGGGACACTCCTCACCGATCATGAGAAGCTGGCTCATGAGTTCCTCGTGAGAAAGCAAGAACTTGAACGGGTGAGGATGTCTCATGATGATCTGAGGAAAGAAAATGACTCACTTCTCTCCCAACATATCATCATGCCTTAGGAATGGTTTGTTCCTCCTTGCTTAAAGTGCATTGAGCATGATCGTATCACTTCATTACCTAGTTCTTAAATATCTTCAAAATATGTTATATCAACTGCCTTTGTGGTATCTAACCCCTCATCTGAGGATACCATGGACATTTCTGAAGAAAACGCTAGGTAGAAGAGTCTCCTGGAAACTGGAATGCTCAAGAGTTTAAAAGGGCATCAGATTCTTTGTGACGTCCTCAAGAGACAGATCCTCAACAGGAATCCGAGGAAAGAAGGTGTCGGTTTCACCCGAAACCTCAATGCTGATGGCTCTTACTAGAAACCAGAACAATACCCAAAGACTACTTGGATTCTGGCAAAAATGCCTCCTCCTGATCCCTATACTTTATCTGGATATGACAATGCTTCCTCAGATGTGATGGTTGAGTCATTTGACTCAAATTACAAATTGTTTAAAGATGTAAATGGTGAAGTATTCTCCAGATAAATCGGGACTAACTGCAGGAATGGTGCTCCAATGAAGCAGATTTGGGTTTGAAAGGAACTCATCACTAACCTTCCTGTGAATGCAGATGCAAATGAGTTGAGGGTATCATCTAAGGACGATACCTCAAAGGGCAATGATTATAACTATGTCTCAACTAATCATTTTGTTCACAGGGAAGCTCCGCATAAGAATGCCTATTCATTTGTGTATCCTGATACTACTATCTAGCATTCCATTAGACAATATCTCCCTCGTCGTTCCTCATATGCTTCAAGGCCACCCATTCCAATGTGGGTGGTGAAGAAGAACTAATCATCTTTGCAGGGACACGTCTTGAGGCAATCATAACTTTTTTGCAGATCTAATGCCCAGGACGATATTGGTTGAGCCGGTTGAAGAAAGTTAAAACTCTCTGTTTCTGAGGAATCAATCCTGAGGAAAATCTTGAGAAATTAATTCTGAGGAATCTTAAATTCTTCAAACTGATACTGGCTCATAAGATGTTGTATGAGATACTAATTCTTTTGCAATAAAAGGCATCTAGGAAGACCGGATGGGTAATGGATAGTGGATTCACTAATCACATGACTGGTGATATAAGCCTTCTCATGGAATCATCTCTGAGTCCCTCATCGAAGAAAACCATCACCTTCACCGATAAAGGTAAAAGTAAGGTATTGGGTCTTGGCAGAGTTGCTATCTCCCGAGACCAACACATTGACAAAGTCATGCTGGTTGAATCCCTTGGATACAACCTGATGTCTGTCTCCATGCTATGTGACATTGACCTCTCTGTTCTCTTCGGAAAATATGGTTTTGTTGACCTATATATTGTAGATTTCTTTGAAGGTCCTCAAGTCGATACTTGCCTCATGGCTCGAACCACAGAGTGTTGGCTATGGCATTGAAGACTTGGCCACGCTGGAATGACGAATCTGCAGAAACTGGTCCTGAAGAAACATGTCCTCGGGATTGAGGAAATAATATTCACCAAGGACCGGCTATGTGGAGCCTATGAAGCTAGAAATATCACCAAGGCCAAGCATCCTACCAAGACCATCATGACAACGACAAGACCTCTGGAACTGCTTCATATGTACTTATTCGGTCCTCCGAAGTACTCAAGCTTTGGAGGTAGTATGTATGGTCTTTTTATTGTTGATGACTTCTCACGATAAACTTGGGTGCATTTTCTTCTCTATAAGTCAGAAACCCCAGCTATCTTCAAGCGCTTCGTCCAACGAGTCATGAACAACTACAACCTGAAGATTAAGCACATTCGAAGCGACAACGGCACCGAGTTCAAGAACATCGGGGTGGAGGAATTCCTCGATGAGATGGGAATCACTCATGAGTTATCGGCACCTTACACTCCCCATCAAAATGGTGTTCTTGAGAGAAATAACAGAACCCTCATCGAGATGGCTCGAACAATGCTTCCCGAGTACAACACTCCACTCAAATGGTGGGCTGAAGCAATAAACACTGCTTGCCACATTGTCAATCAGGTGTATCTTCATAAGTTCTTCAAGAAAACGTCATATGAGCTGATGGTAGTAAGAAACCCAATGTAAGTTACTTCAAAGTATTTGGTGCACCATGTTGGATTCGTTATTCTCATCATCAATCTAAGTTTGCACCAAAAGCATGTGAGGGTATCATGCTCGGTTATGGTATGGATTTGCACACCTACAGAGTCTTCAACCTCAATCATCACAACGTGGTTGAAACTGTAGATGTGCGGTTCGATGAATCTGACGGATCGCAAAGAGTGCACCTTCCACTTGTGATAGATGAAGCATTGATACGTCCCAAATGTATCTATAATTTATGCATGCTCCATGCATGTTTTGTGTGATATTGTTATGATCTAGATACACTTTCATACACTTTTGATCATATTTGGACTAACCTATTAACTCAGTGCACCCCAGTGCGAGTTTCTGTTTTCCGCTGTTTTTCTATTTCAGGTTTCCCCCATATTAAAAGTGCTCCAAAAATTCGGGAAAATCCAATAAAAAATCAGCGTACCGGAAGCTTCCGAAAGAACAAAAGTGGGCCTGAGGGCCACCACCAGGTTCCAAGGAGCCCTCCCGGCGCGCCCTAGGGTGGGGACACGCCTGGGGGCTGCCTGGACCCCCTGGTCGCCCCCTGGCTGCCCCCCTTCGCCTATATATTCTCCGTGACGGGATTCTTCCGAAGACAGAACCCTTTTTCGTGATCTCGCCTCTGTTCCGCCACAGCCGCGCTTCCAAGATTGGGAGCGCCAGCAGACCTCTTCCCGTCACCCTACCGGAGGGAGGATTGACCTCCGGGAGCCTCTCCTCAACCATGGACGCTTCCTGGATGATCCGTGAGTAGTCTACCTTGGACCATGTGTCCGTGATCAGTAGCTATGTGATGTTCTCCTCCTATCTTTGTTCTTCATGGATTAGACCTTGTGAGCTTCCCTACATGATGAAGGCACATATGTAATTCTTCCTGCTGATGGATTATGAGACTATGTTCTGGTATCTGAGTTTGCTGGTATCTGATGGATTATGAGACTATGTTCAGTTTGTGATAGAGTAATATATTTGGTTCTTATCTTTTATATTTTTGTTCTCGAGTAATTCTTGCATGTTTTCCGTTGCTGTTTATTGCATTGGCCAAGTAGTAGGTAGTGACTCCAAGAGGGAACGTTATGCTCGATTGTGGGTTCATGCCCCCTGATGACTAGCTTGAGTGACAGAAACATGAGTCTAGGGGATGTGATGTTGCCACAAGGGAAAAAAAACGATGCTTGTAAACGCGGTTGCATGGATTGTTTAGTTTACGCAAAGTTCTTTTAATGCATTTGTCTGTTGTTTTGGGTTTACACTTTCGGTGGGGCTCGCAACTTAATACCAGTGAGATGTTCTGGATAGATATCTCAAGGTGGATGATTAGTAGTAGATGAAGTTGGATTTCAGTCTACTTATTTTGGCGTACCACCCATGCTTTTGAGCCTCTTCCTTTCTTTGTAGCATAGTTAGCATTGCGGTGCGTTTTTAATCTTGTCAATTCCCCAGCTGTGATTAGTTTACCTCGCATAGCAGTTTTATCGTCTTTTGGGAGAGAGACATCACTAGTGAACATCACGGGACCCCGGTCCATATTCTCATCACTGTTTACACGCTCAATTTATTTCCTGCTTTTACTTTCTAGTTGCAATTATCATTATCCTTTATCCCTTGTGTTTGATCCTTTGTAAACAACAAGGCCGGAGAGATTGAAAACTTCTCTGGACTTTTTTGGGAGCAACATTATTTGTATCTGTGTGCAAGTCCACGTCAACCGCCTAATTTCTAGCGCCATTTTCACCTACTTGTCGCTTTCGGAGTCCTACGGGAGACAAAACATATCCTCTACATAGGGGAAATTTGCTTCTATCCTACATCTCACCTTCCACTTGGGGTAACCAACGAAGGGCGAGAAGCCATTATCATCTCTCGCACATCAAGCATCACCTGATGAACTGATCAAGAAGATGGGTGCCGGTGATATCATGCCCATGGACTATCCTTAGGAAACACACATACCTCCTCCTCCTGAAGAACATCCAAATCCAGAGGCAAATGATCCTAATGACGATCCTGACCCTGATGCTCCTAACATTCCTGATGCACCTGAAGTTGATGCTAATGAGTCTGATGAAAGTGATGATGATTCACCTCAAGATCACCGACCTCGTCTTCCTCGCATAGCGAATGAAGTTCAGATCGACCAAATCCTCGCTGACGTCAACATACCAGGTCCTCTCACTCATGTCAGAGCAAATCGAAAAGCTAACTTTTGTGGCCATTTTTCGTTTGTGTCCACTTCAGAGCCCACCAAAGTTGCTGAGGCATTCCAAGATGCGGAATGGATTCAGGCAATGCAAGACGAACTTGTTCAGTTCAAACTGAATGATGTCTGGGAATTGGTCAAAAGACCTGATCCTCGAATTCAAAATGTCATTAGGACAAAGTGGATCTACCACAACAAACTCAATGAAGATGGTCAAGTCATCAGGAACAAAGCTCGTCTTATAGAACAAGGTTACACTCAGGTTGAGGGTATCGACTTCGGTGAAACCTTTTCTCCTATTGCTAGACTTGATTCCATTTGCATAATGCTTGCCTTTGCTAACCATCATAATATCTAGCTATATCAAATGGATGTGAAAAGTGCATTCCTCAATGGTAATATCGAGGAAGAAGTATATGTTGATCAACCTCCAGGTTTTGAAGACTCAAAGAATCCTGACATGGTGTACAGACTGAAGAAAGCTCTATAAGTACCAAAGAAAACCACCCTGGCTTGGTATGATACACTGAGAGACTTCCTCATCAGCAAGGGCTTCAAATCTGGTTCCCTCGATCCAACTCTCTTCACCAAATGCTATGATGATGCACTATTCATATGTCAAATTTATGTCAATGATATCATATTTAGATGCACTAACAAGAAATATAGTGAAGAATTTGCCTTCTTGATGAGTGAACAGTATCAGATGTCCATGATGGGTGAACTGAAGTTCTTCTTAGGGCTTCAAATTCCTCAGCAACGCAACGACATCTTCATATCTCAAGAGAAGTACCTCAAGGAGTGCTTAAGGAAATTCGGGATGCGAGACTACAAAGGCATCAAGACACCGATGCCTACAAATGGACAACTCGGTCCTCATGAAAATGGCAAGGACTACGATCAGAAGGTATACCGCTCCATGATAGGTTCTGTGCAATATCTATGTGCATCTAGGCCTGATATAATGTTGAGCGTTTGCATGTGTGCCGGATTGCAGGCGGCACCAAAGGAATCGCATCACAAAGCGGTGAAACGAATTCTTCGATATTTAGCTCACACCCCAACGCTAGGATTATGGTATCCAAATGGCACACAGCTGGATCTTGTTGGGTACTTAGCCTCAGATTATGCTGGAGATCACATGGACAGGAAGTCTACCTCAGGAACATGTCACTTCCTCGGACGCTCGCCGGTGTGCTGGTCATCGAAGAAGCAGAATTGTGTCTCACTCTCCACTATTGAAGCTGAATACATCGTCGCTGGTGCAAGCTGCTCACAACTCCTCTGGATGAAGCAAACTCTCAAGGACTATGGCATCAACTCGAAGAAAGTACCACTGCTATGTGACTATGAGAGTGCCATCAAGATCTCTCAGAACCGAATGCATCACTCGAGGACGAAGCACATCGAGATACGATATCACTTTCTTCAGGATCATGTGTTGAAGGAAGATATCATCATCAGCCACGTGAAGACTGAAGATCAACTTGATGATATATTCACTAAGCCTTTGGATGAGAAGCGTTTTAGCACTCTGAGGTGTGAGTTAAATACATATATTCCTCAAATGTCCAGTCAATGGACACACCTCCTAACGCTTAAACACTATTGAAGAATCCTGATGTACAACACACGATGCGTCGTACTCCTCAAATAATGAGGAACTACCTTGCTCAGTGTGAAGAAATTAACATGGAATTGACTCATGATCCATACGAAAAATTTATGATATCAAGTGTCTCATTCCCTATAAGGTGGGTAGCGCCACCGCCCAAATTCCTCAGGAATTTCTTGTCTTTAGTTGCCTCATGTGTGTCTTCATCATGATACTTACTTTTAGTACTCAACAACATTCACCTATAGTTTTTGATATTCAAGATTTGTTTCTTCATATAGGTGAATGTGATCGGACCCGTCTCCTCTATTCTCAATTATCCAGTCCGTCTATTTGTTGTATGCGCTCACTTGACATTCCTCAGTTTCATACTGATGAGGCAACCATTGATACACTTCAAATTCCTCAGTCTGAGGCATCTGTTGAAGACTTATCCACTAGACTTTTATGATTTTACCACGAATCGTGCTTATCCAGTGAATTGATAAGTTCGAAAGCCGAAACGCTAGGGGCAATCTCGTCCACAAAAAATGCGACTACTCAGTTTTACCCTTCCTATAAATAACCATCCCCCGCAGTCATTTTCCCCTCTCGCCTCATTCCCTCTCGTGACACCGCTCTTCAGCTCCTCAACCTCTCGCGTCGCCATCGCTGGAGAACACCGCCGCCAGAAAATATTGTCTTGTGATTCCTCCGTTTGTCATCTGTGGTATGATGAGTGTATCAACCTTTATTTGCCTCAGTACTGCTACCACTTCCTCAAGATCCTATTCCTCAACGGTATTGAAACCTCAGTGAGACCTATGATAAATTAATTTGATTTCCTCAACACTTTCCTCATGAACGCATATGACTGTACCCCATTTCCCTCGCAACTTAATTCTTTCACAGGTACATGTCTGCTGAGGAATCCTATGGTTCTCATAGTCTCACTTCATTTGAAGCTCAGCTAGAACTCACAATTCCTCAGTCTCCTCAGCTAAAGCCAATGGCT
Organism: Bromus sterilis; assembly: GCA_950022295.1. Lineage (NCBI taxonomy): Eukaryota > Viridiplantae > Streptophyta > Magnoliopsida > Poales > Poaceae > Bromus > Bromus sterilis. The sequence goes on from OX465597.1 coordinate 135,342,151, forward strand.
CCTTGTCGTCGTCTCTTAGGTATTGCTTGTGACTTTCCCCCAGCACTATATGAGCTATTGAAGACTCCCGAACGTGAAACTGCTGGAGAACGGAAGAAGCGCATCCAGAAAATTACAAGGGCATGGACTAAACGATGGGCATCTTATGTATGGCTCAATCCTCAGCATGAAGAAATGTTTGCAATTAATCCTCCCTTGAAGAACTTGGGCATCAAATCTCGTTCACCACCTGGACCTGATGTAATTCCTGATCCCACAAGTCTGCGGACTCATAATGACTTTCCTAAAGCATATCAACAATACCTCAAACGGACTGTTCATCTTGCTCGGGACCTGGCACGTGACTTGGCTACCTCAGTTCAGATTCCGCCTCAGCAAGCTGCACAGCCTCAGCCTCCTTCCAAGTCTCGCAAAAAGACTCCTGGCATCAAACCAACTGTGCACTCCTCAACTGTGCCTCAAGCTCCAAGTTCCTCAAGCCAGTGGGCGTCTGGCCCTGCTCCTGCCTCATGACTTCACACAGATGAGTCTGGTAGTTCCCCTGAGGCATCATCCACCATTCCTCAACCTCAGATGAAGACCAAGACTGCCATTCATCGAGTGGTGAGACCCTCTCCAAAGAAAACTGCCATGCACGGTTCGCTTCATGCTGTCTTCAGTTTTGATGAAGAAGATGAGTTTGAGGATCTGGCAGGTTTTGTTGCCACTAAAGACCAAAAGATTGAGTATGTGCGTGCTGCAGCCCAACGCAAAGATGAAGCTACAGTCTATGAGGTGCCTCTCCTCCTCGATGCCAAGAAGATCATGGAGTTTATCGATATGTGGATGGTGAAGCCATACACTCCTCTGGATGATCTTGATATACCTAAAAATATCAAGTTCTATCTTCAGCAATTCCTCACAAATGAGCTTTATCATCATGAACTCAAGAAGAATCTGGAACAACAACTGAAGAAAGTTCATCAAGAATTCAAGAAGAAACTAGTCACCTCAGTTACTCCTGAAGAATTCCTTGCTTATCAGGCCGAGGTCCAAAAACTCACTGAGGAGTTTGATGAAAAGTGTGCCCACATTGGTAAGACGAAGGACCACCTCTCTCGGCAGGTTGAAAAATTTCTTAAACTTCAACCCAGGCCTGACTCAGTTCCCTCTGCTGCATCAACGCAACCAGTTGACAGGTCTGATGATTCCCCAAGACACCTCAAGCGCATGTTTGAGGCCTTTCCCTCAACACCTCCTGCCTCCAAGAAACAAACACTTGATGATCGTTCTGAGGAGCCAATTGATGCTACTCCCATCTCATCTTCTCCTCCTGCCTCCAAAGGACCTGAAGCCACTGTTTCGCCTACTGTTGCCTCAAGCCAACAAGTGAATCCTAAGCGCAACATCGTTGTATTCACCCCACCCTCCAACACTCTTGACTCATCTGCAGCCACACCAATCATTCCAAATCCTCAGTTCCCTCCTCCTCCTGTCATTACTGAAGCTGAAGACATGAATGAGGATGTTGATATTGGCGATATGGGGACTCCACGCATCATGGATGAGGCCTATGAGTTGGAACACCAAGACTCCCCCACTCACACTGTTTTCTCGCTAGAGCCTCACTCCCCTAATGTCACTGTAGTCTTGTCTGATACGGTTGAAGATTCTGAGGACTCTATTCATGAAGATTCTGCTCCTCCTGAAGCTAATGATGAAGCTGTTGCTGATGCTGAACCTGACGCTGAGGGTACCCCTCCTGTCACGGAAACTGAAGGTGAACATAGCACCAATGTTGATCCTGAAGCTTCAAAGGGCAGATCGGAGGACAAACAAGTCACATCTCCTCAAGCTCCTGCTGCCTCACCAAAACCTGTCCCTGAAGCACCAACAGAAGCTGTGGCCTCTCCCTCAGTACCTCCAACGGCCCCAGTTCCTCAAGTGCCACAATATCCTCAAGTGCCTCACGGTTCTGCACGATCACTCTGCCCGAAGAAAAAGAAGCGATATTATTAGAACCTCGATGCTGATGCACGACCAAGCTTCAATGCTGATGCCTTCTTCACCAGCATGAGTTATTTCCAGGACGGGATTCAAAATCGATATCACTCTACTGCTAAGGTTTTGGACTGCCACTCAAAAGAATTATTATGCTTCAGTTCTCTACAAGCAGAATAAGCTCTTTTCTTATAAGCACATTCCTCATTCAGATATGGAGGACATCCCATTCTTCAACAATGTGCATCAGGATTTGTTCCATGCCAAGTTGCTTCAATTCTGCTCAGAATGCATCTACTGGAATGAAGAACTAGTGATTCAATTTTATGCAACTCTTTATGTCTCAGGCAATCCCATGGATATCAACACTTGGGTTCTGGAATGGATGACTGAGCATCAGCATTACACTGCCTCAGTTCCGGCGATCATTGAGATTCTTCAACTTCCTGTCTCTGATGCTTCAGTTCCAAGAACTTATGGCTCCACACTTCTGCGTGATGATCTGATGAACATGCTCATGAAGCCTCAATCCCCTGAAGCTCCTCCTCGCACAAAGTTCTCGTAACTGAGCTTCAGTACCTGCCGAGCACCTTGTACAGAATTCTCGCCAAGTCCTTTTGCCCGATCAAGGGGTATGAATCCACTTCTGAGGAGGTCGTTGGAATCATGAAGAATATACTCTACAACCTTTGCATGTATGCGTCTATTAACGTCTCCGACTTCTTCTTCAGGACAATGGTTGACGCTGCTCAGAATCCTCATATCCTGAAACCTTATGCACCATGGATAATGAAGCTGATCTGTGCCAAGACGAGGATCAATTATCAACCTGATCACCCAAATCATCGCACTTATCTGCCTCCAGTTGAAGTGCTTCCGCATACCCTTGCCTCAACTAAAAAAGGGAAATACCTGTTCCATGAGGAAGTTCTCCCAGCTGACTATCTCGGCGGAAACATTAGGCATCCTCAGTCTCGTACCATTGAGCAACCTCGCACACATGCCTCAACCGAGGACACAACTCAGGCTCACGTTATGAACGACAAGGAACTTCTCATCAGTCTTCATCAGAAAGTTGATCGCAACCATGACTGGACCAACCGTGGCATCCTCAGCTATATGGCTCAAATGCATACGTCTCAGAAAAAGGTTCGTCAATATGGACAACAAACATATCAACGACTTGATGCTCTCCTCACTGAAGTCATTGTACCTGAAGACCTTGCGAAACTCGGCCTCAAGAAGCCTCAACTATCCGAAGTACGGCCTCCTTGTCAGTTCCACAGATGGAACACACCTCCCCTGGCAATGGATTCGTATTCTTCACACCAGGAGATATCACCTGAGGACGCTGAGGATACTACTGCTTGTCCTGATACTGCGACTGCTTGCCTCAGGCCTGACTCACCTTAGCCTTGAAGTATCTCTATTGGGGAGTTCGTATTAGTTTCTCGCCTTTTTTCTCATTTAATGACAAAAGGGGGAGAAATCTGTTAGTCTTCAAGCGGGTCCTTATATGGGTTTCCTCAGTTACAACTCTCGTTCTTCAGACTATTTTTGTAACGAGTTGTAAACTGATACTTTTGTGTTACCTCATGATATTACTCAAGTTTATATAATACTCATGATATTCCTCAGCAATCACTTTTCTCAGTGCTATGTTTATTCCTCAAGCATTTTATATACTGCATTGTTTTAGAAATGCCTGGATATAGGTGGAGCTCCTCATATACCTCAAAATTGTTACAAAATCTAACTTCCTCATAATATATGCATATCCTCAGGGGGAGCATCTCTATATCTAGTTGGAATAAAAATGTGTTCTTCAAGTTTCATTCCTCAAAATCAATATATTTATTCCCATTGAAGCTTAACCTGACTGTCTCAAATCAAGAAAAAGGGGGAGATTGTAAGTGCATCAAGTGCCCCCTTTGAGGTTTTGGAGTATTGATGACAAAACGGTTAAGGGACTAATGTGTTTGTGTGTGTACACAAGAGAACAGTCCCTGAAGAAGTGTTTAACCACCATTGTCGACCCCCCAAACTATTAAGGAACATTGAAGAAATCGGTGTTTTTCCTGAAGAATGTCGAGGCGCCAAATCCTGAGGAAAATGGATCTTGAGGAACACAGATCCTGAGGAAGTTGACGCCATCCTGAAGACAACTCAAGATGAAGGATAAACTGAAGCGTAGTCTTTGTTAGGCTTTTTCTATTCTCTTGAGTCATAGGAAAACACTGCACTATTGGAGGGGTTGAGGAAAATGATTTTCGTGATTCTGAGGAAGTGCTCAAATAGAAATCCCGAAGAAACCCCAAATAAATCTCCTGCAGTAGAGGTTCAGTTCCTCGGGTGTCTGAGACGTTCTTTAGGACACCGAGGAATCAAACTTCGGTTGAGGAGTCAGGAAACTGCCAGTGCGGTTTTCCTGAAGAAGAGAGAGAGAGAGAATGAATATTTTGCACCATTCCATGTGTCACCTGGTAAGAAGCTAGAACCTGTCTAGCAACGGTCCAAAGGGTGTGCACGATGGTAATTTCGTGCAGGGGCATTTATGTCCTTTCACATGGGGTTGCTCCCCAGCTATAAATAGCCACCCTCAGCCCCATTGGAGGGTTCGCTGCTCCGAGAGAGAAGCTAACACTTGTCATCTGCGAGCAACCCACCTCTGAGGAACCTGAAGAACCTAAGTGGGGAAAACCACCAGCCTGAGTAGTTGAGAATTTCTAAGGAAGTCGGTTTGAGTGATCCGAAGCTTTTTACTCTTGAAGACTGTGAACTTCCAGCCGGTGCATGAGTCATCGCTCTGAGGAATTCAAGATGCAATTGTGACTTCGCTGAGTGAATGGAGTTTGTGAAGGTTTCGAGAGTCTACCTTCAAGACTCACCTGAGTGATTGTATGGAGTCTGAGGACTTTAGTTCAAGGACAATAAGGTGAAGACTATGTCTTCTGAGTTCAATCTCAGCCTCTCCATCCAGATGTAGAGTTCTCACAACAACTTGAACTGTTCTATCAAATCGGTGGCATCTGTGCCCTGGTGCTATTTCTTCAAACCTTACTCTTCTGTTTCTGCACTGATGACTTGTCCTGATGCCTTCCTCTCTAAGTTCCCTCTGTTCTGATTCCTCATGCATTGCATTAGTTACACTACTTCTCTTTCGTTAGAATTTATTTCTATTGCAATATGATGATATGTGCTCATGTTTACATTCTTTAATGTTTCTGTGCTTCATCATTTTGTGAGTTTCCTTAATTTTGAATTGCCTCAGTACCGAGGGAATTGAAATTCCTCGAGAAATTTAAAAATCTCCCGTTCATCCCCTCTGGTCGTTATACTGAGCTTTCAGTAACCCTACATCGCATCACTTACTCGTCGTATACAATCCTGCAACACCGAAGGTTACAGCCCAATAACGGGTCAGTACATCTGATTTGTATGGCAAGCCACATGAAAAATAATATAACAGACCTACAACTACATGTAAGGTAAGTCAAAGTAAGGCTTATGGTTTTGTTTTGCAGAAAGCAGATTTTCCCTCAATCTACCTATTAGTCAAGTTTTAGGTTATCTTACTACAAAAGGTTGAATTGGGCGACACCAATTCCAACCCATACCCTTTATTAAAGTTTCCCACTCAAGACTTTATTAAGTTGAGTCAGCTGTTAATATCCTCCAATAACAGTAGTGCCTATTTGCTCGAAGTTGTCCATAACAGGGGACACGGCTAATCATGATAAGTTTGTTCGGTCTCCAGAGGTTTGTACACTTTACCCACTGCACTCAACCCGAAGATTGCGACGAAGTATTTCAGAAGAGGTCACCAACACCCAACGGCAAGCCGGCACACCTACAATAATCTACATCTGCTAGCTTTGCAGGGGAGAGGCTTCCTACAACTTACTCAACTAAGACAGAGCCCATATGGCCATTGGCTATACATGGAAGCTCCTAATCACCAAGTATGTCTGATCTTTTTGAGCCTGGACGGCGCCCACTTACGTTCAAAGCGTAGATACCATGACATTCTTTATACCACCAATTTAAACCATTCGGGAAGCATTTGGCCCTAGTCCCGCCTTAGATAAGGCACGAGCCCCAGGATGTTGTCCCTGCCCCGTCCAGAGGTGAATTCTATTTAAGGTTGCTAGTCAAGTCATTAAATCCTCACACAACTCAATGTATTATCAAGCCAATATCCGTATACAAGCATAGCAATATAACAATCACGAACTAAGGCGACAAAGAAGACATGATCAGATCATATGGCTATCCTACTAGGTTTGCAGCATAATAATATATAATAGTCCTACACATGCATATGGTGATAAGTACTACATGCATAATGAAAAATATAGGATGAGGTATAGTCAAAGTGTAACTCGCCTTATACATTCGATAAAGTTCTTCGCTCTGACAATACAGATAACTCTACTCGTCACACTCCGAGCAATCTATCGTCAACGAAAGAACTCAAATTAGAAATCATGCCAAAAGAAAGATTCAAAAGATCAACAAACAAACATAACAAAGTTTAGCAACAATAACAACTAAGCTTGACACGGTACAAGTGTCGATGTGCTCGAAGGTGATAGGTGGAAGGTAAACACGAGTGAGTCAACGGAAAAGAATCGTTGATATAAAAGGTTATGACCAAAGGCATTATGAATTCAAGGTGAACATCATGCCAATATAAAAGGTGTGTGGATATGGCCGATAAGATGTTTCAAATGATCCAATATGCAAAAAGAATCACGTGAAACGGAATACTACAACAAGGGTTATAGTAGGTTGAAGTTTGAAATAAATTTCAATTCAAAAAGATAAAAAATTATTTGAATGTGGCAGATAAATAATATGGACAAAGGTATATGATACGAGTGTTCCAATGCAAAAGGAATCAATCGAATTGTATCAATTGTATAAAAGATACGGCCACCGAAAGTTTGAATTTGAACCTGAATAAATTGAAATATGTGCAAATGTGTGGAAAGTTAACTCTCTGATAAACTAAAGATCAATATGAGTGTATAGGAGAAATAATCACCTCAATCCGATATACGGTCTAAAAGATATAGCTATTCCAGTTTCAGGGTGTAAATTGTGAGAAGGACTTATCCGCAATTATAATAAAATTTCCGTCATGAATAGGCCCCTGAACGCTATGGGACGAACAATGTTCGTTCTCGGTGTTAACCGGTGAGTGTTCGCTGAATAAGAAAACCGGCACCGGCGTTTAACCGGCAAAACACCGGGTCAACTCCGGTTAACCAGAAACCCTAGACCTAAAAAACCAAAACTACCAGATCTAATCTCAGCCGTCAGATGGAGATCCAACGGACGAGGGCGGCGTGCAAGCTCATCGGATGTTGCTCCGGCGGCGGCGACGAATGGCGGTGGTGGTTGGTGGCACTCCGGCGAGGTCGGCCGGCGGTGGCTCGGCCGGTCGTGGCGGCCTGCGGCGGTGGAGGCCGGCTCGGGTGGCAACTTGGCGGCGCATCACGACCGAGAGGCGGCGGCAGTGGCCGGCGTCCGACGAGGTGGCTGCACGCAAGGCGGAGCGGTTGCGACCGACAGGGTGATGTGCGAGGCGGTAGCCAGCCGGTGGGGGCGGCGCAGTGGCTGCACGCAGCCAAAAAATAGAACGAAAACTCTGAAAATCATTTTATAAACAGAGAAGAAAAAAGAAAAGAAAAACAAACTGAACCGACTAGGGCTCTAGTTGCGCCCGCGAGAGAAAATGAACTATTGGGCCGGTTGGCGACCCAACTGCGAAAATTATATTTTAAAAATATTTTTTTATTTGGTGAACCACGTTGAGAAACATTTTTAAATAATAAAATATTATTTTTAAATGTGCAACGACAATAGAATAAATTTTTGAAATAAAATACTTTACTGAAAATATTTTTCCAACAATTATGAAATATTTGATAAATCACTTTAATGAAATAAAATTTGTGTGAGTATTATAAAATCCCTAAAATATTTTTAGAGTTAATTATAATCCTCAATTTAAAATTCAAAAACTTTCAAATAGTATTCTAAATATTTTTCAACTTTATTCAAAGGGGATAAGTCATTTTATATGCTCTCCAATGAATTGGCTTGAGTCAAAAAATGTTTTGAATATTCAGAAAATCAACATAATTATTTAAAGCATTTCCAACTCTTTTGATATGTTGAAGGAGTCATATTACCTTCTCTCATTTTATTTTATTGGATTTGTTTTAAATAATAAATTCCAAACACCAAGAACGAATATTAGGGAAAATCATTTTATTCCCTCTCATTTTAATAATCATTTAAACTTAAAAGAAGTTTCAAATCCTAGTGAATATCAACCATATCAAGAAAACAATCATTATTATAATTTATATGTTAACATTCCAAAATTTGGAAAATTTTGGGATGTTACAAGCGGTTTGCATGCTAGTCTAGGATAGGTTCGATGTTTGTTCCTAGCACATGTTTACAGCCTCTCTTAAACCGATACAGCCATGTCCCCTCCCATCAAACCATGTACTGCTATGTTACTTTTTCTTGTTGCTCAGCCCCTGCTTAGTATCCATGCTTAGGATGCTACGAATGTTACCCTGTTACTCCTTGGATTGGGCTATCAAACTAATATATATTTGTGAATGATGTGATTATTATAATGTTGACTATATTCGACGAAGGGTGGAAGGTCAGACTATCCCACCTGGATTCTTTGTTCCATTTGAGTCACCTAGGTCCCGAGTTTAGGGTATTGTGTCTCTTGACGAGAGTGGCTAACTGCGTGTGGGATTCTATGGGGTCCCCTTGTCTTACCTATCTATCTCCAAAAAGTTCTAGTGGTGGCCCAAACTGATTTACCATTTGAAACCGTGTGTGTTCTTGGTTGGGCCCCCAGCAGATTTTAAAACAAATCTGGCGAAGTGGCAGTGTTTCTTGTTGGTCCACTTGATCAGCTAGGCCCCAGGCCTCGGTGAGTGCACCGGTAATCCGACCTGCGTCAGCCGAAAGAGTCTGATCCGAGAGCGTGGCCGGCTTTTGGATTGGGTGTCGACTCCCCGGGGACCAACCGGAATTGTGCGTTGTTAGTTAGAGGGATTGTGACGTTCGGATCTCTCGGAACCACTCTTCAATGAGTGTCTTTAATGGGCCCGACTGAGAGAGCCGGCGCACATGCAGAGCTTATAATGCGCAGTTGGTACACCCCTTCAGGGTTAAATCTTTTTCGAGAAGTCGTGTCCACGGTTTTGGACGACTTGAGACCTACTCCTTGTTCATAGATAACATCAACCGAATCATAATTAAAACTTGATCAACATGTGTGTGCCGTGACTGCTTCTTCTTCGTCGGGATGCAAAGATGAGGAAAAGGATTAGATAGGTGTTATATTTGCGTAAGTAGCTGATAGCAGACTTGTTGGAGGCGATTCCTCATCCAATGCTTGGCTTCTTATCATACTCTCTAGATCGTTAGCCTCTTCATAAATTCTAGTGCGGCAGCGACCTCACCGCCTACCCCATCCTTATCATGAACTACTAGTTATCCTAGAATGACGAGTGATGAAGTCCTTGCTGGGTCAGTTGACCATTATAGTTGGATGCTGAGTACTTATGTACTCATGATACTACCCCTGAACTCTTTTCAGGTCCTTGATCGACAACAGGTATGGTGATCGACGTTTCACATGGAGACTCGACGACGACTAGTTAGGCGGATCCCGGCGGAGAGCCTGGACCCGTGTGGTTATGAGATTGATGTATTTTATCTTTGCCACTAGGCATTTGATTGTAATCTGTACTCAGACACGTACCTTCCGCTATTTTATTGTATTAAGACAGTTGTATGCCGATTGTATGAGATGTTGTATCCTTGTAGTTGTAATGTTGTGATATCATGTTGAAATCTGAGACGGATGGCTTTGTCATATGTCGCAGTGGTTCTGATATGTGCTTCGTCCTCGGGTCTGAACGTAAACGTCCAGATCTGAAACAGTACCGTATATCGGGACTTACAAAAGTTAATCTCCTTTTTAGCTCTTGAAAGGTTTCCTCCCACTTGGGGGTCCATTCAAATTTCTTATCTTTCTTGAGGAGTTCAGTTAGAGGCTTTGCAACTTTGAAGAAATTCTCAACGAAGCGAAGACAATAGCTTGCTGAGACAAGAAAACTCCTAACTTTCTTAACCGATTCAAGTGGATTCCAATCAAGGATTGCCTGAACTCTCTCGGGATTGACAGCAATGCCTTTGGAAAAAATCACGTGGCCTAGATAGGTCACTTCTGGTAGCCAGAATTCGCATTTGGAAAACTTAGCATAAAGGTGATGCTTCTGAAGTTTCATCAATACCATCCTAAGATGTTCTGCGTTCTCTTCTTCGTTCTTCGAGTAGATGGGAATGTCATGAAGATAAACTACAACAAATTTATCCAAGTACTCCATGAAGATCGAATTCATCATGCGCGAGAAAGTGGCAGGGGCATTGGTTAAACCGAAGGATATGACGGTGTACTCGTAAATACCATAGCGATTAGTGAAAGTCGTTTTAGGAATGTCCTCGTTTCTGATTTTGATTTGATGATAGCCTAATCTCAAATCCATCTTGGAGAAGACAGAGGATCCAGCAAGTTGATCATAAAGATCATTGATCCTGGGAAGTGGGTACTTGTTCTTTATCGTCACTACATTAAGAGGGCGATCTGTTCCATCTTTCTTCGTTACGAATAGAACAGGGCAACCCCATGGCGATGAGCTAGGGCGGATGAAGCCTTTTTCCAACACAAGTTCTAGTTGGATTTTAAGGTCAGATAACTCACGTGGGGCCATTTTTTATGGGCGTCTGGAAATTGGGGCGGTGCCTGGCATAAGATCTACATTGAATTCTACACATGTGTCGGGGGGCATGCCCGGTAGTTCTTCAGGAAAGACATCCGGGAAGTCACGAACCACCGAAATACCTTCAAGGTCGGGAAGAGGAAGCACATTCAAAGTTTGCATCTGGGTTCTAGAACTGGGTGAAACGTAGTCAATTGTCTGGCCTGGAGGATGGGTAAGTTTAACTGACTTGACTTTAGAATCAAGGACAACATTCTGCCTTGATAACCAATCCATACCAAGGATGACATGAATGTCTGAAGACTTGAGGGCTATAAGTGAAGTAAGGAATACTAAACCCTCAATTGCAATTTGATTACCATGGCTTACTCTATTAGTTTTCCATCTTGATCCTCGAGTTTGAATCATCATTGGAGTGGACATTTAAACCAAAGGAAAATCACGAATAAGTGCATAACTCTCCGACATAAATGAATGAAATGCTTTTGGATCGAAAAGAACGGAAGCAAAAACATAATTGACTGGGAGCGCACCAAGAATGATGTCAGAAGTGTCATCAGTTTCTTCAGCCGAGATATGGTTCACATGTCCACGAGTTGCGTGTAACAGCCCGGGATTTTCACCCAAATTAAAAATTTTGTTTGTTGCATTGATGTGATGGTTGCCTGTATTGTTTGCAGTGTTTGCTTTGCCAAATTATTAATCGGTGAATATTTCCCCCTATTTCTCGTATCGGATGCGTGAACGTACCCCTTCCACATGGCACACGACCTCGTTGCGGCACCGGGAAAGTCACCCGATCACCGTCGTAACCACTGGCACAAGACCAGCCTTCACCAACGGTGCAGAAAAAACCCATTTATATTCAAATGGGTTATTTTATTGGGAGGTGTTAGACGTTCTCTTTTGGAGTCAAAGATTGTTGACGATGTCAGTTCGTTGCTTTGAGGCGGTGTTTTGAATTTCGTGTGGTTCCGGCTTCGTTTGATAGGTAAACGATCGGAGGTGCCAGGCATAGTAGCCAGTATAACTCCAGTGGCTTATTTAAAAATATTGCGTGCGCTGATAGCTGGACCACTGGATTCTCCTCTTATCTTCGGATTCTAGCCACCCAAAAAATCGGACCCAAAACGGGCCATTTTGTGGCCCAAAACAACCCTAAACAGCCACATGCTATAAATAGTAGGTGCTGCCTACCAAATATGGACAAAACCTAGCCCCTACCTACCTCAGAATCCACACCAGCGCAACCCACCGCAGCCACTTGCCTCCACCAGCTTCCCCCACGCCAGATCCAGCCAATATAATTCGATCCGTTCGATCTGGATCGGACGGCCCTAAGCGCGCCACGTCACCAGATTCCCCTGCCTGAGCTCCTCCCGTGGAGGCTCTCCTCCACGTCCGAACGCTACCTCGCCGCTGGCCATCACCGATTGTCGCGCCACTGGCCGCACGCCCGCAGCCGCCGCCCAGTGGGCTCCTTCCTCCCTCGCGCCCTCTCCTTCCCTCTCCTCCTCTCACCGTCATTCTCCCTCTCATCGCAGCGCCATAGCCATGGGAGCGGCCGCCATGACCAGGACCTCGAGGAGGATGTCGCCGCCACCCCATGGGACCAACCGGCGATGGGATCCGGTACATCCGACGCCGCCGCCACCATCCCACCTGCTTCCGCTGCTGCCTGTGTCGCGCCGCCGTTCGCCGGACGCCGCCTCCAGGCCGGTCGCCACCGTGTTCCTGATCGGTATCGAGACAGGGGCGAGTAGGAAAGCGTCGCCGCCGCTAGGGGGCCAGCGCACCTCAGCGGCCAGCAGCCTCCTCCCATGCGGCCCGTCATCGCCCTCAGCCTGCACCGCGCCTCTTCCCTGGGCGAGGTTTCGCTACCCCTCGCCCACCCCGAGCTGGGCCTCAACCCACGAGGTGAGAAGCCCCATCCCTTTTTTGTTTCTTTTCCTTTCTTTTTCTTTTTCCATGCGCTGTTGGGCCTAGCCCATTGCTATTTAGCGCCTATGAGCGGTAGATAGTATAGCTGCGCCTGGTTCTGTTTAGTCCATTAGCCTCTGTTTCGGCCCAGTAGCCCTTTTTATGTTTTTTTTTCGTTAGATTAAATGGCAGGTTGTATTATTATTTTGCGATGGCGATATCTTGTAAACGATAGCTCGAATCGCGACGTTTTATACATGAATCTTGCTTAGTTTTTCATGTAGATTAATAAAATGTGCTCCTTTGCCATGTTTGAGCTTGTCTACATGTTGTTTAACTACTATTTACATCACATGCCACTGTAAATATAATCTTTCATAACTTTTTAACCGTTGCTCCGATAAAAATGTTCTTTATATGTAACTTGACTATAATTTCGTGTAGGTTGTGAATATGCTGCTCTTGCTTGCTAATAAAAATAATAAAATATTATTTAGGGAAGAACAGTACCAAATGCAATAAATATTGTGGGGTCCGTAATAGTTGCCATGTATAGGTTTTACCCCCACTTAAAGTGACTAGATTAGATAGTTTATTTATACTTCACCTCTTGCCATGTTTGTGTGATATGCCATCCTTGAGTGAGATTCCATGTTAACAACCTTTTCTCATGTTGTGCAGCTAAACAACTTGAACCATTCTAAATGTGCGGTATCGTCGTCTGTGATGAGTACTCCACTTAACCTGTTAGTAACCGCTCTCGACGATAGATGCGATACTATAGTCGTTGTCTCGTGTCGCCTTCTTGTTGATGCTTGCTCGTGATTGCTTCGTAGTAATAGATGCTTGCTCGTCGACTGCTTTTCCAGTGTTTCCCTCTTGTGCTTCCGTGGGTACCTCTCGGAGACGATGCGAGCTTGCGATCGACTACACCTTCGGTTTCGTCGTCTCATCAGGTAAGGGGGAGCATATATCATGCTTACAACTTTCAGCTCACTCGCGCGTAGGTGTAGGATAGAACGATTGCTTGATCCTAAAACTTCATATTCATGCCTCTCAAAGAAACCCAAACAGCCATGTCCTCCACATCCCAGCAAACCTTGTTCGGCTATGTTACTATTGTTCTCTGCTCAGCCACTGCTTAGTATGCATGCTAGGATGTTATCAACTGTTACCTCCTGTTACTCCTTGGATTGGGCTATCACATTATTATATTGTTTTGGATGATATGATTATTATAATGTTGACTATATTCGACGAAGGATGGAATGTCTAGGCTATCCCGCCCCGACACTTTGTTCCATTAGAGTCACCTAGGACCCGAGTTCCGGGTATTGTGTCTCTTGACGAGCGTGCCTATTGATACGTCCAAAACGTATCTATAATTTCTGCTTCCTCCATGCCTCTTTTGTGTGATATTTCTATGATATTGATGAACTTCCATACACTTTTGATCATATTTGGACAAACCTATTAACTCAGTGCACCCTAGTGCCAGTTCCTGTTTTCTGCTGTTTTTCTATATAAAAAGTGCTCCAAAAATTCAGGAAAAATCCAATAAAAAATCAGCGTAGAAGAAGCTTCGGGAATCACCAAGGGGGGCCAGAGGGGACCCACCAGGGCCCCAGACGCCCTCCCGGCGCGCCTCAGGGTGGGGCCACGCCAGGGGGCCACCTGGACCCCTGGTGGACCCCCTGGATGCCGCCCTTCGCCAATATATTCCTCGTGACGAGAAACCCCCGTGACGGGGAACCCTTTTTCGCGATCTCTCCTCTGTTTCGCCGCCGCCGCGCTTCCAAGATCGGGAGCACCAGAAGACCTCTTCCCGGCACCATGCCGGAGGGAGGAACCACCTCCGGGAGCTTCTCCACCACCATGGATGCTTCCCGGATGAACCGGGAGTATTCGACCTTGGACTATGGGTCTATGATCAATAGCTATGTGATGTTCTCCTCCCCTCTTTGTTCTTCATGGATTAGACCTCGTGAGCTGCCCTACATGATCGAGGAACTTATGTAATATTTCTGCTGTTGCTATGCTGAGTTTGCTGGGATCCGATGGATTATGAGATTATGTTTAGATTTTGTTTGAGTAATATATTTGATTCTCCCCTTTTATATTTATGTTCTTGAGTAATTCTTGCATGTTCTCCGTTGCTATTTATGTCTTTGGACAAGTAGTAGATTGTGACTCCAAGAGGGAGTGTTATGCATGCTTGTGGGTTCATGCCCCCTGATGACTAGCTTGAGTGACAAAAACATGAGTCTAGGGGATGTGTTGTTGCCACAAGGGGGAAAACAACGGTGCTTGTACTTGCAGGTGCAAGGATTGTTTACTTTACGCAAAGTTCTTTAATGCAGTTGTCCATTGCTTTGAGTTTACACTTTGGGTGGGATTCGCAACTTAATACCAGCGAGATTTTCTGGATAGATATCTCAAGGTGGATGATTAGTAGGTAGATACAGATGGATTTCGGTCTACTTTCCTTGGCGTACCGCCCATGCTTTTGAGCCTCTTCCTTTCTTTATAGCATAATTAGCATTGGTTTGCGCACATAATCCTGTCAATTGCCCAGCTGTAATTTTTTTACCTCGCATGGCTATTTTATCGTCTTTTGGGAGAGAGACATCACTAGTGAACATCATAGGACCCTGGCCCATATTTCCAACATTGTTTACACTATCAATTTACTTTCAATATTTACTTTTCCGTTGCTATCACTATCATTATTATCCCGTGCGTTTTATCCTTTGTAAACAACAAGGCCGGAGGAATTGACAACTCCTCTGTACTCGTTGGGAAGCAAAGTTATTTGCTTTGTGTGCAGGTCCAGGAGAAGCAAGTGATTATCTTCAAACGGCGCATCACTTGTCGAACCACCTACTTATCGTTGATGTAGTCCTATTGGTTCGACACTTAAACCTTAGCATCTTCGCTAAGGGAAACTTGCTGCTCTCTACATCTCAACCTTCCACTTTGGGTAACCAACGAGGGGGCGAGAAATTGTACCATCACCTATCCGCGTGTGGGATTTTATGGGGTCCTCTGTTCTTACCTACCTAGCTTCAAACATTTTTAGTGGTGGCCTATGCCGAGTTACCATTTGAACACGTGTGTGTGTATGTCGGGTCGCTTGTCGGGGGGATGGATCAAGCCCATAGACCCGGCATTAGGAACCTCTGGGCTGGCTTATATATGAAGGCCCACAAATAAGACCCGACCAGGAGTCTGACGTGCCAAGCGTGAAGATTGAAGCCCTAGAAGGAATTCGACTTACCTTGTATAGAACATAGAAAACTTGTGAAGTAGAATAGAACTCCACATCGTATAGGAGTCGGACTCTAGAAATCCCGGTACCCGGAATCTTTATAAGCCGAGGACCACAGGATCCAGAGCCAGAACTTAGATCAAGCCAGGTTTATACAACTCGCTCGACAGCCTAGATCTCCATGAGACTAAGCCGGCGAAACATCACCACTGTAATCGATAAGATCGTCTCTTCCTATTGAGGAGTCGATCCCCATATAGTCATAAAACAGGAGTAGGTCTTTACCGCACCGTCGGGGCCGAACCTGGGTAACTCACCGAGTCCTGTGCACATGTCGACTCTCTCTTTGCATTCGCCTCGCAGCAAAGGTCCCAAGATAAGTCCGACTATACGGACATCTGTCGTGACTTTCCCTCGATAGTTGGCGCCCACCGTGGGGCCTGCGCTCGCAGGTGTTGAGATTCTAAGGGAAGCTCTGCAAAGCATGGAAGGATTCATGACCGGGCGAATCACCAGAAGCCGGCGCGGAAAACTCTGCATCGACGACTCAACTTGGGGGCCTGATGCCGATTCCGTCAAATCCGGTTATCGGGTTCTGATCGGAGCTATTCACATCTTCATCGGGAGGATGGACGGATCTGAGCCAGAGCCAGATCCCGAAGTCCCCCTGGAAACCTCGAGTCGATGACATGCCGGCTCAAGGCACACCTTTGTTGGGTTCTTCACTGGATCTCCGGAGCCGGCGTGCTCTGTCGAGCCTCTAACACCCAACACCACGGGAGAAGCATCTGATGCTGACTCACACCCCAGTGAAACAAGCTACTCAAATACCGTATCCATCCGATCCGCAGGGAGTAACACACTCGGCACGGGAACAGCCGAATAAAATCCCGACTTTCCACAGTACGAGTCGCCATATTGCGTGACAGTGTTCATGGAAGGCACCGAAGAGAAGGGAAACCAGCCGGCTCAAGGTGCAGCGCATAACCAAAACGTGGAGAAGACTCACACCACGGCCCCTAACCCAGATAGGGAACATCCAGAAGTTCTTAAGGGAGCAGAAGCCCTTTCAGATGCACTAAACGCGTTGGATGAAGCCTTAGCTGCGCCAATAACACCTAAGAACCAGCAAGCTTGGAGGACCAAGGTTAATGGACTCAAGGCCCAAGTGATGACCATCCGAAGGGAAATTAACTTCCAGAACACCGAGATGGTGGAGATAGAAACGCAACTCGCCCGAGAATCCCGGCGCTTGCGACATGAGTCAGAACTGATAGAAGCAAGGAGATTGAGTCTCGCCAACACACGCCCTGCAGGGCCCACGAGCCGGATCCCAGCTGACCTCCCGGCTCGGAGCCTATTCCAGGACGCAAATGAGCCGAATCATCCAGGGTACACACCACCAAGGCAACATGTCCCCTCGCCGCGGCAGGAACGGTTCCATACACCCCCAGATCACTACAATAACCCCATGTCCAACGTAGTGGCAGCGACACGGTACCTCGCTAGCGTGCCGGTGCATGGAGACACCCCGGTAGACCAGGCAACTCGAGGGGCGATTGATCTGCTCAAAACCGCAATCACACAGCAAGCACAGTACTCACAGGGATTTCAATACCTACACGAAACCCCATATCGCAGTGTGAGCCGGCAAGCGGACTCACCAGCACCAGCCGGCTCGAGCAGTCATCGCCAGCGCCACGCCCCGCCGCCAGACCCGCCGGGGGCAATAAGGATCCAAGATATACCATCTAACCTCTACCCCGAACACCGGATAGAGAAGATGGTTCAGCTTCCACCCCAAGACCAAAACGCTGAGTTCATCAGCAGATCCGTGGGCAATCGATGCGTGGTGCCGGCTCTTCGTAATACACGCCTGCCATCAGACTTCAAAGGCCCACGGAAGATTGCAAATTATACAGCTGACACGGACCCGGCAGCTTGGATCGAAAGTTATGATCTAGCCATGGACATGCTGCAAGCCAGCGAAGGAGTGTGTGCGCGTTACCTCACAATGATGTTGGAAGGGCCGGCTCGCACATGGTTCAAAAATCTCCCAGAGAATTCCGTCACCTCCTGGACAGATCTCAGGGAAAAATTCATCCAGAACTTCGAAGGCACATGTCGGCGAGCCACCACGATCGTCGACTTGGAGCATTGTGTCCAAAAGGAAGGAGAGTCGACCCTGAGCTTGGCGTGACGGGTTGTAGAAATAATCCACTCTTCGGACACTATCACAGCCCAAACAGCCGTCATCGTCTTGGAGAGGAACTGCAAGTTCGAGCCCCTGGTCCACAAACTTGGCCGACTCAAGAGGACAGTCAAGGATATAGGATAGCTCATGAACGCAGTCATGAAATACGCCGAGTCTGAAAAAACCAAGGATGTTGAACCTCAGCAGGACAAACCCGGCCAGAACAAGAATGGTGGAAAAACATCGCAAAATCAGAATCAGCAAACCAAGCGACGGCTTGACCAGAATACTTCTGACTTAGTAGCCAACACAAATGTCGGCTCCCAAAGATAGAAGCAGGGGGCCAACAACTACCGCAAGCCGGAAGGAAACTTTCGCCCGAGCAAATATGAAGCAGCTATGAAGGGTCCTTTCCCAACCCATAGTAAACCTGGCCGCCCAGCCAATCGCACTTGGGAAGATTGCTTCTTCATGAAGGAATTTGCACGACGTGGAAATCAGGGACCTCCCAGGTCAGGTGGGAAAGCAGGCCAGGGCGGCAACAGCCAGAATCCTGGCCACCAAGGAGTCGGCGCAATGCCTCAACACCAAGGACCCGGAGGAGGAGCCCAGCAAAATCAGTCTGGGCTTGCTGGATTCCAAGCAAACCCGAAGCAACTCCACGACCGTGCAGCATATCACGTCTTCACCACCAGCAGTTGTAGAAGGGATAGGAAGCTGCAACAGAGAGCCGCTATGGCCGTAACCACAGTGCCGTCCTGGCCTAGATGGCTCAATTGGTCAGAACAACCAATCACTTGGACAAGAGATGATCACCCCCAGTGGTATATTTGCGTGTGTGTGCCTTGACTGCTTCTTCTTCGTCGGGATGCAAAGATGATCACCCCCCAGTGGTAAAAACAAAGGGGCCCTGGCTGTAGTTTCTCCACAAATTGGAGGATACACACTTGACAAAGTGCCCATGGATGGAGGAAGCAGCATCAACATCCTCTATTACGAAACCTTTCGCAGGATGGGGTTGACCCAAAAACAGCTGCCACCCTCCAACACCGTTTTCCATGGAATAGTCCCAGGCAAGTCGGCACGCCCGATAGGCAAAATCTACCTGGAGACAGCTTTTGGAAACACTGAGAATTTCCGCTCCGAGCTCATACCCTTTGAAGTGGTAACACTCGAGAGTCCATATCACGCCATTTTGGGCAGACCGGCTTATGCCAAATTCATGGCTCGTCCATGTTACGTCTACCTAAAACTGAAAATATCGGGTCCCAATGGCCCAATCACTGTCGATGGAAGCCGGTCCAGGGAAGTGGAATGTGACGAACAACACGTCAAGTTTGCCGAGTCGACGCGCGCCAAAGAGGACTTGTCAGCATACCAAGAAAAGTTAGACCCGGCAGATCCCACAATCCTGAAGATACCGACTCCCGAAAACAACCCCAAATTTCAACTGGCTCAGGATACGAAGAAAGTCGACTTTGCCCCTGGTGACTCCTCTTAGGAGTTCATCATCGGGACAGAGCTATCTGATAAATAGGAAAGTGCGCTCATCGAGTTCCTCCGTGAGAATCGGGACGTCTTCGCCTGGAAACCCTCTGATATGCCAGGCGTCCCGAGGGAACTCGTTGAGCACCACCTAAATATAGATTCAAAACTGAAGCCGGTCAAGAAATTCCTTCGTTGCTTCAATGACGAAAGAAGAAACACTATTGGGGAAGAGATAGCCCGACTCCTCGCCGCCAGGTTTATCATGGAAATCTTTTATCCAGAATGGCTCACAAACCGGGTCCTTGTTTTGAAAAAGAACGGGACCTGGCGCATGTGCATTGATTATACAGATCTAAACAAGGCCTCACCGAAGGATCCCTTCGCACTGCCTCGTATCGACCAGATCATAGACTCGACTGCGGGATGTGAGCTCCTATGTTTCCTTGACGCCTATTGTGGCTATCACCAGATCAAGATGGCCCTTGAGGACCAAGATAAAACGGCTTTCATCACTCCTTTCGGGATCTACTGTTACACTTCCATGCCCTTCGGCCTTAAGAATGCGGGAGCCACATATCAGCGAACAATGCAGAGTTGCCTCAAAGAGCAGATTGGGCGCATTGTGCATGCTTATGTAGATGATATAGTGATCAAGTCCCAGTTGGCCGACTCACTCATCAGTGACTTGACAGAAACCTTCAAAAATCTGCGCAAGTACCAGATGAAGTTAAACCCGGACAAATGCACCTTTGGGGTACCTGTAGGTAAACTCCTTGGATACATAGTATCAGAGAGAGGTATCGAGGCAAACCCAAAGAAAATCAACGCTGTCATGAATCTTCAGAAGCCGGCCTCAATAAAGGGAGTTCAATGACTCACAGGGTGTGTAGCCGCTCTGAGCCGGTTCATAAGCCGACATGGTGAAAAGGCGATCCCCCTAATCGACTCCTGAGGAAATCAGAAACGTTTGTCTGGGACGACGAAGCTGATCAGGCCCTGGAATCACTAAAGAAACAACTATCCCAGGCTCCAATACTGGCAGCACCCAAACCTAAAGAACCTATGTTACTATACATCGCAGCCAACAATCGACCGGTCCGTGCTGTGGTTGTTGTCAAACGTATGGAAGCTGGCAAGGGGCACCCTCTGCAATGACCAGTTTATTACGTCAGTGAGCTTCTGACTTTATCAAAGCAACGCTATCCTTACTGGCAGAAATTGGTTCTTGGTGTATTTATGGCAAGTCGTAAACTTAAACACTACTTCCAGGAGCACCCCATAACTGTGGTCAGCTCAGCACCACATGCAGATATCATCCAAAACCGGGAAGCAACGGGAAGGATTGCAAAATGGGCTATAGAATTGGGGGCTTACGACATCAAATACAAACCAGGAACGACCATCAAGTCCCAGGCGCTAACCGACTTCATCAATGATTGGACAGAAATCCAAATGCCATCGGAGAAGACGGTCACCAAGTATTGGACGATGCACTTCGACGGAAGACGGCAGCTCCAAGGGTCAGGAGCCGGCGTGGTTCTTACCTCACCTAAAGGGGAGAAATTCTTCTATGTTCTTCAGCTGCAGTTCACCTGCACCAATAACGCAGCAGAATATGAAGCCTTGCTCCATGAACTTCGGTTGGCTCGAGAGATGAACATAAATTGATTCTAGTGATATGGCGACTCTGATCTCGTTTCTCAACAAGTGTAAGGAACGTGGGACTCCAAAAATCCAATAATGGCAGCTTATCGACGAGAGGTGAAAAGACAAGCCGGATTTTTTGTTGGATACCAAGTGGATCACGTGGACCGCAAGGAAAACGAAGCCGCAGATGCTCTCTCCCGAATCGGCTCTCAACGAAAGCCGGTCCCTCCAAACGTATTCCTGGATGTCCTAACAAACCCGTCCGTGCAACCACCAATAGAGCAAGACATAGTAGAGCCAGATGTAGAACCGGCTTTGGTTGCTGCAATTCATGCTACGCCCTCTTGGGTTGAACCTTACTTGGATTACAAGACCCGAGGAATACTTCCTCAAGATGAGATGTTGGCCAGACAGATAGTCAGAAGAAGCCAATCCTTTGTACTCATCAATGGTGAGTTACATCGATGAAGTGCCGCAGATGTTTTTCAGAGATGTGTCTCACCAGAAGAAGGTAGAGCCATCCTCAACGAAATAAACTCCGGAGATTGCCGACACCATGCCGGATCTCGTTCGCTTGTAGCTAAAGACTTTCGACACGCTTTCTACTGTCTTACAGCTCATGCGGACGCAGAGGACATAGTCAAGAAATGTGATGGATGCCAGCGCTATGCAAAACAAGCTCACGTGCCGGTTCAAGAACTCAGGATGATACCCATCACTTGGCCCTTTGCGGTATGGGGACTTGACATGGTGGAGCCTTTCAAAAGGTCAGCCAACAAAAATAACCATGTACTAGTGGCAGTAGACAAATTCACCAAATGGGTGGAAGCAGAGCCAGTCAGCAAATGCGATGCTGCAACAACGCTGAAATTCATGAAAAAGATCATATACAAATACGGCTACCCCCACAGCATCATCACTGATAACGGTTCTAACCTATCAGAAGGGGTTATGCAACGATTCTGCCAAAACGAGCACATCCGGCTCGACCTTGCATCAGTGGCACACCCACAGTCCAACGGGCAAGACGAGAGAGCCAACCAAGAGTTGCTCCGAGGCATCAAACCCCGACTCGTTGTTCCTTTGAAAAGGACGCCGGGTTGCTGGGAAGAGGAACTACCCTCAGTATTATGGAGCATCCGGACGACTCCCAACAGGTCGACAGGCTATACGCCCTTCTTCCTAGTTTATGGAGCAGAAGTCGTACTCCCAAGTGACATACATCACGACTCGCCTCGAGGCACTGCTTATGTGGAAACCGAAAATGAAAAAGCAAGACAAGACGCCTTAGATCTTCTCGATGAAAAACGAGATTTGGCTACAGCTCAGTCGGCTATCTACCAACAAGATCTTCGACGCTACCATAGCCGTCGCATTAAAAGTCGGACTTTACAGGAAGCTGATTTGGTGCTTCGACTCATACAGAAAAGAGATGGAATGCACAAGTTATCCTCTCCATGGGAGGGACCGTTTGTGGTCAGCAAGAACCTGTACAACTTATCCTACTACCTAGTGGATATACGAGAGAAAGCGGACACACGCACAAGCATGGAGGAGACTCCCAAGCCGTGGAACATTGCACAACTCCGTCCATATTACACTTGAGTAGAAACAGAAGCGTTACTGTACAAATTAACAAAGTTGACATATGTCGCACTGGCTTTCGCCACAATATACATATATATGCCGATATTAGTCGTGCCGGCTTTCGCCATGCAAATATACATAAGTCGACTCTTGTCGCGTTGGCTCTCGCCACATACAACTAAGTCAACTACAGTCGCAACGTCTACTGCCACACCAAACTCTACTTTAATTTTTTTGTTTTCATGGCATTTAAATTATGCATCATACATTGGCATACATTGAATTATTATCTCTCAGAGATCTGGGGGCTTGATCTACCCCTCTATTGGTACTGAGCATGTATATTGCTTATTAAGGGCAATCGGGGAATTCAATGACAAATCATTGACTCTTTATCCGAAAAATCGGCATATATATGTAAAAATAATTGTGTATAAGCTTATTCAGGGGCAGTAGGGGGGCTCGCTGTCACTCATCGACTCTTATCCGAAGAAATACCGGCATATACATGAATTGAAAAAACACGCCTTGGCCTGTATAGCTTATGCTCATACGATCTAAAAACGCGAAACCCGGCTAGAAACTTTCAAAAAGAAGTTTTAATGCAAATGGAAAAACACTGATCAATGTGAGACAGCATACAGAGGAGTTCCGACTCATGGATAACCCAAAATTCTTCTCAACAAAGAGAAGATGAGGAAAAGATGAATCCAGAGTCGACTTCTATATGAGCCTTTATATTCCTCTGCATACATTTAGAATCATCACATATTCTTTTCCCATATAAACATATCACATTAACCCATATGAATCGGCATGGCTCAAAAAGATTCCCATATCGACTCATGGGAAATACACATATTTTGCATTTTCTGCATATATAAAGCCGACTTCGGTCGCGATGGCTATCGCCATATATAAAGTCGACTTTGGTCGCAACGGCTATTGCCATATGTAGAGTCGACTTCGGTCGCGACGGCTTTTTCCATACATATACATATCAATATTTGTCAAGCCGGCTCTCGCCGCCTTATTTACTGGGAATAAAACTCATCATGTCATATTTCTATGACTTGACAGATTCAAAGATAAACCTATTTGGCTCGGCATTCCACACAGATGCACATACCGACTCATGAGGACTACACTTCAAAGTTCCTTCTAAAAAACAGACTCGGTGCATCACCCAGCTGAATATACCGACTCTTGGGGAGTAAAAACTTCAAAAGATATGCAAGAAAATTGTAAGTCCCAGGTTGTTGCAGACTAGACAACCCGACACTTGGGGGCTACACTACTTTGAAGCAAGTTTCATAAGCACAAAATCCTTTTTGATGACCCGGTACGACATATAAATATGACCATACCATCTCATGGGGGCTACAAGTCGATCTATCCTATGAGTCGATTAGCGGATACTATATTATTCTTAATCGACTCAGGGGGGCTACAGATATATATACTATCATAAGTGGTCGGCTCCCATAAACTCCAAGAAAACATTTCAAGTCAGGAATAAAAACCGACTCGTAAAATCATGGACTCAGCAAAAGTTCATAGATTTCATTCATAAAAACCAGCTGGATTCTTACATCAAAGGAAGCAACCTTACAAGTAAAAGCCAGACTCAGCAAACTACTACTGAAAAAGAACCTATAGCTTCAAGCATCTTCTTCAGAGTCGGCCTCATCTTCTGTTGAAACATCTTCTTCACTAAGGAGCTCTTCATCACTAGAGCTCTCCACACAACAGCAGGCTCGGTCTCCATCCGAGTCAAAGATCCTAGCTGACAAAGTGTCTACACCATCAAACTTGAATATAATGGTATCTCCTCGAGAAATATTCCTGGAGCGAAGAAAAGTTTTCCAACCTTTCTCAAAAAACACGGTGCCTTGGTTAGAAAAGTTAACTTTCACCCAGACAGGCCCATGAAGACATCCCTCAGATTGGAGCCAAAGACCCGAAGGCGATGAGTCAAACACAAGTTGTGAAAAAGATTCAGGAAGTTTGATCCAACGACGGATTGTCCGGATATGAACCAAAAATTCATTCCTCTCAGGAGAAGAAGGGGGAGATACAGAAGGAGAGGCAGCACGAGCACTTCTTCCCCTACCTCTGCCACGGCCATGACCACGGCCACGGCCACGACCACGACCTCGGCTGCAACCTCGGGTACTTGCACGAGGATCAGACTCATTGGAGGCCAAAGTAGAGGAGGTCTCTAGCTTAGGAGCCATGGAGAAGGCGGGAAGGGGAAGAGAAGAATGGGATGTGCTTGAAAGATAAAGCTATCCAAGGGCTATTTATAACAGATTCACGAAGAGGGTCCATTAATGCCACGATTAACGAGGAGTAACTACCCATGGTAGATGGCATTTATGAAAGGACTCCTCGATTCCCACTACAAACATCAATGCCTTTAAACCGGCATTTTTTTGGCAACGTGATCATAAAAATAAAATCGAATCTTTGTCCAAAGGGTCGAAAGAGAAATCTTCAAATGAAAGGAAACAGGAAATTAAAAAGAGTTAGGCGTCGACTTCAAGTAAAACATCAGATAATGACTGATGTGACGAAGAATCGACACTCTGAAGATCAAGGAATCAAAGAAGGATTGAAAAGAGATGACTCCGACTCCCAATTAATGCTAATCTTAAGAGTCGGCCATTGATCCATGAATAATCGGAGAAAATGAAGAAAGAAGATTGTTGTGAAGACTAAAGCATCACAACAATCCTGGGGGCTAATGTCGGGGGATGGATCAAGCCCATAGACCCGGCATTAGGAATCTCTGGGCCGGCTTATATATGAAGGCCCACAAAGAAGACCCGGCCAGGATTCTAACGTGCCAAGCATGAATATTGATGCCCCAGAAGTAATTCGACTTACCTTGTATAACACATAGAAAACTTGTAAAGTAGAATAGAACTCCACATCGTATAGGACTCGGACTCTAGGAATCCTGGGACCCAGCATCTTTATAAGCCGAGGACCACGGGAGCCAGAGCCAGAACTTAGATCAAGCCAGGTTTAGACAACTCGCTCGAGAGACTAGATCTCCATGAGACTAAGCCGGCGAAACATCACCACTGTAATCGATACGATCGGCTCTTCCTATTGAGGAGTCGATCCCCATATAGTCATAAAGCAGGAGTAGGTCTTTACCGCACCGTCGGGGCCGAACCTGGGTAACTCGCCGAGTCCTGTGCACATCTCGACTCTCTCTTTGAATTCGCCTCGCAGCAAAGGTCCCATGATAAGTCCGACTCTACGGACATCTGCCGTGAATTCCTACGACATCGCTCCTAGGAGATATTCTTTAAAACAAACCGGGCCAGTGGGGCATGGTTTCCCTATTGGTCCAACCTGGCCGGCTGAGGACCCGGACTCATCTGAGAATTCACCGGTTATCCAAACCCGAGTCTTACGGTAGAGGTCGATTCGAGAGCGCGACCGGCTTTTGAGTCGGATGTCGACTCACCGGGGGCCACCCAGATTTGTGCGTTGTTTGTTAGAGGGACCTTTCGTTTCGGATCTCTCAGGACTAAATCATAAAATGGCTGCCTGTGATGGGTAGAAACTGAGAGAGATGGGCGTGCGTGCGGAGCCTTGTAATGGGCAGTTGGTACACCCCTGCAGGGATAAATATTTTCGAGAAGCCGTGTCCACGGTTATGGACGACTTGAGACCTACTCCTTGTTCATAGACAACAACAACTGAGATAATATTAATAATTTGATCAACGTGTGTGTCCCTTGACTGCTTCTTCTTCGTCGGGATGCGAATAGGAGGACAAGGATAGGATAGGTGTTATGCTTGCGTAAGTAGTTGATAGCAAGACTTGTTGGATGCGATTCCTCCTCGAGTGCTTGGTTCTCATCTTACTCTAAAAATAGATCGTTAGCCACTCATATATTTCTAGTGTGACTGCAACCTCACCACTACCCCCATCTTACCCGTGAGAAGTTACTTACAAGAATTTGATATAGCTCACCTCTTCTTTTCTCTTTTATGCATGTTATTGATACGTCCAAAATGTATCTATAATTTCTGCTTGCTCCATGCCACTTTTGTGTGATATTTCTATGATATTGATGAACTTCCATACACTTTTGATCATATTTGGACTAACCTATTAACTCAGTGCACCCCAGTGCGAGTTCCTGTTTTCTGCTGTTTTTCTATTTCAGATTTCACCCATATAAAAAGTGCTCCAATAATTCATCAAAAATCCAATAAAAAATCAGTGTAGAAGAAGCTTCGGGAATCACCGAGGGGGGCCAGAGAGGACCCACCAGAGCCCCAGGGTGGGGCCGCGCCAGGGGGCCGTCTGGATCCATGGTGGACCCACTGGTTGCCCCCCATCACCTATATATTCCTCGTGACGAGAAACCCCCGTGACGGTAACCCTTTTTCGCGATCTCTCCTTTGTTCCGCCGCCTCCGTGCTTCCAAGATCGGGAGCACCATAAGACCTCTTCCCGGCACCCTGCCGGAGGGAGGAATGACCTCCGGGAGCTTCTCCGCCACCATGGATGCTTCCCGGATGAACCGTGAGTAGTCCACCTTGGACCATGGGTCTATGATCAGTAGCTATGTGATGTTCTCCTCCCCTCTTCGTTCTTCATCGATTACACCTCGTGAGCTGCCCTACATGATCGAGGCACTTATGTAATATTTCTGTTGTTGCTATGCTGAGTTTGCTGGGATCCGATGGATTATGAGATTATGTTCAGATTGTGTTTGAGTAATATATTTGATTCTCGTCTTTTATATTTATGTTCTGGAGTAATTATTGCATGTTCTCCGTTGCTGTTTATTTCTTTGGCAAAGTAGTAGATTGTTACTCCAAGAGGGAGCGTTATGCATGATTGTGGGTTCATGCCCCCTGATGACTAGCTTGAGTGACATAAACATGAGTCTAGGGGATGTGCTATTGCCACAAGGGGGAAAACAACGGTCCTTGTAGTTGCGGGTGCAAGGATTGTTTACTTTACGCAAAGTTCTTTAATGCAGTTGTCCGTTGCTTTGAGTTTACACTTTGGGTGGGATTCGCAACTTAATACCAGCAAGATGTTCTGGATAGATATCTCAAGGTGGATGATTAGTAGGTAGATGCAGATGGATTTAGGTCTACTTGCCTTGACGTACCGCCCATGCTTTTGAGCCTCTTCCTTTCTTTATAGCATAATTAGCATTGGTTTGCGCACATAATCCTGTCAATTGCTCAGCTGTAATTTGTTTACCTCACATGGCTATTTTATCGTCTTTTGGGAGAGAGACATCACTAGTGAACATCATATGACCCCGGTCCATATTTCCAACACTGTTTACACTATCAATTTACTTTCAGTATTTACTTTTCCGTGGCTATCACTATCATTATTATCCCGTGCATTTTATCCTTTGTAAACAACAAGGCCGGAGGAATTGACAACTCCTCTATACTCGTTGGGTAGCAAAGTTATTTGCTGTGTGTGCATGTCCAGGAGAAGCAAGTGATTATCTTCAAACGGCGCATCACATGCTGAACCACCTACTTATCGCTGCTGGAGTCCTATTGGTTCGACATTTAAACCTTAGCATCTTCGCTAAGGGAAACTTGTTGTTGTCTACATCTCAACCTTCCACTTTGGGTAACCAACGAGGGGGCGAGAAATCGTACCATCAAAAGAAATTTCTGGCGCCGTTGCCGGGGACTCCACTCTTCAAGATAGGGGAGTTGCACACTATCTTTTATCTTTGATTTTTAGTCTTGTTTGTTTACCTTTCAGTTTTTTCTTTATTGTCTTTTAACAAAAATCAAAAAAAAAGTTATCTTGCTTGCTGCTACTATGGGTTCCTCTCAGAACACCAAGTTGTGTGACTTCCCTAGTCACAACCACAGTGGCTTTATCTGCACTCCTATTGCAACACCTGCTACTTCAGCACCTTCTTATGAGATTAAACCTGCTTTGCTGAACCTTGTTATGAAAGATCAATTCTCCGGTGCTAGAGATGATGTTGCTTTGCACTTAAATAATTTTATTGAGCTTTGTGATATGCAAAAGTACAAAGAAGTAGATGGTGATATTGTTAAGCTTAAGATTTTTCCTTTCTCCTTGAGGGATGAAGCTAAAATTTGGTTTCAATCCTTGCCTAAGAATAGCATAGACTCTTGGGACAAGTGCAAGGATGCTTTTATTGGGAAGTACTACCCCCTGCTAAGATTATCCAATTGAGGAGTTATATTATGAATTTTAAATAATTGGATAATGAACATGTTGCCCAATCTTGGGAACGCATGAAATCTCTTGTTAAGAATTGCCCTACGCATGGTTTGACTACTTGGATGGTTATCCAAACTTTTTATGCTGGCTTGAACTTTACCTCGCGGAACCTGCTGGATTCGGCCGCGGGAGGAACCTTTATGTCAACTACACTTGGTGCTGCCACAAAACTTCTCGATGAGATGATGACCAACTATTCCCAATGGCACACCGAAAGAGCTCCAACAGGTAGGAAGGTAAACTCTGTCAAGGAGATCTCCTCCCTAAATGAAAAAGTTGACTTGCTTATGTCTCTACTTATCAAGCAATCTCATATTGATCCTCATGATGCTCCCTTTAAATTCTTTGATTGCTCAAGATCAAGTAGATGTGAACTTTATCTCTAGAAACAACTTCAATAATAATTCTTTTAGGAGTAATTTTGGTAGAAATCCTAGACCGTTCCCCTCCAACAACTATGGGAACAACAACACTTATCCTAGCACCAAAAACTCCACTTATGAATTGGAGAGTATGCTTAAAGACTTTATCACTACCCAAAAAGCCTTCAACAAGAGTGTAGAGGAAAAACTAGACAAATTAGATAACCTCTCGTTGAAGGTAGACAATTTAGCCCATGAAGTAGAATTTCTTAAAATTAGAACTTCTCCCCTTGAGGATAGGAAGGTCACTCCTATGAATGCTATCCAAATGCAAATTAATGAAAACATTAGGATGATGGCTATACACAAAGAGAGATGGGCTAGAGAAAAGGAGGAAGAAGATAGAATTAAGAGCCTTCCTACACACCGTACCATTGCTACTATCCAAGTGGTTGAGGATATCCAAACTCTTAGCACCCAATGCACCCCTAGTCCCATAGGACCTATTAATGGTGATGCTATGACCTCAACCGTAGAAGAAGAAATTCCTATGACTATAGAAGATACCAAAAAAGTGAGCCTAAAGGACACCACTACCACTTACTTGATAGTAGTGACCTTGATTTTGATAATTGCACCCTTTCTGAAGTTATTCGTTTCCTTCACAAGATGTCT
Source organism: Bromus sterilis (assembly GCA_950022295.1). NCBI lineage: Eukaryota > Viridiplantae > Streptophyta > Magnoliopsida > Poales > Poaceae > Bromus > Bromus sterilis. The sequence continues at coordinate 135,372,368 of OX465597.1, forward strand.
AGAGACCCCCACACTAGCACACTTAATCTTACCTTCACTGAGCATATCACTAATGCTCTCATTAAAGCTAGGGAGGAGAAGCTTAGGGTAGAAGCCTCCATACCTAGGAAGGTAGAAGATGGTTGGGATCCTATGATTGAAATTAAGTTGAATAACCTTTCTAGCTATGCTTTATGTGATGTTGGAGCTAGTACCTCCGTTATGCCCAAAAGAATGTATGATATATTTGAATTGAAACCTTTTGATCCTTGTTCTTTTGGTGTTCGTCTTGTCGATTATTCCGTAAATAAACCATTGGGTAAGATCGACGATGTTCTTATCATTGTCAATGAAAATTATGTTCCCGTTGATTTTACTATTATTGACATTGAATGTGAACCTTCTTGTCCAATTATTTAGGGACGTCCTTTTCTTCGCACCGTGGGTGCTATTATTGATATGAAAGAAGGGATCATAAAATTCCAATTCCATCTCAAGAAAGGTATGGAACACTTCCGTAGGAAAAAGATTAAGTTGCCTTTTGAGTCCGTCACATGGGCTAGTTATTTTCTTGAAAAGACTTGGTCTATTTGCATTAAGCCTAGCTAATGGCTTTAAAGAAGCGCTTTTGGGAGGCAGCCCACAACGAATTTAGGATTTACCTTTTGTTTTTCTTCTGTTTTTAGTGGTCTTGATGATTTTTACTACTGTAGAAACATCATTGTATCTTTACTTTTTAAGCTTTGTGCCATTTATAGCCTCATATAAAAAGGGAAGTGAAAGTTGTGACATGCTGTCCAGAAAACAGATTCTGTCCTCGTGACTAGAAAAATCATGGAAAAATCCCAGTACATCTTTTATAGCTGAAATTCTTACACAGCGTGATCTATACAATTACGGAACTTACGTATGTTCTGAGTTTTTTTATTTGAGTTGCAGAAGTATCCCTAAAAAATTCTTTACTACTTGCTGGTCTGTTTTTCACAGATTCTGTCCTGTTTTGCCTTTTCTTCGTTTTGCAAACCTTAAGCTTGCTTTTTATTTTCAAAAACTTTTTGGAATTCTTGAGAAACAGTAGCTCTTCAAGAATATCCTTATTTCCAGTAAAGGAAAAATTATTCTATTATGGGTACTAACCTCGCTAATCAGATTATGATGAGTTATGTATGAAAGGAGTTTTCAAGTGTGCGAGGGAAGATGATGAAAGAAGATTCAGGAGTGTCAAGCGTTCAAGCTTGGGGATTCCCCCATGCATCCCCAAGAAATATTCAAGGAGACTCAAGCATCTAAGCTTGGGGATGCCCCCGTGCATCCCCTTCTTCATCAACAATTATCAGTTCGTCTCTCGTCTCACTATATTTTTATCACTTCATGCGTTATGTGCTATGCTTGGAGCGTCTCGCTCTTAGGTTTTATTTTTAGTTTTCTTTAGCTTTGCTTGCTGTTCATAACAAGTTAGAACCCATCTTTATTTGTGTGGGAGAGAAACACGCTCCACTTCCAAAATCGAGAACACAACATAGGAATTTTAATGCTTATCTTTGCTGTGTGTGTTCTTTATCTTTTTCATAGCTACTGTCATGTTTAGCTCTTAGTTTTCATGTTTATATTTTCAAAGAGCTTTTGTTTAGTTTGTTTCTGGAACTCTCTTGAGTTTTCATGTTTTTCTTGTTTAGAGAGTTTGCCAGTTGCACTGAGTTTTGTGTCTTGACTTGAAGTAGGTAATTGAGGTTGCTATTCTTTTGTAGTAGTAACTTGCAATAGTTTTGAGGTATTGTTTTGAGTAATGTTTGGACTTTTGGTGTCAAGAGCTTTATCCTATTAGTGATAGATGTCGTATTTTTGGAAATCCGTGTTTATTTTCAAAGCTTACAAAATTATTTGAGAACTTTAGCTACTAGATGGATCACTACTCTTCTGAGGGGTCGAATATTAGAGTACACTCACGTACCATGAGTCGAGGATGCGCAAGGATAACCAAACCCCCATACACTCCTCCTCGGGGTACTTGTCCCTTTGTGAAACCACTTTATCAGATTGAGAGTTACCGATAATAAGTGCATGAATTCTTCGGACTAATGTGAGTATTCGAAAGTTGACACTTCCACCTTCCCATATTTTTCTAGCCTCTCCTGTGCCGTGCATTGCTTTCTTCTCACTCCGAGAGTTGGCGTCCACCTTTGCCGGTACATCCAAACCCTTGGCATGATACGCTCTGTCATCATAAACCTCCTTATATCCTTCCTCAAAATAGCCACCATACCTACCTATCAAGGAATTTCCATAGCCTTTCCGAGATATATTGCCATGCAACATCCATCTTCTCATGACTTGATCTTCATGTCATACATGCTACTTGCTTGATCGATGAGCCTCATGCTAGTTGGGCCTTGCCCTAATCATTGCTACATGACGTGCTAGTATCATTGCATATCTTGCTACACTGGCAGAGGCATACATTTGCATACATCATGATAGTTACATCTTCTTTATGATTTGAGTACCTCGTAAAGTTTGAAAGATCTTCTATACTTTTTTGTAATATATAGAGTGTTGCCCCTAAAGTGAGGAAAAGATCCCAAAGTGGACAAATTAAAAGATCCCAAAAGAGTACAAATGAGAGAAATAGAAAGAGCCATTGAGGCCACCAAAAATACAAAAATATATAAAAATAGAAAAAGAAATAAAAAGAGAGAAGGGGGCACACTACTATTCCTTTTGAGAGATCCACACTCGTACTCCCTCTAATATCTTGTACTCCATAGAGATTATCATTCATGCATATAGCTATGTGGGGACCTTCACACTATAGAACTTGGCTTGTATATTCCAATGATGAGCCTCCTCAATTGAGCTCTAGGTCTTCTTGAGCAAGAAAGTTGGATGCACGCCCACTAGTTCCATTGGAGAGCTTACCTTAACTCATATGTGCATCCGTTGCATGGAAATCCCTACTCCTCACATCATATCTATCATTTGGCTTTCTCTCGCATATGATTGTCCTCATTGATTTGAGCCTTTCACGCACTTTTTGACTTCCTCCTCCACCATATTCTCTCTTTGCCATCCTAAGTGTCAACTTTCTTGCTTACGCTCATCCATTGCATGAGTGCTCAAAATGTCGAAAAGGAGTGGATCATTTTGACTTGTACCTGGCTAGTGTGAAACTTTAGTAGATTGAGTTCTCAAAACAAAAATACCTTTTCTCGTATATCCCTATCCCCTTGCACGCAAACACCATTTGAAAACATTCGAGTCACGGACAGCGAGAGCTCTTGCACCTTTATGTTCTTATGTTGCTTGTTTCAATGCTAAATATAGACTCTTGTCTGTTATGACTTGAATTGAATTACATGCCTTGATTGCTTTACTTAAAAGTTCTTATATGGTTGTTAGCATGTGACCACAGAAATTATTCTTTTATCATTTACCTACTCGAGCACGAGCATGAATTAAGCTTGGGGATGTTGATACGTCCAAAACGTATCTATAATTTCTGCTTGCTCCATGCCTCTTTTGTGTGATATTGCTATGATATTGATGAACTTCCATCCACTTTTGATCATATTTGGACTAACCTATTAACTCAGTGCACCCCAGTGCCAGTTCCTGTTTTCTGTTGTTTTTCTATTTCAGGTTTCCCCCATATAAAAAGTGCTCCAAAAATTCGGGAAAAATCCAATAAAAAATCAGCATAGAAGAAGCTTAGGGAATCACCGAGGGGGGGCCAGAGGGGACCCACCAGGGCCCCAGGCGCCCTCCCGGCGCGCCCCAGGGTGGGGCCGCGGTAGGGGGCAACCTGGACCCCTGGTGGACCCCCTGGCTGCCCCCCTTCGCCTATATATTCCTCGTGACGAGAATCATTTTTCGCGATCTCTCCTCTGTTCCGCCGCCTCCGCGCTTTCAAGATCGGGAGCACCAGAAGACCTCTTCCCGGCACCCTGCCGGAGGGAGGAATCACCTCCGGGAGCTTCTCCACCACCATGGATGCTTCCCGGATGAACCGTGAGTAGTCCACCTTGGACCATGGGTCTATGATCAGTAGCTATGTGATGTTCTCCTCCCCTCTTCGTTCTTCATCGATTACACCTCGTGAGCTGCCCTACATGATCGAGGCACTTATGTAATATTTATGTTGTTGCTATGCTGAGTTTGCTGGGATCCGATGGATTATGAGATTATGTTCAGATTGTGTTTGAGTAATATATTTGATTCTCCTCTTTTATATTTATGTTCTTGAGTAATTATTGCATGTTCTCCGTTGTTTTTTATTGCTTTGGCCAAGTAGTAGATTGTGACTCCAAGAGGGAGCGTTATGCATGATTGTGGGTTCATGCCCCCTGATGACTAGCTTGAGTGACAGAAACATTAGTCTAGGGGATGTGATGTTGCCACAAGGGGGAAAACGGTGCTTGTACTTGCGGGTGCAAGGATTGTTTACTTTGCGCAAAGTTCTTCAATGCAGTTGTCCGTTGCTTTGAGTTTACACTTTGGGTGGGATTCGCAACTTAATACCAGCGAGATGTTCTGGATAGATATGTCAAGGTGGATGATTACTAGGTCGATGCAGATGGATTTCGGTCTACTTGCCTTGGCGTACCGCCCATGCTTTTGAGCCTCTTCCTTTCTTTATAGCATAATTAGCATTGGTTTGTGCACATATTCCTGTCAATTGCCCAGCTGTAATTTGTTTACCTCGCATGGCTATTTTATCGTCTTTTGGGAGAGATACATCACTAGGGAACATCATAGGACCCGGTCCATATTTCCAACACTGTTTACACTATCAATTTACTTTCAGTATTTACTTTTCCGTTGCTATCACTATCATTATTATCCCGTGTGTTTTATCCTTTGTAAACAACAAGGCCGGAGGAATTGAGAACTCCTCTGTACTCGTTCGTAAGGGAAGTTATTTGCTGTGTGTGATGGTCCAGGAGAAGCAAGTGATTATCTTCAAACGGTGCATCACTTGACGAACCACCTACTTATCGTTGTTGGACTCCTATTGGTTCGACATTTAAACCTTAGCATCTTCGCTAAGGGAAACTTGCTGCTGTCTACATCTCAACCTTCCACTTTGGGTAACCAATGAGGGGGCGAGAAATCGTACCATCAGTTATGCAACAATCTTGGACTTCGGAGTAGCTCGACGACCCTTCTACTGGACACCTTCACGAAGACTCGACGACAACTAGATAGGTGGATCCCGGCGGAGATCCTAGACCCGTGTGGTTACGGGAATGGTGTGATTTTCTCTTTTCCACTAAGAAATTGATTGTAGTCTGTACTCAGACATGTATCTTCCGCTGATGTAATGTATTAAGGAAGTTGTATGCCAATTGTATGAGGTGTTGTATCCTTTTAGCTGTAATGTTGTGATATCATTTTGGAAAACTATTTTGTAGTTATCGAAGAGTAGGATTCTTTTTCCTCCTTACCCATGCTCTGGTCAGGGAAAGTGTCGTAAGTGTTTTTATCTCGACTTATCCCCTTTCAAACTTTAGGTTCTCGAGTATGTCAAGTTTCGTAACTGTTATAAAGCCTTGCTTGCGGCGTATTGTCTCGATTCCGGTCTTAGGTTTGGAATTCCTGTAGTACCTTTAGCTTCTCCAACTCCGAATAACATCTTGGTCGTCTGTTAACTTCACTCCTATTGCCTAGTATTTTCACTATTTGAGTGAGAATGCTTCCCTTGATCGTCGTGTTGAACTGTCGTTCCTCCTCTTGACACCTGATGGTTTCGTTCTTCTGACGTTGCCACCTCACTACTAGGAAAATAGCTATAAATGGAAAGCTTATTAGTGGCGCATATAGAAAGCCATGCGCGACCATCTGTTAGGGGTGGCGCACTGGAAAATAATGCGCCACCCATAAGGTCATTAATGTCCAGTGCGCCACCCCTAAAAGTGGGCCAGCCTAGATGATCTTATACGTGGCGCATCTAGCAATATGCGCCACCCCTAAGAACCTTATGGGTGGCGCATATACAGAATGCGCCACCCCTAAGAGCTTAGGGGTGGCGCATTCTGTAAATGCGCCACCCATAAGGTCGTTAGGGGTGGTGCATTTCTCTAATGCGCCACCCATAAGAGCTTAGGGGTGGCGCATTTAACCAATGCTCCACCACTCACTTGCTATATGCGCCACTAAATGCCTAGAGTTGCCCTTATCTACTCCACCCCACCTACCACATCTCATTCACTCCACACAATTCTCAAACTATATCCACTCTTCTCACCCTAGATCTATTCGGTTTTCTCCTCCTCCCCACCTCATTTCTTCCATTTATCCATCGATACTTGGCATTACATCTATTTTGTTTCATATTGAAGTAAGTGGACCTCCTCCCAAACTTTTTTGTTCCATTTATGACCCATATACTTGCCTTTATTAGCTTGGGGTTTGTTGTATATGTGAAGCTTGGGTTTGATGTATATGTGAAGCTTGTGGTGGTTTGATGTATATGTGAAGCTTATGGTGGTTTGATGTATATGTGTATCTTGAGTGGCAAATTTTTTGCCGAAATGTCGATTCATTTCCGTTTCGGCAAATTTCTGGCGCACTCTCCGCATGCTCCCATGAATTATTAGGGAAGGTCATGCCGAATTTTTCCGGCGACGATTGTGATATATAATTGTGTTGCTCTCTCCGTGCACGCAGGTGATCGACCATGGTCCGCGAGATGCTGAGCAATATCACCGTGGCTAGGTGGATGCAATGTGCGACAAACGACATGCTAAGGAATAATAGGTCGGATATAAGATGTCCGTGTCGGAGATGCAAACTTCAGTGCATGACCGAGCCTGATTCCGGAATATTGCAAAGACACCTGAAGCGTAATGGTTTGATGGATGGCTACACACGATGGATAAGTGATGAAGATGGTGAGGAGGAGGACGTCAATGGTGGGGCGCCAGTAAATGAGGAAGGGCAACCAGAAAACAGCGGCGGGCGAGATGAAGAAGAGCATCCCGTACATGATCATGAAGAAGATGCCGAAGCGGATCATGTAGATCAAGATGCCGGACATGAAGATCAAGATGTCAGACATGATGAGGATTCAAGCTGGGTGCGGGACCCTCATGTTCAAGAGCTGCTTGTCAAAGAGGCGTTGAACGGAAGAGGTGCAGCTAGAGAGAAAGCCAAGATGGCGCAACTCGAGAAAGACGCGATTACGAAGTTGTATGAAGGATGCAACGACGGGGATACCCGCTTGAATGTAACACTTGGGGCTATGGAGATGAAGGCAAAACACAAATGGACCGACGAAAGCTTCGATGATAACATGGCATTCTGGCACGATCGTCTTCTGAAGGGAAACACGTGCCCAACTAGTATCGCTGAGGCCAAGAAAGTCCTTTGCCCTCTCGATCTTCCGCACGTTAAATACCATGTCTGCATAAATGATTGCATGATCTATCGGGGTGAGGATGAAGATAAAACCACATGTTCCGTGTGCGGTGTTAGTCGATACAAGAGAGGGAAGAAAGTTCCTAGAAAAGTGGTATGGTACTTTCCGATCACTCCTCATCTGCAGAGGTATTTCGTAGATCCCGAGGAAGCAAAGCTCATGACCTGGCACGCGGATAGAAAGAAGCTAAAAGAGGATGACCCGAACCCGGATCCGGAAAAGGAGGACATGCTGAGGCACCCTTCAGATGGTAGCCAATGGACTACGTTGGACCTCGAATACCCAGATTTTGGGAAAGAACTAAGGAACCTCAGGATTGGTGTGAGCGCCGATGGAGTCAATCCGTTTGGCGGCCAGAGCAGCACACACAGTACCTGGCCCGTGTTTGTATGCATATACAACCTTCCCCCCTGGAAGTGCATGAAGAAAAAGTACATAACAATGTGTATGCTAGTTCAAGGGCCGAAACAACCAGGTTCGGACCTCAATCTATATCTGCAGCTGTTGAAAGAGGAGCTAGAAACGTTATGGAAAGACGGAGTCAATATGTGGGACGCCGCGGCAAAAGAATATTTCCCAATGAAAGTCGCGGTGATCACGACGGTGCACGACTATCTCGGATACGGATATTTCTCAGGGCAGGTGGTCCAAGGATTCTATGCATGCGTTAGGTGCATGGATAATACAACGTACCACCAGCTACCAAAAGATCCCGGATCTTCAAAAACCGTGTTCTAGGGGTCTCGGAGGTGGCTTCCCAAGAAACACGCGTGGAGAAAATAGGGACATCTGTTCGATGGAAGCGAGGAGCTCCGAGCACCCCCAGCTCGAAGGAGCGGCAAAGAAATCGACAACTTGCTGAAAACTTGGAAAGAGTGCCCCGCGCCGGGAAAGAAATAAAAGAAGACTCAGCCGTTGATGAGGGTATGGAAAGCGAGGTCTGTTTTCTGGGATTTGGAATACTGGAGTCTACTCCGCAGTCCTCATAGCCTTGATCTAATGCATATCACAAAGAACGTGTGCGAGAGCTTGTTTGGCACGCTGCTCAACATGCCGGAGAAGAAGAAGGACGGGCCAAAAGCAAGGAATGACTTGAAATTTATGGGCATCAGGAGGGAACTTCACCCCCCTAGTGAAGACGATGATGAGCCGGAGGAGGAAGAGGATACGGAAACGCAAAACTCTCGCAAACGAAAAAGGACGACCAAGAAGAAGACCGGTATTGATCACTGCCCCCCGGCATGCTTCACTCTGTGCGAGGAGGAGATCAAGTGGTTTATCCACTGCCTCATAGGAGTAAAATTTCCGAACGGCTACGCGCGGAAGATAAGCAGATACCTAGACGAGGCGAAGCAGTGTTTCAGCGGGATGAAATCTCACGACTGTGCCGTGCTGATGACGCAGATTCTCCCAGTTGCGATGCGAGGGATAATGGACGAGCACGTCCGTAAAACGTTGTTTGGACTTTGCAAATTTTTTGACGTCATCTCCCGGAAGTCGATTTGCGCTACGCAACTCAAAAGGCTAAAGGAGGAGATGGTGCTCATACTATGCGAGCTTGAGATCTATTTCCCGCCCGCGTTCTTCGACATTATGGTGCATCTTCTGATCCACGTCGTGGAGGATATCGTCCAACTCGGGCCTGCGTTTCTGCGCAGCATGATGCCGTTCGAAAGGATGAATGGACACATCAAAAAATACGTTCGTAACAGGTCCCGTCCAGATGCAAGCATAGCGAAGGGCTTTCTAACCGAAGAGTGCATCTCTTTTTGCACGAATTATCTCAACACCGAGAACCTTGTTGGTCTGGCCGTCAACAAGCACTTTGGCAGGACCGAAGGGTGTGGTCACCATGAGGGAAGCCGCGCAATGCATGTCAACTTTGACGGTCGAGACATCGACTTTGAAAGAGCAAGCCTAGTCTCGCTACAAGACATCCAGCTGGTCGATCCTTGGATAGTAAAGCACAAGGATTTAATCAGGAAGAAGTACAGTGACCAGGTCCTGCAGATAACGGACCGAGATCCACGGCTAATCAAAGAGCACAACTCCGGTTTCATGACTTGGTTCAGGGACGAGCTTCGTGCTAATCCCCCGCGAAGGAACGCTTCCGAGGACGAAAATATGATATTCACCTTGTCACAGGGTGCCGCACGCAACCTGATGACCTATCAAGCATATGATATCAATGGCTACACATTTTACACGGAGGAAAAGGACAATAACTGCGATTACCAGAACTCAGGGGTAACGGGGATATTCTACACCGATGACGTCAAGGAAAGATTCTATGGAAGGATCGAGGACATATGGGAGCTCGACTACTCTGGAGAGAAGACTGGTACTTCACCACCATGGTTATACCCGAAGCCAAATCCAAGTCTGCGGGCGCAAACGTCACCGCGAAAAATGAGCCATGGGTACTGGCTAGCCAAGTGGACCAATGCTTCTTCATTACCGACCCATCAAAGCCGAGCCGCGTTGTAGTGAGGAGATGCAAAAGAAACATCATCGGAATGGATGGAGTCGCCAACGAGCAAGACTTTGACAAGTACGGCGACCCGAAGATGGAGGATGACTACGCCGCTCAGGATACATACACCACAACCCTACCGAAGAAAGGTCTCCTCCCGTTCAAGAGGAAAAGTGAAGGCGTCCCGGGCCTAAATTATTCAACCACGACAAAGAAGGGAAAGAAGGAGATCATGAGGAAACGATAGCTAGATAGCAGCTAGATAGCTAGCTCAAATTTAAGAAAAATATTTTGTAATTCATGATCACTTTTTGTATACATGGACTTAATATGCACTTTGTAATTGATGATCACAATCTTATGTTTCCAAATGCCGCTACACCTTGTGTTTGTGGATCTTGGTTCGGCGACGACACGGTTAAGGCATGGTATGTGGATCGATATGATCACATTATTATGTTTGGATCATAGTTTGAATTGTATGAACATCGACGATATACAATCGAAGAGCATTCTCAAAAGGTCGGTTAGATCAAGTACTCCCTCCGTTTCTTTTTACTCCGCATATAAGATTTGGTCAAAGTCAATCTTAATAAAGTTTGACCACTTTTACAAAAAAATGTACTCCATAATTAATATTTTTAAATGGTTTCACTTTAATTAAAAAATAAATAATTGTTTAAACTTTATATTAAAAAATAAAAAAGGCTTAGGGGTGGCGCATATTGTTGAAATGCGCCACTAAGTTCTCTTAGGGGTGGCGCATTTTGCCAGAATGCGCCACCAACAGGTTTCTTATGCGTGGCGCATTTTCCCACGATGCGCCACGCATAAGAAACCTATTGGTGGTGCATTCTGGCGAAATGCGCCACCCCTAAGACTTAACCTCCATCGGGCCCCTCCCCTTTCCCGTGCCCATTCCCCATTCGCTCTTCCCATTCCCCATTCCTCGCCGCACCGGAGCCCTAGCGCCGCCGCACCGGAGCCCCTCGCCGCACCGGAGCCCCTCGCGCCACCGGAGCCCCCTCGCGCCAGCGGAGTCCCCCCTCTCCTCGCCGACTGCCTCCACCGCAGACGCCCCCGCCCCCGCCCCCGCCGTTCACCGGAGCCGCCCCGACCCCTCCACGGCGACCTAGGTGACGCCCCTCCACCGCCAGGTACCCCCTCCCTCCCCTTGCTGGCTTCCGACGACGGCCGTGGTGGCCATGGCGCCGCCCCCAACCCCCACTCCTCCTGCTGCTCATAAATCCTTTGGGGGGATTATTGTTAGGATTATTGCTAGGATTATTGTTAGGATTATTGCTAGGATTATTTTTGTTGATTTTGATTATTGCTAGGATTATTGTTGTTGATTTTTGGAAGTGAAATTGGTTATGTGCCATGTACAATTGCTAGTATAAACAAAAATACAAATTTTGATTTGATTTGATTTGTACAAATTTTGATTTGAAAAATTTCTTAGGGTCACTGTTTTAAGATAGATAGAGGGAGAGCTGTTGAAAATTTTTCTGTTGAAAATTTCGGCTGCTGAATTAGGTCGTGCTGCTGCTGCTCAATTATAGTCATTTTTATTTGATTTGATGCATATAGAACAAGCCATTTCTGGATGCATATAAAACAAGCCATTTTTTGGGGCCCAAACTAAGCACTTTCTGGATGCATATAGAGCAATTGATCTGCTAAATGCAGAACACACTTTCACCTTTTGAAATGTTAGCACTAGTCATAGCATAGATGTTACTCCATCCCTCTTGAAATAAAATCATGTGGGTGTGAATGATGTTGTTAATAAGACATTAACTGCAAGAGACATGCAAGAGAAATATCCTACATATTAAATTGTTGGACAAATAATTTTGAAAGTGTTATGAGTCTTGCAAGAGCTAGGACAGTGGAGCAGCATTGAACATCATGTTACAATTAAAACACACAAAATTTCTGCACTTTAGTACTAGCTTCCTATATATTGTATGAGGAGCATGTGACATGGCATAGCAGCATAGCAGGGAGGGAGGTTATGTTTATCTCATCGTGTTTGTCCCCTGTTTTAGTCAAGCTCATTTTTATCCATTTGCAAGTATACAGAATTTGCAATGCATTGTTTACCATATGAAATTTACCTATATATATGTTTCTTGAATATCTACTGTTTGAATATCTATTTTTGTTCATTGTTGTGCCTACATGTAGGCATTTGTTTTGTGCAGGTACAAATTATTATCCCCTTTCTCCCGAAATGTTGATTAACTTCCGTTTCGGTTGAGAATGGGGCACTCTCATGTTAAGAAAAAGAGCAAAGTTCATGCCAAAAAATTTCGCGAATTCGTGCATGACCTTTGCTATTTTTCTTAACATGAGAGTATTTGCATTTATTTATTGTGCTAATTAATTAAGTAGTTGCATTTCTTAATATTGTACTAGTGCAAACATGTCGACCGGAGCCGACGCCGGTCCTTCTTCTCAGCCGGGAGAAAAAAGGAAGCAATTTTGGGAACACTCCCAGGAGGAGGTCGAGGAGCAGAGAGAAGAGGAAGTACCTCCGGGCGAGGAGGAGTATGAGGAGGAGATAGAGTCGGAGTCCGACTCATAGGATGATGACCTAGAAGAGGAGGCCGGTACGACAGACGGCGAGAGGAACATCGGCGAGGATGATGGGACCGGTGGCTCCAACACATATGGTACCCAGTCGAAGAAGAGGAATCGGAAACCGACCAAGGTCGGCGTCATCAAGCAAGAGTTTACTGTTGTGACCGCCGTCGGGATTCCTAAAGAGCCCGAACGTTTTTCGGAAGGGTACGGCCGTCAAGTCGCCGCGATCCTCCGCAACACCGTGCCGATCACCATGATTAACCTCAGGAGTCGTGAGAATATTCATTATTGTCAGCTTCTTATCAACAAGCTGCACGGACGATACAAGTTTCCGGAGCCGTACGATAACACCAAACTCAGAGGGAACAAAGTAAACACATGGGCCCTCAGGAAGATGAGCAAGGCCTTGTCCAGTTGGAAAACCCGGGTGAAGAGGGCAATTTTTGAAAGGAACAAAACCTGGGAGGAGCTCAAGGAGAAAGATCCGTTGATCGACGAAGCTACCTACAACCTTTTCAAGGCTAGGTGTGAGTCCGAGCAAGCCAAGGCCACGAGTGCAAAGGGCAAGGCCATGCGGTCGCAAGTCATAGGTAACCACCGTCTCGGAGCCGGTGGTTACACAAGTTCCAAGCCTAAATGGGACAAGGAGGATGCCGAGTACGCCGCTGCGGGCATACCTAAACCCTTCCAGCAATACAAAGATGATCCGCAGACCGAATTCTTTGTGAGGGCCCGGAGCTATAAGGACAAAGCAACGTCAAAAATAATTATCGATCCTAAGATTCAGGAGTTTACGACTTCCGTGGTAAGTAGTTTACCATGCGATCTTGTCGATTGAATTCTCGAGTGAAGTTCACGATTTCTTAACATTTCACATTCTTTTTGCAGCAAGCAGAAATGAAAATCGCCTCATCGCATGAGTCGTCGGTTAACCCGGCCGGCCCGTGGGACAACGCCTTTAACAGGGCGTTGAACAAGGTCAAGAAGGTTGACGACGTGACGGCGAAGCCATCGTCAGCCGGCCGTGTGGTCGGCTTTGGTGCGGACCTAAATTGGTCCGAATATTATGGAAAATAGGCGGAGCAGTCCGGTTCGAGGGGGCGCAAGGCGAGAAGGACCGAAGAAGATGCCGCTTATGTTCATGGACTGGAGGAGAAGGTGAAGATGCTTCCGCAACTTGTCCAGGATGAAGTGGCGAAGACGATGAACGCTCTCCTTCCAGATATGATGCAGTCGCTCGTGAATTGGTAAGCGCGTGGTGGACAAGGGCCCATACCAGTCCCCAGCATGGTCGGCAGCAACTCGGGGACTGCCGCGCCTGCAGTCCCGACTCCAGCCGTAGTGGTGGGTCCCGCACCGACTCCCGGCGTATTGGTGACTCCGGATGCCAACACCGCGGCGGCGACGCCGTACGTGATGGTAACTCCTCCGGCCACGATCGAGCAACCGGGGCATAACAATAATGCACCCGGCGGCAGCGCAAATAGGGCGACCAACGCCATGGGAGGCAGCGCGCCCTCCGTCTCTTGCATGCCCTCCGTCATCGGCGGGGTCTCTTCACTAGCCGACTTCGACGCCCTCAAGGTAACTATAAGCGTCTGCAACTCAAACGAGGACTTCATCTCCTTGCCTTTTTTAGTGGAATCTCTCTGATGCCGTACATGCATATATATATATATATATATATATATATATATATATCTTTCACAGGAGGACACTCCATGCATTCTATTACAAGTCGTGGACGGCGAGTTGAAGGATGTTGCCAAAGGTAAAATAATTCAACCACAAAATCGAATCATGCACAATATGCCGATGGCACCGGAGATGCATAGGGTTCAAATCTCTCTCGTGATTTCGGGCTACGAGAGAGTTGAACCTCCCATTCAACCCCCCGGATACGATGAGGACGAGCCGGCAGTCCTCAGTGACTGTCTCAACCAAATATGCCTATGGCCGAAGAGCCAAATGCGTTTAATGACAGGGGAAAGGGGCACCACACCTAGGACAACACCGCTAGGCATCGTGTCGGCGCCACATGATCCCATCGGCGCAAAACAAGAAGACGATGATCTTGATGATGATATCAGCGCCGACCAGTTCATCAATACTTTGTATGATGCTGATGACTTATTCATGCCTCCTGCTGAAGGAGCCTATCAACATGACGAGGAAGCTCGCGGTCCAGCTGATCCTGCGGCGAAGCCTGCTTGCTCCACGCGTCTCTTCGCTGCTTCTCAGGACATGTCTCCAGCAGCTTGCGCCTTCACCGAGCCTCAAGCTGATGCCACAAGGAGATCTATTCTCAGCCCGTCCACACTCCATAAGGCGTCCACTGAGCAGATAAAGGCCGGTGACTGCTCAAAATCAGAAAAGAAGAAGGGACGGAAAAGAAAGAAGAGCATCACTTCTAGTAGCCAACCTTTGATGCCGATCCGGGGTCAGGACGGGCCACCAAGACCCAAGGATCTCTCGTTCGAAATCCATGTGGCTGGTAGGGCGATGCTACCTAAGGACATGCTGGACCTTGCAACTTCGGATATGCAGAGTGTGCATCATAGTATTATGGCATTAGAGAAGATTCTTCTTCGAGAAGAGAATCCCTCGTACCCGGTTTTCATGGCCAAGGTGACACTCAACATGGGCTTCATCAACACTATCCCCGCGGATATGATAATCCTGCGATTTTCGGAGATCTTCAATTTGTACCATCTCAAGCTTGGACCATAGCCTTATCCGTCTGTTCTCGCTCAGGCTTTCTATGAGTATAAGGAGAGATAAGACCCCGAGTGTCGCGATATTGGACCCCTTCTACATGCGTGAAAGCATCTTGATGGACGACGGGGACGCGGCTCTCGCGGCGGGGTACATCACAGACTTCATGCTATGGAACGCCGACAAGGATTCATTTCTTATGACCTACTCTCCCAAGTAAGTCATTCGCTCGCCTCCGTAGCATATATTCTTTCTTAGCTTTCCATTCTCCTCTTCCAACATTCCTTTTGGATTGTTTTAATTATGCAGTGAGGATCAAGATTGCGTGCTCATCTGCTTTTCACCGCAACACTCGCATGCCGTGTATTTAGACTCGGGGAGTGTGAAGAAGAAAGATTACAAGTATATCATGAGAGTTTTGGATGATGCTCTTGTCGGCTACATAAAAGCCGGAGGCAAGATCATGAAGCACAAGTTCAGGAAAAATCAGCCTGGCGTTAACGTGTTCATCCACGTAACACAGTTCCCGTGCGTCAAGCAGCCGGCTGGCAGTGTGAGGGATGCGTACTACGCCCTTCATCACATGAGGGCGATTGTATAGGAACAACGCAACCTTACGCTGCCAAGTCATCTCAGAGCGTGGGTCGAAAGGAAGGCGGAAATCGCCGATACAAATCTGAAGGAGGAGTTATTTCACATCCAAGCGCAGATGGCGACTATCATCCGTCATGAAGTACAAATGAGGGGGTCGATCTTCCACTCGAACATTGCACCATCCAATGGGGAGATAGAAGTCCGCCTAAAGGCCCTGCGTGACACAAGGCCTTTCATGACGAAAGAAGGATTCCGCCCATTCCCCGAGCCGAGTCAGAACAATTGAATGTACTCTTTGTGTAATTTGGATGTAATTTGAATGTACTCTTTGTGTAGTAGATGGTAGTGTCAAATACTCTTGGTGCTTTTTGTGTATAAAGGTCACTTCATATGCATTTTTATGCATATGTGCATGCTTCTCACCATTGATCGACTTGCTTTAAATGTTTGATAAGAATAGATGCTAGATTGCTTTGTTCTCCTTTGGTATGATTCATATGGATGTGACCTCTAAAGCTTTGTTTTGTGCAGGTTTAAGAGCAAACAAGATATGATGACGAAAGTAGCTTTCGGTTTTAAATAATTGTTGGACTCATTGTAATTTTGTGATGGATGTAATCTTGTGAATCTTGTTGGCCTCTAAACCTTTGTAAATCTTTGTAATGAAAATTATAATGCAATTCTTTTGTATCAATAATTGTTGGCCTCATTGTTATATTGTATTTTGCATTTCTGTAATATAATAAAAATATCTGTAATGCTTTTATTCTTTTTTGTAATTCTTTTTTTTGTTTTCTGTAATTCTTTAGTAGCGCATTTTGTCAGGGTTTAGTGGCGCACGGTGAATGCGCCACCCCTAAGGCCCTTAGGCGTGGCGCATACCAGAATGCGCCACCCCTAAGAGCTTAGAGGTGGCGCATTCTGAGATGCGCCACGCCTAAGGGCCTTAGGGGTGGCGCATCCAGAATGCGCCACCTCTAAGCCCTTATTAGTGGCTTGTAGTTAGTGGCGCATCCCTAATGCGCCACTAAACACAAAAAAAGGGCGCCACTAAAAGGGCATTCCCTAGTAGTGCCTCTCTGCGGAAAGTTATCTCGACGAAAGTTCGTCGTCGGCATGGAGCAGAGTCCCTTGTTGGTGGTCTTGAACATTGTCGACTCTCTTTTCTCCCCCTCTCCCCCAGATCGACCAGGATCTCGGGACGAGATCCCTTGTTGGTGGTGTTGTATTGTAACAGCCCGGGATTTTCACCCAAATTAAAAAAAATTGTTTGTTGCGTTGCTGTGATGGTTTCCTGTATTGTTTGCAGTATTTGCTTCACCGAATTATTAATCGGTGAATATTTCCCCCTATTTCTTGGAGGTGCCAGGTGATACGTCCAAAATGCATCACTATTTTATATTGTAATTTCATCCTATTGATTGATATATTCCACTTTAAAGTATTGTTCTTATGTTGTTTTGGCTTGTTTTACACAGTTTACAACTTTCCGGTGCCGAAGTAGCAGAACCAGAATTCAGCGGTGAAAAGTGGACACCAAGTTGCTGAATCAGATCAAGTCCAAATGCGATGAAAATTTACGGGGAGTGTTTTTATGAAGATTGACTGGGGATCACCGAGGATGGAGGTGAGGGGACCCACCAGGCAGCCAGAAGGGTGCTTGGCGTGGGCCCCCTCCTGGCCGCGCCAGGCACCCTCCTGGATGCCTGGTGGCCCCCCTCGGTGCCCCCTGTCGCCTATAAGGCCCCCCTGGGGTAGAAACCCTAAAGAGAGAAGAGTTTCCGTGTTTCGCCGCCGCCACAGAGCGGAAACCTGAAGAGGAGAAAAGCCATCTCCGGCGGGCAGATTCTGCCGGGGAAATCACCTCCCAAAAGGGGAGATCGTCGCCATCATCATCATCATAGTCACGGGCATCATCGAGATCACCATCAACATCATCCCCAACATCAGCACCATCTCCATCTCCATCCCATCTCATCTCACAATTGAAACTTGTGTTGTAATCCATACTATCTATCCTGTCTACTCCGTTGGTGTTTATTACTACTTTGTGGTGAATGCTATTGAGTTTTGTTGGAGAAATATCATTCTGTCCAGATTGTTTTCCACCCATCTATCACCTCTGATCATGATCTCTTTTGTGTCTTGTGAGTAGTTACTTTAGTTCTTGAGAACATGGGAGAAGTCTATTTTTTAGTAGTCATATGATGTTGAAGTGTTATGTGTTATGTGTTGTTTGATACTTAAGTTGTGTTGTTATTTCTCTAGTGGTGTTATGTGAGTCGAACACTTAACACTTCACCTTTCATGGGCCTATAGGAATACATTGTGCACAAAGGATGTTTATGGTGGGTTGCCGGAGTGACAGAAACCTGAACCCCAGTTCGCACACTTTTGCACAAGGGAGTTATGGATCCTTGATCGTAATGCTGTGGTTAGGCTTATGCCTTAACTACTACCTTGTATTTGCGGATGCTTGCAAGGTGTGTAATCATAAGAGTACACTTATCTTAGTCTAGAAGGTGTACTAACATTGATACACCCACCAACACTTATCAACACAATACATATTACTTGGCGGAATATGGTGAAAGTAACTTGGCTATCTCTCCCATGTGTTCTCGAGAACGCTTTAGCTTTTATATGTTTGGTTCCTAGGATTATCCTTGTCAAAGGATTGGGCCACTTGCTACTCCTCAGTTACCCTGTTTACTTTGCTTGTCTTTTACTTTTCTGTTGCTTAAAACAAAAACCCCTAAATATTTACCTTTCAGTGTGTGCATCCCTTTCCTTATCCAGTGTCACTTACCAACACCTTCTGCTCCTCGTGGGATCGACATCCTTATTTATCGAAAAGCTACAATTGATCCCCTAGACTTGTGGGTTATCAAGAATCGTTTATTGGCGCGGTTAACAGGGAAGGCAACCCAACTAAACCTATTAACTTCTCCGCCATCAACAAGCTTTTATGGCGCCGTTGCCGGGGAGTGTAGTGCTATTGGTAAGTGAAGCCGGTAAGGAAACCTTTATTTTCTGTTGTTACCTTCAGTTCTTATGGACTCTTATACTGTTGGTTCGTTGCTGGTAAGGAGCCGCCCCAGGACTGTGGTGGTCACTCCTACCCCTACTGAAATTGTGCCCTATAAAATACCATCTGGTATTATTGATTATGTCTTGGCTAATCGTTATACAGGAGAAGGACATCCGGGAGAACACCTGCTATATTTATCACTATTATGTTCTTTATTTAAGCTTTCAGGTGTAACAATGGAGTTTGTCATGAAGAAACTATTCTCCGTATCACTCAAAGATAAAGCTTCATATTGGTATAAGCTACTCGATAACTCTGATCTGCTTGAATGGCCAGAGCTTATGTCTCTCTTTTATGAAAAGTTTTATCCTCTTCGTGAAATTCACCAAGACAGGAAATACATCTACAACTTTTGGTCTCGCGATGGAGAGCGCATCGCTCAAGCTTGGGGGAGACTGAAGTCCCTGATGCTCAAATGCCCAAACCATGAGCTCCCCAAGGAAATTATACTTACAAATTTTTATGCCAGGCTTTCTCGTCAGGACAGGGAGATGTTGGATTCCTCCTCTAGCGGGGTATTCCAGACCAGAAGTATGGAAGAAAAATGGGATCTTATAGAAAGGATCCAGAAGAACACTGAAGACTGGGAAATTGATAAAGGTATTGAACCCGCTATAAACTATGAGCATGACTACATTGAGAGTTATGTGAAGACTGATTACTTTAATACCTTTTGCTCTAAAACTGGTCTTGATTCCCAGCTAATGATTGACTTTTTCAAGGACATTGCTTCTAATATTGATTCTTCTAAGAAGAAGGAGAGTCAACATCATAAACCTTTCAAGGAGTCACCTATTGAGATTAATGTTATTGATCCTGTTTTACCTACAGTTGTGTATGAACAGCCTCCTTATCCCTCATGGATAAAGGAGCACTCTTTTGTTATAGGTATTCTAAACAAAAATGGAAGGACCACTGACGAACCTGAGGACATGATCAAGGTCAAGCCTCAAGTTGCAATGGTCAAGGATCTGGTAACTAGTGATATTGAAGAATCCAATATTAGTTTTTGTGCTGTTTCCAATAACATTGTCACAGCCAAGAACAAAGGCCCAATTTCAGGTACACCAGTTGTATCTGTCAAAATAGGAGATCATAATTACTATGAGCTATGTGATTTGGGATCTAGCGTCAGCGCTATTCCCTTCACACTTTATCAAGAGATCATGCATGAGATTCAGCCGTGTGAGATCGAGGACATTGATGTCACGATTCATCTTGCAAATAAACAAACAATCTCTCCAGTTGGGATTGTGAGAGATGTTGAAGTACTCTGCGGGAAGGTAAAATATCCTACTGACTTTCTTGTACTTAGTTCAGTCCAAGATAGTTTTTTCCCTATTATCTTTGGTAGGCCCTTCCTCAGCACTTGTGGACCTATAATAGATTGCAAGAAAGGTAAAGTTTCTTCGAATTCAACGGTGAGCCGTATGAATTTAATTTTTCTAAGTTTTCTAAGCAGCCTCGTGGTACTGACTTGTCAAGTAATGACAAAATTATTGAAAAAATTGCTTCTATTGCTATTCCTCCTGATGATACTTTGCAGCAATTTGGAAGACCACGAGAATGACATACATATGCAGGAGAGGGATGAACTAGAAGACGTATTTTTAAGACAAACTCCTATCCTGAAGCACTACGTCCCGGTTGAACCTTTAGGAATCCTCTCGGAACCAAAAGAAGACCCGATGTTTTATCTAAAACCTCTACCCGATACGCTCAAGTACGCTTATTTAGATGAAAAGAAAGTATATCCTGTTATTATCAATTCTAACCTTTCAGGGTATGAAGAAGAGCGATTATTGGAGACACTCCGCAGACACCAAGGTGCTATTGGCTATACTCTTGATGATCTCAAGGGTATTAGTTCATCCATTTGCCAACATACTATCAATCTCGAGCCCGATGCTAAACCAGTTGTTGATCATCAACGACGGTTGAACCCAAAGATGAAGGACGTGGTTAGGACGGAGGTTCTCAAACTTCTAGCCGCAGGTATCATCTATCCTATAGCTGATAGTAAGTGGGTAAGTCCCGTTCATTGTGTTCCTAAGAAAGGAGGTATGACTGCTGTTCCTAATGAAAATGAACTAATACCTCAGAGGACTATTATTGGATATAGAATGTGTAATGATTTTAGGAAGTTGAACAAGGCCACCAGGAAGGACCACTATCCTCTGCCCTTTATTGATCAGATGCTCAAGCGGCTGTCTAAAAACACCCACTTTTGCTATCTTGATGGGTATTCTGGCTTCTCCCAGATTCACGTTAACACCGCGGATCAAGAGAAGACCACCTTTACGTGTCCTTACGGTACTTATGCTTATAGGCATATGCCTTTTGGTTTGTGTAATGCACCTGCTACTTTTCAGAGGTGTATGTCTGCAATATTTCATGGTTTCTGTGAGGAGATTGTAGAAGTTTTCATGGATGAATTTTCCGTCTATGGAAACTCCTTTGACCACTGTCTCCACAATCTTAATAAAGTTTTGCAGAGATATGAAGAAACGAATTTGGTGCTCAATTGGGAGAAGTGCCATTTCATGGTTAACGAAGGGATAGTTCTTGGACACAAGATTTCCGAAAGGGGAATTGAGGTGGACAAGGCAAAGATTGAAGCTATTGAAAGGATGCCCTATCCAAGGGACATTAAAGGTATTCGACTTTTCTAAGATCTCGAGACCCCTTACCAATCTTCTCCAGAAGGATTCTCCTTTTGTATTTGATGAAGATTGTAAAGAAGCTTTTGAAGTTCTTAAGAAAGCCTTGATAACCGCTCCTATAGTACAACCACCTGACTGGAATTTGCCCTTTGAAATTATGTGTGATGCTAGTGATTTTGCTTTTGGAGCTGTTTTAGGACAAAGGGTTGACAAGAAGCTGATTTTCATCTACTACGCCAGCAAGACACTTGATAGTGCTCAAAAGAATTATGCTACTACCGAGAAGGAATTCTTGGCAGTGGTGTTTTCTTGTGATAAGTTTAGGCAGTATATTGTTGATTCTAAATTTATTATTCATATTGACCATGCTGCCATTAAGTATCTTGTGCAGAAAAAGGACGCCAAACCAAGACTCATAATATGGGTACTGCTTCTTCAAGAATTTGATTTGCAGATTGTCGAGAGAAAAGGAGAAGACAATCCGGTGGCAGATAATCTTTCAAGGATGGATGATATCCCGCACGATCCTATTCCAGTCAACGACAACTTCCCAGACAAACAACTTGCTGTTGTAAAAGTACAATCTCATTCCGACCCTTGGTTTGCAGATTATGCTAATTTTATCGTTGCAAAGTCTTTGCCTCCAGGTTTTACATTTCAGCAGAGGAAGAAATTCTTCACGCATTTTAGGCACTACTTTTGGGATGATCCACATCTTTACAAAGAAGGTGCGGACGGGATCGTAAGAAGGTGTATACCGGAGCACGAGAAGCAGGACATTCTTCGACAATGTGACAATAGTCCCTATGGAGGACATCATGCCGGTGAAAGGACCACACATAAAGTTTTACAATCAGGTTTTTATTGGCCTACTCTTTTTAAGGACGCTCGAAGGTACACTCTATCTTGTGATAAGTGTCAGAGAGTTAGTAACATTAGTAGGAGAAATGAGATGCCTATGAATTACTCACTAGTGATCAAACCTTTCGATTGCTGGGGTTTTGATTCTATGGGTCCTTTTCCTCCTTCACACAAGTACACACACATCTTACTTGCTGTTGATTATGTAACCAAGTGGGATGAAGAAGTCCCCACTGAGAGTGCTGATCACAAGACATCTTTGAAAATGCTCAAGGATGTAATTTTTCCTAGGTTTGGAGTACCAAGGTACCTCATGACAGATGGAGGGTCACACTTCACGCATGGAGATTTTAGGAAAGCTCTAGCCAAGTACGATGTCAATCATAGGATTGCATCAACGTACCACCCTCCAACTAGTGGGAAAGTTGAGCTCACCAATAGGAAGGTCAAGTTGATCTTACAGAAGACAGTAAACAGTTCTTGAAAGTACTGGTCAAAGAAGTTAGGAGATGCTTTGTGGGCGTATAGAACTGCTTAAAAAACCCCATGGGCATGTCTCCGTATAAAATGATCTATGACAAGGCTTGCCATTTACCATTAGAGTTATATCACAAGGCTTTCGGGGCTGTCAGAGAGCTAAATGCTGACCCAAAGTTAGCTGGTGAAAAGCGTCTCAGGAACTTGACTTCTCTAGATGAGTGGAGGAGTGAAGCTTACGAGAGCGCTAAGATGTTCAAGGAAAAGGTAAAGAAGTGGCATGATAAAAGAATTCTGAAACGTGAATTTAATGTTGGTGATAAAGTTTTGTTGTTTAGATCTCGTTCCAGGTTTTCTCCAGGTGAACTACTTTCCAGATGGGAAGGACCTTTTCATATCGAAGAAGTATATCAGTCTGGTGCAATCAAGATCAATAATTTCGAAGGCACCAAACCTCAAGTTGTGAATGGACAAAGACTCAAACATTATATGGCAGGTGATCCAATCAATGTGGATGCAAACATGATATATACGAAGACTCACGAAGAACATGTTGCCGCCAGTTTCAGACTCCGGCAGGAGCAGAATAAGAAAAGGTTTGAATTATGGTAACAAAACACCGCGAACGCCAAGAAAAGTCTACTTTTCAAAGTTTTTGAAAATTAGGAAAATTCCAAGCCCGAGTGGAGCCGGAGAGGAGCTCCAGGGGCCCCAGGAGGCCTCCTGGCGCGGCCCCCCTCCTGGCCACACCAGGCACCCTCCTGGGTGCCCTGGACTCCGACTCCGACTCCACCTAGGCTTGAAACCTTCCTTCTGTTGCAGAAATTTTTGCTATATATTTGCCCGAATAGTCCTGGCACCATATCTCGTGATTTCGTGTGTTTTCTTTCTCGGTCTGTTTCTGCCAGGAAAACATTCAGCAGATCTAGGTGCCATGGCTTCCCCAAGTTCCCCCAAGGACAAGTTCGTCGTCAACGTCTTCAACCCTTACCTCGCGGAGGTGAGGAAGCACCCCCAGGTCCTTCAGTTGGAGGACGGTGTTCTCCACAAGGAAGATCTGAAGGGACCAGTCAAGGAGGGGAGCACCGAGGAGCTGCTGAAGGAGATGGAACATGAGGTCTTCAAGTTCAAGAAGATTGTGGAGCATGGTGTTGAAGCTAAATTTGACATCATGAACGCGATAGAGGCTTCCCACAAGAAGGAGATGAAGGAGATGTGGTCAAGTTTGGCCGCACTAGAAGAAAAAGTTTATGAACTCCAAGCACAGATCTATGATCTACAGAACCAGAACTGTGAGTATGAACTAAAGTTTCTGCGCATGGGTTTGGGTGCTGAGTGCAGGATCTTGGAGACGGGAATGTCCTTTGAGCCCGGAGAGCAGCTGCCATGGAAGCGCTCCGCCAAGGAGTACGTGACCGACAAGAACAAGAATGAGGAGTAAATCTCCTCGGGTAATGGCATCCCCTTAGCTTGTTCCAAGCTTGGGGGAGTGCCGGGTATCTTTATCTTTATCTTTATCTTTCTCTTTAGGAGTCAAGTAGAGTCGTATCATGTCTAGGGAAGTTACTTTATGAAATAGGTGTTGCTTTGAGGTCTATCACTCCTTTTGTGGAGAGATTTGTATCCGTGAGTGTGGGGTCGTCTATGAAGGAATATTAATGAGAAGTCTATTGGTTTCTTCGCTGCACTCGATACTCTCTTCACGCAATCGACATTATGAGCTGATTCTTATGGGGAGTATTGACCTTATATTAGGTATGGCTTCGAAAACTTTATTTAAATCTTGGCAAGTATAGTTTTGGTCATAATAACAAGCATGTTTTTCTCAAAGTAGCGACATAGCCAAAACCTTTGTGTTATTATGCTTGAAGTGTTAAGTTGACAAGGAAGACAACTTGATGTTTCATGCTAGTTTTAATGTTTATGCTTTGTATTTCTTGCATCTAAGGTGTCATCAATTGTCTGGTCTCTCAAAGCCTTGCTAGCCAAAACTCTGTACTAAGCGGAATTCTGCTTGTACTTCCATACCCTGAAACCAACATCCTCCACTTGAGTCCACCATACCTTCCTATTTGTGGTATTCCACTGTAACAGCCCAAATTTCACAAAAAAATAAAAAAAATTGTTTTTGATGTGAATTGTTTGATTGTCTGATTTGTTTGCGGTGTTTGCATCCCCGATTTATCGATCGGCGATTATTCCCCCCCGCCTCTTATCTCGTACCGGACGGAGACCGACCCTTGCCACCCTGACACTCGACCTTTACGACACCGGGTTTCACCCGATCACCGTCGCGAAAACCGCACGAGACCAACCACAGCCAACGGAACGAAAACCCCGTTTAAATAATTAAACGGGTTATTTTTATAGTGCGCCGGAAAGTGTTCTCGAAACGGTTCCAGCGTGAGGTGAGCGCTGCCGGCTCGACGCGCTGATCGCGCAGTTCGAAGTTTTACCCAAATCGGAGGTCCTGCGGACCCCCGGCGGTAAGGAACGTAAACACCCCGCGCGCGAGAGAAAAACTGAGGATGTTTTTGCAAACTGCCAGCCACCTGGGCTATATAAAGACCACCACTTCCCCACCCCTTTCTAGGGTTTCCCTAGCCTAAAAATTACAGCCACCCCCCTCCACTTTGCCAGATCTTCCCAATTTTCCCCTCCAATTTCAAACCCTAGCCCTGGACACTCCCGGAGCCGTCGGATCGCAGATCGGAGGGCTCCCAGAGTGCCACATCGCCTCCAGCAGCTCCCACCCAGATCCGGGCCCCGCAGGGCCCTGGATCCAGCCGAACCGGGCCGCTGCCGCCCGAAGCAGCCACCGCCGCCGCTTCCTCCGCGCCGCCCAACTCTGGCAGCCGCCTCCGTCGCGCTGCTAAGCCCGGTGAGCCGCCTCCTCGCAGCGCTAGTGCATCATGTGAAAATTTCAAAAGAAATTCAAAAATGGCTAAAAGAAAATCCCTAGAGAATTTAATTCAAAAGGCTAGATAAAAATTTCTTCCAAAAATTCCTCTGGCATTTTTGAAAAGTCTTATAAATATGCATGATCACATATAAAGGGATGTGGGACCAACCCCATGCTCATGGATTTTTCAAATATTCCAAACATGGCTTGAAAATTAAATTAAACTCCAATTTGAATTAAAATTCAAATTGTTTGAATTTCAAAAATCTCCAAAACTTGTGAGTGTCTAACTATATGCTTTGTAAGTCCATATAAAAGTTTTGGGCATTTTATTAATTTCCTAGGTATTTATTTATCAAGGCAGAACAAAAATACAGAAAGAAAAATAGAACAAAAAGGAAAAGGAAACTTACCTGTGCTTCTGGCCCATGTGGCCCAGCCTGGCCAGCAAGCCGGCCAGCCCACAAGGGGCAGGGTCATCTTCTTGTCAGAACCACAAAAGTAGGTTTGTGTTTAACCTAGCTTGCATTTTTGCATCTTGAAAAAAATTGCAAAAGAAAAGGAAATGGGGAAAAGAAAAGCCCTAAATGAATTAAATAAAAAGGCCAGAAATAAATCTTTTTCCAAAATTCTTTTGGATGTATTGAAAAATCCTAAAAATGAGTCTGATCATTTTAAAAGTGATTTGGGATTAATCCCATGCTCATAGATTTTTTCAATAATTCAAATAGTGGCTTGGAAATTAAATCTTTTTGTCTATTTGAATTGAAATTCAAATAAATTGAATTTCAAAAATTCCCAAAACTTGGGTTTGACTTCTATATAGTCACCTAGGTTTTATAAAAATGTTTGGGGATTTTTATAAATGCCCTAACTATTTATTTTTATTGGGAAAACAGACAACAGAAAAGAAAATAAGAAAAGAAAGATAGAAAGCCTTACCTTTCGCACAGGGCAGAGCCCACTTACCTTTCGCCTCGGTCCGGCCCACCAGACGCGTTGTCGTCTTCCTCCTCCCCGGCAAGCAGCTCGGTGGCGGGCTTGCCGCCGTGCACGGCACCGAGGCCACCTAGGACCTTCCCCTTGCCTTCTCCCCGTGCCACCGCGACGCCTGGAAGCTCCCAGTTCCTTTCCCCCCTTCTGGAACCCTCTCGCCTCTCTCTCCCGTGCGTTCCCGCGAAGACCCGAGCGCTACCGTCGCCGCCGAGGTGCGCCAGCGCGGCCACTGACCTCCACTCGCCGCGCCAGCTGGTCTAGTGCATCCGCCATCGTCGACTTCGTCATCCCGCGCCTTCAATTGGACCAAGGAGCCCCGAGGGCCGGCGTCCCCTTCGTCGTTCTCGTCGGCGGCTGCTGGACCTCGCCGTCAAATACGCCTCCTCCGACGCCTCCCTGAGCTCTCTATCCTCTCCTTCATGCTCACGGTGAGCTGGCGCTGTTTTCCCCCTTTTCCGTTCTCCAACCCGCGGTTCCAGTCGCCAACTCCGTCGAGCACGAGCACGGCCGCCGTGCTCCATCGTCGCCGTCGTGGCTCCAGGCCGCCTCGAGGTCGCTGGCATGCACCAGTGGGTGCGCGAGGCCACGGGGAGCACTTTGGTGCCCCCCCCCCCCCCGTGCCTTCCCGTGGCTGGAATCGCCACTCCGGCGAGGGCACCGCTGTGACAGAGCCGCCGGCGTCAAGCCGCCGGCCTGTCAGCCCTAACCCAGCTCCTAATCCCTTCTCTCCTCTCGCTGACAGTGGGCCCAGCCCCTTAATTAAGCCGGGTTAAAATTAACAGATTTAGTTAACCCAAGTGAGTCTGACAGGTGGGGCCGCCCTGTTAGTTGACTGGTCAACCCTAGCGTCAGCATGACCTAGTGATGACGCAGTAAAGATTAAATCAATTTAATTTAATTCAGTAAATTCCAGAAAATGGCTGAAACTTTGAAAAATCATAGAAAATTCATTTTAACTCCAAATTCAACATATAATATATGAAAAATGATCAGGAGAAAATCCTCTATCCAAATATCCAACTTTCAGCTATGTTGGAGTTTCTCTTAAACAGGGATCAGTAGCTTCTGCTATTTGATTTAATTGGAATTATTTCAAATTCAAATCAATTACTATTCCAATTTCAAACATTGAAATGCACCACACATCACTTGTACTTCAAAAGCATTTCACCCATTTGATACTTTGGTTTACAATGAACAAACTTTAGCAAATGTAAGTTGACCAAATTTGAATAACATTTGGAGTTTGAATTTGAATTTCCTTTTCAAATCAACTTCAATTAAAATGTGGAAATTCAAACATAGGTCACATCAGCACACTACCATGCTTTGTTTTGCATATTGAATGTGCATTGTATTATTTTGATTGTGCTTTACTTCCAGTGCTTCGGTGATTGCATCTTCTCGGTAGAGTTGATCTCGGAGACGAGTTCAACCTCACGTCAGAAGAGTGTTACATCGTGATCGTCAGCAAGGCAAGCAGCCCCCTCTTTGATCATGTCTATAAAATCCCAGTTCCCTCTCATTCTCGCAAATGCATGTTTAGGATGTCACCATGATACGTTTTACCGCTAATTGAACCTATTCCTTTGCATGACCTATCATTTTGTCACAGTAGTAAGAAAACCACAATCCTAGCAGATATAGGAGTTGGTTGATATCATGTGGCCCCTGCAACTGTTACAGCTTATTGCATGCTTAGAGTTGTTACCTGAGGCTATTTTGATGTGAGTCGGGATGGTAGTGATCATGTGAATGATGGTGTTAACGTGTTGGTGAATCTACTCTAAACAAAGGTGAACGATGAGAGGCTGTGTAGGAGTACATAGTGGGTTGTCTCGTTGAACACTGCCTTAGGCCCGAGTTCTTGTGTTGTTATCCAAGACCAAGAGTACGACCACACATTGGGCTCATTGACCCCTCTCGGCCTAGTACCTCACCCCGGACCAGTCCAGGAGTCGCAAGTAGTTCGCCCTTTACCGATCTCAAGCAGGTGGAACCAAGGTAAGTGGTTGGCGTAGGTTGTGGGCACGTTGAATCAAGTGATCATGATCGAGTTGAGCTTGATGGCGGTCACACAACGTTTGAGTCCGCATCGGAACAATCGGCCGGATTCTGACTGTGGTCCCAACTCAAATAGGCGACTCCCTAGGACTAGAGATGGTGCCGTGAGTGAAGTGTCGTGGCAGCATCCTCGCCGGTACTCACTTGAAGGGTCCATCCCCAGGCGGTAACTGATGAGGCGTGTGTGTAGCAGTACACCCCTGTAGGGTTAATGAACTATTCGAATACCCGTGTCCGCGGTTATGGACTACTTGGAGACCTTTACTTGATCATAGATAACTTGAACTGGATACTTCTAAAACACACCAAGATAAGTGTGAGTGCTATGGCGTGCTTCCTCGTGGGGAAGTCGAGGAAGGCACCATAGTGGAGTATTGGTTGGAGACTGTTACTTGGACTCGTGTACGTTCTTACCTCTCTCTGGTACTCGTAGTTCAGTATTAGCCAAGTCAAAGCTGGCACTTCTGCAAGTGAAACCCCACCTCCCTTTGCCTTGATACATGTGCATGAGTAGTATAGTTCCTATGTAAGTCTTGCTGAGTACAACTTTGTACTCACGTTTTCTTATTCTATGTTTTAGAGACGAGACCACTGACCCTGATGGTGGCCTCTACCTCGAGCTCGACGTGGACCAATGTCGTATAGTTCCAGGCAGCAGCCTGTGCCCTTTGGAGGGTCGTTGTACTTTTCTTTCAGGATTCTTAAGCCATTTGTTAAACTTGTCTTTACTAAGACATAATTTGCTTCCATTCATGTTTGATGTAATGTTGGATCACATTCATGTGATCTCTGCTTGTAATACAATTACTATGTCTGCTCTGTTTAGCAGAAGTTATAAAGACTATGATTTTGTAGAGTTCATGTTGTGATTACCTGCTGTTTACACTGGACATGTATGCTGCGTGTATGATTATAACATGCATGTCTTAGGGTGGGGTTCGATAGCTTAGTTGTGTTCTTGCCGGCAGTCTTTTATACACCAAGTGGCCCTTAGATGTGCGCAGCTTGGGGCATCGCGATGCGATTGCTCGTGACTCTGTCACGTGGCACATTTTGTTGTATGATCGAGCCCACCCGAGATCCCGACTAAGTGATCGGGCTGGAGTAAGTCTATGTAAGGGTTATGATTCAATCGATAACATGGTTGAGGCGACTTGTCTGTGAATATGGGATTCACCACCCATATCATTAGACTTGTGTGCGGACGATGAGGACCCATCTCAGTTGATCATCCGGCCTGAATGGGATGCCCCTCACGTTTGATGCTTACCGAGAGTGATCTGTGCTTGGCCTTGTCTGCTTAGACAAGTGGGTATGGCTCTCGGCTCTCCATGTGATTGCATTGTGACCGGAATTACATACGCTAACCCCGGGTCCCGACAGACTTGGTACCAGTTTAGGACTGCCTGTAGGATTATCAAACCTTTGGCCGATGTCGAGTCTAGCATTCTATAGTTATATAGTTACTATGGGTATAAGGGAACAACGTAAGACTTCTTTTTTCTCCTTATCCTCATCGATCTGAGTTCTGAGTCATCCTCATCTTATTCTACGGGAAGATAGGACTAGGCTCATCTATGTCTTTACTAGGACATCTTGTTGATTGCTTCTTTGTAGCTGTAGGAGTGTTGTGGTCCTTTCTGAGCCATCATTCCATAGTGTTTCTGTGGAAGTGATGTCCGTTATCCTATAGGTTGTCTCAATTTCAATCCCGGTGCAGTCGTTATGCTCTCCGTTTGTGGCTTTGATGCTATTGCATTATAGTCTTCTATCTTAGCATAGAATTGTGTCCTAAATCCTATTCTGATTGTTGATTCTTATCACACAGAATGTCAGGTGCAAATCAAGGTGTTGATCCCAGTTCCAGTTTTATAGACGATGAAGAACCTCCACCACCAACCTCAATGACAGAAATCATGTTGGAGGCTGAACAGAATCGTCGTGACCAGACACGTCTTCTCGAGCGCATTGAGCAGAACACTTCTCGTCAGCATCTTAGTGTTGTTACCATCCAAGATTTCATTCTAAGCGTGGCACGTCACTAGACCCCCCTGCCTGAGCTCCTCCCGTGGAGGCTCTCCTCCACGCCCGAACACTACCTCGCCGCCGACCATCACCGGTTGCCGCGCCACCGGCCGCACGTCCGCAGTTGCCGCCCTGGTGGGCTCCTTCCTCCCTCGCGCCGTCTCCTTCCCTCTCCTCCTCTCAGCGTTGCTCTCCCTGTCCTTGCAGCTCCATAGCCATGTGAGTGGCCGCCATGACTAGGACCTCGTGGAGGACGTTGCCGCCACCCCATGGGACCAACCGTCGACGGGATCCAGTGGATCCGACGCCGCCGTCACCATCCCACCAGCTTCCGCTGCCTCCTGTGTCGCACCGCCCTTCGCTGGAGGCCGCCTCCAGGCTGGTCGCCGCCGTGTCCCTTATCGGGATCGAGACAGGGGCGAGCAGGCAAGCGCCGCCGCCGCTTGCGGACCAGCGCAGCTCAGCGGCCCAGCAGCCTCCTCCCACGCGGCCCGTCAGCGCCCTCAGCCCGCACCGCGCCTCTTCCCTGGCAAGGTTTCGCTACCCCTCGCCCACCCCGAGCTGGGCCTCAACCCACGAGGTGAGAAGCACCATCCTTTTTTTATTTTCTTTTCTTTTTCTTTTTCCATGCGCTGTTGGGCCTAGCCCATTGCTATATTGCGCCCGTGAGCGGTAGATAGTATAGCTGCGCCTGGTTCTGTTTAGTCCAATAGCCTCTGTTTCGGCCCAGTAGGCCTTTTTTGTTTTTTTCGTTAAATTAAATGGTAAATTGTATTATTATTTAGCGATGGCGATATCTTTTAAACGGTAGCTCGGATCGCAACGTTTTCTACATGAATCTTTCTTAGTATTTTTTGTGTAGATTAATAAAATGTGCTCCTTTTCCATGTTTGAGCTTGTCTACATGTTGTTTCACTGCTATTTACATCACATGCCACTGGAAATATAATCTGCCATAGCGTTTTAACCGTTGCTCCGATAAAAATGTTCTTTATATGTAACTTGACTAGAATTTTGTGTAGGTTGTGAATATGCTGCTATTGCTTGCTAATAAAAATAATATAATATTTTTTAGGGCAGAACAGTACCAAATGCAATAAATATTGTGTGGTCCGTAATAGTTGCCAGGTATAGGTTTTACCCCCCCCCCACTTAAAGTGACTACATTAGATAGTTTATTTATGCTTCACATCTTGCCATGTTTGTGTGATATTCCATGCTTGGGTGAGATGCCATGTTAACAACCTTTTCTCATGTTGTGTAGCTAAACAACTTGAACCATTCTAAATGTGCGGTATCTTCGTATGTGACGAGTACTCCACTTAACCTGTTAGTAACCACTCTCGAAGATAGATGTGATACCTTAGTGCGTTGTCTTGTGTTGCATTCTTGTTGATTCTTTCTCGTGATTGCTTCGTAGTAATATATTATTGCTCGTCGATTGCCTTTTCCAGTGTTTTCTTCTTGTGTGCTTCCGAGGGTACCTCTCGGAGACGATGCGAGCTTGTGATCGACTACACCTTCGGTTTCGTCGTCTCATCAGGTAAGGGGGAGGATATATCATGCTTATAACTTTCAGCTCACTCACACCTAGGTGTAGGATAGAACCATTTCTTGATCCTACCACTTCATATTCATGCCTCTCAAATAAACCCAAACAACCATGTCCTCCACATCCCAGCAAACCTTGTTCGGCTATGTTACTATTGCTCGCTGCTCATCCACTGCTTAGTATGAATGCTAGGATGTTATCAACTATTACCTCATGTTACTCCTTCGATTGTGCTATCACATTATTATATTTTTGTGGATGATATGATTATTATAATGTTGACTATATTCGACGAAGGATGGAAGGTCTAGGTTATCCCGCCCCGACGCTTTGTTCCATTCGAGTCACCTAGGATCCGAGTTCTGGGTATTGTGTCCCTTGAAGAGAGTGCCTAACCGTGTGTGGGATTTCATGGGGTCCCCATCTCTTAAATACCTAGCTTCAAATATTTCTAGTGGTGGCCCAAACTGATTTACCATTTGAAAACTCTATGTGTGTCTGTCGGGTCGCTCCTAGCAAATATTCTTTCAAACAAACCGGGCCAGTGGGGATATTGTTTCCCTATTGGTCCAACCTAGGCGGCTGAGGACTCGGACTCATGTGATAATTCACCGGTTATCCAAACCCGAGTCATACAATAGAGGCCGATTCGAGAGCGCGGCCAGATTTTGAGTCAGATGTCGACTCACCGGGGGCCACCCAGATTTGTTCGTTGTTAGTTTGAGGGACCTGTCATTTCGGATCTCTCGGGACTAAATCATAAAATGCCTTCCTTTGATGGGTAGAAACTAAGAAGGATGGGCGTGCATGCGGAGCCTTGTAATGGGCAGTTGGTACACCCCTGCAGGGTTAAATCTTTTCGAGAAGTCGTGTCCACGGTTATGGACGACTTGAGACCTACTCCTTGTTCATAGACAACAACAACTGAGATAATATTAATAATTTGATCAACATGTGTGTGCCTTGACTGCTTCATCTTCGTCGGGATGCGAAGAGGAGGACAAGGATATGATATGTGTTATGTTTGCATAAGTAGTTGATAGCAAGACTTGTTGGAGGCGATTCCTCATCGAATGCTTGGTTCTCATCTTACTCTAAAAATAGATCGTTAGCCACTCATATATTGCTAGTGCGACTGCAACCTCACCACTACCCCCATCTTACCTGTGAGAAGTTAGTTACAAGACTTTGATATTGCTCACCTCTTCATTTCTCTTTTACGCACGTTATGCAACGATCTTGGACGCCTTCACGAAGACTCGACGACGACTAGTGAGGTGGATCCCGACGGAGATCCTGGACCCGTGTGGTTACGGGAATTGTGTGATTTTCTCTTTGCCACTAGGCAATTGATTGTAGTCTGTAATTAGACATGTATCTTCCACTGATGTAATGTATTAAGGCAGTTGTATGCCGATTGTATGAGAGGTTGTATCCTTGTAGCTGTAATGTTGCGATATTATGTTGGAAATCCAGGGCATATGGCATTGTTATCTGTCGCAGTGCGACCGATATGTGGTTCGACCCCGGATCTGGATGGAAACATCTAGATCTGGAACAGTACCGCATATCGGTCCTTACATTGCGAAAGAAGACGGCTTGGTGGTGAAGACCTTGGGGGTGGCTTGGCACGTCCATTGGGGTTCTCTCCGTCACGGGGTTTAGCATTCTGATTCTGGTTTTGAGGGCACTCATGGGAATAGTGACATGCCTGGCCACACTTGTAATAATCTCCAAAGACAGAGCAGACAACTGGGTTGCCAGGTGGAGTAGTGGGAAATGGAGCTGGCGGGCGAGGCGCCACAAAGGATGGCCTCGGGGGGTTGTTCTTACGGAACATGCTGTTGGGGATCCAGATTGTGCGCTTCTGAGGGCCTGAACTGGATGAACCATCATCTCTGGGATGCTTGCGGAAGTCTCTGGGAGTGATCATATCCTCTTCCTTGATGGCCATGTTGACAAGGACCTGGAATGTGGCGAAGTCATGAAGATTGAGCTCACGACAAAGTCCATAATTGAGTCCCTTGCGGAACCTTTCTTGCTTCTTGGAGTCGATGAAGACCTCCTCGGGACCATAGCGAGCAAGAGGGTTGAACTCCCGACTAAACTCATCAATGGACCTCCTTCCTTGGGTGAGATTGCAGAACTCCTCTCTCTTGCGGTCCATGAGTCCCTTAGGAATGTGATGCTCGCGAAAAGCATCATAGAACTCATTCCATGTCAACTATCCAGTTGGACGCATGTTCAGGATGTTCTCCCACCAAGAGCTAGCTCTACCCTCGAGGTTGTTTTTGGCATAGTTAACTCTGTCACCATCTACGACATGTCCAACATAAAGCTTGCGCTCGATGCTGCAGTGCCAGTCATCGGCGTCAAGGGGCTCGGTGGAGTAGCTGGAAACTGGGGGATGAAGCCGGATGAAGTCATTCAGCGACACCAGCTCATTATGTTGTTGGGCGGTGTTCAGGGAAATGACCTCCAACAACTGATGAGAGTCCCTTCTATTCCTTTCGACCTCCATCAAAACCTGAGCCATCGTGGGTGGCGGTGGAAGATTTCCTTCCTCCCGATTATTCCCACGAGCATGGGCGCGACTAGCGTTGCCACGAGTTCCTTGAGACATCCTGAAGGAAACATCATTGTCTAACAGAGTTGATTGGAAGAGGCTAACCAAGGTATTGAATACACTGGAAGAATCACAGAGCACAGGAAGTATTCATCTTGAAAACATGGTGATAAAAGCATACAAGCCATATATACATAAGCTGTCATACAAACCATACATCATTTTAGTACAAGCTCCAAGCTAATACAAACGTGATGAAGATGATACATCCCTCATAGGCACTCTGACTTCCTATACACTATTTATCTAAGACTATGTAACTTAGAAAACCTTGCATACAACATACAAAAGATACTACTACATCCTCACTCGCGAAAGACCATAGGCGGTCTCACTCATCTCCATCCCTGTAGTAGTCCTCATTGAAGTTACCCATGTAACCAAGTAGCTAAAGGTGACCATCGGGAAACACGGAGGCCTACGAACCCTGATATCCATTTGGCAAGGATGGGGCCTAGGTCCAGTGTATGGTGGAAGAAGAGGACCATGGGGTGGAAAAATACCTCCAATCTCAGGCCAAGCAACTCGATAAGGCATTTGTGTCCTCACAGGATAGATCACATCATGCTCCAAAGAACCAACACTCACGAAGGGATCCAGGAGTGTAAGTCCTCGCAGCAAATGGGAACGGGTGGCGTGAAGCTCTAAACAAAGGGCACGTGCATCACGATCCCTATCACAAGCGTGTCGAGCGGTGATCTGAAGCAAAGGATCCTCCAAGGAGTGATCTGAGTAAAAACCGGTGTAACATCCCTCTTCTCCTGGAAGTGCAGCAGGGATATAGCGGAATGGTGTCCCACCAAGTAGTGCATGCTCCTCTCTAAATAGTGTGATACATGAATATGCAGCATCTTGCACAACCATGTTCTCAGTCATCCCTATGCCATGACCATAAAGGATAGGCTGAGTGTCTCCAATGTGGTGCGGATAGATCCTGACAATGCAGTGGAACTGAGTCTGGTTGAAGTCAAGGAATTGCTCCTCAACTGTGTACTCTGGGTACCATCTATAGCTCATTAAGTACATCATCTCGATCAGCATGGATGGATGCCCATGCACACCGAGGCATCTAGTCAAACGAACAATCTGTCGAGGGGTGTCGGGAACAGGGGTTAGCGTATGTAATTCCGGTCACAATGCAATCACATGGAGAGCCGAGAGTCGTACCCACTTGTCTAAGAAGCCAAGGCCAAGCACAGATCACTCTCGGTAAGCATCGAACGTGAGGGACATCCCATCCAGGCCGGATGATCAACTGAGATGGGTCCTCATCGTCCGCTCACAAGTCTAAATGCTTATGGGTGGTGAATCCCATACTCATAGACAAGTCGCCTCAACCATGTTATCGATTGAATCATAACCCTTACATAGACTTGCTCCAGCCCGATCACTTAGTCGGGGTCTAGGGCGGGATCGATCATACAACAAAGTGTGCACGTGACAGAGTCACGAGAAATCGCATCGCGATGCCCCAAGCTGCGCACATCTAAGGGCCACTTGGTGTATAAAAGACCGTCAGCCAGATCACAACTAAGGTCACGAAAACCCATACTAAGACTTGCATGTTATAATCATACACGCAGCACACATGTCTAGTATAAACAGATGGTAATCACAACATGAACTCTACAAACTCAGTCTTTATAACTTCTGCTAAAGAGAGCAGACATAGTAGTTGTATTACAAGCAGAGATCACATGACTGTGATCCAACATTACATCAAACAACAACGGAAGAAAATTATGTCTTAGTAAAGACAAGGTTAACAAATGGCTTAAGAAGCCTGAAAGAAAATACAACGACCCTCCAAAGGGCACAGGCTGCTGTCTGGAACTATACGACCTGGTCCACGTCGAGCTCGAGGTAGAGGCCACCATCAGGGTCAGTGGTCTCGTCTCTAAAACATAGAATAAGCAAACGTGAGTACAAATTCGTACTCAGCAAGACTTACATCAGATCTATACTACTCATGCACATGTATCAAGGCAAAGGGAGGTGGGGTTTCATTGCAGAAGTGCCAGCTTTGACTTGGCTAGTCCTGTACTACGAATACAGAATGAGGTAAGGAGCGTACACGAGTTCAAGTATCAAGTCCCCAACAAATACACCACTATGGATCCTTCCTCGACTTCCCCACGAGAAATCACGCCATAGCACTCACACTTATCTTGGCAAGTTTTAAGAGTAACCGTTCAAGTAGTCTATGATCAAGTAAAGGTCTCCATGTAGTCCATAACCGTGGACACGGCTTCGAATAGTTCATTAACCCTGCAGGGGTGTACTGCTATACACACGCCTCATCAGTTACCGCCTGGGGATGGACCCTTCAAGTGTGTACCGGTGAGGATGCTGGCACGACACTTCACTCACGGCACCATCTCTAGTCCTAGGGAGTCGCCTATTTGAGTTGGGACCACAATTGCAATCCGGCCGATTTTTCCGATGCGGGCTCAAACGTTGTGTGACAGCCATCAATCTCAACTCGATCATGATCACTTGATTAAACGTGCCCACAACCTACGCCAACCACTTACCTTGTTTCCACCTTCTTGAGATCGTTAAAGGGCGAACTACTTGCGACTCCTGGACAGGTCCTGACGAGGGGGTGACCCCACGATTCCTACGGATAAGCCTTCCTGGTGTCCATGAAGACAGAAGGCCCATGAAGATACATCCTTGGCCCACTAATTGACACCGACGTAGGAGTCTACGACTCACAAGGAAGGTGCGAAGACCTGCCGTACGGAGCAAGCTAGGGTTAGGAAAGCTTACCTGTAAACCTAGAGGAACTCCCCGTTACCTAGCCCAGTATATAATGGCTAGGAGGGTCGACACGAAGGACAACGAATATCATCTGTAGCCCTAGCCTTGAGCGCTCCAGCCTTGGTGTCCCCTGTAATCGCATCTCCCCCATTAATAATATCGAGCAGGAGCGTGCCTCCCTGTTTGCCGACGAGCTATCGTCCAACCTGTGCCTCTCATGACTAACCCAGGGTCCCTGACCATGGGATTTGCCGGGGTTGATCCCCGTCAATTGGCGCCGTCTGTGGGAACTACACAGGTTTGGATCACGATCTCGGCGGTCCCGTCTTCAGCAAGCTACAACTCAAGGGAGAAAACCAGATCTAGCCCACTCGAAGGATTCAAGATCATGGCGAACATCTCTGCCACCCCATCAAGACCGCTCGAGCTACAGTTGTGCCAAGACCGATACTACGGTAACGGCCAAGTGCAGCGTCAGTGCCGAAGGAATCGACGACTCAGAAAAACGGCGAGGGGCCTCTACGAGGGAATCCCACTCGACGAACCACGACGCCCAGCGGAGGACTCGCAAGTCTTTCGACAACCCACCACCGCCCGGGCACCCGCCGCACATCAAGATGATGACTACGAGATCGAAACCAGCGATTAGCAGAACCATCGCCAAGGAAGAAGGAATCGACGACCCAAAAGGCGCGCATGGGAGATCTACGGCGAGGTTCCAATAAGAGAGCCACGACACGCAGCCGCGCAACCGACGACCGCCCGACAACACGCCGTCATACGAGAACCTGCCGTCAGTCAGGACAGCGACTCAGAGACACAGGTGGGCGAGTACTATGACCCAGATCGAAGGCCGGATGAATTCGCCAACCTCATCAAGAACCAAGACATGAGTCGAGGAATCGATAACGACACCCGCTTCCACGAACATCTGGAGGATCACGAGCAAATCTTCAGAATCTCAAGAAGAAAGAGGCACGCCGGATCTAGCAAACTTACGGCTAGAGAACAGCTGGCAGGACCCTGCATGATCCACAGCTTCGAGGATGACTGGGGACGCGTCAGGTTAGGTCGCACTTTGAGAGACTTTCGCCTATTCAACGAGCTAGCCGACAACCTCAATAAGGAGAAGCAGAAAGAAGACAAGCGCAACCAACGACCCGAACAATCGACGCCCTCAAGCCTGGAAGGACATCATAGTCCGCTGCAAGAACAGGTGCTCATGATCCAAGAAGGAAGGGTACCGCAAGCACGAAGCGACGCTTACACCCTGCAAGCTAGAGCAGCCGAGAGCATAAACATAGTCGAAGTCTACCAGCTACATGATACGGAGACCAGCATCACGTTCTCACAGGACGACCATCCACCTGCGGTCCCAAGACCAGGGCACGCGCCCCTGGTGCTCGATGCACAAATCGGAGGATACGACATGGATAGGGTCTTCATGGACGGAGGTAGCAGCATGAACATCATCTTCGCCAGCACCCTGCAAAAGATGCTAATCCCACGATCAGTATGGAGAAAATCGAGCACCGAGTTACACGGGGTAGTCCCAGGAGAAGCAGCCACATCCCTCGGAGTCATCGAACTCGAAGTTGCCTTCAGCAACTGTGACGCCCCCAAAATCAATCCGTGTACAGTAATCATACACGCAGGGTACACGACTGAGATTAGGGTGCCACGGTGAGAATATCACAGCACAACACTAAACAAAAAAGGATAAACCAATATGTTACAATAAAGGGGGTCACGCGGACCCGAATACATAAGTTATACAAGCCATAATATCTGAGTACAGACATAGTTAGTCAAGTTTTGCCTTAAGAAGGCTAGCACAAATAACATCAGAGATACAGATCGAAAAGGCAAGGCCTCCTGCCTGGGATCCTCCGAAACTACTCCTGGTCCTGGTCAGCGGGGGTCTCGACGTAGTAGTATCCGCCTCCGGGGTACTCCTGCTCCTGGGCTCCAACGTCGACTGCAGCGGCCGATCAGGAAAAACAGTAAAGGAAATAAAGAAGGTGAGTATCTAGTATACCCGCGAGTCTTACGTCCGCTACTAAGCAATATGCATTGTATCAACGGAAAGAAGAGGCTCTATATAGTGGAGTGAAAGACAGAAATCCAGAGCAAGGGTAAGAATCTAGGCCTATCGAAGACTAGCATCTTCCGACGATGTCTTGCAGCATGAGGTAAGAATCGGCCAACAGTTCATATAAAGCATAAAGTAACAACGAAGAAGAAGTTGCTGCAACATTGTATAATATAAGTTGTAATGATTAGCAATAATAATAATGCCTCCAAGTTCCCTTCCTCGACTCCCTGCGAGGAAGAAGACCCGGAACCATACAGTTTAGTAGTAATAGTTTCTAGTGGTAAGATCCAGCTTCAGCATAAAGCGTCCTGTTACCGTGGACACGGCTATTCGAATAGATTAATCTTCCCTGCAGGGGTGCACTGGCGTGACTCTACGACGCTCGGATCTCCAGGGTGGCGGGAACCTTGTTAGGGAACGCTCCACCAAAGCTATCCGACACAAAGTAGCCCATCCTTCGGCAATCAACAGAGAGGTCATCCGCCGGACTATATCCTATGTACGCCGGGCTTTGGACCCTAACCCGAACGTACTCCTGCACGGTGCGTGACTGGCCGTTGAAGCAAAATCAAAGCAAATACAAATACACCGCTCGAGCAAGAGAAGACAACACCACTTCCCGGCAATCAGCCCGCGGTACTGCTGACGTCTGAAGACCCTCGAACGAGACTACGATGCAGGGGAGCCCACACTCCTCATCCCACGTGTAGGTAGTGCGTACAAGCCAAAAGGATACTCACGACATCCGCCGAACCATTTAGCATTTTAATTAACCTGCGCGACAACCGTTATCGTTGCCTCGACTTAACCGACCCGCGGTCAACGACAGTAGTCAGGAACACCAGTACATCGGTGCCTGCCCTGTCGTCCCACCAAGTCACTGC
The DNA here is from genome assembly GCA_950022295.1 of Bromus sterilis. Classification (NCBI taxonomy): domain Eukaryota; kingdom Viridiplantae; phylum Streptophyta; class Magnoliopsida; order Poales; family Poaceae; genus Bromus; species Bromus sterilis. The sequence goes on from OX465597.1 coordinate 135,413,131, forward strand.
GGTTACCAACAAGGTGAACCGTCTCCTTACCTTGTCTCGCGTTTGCTCTTGGTAGAGCTCGACTTTCGTGGTTTGGTATCTCTCGCGAGATACGAGCAGGGGCCAAGCACGCCAGTAACGTCGGTCGTACCCTCCCTGTTGTTCCTGATGATATACTGCTCGCGGGCACCGTTGGGTCGCCCGACTTTCTTACCTTTAAGGACAACCACTGTCCAGGACCCTATGGTGGCAAGACAAAGTCAGCCTCGGGTGGAGTACAAGGATTACTCCTTGATAGCTCACACTTGAGGTGACTAGGCATAACCCAGATAGGGGCCTTTGGCGGTGTCTGCTTTGTACCGTACCTGTGCAGTTGTATATATTGTATCCGCGTTCACTCCCCTGAATGCGCAGGGCTCACTGCTGAATAATGCATAATAATAATAATAGGCAGCATAGGATAAAAGAGGTACATCAAGGGGCGACAAAAACAGGCTATGCAATTGAATAGGATTGTAATCGTAGCAGCAGCAGTAACTATGCCTAGTGCAAGAGAGGTACGGATAGATAGGCGATATCTGGGGAAGAGAATGGCTCTGCTTGCCTGGAAGCTCGACGGTAGGGGTAGGGTCGTCGACGAAGTAGTCGTACCCGGCAGCAGTGTAGTCGACGGCAGCAGCGGAGTCTACCGGAGATTAAGGGGGGGAAGAAACAGTAAATACACAGCAAGCATATACAAACAGATGCATGACATGACAGATGAAATGTTAGCGGTGTTCTAGCGCAATGCAATGCACATTGCTCGGAACGGAAATTCATCTGAGGATGAACTACCGGCTCCGAATGATTACCGGAATGGGTGACCGGAGGGGGAGGGATCAAGCCGGAGGTGTCGTGGGTACCGGACAAACATAAGGGGGGTGTATCTGTGCTAGTAGATCTATTCCGAGAAACATTCGTGTTCGGAATAAATTCATCCGGGCACTCTAACAGTACCGGACAATTTATCGGACAGTCGGCCCGGAGGGGGAAATGTCGATGATCGGTGTGTTAGGGGGGTGGGGTTGGTATACGGATAGCGTATCCGTATTCGTTATATTTTTCTGATCAATTTTGATGTATAAAGTTTTTGAATCTGACTTAAGGTTTAGAAGATATTCAAATTCAAAGTTTTAAATCATTTAAAAGATTTTCTGGAATTATTTTTATTAATAAAACAGTATCATTATCCACAACAGTTTGACTGGTCAAACCTGACCAGTGGGACCCACTGGTCAGCCTCACATGTTTTATTTATTTATTTTATTAATTAAAATAGAGCCAGGGCCCATATGTCATACACTAGAATAAATCTGAAATTGTTTTTATTAATAAAAGGCAGTGGGGTCTACCTGTCATAGACTCATATACTTAATTAGCATTTTTTATTAATCCGTGAATTAACTTAACAGTTGGGCCCACCTGTCATTGACACAGGGGGGTAGTTTCAATTTAACAAGACCATTGGGATTAATTAACGGGCAGGGCCCACATGTAAGTCAACCAGAGGGGGATTAGTCTCTAACTAACCCCCTGACGGACGGGCCCCACCCGACAGCCACACGGGGGCACGCCGGCGAGGCCGTGGGCGCCGGCGGCGACCGTGTGCTCGCCACGGGCTAGGGGAGGGGTTGGTCGGAGGTGGCCGAAGACGGGCTCCAGGACGACGTCGGCGGCGGCTGTCGTTCCGGTCAGATGGCAAGCGGCGAAACGGGACGTGAGCGGGCAACCTACGGGGTGGAATCGACCTAACGTTCGAGGTGGAGCACGTTGGTGCCATTTTGCGTGAGCTGGGGAGCACTGGGTCGAGCCCGCGGTCATCCACGGCGGAGACTGAGCTCGGCATCCATGGCGGGGTGGCTTACGGTGCAAGGGAGGGGGTGAGAGAGGATGGGGACGACGGGCGCGCTCACTGTGATCCTGTAGGTGAGCTTAGCGTGCGTGATGGCGAGTTGTGGCGGCCGGAATCGACGACGACGGCGGCGCGATGCAGAAAGGGGGGCGGTGGTGATGCACACGCTGTGAAGCTCCCCGGGCCGATTCCTTCCTGGGGGAGACGAGGTCGTCGATGGCGGCTGCAACGGACACGCCGGGCTCGCTCGGGGTGGTCAGTGGCCGCGCGGGTTCATGGCCATGGTGACGGTGGTGCTTGGGAGAAAAACAGCGACGATGGCGAGGCGAGGAGGGAGCGAGATGGAGCTAGGGTTTGTCCTGGCGGCTCGGGGGCGAGCACTTAACCCTGCCCACAAACCCTAGGGGCGGCGGATGCGCGACACGGCGGCAATCGCCGTCGAACACCCCTGCCATGGCGACACGAGGGCGCCGGGTGAGCAGTAGGAAGGGGATGAGCCCGGGTGGGCCAAGTTGGCCGGTTTGGGTGGCTGGGCCGCACTGTGCACTTGCTGTACTGGGCTAGAGCCTTTTATTCAATTAATTCTTTTCTGCTTTCTGTTATTACCTTTTAGTAATTATTTTATATACCAAGGCAATTTTGTAAAATATGGGATGTGTCCCATATTTATTGTTACACCATATATTACTGCCACAAAAAGATTGGGCAATAATAAAAGTCCTTTAATATTTGATTTAAATATTAAATGATTTAAATTGGGTTTTTGGCCACTGTTTTGATTTGTTTAGAATTTTCCCATAGCACAATAAATACCCAAACCCATATGGATTTGGTCCACTGAATATCTGTGAATTTATAAAAGTAGTTTCACAATATTTGGAGAAAGTTTATATTCCACTTTGTTTTTAATATTTGATCAAAAGCATTTTGAGCATTTGATTTGATTTCAAATGTTTATGGATTGGACTTTGTTTTCATCCATGATGATCAATGCCGATGGTTCACTTTGCTTGCAACAATATCAAAGGAAAATTGAATTTGAACTGAACTAGTTGATCAACAAAGGCTTTGAACAGTACAGATGAACAGTAACAGTGATTACTGTTCACTGATAGTGAGGGTGTTACAAATCTCCCCCACTACAAGAATTCTCGTCTCGAGAATTTAAGTGGTAGAGGTGAAAAGATCGGGGTATTCTTCACGAAGACGATCTTCCGTTCCCAAGTGGCTTCATCTTCAGAATTATTCGACCACTGAACTTTGAGGAACTTGGTTGTCTTGTTGCGGGTTTTGCGTTCAGACTGATCGAGAATGCGGCTTGGATGTTCTTGATAAGTCCAGTCCTGTTGTAGCTCGATCATATCATGTTCCACTTCGCGAATAGGGTCCTTGAAGCAGCGTCGGAGTTGCGACACGTGGAAGACATCGTGGACTTGAGAGAGGTTTGGCGGCAATTCCAATCGGTATGCCACTGGTCCACTCGTGGAAAGGATACGGAACGGGCAAATGTAGCGAGGAGCTAACTTGCCTTTGATTCCGAAGCGATGAGTGCCCCTCATAGGAGTGACACGGAGGTACGCGTATTCGCCAGGTTGATAGACCATTTCTTTGTGCTTGCGATCATAGTTGCTCTTCTGACGGGACTGAGCAGCTTTCAAGTGTTCACGAATAACGCGAACCTGATCTTCAGCGTGCTGTATGATGTCCGGACCAATGAGAGTTCGTTCTCCAGTTTCTGACCAATTCAGAGGGGTTCGACACTTACGTCCATAGAGAACTTCAAAGGGTGCCATCTTCAAACTAGCCTGATAGCTATTGTTGTACGAGAATTCAGCAAATGGAAGAGATTCCTCCCATTTCTTACCGAATGAGATGACACAAGCTCGCAGCATATCTTCAAGCACTTGATTAACTCGTTCGACTTGTCCTTGCGACTGGGGGTGATAGGCGGTGCTGAAATTCAGGTGAGTGCCCATAGCTTCTTGGAAACTATCCCAAAATCTTGAGGTGAAAATACTGCCACGGTCTGAACTGATCTCCAACGGAATACCGTGGAGCGACACGATTCTGGAAATATACAAGTCTGCCAACTGACTAGCAGAGATCGTCTCCTTGACTGGCAGAAAGTGGGCAACCTTGGAGAAGCGGTCGATGACGACAAAGATAGCATCGTGACCTTTCTGCGATCTGGGAAAACCAGTGACGAAGTCCATTTCAATCTTGTCCCATTTCCATTCAGGAATAGAAAGTGGTTGCAGAGTTCCAGCAGGTCTTTGATGTTCGGCTTTCACGCGACGGCAAACGTCACACTCGTCAACATAACGAGCAATGTCTTGTTTCATGTTAGACCACCAGTACCGCTGAGGAATGTCTTGGTACATCTTGGTACTACCAGGGTGGATCGACAAAGGTGTATCATGAGCTTCTTTCATGACATCAGGGGCGTAATTCAGGTTTGCCTTCGCTACCGGAACCACTAAACGACCCTTGAAGTAAACCGCATTATCATCATTTGCATCAATAGTGAAGAATGAGGGCTCTCCGCTGGCGACACGCCGCTTAATCTTCCAAATTTCAGAGTCATAATGTTGCACCCTCTTGATGCGGGTGTCGAGGTCTGGTTTGACCACCAGGGAGTTCACATATCCCTGCGGAACAATTTCGATGTTCAGCTTGCGGAGTTCTGCATACAGGCGTGGTTGTTGCACTTGAACTTCAAGTTCACTACAATAGGCTTTGCGGCTTAAGGCATCGGCCACCACATTAGCTTTGCCCGGGGTGTAAGAAATTCCCATGTTGTAGTCGGCTATTGTCTCGAGCCATCTCTGCTGGCGGAGATTCAGGTCTGGTTGAGTAAATAGGTACTTCAGGCTTTGGTGGTCGGTGTAGATCTCGCAACGATTACCGACGAGATAATGTCGCCACAGCTTCAATGCATAAATTACCGCTGCCAATTCAAGATCATGTGTTGGATACTTATCTTCGTGAGAACGCAATTGACGAGAGCCTTAAGCAATCACTTTGCGCTCTTGCATTAGGACACAGCCTAATCCTTGACGAGATGCGTCACAATATATCACGAAGTCCTTCTGAGTATCAGGCGGAGCAAGCACTGGGGGAGAAGTGAGCTTGTCCTTGAGGGCTTGGAAGCTTTCCTGACATTTATCTGTCCACTCAAACTTGACGCCTTTGTGAAGCAGGTTAGTCAGAGACCTGGCAATCTTGGAGAAGTTCTCGACGAAACGGCGGCAATAGCTGGCAAGGCCGAGGAAACTTCGGACTTGCTTGACAGTCTTGGGAGGAGTCCAGTCAAGAATAGCCTGGATACGTTCTGGGTTGACGGCAATGCCATCCTTGGAAATCACGTGACCAAGGTAGGTCACTTCAGGAAGCCAGAACTCACACTTAGAATACTTAGCGTAGAGTTTGTGTTCTCGAAGCTTTTCCAGTATAAGACGAGATGTTCAGCATGTTCTTCTTTATTCTTGGAGTATATTAATATTCATCCAGATAAACCACGACAAACTTGTCGAGGTATTCCATGAATATATAGTTCATCAACCGGGAGAAGGTGGCTGGAGCATTCGTCAAGCCAAAGGACATGACAGTGTACTCGTATGAACCATAGAGAGTAATGAAAGCGGTCTTCGGAATGTCCTCTTCCCGGACTCGGATCTGATGGTAACCCAACCTCAAGTCGAGTTTCGAAAACACCGTGGATCCAGCAAGTTGATCATACAGATCGTTGATCCGGGGAAGCGGATATTTGTTCTGGATGGTGGCTTGGGAGATGGGTCGGTAATCTTGGACCAAACGATTAGTTCCATCGCTCTTCTTGACAAAGAGCGAAGGTGCTCCCCAAGAAGAGGAACTTGGGCGAATGAATCCTTTGTGAAGTGCTTCGTCGATCTCCTTCTTCAGTTCAAGGAGGTGGTGAGGTGGCATCTTATAGGGACGCTTGGCAATAGGGACGGTGCGGGTTTCAGGTCGATGACAAATTCAACCTCTCGGATCGGGGGTATTCCCGGGAGTTCTTCTGGGAAGACGTCGGGAAAATCACGAACGACTGGAACGTTCTCAATCCCGTCAAGAGGTGAGACATTCAGAGCATTCATCATATAGATATGCGTTTCAGCATCACGGGTAATCCTGGTTGTGTGGTTAACAATCTCGCCGGAGGGGTGAAAAAGTTGGACAGAACTGGTGCCACAATAAAGTGCGGCATCGTGGACTTTCAACCAATCCATGCCCAGAATGAGGTCTATAGTGGAAGACTTCAGGAGGATGGGGGAAGCAAGGAACTCAATTCCTTCAATTTCGATGATGGTTTTGGGCACTATCTTGGAGGTGTGGCAATGACCTATCGGAGTGCGGACAACCATCGGTGGATCCATCTTTTCTACCATGAAGTTATGCGACAATGCAAATGCTTCCGACATGAATGAATGCGATGCTCCTGTATCAAATAAAACAGTAGGAGGTACTGAATTAACAAGAAGGGTACCCATCACGGTAGCAGGTTTCTCCTGAGCTTCTTCGACATTAATGTTGTAAGCATGTCCGTGAGTGTGAGAAGAAGACCCAGTGTTATAGTTGGGGGTCCTGTTGTTGCCACGGCCATTTCCACGGCCAGCAGGGTGAACTACCAGTTGACTCTGTCGCTGGGGGCAGTCTCTAGAAAAGTGACCTGGCTGATGGCACTTGAAGCACAGGCCATCCTGAAGACGGAGGGGTGCGGTCTCAGTCTTCGGCTGTCTCGGCGGGGGCGGAGGCAGACGAGGTGCAACATACGACGGCCTTGGTACAGGGGCAGGGGGATGATACACACTGTGTGGAAGCCAAACGCGTTGCCTCTGTGCTGTGCCCGAAGATGAGCCAGCCTCACGGGGGCGCTTCGCCGAACCACCGAACTTAAGCTGAGCGGTCTCAAGGTGATAGTCTGATTCACCATGGTGGCGAAGTCGGGGAAGACGTGCAAAGCCAGTGCAAGCTGGAGATCTGCGTTGAGTCCATCACGGAACTTCTCTTGCCTACTTGCATCATTGGGGAGGTCACTTGCAGCATAGCGGGAGAGGCGGAGGAATTCCCTCTGATATGCCTCGACAGTTCTTTTGCCCTGAACGAGGTTGCGGAACTCGGCCTTCATACGGTTCATAATCGCCTGGGGGACATAACAAGCACGGAAGGTAGCCCTGAAGTCATTCCAGGTGACGACAGTCCCTTCAGCTAGCGAGCCCTTGTAAGTGTCCCACCACTCAGCAGCGGGACCACGCAGGAAATAGGACGCAAAGTTGACGTAATCAGCAACGCTCACATTAGCAAACTCTAACTGACGGTTGATGTCACGAACCCAATCATCGGCATCCAGCGGCTGTTCAGGCTGGTGGAAGAGAGGGAGATTGAGACGCATGAAATCCCGCAGAGTAACCACAGGCGGCTGATGCTGGTGCTGGTTCTGGTTCTGGTTCTGATTCTGGAGCTGATCTATGACTCCTTGCATAAACACTTGGTTCATCTGAAACTGCTGCATCATCGCGGCCATGTAGTCCGGTGGCGGAGGTGGATCGTTGGCACCACGACCACGACCAGCCATCCTGCTAGAATTTAACAGGTGTATTTCAGCGATGAACATTTAGCGAGATGCCGGAAACGAGTAAGAGGTAAAGCTACAACAAAGAGGAGGCGCGGATATATAGGAGTAGTCATATAAGACATACACATCCACACATAGAATCAATCGAAAATCGGACAGCGTAACGTCGTAGAAATTAAGGAAAAAGGACACACTAGGCGGCGCGCAGACCGCGGTAAGGATTACACGACGTGACATAGATTCCACTATGTCAATCACGCCGCAAGAAAACTGTTGGCCACAGGAGTTAAAGGCCAGAGGACGCGCGGCCTGCCCAGAATGAGAATGGGATCCGCGGTCCGGGACCTGGGGTAGAACTCCTGCAACACGACACAATCAATGCGCACCAAAAACGCCGGGTGGAATCAAGAGAACGTGATCCTAATGTCCGCGTTTGTAAAACTGATCAGCAAGGATAAGAGAGCAGATTCCCAGAGCATAGGTAAGGAGAAAAGGATCCTAATACCATAGATATCACACGTAGTGACATCGATGTGGGCCCGTAAGCCAAATATTAAGTTAGCAAAATAGTTTTTCAAAGTCTAGACTCAACTTCGACCAGGTAGTGGTGGGGTGGCTTCCTACAGGCAGTCGGCTCTGATACCAACTTGTGACGCCCCCAAAATCAATCCCTGTACAGCAATCATACACGCAGGGTACACGACTGAGATTAGGGTGCCACGGTGAGAATATCACAGCACAACACTAAACACAAAAGGATAAACCAATATGTTACAATAAAGGGGGTCACGCGGACCCGAATACATAAGTTATACAAGCCATAATATCTGAGTACAGACATAGTTAGTCAAGTTTTGCCTTAAGAAGGCTAGCACAAATAACATCAGAGATACAGATCGAAAAGGCAAGGCCTCCTGCCTGGGAACCTCCGAAACTACTCCTGGTCCTGGTCAGCGGGGGTCTCGACGTAGTAGTATCCGCCTCCGGGGTACTCCTACTCCTGGGCTCCAACGTCGACTGCAGCGGCCGATCAGGCAAAACAGTAAAGGAAATAAAGCAGGTGAGTATCTAGTATACCCGCGAGTCTTACGTCCGCTACTAAGCAATATGCATTGTATCAACGGAAAGAAGAGGCTCTATATAGTGGACTGAAAGACAGAAATCCAGAGCAAGGGTAAGAAGCTAAGCCTATCGAAGACTAGCATCTTCCGACGATGTCTTGCAGCATGAGGTAAGAATCAGCCAACAGTTCATATAAAGCATAAAGTAACAACGAAGCAGAAGTTGCTGCAACATTGTATAATATAAGTTGTAATGATTAATAATAATAATAATGCCTCCGAGTTCCCTTCCTCGACTCCCTGCGAGGAAGAAGACCCGGAACCATACAGTTAAATAGTAATAGTTTCTAGTGGTAAGATCCAGCTTCAGCATAAAGCGTCCTGTTACCGTGGACACGGCTATTCAAATAGATTAATCTTCCCTGCAGGGGTGCACTGGCGTGACTCTACGACGCTCGGATCTCCAGGGTGGCGGGAACCTTGTTAGGGAACGCTCCACCAAAGCTATCCGACACAAAGTATACCATCCTTCGGCAATCAACAGAGAGGTCATCCGCCGGACTATATCCTATGTACGCTGGGCTTTGGACCCTAATCCGAACGTACTCCTGCATGGTGCGTGACTGGCCGGTGAAGCAAAATCAAAGAAAATACAAATACACCGCTCGAGCAAGAGAAGACAACACCACTTCCCGGCAATCAGCCCGCGGTACTGCTGACGTCTGAAGACCCTCGAACGAGACTACAATGCAGGGGAGCCCACACTCCTCATCCCACGTGTAGGTAGTGCGTACAAGCCAAAAGGCTACTCACGACATCCGCCGAACCATTTAGCATTTTAATTAACCTGCGCGACAACCGTTATCGTTGCCTCGACTTAACCGACCCGCGGTCAACTACAGCAGTCAGGACCACCAGTACATCGGTGCCTGCCCTGTCGTCCCACCAAGTCACTGCGGTTACCAACAAGGTGAACCGTCTCCTTACCTTGTCTCGCGTTTGCTCTTGGTAGAGCTCGACTTTCGTGGTTTGGTATCTCTCGCGAGATACGAGCAGGGGCCAAGCACGCCAGTAACGTCGGTCGTACCCTCCCTGTCGTTCCCGACGATATACCGCTCGCGGGCACCGTTGGGTCGCCCGACTTTCTTACCTTTAAGGACAACCGCTGTCCAGGACCCTATGGCGGCAAGAAAAAGTCAGCCTCGGGTGGAGTACAAGGATTACTCCTTGATAGCTCACACTTGAGGTGACTGGGCATAACCCAGATAGGGGCCTTTGGCGGTGTCTGCTTTGTACCGTACCTGTGCAGTTGTATATATTGTATCCGCGTTCACTCCCCTGAGTGATCACGGCCCTCTATCTAATCCTAGCTAACAATGCGCAGGGCTCACTGCTGAATAATGCATAATAATAATAATAATAGGCAGCATAGGATAAAAGAGGTACATCAAGGGGCGACAAAAACAGGCTATGCAATTGAATAGGATTGTAATCGTAGCAGCAGCAGTAACAATGCCTAGTGCAAGAGAGGTACTGAAAGATAGGCGATATCTGGGGAAGAGAATGGCTCTGCTTGCCTGGAAGCTCGACGGTAGGGGTAGGGTCGTCGACGAAGTAGTCGTACCCGGCAGCAGTGTAGTCGACGGCAGCAGCGGGGTCTACCGGAGATTAAGGGGGGGAAGAAACAGTAAATACACAGCAAGCATATACAAACAGATGCATGACATGACAGATGAAATGTTAGCGGTGTTCTAACGCAATGCAATGCATATTGCTCGGAACGGAAATTCATCTGAGGATGAACTACCGGCTCCGAATGATTACCGGACAGGGTGACCGGAGGGGGAGGGATCAAGCCGGAGGTGTCGTGGGTACCGGACAAACATAAGGGGGTGTATCCGTGCTAGTAGATCTATTCCGAGAAACATTCGTGTTCGGAATAAATTCATCCGGGCACTCTAACAGTACCGGACAATTTATCGGACAGTCGGCCCGGAGGGGGAAATGTCGATGATCGGTGTGTTAGAGGGGTGGGGTTGGTATACGGATAGCGTATCCGTATTCTTTATATTTTTATGTTCAATTTTGATGTATAAAGTTTTTGAATCTAACTTACGGTTTAAAAGATATTCAAATTCAAAGTTTTATATCATTTAAAAGATTTTCTGGAATTATTTTTATTAATAAAACAGTAACATTATCCACAACAGTTTGACTGGTCAAACCTGACCAGTGGGACCCATTGGTCAGCCTCACATGTTTTATTTATTTATTTTATTAATTAAAATAGAGCCAGGGCCCATATGTCATACACTAGAATAAATATGAAATTGTTTTTATTAATAAAAGGAAGTGGGGTCTACCTGTCATAGACTCATATGCTTAATTAGCATTTTTTATTAATCTGTGAATTAACTTAATAGTTGGGCCCACCTGTCATTGACACAGGGGGTATTTTCAATTTAACAAGACCATTGGGATTAATTAACGGGCAGGGCCCACATGTAAGTCAACCAGAGGGGGATTAGTCTCTAACTAACCCCCTGACGGACGGGCCCCACCCGACAGCCACACGGGGGCACGCCGGTGAGGCCGTGGGCGCCGGCGGCGACCGTGCGCTCGCCACGGGCCAGGGGAGGGGCGCTGTGGGTTCCAATCGATAGAGGAGACCGAGCCGCATCAATCTGCACACGTGGGGGTGGTCGGAGGTGGCCGAAGACGGGCTCCAGGACAACGTCAGCGGCGGCTGTCGTTCCGGTCAGATGGCAAGCGGCGAAACGGGACGCGAGCGGGCAACCTACGGGGTGGAATCGACCTAACGTTCGAGGTGGAGCATGTTGGTGCCATTTGTGTGAGCTGGGGAGCACTGGGTCGAGCCCGCGGTCATCCACGGCGGAGACTCAGCTCGGCATCCATGGCGGGGTGGCCTACGGTGCAAGGGAGGGGGTGAGAGAGGATGGGGACGACGGGCGCGCTCACTCTGATCCTGTAGGTGAGATTAGCGTGCGTGATGGCGAGTTGTGGCGGCCGGAATCGACGACGACGGCGGCGCGATGCAGAAAGGGGGGCGGTGACGATGCGCACGCTGTGAAGATCCCCGGGCCGATTCCTACCTGGGGGAGACGAGGTCGTCGATGGCGGCTGCAACGGACACGCCGGGCTCGCTTGGGGTGGTCAGTGGCCGCGCTGGTTCATGGCCATGGAGACGGTGGTGCTCGGGAGAAAAATAGCGACGATGGCGAGGCGAGGAGGGAGCGAGATGGAGCTAGGGTTTGTGCTGGCGTCTCGGGGGCGAGCACTTAACCCTGCCCACAAACCCTAGGGGCGGCGGATGCGCGACACGGCGGCAATCGCCGTCGAACACCCCTGCCATGGCGACACGAGGGCGCCGGGTGAGCAGTAGGAAGGGGATGACCCCGGGTGGGCCAAGTGGGCCGGTTTGGGTGGCTGGGCCGCACTGTGCACTTGCTGTACTGGGCTGGAGCCTTTTATTCAATTAATTCTATTCTGCTTTCTGTTATTACCTTTTAGTAATTATTTTATATACCTAGGCAATTTTGTAAAATATTCGATGTGTCCCATATTTATTGTTACACCATATATTACTGCCACAAAAAGATTGGGCAATAATAAAAGTCCTTTAATATTTGATTTAAATATTAAATGATTTAAATTGGGTTTTTGGCCACTGTTTTGATTTGTTTAGAATTTTCCCATAGCACAATAAATACCCAAACCCATATGGATTTGGTCCACTGAATATCTGTGAATTTATAAAAGTAGTTTCACAATTTTTGGAGAAAGTTTATATTCCACTTTGTTTTTAATATTTCATCAAAAGCATTTTGAGCATTTGATTTGATTTCAAATGTTTATGAATTGGACTTTGTTTTCATCCATGATGATCAATGCCCATGGTTCACTTTGCTTGCAACAATATCAAAGGAAAATTGAATTTGAACTGAACTAGTTGATCAACAAAGGCTTTGAACAGTACAGATGAACAGTAACAGTGATTACTGTTCACTGACATTGAGGGTGTTACAGCAACCGATGCAACTTCACAAAGCACGTCCTCGAGTTCGAGGTACTCGACTGGCAATCGCAGTACCACGCCATATTGGGAGAGCCAGCATTCGCGCAGTTCAATGACGTCCCACACTACGCCTACCTCAGGCTCAAGATGCCAGGATCAGAAGGAGTCCTCACGATCAACGGAAGCTTCATCATCAGATCAGTGTGATCGTGAATTCCACAGAATCTCCGGCACATTCGGAGCCGAACAAGAACTCAGAGAAATAGCCATGGTGACGGACAAGAGTACCTTCCCATTGGTAAACCGAAGCGAATCCAAGGAGTACGGACGCGACTTCAGCATCGACAGAGACACAGTCACTCACCAAGTGCACCCCACGGACCCGGACAAAACAGTCCGCGTGTACGCCCACCTACCAGAGAAGCAGGCGCCGGCTCTCGTCGCTTTCCTTCATGACGAGTGGGAAATATTTTCCTGGTTCCCAGCCGACATGCCTGGGATACCACCCGAATTCGCAGAACACGCCCTACGCATCAAGCAAAACACGAAGCCGGTGAAGCAAGCGCTGAGACGATTCTCGGAGCCCACGCGCAGAGCAATCGGAGAGGAAGTCAACCAGTTACTCGACGCCCAGTTCATCCGAGAAACGAAGAAAGCCACCTGGATAGCCAACCCGGTGCTGGTGCCCAAGAAAGACACGACTGTGCTGCGCATGTGTGTCGACTACGGACTAGTCAACAAGCATTGCCCGAACGACCACTTCCCCTGCCTAGAATCGATCAGATAATCGACTCGACAGCAGGGTGCGATCTACTTTCCTTTCTTGACGCTTACTCAGGATACAACCAGATTAGGATGAAGGAAGAAGACGAAGAGCACACATCGTTCATCACCCCCTATGGCGTATTCTGCTACAGGACCATGCCCTTCGGGCTCAAAAACGCAGGCGCCACTTACCAGCGAATGATGCAGGCCTGCCTGAAGGAGCAAATCGGAAGAAATGTGCAAGTCTATGTGGACGACATCGTCATCAAGACCTACGAAGCAGCCACACTACTCGACGACCTGCGCGAAACCTTCGCGACGCTCAACAAATACAGAATCAAGCTCAACCCAAAGAAGTGTGCATTCGGCGTACCGGCGGGGAAGCTGCTTGGCTATATGGTCTCTGCCCGAGGAATCGAGGAAAACCCTGAGAGAGTCCAAGACATCACCCGAATGCAAGAACCAACCGACGTCAAATGAGTACAACAGCTCACTGGAAAACTCGCAGCCCTAAGCTGCTTCATCAGCAGGCTGGGAGAACGCACGCTGCCTTTCTATCAGCTGCTCAGGAATGGAGAGAAATTCGAGTGGACGGAGGAAGCCCGACAAGCATTCGCGGACCTGAAAAAGACACTCTCGACCCCACCAATCCTGGCGGTACCCAAGGAACGAGAGAAGCTATACCTCTACGTGGAAGAACGTAACAGTGTAGTGAGCACAGCGCTCGTTGTCGAACGCACAGAAGAAGGCAAGGTCCAGAGCATCCAGAGACAAATCAACTACCTCAGCATGCTCCTGACCAAACCCCAGCAGCGGTACCCGCACTATCCGAAGCTACTACTGGCCATCTTCATGACCTGAAGAAAAGTGTCCCACTACTTCGATGAGCACCCTATCACAATCGTAAGCAGCGCACCACTCGCTGACATACTCAACAACCCTGGAGCGACTGGATGAGTCGCCGACTGGAATATTGAGCTCAGCCCACGGGACCTGTAGTTCAAGCACCCAATAGCCATCAAAGCCCAAGTACTCCCAGATTTCCTGGTCGAGTGGACGGAGGTTCAGACACCAGGCCCCCAGACCTATCAAGTTCATGGTCAATGTTCTTCGATGGGTCCAAGAGACAACAAGGAGCTGGGGCAGGACTTGTTCTCATCTCCCCCAAGGGAACAAAGCTGAAATATGTCCTCCAGATCAACTGCAGTCACGCCTCCAACAACGAAGCAGAATACAAGGCACTCCTCCATGGCATGCGCATGGCCAAAACATACGGAGCCACTCGCCTCATAATTTATGGGGACTCCAATATCGTCGTCCAGCAGACGATGAGAAACTGCAACGCAATAGCCGACAACATGGCGGCCTACCAGGAGCTCTACAACGCACTCGAATGAAATTTCGACGGGTGCAAGCTCCACTACATCACAAGGGACAACAACACAGAAGCCGACGAACTCGCGAACATTGGTTTGACCCGAGGACCAATACCACCCGGCGTTTTTCTCGAAAGCATCAGCCGAAGATCCATCAAGGTACAGGCAGCAGCACCTGAAGCAGTCGTGGACGGCGAGGACGCAACAGACCTGGCGCAGGTGGCAGCAGCAACCCCATCATAAGGAACAAGCACCAGCACACCCGACAGCACAGCCCCGACAGAGCTCGAAGGACTTGTCTGGGCAAAACCGTTCCTCCGATTTCTAATCGAAGGTACGCTACTGCAAGACGTCGCCGAAGCACAACGCATCAGCCGACGATCCAAGGCATTCACGATGATCAACAAACAACTATACAAGTGCATCATCACCCAGATACTCCAAAGGTGCATCGACGAAGAGGACGGCAAAGCCCTACTACTCGAAATCCACGAAGGCACCTGCGGACACCATGCGAGCAGGAGAGTACTCGTATCCAAAGCATTCCGAGCTGGGTTCCATTGGCCCACAACCATGAAAAACGAAGAGGAAATCGTGCGACGTTGTGTCTCCTGCCAGAAATTCGCCAACAGGCCACACGCTCCCGCCTCAGAGCTCAAGACCATACCGCTATCCTGGCCGTTCGCCACCTGGGGACTCGACATGGTGGGCCCACTCAAGAAATCATCAAAGGGCGGAAGGACACACCTTCTCGTCGCAGTCGACAAGTTCACTAAATGGATCGAAGCAGTGCCCATCACCATCTCCACAGCCCTCACGGCTATCAACTTCATCAAATCGATCAACTTCAGGTTCGGATTGCCACACAACATCATCACGGACAACGGCACGAACTTCACAGCCGCAGAATTCCAGAACTTCTGCGAAGAACTGGGCATCAAAATCAATTACGCATCAGTTGCGCACCCGCAGTCCAACGGCCAGGTAGAAAAAGCAAACGGCCTTGTATGCGGGGGAATCAAGAAACGGCTCCTCGCACCACTCGAAAAAGCCACCGGCAACTGGGTAGAAGAACTCCCCGCGGTGCTATGGAGCCTACGAACTACACCAAACACCGCGACCCAGTACACACCCTTCTTCATGGTGTACGGAGCAGAGGCAGTCCTACCACATGACCTCAAGTTTGGAGCACCTCGGGTCACTGGATACGAAGAAGAAGAAGTATAAGAAGCGCTGCAAGACGACAAAGATACGGCTGACGAAGAAAGAGACACAGTCCTGGAAAAATCAGAGGGGTACCAGGACAAGCTACGCACCTACCAAAGAAGTCGCCTACGCACTAGAACCTTCAACAAAGGCGACCTAGTCCTACGGCTGATACAAGAGAAGGTCCATAAACTCGCCCCCCAATGGGAAGGACCATTTATAGTCTCAGAAGTCATCGGAGGTGGCGCCTACAGGCTGAAGAACTCGAAGAAAGACGAGGACGTGGATAACCCATGGAACGTAGCAAACTTGCGACTGTTCTATCCATAGTACCCATCGGTCAGACATGACAGGCAACTCTTGTAGCTGCTCGACCGCAATAAATAAAATATTGCCCAAATACTTCCATCTCAAAGCACTCGGGGGCTTAAGAATAAAATCCCCCCGAGAGACGCTATCGCCTACGCGATCTCAACCAAAAAGCACTCAGGGGCTTAAGAATAAAATCCCCCCGAGAGACGCTATCGCCTACGTGATCTCAACCAAAAAGCACTCGGGGGCTTAAGAATAAAATCCCCCCGGGAGACGCTATCGCCTACGCGATCTCAGCCAAAAAGCACTCGGGGGCTTAAGAATAAAATCCCCTCGAGAGACGCTATAGCTACTCAAGCGATCTTAAACACAAACACTCGGGGACTAGCGAAAAAACTCCCCCCGAAAGACTCTATCATCGCTCACGCGACTTCTACATCTAAGTACTAGGGGGCTCGAGCATCATCTCCTCCCAAAGACCGCTCGAGCAGCCTGAAGCTAAAAAAGCCCAAGCAAAAATACCCGGCCAACCACACCTGCCGAGAGCAAGAAAGACATGGCCACAATCAGATGGAGCACCAAGTACCCTGAAGACACTTTGGAGGAAGCACAGGACACAGACTCATTTAGTCTTCATCCGATCGCCAACGATCACCTAAAGACTCGGGGCTACTCCCATCGGGAGCTTTCCCGCGCACCCAATAAAAGAAAGAAACCAAATGACAAGGGAAACAAATTTTAGCCTACGCTCGACCCTTCGACTCAAGCGTAGCCTCGGGGGCTACTCCCATCGGGAGCGCTGTCGCTTACCCGACAGATCCCACAGCGCAAAGTTTGAACTGACTCGAAGACAGCTCTCGATCGCAAAGGACTCGAACACAGCTCTCAGTTACAAAGAAATCGAAGACAACTCCTGATCGCCAAGGACTTGAACACAGTTTTTGGTCACGTAAAGCCCAAATATAAATTCCATTCCAAAGGATCAAGCACAGTTTACATCATAAGGATCATTTTCAGTACAAAAAGGACTCAACTACATTTGGATAGAAGGCAGCTCCTGTTACAAGAGGGAATTACCCAAGGAATCAAGACTTCTACATGTGTTCTCATGAGGGGTAACCGACCCTAGTAAAAGAGCATCACCACAGACAAAGGAAAAGGAAGCTAGCTGAGGATGTAAATGACATAACAAAAGGGTGAAACTCGGCTTCTTTGTCAATGCTCCACCAGCTTCTTCTCCTGCTCCACTAGCTTCTTCTCCAGCTGCAGCTGCACGCCTTCTTCTCCGGAAGTGCAGCCTCTTCCCCGAGTTGCCAGCGAAGATGAGGCCGCCTCCAGTTCTACAAGGTCGCTTGACGCGCCTGCTTGATCGACGGCTTGACGTCGATGTCCTCTTCGGAGCTGATGGAGACGGCACCACCACCCGAGGAGTCGCCAGAAGACGGAGCTGTAGAAGATGCAAGCGTAGGACTCCTCGACCTTGTGGAGCTGTCGCTGCTTGACTCCTGCCAGTGTGGATCCATGCTATTTCCGCTTGGATCGTACGCGCGGATAGTGACAGTGCTTTCGCCGTCAAAACGACAGCTGAGCATATCGCCATCTCGCAGATTCAACCGCCGAGCAAATAAACTCCAACCAGAGCCAAGAAAAATCAAGCAGGAGCTATCAACCTCCAAGTAAACATAAGAAGGAGATCGACAGCTCCCTTGAAGATGCAAAAGTAAGCCATCCAAGCCAAGTTCAGAAACAATGGTGGAAAAAGCAGAGGGAAGAAGGACACGATTGGCACTCTGGCCACGGACACGTAAAATAAAGTCATAGCGCCAGAATCCCTCTTCCAAGGGAGAAGAGGAAGACACTGGCGCCGTACCATGGCGACCACCACGACATGAGCGTGGTGTACGGCGACGACGGCCACGACGAACGCGGCCACGGCCAACACCCCGCTTGGATCCATGAGAGGAACAAGAGAGGAAAGAAGAGCCAAAGCAGCTAGCCGGATGGAGGTAAAACGCTATAGAACAAAGATCTCCCAGCACGGAGAAGCCGAGACGACAGCAGCAATTAATTCAAAGACCAAAACGTCGCAGACGTCTCAGATTCCAAGACCAACATGCTTTCCCACGGGATGCACTGTGCATGAGACGCGTCAACTCACGCGCGTTTCCAACGCGCGTCTCGGAAACCCAACCAGCGCCGGCCGCACGCCACAGCGGTCATCATAGGTCATGAAGACGTGACGGTTCACTGGCGAGGCATCCCTGACAACCATCAAGCAGAGGCATCGTTATCCTAACAAGAGGCGAAGAAAACCAACGGACATCAAAGGCTCAGAGATTCCATCTTTTAGATCTTTTTCCCGATGAAGAGAAACATCTTACTCCCATCGGGAGAGTACATCATAAGAGTCCCAGGTGCTCCCTCACCTAAAGGTCAGCAATGTGCTTGAGTGACCACTCGCACTCATGAGAGTCTCGGGGTTCTCCCTCAACCCGACGCAAGACAAACATGCATTTGCCAAGATCATACGGCGCTAAGAGTCTCAGGTGCTCCCTCACCTCAAGAGCCGAAATGGCATTCGAGTGACTACTCGCGAACCCCCCCCCCCCCCCCCCCCGTCTGAGCACTCGAAACAAAGCTCCACGGGTGAATGAGTGAACAGCTCGCTTGATGTTTTGTTCCAAGTGGGTGCAATGCTATAAGGCTCCGCGCCTCAAAAACACACATTCCTGGAACACGATACACTGTGCCCAGATGCCACGCAAGATTAGCGTGTAGGTAAGACCCCGCTGCGAAGTTCGGCAAGGCTGGGACTTGCCGAAGAGCGATTTCACTCCCAAGCTTTTCCATGCGCTGCGCATGATAGAAAAAGCCGGGCGGACGCGACTTAGGCTATGCACATTACTGGCGGCAAGTGAACACCATAAGACCTGAAGCGGCCGGACTTTTTCTCGTCACTAGTGTTCCAAGCTCACGTCGAGGGACGTGGGTTTGATTGGGCTACTGTGGTATTTGCCCTGGTGCAATTCACCAAGGCTCGACCAGTCGACTCCTTGGGCCCTTTCATCTTAGCATCCTTCGAAACAGGTTTTTTCATGGCCACCAGACTGCCAGCGACCCGCGGATGTACCGCGCATACCAATAACCGACAAATGAATCTACTCGAGTCCCTGCGTGACTCTTCGAGTCCCCCAGGCACTCGGGGGCTACTGACGAGGGGGTGACCCCACGACTCCTACGGATAAGCCTACCTGGTGTCCATCAAGACAGAAGGCCCATGAAGATACAACCTCGGACCACTAATTGACACCGACGTAGGAGTCTACGACTCATAAGGAAGGTGCGAATACCTGCCGTACGGAGCAAGCTAGGGTTAGGAAATCTTACCTGTAAACGTAGAGGAACTCCCCGTTACCTAGCCCAATTGTAAGGGCTAGGAGTGGCGACACCAAGGACAACGAATATCATCTGTAGCCCTAGCCTTGAGCGCTCCAGCCTTGGCATCCCCTGTAATCGCATCTCCCCCATTAATAATATCGAGCAGGAGCGTGCCTCCCTGTTTGCCGACGAGCTATCGTCCAACCTGTGCCTCTCATGACTAACCCAGGGTCCCTGACCATGGGAGTTGTCGGGGTTGATCCCCGTCAGGTCCGGGGTGAGGTACTAGGCCGAGAGGGGTCAGTGAGCCCAATGTGTGGTCGTACTCTTAGTCTTGGAAAACAACACAAGAACTCGGGCTTAAGGCAGTGTTCAACGAGACAACCCACTGTGTACTCGTACACAACCTCTCATCGTTCACCTTGTTTAGGTCAAATTCACCAACATGTTACCACCATCATTCACATGATCACTACCATCCCGACTCACAACAAAGCAGCCTCATTGTAAACTCTAAGCATGCAATAAGCTGTAACAGTTGCAGGAGCCACATGATAACAACCAACTCCTACATCTGCTAGGATTGTGGTTTGCTTACTACTGTGACAAAATGATAGGTCATGCAGAGGAATAGGTTCAACTAGCGGTAGAACGTATCATGGTGATATCCTAAACATGCATAAGCGAGAATGAGAGGGAACTGGGATTTTATTGACATGATCAAGGAGGGGGTGCTTGCCTTGCTGACGATCACGAGGTACTAGTCTTCTCACATGAGGTTGAACTCGTCTCCGAGATCAACTCTACCGAGAAGAAGCAATCACCGAAGCACTGAAAGTAATGCACATTCAACATAGTACAATGCACAATCAATATGCAAAACATAGCATGGCAAGGTAATGATGTGACCTAGGTTTAAATTGCAACATGTTAATTGAAGTTGATTTGAAAAGTAAATTCAAATCCAAACTCCAAATGTATTCAAATTGGTCCAAGTTGCATTTGCTAAAGTTTGTTCATTGTAAACCATGTGATCATGTATGTGAAATGCTTCTGAAGTGTAGGTGATCATATTTGCATTGCAAGGGTTCAAGTTCAAATGAACATTGCATTTTATTTGATTTAATCCAAACGATCCAAATAGCAAAATTCTACTGGTTCATCAAGATAACTTGTTCAAACATGGATGAAAGTTTGATATTTGGATAGATCATTTTCTCCTGATCAGTTTTCATATATTACACTTTGAATTTGGACTTATAGTTTAGGAGATATTTAAATTCAAAGTTTAGGCCATTTTCTGGAATTTCTGTATTAATTAAATTGATTTCTATTTAATGCATCAGCGTGACGTCATGATGACGTAGGGGCTGGCCTGACAGGGGGGTCCCACTGGTCAGTGGCTCAGGGCTTAATCCCTTTGTTTAATTAACCCACGGGTTAATTAGGGGGCCCCTAGGCCCACCTGTCATAGGCTAAAGGGGGGTTAGCAGGTAAAACAGGCCCTAATGGCCGGCGGCTTGACGCCGGTGGCTTGGGCCACGGCGGCGCTTTGCCGGAGTTGGCTCCCGGCCACGGGAGGACGCGGGAAGGGCACGGGAGGGTGCCTCTCGCTCGTGCTCTTCTCCCAGTGCGCACGAGGGGCTCTTGGGGGGGCACCAGGGCCACGGCTGCGACGAGGAGAGCGGCGGCTGGAGCTCCTGTTCATGGAAAAAGGTGGCAGGGAGCACAGGGAGGGGAGCTAGGAGGGGGAAACGAGGAGAAGCTCACTGCGTTGACGATGGTGAGCTCGGGGAGGCCGGAGAGGTAGAGACGGCGGCGAATTCGACTTGGAGGTCGTCGGAGGACGGAGGAAAATCGAAGACACGGGCAACGCCTGGGAAGCTTGAAGGAGTCGAGCGCGCTGGACCTTCTAGACAAGGTGGCGGGGAAGGAGAAGGCCGGTGGCCACGTCGGAGCACGGCGGACGCTCCGGCTAGGTCTCGGGCGGGCGCGAGAAACAGCAGCAGGGCGAGGAGAGCGAGCCAGAGAGAGAGAGAGGAAGAAGGAGGACGACTCTAGGCGTCCACGGCGAGGGGATAAGGCCAAGGGGGGTGCGCCACGGAGAAGCAGGAGGTGGCACGGCGTGGGCAGGCTCGCCACGGCGGCGAGCTGCCTGCCTGGCCTAGGGTAGAAGACGACCCTGCCCCTGGTGGGCTGGGCCGGCTTCTAGCCAGGCTGGGCCAGGTAAGGTGGGCTTTTTCCCTTTTTCTTTGTTTTTCTTTTATTTCTTTCTGTTATTTGTTTTTCTCTTTTTTAATAAAATAGCTAGAGCATTTAATAAAATTCCCAATCATTTTTATGAAACCTAGATGACTCTATAGAAGTCAACCCCAAGTTTTGGGAATTTTTAAATTCGAATTATTTCAATTCCAATTTAAATAGACAATTGATTTAATTTCCATGCCACTGTTTGGATTTTTGAAAAATCTATGAGCATGGGATTAATCCCAAATCACTTTTAAAATGATCACACGCATTATTATGACTTTTCAACATACCCAAAATAATTTTGGAAAAAGATTTATTTCTGGACTTTTGATTTAATTCATTTAGGGCTTTTCTTTTCCCCATTTCTTTTTCTTTTGAAAATTTTTTCATGATGCAAAAATGCTAGCTTAGAAAAGAACAAACCTAAATTAGGGTTCTGACAACTTGCCCCCACTCAAAAGAATCTCGTCCCGAGATTCAGAAGTCGTCGGGAAGAGGGTGGGGTACTCAGCTCGTAGATGATCCTCTCGTTCCCAGGTAGCTTCTTTCTCTGAATGATGTGACCACTGCACTTTGAGGAATCTGATCTTCTGACGTCTGGTGCTACGCTCGGCTTCATCAAGAATACGAACAGGGTACTCTCGATATGAAAGGTTATCTTGGAGATCAAGCGCTTCGTGGTCTACTCCGCGGATGGGGTCCTTGAAGCAACGCCTGAGTTGAGAGACGTGGAAGACATCATGAACCTGGCAGAGGTGAGGGGGTAGTTCCAATTGGTAGGCAACTTCTCCACGTTTAGCGAGAATGCAAAAGGGACCAATGTAACGTGGGGCCAACTTGCCTTTGACACCGAAGCGATGGGTACCCTTCAGAGGAGTATCCCGAAGGTAAGCCTTCTCATCCAGATTATAGCTTTCTTCCCTATGATGACGATCATAATAGATTTTCTGACGAGACTGGGCTGTTTTCAATTTCTCACGAACAATGCGAACCTGTTCTTCTGCATCCTGAATCAAATCCGGTCCAAAGAATTGTCTTTCACCGGTTTCTGACAAGTTTAGGGGTGTTCGACATTTCCTTCCATAGAGAAATTCAAAAGGTGCCATGCCCAAGCTAGATTGGAAGCTATTGTTATACGCAAATTCGGAAAAAGGAAGAGAATTCTCCCATTTCTTTCCGAAAGAGATAACACGAGCTCTGAGCATGTCTTCGAGAATTTGATTGACCCTTTCTACTTGACCATTGGACTGCGGGTGATAAGTGGTGCTAAAGGAGAGGTGGGTTCCCATAGCATTCTGGAAACTTTCCCATAATCGAGAAGTGAACAGACTACCACGGTATGAATTGATTCCCAAAGGAACACCGTGAAGTGACACGATTCAGGAGACATACAAGTCCGCTAACTGGCTAGCAGTTATAGACTCGCGAACAGGAAGGAAGTGAGCAACTTTGGAAAGTCGGTCAATGACAACGAAGATGGCATCAGTTCCGTTATGGGTTTTTGGAAAGCCAATGATGAAGTCCATACTGACTTTATCCCATTTCCACTCAGGGATAGGCAAAGGTCTAAGAGTACCAGCAGGTCTTTGATATTCTGCCTTAACACAACGACAAACATCACATTCAGAAATGAACTGAGCAATTTCTCTCTTCATCCTAGTCCACCAAAATCTCTGGCGTACATCTTGATACATCTTTGTACCACCGAGATGAATCGAGAGGGGAGATTCATGGGCTTCTTTGAGGATGAGTTGCCTTAGATCCCTATTCTTAGGTACTACCAAACAATTTTCAAAGAATACCGTTCCTTTACTATCTGTGGAGAAACATTTAGCAACTCCGCTAGCAATGTTCTCCTTGATCCGGCGAACACCTCGTGCACGCCTTTGGGCAACTATGATTTTATCCTCAAGTGTTGGTTTCTCCACCAAGTTGAAAATAGATCCACGAGGAACAATCTCGAGGTTGAGCTTTCGAAATTCCTCATGAAGAAGTGGTTGATACTGTTGCAACATGAGGTTGTTACAATACGACTTACGACTTAGTGCATCAGCCATGACATTGGCTTTGACTGGGGTGTGAGAAATTCCTAAGTCATAATCTTTTATCAACTCAATCCAGCGTTTTTGCCTGATATTAAGATCTGGCTGGGTGAAAATGTATTTGAGGCTTTGATGGTCGGAATAGATCTCACAACGATTACCAAGGATGTAATGTCGCCAAGTTGTGAGGGCATGAACTACGGCAGCGAGTTCAAGATCATGGGTAGGATAGTTCTCTTCATGTGGCCGCAGCTGGCGTGAAGCATAAGCTACCACATGTCGATCTTGCATAAGTATGCATCCTAACCCTTGCCGTGAGGCATCACAAAAGAGCTCGAAATCCTTTTTTGTGTCTGGACGCGCAAGTACGGGTGCAGAAGTCAATCTTCTTTTTAGCTCTTGAAAGCTTTCCTCGCACTTGGGAGTCCATAGGAATTTCTTATCTTTCTTGAGGAGTTCAGTTAGAGGCTTTGCAACTTTAGAAAAGTTCTCGACGAAGCGGCGGCAATAGTTTGCTAAGCCAAGAAAACTCCTAACTTGCTTAACCAATTCAGGTGAAGTCCACTCAAGGACGGCCTGAATTCTCTCGGGATTGACAGCAATGCCTTTGGCAGAAATCACGTGGCCTAAGTAGGTCACTTCTAGTAGCCAGAATTCACACTTTGAGAATTTGGCATATAGGTGATGCTCTCTAAGTTTCATCAATACCAGCCTAAGATGTTCTCCATGCTCTTCTTCGTTCTTCGAGTAGATGAGAATTTCATGAAGATAAACTACAACAAATTTATCTAGGTACTCCATGAAGATCGAATTCATCAAGCGCGAGAATGTGGCGGGGGCATTGGTTAAACCGAAGGACATGACGGTGTACTCATAAAGACCATAACGAGTAGTGAAAGCCGTTTTTGGAATGTCCTCATTTGTGATTTTGATTGGATGATAGCCTAATCTCAAATCCATCTTGGAGAAGACAGAGGATCCAGCAAGTTGATCATAAAGATCATTGATCCTGGGCAGTGGGTACTTGTTCTTTATTGTCGCTAGATTTAGCGGGCGATAGTCTACGCACATCCTTTCTGTTCCATCTTTCTTCGTTACGAACAGAACGGGGCAACCCCATGGCGATGAGCTAGGGCGGATGAAGCCTTTTACCAACGAAGCTTCAAGTTGGATTTTGAGCTCAGCTAACTCACGTGGGGCCATTCTATATGGGCGTCTGGATATTGGGGCGGTTCTTTGGATAAGAACTACCAAAAACTCGACAGACCTGTCAGGTGGTATGCCTGGCAGCTCTTCTGGAAAGACATCCGGGAAGTCACAAACCACCGGAATATCTTCAATATCAGGAAGTGGAAGAACATTTAAAGAATGCACCTGGGTTTTAGATCTTGGTGAGGTGTACTTGATTGTCTGGCCTGATGGATGGGTTAGTTTCACTGACTTGGCTTTACAATCAAGGACAACATTCTATCTTGATAACCAATCCATACCTAAGATCACATCAATGTCTGAACACTTGAGGGCTATGAGTGATGCAAGGAATACTAAACCCTCAATAGCAACTTTATTTTCATGACTCACCATAGTGGTGTGCCATCTAGATCGAGGGGCTTGCACAACTAAGGGTGTGGATAACATCGAAAAGGAGATGTCATGTGACAGTGCAAAATCCTGGGATATTAATGAGTGAGACGATCCTGGGTCAAACAGAACCGAAGCTGGGGTGGAATTGACAGGAAGGGTTCCAAGTACAACATCGGTTGACTTGTGGGAATCTAGAATGGATACGTGATTCACATAACCATATTCATAGGCAGGAGGCTTGACATTGGAAGTTTTGGGTAGTGGCTTACCACGACGAAAGGCTTGCTTTGGATTAGGTGTTGTGGCTACATGATTGTAGGGACACTCTCGAACATTGTGACCTGATTGTCCACATTGGAAACAAACACCACGTGGAATGAAAGGAACTTGAGCACTTGATTGTCCAACCAAATTCCAAGGAGGAAGTTTGGGTTGAGGTGGAAGATATATGGTGGTTGGTGGTCTAGAAGCACTTACAACATGACTGACATCATTGAAGGGAATACAGACAGGGCGTTTCTGAGAACCTGAGCTAGAAGATGACGCAAACTCACGATCACGCTTACGAGACTCTTCGTACAACTCATTTCCATACTCGGCCTTGAAGGATTTGTCGACCAAGTCTCTGAAGTTGACGAACTCATGAAGATTCAGATCATGGCGAAGGACGGGGCTAAGTCCCTTGCGGAACCTTACTTGTTTCTTGGCATCGGTGGATACTTCTTCTTGGGCATAACGCGCTAGACGATTGAACTCAGTCCTATACTCATGAACAGACATCTTTCCTTGGGTCAGATTGCAAAATTCTTCTCTCTTGCGCTCCATCAGCTGATCCGGAATATGATATCCTCGGAAGTCATCACAGAACTCTTGCCAAGTCACCACGTGACCTACAGGCTGCATTGCTACAAAATTCTCCCACCACTGAAGAGCAACACCTTCCAGAAAGTATGCCGCGAAGATCACACGATCACATGGAGCATCATGAGTGGTCTCAAGCTTACGCTCGAGGGAACGAAGCTAATCATCATCATCAAGGGGCTCGGAAGAACATCGGAATACTGGCGGGTTGAGCAGAATGAAGTCCTGGATGGTAACAATATTACGCTGACGAGAAGTGTTCTGCTCAATACGCTCGAGAAGACGTGTCTGATCACGACGATTCTGTTCAGCCTCCATCGTGACTTCTGCCGTTGAGGTTGGTGGTGGAGGTTCTTCATCGTATATTTTACCGGAAATGGGATCAACACCTTGATTTTCACCTGACATTCTGTGTGATAAGAATCAACAATCAGAATAGGATTTATGATATACTTCTAAACTAAGCCAACAAGACTATAATGCAAAAGCATCAAAGTCACAGTCGGAAAGCATAACGGCTGTGTCAGGATGAAAAATGAGACAACCAACAAGATAACAAACATCACTTCCAAAGAAGCACTAAGGAATGATGACTCTGGAAGACCACAACACTCCTACAGCTACAAAGAAGCAATCAACGAGATGTCCTAGTAAAGACATAGATGAGCCTAGTCCTATCTTCCCGTAGAACAAGATGAGGATGACTCAGAACTCAGATCGATGAGGATAAGGAGAAAAAAGAAGTCTTACGTTGTTCCCTTATACCCAGAGTAACTATATAACTATAGAGTGCTAGACTCGACTTCGACCAAGGGTTTGATAATCCTACAGACAGTCCTGCTCTGATACCAAGCCTGTCGGCACCTAGGGTTAGCATATGTAATTCCGGTCACAGTGCAATCACATGGAGAGCCGAGAGCCGTACCCACTTGTCTAAGCAGACAAGGCCAAGCACAGATCACTCTCGGTAAGCATCGAACGTGAGGGACATCCAATCCAGGCCGGATGATCAACTGAGATGGGTCCTCATCGTCCGCTCACAAGTCTAAATGCTTATGGGTGGTGAATCCCATACTCATAGACAAGTCGCCTCAACCATGGTATCGATTGAATCATAACCCTTACATACACTTACTCCAGCCCGATCACTTAGTCGGGGTCTAGGCCGGGCTCGATCATACAACAAACTGTGAACGTGACAGAGTCACGAGCAATCGCATCGCGATGCCCCAAGCGGCGCACATCTAATGGCCACTTGGTGTATAAAAGACCGCCAGCCAGATCACAACTAAGGTCACGAAAACCCATACTAAGACATGCATGCTATAATCATACACGCAGCACACATGTCTAGTGTAAACAACAGGTACTCATCACATGAACTCTACAAAGTATACATCTTTATTGACTTACATATAGAGTACACAAAAAGATCACATCACTATGATCCAACATACATACAAGCAACGTAAGAAACACAGGTCTGAGTACAAACAAGTTTAACAAATGTCTTAGAGAAGCATTATTCAATATACACGCCCTTCGACGAGGGACCAGACTATTGTTTGGAACTACTCTAGCTTAGTCTACGTCGAGCTCCAAGAAGAATCCACCTTCGGGGTCAGTGGGTTCATCTAAAAACATAAATAAGAAAACGTGAGTACAAAGTCGTACTCAGCAAGACTTACATCAGAACTATACTACTCATGCTCAGGTATCCAGGAAAAGGGAGGTGGGGTTGTAATGAAGAAGTGCCATGTCGGGACCCGGCGTTAGCGTATGCAAGTCCCGCTACGACAAGTGCCATAGTCATATGGAGAGCCGAGAACCGTACCCACTTGTCTAAGCAGACAAGGCCAAGCACAGAACGTTCTCGGAAAGCATCGTACGTGAGGGGCATCCCATCCAGGCCGGATGATCAACTGAGATGGGTCCTCATCGTCCGCACACAAGTCTAATGATATGGGTGATGAACTCCCATATTCACAGACAAGTCGCCTCAACCATACTATCGACTGTATCATAACTCTTACATAGACTTACTCCAGCCCGATCACTTAGTCGGGGTCTAGGGCGGGCTCGATCATACCACAAAGTGTGCACGAGACAGAGTCTCGAGCAATCGCATCGCGATGCCCCAAGCTGCGCACATCTAAGGGCCACTTGGTGTATGAAAGACCGCCAGCCAGATCACAACTAAGGTCTCGAAAACCCATACAAAGACATGCATGTTATAGAAATACACGCAGCACACATGCCTTGTATGAACAGCAAGTATCGTTGCAATTCTCTACAAAGTATACATTTCATTTATAACTCTTACAGAGTGCACACAGAGATCACAAGTATGTGATCCAACATTACAACAACAATCGGAAGCAAAGTATGTCTGACTACAGACAAGTTTAACAAATGGCTTAAGAAACCTTATTTAAACACAAGCCCTCCACGAGGGAAACAGTCGTCTGACTGGGACTAGACTAGCTTGATCTTCAGTCGTCCAACTCGATGAAGAAGCCACCTTTGGGGTCAGTGGGTTCATCTAAAACATAGATTAAGCAAACGTGAGTACAAAGTCGTACTCAGCAAGACTTACATAGGAGTTATAATACTCATGCACATGTATCAAGGTAAAGGGAGGTGGGGTTTCACTTGCAGAAGTGCCAGCTTTGACTTGGCTAGTCCTGAACTACGAGTACCAGACTTGAGGTAAGAAGCGTACACGAGTCCACTACTTTGTCCAACCAATTACACCACTATGGTGCCTTCCTCGACTTCCCCACGAGAAAGCACGCCATAGCACTCACACTTAGCTTGGTGTGTTTTAGAAGTATCCAGTTCAAGTTGTCTAATAATCAAGCTAAGCTTTCCAAGCAGTCCATAACCGCGGACGCGGCTATTCGAATAGTTTTGTTAACCCTGCAGGGGTGTACCGCTACACACACATGATCATCAGTTACCGCCTTTGATCTCGACACCATTCAAGGGGTGCCAGCGAGGATGCTCACCACAACTGTTACCTCATAGACGATCTAGTCCGAGAAAGCCGCCTGCCTGGGTTGGCTACCACTATCGTGAACCCGGCCGGTTTACCGAAGTGGACCCAAGTGATGTGTGCGTGGTGCATAAGCCGGTCTCGGGTGAGCTGTTCTCTCACTTAGCAGCCAGGCCACAGACCTACCAGAACTCCGAACTATTGCGACATCTGGACATCGAAAGGGATGAGTTAGTAAGTTGAGAGGGGTCAGTGAGCCCAATGTGTGGTTGTACTCTTCATCTCGGATCACCACACAAGAACTCGGACTTAGGGAGGTGTTCAATGAGACAACCCACCGTGTACTCCTACACAGCCTCTCATCGTTCACCTTGTATTAGGGTAGATTCACAAACACCTTTCTACCATCATCATCATGATCACTACCATCCCGACTCACATAATAGTATCAACATGGTATCATTCTAAGCATGCAATAAGCAGTAACAATTGCAGGGGCCACATGATATCAATCAACTCCTACAGTTGCTAGGATTGTGGTTTGCCTACTACTGTGACAAATGATAGATCATGCAAAGAAATGGGTTCATCTATGCGGTAGAAACGTAGCATGGTAATCATCCTATACAATGCATAAACGAGACATGAGAGGGAAGTCGGATTTTATCGACATGATCAATGGGGGTTTGCTTGCCTTGCTGACGAGGTTCGGGTTCGGGGTCTTCAACGAAGGGGGCAGCCTCCTGTTCCGGTTCCACCTCTACTCGACAAACAACAAACAAGGTAGCAAAGTAAATACAATGCACAATCACATGGTTGAAGGTTGAAACTTGATGTATATGCTTTGATGTGTTCGGCAATTTCATTTAAATGGAGTATATTGCAAATTGAATTGCAAATTCAAATTTAGCCAAGTTACAAATGACATTGTTTGGTCAAGTTAACCCATTTTGAAATGTGTATGATATGCCTCTGATGTGTAATTGAAATGTAGCATGTTGCCATGGTTCAAGTTGCAAAAGCAATTGAAAAGAATTTGATTTAATTCCACTTAAATCAAATAGAAAATGCTACTGATCACATTTTAAATTCAACTCAAACATGGTTGAAAGTTGGATATTTAGATAGCTTATTTTCTCCTGATCATTTTTCATATATTATTTGTTAAATTTGGAGTTGATATGAATTTTCTATGAATTTCCAAAGTTTAAGCCTTTTTCTGAATTTTCTGGAATTTCTTGAATTCCTTTTATTCTGGAAATTCATTTACTGCCTCACTGTGACATCAGCATGACGTCAGGGGTCCACTGACTGCTGGGACCCACTGGTCAGCCTCTCACTGTTTAATTAAAACGATTTGATTTAAGTTTAACTTAAGAGGGGGATTAGTGTGGCTGGGCCCACAGGTCAGTGACACCAGGGGGGGATTAAGCACGGGGGTTAGCCTGACAGGCCGGCGGCTTGACGCCGGCGTTCCTGTACGCGGCGGCGCTGCGTCGGGATCACGTTCCTGGCCACCATTCTATGCGCCAAGGGCACCAGAAGATGGCCCGTGACGAGCCGTATCGCCTGCGCTACTCGGGCGTCGTCGGGGAGGCTCCAGGCGACGTCGTCTTCAACCATGCCGGCGGTCGGAGCTTTGGTTTTTGAGAAACGCTTGCAACACAAGCACGGGGTGAAGCGTGCGTGGGTGCGTTGCGCTGCTGGGGGCTCCAGGAGTACTACGGACGCGTTGGTGAGGACGAAGGCGCACGGGAGCGAGCGTATGGTCAACCGGGGCGGCAACCTTGCTCGGCTTCCATGGCGGATCGAACTAGAGGGCGAGAGGGGGCTAGCTAGTTGAGGGGAAAAGGGCTGCTGCTCACCCTGAGTGCGACGACGAGGTCGGGGAGGGTAGAGGGGTGCCGGTGGTGATGGAATCTACGATGGCGCGCGACGGCTCCGACGAGAAGGCGACGACGATTGCAGCGGCTACAGAGGCTCCGAGCCCGATTACTTCTGCACGGCGACGAAGACGAGCACGGCGCGCGTCCTGGACATCTTGTGGCAGCTCGATGAGGCCGGTGGCCACGTGGGTGCGGTGGCGCGTTCCGGCGGCTCCTTCTGTCGACGACGAATACGGCAAGTGAGGAGGGGGAGGTGGCTCTGGACGAAGGGGAACGAAGTTGGGCGCCTCCAGGACGTCTCCAGACGAGGGGATAAGGGCCAGGGAAGCAGGGAGCTGCCTGGCGCGCCCTCGCCGCTCGCCGGCGACCTGGTTACCTGCTTGGAGGGGGAGGAAGACGCATGTACCCCCTCCAGGTGGGCTGGGCCGGCTGAGGTGAGTGGGCTTCGCCCCTGGCGAGAGGTAAGTCTTCTCTTTTCTTTTTCTGTTTAATCTTTCCTTTCTTTTTCTGCATATTTGTTTTGGCTCTGATAAAAATATCAAACCAATTTATAAAATGCTGAAACTTTTTATATGGCCTCATAATAATATAGACTAGCCACTTATAAAGTTTGGCACTTTTTAAAATTCAATTAATTTGAATCTTAACTCAAATAGGGGTTTTTGATTAATTCCAAGGCACTGTTTGAATATTTGAAAAATCCATGAGCATGGGGTGGGTCCCACATCACTTCATATGTGATCACACACATTTATAAGACTTTTCAAAAATCTAACATGAATTTTTGGAGAAGATTTTTATCTGGCCTTTTGAATTAATTCATCTGGGGGGTTCCTTCTCCCATTTTGCTTTTGAATTTGATTTCAAATGATTTCTTTGAAATTTTTAACATGATGCAAGTGACTTGCTAACCCTAGCACATTACCTAACAGAGGGTTCTAACAACTCGCCCCCACTCAACAGAATCTCGTCCCGAGATTCAGAAGTCTGCGGGAGGAAGGTGGGGTACTCGGCACTGAGACGGTCTTCTCTTTCCCACGTAGCTTCTCTCTCAGAGTGGTGTGACCATTGCACTTTCAGAAACCTAATATTCCGACGACGAGTGACACGCTCTGCAGAATCAAGAATACGAACGGGGTATTCTCGATAAGAAAGGTCATCTTGGAGATCAAGTGTTTCATGGTCGACTTCGCGGATGGGGTCCTTGAAGCAACGCCTGAGTTGGGACACATGGAATACATCATGTACTCGGGAAAGGTGCGGGGGTAGTTCAATTTGGTAGGCAACTTCTCCACGTTTAGCGAGAATGCGGAAAGGTCCGATGTAACGTGGGGCCAACTTGCCTTTGATACCGAAACATTGGGTTCCCTTTAGAGGAGTAACCCGAAGGTAAGCCTTCTCATCCAGATTGTAGCTCTCTTGCCTATGATGACGATCATAGTAGCTTTTCTGACGAGACTGGGCTGCTTTCAATTGATCACGAACAATGCGAACTTGCTCTTCTGCTTCCTTGATCATATCCGGTCCAAAGAATTGTCTTTCACCAGTTTCTGACCAGTTTAAAGGTGTTCGACATCATCGTCCATATAGGAGTTCAAAAGGAGCCATGTTCAGACTAGATTGAAAACTATTGTTATAAGAAAATTTGGCGAATGGCAGAGACTTCTCCCAGTTCTTTCCGAATGAGATAACACAAGCTCTGAGCATGTCTTCAAGAATCTGGTTAACCCTTTCGACTTGACCGCTAGACTGAGGATGGAAAGCTGTACTAAAGGAGAGATGAGTTCCCATAGCATTCTGAAAGCTTCCCCAGAATCTAGAGGTGAAAAGGATACCGCGATCAGAATTGATTTCCAAAGGAACACCGTGAAGGGATACAATTCTAGAGACGTACAAGTCCGCTAACTGGCTAGCAGTTATAGACTAGCGAACTGGAAGGAAGTGAGCAACTTTGGAAAGCCTATCTATGAAAACGAAAATGGCATTGTTTCCTTTCTGGGTTTTTGGAAAGCCGGTGATGAAGTCCATACCGAGTTTGTCCCATTTCCACTCTGGAATAGGCAAAGGTTGAAGTGTACCAGCAGGTCTTTGATGTTCTGCCTTAATGCGACGACAAACATCTCATTCGGCAACAAATTGAGCAATGTCTCTCTTCATCCTAGTCCCCCAAAATCTTTGGCGTAGATCTCGGTACATTTTTGTGCTACCGGGATGAATCGAGAGGGGTGTGTCATGGGCTTCCTTGAGGATGAGTGGCCTTAGTTCCCTATTCTTACGTACTAGCAAACGATTTCCAAAGAATACCGTTCCCTTGCTATATGTGGAGAAACATTTAGCAACTCCGCTAGCAATGTTCTCCTTGATCCGGCGAACACCTCGTGCACGCCTTTGGGCAACTATGATTTGATCCTCAAGAGTTGGTCTCGCCACCAAGGTAGAAAGATAGCCATGAGGAATTCTCTCAAGATTGAGCTTGCGAAATTCCTCATGAAGAAGTGGTTGATACTGTTGTAACATGAGGTTGTTACAATACGACTTACGACTTAGTGCATCAGCCATCAAATTGGCTTTGCCTGGGGTGTAAGAAATTCCTACGTCGTAATCTTTTATCAACTCAATCCAGCGTCTTTGCCAGAGATTAAGATCTGGCTGGGTGAATATGTATTTGAGGCTTTGGTGGTCAGAATAGATCTCACAACGATTACCAAGGAGGTAATGTCGCCAATTTGTTAGGGCATGAACTACGGCAGCGAGTTCAAGGTCATGGGTAGGATAGTTCTCTTCATGTGGCCGCAACTGGCGTGAAGCATAAGCTACCACATGTCTATCTTGCAGAAGTATGCATCCTAACCCTTGCCGTGATGCGTCACAATAGATCTCGAAATCCTTTTTGGTGTCTGGAGGTGCAAGTACGGGTGCAGAAGTCAATCTTCTTTTTAGCTCTTGAAAGCTTTCCTCGCACTTGGGAGTCCATAGGAATTTCATATCTTTCTTGAGGAGTTCAGTTAGAGGCTTTGCAACTTTAGAAAAGTTCTCGACGAAGCGACGGCAATAGCTGGCTAGGCCAAGAAAACTCCTAACTTGCTTAACCGATTCAAGTGGAGTCCAGTCAAGGACGGCCTGAACTCTCTCGGGATTCACAGCAATGCCTTTTGCAAAAATCGCGTGGCCTAAGTAGGTCACTTCTGGTAGCCAAAATTCACACTTGGAGAATTTAGCATACAGGCGATGCTCTCTAAGTTTCATCAATACCAGCCTTAGTTGTTCGGCATGTTCTTCTTCTTTCTTCGAGTAGATGAGAATGTCATCGAGATAAACTACAACAAATTTATCTAGGTACTCCATGAAGATCGAATTCATCATGCGTGAGAAAGTGGCGGGGGCATTGGTTAAACCAAAGGACATGACGGTGTACTCGTAAAGACCATAAAGAGTAGTAAAAGCCGTTTTGGGAATGTCCTCGTTTCGGATTTTGATTTGATGATAACCTAATCTCAAATCCATCTTGGAGAAGACAGAGGATCCTGCAAGTTGATCATAAAGATCATTGATCCTGGGCAATGGGTACTTGTTCTTTATCGTCGCTAAATTTAGCGGGCGATAGTCTACGCACATCCTTTCTGTTCCATCTTTCTTCGTTACGAACAGAACGGGGCAACCCCATGGCGATGAGCTAGGGCGGATGAAGCCTTTTTCCAACAAAGCTTCCAGTTGGGTTTTAAGCTCAGCTAACTCACGCGGGGCCATTTTTTATGGGCATCTAGAAATTGGTGCGGTTCCTGGTACAAGATCCACTATAAACTCTACACATCTGTCGGGTGGCATTCCCGACAGCTCTTCAGGAAAGACATCCGGGATGTCATGAACCACCGGAATATCTTCAAGTTCGGGAAGGGGAAGTACATTCAAGGAATGCACTTGGGTTCTTGTTCTGGGTGAGGTATAGTTGACGGTTTTGCCTGAAGGGTGGGTGAGTTTCACGGATTTGCCTTTGCAATCAAGGTAGGCATTCTGTCTTGATAGCCAATCCATGCCAAGGATGACATCAATGTCTGAAGACTTGAGGGCTATGAGGGAAGCAAGGAATACTAAACCCTCAATTGCAATTTGATTACCATGGCTTACTCTATTAGTTTTCCATCTTGACCCTGGAGTTTGAATAATCATTGGGGTGGACAATTCAACAAAAGATAACTCATGACGAAGTGCATAACTTTCCGACATGAATGAATGAGATGCTCCTGGGTCGAAAAGAACAGAAGTAGGAACATAATTGACTGGGAGCGTACCAAGAATGACGTCAGTCTCTTCGGCGGCAATCTGGTTCACACGTCCACGAGTGGCGGGAGGAGCGGGTTTGGCGTTGTAGACCTTCTGGGATGGCTTGCCACGACCATTGTTGTTGCCTCCGGCACGGGGTGGAGCATTCTGATTCTGGAGCTGGTTCTAGGGACACTCACGAGAGTAGTGGCCTGCCTGACCACACTTGTAACAGGCTCCAAAGACAGTGCGTGGAGCTGGGTTGTTTGGTGCAGCTGGGTGGAACTGAGTTGGTGGACGAGGCGCCACATAGGATGGCCTCGGTGGGTTGTTTTGGCGGAACATACTGGGTGGGATCCAGATATTGCTCTTCTGAGAGCTGGAACTGGATGAACCATCGTCTCTAGGGTGTTTGCGAAAGTCATTGGGGGTGTTCATGTCCTCTGCCTTGATGGCCTTATTGACAAGGACCTGGAAGGTGGCAAAGTCATGTAGGTTGAGCTCACGACGGAGTCCGGAATTGAGTCCACGACGGAACCTCTCTTGCTTCTTTGCGTCGGTGGAGACTTCTTCAGTAGCATAACGAGCCAGTCTGTTGAACACACGACTAAACTCGTCAACAGTCCTTCTGCCTTGGGTGAGGTTGCAGAACTCCTCACGCTTGCGGTCCATAAGACCCTTGGGAATGTGGTGCTCATGGAAGGAAGTGCAGAATTCATCCCAAGATGCGGGCGGTCCAACGGGACGCATGTTCAGGAAGTTCTCCCACGAAGAGCTAGCTGCACCTTCGAGGTGATAGGTGGCCTAGCTGACCTTGTCGCCATCTGCAACATGGCCTGCTTGGAGCTTCCTCTCGATGTTGCGAAGCCAGTCATCGGCGTCAAGGGGCTCGATGGAGTAACTGAAAACCGGGGGATGAAGCCGGATGAAGTAGTTCAGAGACACCAACTCGTTGCGCTGCTGAGTGGTGTTCCGGGAAATGACTTACAGCAGATGGTGAGAGTCTCGGCGGTTCCTCTCAACCTCCATCAGAACCTGAGCCATCGTGGGTGGGGGTGGAAGGTTGCCTTCCTCCTGTTCATTCCCGCGACCTTGGGCACGACCAAGCTGGCCACGGGTTCCTTGAGACATCCTGAAGGTGAAACCCAAGTCAAACATAGTTGAAGGAAAGAGTCTAATCAAGGTATTGAAGTACTGGAAGGATTACAGAGCAAAGGAAGTAATCATCTTGACAACATGGTGATAAAAGCATACAAGCCATATATTCACAAGCTGTCATAGAAACCATACATCGTTTTAGTACAAGCACCAAGCTAATACAAACGTGATGAAGATGATACATCCTTCAGAGGCACTATGACTTCCTATACATTATTTATCTAAGCCTCTGGAACTTAGACACCTTGCGTACAATATACTAACATACTACTACATCCTCACTAAGTAAGACCATAGGCGGTCTCACTCATCTCCATCTCCATAGTAGTCCTCGTAAAAGTTACCCGCGTATCCCGGTAGCTGAAGGTGACCATCGTAAAACACGGAGGCCTGTGGACCCTGATATCCATTTGGGAAAGGATGGGGCCTAGGTCCAGCGTAGGGTGGAAGCAAAGGACCACGGGGTGGAAAACTGCCTCCAATCTCGGGCCAAGCAACTCGAGAAGGCATCTGAGTCCTCACAGGGTAGATAGAATCATACTCGACTGATCCAACACTCACGAAGGGTGCCAAGAGTGTCAGTGCTCGATACAGATGAACACGGGTGGCGTGAAGCTCAAAACGGAGAGCGCGTGCATCACGATCTCGATCACTAGCAAACCTAGCAGTCATCTGAAGTACTGGATCTTCTGCAGAGTGATCTGAGTAGAGTCCGGTGTAATATCCCTCTTGTCCTGGAAGTGCAGCAGGGATATAGCGGAATGAGGTCTCTCTCAGCATAGTGTGCTCCTCTCTCAGCAGGGTAATACATGAGTATACAGCATCCTGCACAGCCATGTTCTCAGTCATGCCAATGCCATGTGCAAAGTGGATATGCTGAGTGACTCCATTGTGGTGCGGGTAGATCCTGACGATGCAGTGGAACTCGGTCTGGTTGAAGTCAGGGAACTGCTCCTCAACTGTGTACTCAGGATACCATCGATATCCAATGAAGGACATCATCTCGATCAACGTGGCGGGATGGCCACGCACACCGAGGCACCTGGTCATCTGAAACAGAAAGAAAGAGTTTGCAAATGCATCAGATTATGAAGAAACTTGGAATGACTCGGACAGCATAACGGCTGTAATTGCAAGAAAAAGACAATTTCTTACAACATGGAAACAGCACTTACATACGATGTAATAAATCAGGAAGCACAACCACTCTAACGAAACGAACACAACCTTCCTACGGCTACAAGGAAGCAAACAACAAGCTGTTCTAATCAGACAGAGGAGAGCCTAGTCCTATCTTCCAGTAGAATAAGGTGAGGGTGACCTAGAACTCAGAACGAAGGGGTAAGGAGAAAAAAGAATCCTTACGTTGTTCCCTTATATACCCAGAGTAACTATATAACTATAGAAGGCTAGACTCGACTTCGGCCAAGGCTGCTAGTACTACAGTCAGTCCTGCTGTGATACCAAGTCTGTCGGGACCCGGGGTTAGCGTATGCAAGTCCCGCTACAACATAGTCATAGCGGACTAAGCAGACAAGGCCAAGCACAGAACGTTCTCGGAAAGCATCGAACGTGAGGGGCATCCCATCCAGGCCGGATGATCAACTGAGATGGGTCCTCATCATCCGCACACAAGTCTAATGATATGGGTGATGAACTCCCATATTCACAGACAAGTCGCCTCAACCATACTATCGACTATATCATAACTCTTACATTGACTCACTCCAGCCCGATCACTTAGTCGGGGTCTAGGGCGGGCTCGATCATACCACAAAGTGTGCACGAGACAGAGTCTCGAGAAATCGCATCGCGATGCCCCAAGCTGCGCACATCTAAGGGCCACTTGGTGTATGAAAGACCGCCAGCCAGACCACAACTAAGGTCTCGAAAACCCATACAAAGACATGCATGTTATAAACATACACGCAACACACATGCCTTGTATGAATAGCAGGTATCATTACAATTCTCTACAAAGTACACATTTTATTTATAACTCTTACAGAGTGCACACAGAGATCACAAGTATGTGATCCAACATTACAACAACAAGCGGAAGCAAAGTATGTCTGAGTACAGACAAGTTTAACAAATGGCTTAAGAAGCCTTATTTAAACACAAGCCCTCCACGAGGGAACCAGTCGTCTGACTGGGACTAGACTAGATTGATCTTCAGTCGTCCAGCTCGATGAAGAAGCCACCTTCGGGGTCAGTGGGTTCATCTAAAACATAGATTAAGCAAACGTGAGTACAAAGTCGTACTCAGCAAGACTTACATAGGAGCTATACTACTCATGCACATGTATCAAGGTAAAGGGAGGTGGGGTTTCACTTGCAGAAGTGCCAGCTTGGACTTGGCTAGTCCTGAACTACGAGTACCAGACTTGAGGTAAGAAGCGTACACGATTCCACTACTTTGTCCAACCAATTACACCACTATGGTGCCTTCCTCGACTTCCCCACGAGAAAGCACGCCATAGCACTCACACTTATCTTGGTGTGTTTTAGAAGTATCCAGGTCAAGTTGTCTAATAATCAAGCTAAGCTTTCCATGCAGTCCATAACCGCGGACGCGGCTATTCGAATAGTTTTGTTAACCCTGCAGGGGTGTACCGCTACACACACATGATCATCAGTTACTGCCTTTGATCTCGACACCATTCAAGGGGTGCCAGCGAGGATGCTCACCACAATTGTTACCTCATAGCCGATCTAGTCCGAGAAAGCCGCATGCCTGGGTTGGCTACCACTATCGTTAACCTGGCCGGTTTACCGAAGTGGACCCAAGTGATGTGTGCGTGGTGCATAAGCCGGTCTCGGGTGAGCCGTTCTCTCACTTAGCAGCCAGGCCACAGACCTACCAGAACTCCGAACTATTGCGACATCTGGATCTCGGAAGGGATGACTTAGTAAGTGTAGAGGGGTCAGTCAGCCCAATGTGTGGTTGTACTCTTCATCTTGGATCACCACACAAGAACTCGGACTTAGGGCGGTGTTCAACGAGACAACCCACCGTGTACTCCTACACAGCCTCTCATCGTTCACCTTATATTAGGGTAGATTCACCAACACCTTTCTACCTTCATCATCATGATCACTACCATCCCGACTCACATAACAGTATCAACATGGTATCATTCTAAGCATGCAATAAGCAGTAACAATTGCAGGGGCCACATGATATCAATCAACTCCTACAGTTGCTAGGATTGTGGTTTGCCTACTACTGTGACAAATGATAGGTCATGCAAAGAAATGGGTTCATCTATGCGGTAGAAACGTAGCATGGTAATCATCCTATACAATGCATAAGCGAGACATGAGAGGGAAGTGGGATTTTATCGACATGATCAATGGGGGTTTGCTTGCCTTGCCGACGAGGTTCGGGTTCGGGGTCTTCAACGAAGGGGGCAGCCTCCTGTTCCGGTTCCACCTCTACTCGACAAACAACAAATAAGATAGCAAAGTAAATACAATGCACAATCACATGGTTGAAGGTTGAAACTTGATGTATATGCTTTGATGTGTTAGGAAATTCCATTTAAATGGAGTATATTGCAAATTGAATTGCAAATTCAAACTCCAATTTGAATTCAAATTTAGCCAAGTTACAAATGACATTGTTTGATCAAGTTAACCCATTTTGAAATGTGTATGATATGCCTCTGATGTGTAATTGAAATGTAGCATGTTGCCATGGTTCAAGTTGCAAAAGCAATTAAAAAGAATTTGATTTAATTCCACTTAAATCAAATAGCAAATGCTACTGATCAAATTTTACATTCAACTCAAACATGGTTGAAAGTTGGATTTTTGGATAGCTTATTTTCTCCTGATCATTTTTCATATATTATTTGTTAAATTTGGAGTTGATATGAATTTTCTATGAATTTCCAAAGTTTCAGCCTTTTTCTGAATTTTCTGGAATTTCTTGAATTCTTTTTATTCTGGAAATTCATTTACTGTGTCACTGTGACATCAGCATGACGTCAGGGGTCCACTGACTGCTGGGACCCACTGGTCAGCCTCTCACTGTTTAATTAAAACGATTTGATTTAAGTTTAACTTAACAGGGGGGATTAGTGTGACTGGGCCCACAGGTCAGTGACACCAGGGGGGGATTAAGCACGGGGGTTACCCTGACAGGCCTGCGGCTTGACGCCGGCGGTCCTGTACGCGGCGGCGCTGCATCGGGATCACGTTCCCGGCCACCATTCTATGCGCCAAGGGCACCAGAAGATGGCCCGTGACGAGCCGCATCGCCTGCACTACTCGGGCGTCGTCGGGGAGGCTCCAGGCGACGTCGTCTTCAACCATGGCGGCGGCCGGAGCTTCGGTTTTTGAGAAACGCTTGCAAAACGAGCACGGGGTGAAGCGTGCGTGGGTTCGTTGGGCTTCTGGGGGCTCCAGGAGTACTACGGACGCATTGCTGAGGACGAAGGCGCACGGGAGCGAGCGTATGGTGAACCGCGGCGGTAACCTTGCTCGGCTCCCATGGCGGATCGAACTAGAGGGCGAGAGGGGGCTAGCTAGTTGAGGGGAAAAGTGCTGTTGCTCACCCTGAGTGCGACGACGTGGTCGGGGAGGGCAGAGGGGTGCCGGTGGTGATGGAATCGACGATGGAGCGCGACGGCTCCGACGAGAAGGCGACGACGATTGCGGCGGCTACAGAGGCTCCGAGCCTGATTACTTCTGCACGGCGACGAAGACGAGCACGGCGCGCGTCCTGGACATCTTGTGGCAGCTCGATGAGGTCGGTGGCCACGCGGGTGTGGCGGCGCGTTTCGTCGGCTCCTTCTGTCGACGACGAATACGGCGAGGGACGAGGGGGAGGTGGCTCTGGACGAAGGGGAACGAAGTTGGGTGCCTCCAGGACGTCTCCAGACGAGGGGATAAGGGCCAGGGAAGCAGGGAGCTGCCTGGCGCGCCCTCGCCGCTCGCCGGCAACCTGCTTCCCTGTCTAGAGGGGGAGGAAGACGCATGTACCCCCTCCAGGTGGGCTGGGCCGGCTGAGGTGAGTGGGCTTCGCCCCTGGCGAGAGGTAAGTCTTCTCTTTTCTTTTTCTGTTTAATCTTTCCTTTCTTTTTCTGCATATTTGTTTTGGCTCTGATAAAAATATCAAACCAATTTATAAATTGCTGAAACTTTTTATATGGCCTCATAATAATATAGACTAGCCACTTATAAAGTTTGGCACTTTTTAAAATTCAATTAATTTGAATCTTAACTCAAATAGGGGTTTTTGATTAATTCCAAGGCACTGTTTGAATATTTGAAAAATCCATGAGCATGGGGTGGGTCCCACATCACTTCATATGTGATCACACTCATTTATAAGACTTTTCAAAAATCTAACATGAATTTTTGGAGAAGATTTTTATCTGGCCTTTTGAATTAATTCATCTGGGGGGGGTTCCTTCTCCCATTTTTCTTTCGAATTTGATTTCAAATGATTTGTTTGAAAATTTTAACATGATGCAAGTGACTTGCTAACCCTAGCACATTACCTAACAGAGGGTTCTGACATGCCAACTTTGACTTGGCTAACCTGAACTATCATTACCAGAAAGGGGTAAGGATATTACTCGAGTCCAACAATCCAGGTCTCCCAAACAATACACCACTATGGACCCTTCCTCGACTTCCCACGATAAAGAAAACCATAGTACTCACACTTATGTTGGCAAGTTTTAGAGTAACCGTTGAAGTTGTCTAATAATCAAGCACAGATGACCAAGTAGTCCATTACTGCGGACAAGACTATTCGAATAGTTCCTTAACCCTGCAGGGGTTGTACTACTACACACACATGACCATCAGTTACCGCCAGGTCTTGTCACCATTCAAGGGGTTCCTGTCGGGACCCGGAATATGCGTATGTAATTCCTGTCATACCCACTTGTCTAAGCAGACAAGGCCAAGTACAAAACACTCTCAGAAAGCATCGTACGTGAGGGGCATCCCATCCAGGCCGGATGATCAACTGAGATGGGTCCTCATCGCCCACTCACAAGTCTAAATGATTATGGGTGGTCAAATCCCATACTCATAGACAAGTCGCCTCAACCATATTATCGATTGAATTATAACACTTACATAAACAGACTCCAGCCCGATCACTTAGTCGGGGTCTCGGGCGGGCTCAATCATACAACGAAGTGTGCCACGTGACGGAGTCACGAGCAATCGCATCGCGATTCCCCAAGCTGCGTACATCTAAGGGCCACTTGGTGTATAAAAGACCGTCAACAAGAACACAACTAAGCTATCGAACCCCACACTAATACATGCATGTTATAATCATACACGCAGCATATATGTCTAGTGTAAATAGCAGGTCCACATTGCATGAACTCTACAAAGTATATCTTTATTGACTTACACATAGAGTA
The DNA here is from genome assembly GCA_950022295.1 of Bromus sterilis. NCBI lineage: Eukaryota > Viridiplantae > Streptophyta > Magnoliopsida > Poales > Poaceae > Bromus > Bromus sterilis. Next base: position 135,456,159 of record OX465597.1, read on the forward strand.
CACAAAGATCATATGACTATGATCCATTATTACATCAAACAACGGAAGAAAATTAGGTCTGAGTACAGACAAGATTAACAAATGGCTTAGAGAATCCTTGTTCGACATACATGCCCTTCCACGAGGGACCAGACTGCTGTCTGGAACTATACTATCTGAGTCCACGTCGAGCTTCAGGAAGGTCACTCCATCGGGGTCTGGGTTCTCATCTAAACCATAGAATAAGAAAACATGAGTACACAGTCGTACTCAGCAAGACTTACATCAGAACTATACTACTCATGCTCAAGTATCAAGGTAAAGGGAGGTGGGGTTTCATCATGCAGAAGTGCCATCTTTGACTTGGCTAGTCCTGTACTACGAGTACCAGACTTGAGGTAAGAAGCGTACAAGAGTCCACTACCAAGTCTCCAACCAATACACCACTATGGATACTTCCTCGACTTCCCCACGAGAAAGCACGCCATAGCACTCACACTTATCTTGGCAAGTTTTAGAGTTTCCGTTGAAGTTGTCTAATGATCAAGTAAAGGTCTCCAAGTAGTCCATAACCGCAGACTTGGCTATTCGAATAGTTTGTTAACCCTGCAGGGGTGTACTTCTTCACATGCGTGTCATCACTTACTGCCCAGGAATCTTCATCCTTCAAGCGGATGTCGGACGAGGATAATCACCAAGGCACTTACCTCACCTTACCTTCTCTAATCCAGGAGTCGACTATCTGAGTGGTTACCGCTCGAGAGTCCGGCTGGTACACGATACGGATCCAGAAAATGTAGGCAACCAAGACGCGACCCTGGAAGATGGTTTTACTGTCTCACAGGTCCACCCACATATCTAAATGATGCAACCTCTCATTCATTTGTTTTCTATGCATATGCCAAATGGAAAGCCCGAACTAGTGTGACTCCTGGACTTGATCGGGGGTGAGTTAATAGGCCAAACGGGGTCCGCATAAAACCCTACATGTGGTAGTAATTTTTGTCTTGGATCACAACACAAGAACTCAGGGCCTAGGTCAGTGTTCAACGAGACAACCCACTTTGTACTCCTACACAGCCTCTCATCGTTCACCTTTGTTTAGGTCAAATTCACCACACCCTTTTCATCACAAGTAGCATGAACATGATTACTACCATCATCACTTCATCACCCAAGATGGACCAATGCCTCCACAACTCTAAGCATAGCATAAGCATAACATGGATGAATGGCCACATGATGATCACAAACAATTCCTAGATCTGCTAGGTTGAAGTTTGTTTAATACTGTGGCAGAAATGATAGGTCATGCAAACGAATGGGTTCAACTAGAAGTAGAACGTATCATTGTATCATCCTAATCATGGATAAGCGAGAGCGAGAGGGAAATGTAACATCCCAAAATTCTCCGAATTTTGGAATGTTAATAAAATTCAATAGATAATGATTGTTTGCTTGGTGTGTTTGATTTTCTCTGGAATTTAAAACTTTTGGTGTTGAAATGAATATTAAAGAGAGAGGGAATAAAATAACTTTCCCTAATATTCACCGTTGGTGTTTTGGAATTTTTTAAAAAAAACAAAACCAACAAAATAAAATGAGAGAAGGTAATATGACTCCTTCAACTTATTAAAAGTTTGGAAAAGGTTTTAAATCTTTATTGGAATTCTATTGATTATTCAAAATAATTTTCAACTAAAGGAAAATTCATTTGAGAGGATATAAAAGGACTTATCCCCATTTTTAATTTGTTGAAAAATATTTTTGGGAGACTTTTTAATTTTACTTTGGAGTTATGAATATTTTCTAAAAATATTTTGGGAATTTATTTATGCTCCGGAAAAGTTTTTAAATCAATTTTCGGAGTTTTCGGTATTTTTAAAATGCCAGAAAAGTATTTAAAAGTATTTAAAAATAAGTTGCAAAGTTTTTATTTTATTTTATTATTTTGTTCATGCCAAAAATTCAATTTTATTATTTTAAAATTATTGGCGAAGACGGAATTTTAAAATAAATTTCCGTGATTTTTCTAATATTGTTTTGGGCCTAATGGGCCTCGTCTGTTTTTTTCCCGCAGACCGATTTTGTTTTTATCTCGGATTTAAAAAAAGGATTAGGGGCTGGCTATAAATAGCCCCGATTAGGGCTAAATTATTTTCGCTTAGCGTTTTTTAGGGTTAGCTAAACTAATCCGCGGGACCCGCCGCCGCCGACGTCATCGCCGGAGTTTCGCCGGAGCATCGCCGGAATTTTGTCGGAGCATCGCCGGAGTTGCGATTTTTGTGTTTTTTCAAGGTATTTTTCGCCGTGTAGCGCCGTCCCGTGCCCTAGCCGCGCCCTAGCCGCCGCCCCGCGCCACCCCGGCCGCACTGCCGCCGCCTGGCCATCGCCGGCGAGCCGCCGGAGCTCGCCGCCGCCACGGGACGGCCGCCGCCCGTGCGCCCCGCGCCCGCGCGTCCCCGTGCGCCGCCCCCGCCCTCTGCCGCGTCCGCCGCCGGCCCTAGCCGGAGCCGAGCCGGCCTGGCCGAGCTCCATGGCCGAGCTCCATGGCCTGTGCCCGTGCGTGCCCGTGGAAGAAGATAGAGTAGAAAAAAAAAGTCAAAACGCGGTTTAAAAAAAAAGTTTTTTTTTCAGATGTGGATCCAAACCACCCGGGGACCCGATCGTGTTTTTCAGAAAAATTTTATTTACGTACGGGTCCTTTTTACAGTAGAGCACCCCGGTACCCCCGTTTTTCACCCGATACCGTTTTCGCGACTACTTTTTAACCGTAACTCGGAATTGGGCGATTCCAGTTGCGTTGAGACCGTGTAGAAATTCTCTAGCCAGTGGACCAAGTGTTACAGATGTTTGGAGTTTTTAAATTTGGATCCCAAGCTGATCCAAATTTGGACTTCCGGCAGCCGTAACTTTTTACCGGTGCGCCCGTTTGTGCCGTTTCTTTTTGCGTTGGGTCACTCGTGTCATGTACCTTCTGTTTATATCCTGTGTACACAAAAATTCAAAAGTTTATTGATCTGTTTAAATTCAAATTCAATTCAATTTTGCACCTGCTACGACCTGTGTTGTAGTTTTCCGTTTCACGTGATTCTTTTTGCATATTGGATCATATGAGACATCTTATCGGCAATATCCACACACCGTTCATATTTCCATGATCTTTACCTTCATTTCAAAATTCCTTGATCATAATTTTTGTATCGACAATTCCTTATCCGTTGACTCTCTCGAGTTCACGTTCCACCGATCACCTTCGAGCACATCCACATCTTTGCACTTTAAAGTTTTTGTTTTGTTGCTAAAACCTTTGTGTTTGTGTTATTGATCTTTTGTTTGTCTCGTTGTGATGTGATTGCTTATTTGAGTTCTTTCGTTGACGATAGATTTCTCGGAGTGTGACGAATAGAGTTGACTGGAACGTGAGAGCGAAGATCTTCATCGAATGTATAAGGCAAGTGATACTTTGACCATACTCATACCTATATTTTCTATATGCATTATGTTAAGATTATCACCCTATTGCATGATAGGTAGTTTATTATTCTGTTGCTGCAAAACCAGTTAGGATAGCCATATGTCTTGACTTGTCTACCGTAGATCAACCTAGCCGTGTTGTTACTTATTTGCTATGCTTTGTAGACGTGGTTGGGTTGTGAGTATTCATGGAGTGCATGCGAGCTATGTTAAATAAACTGTGTAGCAACTTTATTATAATAGAAATCACTTCTGGACGGGCAGGTTGCATCCCGGTAGTTGTGCCTCGGTTGAGGACAGTGCCGGGGTTAAATGCACCCAATGGTTGTTTTGGTGGTGAACCGGGTGCGTCATGGCGAGTACCCTCTGACGCAGTGGGCGTCGTCCAGGCTCAAAAAGATCAGACATGCAATATTACTAGTAGCTTCCGTGTACAGCCACTGGCTATATGGGCTCTGGCTTAGCACGAGTACGTTGTGGGGAACCTGGCCTTGTAGCTAGCTGATATAGATGTGTGGTTAGGTGTACCGGCTACCAAAGGGCGGAGGAAACCTATTCAGAAAGTCTTTGTCTCAATCTTCGGGTTGAGTCCAGTGGGGAACGTGTACAACCTCTGTAGAGTGTATAAACTGATCATGATTAGCCGTGTCCACGGTTACGGACGAACTTTGAGCAACTAGTCAGTACTGTTGATGAATGATCTTGACAGATGAACACTTAATAATAATTTGGTTGGGACAAGAGTAGCATGGGTTGTTGTGTGTTACAGGTAGAATTCAACTTAAAACTTTGACTACTTAGTTCAGGAGAAAATTGGCTTTCTGCAAAACTAAACCATAAGCCTTTCCTTTGACTTACCTTGCATGTAGTTGTAGGTCCTTTATATAAACTTTTCCGTGTCACTTGCCGTACAAATCAGATGTACTGACCCGTTGTCGGGCTGTAACCTTCGGTGTTGCAGGTTTTTCAGACGATCAGTATGGTGCGTTCAGGGGTTGTGAGTCTGCACTCAGCATGTTCGCATGTGGCTGTTGATGGACTCCACGTTATTTTCTTTTGCTTCCGCTATATTTATATTAAATAAGCTAGCCTTGAGCTATGCAACTTGTTATTTATTTACTCTGGATTATAAGTTGTAATAATGATGCACTTGTACTTTGATAAACATCTATAATACTGTGTGTGCCAGGACATGATCAATGGGGTTTGCTTTCCTTGCTGACGATACACGGGTTTAAGGTCTTCTTCTTCGGGGGTGATCTCCGTCTCGGAAAAGCTGTTACCGGAGAAATCATCAACAAAGGGGGAACAACATCGAAAGTAGAATGCACATACACATGATAAGTTGTGAAATGATGTATATGGTACTGGTTTGTTGAAGGTTCAATTTAAATGAAGTGTATTGCAATTGAATTGCAAATTCAAACTTCAAATTTGAATTCAAATTATGCCATATACAAATTTGCTTCTGTTCACCCATTTTAAAATGGTCAAACATGAAAAAATATTTCATATTCATAATCCTTGCATTTTTCTGATATTTTTCGTATATTATTTATTAAATTTGGAGTTATAGATTAAAAGTTACTGAATTTACAAGTTTTAATGATTTTCTGGATTTTTCTGAAACTATTTAAATTGGAAAAAGAATTACTGCGTCATGCTGGCATCAGCATGACGTGGGGGGGCTCTGACCAGTGGGGTACCCAGGTCAGTGTCACATGGATTAATCCCGTTTAGTTTAAATTAAAAAGGGGCTTAATGTTGGAAATATGCCCTAGAGGCAATAATAAAATGTTATTATATATATATTTCCACGTTCATAATTAATGTTTATATTTCTGTGCTATAATTGCAATGACCCTGACTGTGAGATTCAGAAGAAAACTCATTTGCATGTGTGGAAATGTAAACACCAAGAGTTCCTGGTTTAGCCTCTAAGACCAGCTCATGTGCTAACTGATGATTACGTTTTCTTAATCATGGACATTGTTCTTGTAACAAGGATGTCAGTAGCAATGGGAACATATTGTTAGCAGAACAATGATGTTGAACCGACCCCAGTATTGAAGGATATACTTAGAGATCACATCATAACTACGTTATAAGTCATATCATGAAATGTTATCATATACGTAATTCCTTAGACCATGAGAGTATCGAGTTGCTTCACACAGGAAGACATGCTTTGGTTCTTAGATGAATCCTCCCGTAAATGGGAAGTAGTAAAATAAGTTCTGGGTATGTCAGATGGTGTGGCTAGTGACTGTGATAGTTCAAGAATGGGATTTTCTCCTTCACGATGAAGAAGATATTCACTTCGGGCCCACTCGGTATGACGGTATCCATTATAGTCTGGCCAGACGCATTGGGATTCAGTCACAGGGATACCGGAATACGATAACGAGAAAAGGGACAAACGAGCAAAGAGGATAACGAGTGGCTTGTGTTCAAAAAGTTGTTACACATGGGTGCCAAACTTCTCTCCTCTAACTTTGTCATATATCGCGAAGCAAAGGGAATGGTACATGACTAAACATAATGGTTCACTCGAAGTTTCTTCGTGTATGTGCGGGAGTCAACATGGGTGTCCATGGCTCCGCTGTTGATTATTGGCTATTGACAAAAGGCTGTTGACCTATGTCCGGAAGATGTTCTGAGTCATGTCCGCATTATACCGAACCTATTGGGTCACACACTTAACGAGCAGTAGTCTGTTAGAATACTAATATGGTAGAAGGTTTAGTGGAAGCAAAGCAGAATAGTTCATACGGGTACCGGAAGTAGTTCCGGAGATTTATGGAATTGTTCATAAGGGCACCAGAAGTAGTTCTGGGTATTTAAGGTTATGTCCGGATCACTCTGGAGTAGTCCCAGGTGGTTCCGGAACATATGAGAATGGTACTGGGGAAGTCCTGGATCAACCGGAATAGTTTCCGGATAATCGCTGGGCGTCCCGACAACCTTCGCGGTCATCGGGTGGCTTAAACTGTAACTCGGATGGTCTTGTAAACTATCCGGATGGCTCCGGAACGTCCGAGAACGGTCTCAGAAGGTCCTGGAAGTGCTCCAGAAGTGTCCGGAATGTCCCAAAACGGTCCCGGTATGTCCCGGAAGGTCCTGGAAGCTTCTAGAAGGTCATGGAAGGTTCTGGAGGGTTCCGGGCAGTACCACCCACTCCCCTGCACCCCTAGCCTTGGGGGGAAAGCCACCTAGGCTTCCCTGGCCGGCCAAGGAGGTGGGGGTGCACCAAGGGGAAGGAATCCCCTCCAGGTGGAAAGTCCAACTCTCCAATATGGCAGGTTTCCGGTGGGAAGGTTTGGGAGGTTTGGGAGTCCAAGTTGGACTCCCCACCCCCCTTATTGCGCCCCAAGGGTCTCCTGGCCACCTATATAATGAGGGGAGGGGGTGGGGGGCGCAACACAACTTGTCCCCAAGGTCTATGCGCCACCCTCCCTCCTCTAAACCCCGTTGCTCCACTTTTAGACCCCGGTTTAGACGCTGTTCTATATCGGAATCCGTTAGGGTTTTCTCCCTCTAGTTTTCTCGGTGGCGTTCATCTCTGGACGGCGGAGCGCTGCTGGATTTCTTCTACGGGATGTGTGGATACTAATGGAGGGGTCGTACCTTCGACCCTTCTTCGAGGAGCTTGTTTATGGGACTTGTCCGTGGGACTAGATGGCGGGACTTGTTCGTGGGATTGATCAAGGGACTGTTCATGGGAGAACTTGCGAGATCTAATTCCACTACGTCCACGAGCTTCACCAACTCTAATTCCGCTACATCGGTTGGTGAGCCATGACCTAAAACCTTGTATGCAATCTTCTTGGATGATCTTGGGTTCTTGATTCGTAGGCCGAATTTTTTTGTTTTCTACTACGTTTCCCAACAGTGGTATCAGAGCGATCCTTGATTAGATGCATGTTTAGGTCTAGATCATATGTGTGATATGAGGCATTGATTTTCTTGTTGCTTCCCTGTCATGTGATTTTTTCTATGCTTGATGGAAAGTTGAGGTATTGCTACAAGGATTGAGTTTTCCACCGATCCCTCTATGCTGCTTTCAGTATGCTGGTTGCCTTGATCATGGTCTACATCAAACTCCTTGGATCTCATCTTAATCTCGCAATAGAAGATTTAACATGGAGGGGCTTGTGGATTTTATGAACTCAAATCCACACGGGGGTCACGCGTTTAACGAAGTTTGGCTTGTGGCATTAGTTGCTGCACGCACCCCGTATGTTAAACTAGCAACAAAAGAAGTATCGTGTTTTGTTTTATCTAGGGTTTCTCTTTTTACTTGTAAACCTGCTTAACAACCACGATAAAAGTTGCAACAACCCGTGTAGATGGCGATCTAACTCGTTTTTGCAGAGTATGCATGTGATGTGGTATAGCCTTCAAGATTTGCAATGTGTTTGTATGAGATGCTCTATGTTATGTAATATTTATTCGCGACCTGCGTGTCGTGGTACGGCATGATGACTGGAGTCATATGATTGTCACTTAATTATGGCCTGCGTGCCAGAACTGTTTATTAGCTCGAGGCAAAGCAATAGATAGATGCAAGGTGATGATCCACGATGCGGAGGTGGACCCCGACGCACATGCCGGAAGCCGTGGTGATGTTCCCGGCGCCAAGGACAAAGTTGGTGGACACGGTGACTTCAACCACGACGACGTGAAGACAATGAATAATTCACGAAGCAAAGGGCTATACTATATCACATAATTTTATGAACTGCCTGTGATGTTTATCCCTTTGTTGCACCCTTGTTTGATGCGCGGTAGTCGTATTTTATTAGGGTGATCTCTCGCAAAACAATATCAAGTTGATAGTGTTCTTCCAACTGTAGCACCGTCTATACTATGTTTCACATCGGAGCAGGTCATGTCACATGGGTGCACACGTGTGTGACGCATAAAAGGCGGGTGTGTTAAAAGAACACACAACGCATTACACTTGGTTGTCTTGACGGTTTGGATAAAAGTTTGCTACCGGAACACGCCCATCGAAAGATGAACAAGAATCACCTTTGGCGTGATTGGCAAGTTGGCCTACCGGTCCAGTCTAAGTCATCAGTGATGTCACATCAATGGCGGACGATTGGGTTGGATCTTGAATCACTCCAGCATCAATTACGAGAGATATTGATCTGAGTGGGAGCGCACTTAGTAATTAAATTGATTAATCACAAGTGCAACTTAATTATGAACAAAGTCTTAGTATTTGCATTATCGTTGTAGAATAATGGCTCGCATTACCACCTTCCCAATTGATTTTGATTAACTGTATTATCTGGTAAAAACTTTACGATTGGTACCGTATTGTGAGGACTATCCTCAATAGTGCCGAGAAGGACCATGTCCTATCGCAAATTTTTGATGCTCTCCCGCTGATGCTATGGATGATGTGACTTACGTCCATAATCCAAAATGCTAGAATTCCACCACAGCTAAGTGCATTGTCTTCACCACCATGAAACCCGAACTTCGAAGAGTTTGGGATAGTTATGTTATATTCATGGAACTGAAAAATAAGTTTTCAGTAGTAAGAAAATTAATGTTGGATATAAGATATCTAGTACAATGTATGATTGTAAGCATTAGTGAAAATGTTCATTGTGCTCTAAACAAAACTGATAAGTGTGGGATCCAGAAGAACAATGATCATATGATGATGAGGATTAATGGAAAGGAAGTTCCATAGGGTGTTAGTAAGACTTACACGCCGGAAAGTCCATGGCCTGCGCCACCCTTGATCATGTGTGATCTTCTGTGAGTAGGAGTGACATTGGAAATAGAACTATGATACGTATAAAGGAAAAACGAAAGAAGACTGGAATAACCAGCTCAGAAATGAAAGTCATACGGAGTTATAGATGAATTCATTGCTGGTCAAGAGATGTAATTCTTGGGAATCATGATTAAGCAGTCAATTGTGGATTCTGTATATTGTGATTAAACTGTTGATCACCGGAATATCAGATCGATTGCATATTGTTGCAACTCGATGCAAGAAATACTATGGCCTTTGTGACTAGCTAATGATGAGTTTTGACACGCTCGGGAACATGGTAAAAGGTTTACTATACCGTGTGTTGACTCTATGATTATCTTCATAATTCATTTTAGAGTTGAGTAAATTGTTACTACACTTTAGCCTTGTTGCAAAACATCATTTTGAATCATGTTTGTTGCAAGAGAGTTGTTCAAAGCTATGAATAACGTAAAGGCCATACTTCCATTATGAATAGGGTGTATGTTATGAATCTTGATAATAATACTAAACATCCATAACACTGACGCTAAACGTCGCAAGACTGACAGAAATACCACATAGATGTGGCACTGCCGTTTATCACAAGTGACATAACATGCATGAAGAATTTCCATAAGTGATGGACTTTCGAGTCATATGATTATGAATCACTTGACGCTTGAGATCTTTGTCTCGAAGAAATGTGACTAAAACACCGTTAATAGGCCATACATGAACGGGCAACTAAACCATTGCTAATCATACATGATGATGTGTGTAGTCCAATAAGTGTAGTTGTGTGCAGTGGATTCCCTATCTTCACTCATGAGTTGAAGTAGATATGTGGATATCTGTTCAATAGAGACATACGTCTGAAATCTTTGAAATGTTCAAGGAATTTTAGAGTGAAATAGAAATTCATTGTAACAAGAAAATAAAGCTTCTGCAAATTAGATTGTAGAAAGTAATATTTTAGTTACAAGTTTAGTGAACGTCTGATGAGTTGTGAAGAACTGTCATAACTTGCGTCTCCCGGAACATCACTATGAGTAAAGTGTTCGAGAGATGTAATCAAGCCATGTATGACACGGTAAAGATCAAATATGACGTTTATCAATTTGCCATTATACTTATTAAAGTTATGCGTTAGTGACTACGGCTTTTACACTGAAAAGAGCATCATCAAATCTGTTGAAATGACACCAGACTAGATGTGGTATGGACTGTTAAAACCATGTTGTCTTTTCTTAAAATTTGGGTATATGAGGCATATGTTTGACATACTCAAAACCCCAAATCAGATAAGTGCTAATTTGTTAAGGTTATGCCAAAAAATTTGGTATTCCTCTATCACTACACAAAAGCAAAACTGTTTGCTGTTAAGAACAATGTGTTTTGAAGAAAAATAGTTTCTAACAAAAGAGTGAGTGGGAGGACAGTGCAACTTGTCAAAGATTGTTGAATCTTCAGAGGAGTGCGCAACTGAACCACACAGGTTAGACAAAAATCGTACAAACATTCATGATATGTAAAACGATATATTGTTGTTCGACAATGATAAACCTATGATATAAAAAGAAGCGTTGATGGGCCCTGACTCCGGGATTTGGCTAAATGCCAAATAATCCGAGATAGTATCCATGGAAGTAAGTCAAGTTTTGAACTTGGTAGACCCTCGGAAAGACTAAAAGTCTGAAGAATATATATATGGATCTATAATTGATTCGGATGAAATTGTTTTATCCATAAAGCTCAACTCGTTGGAAAATTGTTTTCTAGCAAGTTCAAAGGTTGACTACGGCGAAATAGTGTCGACCGTAGAAATGCTTTAGTCAGTTCGGGTTATACTAGCAATTACTACATATCTCATTTATAGGATATGGTAGAATGAACGTCAAAACAAAGTTCCTACATGGAAATATAACAAAGGACGTATGCGTGATACGACCGGAATGTTTTGTCGATTCAAAGGATGCTAAAATAGATGCAAGCCTTGGATATCCAGTGATGGACTGGAGCTAGCATGATGGAGTTGGAATTTTTCGTTGTGATGAAATTGCCAAAAGAGTTTGTTTTCATCAGGAATAACGAAGATGCTTGAATATTCAAGAAAGTAAGTGGGAGTTGAATAATATTTCTAAAACCTTATGTAGATGACATATTGTTGATTAGAAATGATATAAATTTCTTGACACGAATAAGGACTTCATTGGAAATAGTTTTCAGTTGAAGAACTTGGGCTGATATAGCATTAGTATTGAGCATAGTGATCTATGAAGATAGTAAGTTCCTAATCATGCTAAAGCCAACACTACATATTGACATGATACTAAAGTAGTTTAGTATGAAATGCCAAGAAACATGTTCTTGTCGAAGTCGTGGTGAAAAGTTGTTTGCAGAAATCGGTGTTGATGAACACAGATAAGCAAAAACACGTGAATTGAATTCCACTCACCCGTGTATTTGGATTAATCATGTACACCATAATATGTAAAACGACCAGATATGTCCAGTGCTTCAAAAGGTTATGAGCAAGATACCAAAGTGATCAATATGTTGATCATTGGACAAACAGTGAAAAGTTAAACTTATGATAGATAAGATATGTTTCTCGGAAAATGGAGATAATGAAGAGCTCGTTGTAACAAGTTACACCAGCTGAATTTTGATGTAAACAGTTACACCAATTCAGTCTTCATACTTACTCCGATCGATTTTCGATTTTAATTGGGATTATGTGTTTCACACATAAGGGTGGCACAGTATGAAGGAACTGTGTTAAAGTTAGATACTGTGGCGAATTCTATAACAGAGGCTAAGTATATTGTTGCTTAAAGAAGTAACAAGGGAGGGTATTTTGAATCATCAGTTCATTTATGAACATGGTATGGTTTCCTAGATGCTTGAAGCTCATGGAACATTGATGAATGATTTCATGACTTATTCTAAGGAACCAAGGTCCTACCAAATGATTCAAACATATACAAAGCTAAACTGATAAAATTAGTGAATTTTATGATAGCGTGAAAACGCGAAGATATGCAAGATACAAACGGGCCTGAAATGTCAGATCCGAAGATGAGGTCTATACCACAAATGAGGCATTTATTACACCGGTATGCCATAGGTGTAAAGTGCTCAAGCACTGACAATATTATTGACTCTAGTGCAAGTGGGAGACTGTTGGAAATATGCCCTAGAGGCAATAATAAAATGTTATTATATATATATTTCCACGTTCATAATTAATGTTTATATTTCTGTGCTATAATTGCAATGACCCTGACTGTGAGATTCAGAAGAAAACTCATTTGCATGTGTGGAAATGTAAACACCAAGAGTTCCTGGTTTAGCCTCTAAGACCAGCTCATGTGCTAACTGATGATTACGTTTTCTTAATCATGGACATTGTTCTTGTAACAAGGATGTCAGTAGCAATGGGAACATATTGTTAGCAGAACAATGATGTTGAACCGACCCCAAGTATTGAATGATATACTTAGAGATCACATCATAACTATGTTATAAGTCATATCATGAAATGTTATCATATACGTAATTCCTTAGACCATGAGAGTATCGAGTTGCTTCACACAGGAAGACATGCTTTGGTTCTTAGATGAATCCTCCCGTAAATGGGAAATAGTAAAATAAGTTCTGGGTATGTCAGATGGTGTGGCTAGTGACTGTGATAGTTCAAGAATGGGATTTGCTCCTTCACGATGAAGAAGATATTCACTTCGGGCCCACTCGGTATGACGGTATCCATTATAGTCTGGCCAGACGCATTGGGATTCAGTCACAGGGATACCGGAATACGATAACGAGAAAAGGGACAAACGAGCAAAGAGGATAACGAGTGGCTTGTGTTCAAAAAGTTGTTACACATGGGTGCCAAACTTCTCTCCTCTAACTTTGTCATATATCGCGAAGCAAAGGGAATGGTACATGACTAAACATAATGGTTCACTCGAAGTTTCTTCGTGTATGTGCGGGAGTCAACATGGGTGTCCATGGCTCCGCTGTTGATTATTGGCTATTGACAAAAGGCTGTTGACCTATGTCCGGAAGATGTTCTGAGTCATGTCCGCATTATACCGAACCTATTGGGTCACACACTTAACGAGCAGTAGTCTGTTAGAATACTAGTATGGTAGAAGGTTTAGTGGAAGCAAAGCAGAATAGTTCATACGGGTACCGGAAGTAGTTCCGGAGATTTATGGAATTGTTCATAAGGGCACCAGAAGTAGTTCTGGGTATTTAAGGTTATGTCCGGATCACTCTGGAGTAGTCCCAGGTGGTTCCGGAACATATGAGAATGGTACTGGGGAAGTCCTGGATCAACCGGAATAGTTTCCGGATAATCGCTGGGCGTCCCGACAACCTTCGCGGTCATCGGGTGGCTTAAACTGTAACTCGGATGGTCTTGTAAACTATCCGGATGGCTCCGGAACGTCCGAGAACGGTCTCAGAAGGTCCTGGAAGTGCTCCAGAAGTGTCCGGAATGTCCCAAAACGGTCCCGGTATGTCCCGGAAGGTCCTGGAAGCTTCTAGAAGGTCATGGAAGGTTCTGGAGGGTTCCGGGCAGTACCACCCACTCCCCTGCACCCCTAGCCTTGGGGGGAAAGCCACCTAGGCTTCCCTGGCCGGCCAAGGAGGTGGGGGTGCACCAAGGGGAAGGAATCCCCTCCAGGTGGAAAGTCCAACTCTCCAATATGGCAGGTTTCCGGTGGGAAGGTTTGGGAGGTTTGGGAGTCCAAGTTGGACTCCCCACCCCCCTTATTGCGCCCCAAGGGTCTCCTGGCCACCTATATAATGAGGGGAGGGGGTGGGGGGCGCAACACAACTTGTCCCCAAGGTCTATGCGCCACCCTCCCTCCTCTAAACCCCGTTGCTCCACTTTTAGACCCCGGTTTAGACGTTGTTCTATATCGGAATCCGTTAGGGTTTTCTCCCTCTAGTTTTCTCGGTGGCGTTCATCTCTGGACGGCGGAGCGCTGCTGGATTTCTTCTACGGGATGTGTGGATACTAATGGAGGGGTCGTACCTTCGACCCTTCTTCGAGGAGCTTGTTTATGGGACTTGTCCGTGGGACTAGATGGCGGGACTTGTTCGTGGGATTGATCAAGGGACTGTTCATGGGAGAACTTGCGAGATCTAATTCCACTACGTCCACGAGCTTCACCAACTCTACTTCCGCTACATCGGTTGGTGAGACATGACCTAAAACCTTGTATGCAATCTTCTTGGATGATCTTGGGTTCTTGATTCGTAGGCCGAAATTTTTTGTTTTCTACTACGTTTCCCAACACTTAACAGGGGTTAGGGCCCACCTGTCATTGAGGTTAGGGGGTTAGTGGGGTGGATTAAGGCCTAATGGCCTGGGAGGCCGGCGGCTCAACGCCGGCGACACTGGACGAGGCGGCGCCTCGCTAGAGTGTGCGAAACGGTAGAAGGAGGGCACAGACAGGGGCCTCGTGCCCTTCCGCGTCGAGCGGTGCACGTGGGGCACACTGGAAAGGCCTAGGGACTCTTCGGCTTCATGCTCCGCGGCGGCCGGAGCACTGACGCAGGAGGCACAGCGCTACGGGCACAGGGAGGAGCGGGCTTTAGGGGGAAAATGTGCGTGAGCTCACCCTTATCTCAAAGGTGTCGACGGAGAGGGCTGGGAGGGCGTGGTGACGACGAATTTCCCGACGATGTCCACAGCGGCCAGCAACGAAGTCTTGATGCGAGCGTCGTCTTCGGGGCCTTTGGAGCTCGATTCGTTGCGCAGTCCGACGAAGCCGAGGACGGGGAGCTTCCTGGACACGGTGCCGCGGTGGTTGGGAGCCAGTGGCCACGGGGCGCGGCGGCGTGCTCCGGCTAGGGCTCGGGTGGCGGAGGAAAATGATGACGCAGGGGAGGGAGTGCGAGCTGGAGGAGGGGGAAGAAGGTGCGGGGTGTTTGGGCGTCTCCGTCGCGAGGAGAGGTAGCCCGAGGAGCAGCTGCGTGGCCTTGGCGGCCATGGCATAACGGGCACGCAGCTGTGTGCTCGTGCCCGGGGGGAAGACGACAACGACGCCGGGGTGGGCCTGGGCTGGCTGGGCCGTGGGGAATAAGTTGGGCTTCTTTGCCCCTTTTTCTTATTTCTTCTTTTTATTTTTCCTGTTAATTTGTTTTGCTTTGAATAAAATAGAAAAGCATTTTATAAAATCCCCAAAATTTTAATTTGGACTTATATGGCATATAACTAGCCACTCCCAAGTTTTGAAGATTTGTGAAATTCAAACTATTTGAATTTCAATTCAAGTTGGGGTTTTATTTAATTTTCAAGCCCCTTTTTGGACTTTTTGAAAAATCTTGGAGCATGCAGTGGGACCCACTTCACTTTATATGTGATCATGCATACTTTTAAGATTTTTCAAAAATACCAGAGGAATTTTCGGAAGAAATTTTTATCTGGCCATTTGAATTAAATTCATTTGGGGCTTTCTTCTTCCCCATTTTGATTTCTTTTCAAATTCTTCACATGATGCAAAGGGGCAACCTAACCCTAGCACATACCTAAGTTGGGGTTGTGACAGTTCCTTGTGACGATTATCACCACAACTGTTACCTCATAGCCGATCTAGTCCAAGAAAGCCTCCTATCTGGGTTGGTAACCACTATCGTCAACCCGAACGATTTACCGAAGTGGACCCAGACGATGTGTCCGTGGTGCAAAAGCCGGTCTCGGTTGAGCTGTTATTTCACTTAGCAGCCAGGCCACAAACCTACCAGAACTCCGAACTACTACGACATCTGGACATCAACACGGATGAGTTAATAGGTTGTGAGGGGTCAGCGAACCCAATGTGTCATTGTACTCTTTGTCTTGGATCACCACACAAGAACTCAGACTTAAGGCAGTGTTCAACGAGACAACCCACTGTGTACTCCTACACAGCCTCTCACCGTTCACCTTGTTAAGGTCAAATTAACCAACACATTTCCACCATCTTTCACATGATCACTACCATCCTGACTCACATAACAGTATCAACATTGTATCACTCTAATAATGCAATAAGTTTTAACATTTGCAGGGGCCACATGATCAACAATCAACTCCTAAATCTGCTAGGATTGTGGTTCTCTTACTACTGTGACAAAATGATAGGTCATGCAAAGGAATGGGTTCAACTATGTGGTAGCAACACATCATGGTGACATCCTAAACATGCATAAGCGAGAAAGAGAGGGAAATGGGTTTCTATTGACATGATCAATGGGGTTTGCTTGCCTTGCTGACGGGGTTTGTACTGACAGTCTTCTTCTTCAGCAATGACCTCCGGTTTTGCTTCCACCTCTACCGATAGCAGTCAAGACATGAAGTAACAATCAATACATGTAGAATGCAGAAACACATGAGAAAGTGGTGTAATATGATGTAAAGGGGTGATGATGTGTTGGTCATTCCATTTAAATGAAGTGCATAGCAAAGGGTTTGCAAATTCAACTCCTTATTTGAAATTAAAAAGGATTCATATGCACATTTGTTTATTGTTCCCCCATTTAAAAATGTTCAAACATGAAAACAAAGTGCATATTCAGAATCCTTGCATTTTTATGATAATTTTCCATATATTATATGTTTAATTTAGAGTTATGGTTAATTTTCTATGATTTATTGAAGTTAGGGGTATTTTCTGGAACTTCTGATAAATAGAAAAGGTTTTACTGCATTAGCATTGCGTCATGCTGGCGTCACCAATTGACTGAGGTCAAATTAAGAAGTGGGCCCAGGCTGTCAGTGTCACAATGTTAACTTATGATTAGTTTTAGTTAATAGAGGGTTAATTAGTGGCCTTGGGCCCACGTGTAAGTGGAATCAGGGGGTAATTAGTGGCTAACGACGTTGCCATGTCGGTGTCACTAACGGCCAGTCGACAGCGACCATCCGACACGGCGGCTCAGGCCTCCAAATGATGCGCCAAGACCACCAAACGGAGCCCTCGCAGGCACATGTCGATTGGAGTTGGGCAGGTAAACCGGGGTGGACGGAATCCGCGCCGGCGACGAGCCCTAGCGGCGGCAGAGCCACCACGTCGACAAAGACGGTGATGCAGTGCGTGTTCAGACGCGGGAGTAGGTGCGTTGCACTCCTGCGAGCTCCAAGAACACAATGCACGACATAGCTTGGACCGGGGAGCACTGGAGCTAGCACGGCGACGACCATGGCGACGGCTGAGCTCGGCTCCAATGGAAAATCACAATAGAGACTTAGGGGGAGCAAAGGGAGAGTCGGGAAGTTTTGCA
The DNA here is from genome assembly GCA_950022295.1 of Bromus sterilis. NCBI lineage: Eukaryota > Viridiplantae > Streptophyta > Magnoliopsida > Poales > Poaceae > Bromus > Bromus sterilis. Next base: position 135,473,656 of record OX465597.1, read on the forward strand.
AGCTCACTAGGAAGCTAATGGTGAAGACAGAAAGATCGGAGATGCTTGGACGGCGGCGAAATTTAACTGCAATGCTCGGCGGCCGAAGATGGGGACAAAGACGATGGCGGGGCCTTGGGGCGTCTGGACTCGCTATCCTCTGCACAGTGACGATGTTGACGACGGTGGAGTCGATGGACACAAAGGCGGGGATCCGGGTGCTCACTGACCACGTAGGGGAAAACGGCGAGGGGGAGAAGGGAGATGGCTCCCAGGGGGGAATGGATGCGGGAGGCTTCTAGGCGTCTCTAGGCGCAAAGTGGTGGCATGGGGAAGCAGCTGCGTGGCCTGGGGCTCATCGGAGGCGTGCATGCATTCCACCGAGCAACTTGTGGGCGCGGGGAAGAAATGACAAGGAGGGAAGGTGGGCTAGGCCAGGTTGCTGGGCTAGGTGCAGGTAAGTTGGGCTTCTTTCTCTCTCTATCTTTTCTTTCTGTTAAATTTCTTCTGCTATTTGTTTTGCTTTGATAAAGAAATACCAAGGTATTTTATTAAATCCCCAAATCTGTTATATGGCCTTATGTGAAATGTAACTAGTCACTCCCAAGATTTAAGCATTTTTTAAATTAATAAATATTTGAATTCAAATGCACGTAGGGGTTTTATTTAATTCCAAAGCGCTTCTGGGTTTTTTCAAAAAATCAGTGAGCATTGAGTGGGACCCACTCCACTTGATATGTGATCTCACTTAAATATGGGACTTTTCAAAAATACCAGAAGAATTTTTGGAGCAAATTTTAAAGTGGCCATTTGAATAAATTCATTTGGGGCGGGGGGGGGGGGTCCTTATCCCATTTTAATTTCTTTTGAAATTTTAAAATTATGCAATGAAGCAATTGAATCCTAGCACATACCTACACAGAGGGTTTGATAGATAAAATAATTTTTCTCCACTGGAAATAAAGATATTCTTGAAGAGCTACTGTTTCTCAAGATTGCCAAAAAGTTTTTGCAAAGAAAAAGCAACCATAAGATTTGCAAAACGATGAAAACGCAAAACGTGGAAAAAGCTGTGAAAAACAGAACAACATGTAGTAATAATTTTTTTGGGGTACTTCTGCAACTCAAATCAACAAACTCAGAACAGACGCACGATAGCTAATTGTATAGAGCATATTGTTAAAAAAATTCAGATAAAAAAGATGATCTGGTATTTATGGCCAATTTTCCGTCAAGGGGACAGAATCTGTTTCTGGACAGCATGTCACAACTTTTGAGATTTCTTGCAATCGGAGGCTAAAACTTGGCAGAAAGCTTGAAAATAAAGATACAATGATGTTGCTACAGTAGTAACAAGCAGCAAGACCACTAAAACTGAAAGTAAAAAATATCATGGGTTGTAGATTCACCAACACATTTCACTTTCATCAACACCATGTTTACCATCATCCCGACTCACATCATAAGCAACCTCATCGTACCACTAAGCATGCAATAAGCAGTAACAGTTGCAGGGGCCACATGATATCAACCAACTCCTACATCTGCTAGGATTGTGGTTTGCTTACTACTGTGACAAGATGGTAGGTCATGCAAAGGATATGGGTTCAACTATGCGGTAGAAACGTTATCATGGTGATCATCCTAAACAATGCATAAGCGAGACATGAGAGGGAAGTGGGATTTATCGACATGATCAATGGGGGTTTGCTTGCCTTGCTGACGAGGTTCAGTCACGGGGTCTTCAACGAAGGGGGTGATCTCGGATTCCGGCTCCACTTCTATCAGCAACATGACAATCATAGGATCAACATAATGTACAATGCACAATCACATGAATAAGATTGCAATGGTGATGTTCAAGGTACTGATGTGTTGAGCATTCCATTTAAAAGGAGTATATTGCATTTGAAATGCAAATTCAAACTCCAATTTGAATTCAAACTTAGCCAAGTTACATGTGACATTGTTTGATCAATTTGAAACATTTTGGATTGTGTATGATATGCCTCTGAATTGTGGTTGAAAGGTAGCATAATTCCATGGTCCAAGTTGCAAAATCATTTGAATTGAATTTGAATAAATTCCAAATAAATCAAATGACATATGCTACTGGTCCCATTTTAAAATCAACTCAAACAAAGTTGAAAGTTGGATATTTGGATAGGTTATTTTCTCCTGATCATTTTTCATATATTATTTGTTCAATTTGGAGTTAATATGAATTTTCTATGATTTTTCAAAGTTTCAGCCATTTTCCGTAATTTCTGGAATTCTTTTAAAAAGGAAATAAGACTTATTGCGTCAGCACGAGGTCATGCTGACGTGGGGGCGGGCTCTGACTGGTGGGGCCTCTCTGTCAGCCTGAGTGGGGGTTAAACCCGTGGTTAAATTAAACAAGCAGAGGGATTAGGGGGGCCTGGCCCCACTGGTCAGTGGCCCAGGGGTTAGGATTAGTGGGGGTTTAGCTCGGGGGGTTAGGGTTATCGTCGCCGGCGAGGTTACTGTTGGCCGGAGTTCGACGGGATGTCGATTTGGGGCACGGGGGGAGGGGCTACGGGCACTGGGAGACTCAGAAAGACGTCGCGCGTCTGCTGGCATAGGAGGGGGTCACGGGGGGGGCTCCGTGGCGTTGTCGGGCTCAACGAAGGCGGCGGACCGAGCTCTGTCTCCGGCGAGTTGACGCTGCGGTGAGCGGGAGGAGGTGGGAAAGGGGGCAATCGCTCGAGCTTCTCACCCTGAAACGATTGGAGAGGACGGCGGAGTCGATGAGGGTTCCACGGCGACGAATTTGGAGAAGTCCTTTGCGGTGGCCGGCGGTGATCTCGCGAAGCAGGCGTCGTACCCGGTGGCGATGAGCTCCAATTGACGGCGCAACTCGACGAGTCCGTCCACGGGGCGTGCTCTGGACAAGGTGGCGAGGCTCGTGGACTACGGTCGCCACGTCGGGGCGTCGCCGGCGCTCTACTAGGTTACGGGGGCGCTCGGTTTTCGTCGTCGGAGGGGAAAGAGAGGGGCTGGGGTGAGCTAGAGGTGCGGGGGCGCTTCTGCGGCGATGCGTGGCACAAGAGAGAGGGAGGGGGAGGCCTAGAAGAGGCCGGGCGTCGCGGTGTCGTCGCCGTGGACATGCTCTGCTCCAGCGAGCAGCTTGGCTCGGCGGGGAGGAAGAGGACAAGCGAGGGGCTGGGCTGGGCCGAGGCAGAGGTAAGTGGGCCTTCGCCTGTGGGCGCAAGGTAAGCCTACCCTTCTCTGTTTTTCCTTTTTCTTTTTATTTCTTCTGTAAATAGGTTGACCTACCAATTAAAATAGCTAGGTATTTTTATAAATGCCATAATTTTTTATATGGCCTCATAAAAGCTAGAGCTAGCCACTTATAAAATTTGTGCATTTTAAAATTCAAAACATTTGAATTTTAAATCAAATAGGGTATTTATTTAATTTCCAAGCCATTGTTTCAAAATTAGAAAATTCCATGAGCATGGGGTTGCTCCCAAACCATTTTTAAAATGATCAACACCATTTATAGGAATTTTCCAAATGTTCAAATGATTTTTGGAAAAAGATTTTTATCTGGCCATTTGATTTAATTTCTCAGGGCTTTTCTTTTCCCCATTTTTGAATTTTCTTTTGAATTTTTGCATGATGCAAAGGAGCACTTTATCCTAGCACATACCTAACTTGGGGTTGTGACACTTTTATCTTTGTTTTTTTAGTTTTTCTAGTTTAATTTTCAGTCTTTGCTTTTCCTTGTGCGTCTTATATCAAAAATCCAAAAAATATTAGTTGCTACCTTTTGTCTTTGTTTCTCTTTGCCTTGTGATGCTATATTACCATGTGTGTGGAACAACCCAAGTATGGTAGGATGGACATTTTTTACTTGGCTCGTGTTCGATCTATTTGTGCTCACACTAAAAAGCCAGCTAACGTGGTTGAGGGAAAATCATTGGATGAGCATGCTCATTATACGCGACACCTCTTATCTCAGAAAGGGAAACACTTATGGGATCAAATAAAAATTTCTTATTGCTATGCTGAGTCTTTGTGCCACATTTATGATTTTACTTGCTGCTCTAAAAAAAGACCGTAAACACCTTCCTATCCAATGTGAGTTTAATGAGAATGAGATCCTATCTTCTTATGATAAAGCTCTTTATGATTAATTTGATGTTGAAAAGATTGAAGAATTTGTTTCTTTCAAGGGTGCTTACAAGAATGCTTCTTTGATTGAAAAATATTATGATACTATTCACAAGTCTGAAAACCTTGCAGTTCTTTATTATTGCGTTGAGAATTATGTTCGCAATGATTATATTGAGGATTTTAAAAATAAAATGCTTGCTGCCCAAGAATAGGCTAATTATTTATATGATGAGGAATCTTATGATTCCGAGGACTCACTTGATACATCCCTTTGTGATGATCTTGATACTTGTTGTGTTTATGGCCATGATGCCACTATGGATGTTGCTTACGGAGATGAAATTTGTATAGTTCCTTATTGTAAGAATGAAATTGTTGCTATTGTACCCAAACTTGATTGTCCTATTATCCTTTTGAAATCTCCAAATCGTATTCCGGAGAATTTTGCTCTTATCAAGGCTCGTAGTGAAGGGGTGCATTTATCTTATGATCCTAATGAGTGTATCGAAAACAATACACATGTGCTTCTAGCTCATGAGCAACATGCTTTATGTGATAGTTATATTCTTTATGTTGTTCATGATACTACTGAAAATTATTTTCAGAGAGGAAAGTTTGGTTGTAGAATCTTTCATGTTACAAAAACACCTCTCTTTATAATGAAAGTTTTGAAGTTTTTCTTCTTTTACCTTCCTATGCTTGTTACTTCGTGCTTTCATGATTTATTTCTTTACAAGGTCCCTAAGCATAGAAAGTGGGTTATGGTTAAATGTGTTTCATGTTTTTTTTCTTGATGCTCTCTTTTGCTTAAAATCTTATTCTCTTGTGAGCATCTTTTACAATCCTCGTGCCTAGCTAAAAGGCATAAAAGAAAGCCCTTATTGGGAGGCAACCCAAAATGTTTTTAATTTCAGTTTTAGTGGTCTTGATTCTTTTTTACTACTGCATCAACATCATTGTATCTTTATTTTAAAGCTTTGTGTCCAGTTTTAGCCTCCGGTGGCAAGTAGATCAAAAGTTGTTACATGCTGTCAAGATAATAGAGTTTGTCAACTTGACGGAAAAATTTGCGTAAAATCACGAGATCATATTTTTCATCTGGATGTTTTTTATAGTATTCTCTATACAATTGTCTAGCTATAACCTTTTCCGAGTTTTTTGATTTGTGTTGCTGAAGTACCTCGAAAAAATTATTTACTACCTGTTGTTCTGTTTTTCCCAGATTCTGCCCTGTTTTGTGCTTCTTCAGTTTTGCAAATCTTGCGCATGATTTTTCCTTGCAATTTTTTTGCAACCTTGATAAATAGTAGGACTTGTTGAAAGTATTTGTTTCCAAAAAAGGTTAAGTGGAATTAATTTATTTGAGGTACTAACCAATCTAATCACTTTATGGTGAGTTTTCAAGTGTGCGAAGGGAGATGACGAAAGAAGATTCAGGACTGCCAAAGCTCAAGCTTGGGGATGCCCCCGGGACCCTCAAGAAATATTCAAGGATACTCAAACGTCTAAGCTTGGGGATGCCCCCGTGAATCCCCTTCTACATCAACAATCATCAGTTCGTCCTTCCCCACTCTTTATTTTTATCAATTCATATGTTATGAGCTATGCTTGGAGTGTCTTGCATTTAATTTTTAGTTTTCTTTGTTTAGTTTTGTTTTTTTTGCTGTTCATAACAAGTTGGACCCTAGCATGCCTTGTTTGGGAGAGAAACACACTCTACTTTTTCTTAAAATGCTCATAGTTTTCATTCCTATATTTATTGAGTGTTCTTTATTATTTCTAGCTATTTTCATATTTAGTCCTTGTTCTTCATGTTTATCTTTAAGAGATATTGTTTAGGATATTGTTTGAAGTACTCTCTTGGGTTTCATGCCTATCTTGTTTAGAGAGTTGGCATGTTGCACTGAATGTGTGTCTTGCTTTGAGTAGGTAATTCAGGTTTCTATTAGAAGTTTAGTAGTAACTTGCAATAGTTTTGAGGTGTTGTTTCGAGTAATGTTTGGACTTCTTTATGTCAAGAGCTCAAGCCTATTAGTGATAGGTCTCGTATTTTGGTTCAACGTGCTTATTTTCTAAAACTACTAAAATTAGTTGAGAATTCTAGCTACTAGATGGATCACTAAACTCTGGAGGGGTTGTAATCTATAGAGTACCCTCACGTTATCATGGGTCGTGGATGCGCAAGGATAACCAAGCCCCCATACACTCCTCCTAGGGGTACTTCTCTATTTTTGAATCTCCTGACTAGATAGAGATTTACCGATAATAAGTGGATGAGTTCCTTTGAGGGTCGGTGCAAATTTTGCCGGTGCATCCAAACCCTTGGCATGAGACGCTTTGTCATCATAAGCCTCATTATATCTTTCTCAAAACAACCACCATACCTACCTATCAAGGCATTTCCATAGCCTTTCCGAGATAAATTGCGATGCAACATCCATCTTCTCATGACTTGATATTTCATTGTCATATATGCTTTTGCTTGATCTTAGAGCCGCATGCTAGTTGGGCCTTGCCCTTATAATTTCTACATGACGTGCTAGTATCATTGCATATCCTTCTATGCTGGCAGAGGCATACATTTTCATACATCATGATTTTTTGTTTGAACCGGGCCAAACATCCCCTTTCCATTAACCTCTTAACAGAAATACACATTGCCTCGAGAGGGAAATAGAGGGGGGGCTAAACGGTTCTGAGTACCAGTGGGAAACCCTTGGGTGGTGGTTCGCAGCCGATACCTCCACCCTGGGAATAAAACCCACTGGCCTCATCCAAAGTTCTTAAAAAAGGGATACAACACCCACAAAGTACGACTAGACTAGGATCCAAAGTGACACACTGGAAACAAGATAGCATCCCTACGCAAAGGGGAATAACTGGACATCACATTCTAACAGATGACAAAAGCGAGAGTCCAAGTATTGCACCATAGGAGCACCATCAGGTAGTACAGTCGAAGTGCGCCTTCTCACAAATCCTCAGAATCTTGGTGGCATTGTCCTTAAGCAGCTTCGCCCCATGCTCCAGAGCCTCCTTGTCTGCATTTTTTAGCAAACCTGCCCAAGAGTTCAAAAGAACCACCGTAGCATAAACGATCTCAAAAGGGGATTTAAGAGCTTTGAATTCAAACGTGGCACAATTTCTGTGTTTCCAGATCGCCCAACAAACAGCCGCAAGGCTAGTAGTTTAGAACTTTTCACCGCCAGGAATGAAACAATAACACCACGAGAAACATTGCCACAAATTGATCGGACACAAATCGGTGCCCAAAACAGAACCCACAACTCTCAAAACAACCCGAGCCACCGGTCAGGTAACAAACAGGTGATTAGAAGTCTCTTGTTGTGAACAAAAAAAGGACCGGGCAGGCATACATCATGATTTAGTTTCAGTTTTCTTTATGTTGAGTACTTCTTGTAAAGTGTGTGATCTTCTTTATCCTTGTAAAATATAGAGTGTTGCCCTTAAAGTGAGGAAAAGATCCCAAAGAGGAAACAAATAAAATATCCCAAAAAAGGACACATGAAAAGATCCCAAAGAGGACAAATGAGAGATAAATAGAAAGAGCCAAAGAGGCCACAAAATACAAAAAAAATAGAAAAAAGAGAAAGAAAGAAAAGAAATAAAAAGAGAGAAGGGGCAACACTAATATTCCTTTTGAAATATCCACACTCGTGCTTCAAAGTAGCATTTGTACTCCATAAAGAGTTTTCAATTCATTCATGCATAACTATGTGGGGACCTTACGCTATAGAACTTGGCTTGTATATTCCAATGACGAGCCTCCTCAAAAGAGCTCTAGGCCTTCGTGAGCAACCGAGTTGGATGCACCACCACTAGTTCCATTGCAGAGCTTTCATATCCATAGCTCATATGGTGATCTGTTGCATGGCAATCCCTACTACGCACATCATATCTATAATTTGGCTTTCTCTCGCCTATGATTGTCCTCATTGTTGTGAGTATTTCATACTTTTTTGTCTTCCTTCCCCATCATTTATTCTCTTTGCCATCCTAAGTGCCAACTAATCTTGCTCTCACTCATTCATTGCATGAGTGCTCAAAGTAAAAAAGAGAGAGGATCGAATTGACTTGTACCTAGACAGTGGTCTGGGTACGAGTCGTAATAAGATTCCAAAGGAGACTACGTGTGAAGTTTTAATAGATTGAGTTCTCAACAACTATTCAGTATTTTTATGCTCTAAACCCATCTCCTACTTTCTGCACGGGAACACCGATTGGAGACATTCGAGTCATGACAACGAGAGCTTCTTGCACTTTTATGTTCTTACTTTGCTAGTTTCAATACTAGATATAGACTCTTTCTTCTTATTGTCTTGACTTGAATTGCATATCTTGCTTGCTGTAATTTAAAGTTCAAATCTTTGTTGGTAGACTTTCACCACAGAAATTATCTTTGTTGTCAATTACGTTCTCGAGGACGAGCAGGAATTAAGCTTGAGGATGTTGATACGTCCCAAACATATCTATAATTTATGCTTGCTCCATTCTTATTTTGGTGATATTGTTATATGTTTGATGCACTTTCACATCATTTACAACATATTTTGTACTAACCTACTAATTCACTGCCCAGTGCCAGTTTATGTCTATTGTTGTCCGTCCATTACAGAAAAAGTTCAAAATTAAAAGTGCTCGGAAAATTCCAGAAAATTACCAAAACAATATCACAAACAGAAGTATCCAAAAGACCGAAGGAGGCCCCGAGGGGGGCCACCACCCAGCCAGGCGCCTTGCTGGTGCGACCAGGGGGTGGCAGCGCCCTATGGCTGCCTGGGCCAGGGGCACCCCTGAGGCTCCCATTTGGCCTATAATTACACCTAGAGACAGAAACCCTTGACGAGTTCTCCGTTATGCGATTTCACCCACTATTCTGGTACCAAAGCGATCTGATCTCGGGATCACGAGGAGAAGCTATCCAGGCACTTTGTCGGAGGGAGGATTGACCTCTGGAGGCCTCTCCATCACCATGATCGTCTCCGGGATGTGCCGTGAGTAGTCCCCCTTGGACCGTGAGTCCATGACCAATAGTTATGTGATGTCTTCTCTCCAATCTTGTGCTTCATTGTTCAACCCTTGTGAGCTACCTATCATGATCAAGGAATCTTTGTATTAGTTCCTGTTTTGCTATGTTGTGTTTGCTGGGATCCGATGGATTATGAGATTATGTTCAGTTTGTGATGAGTAATATATTCGGTTTACCTTTATATTTTAATTTTGAAGTATTCTTGCCTGTTCTCTGTTGCATTTGTTGCTTTGGCCAAGAAGTAGATTGCGACTCCAAGAGGGAGTGATATGCTTTATTGCGGGTTCAGGCCCACCAATGTCTAGCTTGAGTGGCAGAAACATGAGACTAGGGGATATTGATACGTCTCAAACGTATCTACTTTTCCAAACACTTTTGCTATTGTTTTGCCCTCATTCTTGCATGATTTGGACGAAACTAACCTGGATTAACGCTGTTTTCAGCAGAGCTGTCTCTATGGTTTTATTGTGTGCAGGAAAATGGATTTTTGGACGTCCCAGAAAATTCCCGGAAAAATACCAGAAAATCCACGCACTCGAAGGAGCCAGATGCCAGAAGTGGGACCAGAGGGGAGTTCTGGGGCCCCAGGCGCCCCCCTGGCGCGGCTAGGGGTGGGGCCGCGCCCTATGGCCGCCTGGGGGCTTCCCCCCTCCTCTGGTGCCCTACCGATGCTCCTATTTATTCCCGTGACGCGAAAACCCCAGAACAGAAGTCGTTTTCCCAGTTCTCGTCGCGGAGCCGCCGCCACCCTCTGTTCTTCTCCGGGAAGGCTAATCTAGAGGTTGTTTTGGCCTTCGGAGAGGGGAGATCATCGCCATCGTCATCGTCATCACCACTCCATCATCCCTCCATGACTTCTCCATCCATGTGTGAGTAATTCCCTGTTTTAGGCAAAGGGGATGGTAGGGATTGGATGAGTTATATCATATAATAGTTTATCAGATTGTTGGGGGCATGTTGCCTATCATCTAGATTGGTGTTTATCATCTTTGCTTCAACTTGTTGTTCTTAATGCTTGTCACTTTGGACCCGAGTGCCATGATTTCATATCTGAACCCTATGTGTTTTCATGAATATATTTGTGTTCTTCATCCTACCTATGAGTTGTTTGCAACTGTTATGGTCCGGAACCGGCGATCCCAAAAGTGACAGCTTGGGACACCAAAGGGGATGGACTATAATTTGGGGATTCCATGTATACATTGATTGTTAATGCTTTGTTCCGGTGCTCTTTGACAGGAGCACGTTAATCTCCATAAGTTCCTTTTGGCCCCGTTCGTAGCGGGATGGTATGACAAAAGATGTTGTGCAAGTTCTTATTGCAAGCACGTACAACTACCTGTGGGATACATGCCTGATGTTTGATCTATGCCTAGATGATCTTTGATTTTTTGTGTGCCTTGCCCCAAGTTGATTACATGATGTGTCTTATCCATGCAGCGCCCAACCATCCATCTCCCTAGCCTACAGTGTTTCAATTATGCTGGTTACTAGTTGTTTACTTTTGCTGTTACTATTACCGTTGCTATCGTCACTACTACTATTATCGCAGTTGCTATTAATATCTTGTTGCAAGTAAGTGTATCTCAGGTGCGGTGGAACTGACAACTCCACTGTTAAAGCTTCTGGATATTCTTTCGCTCCCCTTGAGTCGAATCAATAAATTGGGTTATCTTACCCGCGAAGACTATCTCGATCCCCTGCAGTTGTGGGTTATCAAGCCTGTTTTCTGGCGCCGTTGCTGGGGAGCATAGCTTTATTCACAAGTCTACTTGAAGTATTTTACTTGCTGCAATTTATCCGCTATGGGTAAGAAAGAAGACCCCAAGGTCCCGATCTTGCCATCCCGTACAAGATAAGGTACTGTTCTGAACACTAGTGCTACACTTGATTCACCTTCAGTTATGAGTAAGTTTGCTTCACCTCCACCACATGATTCTTCTACTGAATGTGTTACTATGTCCGACACTTTTGATGACTCTTCTACTACTCTTAATGATATTGGTTCACTTAGTCACGCTCTTGAGAAACAGATTGCTGCTGCTGCCAAGAAATCTCGGATTGAAATTCCCGATACTTGCTATCCTTTTGATGGGACTTACACTTATCCCGATCTGAGTAAACTCAAGGAGAGACTCCTTGATGATGATTATATTATAGTTGATGATGATTTATGCAGGGAGCTAACAGAGTTTAACGACTCTGACCCTGATGTTATTAAGAAGCTGCTTGAGAAACATTCTTTGAAGAACAAGACCATACCTGATCCTACTTTTGCTACGTCTCCTATATGCATCAATGATCCTGATTATAATTTCTCTATTGATCTTTCACTTATATCTATGATTGAAGCTGACCCCTTTTATGGAAGAGAAAATGAGGATGCTATTGCACACCTCACCAAACTCACTGAGTTGGGTGGTTTGTTTACTACTGATGAGAAGATACGAAACTTCTATGTTACTAAGCTTTTTTCTTTCTCTTTCAAGGAAAGTGCTAAAGCATGGTACGATGCACTACCATGTGGTTCTATTAGGAGTCCTCAAGACATAGCTCAGTCTTTTGTTGATAAGTATTTTCCAGCTCATATGCAACATGCTTCTTTACGAAAAATTTACAACTTCGCACAGTTGCAGGATGAGAACCTGCCTAAAGTTTGGGGGAGGTATTGCAGTCTGATCCAGGCTAGACCGGGACATGGAGTCCCTAAGAATTAATTAATTGATATATTTTATGATGGTCTAACTGATGAATCTAGATCCTACTTGTATAGTTGTGCTGGTTGTGTTTTCAGGAAAAGAACACCGGACGATGCAGAAGAATTAATGGTCAAGATTGCCAAGAACCACGAAGATTGGTCCGTCCCTGAACCACCTCCACCACCAAAGAAGAGGGGCATGCTTGTCCTAAGCCCCGAAGACATGCAAGAAGCTAAGAAGTCTATTAAAGAGAAGGGTATTAAAACTAAAGACGTCAAGAATCTACCCCCTATTGAGAAGTTGTGTGAGCCTACCATTCACCCTCCTATGGTAGAGGTACACTCTCTTTTAGATTTCAATGCACGTGACATTCCTCATGGTAAGCCTCCTGATCAATGTTTAGATGAGCTTGATAATTTTATTATGAAGCAGAATCACTTTAATGAGAGGATACAAAGTCAGTTGCATGATAATTCCCTTGCTATCAAAAGTTTGCTTGATGTTCTAGGTAGAACACTTAATGATGTTAAATGTCTTGTGAATCATTTTCATATGGTTCAAACTCAGCTTGATCAAATTTCTAATGTGCAAAAAGATTTGCTTGCTAATAATGCCAAACAGGATATACAGGCCTTCGGGATTAAAACCCGAGGTTGAACTAGCACTCAAGATCCTCTCTACCCGGAGGGGCATCCTAAGAGGATCGAGCAAGATTCTCAAATCCAGGAAGAAGAAATTGTTAGCTTTCCAAAGAAGAAAAAACACAAAGAAGCTGACAATTCCAATGATCCAAATAGTATATCTACTTCCGATGCTGAGACTGAAGACGGTGCTAAGCCTGAAAAGGATGGTGAAAAGAATGATCCACCCGAGGCTCGAGAAGAGGAAGCACCCGACAAACGCAAGAAATACACTAGAGAAGACTTCATCGCAAGAAGACATGGGAAGGAACGAGAACCATGGGTACAGAAACCTATGCCCTTTCCAGGTAAGTCTCTCAAAACCAAAGAAGAGGAGCATTAAAATAAGTTTTGTGAGTGGATGAAACCTCTTTTTCTTCAAATTCCTTTGGCTGATGCTATTAAGTTACCTCCCTATTCGAGATATATGAAAGATATTGTTACTAATAAAAGAAAAGTTCCTAACGAAGCAATATCTACTATGCTTGCTAACAACTCTTTTAGTGGAAAGATTCCTAAGAAGTTTGGTGATCCATGTATACCCACCATTCCTTGTTCCATAAAGAATAATTATCTTAGGACTGCTTTATGTGATCTTGGAGCAGGAGTGAGTGTTATGCCCTTTTCTCTTTACAAGAGATTGTGTTTAGAAAAACTAATCCCTACAGATATCTCTCATCATGTCGGGACCCGGAATATGCGTATGTAATTCCACTCACAACTCAATCATATGGAGAGCCGAGAGTCGTACCCACTTGTCTAAGAAGACAAGGCCAAGCACAAAACACTCTCGGAAAGCATCGTACGTGAGGGGCATCCCATCCAGACCGGATGATCAACTAAGATGGGTCCTCATCGCCCGCTCACAAGTCTAAATTATTATGGGTGGTGAAATCCCATACTCATAGACAAGTCGCCTCAACCATATTATCGATTGAATCATAACACTTACATAAACAGACTCCAGCTCGATCACCTAGTCGGGATCTCGGGCGGGCTCAATCATACAACAAAGTGTGCCACGTGACAGAGTCACGAGCAATCGCATCGCGATGCCCCAAGCTGCGCACATCTAAGGGCCACTTGGTGTATAAAAGACCGCCGACAAGAACACAACTAAGCTATCAAACCCCACACCAAGACATGCATGTTATAATCATACACGCAACATACATGTCCAGTGTAAACAGCAGGTACACATTGCATGAACTCTACAAAGTATATCTTTATTGACTTACACATAGAGTACACAAAGACCATATAACTATGATCCATCATTACATCAAACAACGGAAGCAAATTAGGTCTGAGTACAGAGAAGTTTAACAAATGGCTTAGAGAAGCCTTGTTCAACATACATGCCCTTCCACGAGGGACCAGACTACTGTCTGGAACTATACTAGCTTAGTCAACGTCGAGCTTCAGGAAGGTGTCTCCATCGGGGGCTGGGTTCTCATCTAAAACATAGAATAAGCAAACGTGAGTACAAATTCGTACTCTGCAAGACTTACATCAGAACTACACTACTCATGCTCAAGTTTCAAGGTAAAGTAGGTGGGGCTCAACATGCAGAAGTGCCAGCTTTGACTTGGCTAGTCCTGTACTACGAGTACCAGACTTGATGTAAGAAGTGTACACGAGTCCACTACCAAGTCTCCAACCAATACACCACTATGGATACTTCCTCAACTTCCCCACGAGGAAGCACACCATAGAACTCACACTTATCTTGCGAGTTTTAGAGTATCCATTCAAGTTGTCTAATAATCAAGTAGAGGTCTCCAAGTGGTCCGTAACCGCGGACATGGCTATTCGAATAGTTTATTAACCCTGCAGGGGTGTACTTCTTCACACGTGTGTCATCACTTACCGTCCAGGAATCGTCATCCTTCAAGCGGATGTCGGACGAGGATAATCACCAAGGCACTTACCTCACCATACCTTCTCTAATCAAGGAGTCGACTATCTGAGTTGGTTACCGCTCGAGAGTCCGGACGGTTCACGATACAGACCCAGACAATGCAGGCGACCGAGACGCCACCCTGGAAGATGGTTTTACTGCCTCACAGGTCCACCCACATATCTAAATGATGCAACCTCTCATTCATTCTTTTTCTATGCATATGCCAAATGGAAAGCCCGAACTAGTGTGACTCCTGGACTTGATCGGGGGTGAGTTAATAGGCCAAACAGGGTCCCCATAAAACCCTACATGTGGTAGTAATCTTTGTCTTGGATCACAACACAAAAACTCAGGGCCTACGGCAGTGTTCAACGAGACAACCCACTGTGTACTCCTACACAGTCTTAGATCAAATTCACCACACCCTTTTTCATCACAAGTAACATGAACATGACTGCTACCAACATCAATTCATCACCCAAGATGGACTAATGCTTCCACAACTTTAAGCATAGCATAAGCATAACATGGATGAATGGCCACATGATGATCACAAGCAATTCCTAGATCTGCTAGGTTGAGGTTAGCTTAATACTGTGGCAGAAATGATAGGTCATGCAAAGGAATGGGTTCAACTAGCGGTAGAACATATCATGGTGAACTCCTAAACATGCATAAGCGATACTGAGAGGGAAATGGGTTTTTATAGACATGATCAATGGGGTTTGCTTGCCTTGCTGACGATGTTCGGTATGGTGTATTCAACGAAGGGGGTGGCCTCCGGTTCCGGTTCCACTTCTATCGAGTAAACAAAGCAAACACCGGAACAACAACAATGTAAACATTACATTGCAATGCACAATCAAGATGCATAATGTAGCATGGCATGGTATTGATGTGACCTAGGTTCAATTTGTCACATGTTCATTGAAGTTGATTTGAAAAGTTAATTGAAATTCAAACTCCAAATGTTGTTCAAATTTGCCAAGTTGCATTTTCTATTGTTTGTTCTTTGTAAACCAACTTGACATGTGTATGATATGCCTCTGATGTACAAGTGTTTATGTTTGCATTGCAATGGTTCAAATTGGAATAGCATTTGAATTAAATTTGAATAAATTCCAATTAAGCAAAATAGAAAAAGCTACTGGCCCAATTTAAGATCAACTCAAACATGGTTTAAAGTTGATTATTTGGATAGAGCATTTTCTGCTGATCATTTTTCATATATTATATGTTTAATTTGGAGTTCATATGAATTTTCTATGATTTATTGAATTTTATAACATTTTCTGCAAATTACTGGATTTTCTTTAAATCTATATTCCAATTACTGCGTCAGCATGATCTCACTGTGACGTGGGGGGCTGACCAGTCAAACTGACTAGGGGGGCCCACCTCTCAATGACACAGGGGGGTTAATCCCCTGTTTAAATTAATCTGTGATTAATTAGAGGGCCCTGGGCCCAGCTGTCAGTGGCTCAGGGGGTTGGATTAGGGGTGGGTTAGGATTGGGCTAAACTGTCCACCGGCGTTTAGCCGACGGCGACCACGGTGCGCGGTGGACGATCGCCGGAGGGGCTTGCCGGCTGCCATTTGGAGCGCCAGGAGCACGTGGAGGAAGCCCTTGAAGAGCCGCATCACATGTGCTACGCGGCGGGGAGGCCGCGTACGACGTCGGCTTCAAAAGCGGCGGCGGACGGAGCCACGACATGGACGGCGTGACGAAGAGCACAGGGAGGAGGCGACGTTAGCTCGTTCTACTCCTGGAGATCCCAATAGCATGACGGACGAAACGGTGAGGTGGGAGGATCACGAGGCCGGCCATGGCGATGGCGAGGCTCGGCTCTCATGGAAAACGATGGAGGGAGCCGATTTAGAGCGCGGGGTTTGGGGGGTTTTGAAGAGGGGCTCACCCTGAGTGCTTTAGTGTGGTCGGGGAGCCTCACGGCGGCCGACGAGATGTCGTTGAAGATGGTGTTGCACACGGGGCGACTCAGCCCGATTCCAAGCGCGGGGAGATGCAGTCGATGGTGGCGGTTCCCCTGGACATGGAGGTGCGTCTCATGGTCGTCGTTTGCCGCGTCGGAGCGCGATGGCGGTGCGGCGGCACTCTCTGTCTTCGGGGTGAATCCGTGAGGAGGATGCGAGAGAGAATGGGGAGAGGGGGGAAGAAGGTGCGGGGTGCTTGGGCGTGATCCGTCGCGTGCGTAGAAGCTAGGGGAGGGCTAGGAACCTTCTCGGCGTCGAGGTGGCGACGTCCTCGCGCTCTTCCTCCACCGAGCAGCTTGGAGCTGCGGGGAGGTAGACGACAAGGCAAAAGGCTGCTGGGCCTGGGCTGGGCCAGAGGAGGTGGGCCTCGCCCTGGGCAACAGGTAACCTTCTGCTCTTTTCTTTCTTATTTCTTTTTCTGTATTTATGTTTTGGCTCTGCTAAAAATAACTAGCCATTTTCTAAAATGCTCTAACTTTTTATATGGCCTCAAAATATAATTAGCTATCCACTTATAAAGTTTGAATATTTTTAAAATTCAAATAATTTGAACTTTAATTCAAATAGGGGTTTAAATTTAAATCCATGCTCCTGTTTGAATATTTAAAAAATCCATGAGCATGGGATTGCTACACATCACTTGATATGTGATCACACCCATTTATGTGAGTTTTCAAAAATGCAAAAGGAATTTTTGGAGCAACTTTTATTCTGGCCATTTGAATGATTTATTTTGGGATTTTCTTTTCCCCCATTTGGATTTCTTTTTGAAATTTTGCATGATGCAAAGGGCAAAATCAAACCCTAGCACTTACCTAAACATGGGTTGTGACACTTCAGATGGCTGATAAGTCAACAGCCGTTCCCATAGGTATTTGTGAGGATGTTCCCGTTGAAGTTGCTAATTGTTTAATCCTTACTGATTTTGTTGTGCTTGACATGCCCGAGGATGGGAGCATGTCTATTATTCTTGGTAGACCTTTCCTTAACACTGAAGGTGCTATTATTGATTTCAATAAAGGAAAGGTTACTTTCAACGTGAATGACAAAGAACACACGGTGTATTTTCCGTAGAAAATTGACAGGAGGCATGGCCTCAACTCTATAGAGAATATCGATACCGTGAAGATTGGAGAATGGGATTGTCATTTACATGTGCACCATAAATACAAAACCATCATGGTAAGGACAATGTCCATTAAAGTAAAGGTGCAATGATCACTTCATAAGAGGGAGTTTCGCAGCTTTTTGAACTTCGAAAAAATTTCAACAGTGAAGTTGTCAGAAAAATTCGAGAAAAAATATTTTACAAATTTCCATGACGGGAGTGACCCAGGGGCACCTGGGGCTGACCAGGGGGGCCCACCAGTGGCCCAGGCGGCCAGCTGGCGCGGCCTGGCCCCTGGCCGAGCCCACAGGGCGCCTGGGGCCCACAAGGCAACCAGCCAGGTAAGTCTTCTTCCTCCTCCCTCTTCTCTCTCCAAAAACACGAGTTCTGCACTTTGTTCTTGCGTTCTTGCTGCTCTCCGTCCATAATTTCGATCTCTCTCTACAACCTATCATTTGAGCTGAGATTTTGGGAAAATACTCCCTGGTATGTAACTCCTTCACCCCTCCAATTAGATTTTTGATTGGTGGCTTCATTAGTGAGTATTTAGTAGCTCTTGGTGTTGTTCTTATGAGCTTGCATGCATGTGTAGAAATTTATTTTCCAAGTTTTGATGCAAGTTTATGCCTTAGGTAAGTGAGTAGAGTACTTTGCCTCAACTCACTTTGTTTAAATCCTTGTTTTTGTGAATTGTAAAAAAATTCAGAAATGATTTTCTTTGGAAAAGCAAAGGGGTGGCTTGGGAAGAAGAAGCCCGAGCGCTCCGATCGAGTCACTAGAGCTGCAGCTTCGCCCTCAGCAGTTAGGGTGAGCTACAATGAAGATCGTGTGCCCCTGGAGCTGTTGGAAGAAGCAAATCCAGCATGCGCAATGATGTATCCGTGCGATGATTTTCTTACAACTGCGGGAATTAAAGAGGAATTTTATGGCTTTTGTGCCAATGCAGGTTTGACACGGCTAGCTTTATGGCGTGTGGTACAATACAAAAAACTTACCTCCTGTTTTGTTAACAGTTTTTGCTATAACCATGATGCTGGAACCGTCGAGTTAAAACTTTATAATGATCTCATAACCATGTCTTTGGCACAGTTTTGTGATATAATAGGTGTGCCGAACGTTGGTCAGACAGCTAAGATAACCATGCAGCCCTCCGGGTTGAGGACCCTCTTCAACTCCCTTTGCTGCCAGGAGGAGACCGATATTCGGCGCACGAAGATTTCCAGCATCTTGTTCCCACACCTCAGGTATTTTGCGTATTTTATTGCTAGAGGGGTGTTAGCTCATGAGAACACGAGCAATGGTTCTGCACCAGACTTCGCAAATTATGCGAACGCCCTCTCTGGTAAGTTTGAGTATAACGTGGGTGCCTTAATTGCTCGGTGTCTTGTTATGAACAGTAACAAAGGAGATTTATATGGTGGGGTTTACGCCACACTTATCCTTGAGTTTCTTGAGAGCGCCCCACATCCTGATGATGTTCCCTTTTCATACGCAAGTCTCGATCTTGCGGCTATGAAGAGGCATAAGTTTGTTACCATGACTTCTCAGTTTGGTAACCTTGATTATATTTTGAGGTTTGAAAGGACTATTACTCGTGAGATCCGTCTACCTGCACCACTTTTTTTGATAACACTCGTAGGAACGGATGGTCCTTCAACGAAATTCAGTTCGTTGAGTTCTTGGCTAATTACCAGCGCATAACCCCATGGAGGGGGTTGTGCCCGACGAGGAGGAGCATGGTGAGTTCCCACCTTTCCAGGGAGAGACCTTCACCGAGCAGGGCGAGGGATCTTCTTCCGCTTGGAGCGCAGGACCTTCCTCATGGGAGGATCTGAGGACTTCGGTGTACGCACCGGAGGGCTCCTACAACTCCTGGACTTACCCTTACCCCGGAGCAGGAGGCTCCTGGGGGCAGTAGCTGCTACCAACTTAGGCCAAAAGCCTAAGCTTGGGGGAGTACGTGCCCTTCTCACCTTTCCATTGTATTATCCGTTTTTATTTTTGTTTGCTTTGATCTTTTCGAAGTTTTTTCCCATTCTTATTTGTTCTTTTATTTTGCAAAAACAACAAAAATATTTCTCTTTTCTTTTTCTTTCGCTTAACCTTTGAAAAATCTAAAAATATTTTCTTTTTCTCTCTTTAGTTTGCTTTGTTGCAGAGTTCATCTCGAGTCCGTGATGGCATTTGATTACATTTCCCACGTTCGGTCGTGCAAGTGACAAGGCAGTAATGACGAAGATCGACGAAAGGGATGCAACAAGGAAAACTGGTTTGAACTCTTTTTGTTTCTACTTTTGTACATATGCTTGTACTTATGAATTAGAGACCAGCTTGTAGGGACATAGTGCTATGTTTACAATGCTTTCCCAGTGTGCATGCTTCCTTTGTGGTCAATCCCAAATAGCCAGAGTGCACAATGTGTTGTTGAAATGATTTACATGCATTGCATTGTTCATGGTTTGGCATACTGAAGTGGTATTTCCCTTTGGAGAATTCTTGGATTGACTTGGCACATGCTTACACATGTTTATGACTGAAAAGTCTACTATGCCTTGATGATCTTTGAATTTTAGAATAGTCATATCATCTTCATGACTAATTCAATGTTACTTTGTCGCTCTGCATGATTATGACTGTTATTTCTCTCTAGTTGGCCGCTTCCCTTCACTCGCACTAAGCGGATTTCTGCTTGTGCATCCAAAATCCTTGAAACCAGTCTTTCCATATGAGTCCACCATACCTTTCTATTTGGCATTTACCGGCCGTCCTAATGAAGAATTTCTTGTACCATCTCGAAATTATTCAAAAGCACTCTTGTTTTGTGAATCTGTTTTAGCTCATGAGGAAGTAGTAGGTAATTCATGACCGTCTTATGTTAGACATGTTTTATTCCGGGATTGCATGTCTAATCTGCAAACCCCAATACGAGGAGAGACTGGTGTAACATCCCATGTGCAATAAACTCCAATTGAACTATCTTTCATGATTTTACTTTTGCTTTAGTCTCTATGTATGAGACTTGGCGTGGATGTTATGTGACTTATGTCATGTGATGATAACTAGTCATATTCTTTTTTATGGCTTTGGTCCAGTTTATTTAATTGCATCCATATAAGTTAAGTGGCATCTTGGTGATTTTATCGATGGATGGAAAGTCGTCCCCTAAACCACTTCTTTTGGGTATCAACATGTTTTGCCATGTATTAGCCGTCTCCCAACTTCCAAGCTTTTTTATTTTTAAGAAAATGGGGTTGTAGTTCAAAGTGACATTTGAACGAATTTAGATGCCTTTGAATTACTTCAATATTTTTGACCCAATTCATTTTCTAAAAATCGAATAAATCTTATGGATGAGGAATCATATTATATATGATTTTTTTACATTCTTTTGCATTTTATGTGATTGCTTATCCTCTGCTATCTTTTATTAAGGAATAAATGCAGAGAAGCTTTTGTGCCGATTGGACCGGTTCCTCTTCCTCTAGGCTTAGGCCCAATTCTTCCTCCAGCCCAACCGAGACCCTCCTCGCTATCTTTTCTCTGTCGTGGAGGTCCCGCCTCGCTCGCTACAGGATAATGGCGAGGAGGAGGAGAGAACCTCCCGTGGCCACCACTAGCAGCCTCCCTGGCCTCGTCCTCCTTATCTAGCCCCTGCGTTGCCCCTCTCACTAGGGTTTCCCTCTGCCCCGCCGCATCTCTCCTCTCCTCCCTCTTCTCTCTTTTCTACTCTCCCTCCTCCCCAGGTTTCTCTCGGTGGGTGCCATGGAAGGAGAGGAGGCCGAGCCCCGATTTGATCATCATGGTGCACCCGGGTGTCCTCTCTAGCAACGCGATCGTCGTCCCCGTTGCGGTGTGCGTCCCCAAGCAGACAGGATCGAGCCGGTGTGCTCGCTTCCGTCGTCATCGTCAATTTCGTCTTGTGTAGCCCGCCGCCGAACTTCGTCTTCCCTGCGTCCGGCCATCGTCAAGCCCACGCCCGACTCGCAACCGTCGTCCCCGAGCCCTGATCCCCAACGCCAGCAAACCCTCTGTGAGCGCCGCGCCCTCCCCTGGTTCCTCCTCGCCGTAGCTGTAGGACGATACCGTTATGTTCCATGCTTCCATCGTGGTCACCGTGTGCATCGTCGGCGTCCGCCCGGCCAGGAAACGAGCCGCGCGCGCGTGCATGTTCCTCGCCCCGGCCCTTGCAGTTGGAAGCCCAGGACACACCCATAGCCATGCTCCTTGCCCAGCACCGAGCCGCTTCCCCTGTTCTGCATCGGGCGAACTAAAGAATTATCTTCAGTTTCGTCATGTTGCTGTTGGTGTCACCTTCGTGAGTTTTGGTTCTGTTAACCCGCGCAGTTGCCTCTTTTTTTGTCAGTATGGTTTGCTGGCAAGATCCTGTAGCGCAGCGCAATGGTCTGTGTTTAGAAGTTACATCTAAGAGATCGTGGGATCAAATCCCCTTCAGGTCAAGGCGACCCCTTTTTATTTTTGTTCTGGCCGAGCGGAGCCTTCTGTTCTTCAGGTTCAGAATTGTTCAGGGTTCAGTTATCCCGTAGGTTCAGTTTATGTTTCTTGGTTCCTTTGTTTTGACGTGATCAGTAGCACTAGCGCAATGGCCTAGGTGCTTTGGTTCTGTTCGAGGGGTTCTAGGTTCGATCCCCCATGGCAGTGATTTAATTCCAACTTTTGCATCCTTTTTAGCGTGCTTGTTCTAGCAACCGAGAGATCCCTGGATCAATTCCCACCTGGAGCAAAGTTTCCCTTTTTTTCTTTTTTCCCTTTTGGATTAAATTCAGAGAGCCTTTTTTGCTTTCTTCCTTTTCGGATTAAATTCAGAGAGGACTCGAATTGAACCGAAATATGTCCCTTTCTTTGCATTCTTTGTGTCATGTGCATTTTCAAAGTCTCCCTTTTTTGGTTTTTTCCCTTTTTTATTAAATTCAGAGAGCCTTTTTTGCTTTCTTCCTTTTTGGATTAAATTCAGAGAGGACTTGAATTGAACCGAAATATGTCCCTTTCTTTGCATTCTTTGTGTCATGTGCATTTTTGCTCGGAATAAGTCATGTCATACATGGTTTCGTGGTAGAAATTCATGAGGAACAAGATGGTGCTGCTCATTTGTTCATATGATCTAGTATTATTAGGTGATGGTGTAACTTTTTTCACTTATCTCCCCTCATTATTGCACATGGTGCAATTCCTCCACCTTTCTCCTGTTGTTTTCCTTCGTTGACCGTAGATTGCCGGTAGCTTAGTCTTGCGCTCCATTTAATTGTTTGCAATAAAATGCATTAGGTGCATCATACCATGCCATGTCATTGCATCTATATTGTGTTAAGGAATCCCATCTTGAAGTTATCCTCGTGTGTGGGCTATCCTTGTTCATATTATATTTAAGTACTCGTATATGCCATGATCATGCATCGTAACAACCGCAACATAAAGAATCATTTGGATTCATTAATCACCTACCTAGTGCATATGAAGGTTGTCGGGAGCATCGTACA
The DNA here is from genome assembly GCA_950022295.1 of Bromus sterilis. Lineage (NCBI taxonomy): Eukaryota > Viridiplantae > Streptophyta > Magnoliopsida > Poales > Poaceae > Bromus > Bromus sterilis. Next base: position 135,496,702 of record OX465597.1, read on the forward strand.
CTTGGCTTCCCGAGCTTCATTTAAACTTGTCTATCCTTATGTTTATGTCATGCTATTAAAATGCCATGCATCATATTGATCATGCTTGTTTGTTCTTTGCTTGCTTGTTTGTTCTTTGCTTTCTTGTGTTGCTCCGTATTAATACTATGCATCTTCGTTGCTTACTTTCCATTGTTTACTTATGTGCTCCGGCGGATACACTCGTTGACGGTGCGAGCTCGCGATCACCTACACCTTCGGAACCCGACTTATCAACAGGCAAGGACTACACATTACTTATGATCCATTCTACTTCAACCAGCGGTTTGAATGCTAGTCTAGGTTAAGTTCGATGTTTGATCCTACCACTTGTTTACAGCCTCTTTCAAACCAATACATCCATGTCCCCTCCCAGCAAACCATGTACTGCTATGTTACTATTGCTCGTTGCTCAGCTCCTGCTTAGTATGCATGCTTAGGATGCTACGAATGTTACCCTGTTACTCCTTGGGTTGGGCTATTACATTATTATATTGTTGTTGATGATATGATTATTATGATGTTGACTATATTCGACGAAGGATGGAAGGTCTAGGCTATCCCGCCCCGATGTTTTGTTCCATTAGAGTCACCTAGCACCCGAGTTCTGGGTCTTGTGTCTCTTCACGAGTGTGCCTAACTGCGTGTGGGATTCTATGGGGTCCCCTCTTCTTACCTATCTAGCTTCAAACATTTCTAGTGGTGGCCCATGCTGGATTTCCATTTGCACCGTAGGAGAGGCGGGCAGGGGCCCGTAGGTTCTCAGAATAGGTTTACGCGGGCCAGTGGGACAGTGTTCCTATTGGTCCACACTTTGCGGAGCGCGGGATGCCTACCTGCTTTGCAGATGTCATTCCAACCTAACGTGAGACGGAAGAGGCCAATTCGAGAGACGGCCGACTCTTGAGTTGGGTGTCGACTCTACCGGGGGCCACCCGGATTTTGTTCGTTGTTAGTTAGAGAGACTATGATGTCCGGATCTCTCGGGACAACTCTTCAATGGGTGCCTTTAACTGGCCTGACTGAGAGAGCCGGCGTACATGTGGAGCTTATAATGCGCAGTTGGTACACCCCTACAGGGTTAAATATATTCGAAAAGCCGTGTCCACGGTTATGGACGACTTGAGACCTACTCCTTGTTCATAGATAACATCAACTAAATCATAACAAAAACTTGATCAACGTGTGTGTGCCTTGACTGCTTCTTCTTCGTTGGGATGCGAAGAGGAGGACCAGGATAGGATAGGTGTTATGCTTGCGTAAGTAGGTGGCTAGCAGACTTGTTGGACGCGATTCCTCATCGAATTATTGGCTTCTTATCTTACTCTCTAGATCGTTACCCACTTCATCAATGCTAGTGCGGCAGCAACCTCACCACTTACCCCATCCTTACCGTAAACTACTTGTTGTCCTAGAATGAAGAGTGATGAAGTCCTTGCTGGGTCAGTTGACCACTACAGTTGGATGCTGAGTACTTTTGTACTCATGATACTACCCCAAACTCTTTTCAGGGTTCTTGATCGACAACAGTTATGGTGTTCGACGTTTCACGTGGAGACTCGACGACGACTAGTTAGGCGGATCGCGGCGGAGGGCTTGGACCCGTGTGGTTATGGGAGCGATGTCTTTTTCTCTTTGCCTCTAGGCATTTGGTTGTATTCTGTACTCAGACATGTATGTTCCGCTGATGTAATGTATTTAAGACAATTGTATGCCGATTGTATGAGATGTTGTATCCTTGTAGCTGTAATGTTGTGATATCATGTTGGAAATCCGGGGCATATGACTTTGTCATATGTCGTGGTGGGATCGATATGTGCTTCGTCCCCGGATATGGATGGAAACATCTAGATCTGGAACAATACCTCATATCGGGCCTTACAACTTGGTATCAGAGCCTTACCGACCGTAGGTTCCCTTTACTGGCCCAAGTTGAGTCTAGAAACTATTTTGTAGTTATTAAGGAAAAATCGGAGAGTAGGAACTCTTTCTTTCTCTTCTTACCCCGCCCTCCCTCCCTCTTTTTCGTAAGGAAGTGAAACAATGTTTTTTTCTATGCAACTCATCTTATTCAAAAAATTAGGTTCTCGTTTAGGAAATTTCAGTCGGACCAATGCTTTATCAGCAGCGGGTTGGTCGGCGTACTTCGAACTTGCTGAGCATGGCTCGTGGTCTTGTCGCTCTACATCGACAATTGCGCGGCCCGCGTGAAACAGTTGAACCGGGTTGCGTGGTTATTATCCAACTAATGGATTCTGAACCTCCCGCTTCGGCTTTCCCCCTTTGTCCGCTGTAGTCGGCACTGTGTGTGGATCCTCCTCTGTCCCGTCTCGTTGTCCAGGTTTTCGCACCTTCCTGAGTGATGTTATTGTAGAAATGCTGGTATGGTATTGTTTCGTCTCGGATTCTCAGTTGCGTGCTTTCCTGTAGCACCTAGGTTTCATCTTTTTGGGGTTCCAGATGGAGTACTTCTTTCAATTCCAGTATACTCACACCTTGTGATAATTCTTATGGATATCCTTTCTTCTTTATGCAATTCTCCATTCCTTTATCCTTCATATTTCATCTATCATGGTTGTTATTCTAATTCAATGTTCCTTTCAGCAGAATTGTTGACAATCAAAGTTGTAGTTGTCGAGGTCGGTCTATTGACCCTAGACCTCATCCTCCTTCACCTCCCCCAGAGGACCCACCGCTCGATAAGGCAGTTGCAGCGATGGTCCAATCTCAAGCTATGTTGGTGCAGTTTCTCCAAATGCATATGAACAACCAGCCGAGACAGGATACGACGCCGTCCACGACGCTCTCCCAGTTCCTGCAAAATGGTCCCCCATCTTTCTCAGAGTACAAGGAGCCGCTTGATGCGGATGATTGGGTAGCAGAGATCAAGAAGCATCTGTCTTGCAACAATGTCAGCCCAGAGGATTACGTGAGCTTTGCGACATTCCAACTTAAGGGTGTTGCAGCTAGCTGGTGGTATGCTTATCAAGAGAACCACGAAGGAGAGCCTATATCCTGGGATGATTTTATCCGGGACTTCAGGTCCGTTCACATACCTCAGAGTTTGCTAGACATGAAGCGTGAGGAGTTTCTCAGGTTGCAGCAGGGCACCATGTCGGTGTACCAGTACTACCTTGAGTTCACCAAGCTGGCAAGATATGCGGCAGACGAGATCAGTTCCGAGGCGAGGAAGATTGAGAAGTTTCGTAGGGGCCTTGAACCAGAGATCAAGTATGCCCTCAACCTATGCAGGCCAGAGAAGTTCTCTGATTTCGTTAGCTTTGCTATATCTCAAGAGTCAGCGATGATTCTGCTAGAGGAGCAGAGGAAGAAATCCCGTGAAGCCAGTCCTCTTCCTCCAGTAGTGTCCCAGAAGAAGCAACGTGTGTTGGTTCCGGTTGGTCAATTCAGTAAGGCGTCGTTTCCTCTGACGGGTGACCCGAGGAGTTCCTTTTTCCGCCCACCCTCCCCACCTCAGCCTTCAAGGTTTCTAGATAGTCAGCCTGGGACGTATCTTCAGAAACCAGCTCAGAAGAAGAAAATTATTTGTGCCCAATGTCAACATGAGGGGCACTATCCTCGAAAGTGTCCCCTTAAAAAGCGTTCCCCTCCACCCCCACCTGGCCCTACATCGACATCTGCAATGCTGAAGGTTCCTTCTCATGCTGAAAGGGTCAAGATCAGCCACTTGTCATATGCTCAGGGTGCAAGCAAGACCGTGTTGGGTGAGCTGTTTGTGAATGACACGCTAGCGAAAGTTTTGTTTGATCCAAGTTCTTCACACTCCTTTATCTCTCAGACCTTTGCTCAAGTTCACGACTTTGTTGTCGATAAGATGCCTCAGCCCCTTACTATCATTTCTCCGAGAAGCAAGGTCAACACTTCCACGATATTCCTTGATGTTGAGATATACATTCAGGGACGTTACTTTGAATCTTCCTTGGTGATGCGGCCCAACTCGGATATCGATATTATCCTTGGGATGGATTGGCTCTATTTGCATGAAGGCGTGATTGATGATCTTTCCAAGACAGTGCAATTGACGCACTCTTCACGCGCTGTGGTGACCGTTTCAGCTCAGTCGAGTTCTCGCCCTGCCACTGTTCCGAGTTGTTCTTGCTCGTAAATCTCGGGACGAGATTTCTTGTTAGTGGGGGAGAATTGTAACAGCCCAAGTGCAATAAAATCCACCTGAACTATCTTTCATGATTTTACTTTTGCTTTAGTCTCTATGTATGAGACTTGGCGTGGATGTTATGTGACTTATGTCATGTGATGATAAATAGTCATATTCTTTTTTTTATAGCTTTGGTCCAATTTATTTAATTGCATCCATATAAGTCAAGTGGTATCTTGGTGATTTTATCGATGGATGGAAAGTCGTCCCCTAAACCACTTCTTTTGGGTATCAATATGTTTTGCCATGTATTAGCCACCTCCCAAGTTCCAAGATTCTTTCTTTTTAATAAAATGGGGTTGTAGTTCAAAGTGAAATTTGAATGAATTTAGATGCCTTTGAATTACTTCAATATTTTTGACCCAATTCATTTTGTAAAAATCAAATAAATCTTTTGGATGAGGAATCATATTATATATGATTTTTTTACATTCATTTGCATTTTATTTGATTTCTTTTCCTCTGCTATCTTTTATTAAGGAATAAATGCAGAGAAGCTTTTGTGCCGATTGGACCGGTTCCTCTTCCCCTAGCCTTGGGCCCAATTCTTCCTCCAGCCCAACCGAGACTCTCCTCGCTATCTTTTTTCTGTCGTGGAGGTCCCCCCTCGCTCGCTACAGGACAATGGCGAGGAGGAGGAGAGAACCTCATGTGGCCACCACCACCAGCCTCCCTGGACTCCTCCTTATCTAGCCCCTGCGTTGCCACTCTCACTAGGGTTTCCCTCTGCCCCGCCCGCCATCTCTCCTCTCCTCCCTCTTCTCTCTTTTCTCCTCTCCCTCCTCCCCAGGTTTCTCTCGGTGGGTGCCATGGAAGCAGAGGAGGTCGAGCCCCAATTTGATCATCATGGTGCACCTGGGCGTCCTCTCTAGCAACGCGATCGTCATCCCCGTTGAGGTGTGCGTCCCCAAGCAGACGGGATCAAGCCAGTGTGCTCGCTTCCGTCGTCAGCGTCAACTTCGTCTTGTGCAGCCCCCCGCCGCCTTCGTCTTCCCTGCTTCCGGCCATCGTCAAGCCCACGCCCGACTCGCAACTGTCGTCCCCGAGCCCTGATCCCCGACGCCAGCAACCCCTCTGTGAGCGCCGCGCCCTCCCCTGGTTCCTCCTCGTCGTAGCTGTAGGACGACACAGTTATGTTCCGTGCTTCCATCGTGGTCACCGTGTGCATCGTCGGCGTCCACCCGTACAGGAAACGAGCCGCGCGCGCATGCATGTTCCTCACCCCGGCCCTTTCCTTTGGAAGCCCAGGACAGACCCAGAGCCATGCTGCTTGCCCAACACCGAGCCACTGCCCCTGTTCTGCATCGGGCGAACAGAATAATTATCTTCAGTTTCCTCAGGTTGCTGTTTGTGTCACCTTCGTAGTTTTGGTTCAGTTAACCCGCGTAGTTGCCTCTTTTTTTTGTCAGTATGGTTTGTTGTCAAGATCCCGTGTCACAACCCCAAGTTAGGTATGTGCTACGATTAGCAAGTCACCTTGCGTCATGTTAAAAATTTCAAAGAAATCATTTGAAACCAATTTCAAACTCAAATGGGAGAAGTAACACCCCCAGATGAATTAATTCAAAAGGCCAGAAGTAAATCTTCTCCAATAATTCATGTTTGATTTTTGAAAAGTCTTACAAATGAGTGTGATCACATATCTAGTGATGTGGGACCCACCCCATGCTCATAGATTTTTCAAATATTCAAATAAGACCTTGGAATTAATCAAAAACCCCTATTTTATTTAAAGCTCAAATAGTTTGAATTTTAAAAATGTTCAAACTTTACAAGTGGCTAGCCTAGTATATTGTGAAGCCATATAAAAAGTTTTAGCATTTAATAAAATGCCTAGCTATTTATTTAGCACAGCAAAACAAAAAGGCAGAAAAGAAAACAGAAAGAAATAAATAAAAAAAGGCTCACCTGGATCTGGCCCAACTCATCGCACCCCGGCCGAGGCCCATCTGGAGCGCTTGTCGTCTACCCAGGCAAGCGAGCACGCTGCTGCGTGCCGGCCGTGCCGAGGCCGCCGACGCCACCGCGACGTCCCCGGCCACGCAGCTGCTTCCTCGCCGCCGTCAACGTGTCCAGGAGAAGCCCCTGGACGTCCTCGTCACTCTCCCCCTCTCGCCGCACTCTCTCAAGCTCTCTGTGAGCTTTCCCCAAATCCCCCAAGAGCAGCCGCCGTTCGTCGTTGACCAAACCCGCAGCCAACGCCGGAGACAAGAGAGGAGAACATGTCCATCATGCGCGCAATCGTCGACTTCCTCGATCTGGAGAAGCTGGAGGACTAATCGAGCTCGAGGCGAACGCAAGCTTCACCTAGACCTCGCCGGAGCCGCCGCACGATTTCTTCGATTCCGGCAACCACAGGGCATCCCCGACCGCGCCACTGCCTCCGTTGAACTCACGGTGAGCTCACGGTTCACCCGAGCCATTCCTTTGTCTCCCTCCTCGTCCCTAGCTAGATCCTCCATCAACGCAGGAGCTCGTCGCCGCCATGGTCGACGGCGAGGAAGTTCCCGTTCCCCTTCGACCCAGCCATGGCGTCCACCGTGCTCCTGGTGCTCCAAGGAGTCTTCTGAGCCATCGCATGCCCAAGAAAACCCACCGCAGCTTCATCCTCGTCGTTGCCCTGCCACGGACGTCGCAAAATCTCGACGCCGACGACGTTCCGGTGAACCCCCGCGGCCTTGCTCTGCTCAGCTTGACATGGATGTGCTCGGGCTCCCGTTTGGTGGTCTCAGCGCACCAAATGGTGGCCGGAGCCGCCGTCCCGTGCGTCGCCGCCGCGTCGGGAGGTCGCCGGCCACTAGCCGCCGGCGAGGCTGATGTGTCCTGCGAGTTTAACTCGCTAACTAACCCCCCCTGGGCCACTTACATGTGGGCCCAGGCTGCTAATTAAACCCTGGTTAGTTTAAACTAACCGGGTCTACTAACCCAACCACTAACCAAGTGGCCCCACACGTCAGAACCCCCCTGACGCCAGCATGACATCACAGTGACGCAATAAAGCAATTAAATGATTTAATCTAATTCCAGAAATTCCAGAAAAAGGCTTAAACTTTGGAAATTCATAGAAAATTCATATTAACTCCAAATTTAACATATAATATATGAAAAATGATCAGGAGAAAATAATCTATCCAAATATAGAACTTTAAACTATGTTTGAGTTGAATTTAAAATGGGACCAGTAGCATTTGCTATTTGGTTTAATTGGAATTTAATCAAATTAAATTCAAATGCTTTTGCAATTTGAACCTTAGCAACATGCCACATTTCACTTGAACATCAGAGGCATATCATACACATTTCAATATGAATTACTTTGATCAAACAATAGCTTTGTAACTTAGCTAAATTGAATTCAAATTGGAGTTTGAATTTGCAATATACTCCATTTAAATGGAATTGCCTCACACATCAGAAGCATGCAAACCAAGTTTCAACCTTCACCCATGTGTTTGTGCATTGTATTTACTTTGCTCCCTTGCTTGTTGTTTGTCTAGTAGAGGTGGAACTGAAATAGGAGGCAGCCCCCTTCGTTGAAGATCCCGAGACTGAACCTCGTGAGCAAGGCAAGCAAACCCCCATTGATCATGTCGATAAAATCCCACTTCCCTCTCATGTCTCGCTTATGCATTGTATAGGATGATTACCATGCTACGTTTCTACCGCATAGATGAACCCATTCCTTTGCATGACCTATCATTTGTCACAGTAGTAGGAAAACCACAATCCTAGCAAATGTAGGAGTTGATTGATATCATGTGACCCCCGCAACTGTTACTGCTTATTGCATGCTTAGAGTGATACAATGTTGTTACTGTTATGTGAGTCGGGATGGTAGTGATCATGTTGATGATGGTGGAAATGTGTTGGTGAATCTACCCTAATACAAAGTGAACGATGAGAGGTTGTGTAGGAGTACATAGTGGGTTGTCTCGTTGAACACCGCCCTAAGTCTGAGTTCTTGTGTGGTGATCCAAGAAGAAGAGTACAACCACACATTGGGCTCACTGACCCCTCTCAACCTATTAACTCATCCCTTTCGATGTCCAGATGTCGCAGGAGTTCGGAGTTCTGGTAGGTTTGTGGCGTGGCTGCTAAGTGAGAGAACGGCTCAACCGAGACCGGCTTATGCACCACGCACACATCATCTGGGTCCACTTCGGTAAACCGGCCGGGTTCACGATAGTGGTAGCCAACCCAGGTAGGTGGCTTTCTTGGACTAGATCGGCTATGACGTAACAGTTGTGGTGAGCATCCTCGCCGACACTTCTTGAATGGTGTCGAGTACAAAGGCAGTAACTGATGATCATGTGTGTGTAGCGATACACCCCTGCAGGGTTAACAAAACTATTCGAATAGCCGCGTCCGCGGTTAAGGTCTGCTTGGAAAGCTTAGCTTGATTATTAGACAACTTGAACTGGATACTTATAAAACTTGCCAAGATAAGCGTGAGTGTTATGGCGTGCTTTCTCGTGGGGAAGTCGAGGAAGGCACCATAGTGGTGTAATTGGTTGGAGATGTAGTGGACTCGTGTACGCTTCTTACCTCAAGTCTGGTACTCGTAGTTCAGGACTAGCCAAGTCAAAGCTAGCACTTCTGCATTTAAACCCCACCTCCCTTTACCTTGATACATGTGAATGAGTAGTATAGTTCCTACGTAAGTCTTGCTGAGTACGACTTTGTACTCACGTTTGCTTATTCTATGTTTTAGATGAACCCACTGACCCCGAAGGTGGATTATTCATCGAGCTCGACGACTGAAGACCAAGCTAGTGTAGTCCCAGTCAGACGACTGGTTCCCACGTGGAGGGCTTGTGTTTAAAATAGGCTTCTTAAGCCATTTGCTAAACTTGTCTGTACTCAGACCTACTTTGCTTCCGCTTGTTTGTTGTAATGTTGGATCACATGCTTGTGATCTCTATGTGCACTCTGTGAGAGTTATCAATAAAATGTATACTTTGTTGAGAATTGCAATGAGACCTGCTGTTCATACAAGGCATCTGTGCTGCGTGTATGTTTATAACATGCATGTCTTTGTTTGGGTTTTCGAGACCTTAGTTGTGATCTGGCTGGCGGTCTTTCATACACCAACTGGCCCTTAGATGTGCGCAGCTTCGGGCATCGCGATGCGATTGCTCGTGATTCCGTCACGTGCACACTTTGATGTATGATCGAGCCCGCCCTAGACCCCGACTAAGTGATCGGGCTGGAGTAAGTCTATGTAAGGGTTATAATACAATCGATAGTATGGTTGAGGCGACTTGTCTATGAGTATGGGAGCTCACCACCCATATCATTTAGACTTGTGTGCGGACGATGAGGACCCATTTCAGTTGATCATCCGGCCTGGATGGGATTCCCCTCTCGTTCGATGCTTTCCAAGAACGTTCTGTGCTTGGCCTTGTCTGCTTAGACAAGTGGGTACGGTTCTCGGCTCTCCATATGATTGTGTTGTAGCGAGTCTTGCATAAGCTAACCCCGGGTCCCGACAGACTTGGTATCAGAGCAGGACTGACTGTAGGATTATCAGCCTTGGCCGAAGTCGAGTCTAGCTTGCTATACTTATATATTTACTCTGGGTATATAAGGGAACAACATAAGGCTTCTTTTTCACCTCACCTTCATCGTTCTGAGTTCTGAGTCACCTCATCTTGTTCTACGGGAAGATAGGACTAGGATCATCTATGTCTTACAAGAACATCTCGTTGTTTGCTTCCTTGTAGCCGTAGGAAAGTTGTGTTCGGTTTGCTAGAGTTGTTGTGCTTCCTGATTTCTTACATCGTATGTAAGTGTTGTTTCCATGTTGTAAGAAATTGTCATTTCTTACAATTACAACCGTTACGCTGTCCGAGTCATTCCAAGTTTTCTTCATAATCTGATGCATTTGCAAAATCCTTTCCGCCATTTCGGTTGTCTTTCCAGAAGAATTCTTAGGTGGCATGCCCGACAGTTCTCTAGTGTTTGTTGTAGGTTTTGTCCTAGAAACCTATACTGATTCATTTGCAGCTCTTCCTCCCATTTTAGATGTCTTCTAGCCAGAAGAACCACACTAACCATCGTGTTGGGGTACTTTGATACTCTGACATATCGGTTCTAGCCCCTAGTAAGCCATGGTCATCCTCTAGGAAAATCATCCAGTAACCCAACCCCTTAAACTGTGCCGCCCGACAGATGTGTAGAGTTCATAGTGGATCTTATGCCAGGAACCGCACCAATTTCCAGACGCCCATACAAAATGGCCCCGCGTGAGTTAGCTGAGCTTAAGACCCAACTTGAAGCTTTGTTGGAAAAAGGCTTCATCCGTCGTAGCTCATCGCCATGGGGTTGCCCCGTTCTGTTCGTAACGAAGAAAGATAGAACAGAAAGGATGTGCGTAGACTATCGCCCGCTAAATCTAGCGACGATAAAGAACAAGTACCCATTGCCCAGAATCAATGATCCTTATGATCAACTTGCTGGATCCTCTGTCTTCTCCAAGATGGATTTGAGATTAGGTTATCATCAAATCAAAATCCGAAACGAGGACATTCCCAAAACGGCTTTCACTACTCGTTATGGTCTTTATGAGTACACCGTCATGTCCTTTGGTTTAACCAATGCCCCCGCCACTTTATCGCGCATGATGAATTCGATCTTCATGGAATACCTAGATAAATTTGTTGTGGTTTATCTCGATGACATTCTCATCTACTCGAAGAACGAAGAAGAACATGCCGAACACCTAAGGCTGGTATTGATGAAATTTAGAGAACATCGCCTGTATGCTAAATTCTCCAAGTGTGAATTTTGGCTACCATAAGTGACCTACTTAGGCCACGTGATTTCTGCAAAAGGCATTGTTGTGAATCACGAGAGAGTTCAGGCCGTCCTTGACTGGACTCTACCTGAATCGGTTAAGCAAGTTAGGAGTTTTCTTGGCCTAGCCAGCTATTGCCGTCGCTTCGTCGAGAACTTTTCTAAATTTGCAAAGCCTCTAACTGATCTCCTCAAGAAAGATAAGAAATTCCAATGGACTCCCAAGTGCGAGGAAAGCTTTCAAGAGCTAAAAAGAAGATTGACTTCTGCACCCGTACTTGCGCCTCCCGACAACAAAAAGGATTTCAAGATCTTTTGTGACGCAAAACGGCAAGGGTTAGGATGCATACTTCCGCAAGATAGACATGTGGTAGCTTATGCTTCACACCAGTTGCGGCCACATGAAGAGAACTATCCTACCCATGACCTTGAACTCGCTGCCGTAGTTCATGCCCTAACAACTTGGCGACATTACCTCCTTGGTAATCGTTGTGAGATCTATTCCGAGCACCAAAGCCTCAAATACATTTTCACCCAGCCAGATCTTAATCTCAGGAAAAGACGTTGGATTGAGTTGATAAAATATTACGACGTAGGAATTTCTTATACCCCAGGCAAAGCCAATGTCATGGCTGATGCACTAAGTCCTAAGTCGTATTGTAACAACCTCATGTTACAACAGTATCAACCACTTCTTCATGAGGAATTTTGAAATCTCAATCTTGAGATTGTTCCTCATGGTTATCTTTCTACCTTGGTGGCGAAACCAACTCTTGAGGATCAAATCATAGTTGCCCAAAGGCGTGCATGAGGTGTTCGCCGGATCAAGGAGAACATTTCTAGCAGAGTTGCTAAATGTTTCTCCACAGATAGTAAAGGAACTGTATTCTTTGGAAATCGTTTGGTAGTACCTAAGAATAGGGATTTAAGGCAACTCATCCTCAAGGAAGCCCATGACACACCCCTCTCAATTCATCCCGGTAGCACAAAATGTACCGAGATCTATGCCAGAGATTTTGGTGGACTAGGATGAAGAGAGACATTGCTCGATTTGTTGCCGAATGTGATGTTTGCCGTCGCATTAAGGCAGAGCATCAAAGACCTGCTGGTACACTTCAACCTTTGCCTATTCTAGAGTGGAAATGGGACAAAGTCACTATAGATTTCATCACTGGCTTTCCAAAAACCCAGAAAGGAAATGATGCCATCTTCGTTGTGGTAGATAGGCTTTCCAAAGTTGCTCGCTTCCTTCCAGTTCGCGAGTCTATAACTGCTAGCCAGTTAGCGGACTTGTACGTCTCTAGAATTGTATCCCTTCACGGTGTTCCTTTGGAAATCAATTCTGATCGTGGTAGCCTTTTCACCTCTAGATTTTGGGGAAGCTTCCAAAATGCTATGGGAACTCATCTCTCCTTTAGTACAACTTTCCATCCTCAGTATAGCGGTCAAGTCGAAAGGGTTAACGAAATTCTTGAAGACATGCTCAGAGCTTGAGTTATCTCATTCGGAAAGAATAGGGAGAAGTCTCTTCCATTCGCCGAATTTGCTTATAACAATAGTTTCCAATCTAGTCTGAACATGGCTCCTTTTGAACTCCTATATGGACGACGATGTCGAACACCCCTAAACTGGTCAGAAACCGATGAGAGACAATTCTTTGGACCGAATATGATCAAGGAAGCAGAAGAGCAAGTTTGCATTGTTCGTGATCAATTGAAAGCAGCCCAGTCTCGTCAGAAAATCTACTATGATCGTCATCATAAGCAAGAGAGCTACAATCTGGATGAGGAGGCTTACCTTCGGGTTACTCCTCTGAAGGGAACCCAACGTTTCGGTATCAAAGGCAAGTTGGCCCCACGTTACATCGGACCTTTCCGCATTCTTGCTAAACGTGGATAAGTTGCCTACCAACTTGAACTACCCCCTCACCTTTCCCGAGTACATGATGTATTCCATGTGTCAGAACTCAGGCGTTGCTTCAAGGACCCCATCCGCGAAGTCGACCATGAAACGCTTGATCTCCAAGAAGACCTTTCTTATAGAGAGTACCCCGTTCGTATTCTTGATTCTGCAGAGCGTGTCACTCGTCGTCAGAAGATTATGTTTCTGAAAGTGCAATGATCACACCACTCTAAGAGAGAAGCTACGTGGGAAAGAGAAGACCATCTCCGTGCCGAGTATCCCTCCTTCCTCCCGCAGACTTCTGAATCTCTGGACGAGATTCTTTTGAGTGGGGGCGAGTTGTCACAACCCCAAGTTAGGTATGTGCTAGGATTAGCAATTCACCTTGCATCATGTTAAAAATTTCAAAGAAATCATTTGAAATCAATTTCAAACTCAAATGGGAGAAGGAACACCCCCCAGATGAATTAATTCAAAAGGCCAGAAGTAAATCTTCTCCAATAATTCATGTTTGATTTTTGAAAAGTCTTATAAATGAGTGTGATCACATATCTAGTGATGTGGGACCCACCCCATGCTCATAGATTTTTCAAATATTCAAATAAGACCTTGGAATTAATCAAAAACCCCTATTTTATTTAAAGCTCAAATAGTTTGAATTTTAAAAATGTTCAAACTTTACAAGTGGCTAGCCTAGTATATTGTGAAGCCATATAAAAAGTTTTAGCATTTAATAAAATGCCTAGCTATTTATTTAGCACAACAAAAAAAAAGGCAGAAAAGAAAACAGAAAGAAATAAAGAAAAAAAGGCTCACCTGGATCTGGCCCAACTCATCGCTCCCCGGCCTAGGCCCATCTGGAGCGCTTGTCGTCTACCCAGGCAAGGGAGCACGCTGCTGCGTGCCGGCCATGCCGAGGCCGCCGACGCCACCGCGACGTCCCCGGCCACGCAGCTGCTTCCCCGCCGCCTTCAACGTGTCCAGGAGAAGACCCTGGACGTCCTCGTCACTCTCCCCCTCTCGCCACAGTTTCTCAAGCTCTCTGTGCGCTTTCCCCAAATCCCCCGAGAGCAGCCGCCATTCGCCGTCGACGAAACCCGCAGCCAACGCCGGAGACAAGAGAGGAGACCATGTCCATCATGCGCGCCATCGTCGACTTCCTCGATCAGGAGAAGGTGGAGGACTAATCGAGCTTGAGGCCAACGCAAGCTTCACCGAGACCTCTCCGGATCCGTCGCGCGATTTCTTCGATTCCGGCAACCACAGGGCATCCCCGACCGCGCCACTGCCTCTGTTGAACTCACGGTGAGCTCACGGTTCACCCGAGCCATTCCTTCGTCTCCCTCCTCCTCCCTAGCTAGATCCGCCATGAACGCAGGATCTCGTCGCCGCCATGGTCGACGGCGAGGAAGTTCCCGTGCCCCTTCGACCCAGCCATGGCGTCCACCGTGCTCTTGGTGCTCCAAGGAGTCGTCTGAGCCATCGCATGCCCAAGCAAACCCACCGCAGCTTCATCCTCTTCGTTGACCTGCCACGGCCGCCGCAAAATCTCGACGCCGACGACGATCTGGTGAAGCCCCGCGGCCTTGCTCTTCTCAGCTTGACGCGGACGTGCTCGGGCTCCCGTTTGGTGGTCTCAGCGCACCAAATGGTGGCCGGAGCCGCCGTCCCGTGCGTCGCCGCCGCGTTTGGAGGTCGCCGGCGACTAGCCGCTGGCGAGGCTGATGTGTCCGGCGAGTTTAACTCGCTAACTAACCCCCGTGGGCCACTTACATGTGGGCCCAGGCTGCTAATTAACCCCTAGTAAGTTTAAACTAACCGGGTTTACTAACCCAGCCACTGACCAAGTGGCCCCACACGTCAGAACCCCCCCTGACGCCAGCATGACATCACAGTGATGCAATAAAGCAATTAAATGATTTAATCTAATTCCAGAAATTCCAGAAAAAGGCTTAAACTTTGGAAATTCATAGAAAATTCATATTAACTCCAAATTTAACATATAATATATGAAAAATGATCAGGAGAAAATAATCTATCCAAATATAAAACTTCCAACTATGTTTGAGTTGAATTTAAAATGGGACTAGTAGCATTTGCTATTTGGTTTAACTGGAATTTAATCAAATTAAATTCAAATGCTTTTGCAATTTGAACCTTAGCAACATGCCACATTTCACTTATACATCAGAGGCATATCATACACATTTCAAGATGAATTACTTTGATCAAACAATAGCTTTGTAACTTGGCTAAATTGAATTCAAATTGGAGTTTGAATTTGCAATAGGAGACCCCTTTTTCTTTTTGTTCTGGCCGAGCGGAGCCTTCTGTTCTTCAGGTTCAGATTTATTCAGGTTTCACTTATCCCGTAGGATCAGTTTATGTTGCTTGGTTCCTTTGTTTTGACGTGATCAGTAGCACTGGCGGAATGGCCTAGGTGCTTTGGTTCTGTTCGAGGGGTTCTGGGTTCGATCCCCCAGGACAGCGATTTCATTCCAACTTTTGCATCCTTTTTAGCGTGCCAGTTCTAGCAACCAAGAGATCCCTGGATCAATTCCCACCTGGAGCAAAGTCTCCTGTTTTTTGATTTTTTTCCCTTTTGGATTAAATTCAGAGAGCCTTTTTTGCTTTCTTCCCTTTTGGATTAAATTCAGAGAGGACTCGAATTGAACCGAAATATGCCCCTTTCTTTGCATTCTTTGTGTCATGTGCATTTTCAAAGTCTCCCTTTTTTGGTTTTTTCCCTTTTGGATTAAATTTAGAGAGCCTTTTTTGCTTTCTTCCTTTTTGAATTAAATTCAGAGAGGACTCGAATTGAACCGAAATCTGTCCCTTTCTTTGCATTCTTTATGTCATGTGCATTTTTGCTCGGAATAAGTCATGTCATACATGGTTTCGGGGTAGAAATTCATGAGGAACAAGATGGTGCTGCTCATTTGTTCATATGATCTAGTATTATTAGGTGATGGTGTAATTTTTTGCACTTGTCTCCCCTCATTATTGCACATGGTGCAATTCCTCCACCTTTCTCCTGTTGTTGTCCTTCGTTGACCGTAGATTTCCGGTAGCATAGTCTTGCGCTCCATTTAATTGTTTGCAATAAAATGCATTAGGTGCATCATACCATGCCATGTCATTGCATCTATATTGTGTTAAGGAATCCCATCTTGAAGTTATCCTCGTGTGTGGGCTATCCTTATTCATATTATATTTAAGTATTCGCATATGCCATGATCATGCATCGTAACAACTGCAGCATAAAGAATCATTTGGATTAATTAATCACATACCTAGTGCATATGAAGGTTGTCAGGAGCATCGTACACTTGGCTTCCCGAGCTTCATTTAAACTTGTCTATCCTTATGTTTATGCCATGCTATTAAAATATCATGCATCATATTGATCATGCTTGTTTGTTCTTTGCTTGCTTGTGTTTCTCCATAGTAATAGTATGCATCTTCTTTGCTTGCTTTTCCAGTGTTTACTTGTGTGCTCCTGCAGATACTCTCGTTGACGGTGCGAGCTCGCGATCGCCTACACCTTCGGAACCCGACTTATCAACAGGCAAGGACTATACATTACTTATGATCCATTCTACTTCAACCAACGGTTTGAATGATAGTCTAGGTTAAGTTCGATGTTTGATCCTACCACATGTCTACAGCCTCTTTCAAACCGATACAGCCATGTCCCGTCCCAGCATACCATGTACTACTATGTTTCTATTGCACGTTGCTCAGCCCCTGCTTAGTATGCATGCTTAGGATGCTACGAATGTTACCCTGTTACTACTTGGGTTGGGATATTAAATTATTATATTGTTGTTAATGATATGATTATTATGATGTTGACTATATTCGACGAAGGATGGAAGGTCTAGGCTATCCCGCCAAAATGCTTTGTTCCATTCGAGTCACCTAGGACCCGAGTTCTAGGTATTGTCTCTCTTGACGAGCGTGCCTAACCGCGTATGGGATTCTATGGGGTCCCCTCTTCTTACCTATCTAGCTTCAAACATTTCTAGTGGTGGCCCAAGCTGGTTTTCCATTTGCACTGTAGGAGAGGCGGGCAGGGGCCCGTACGTTCTCAGAATAGGTTTACACGGGCCAGCGGGAAGTGTTCCTGTTTGTCCACACTTTGCGGAGCGTGGGATGCCTAACTGCTTTGAAGATGTCATTCCAACCTGATTTGAGACGAAAGAGGCCAATTCGAGAGACGGCCGACTCTTGAGTTGGGTGTCGACTCTACCGGGGGCCACCCGGATTTTGTTCGTTGTTAGTTAGAGGGACTATTATGTCCAGATCTCTCGGGACAACTCTTCAATGGGAGCCTTTAACGGGCCTGACTGAGAGAGCCGGCGTACCTGCGGAGCTTATAGTGGGCAGTTGGTACACCCCTGCATGGTTAAATCTTTTCGAAAATCCGTGTCCACGGTTATTGACGACTTGAGACCTAGTCCTTGTTCATAGATAACATCAACTAAATCATAACCAAAACTTGATCAACGTGTGTGTGCCTTGACTGCTTCTTCTTCGTTGGGATGCGAAGAGGAGGTCAAGGATAGGATAGGTGTTATGCTTGCGTAAGTAGGTGGATAGCAGACTTGTTGGAGGCAATTCCTCATCTAATGCTTGGCTTCTTATCTTACTCTCTAGATCGTTAGCCACTTCATAAATGCTAGTGTGGAAGCAACCTCACCACTTACCCCATCCTTACCGTAAACAACTATTTGTCCTAGAATGACGAGTGATGAAGTCCTTGCTGGGTCAGTTGACCACCACAGTTGGATGCTGAGTACTTCTGTACTCATGATACTACCCCCAAACTCTTTTCAGGGTTCTTGATCAACAACAGGTAATGTGTTCGACGTTTCACGTGGAGACTCGACGACGACTAGTTAGGCGGATCCCGGCGGAGGGCCTGGACCCGTGTGGTTATGGAGCGATGTCTTTTTCTCTTTGCCGCTAGGCATTTGGTTGTAGTCTGTACTCAGACATGTATCTTCCGCTGATGTAATGTATTTAAGATAATTGTATGCCGATTGTATGAGATGTTGTATCCTTGTTGCTGTAATGTTGTGATATCATGTTGGAAATCCGGGGCATATGACTTTGTCATATGTCGTGGTGGGACCGATATGTGCTTCGTCCCCAGATATGGATGGAAACATCTAGAACTGGAACAGTATCGCATATCGGGCCTTACAACTGGCATGAGTGCGCCCATCTCAGAAAAGATAATCACAACCAACAAACCCTCCTTCACGCTTTGTCTATGAGAAATCAGAAAACTTTGGTAGTGATAAACAAAGGAGATTAAGGGCATGCGATCGTCTCCATCTTGGGAGTCGTTCCTCGAAACATATCTAGCGTAAGAGGCGATTGAGTTGTCTACTAGCATTCGTTGACAAAGCATGCACTTCCCAAAACATTTTTTATCTTTATTTTCAAAACCAAGAGCTCTGGTACAAGTTTAGTCTTTGCTTCCTTTCACGGGTTTTCAACCTTTCCATCAAACTCCACGGTTCGAGAGTCTCCACCTTCTTTCTTCAAAGCACCAACTTGGAGAGCATAATTGTCATTCTGAGTGTAATGTGCATTGTCCCAAAGTATTACATTTTCTTTTGCATGATTGTGGTATTATTTATTCTGAATTTCTTATTTCTAGTCTCCTTTAAAACTCCGGAGGAGTTTCTTCATTTATGTTTTTCTTCACTCATGGAGGCCAGCGAAATACCACTCTAGTATGTTCAAACTTTGTGCATTGTGATCCTGTCTTGATTTTCAGTAGCATATTATTTGCTTTTAGTTGTTTGTGATTGATCACTTGAAAGAAGGATTGCTTCGTGCATTGTCCTCATAGAATTGTTTTGATACTTGCTAAATTCTTTTCGTAGTACATGCTTATATACATTTATTAAAGCAAAAGAGTTTGTCAAAGTTTTCTTTGTCGCGTTCAGTTCGTTGTACTAAATTTCTTGAGGACAAGCAATATGCTAAGCTTGGGGGGGTTGATACGTCTCAAACGTATCTACTTTTCCAAACACTTTTGCTATTGTTTTGCCCTCATTCTTGCATGATTTGCACGAAACTAACCCAGACTAACGCTGTTTTCAGCAAAGCTGTCTGTATGGTTTTATTGTGTGCAGGAAAATGGATTTTTGGACGTCCCAGAAAATTCCTGGAAAAATACCAGAAAATCCACGCACCCGAAGGAGCCAGATGCCAGAAGTGGGACCAGAGGGGAGTCCTGGGGGCCCCAGGCGCCCCCTGGGGCGGCCAGGGGTGGGGCCGCGCCCTCTGGCCGCTTGGGGGCCTCCCCCCTCCTCCGGTGCCCTATCGATGCTCCTATTTATTCCCGTGCCGCGGAAACCCCAAAACAGAAGTTGTTTTCCCAGTTCTCGTTGCGGAGCAGCCGCCACCCTCTGTTCTTCTCCGGGAGGGCTAATCTGGAGGTTGTTTTGGCCTCCGGAGAGGGTAGATCATCGCCATCTTGATCGTCATCACCACTCCATCATCCCTCCATGACTTCTCCATCCATGTGTGAGTAATTCCCTGCTGTAGGAGAAGGCGATGGTAGGGATTGGATGAGTTATATCATGTAATAGTTTATCAATTTTTGGGACATGTTTCCTATCATCTAGATTGGTGTTTATCATCTTTTCTTCAACTGGTTGTTCTTAATGCTTGTCACTTTGGGCCCGAGTGCCATGATTTCAGTTCTGAACCCTATGTGTTTTCATGAATATATTTGTGTTCTTGACCTATCTATGAGTTGTTTGCACCTGTTATGGTCCGGAACCGGCGATCCCAACGGTGACAGCTTGGGACACCAAAGGGGATGGACTATAATTTGGGGATTCCATGTATCCATTGATTGTTAATGCTTTTTTCCGGTGCTCTTTGACAGGATCACCTTAATCTCCATAAGTTCCTTTAAGCCCCGTTCGCAATGGGTTGGTAGGACAAAAGATGTTGTGCAAGTTCTTATTGCAAGCACGTACAACTACCTGTGGGATAGATGCCTGATGTTTGATTTATGCCTAGATGATCTTTGCTTTTCTGTGTGCCTTGCCCCAAGTTGATTACATGATGTGTCTTATCCATGCAGCGCCCAACCATCCATCTCCCTAGCCTACAATGTTTCACTGCTGGTTACTAGTTTTTTACTTTTGTTGTAACTATTACTTTTGCTATCGTCACTACTACTATTATCACAGTTCCTATAATATCTTGTTGCAAGTAAGCGTATCTCAGGTGCGGTGGAACTGACAACTCCACTGTTAAAGCTTGTGGATATTCTTTGGCTCCCCTTGAGTCAAATCAATAAATTGGGTTATCTTACCCGCGAAAACTATCTCGATCCCCTGCAGTTGTGGGTTATCAGATATGTTGTTGCCACCAGGGAAGAAACAACGATGCTTGTAACTGCGGTTGCGAGGAATACTTACATTACGCATAGAGTGTTAACGCAATTGTCCGTTGGTTTGAGCCTACAATTTGGTTGGGGTTCGCAACTTAATACCAGCGAGATGTTCTAGATAGATATGTCAAGGTGGATCATTAGTGAGTAGATGATGATGGATAAATGATCTACTTGTTTTGGTGTAATTCCCATATGATTGAGCATCTTTACTTTCTAATAGCATAATTAGAATTGCGGTGCATTTATAATTCTGTCAATTTCCTAGGTGTAATTTCTTCACCCAACATAGTTGTTATCGTCTTTTGGGAGAGAGACATCACTAGTAAATGTCATGGGACCCAGGTCCATATTTCCACCATAGGTTACACTGTTCACTTTGACTTCTTTTACTTTCCTTCTAGTTGTACCACTATTATTTCCCCCCGTGTTTCTATCCTTTGTAAGAAGCAAGGACGGAGAGATTGACAACCTCTCTGAACTCGTTGGGAGTAAAGTTATTTGCGTTCTTGTGTGCAGGTCCACGTCAACTTACGCACTAGTTAAAATTCTGGCGCAGTTGTCACGTACTTGTAACTCTTTGAATCCTACTGGAGACATAAACTTTGGTATTTTCACCGTGGGAAATTTACCGCTCTCTACATCATAACCTTCCACTTGGGGTAACCAACGAGGAGGTGTTGTCTCCATCCATCACCAGGCGACCCCCAGCGCATTGGGTTCTTCTTTGGTTCCCTGGATCCAATTTGGGTCCAATCTGGCAAAAATTAGGCTTCAGGGGGCGCAACTGGGCGAAAAAATTGCATTTGGCGGTAATATCGCTGCTCTGGGGGGCCTATTGGGGGCGTGGCTCGATATGCCCTTACCTCTATGAATGCATGCACACACATCCTACCCTTATAATCATCTTAAGATTAAAGAATTCATCATAAATGAATCCAGGAAAATACGAGCACCAATATCAAATCTAGGACTTTATCTCTCGTAAACTGAGGAAACCATTGTCCTTCTAACCATTCAACCATAGGTTCATTCTCAATTTTTGAGAGATAGTTGATGTCATGAAATGCTCAAAATTACGTATCTCAAGAATTAAAGGAAAAACATTGGCTACCCTGCTGCTCATTGATGCAAAGAAGCGGCACCTTAGCTCAGCGTGAGCACGCCAAACCCTGCACATTTGAAGGCGGTCATACGAGCCTACGAACAAGTGATGACCCACAAGTGTAGGGGATCTATCATAGCCTTTTCGATAACCTAGAGTGTTGAACCCAACATGGCGCAGAAGGTATTGAAAAATGATCTTCAGAAAGGAATAACTGCAACTACTGAAAGGTCACTTTTCATTGGCTTTCTGGTATAAGCAACAAGCAAATAAAATCAAGAAAAGTAAATGATGGAAAGGTGCAACAAGTAGCCCAATCCCTTTGAACAAAGGATAAGCCAATGTATTAAAATTATAGAGACTAAAGCATTCATGAGGACACACGGTAGAGGTAGTCAAGTTACCTTCGCGATATTCCTTCTAGTACTATATTTTGTTTTGATAAGTGTTGTGTGGGTGGACCTATGCTAGTGCACCGCCTAGACTAAGACAAGTGCACTCTTATGATTAAATCCCTTGCAAGCTTCCGCAAATACAAGAGAGGAATTAGGGCAAAGCCTAACCATAGCAATAAACATTAGGATCCAACACTCCCTCATGCAAAAGTGTGTGAACTGGGGTTCAAGTTTCTGTTACTCCGTCAACCCACCATAAGCATCCTTTATACACAATGCATTCCTCTAGGTCCTCAAAAAGGCGAAGTGTTACGTAGTTGACATTCAAATAACAACACTAGAAGAATAACACCACAACTTAAATATCAAACAACACATATTACTTCAACATCATATGACTACTAACAACAAGACTTCTCCCAAGAATTAAAGGAACTACTCATAAGACATAAAAGAGATCATGATCAGAGGTGATGAATATATGATGAACAATCTGTTCATAACTATAATTCTCCAACAAAACATAATGGCTTCACCACAAAAGAGTAATCAACACTGGTAAAGTAGAGGGGATGAATAGTGCAAGGTACAACTCGGATTGCAATGGTAAAGTGAGATGGGATGAAGATGGAGATGGTGCTGGTGATCAGGATGATGGTGATGATGATCTCGATGGTGATGACGATGAGGACGATCTCCCCCTCCGGGAGGAGTCCTCCTCTGCGGAATCTGCCCGCCGGAAAGTTCTTTTCTTCTCTTTAGGTTTCCGCCACGGATCGGCATCCGAACTCCCGATCCAACATCTGTTCTGGGGTTTTTCGGTCACGAGGGATATGTGCATCGAAGGAGAGCCCCGGTGGTGGGCCCCCCACCAGGCGGCCACCAGGCGCGGCCTAGGGGGTGGTCGCGCCACCAGATCACCTGGTGGCCTGGTGGCCCCCCCTCCGGGTCCCCTTTTGCGTGCCTTCGTGGTTTCTCCGTAAAATACTTCCCTGAAAATTTCAGGTCATTTGGAGATGTGCTTATATGCCCACTCTGCGTGCACTTTTCCCTGATGATTCTTGTGTCTGCTGTTTCGGCACTGAAAAGTTGTAAACTTTGTAAGACAAGCCAAAACACCATGAGAATAGTATCATAATATGAAATATATCAATGAATAGAGGTAAGTTATGATACAAAATATTGATGCATTTTGGACGTGTCAACTCCCCACAGCTTAGACCTCGCTTGTCCCCAAGCGAATACTGAGCTCGGTAAACATGTCCACAAGTTTAGAGAGTGAAGTGTCAACAAATAAGAATATGGACAAGAATCATCATAATTTATCTAATAAACTCAACCATCCTCAACAGAAATCTCAACTCATAAGGGCCTTATCAAAATTAGGGCTAAGGAAACTCACTAAATCATGGCAAACATGTTCTTGGTCAAAGAACAACTAATAAAATTTAACTTTTGCTCTTCCTTTTATATTTTGATGAGATCATTTGAAGCTTCTTTAAATAACATGTTATTAGACAAGAAGTGAAATTGCTAACACAAAGAAAGATGTTTGTTGTAGCCAAAATCAACAAACAACTTACTTATCTTGAATGATTGTGTCAACAAAGATGTGATATGACAATTCTCAATGAGACAATATAAATGAATGCATCTTTATCAACATAAGGTGTCTGCTCTCTTAAAGGATAGAAGGAAATAGGTTTCCTGACTCAGCATAAAAGTAAAGGCTAGACCCTTCGTAGAGGGAAGTAGGGAAAACTCATGTGCTATAGCTTTTAGTGTTTTTGAGACAAATAGGATTGAAACATAAGCTTTTAGGAGGTGCATAATGCGTCAACGAATGCTAGCAGATAGCCCAATACTTCTCCAACTGGACAAGTTTCATGGAACGACTCCCAAGGAGGGACGATCACATCGCATTAATCTCCTTTGTTTATCACTACCAAATTTTTCTGATTTCTCATGAAAAAATCGTGAAGGAGGTTTTGTTTGTAGCTATTATCTTGTACGAGTTGGGCGCACTCATACCAGTCCCTCCTCGTGTTAGGTGTCCGCAGATTAGACATGCAAACCCAAGATAAATCTTGTCCAGTATGAGAAGATCATGAATTATCTACTACTTCCTCATGAGCTAAAACAGGGGCACAAAACAAGGAGTAATACTATTTTGATGGTTTAAATATAGCACATGAATAATATACTTTAGGAGTGGCGGTGAAATACCACATATAGGAAAGGTTTGGTGGACTCTTTGGAAGGTTGAGGTTTCAAGGTTTGGGTGCACAAGGAGCATTCCCGCTTAGTACAAGATTTTTTCTAGCAAAGGCTTTGAAAGCGGACAAATGATGTTGACTTGAATGCAAAACAATAGAAAGTCTAACATTAAGAATTGGCATGAAACATCAAGTTGCATTCCTTGTCACCATAACACTTCAACCATAATAACATAAAGGTTTTTGGACATAACTTGATAATAGAAAGCTCATGCTTGTTGTTATGACCAATTCTATGTTTGCCAAGATTAAATAAAGGAGTGATAGACCTCAATGCAGAACACCTATTTCATAATATAACTTCTCTAGACATGATACGACACTAAACTTTTGACCACGAAAGATAAAAGATAAAGATATCGGGCACTCCCCGAAGCTTGGACAAGCTAAGGGGATGCCATTACCCATTCACATTTCAAAAATGATTTTTCTTGGTGTTCTTCATGTGATGATTAGCAAAAAGCTTCCATGGCACAGGTCCTCCATCAACACATGATTCTTCAGTTTCCAGGATTCTTCAGCTAGCAGCTGCGCTCATGCTCAGAAACCTTAGTTCATACTCATAGTTCTGGTTGTGCAGATCATAGTTCTGCCCTTGAAGTTCGAAAACCTTGGTCTCTAGTGCGGCCATGCCTGACCACACCTCCTTCATCTCCCTCTCATATTGTGCCTTCAGCTCGGCGATGATTTCGATGTTAGCTTCAACACCACGCTCGATCATCTTCTTGTACTTGAAGACTTCTTGCTCCACTTCTTCCAATCTTTCTTTGGTGCTCCCCTCGTTGAATGGTCCCTTCAGATCTCCTTTGTGGAGGACACCTTCCTCCACCCAAAGATCTTGAGGATGCCTCCTCACTTTCGTGAGGTGAGGGTTGATGACGTTGACGAGGAACTCGTCCTTGGGAGAGCTTGGGAAAGCCATGACACCTAGGTTTTGCTGAAATGTTTCCTGTCAACAACAGGTCAAAAAGAAAATGCACGGAATCGCAAGATATAGAGCCAAGACGATCCGGTAAAATATATAGCAAAAAATTCTTCACCGGAAAGAAAGTAATGAGCCAAAGGTGGGTCGGAGACGGACTCTTGGTGGACCAGGCGGACTCCTTGCGCGGCCAGGGGGTGGTCCGCACCACCAGGCCGCCTGGGCCATCGAGAGTTCCTCCCCGTCCCCACTTCGGCTTGGAATTTTTCCTATTTCCCAAAAAAAAAGATAATACAGAATTTTATGGATTTTTATGAAGTTTTATTTCCGTATTACATACCTATTTGTTTCCTGTTGCTGCTGGTGTCTCACAGAGTGTTGTGTTCTTCATGAGTAGCTATCTGTATTACATCCACCTCAACATTGATACAGTCTCCTTCCATGTAATGCCTGAGTCTTTGCCCATTCATGTCGTGTGGTTTGGTGCCTTCAAAATTGTTAATCTTGATTGCACCAGAGCGGTAGACTCCTTCAATATGGTACGGTCCTTCCCACATGGAAAGTAATTTACCTGGAGAAAACCTGAAATGAGATCTATACAACGAAACTTTATCACCGACATTAAATTCCCGTTTAAAAACTCTCTTGTCATGCGACTTGTTTACCTTTTCTTTGAACATTTTTGTGCTGTCGTAAGCTTCACTTCTCCACTAATTTAGAGAAGTTAGGTTCATGAGACGCTTTTCACCAGCAAGTTTGGGGTCAGCATTAAGCTCTCTAACAGTCCATAAAGCCTTGTGCTCTAACTCTAAAGGTAAATGGCAAGCCTTGCCATACACCATCTTATAAGGAGACATGCCAATGGGATTTTTGTAAGCAGTTCTATATGCCCACAAGGCATCTCCCAACTTTTTGGACCAGTTGACGGGGATCAGCCCCGGCAAATCCCATGGTCAGGGACCCTAGGTTAGTCATAGAGAAGGCATAGGTTGGTGTCAGAACCCCAACTAGGGTAAGTGCTAGGATTGTTTGACCCTTTTGCATCATGAAAAATTCAAAAATAAATTCAAAAATGGGGAAGCAGAAAGCCCTGAGAAATTATTTGAAATGGCCAGATAAAAATATTTTTCCAAAAATATTTTGTATGTTTGGAAAATTCCTATAAATGATGCTGATCATTTTAAAAGTGGTTTGGGTATTTTCCCACACTCATGAAATTTTCTAATATTCAAATAGTGCTCTGGAAATTAAAGTTTACCCCTATTTGAATTGAAATTCAAATTTATTGAATTTCAAAAATGTCCAAATTATTTATGTTACTAGCTACTGGTCACCTAGTATTTATAAAAGTATTTGGACATTTATTAAAAATGCCTAGCTATTTTAAATCTAGGCAAAACAAATGAAACAGAAAAACTAAAAAGAAAAGCAAAAGGAGAGGCTTACCTTGCGCCCACAGGCGAGGCCCACCTCTCCACTGGCCTGGCCCAGCCCAGCCCGAGCTCTGTCGTCTTCTACCCCTCGCCCCGAAGCTGCTCCGTGGCGGACGGGAGCGCGCCGACGCCACGTCGCCGCCGTGAGAGACGTCTAGGCCCCCCTGCCTCTCTCCTTCCGCCACGCCACGCCCAGAGCACGCCCCGCTCTTCTCCCCCTCTCCTCCTCCTCTCCCTCTCCCGTTCCTGCGCGGAACCGAAGCCACGCCGGAGCACCGCCACCGCGTACTCGTGGCCGCCGTGATCCCCTCGCTGCCCTGCCGTGTCCCGTGGACTCCCCGCGGTCGACTTCATCGCGCTGCAGGACGAATAGAAGCCGAGGACGACTCCAGGCGACCCCCGCTTCGAATCCTCACCGCCGGCCGCCTTCGACTCCGGCGAGAAATTCGCCTGCTCCGAGCTCCCTCAAGCCTCGATGTGCCCGTCGTTGGTTTCTGGTGAGCTCTGCGGTCCTTTTCCCCCTCCCCTTCCTTCCTCCCGAGCCGTGCAGCGCCATCTCGGCCAAGGTCAGTGGCCGGCCGCCGCAGACGTCGTCGTAGCCGTGGCCCTGAAGCTCCCCGTGAACCCCTAATGGCACCAAGAGCTGCGGACGAGCACGAGGCTTCTTCTCGTGCAAACAGCGCACGATTTGGTGGCCAAAATCGCCACCTAGTGCCGCGCCGCCATGCTCGACGTCGCCGGCGTTGAGCCGCCGGCGAGTTGGGTTAGGTTAACCCTAAAACCCCCTAACCCCCCCCTAATCACTCACCAACAGTGGGCCCTGCCCACTAATTAAACCCACTTTTAGTTTAAACTACGGGTTTAATCACAGAGAGGCTCACAAGGATGGCCCACCAGTCAGACCCCCCTACGTCATGCTGATGTCAGCATGATGCAATAAATCTTTTTCTGATTTAAAACAATTCCAATGATTTAAATAAAACAGAGAAAATTCCAGAAAATCATTTAAACTTGGGAAATTCATAACTAATTCATTTTAACTCCAAATATAGCAAATAATATGTCTAAAAATATCAGAAAAATCCAAGAATTATGAATATGGGCTATGTTTTCATGTTTGACCAATTAAAATTGGGTGAACAGTGCAAAACATCCATATGGCTTTATTTCAAATTGAAATTTGAAGAACATTTGCAAATGACTTTGCATTTGACTTCTTTTAAATGGAATTGTACCCACATTGTGACCAAGAACATCACCATTTCAATATTGATCATGTGTTTGATGCATTGGAATTAAATTTATATTTATTCTTTGTTTGGTTGTTTGCTCGATAGACGTGCAACCGGAACCGGAGGCCACCTCCTTCGTTGAAGACCCCGATATCGAACCTCGTCAGCAAGGCAAGCAAACCCCATTGATCATATCTATAAAATCCCAATTCCCTCTCAGTCTCGCTTATGCATGTTTAGGAGATCACCGAGACACGTTCTTTCGCATAGTTGAACCCATTCTGATGCATGACCTATCATTTTGTCACCGTATTAAGCAAACCACAATCCTAGCTGATTTAGGAGTTGATTGATGAGCATGTGGCCCCTACAACTATTACTGCTTTTGCTGCTTAGTGATACAATGAGGATGTTTTGATTGTGAGTCGGGATGGAATGAACATAGTGGTGTTGATGAAAGTGAAATGTGTTGGTGAATCCACCTAAGCAAAGGTGAACGATGAGAGGCTGTGTAGAAGTACACAGTGGGTTGTCTCGTTGAACACTGCCCTAGGCCCCGAGTTCCTGTTTTGTGATCCAAGACAAAGAGTATGACCACATGTAGGGTTTTATGGGAGCCCCGTTTGGCCTCTTTACATAACCGATCCGGTCCAGGAGTCACAATAGATTTGGGATTTCCATTTGGCATATGCATAGAAAAAGTATGAAGAAAGGGTTGCATCATCCTAGATATGTGGGTGGACTTGTGAGGCAGTGAAACCATCTGGCAGAGGTGGCGTCTCGGTCCCTTACATTATCTGAGTCCGTTTCGTGGAACCGGCCGGACTCTCGAGCGGTGCCAAACTTAGGTAGTCGACTCCTAGATTAGAGAAGGTGATGTGAGGTTAGTGCCTTGGTTTCATCCACGTCCGACATCCGCTTGAAGGATGCCAAGAACGAGGCGATAAGTGATGACACGCGTGTGAAGATGTACACCCCTGCAGGGTTAATGAACTATTCGAATATCCGTGTCCGCGGTTATGGACTACATGGAAACCTCTACTTGATCATAGATAACTTGAATGGATACTTATAAAACTCGCAAGATAAGCGTGAGTGCTATGGTGGGTTTCCTCGTGGGGAAGTCGAGGAAGTAACCATAGTGGTGTATTGGTTGGCGATGTAGTGGACTCGTGTACGCTTCTTACCTCAAAGTCTGGTACTCGTACTACAGGATTAGCCAAGTCAAAGCTGGCACTTCTGCATATTGAAACCCCACCTCCTTTACCTTGATACTTGAGCATGAGTAGTATAGATCTAATGTAAGTCTTGCTGAGTACTCACGTTTGCTTATTCTATGTTTTAGATAAGAACCGGACCCTGATGGAGTCACCTTCGTGAAGCTCGACGTTGACTAAGTTAGCATAGTCCCAGACAGCAGTCTGGTCCCTCGTGGAAGGGCATGTTTGTTTACAAGGCTTCTCTAAGCCATTTGTTAAACTTGTCTGTACTCAGACCAAATTTGCTTCCGTTGTATGATGTAATGTTGATCACAGACATGTGATCTTTGTATGCTCTATGTGTATATCAATAAAGAATACTTTGTAGAGTTATGTGATGATACCTGCTGTTCATACTAGGCATGTGTGCTGCGTGTATGTTTATAACATGCATGTCTTAGTATGGGTTTTCGAGACCTTAGTTGTGATCTGGCTGGCGGTCTTTTATACACCAAGTGGCCCTTAGATGTGCGCAGCTTGGGGCATCGCGATGCGATTGTCCGTGACTATGTCACGTGCACACTTTGTTGTATGATCGAGCCCGCTCTAGACCCCGACTAAGTAATCGGGCTGGAGTAAGTCTATGTAAGAGTTAGGATCCAATCGATAACATGGTTGAGGAGACTTGTCTATGAGTATGGGATTCACCACCCATAAGCATTTAGACTTGTGAGCGGACGATGAGGACCCATCTCAGATGATCATCCGGCCTGAATGGGATGCCCCTCACGTTCGATGCTTACCGAGAACGTTCTGTGCTTGGCCTTGTCTGCTTAGACAAGTGGGTACGGTTCTCGGCTCTCCATGTGATTGTATCATGACTGGAATTACATATGCTAACCCCGGGTCCCGACAGTTGGACGATACTCGTCGGCTAACAAGAGAAGTACTTCCTGCTGGATATTATTGCGTGAGGGGGCGATTACAGGGGAGGCCAAGGCGAGTTCTCGCAAGACCAGGAGTGTAGATGTGTATTGGATTCCTCGGACGGCGGACAAGCGACACATGGGGCACAATTTACCCAGCTTCAGGCCCCCAGAGGGAAAACCCTACATGCTGCTTGTCTGATCTTGTATTGATGATGATGTATAGAGGTGCCACGAGGGCTTTGGTGGAGAGAGATCTGTCGAGTCCTATGCGTGGGGGTTTTGTTGTTGGGTTGTGACCTGTCTAGAGAGGTGCCCCTGCCTCTCTTTATATAGATAGCCAGGTAGGGGTTTACATGAGTCCTAGTCGACTACAAGTAGGATTCCTTGTCTTGTGCCTCAAGTCTTGCTCTTCACGTCTTACTCCATCATGTCGGTGTCCACAAGTGGGCTCCTGGTGGGCCGCAAACCATGACACGCACCAGGTACCTCACTTAGAGGAGTCGTGGGGTCACCCCCTCGTCAGTAGCCCCCGAGTGCCTCGGGGACTCGAAGAGTCGCGCAGGGACTCGAATCTGCAGTAGCCACCGTAGTGCGTGTCGATCATTTGCTGACGAGCAGTTGAAGATGTCGTGAGTACGCTCCCGATGGGAGTATTTGGATGAAGCATCAAAATTGCAGTCGAGTTCGTCTTGTTGTTTCATCGTCAGGTGGGGAGAAATTGCCCAGTCGAGCGGTCGTTGGGTTCGCGTCAGCGCTCCCGATAGGAGTAGCCACCGAGCCTATGTGCGAGTCGTAGAGTCGGGCATAGGCTCAAGTTGTTGTTAACCTAACTCCGTCATTCTTTGTCGGATGTGTGAGTACTGTTCCTCGGGTGCGCGTCAGTGCTCCCAATGGGAGTAGCCCCCGAGGCTATGTGCGACTCGTAGAGTCAGACATAGTCTTAAGTTGTTGTTAAGATAACCCCTTCGTTCTTGCCGGGTGCGCGTCAGCGCTCCCGATGGGAGTAGCCCCCGAGGCTATGTTCGACTGCTTGTAGTCGAGCATAGACTCAAGACTTCTTCGTCGTCGAGTAATTCTCATCCGAGGAAGTGCTCAACTCGGGTCTTGCACTGTAGGCGTGAGTTGTTGTAGAGACCGGTCATGGACAAGGAGGTTGGCCTCGCCGCACCACGAGAGTTCCTAGCCCCCGAGCACCTGCTGAGAAGGAGAAAAAGGTGCAACTGCATTAAGGCGTACTTGCATGATATACAAAATAATTGTAAGGTGCATGATTTATAGACATTGCGCTTTTGTCGAGTGGATGATGTTGCAGCATATAAAGTTTATGCGTGTCTTTTCATGAGTAGGCCCTCCGGAAGCATACTCTTGCCGGGCAACAGGGACACGATGCCAGACTTGTTAGACTCGGAGACGAGAGCGACCTTTTAGTACCTAGACTCACTACTTTGACAAACGGGAATAAACAACATATAAAACTGAGCATGATCCAATGATTTTGTAGCCCTCAGAAGTTTGTACGCGACTGCATAGCCGGCATGATAGTTTTGTAGCCCTCAGATGTTTCTGCACGACTGCGTAGCCGGCATCATGATTTTTTAGCCCTCAGTTGTTTCGGCACGACCGCGTAGCCGGCAGGATGATTTTATAGCCCTCAGATATTTCTGCACGGCTGCATAGCCGGCAGGATGATTTTATAGCCCTCAGATGTTTGTGTGCAACTGCGTAGTCGTCTTTGGCGACTGATCGAGAATGCATATAGGTTTTGGAATCATAGCATATAAGAGTGTAACGAAACTTAGCTATAGGATCGACGTGGCAGAGGATGCTGAAGATGAGCAGTCGAGTAGTCGAAAAATGAGCAGTTGACGAGGCGAGACAGAGTCGATGCAGCGGACGGTCTTGATGTGGCGGGCGGTGTCGGCGTAGAGGACGGAGTCGATGTGATGACGACTGCGACGTTCAGCCCCCCAGTCCGCGAGCCCCCGAGTGTTGAGGCGACGGAGTTGCGCAGCGAAGCCGTCGCGATGAATTTATCCGGCGAGTGACGAGAGGAATCGACGCGGAGATTCCTGCGCGATGGAGCTCGGTACTGGAGAGCCCATACGAAGGAGCTCGGCGGAGAATGATTTGTGTGCTTGGAGTCGACGGTGCGGCGAGTGACCGAGAAGGACTCGACGCGTCGGGCGGGATCCTTCGATTGCTCGTTGTGTGATGTCATTTTAGCAGCGCGAGTCGATGTAAAAACCTTGGCGAGTCATCCATGGCATTTCGAGTTGGAGTAGAAGCCTTGTGCGTCAAGATTGAACCCGAATTCATGATTGAAAATTCGCGATCTCGCGTAGATCCAAAAAATCATTGCAGTGCGAGAGCCGCCGACAGAGATCTAACTGTTTGAATTTTCTGAAATTTTGTGTGCTTATGGGGGATTGAATCCCGCATGCTTTCATCGGAGGGATCTTCAAGTCGACGTCCGAGTCAATGTGAGGAATTTTCGTGTTGCAGTCGCGTAGAGTTCCGTCAGATTCCGAGAGTGCTTCAGTGCGGCGGTCGCCGACGGAGATCCAGCCGTTGGAATTTGTTGAAATTTTCACAGATGTTCGAAAATTGGATTTCACATCTTTCCACCAAAGGGATCGTCCAGATGACCTCCGAGTCGCCGTCGCGAGTGCCCGCAACAGAGACATTTTTTCGTCCTGTAGTCTGCGCGTGAGCGCTTTTGTTGATGTCGATCTTCAAGTGACGCGCTCGAAAATTTTCTTGTTTTCTCCGTGAGCTTGATGTAGATCTTGATGTAGTTGTTTAAGAATCCCTTGAGTTGTGACTTGCTGGAGACGGGACCGCCGAGATCGTGATTCCAACCTGTGTAGTTTCCCATAGATGGCGCCAATTGATGGGGATCAGCCCCGGCAAATCCCATGGTCAGGGACCCTGGGTTAGTCATAGAGAAGGCATAGGTTGGAAGATACTCGTTGGCTAACAAGAGAAGTACTTTATGCTCGATATTATTGCGTGAGGGGGCAATTACAGGGGAGGCCAAGGCGAGTTCTCTCAAGACTAGGATTGTAGATGTGTATTGGATTCCTCGGACGACGGACAAGCGACACATGGGGCACGATTTACCCATCTTCAGGCCCCAGAGGGCTTTGGTGGAGAGAGATATGTCTAGTCCTATGCGTGGGGGTTGTGTTGTTGGGTTGTGACCTGTCTAGAGAGGTGCCCCTATCTCGCTTTATATAGATAGCCAGGTAAGGGTTTACATGAGTCCTAGTCGACTACAAGTAGGAGTCCTTGTCTTGTGCTTCAAGTCTTGGTCTTCACGTCTTACTCTATCATGTCGGTGTCCACAAGTGGGCTCCTGGGGGGGCGCTAACCATGACACGCACCAGGTACCCTCATGTAGAGGAGTCTTGGGGTCACCCCCTCGTCACCAGTCCTTTCTAGAACTATTCACTATCTTTTATAAGATCAACTTGATCTCTCTATTTGTGAGCTCAACTTTCCCACTTGTTTGAGGTGGTAAGGTGAAGCAATTCTATGATTGACATCATACTTGACTAAAGCTTTTCTAAAATCTCCATGTGTAAAATGTGATCCCCAGTGAGTCATGGGTACCTTGGTACACCAAACCTAGGAAATAATACATCCTTAAGAATTTTCAAAGATGTCTTGTGCTTAGCACTTGCAGTGGGGATTGCTTCTACCCACTTGGCTACATAATCAACAGTACTAAAATGTGAGTGTACTTGTGTGAAGGAGGAAAAGGACCCATAAAATCAAAACCCCAGCAATCAAAAGGCTCAATGACTAGAGAATAATTCATTGGTATCTCATTTCTCCTACTAATCTTACCAACTCTCTTACACTTATCACAAGATAAAACATAATTTCTAGTATCTTTAAAGAGAGTAGGCCAATAAGAACCTGACTGGAGAACCTTGTGTGTGGTCCTCTCACCGGCATGATGTCCTCCATAAGGGTTGTCATGACAATCCCTCAAGATATCCTTCTTCTCATACACCAGTATGCATCTTCTCATGATTCCATCCGCACCTTCTAGAAAAAGATGTGGGGTCATCCCACAAGTAATGCCTCAAGTCGTGGAAGAATTTATTTCTTGCTGAAATGTTGAACCTGGAGGTAAATACTTTGCAACAATAAAGTTAGCATAATCTGCAAACCATGGACCAGAAGTAGATTGTACCCTTAAAACAGCTAGCTATTCATCTGGAAAGCTATCATTGACTGGAATAGGATCATATGGTATGTTCTCCATCCTGGAGAGGTTTTCCGCAACAGGATTGTCTGCTCCATTCCTATGAACAATCTGCAAATCAAATTCTTGAAGAAGAACCCATCTGATAGCCTTGGTTTGGCATCCTTCTTTTGTATAAGATACTTAATATCAGCATTTTTAGCATGAATAATGACTTTGAATTAACAATATAAGGTCTAAACTTATCACAAGAAAACACTACTGCCAAAAATTCTTTCTCAGTAGTAGCATAATTCTTTTGAGCACTAACAAGAGTTTTGCTAGCATAATGTATAACATTCAATTTCTTATCAACCCTTTTTCCTAAAACAGCTCCAACAGCAAAGTCACTATCAAGGGTGATGTCGATGAGGATGATCTACCCCTCCGGGAGGAGTTCTCCATGGCGGAATCTGCCCACCGAAAAGGTATTTTATTCTCTTTAGGTTTCTGCCAAGGAGCTGTGGTGGAACTCCCAATCCAACTTCTGTTCTCGGGTTTTTAGGTCACGAGGGATATATGTGTCGAAGGAGAGCCCTGGGGGCGGGCCCCTCCCACAAGGCGGCCACCTGGCGCGGCCTAGGGGGTGGCCGCGCCACCAGGTCGCTTGGTGGCCTGGTGGCCCCCCTCCGGGTCCCCTTTTGCGTGCCTTCGTGATTTCTCCAGAAAATACTTCCCTGAAATTTTTAGGTCATTTGGATATGTGCTGATATGCTCTCTTTGCGTGCACTTTTCATCGTTGATTCCCCCGTCTCCTACTTCGGCACTGGAAAGTTGTAAAATGTGTAAAACAAGCCAAAACACCATGAGAACACCATCATAATATGAAACATATTAATGAATAGCTGCAAATTATGATACTCCCTCCGATCCATAATAACTTTCAGTCATTTTGTACTAAGCTAGCACAAACTTTGTACTAGATGAGCGACATTTATTATGGATCGGAGGGAGTAAAAAATAGTGATGCATTTTGGACGTATCAACAGCATGCGATATACCAAGATAGAAGAGTATTCACCGGTAGTCGTTCATCGCCTATGAATGGTGTCCTCAATTTCGAGGGTCACAAAGATGGATCTAAACCAAAGGCCCACAATTTTTCACTTGTTGGGGAGGTGTGGAAATCGACCAACCGAGTGAATGCAGTAGGCATCGTCAAAATCCTTCTACACAAATGGATTCTTCTAGTGTAAATCTTATATAGCTTAGGGAATAACCCAACTAGGATTCTGATATGTCTCCAACATATCGATATTTTTTTATAACTAATGCTAGTTTTCTATCATTTCTACATACATTGAGCAATTTTATAAATTTTAAATATAATAACATATTAACTTAGTGCTTAGTACAATAGACCCAAAGTGGTAGGACCCTTCCCCGGACCCTGCGCAAGCGGGAGCTACATGCACCGGCCTGCCCCATTAACTTGGTGCTTAGTGTCATTTTTTGTTTTTCGGTGTTTTTCTGAAAAAACAACAGAAAAAGGTTTCAAAAAATAACAAAAAATAGTTTCAGAAGATTCTCACCATGAATAACCCGGGAGGCCAAGACCAAGCACCAAGTGACACCCCAGGCCAAAGAAGCCCTAGGTCTAGGGAACCTCTGGCCTCCGGGGCCCTTGGCTTTATATTAACGATGTGATCCCAGACTTAATTATCTGTCATTTTTTTCTCTGTTGCCATCTAGCATTCCCCGAGGCAATCCTCTTTAAGTCATGATCTGGCACTTTGATAATGGGGAATCCGTCTCCATATTCATCAACATTGCTCCACGCGTCCAAGATCATTTGTGAGTAGTCCACCCCGTAGACTGTGGGTTCATGGCAGTTGAAAGTGCAATTATACCATTAAGTATGTTTTGATGTTGATGATACTATGCATCTAAGGGATTAGTTATGTTTGTCCACAATATCACATGTTTTTAATCCCCGTCAAATCATTGTGTGTGGATCATGGACCCACTAATGTATATGGCTCAAGAAATAAGAAATAATGATGACAAAGTATACTTTTATGTATTCTCGAATATAGAAATCCCAAACTATTAAAAGGGGATCGACGAGGTTCGTGAAAATTCTTGCATAAGTCAAACCCCAAGTCAAACTACTCATTGAACATGCTCACTCACTTCGTATGAAAATTCAATTGCCTCAACCCTCAAGTCCTTACAAGAAATCAAAATCAGTTAGCAGAAAAATCACTGGTCGTACATATGAGCTTAGGCCGAATGTTTGCTCCTTCCGTCATAGGTCGAATGCCCGAAGATCTAACGGTGGAAGATCGTGAAGGAACGAGATTCCAAAGATAAAGTGGTGTGAACTAATCTCAAGCCTGATGAAGCCAAATCCAAGGAGTCAAGCATCCAAGGATCAAACTTGAGGACCAGTCTGGGGGCTATTATCGGTGTTTTGGATAATGGGTCCCCTATGACGACAGATCTGACGGGATTCCAAAGATAATGGACCATAGGTCTCGTGGACGACAAACTTGATAGGTACTAGATGAAGCCCATAAACAAATTATGGAAGGTATGCCACTATCGTGAAGGATAAGATGGTAGCGTTGTAGGCGGCGAGGTCTCCTTGAGCACGCCGACATAGGACTTGTGTAACCCTCGGTACCCCCTGGAGTAGTATATAAGTTGAGGTTACGAGGCCCCTAGAGGCATAGAAACAATCTCTCGGTCATTGAACTTGGTGTTACACCCCATCATAATCAACAAAAAAGCGAGAGTAGGGTTTTATCTCTTAGAAGAGCATGAACCTGGGAAAATCCTCGCCTCGTGTTACCATGATCATCGACCACCTAGCTTAGAACATCCTACCAAGGGATTGTCTAGAATCATCTCCGACAATAATGCATTTGTCTTATTAAGTAATTGATTTTTAGTGAAGCATAGTCTAAATATATTATTGAATTCATTAGTCCAAATTAATTTATTAAAATATCCTTTTTATGTGTAGTTTAGATGATGACATTTGAGATGTGAAGTTTTAGTTTTATGGTAGAGACAATTTCGATAGGATAATGTGCAACTCTAACATTTCATATAATATGTTAGATATTATCGATGTAGAGGGATTTGGACCAAATGACTTTATTTATTATGTTAGGAAAGAGGAAAGTGGCATAACAGGGTTATAATTTCTTAATAAAAATGCAATGGTCCAAGAAATGGTAAATGCATTTTATCACAAGAAATGTGTTAAGCCAATTTCCATTGAAGGAGATGCCCCAACACCCCTAATCCGAACATGCCATCTAGAATTTTTGAGACGCATGTCCCAATCAGTAGCATAGGGGATCCTGATGTATTTTATGCAGTTGATAATTGTTGGAGTTATATTATGATTTCATGTAGCCTGTATAGGTTCCTCGTAGTATAAGGGGCTTTCTACATATTTTTCATGTTGGGGAACGGGGCAGAAAACAATAAATTTTTCCTACTTACAAGTCCTGGACCCAATACCTATGGTATGGTGATGCAAGTAACGGATGGAAATAGGTCACATACCAGTATGTAGTTCGTTAAGCGGGAAACGTTCCCGGATGAACCTGGTTGATGTAGTCGTACCCGCCGATCCTTGATGCGGCGGAGATCCTCGACGACTCTAGAAGCCACCCGGTCCTTGTAGACCGATGACGGGATTACATCCCTGTCGGAACGTGGTCGGTGAAGACATCGCGATACGACTTCGATGATGAAGGAGCACCACAAGTGTAGCGCCTCGCGGGATTACACACTTACGATGTACCCACGTCCCTCCGGGCTCAGAACAAGGCAAGCAGCGAAAAGAAGATGGATTCGGATCCCAGTAGCACGATGATGTGCGTATAGTGGAGAAACCTCCAACCCAGTGCAGAATCCAAACATGGGGGTCCGCTCAAAGTAAGGAGAAATGAGGAAGAGAGAGATCAACATAATTTATCTGTACTTTTCTATGAAGCACCCACCGTTTTTTTCTTTTTCATTTCTCTTTTTTTCACTTTCTTCTTTCTTTAAAGAAAAAACAAAAAACAAAAAAGAATATTATTATATTAATTATTTAAATTATATTTGAATATTTAATTCATTTAATTAAATAATAAAACATATCTAAATAACTTTCCGAAAAAATCGGAATCACCAAACTTTTTCTGTCTCCCCTCTGAAACGATTTCGGAGTTCTCTCTTATTTCTCCGGTGATACCGAATCTATCCTTAATGTGTCAAATACCCTTAAGTGTGACACCCTACGGTCCGGGAAACAGCAGACATGATCAAGACACTCTCTTGATGAATGATCATCGGTCGGACCTTGTTACAATCCTAGATGCCCCCTGCGCTTCCATCGAATAAATTTCATCGCTGTTGGATCCATTAACATTGAGTCATGTTCCCTTTGTCCTATGGTACTCTGCTTGTCCAAGGTTTGATCGCCGGTATCCAATATCCCTAGTTCATCCTCGTTACTGACAAACATGTTTACTCCTTCCCTTGATATTACAACCCCGTGACACAGTCACATGATGGTGCAATCTTTATTATGTACTATCACCGAGTGGGCCCAAAGTTCCTATCCATACCACAGATGGACAAATCCTGCTTTGATCTATTTCCACACTCATTAACATATCTATTTCGGAATACCCAAAGTATAATTTTATGGCCATCATATTTCAGTCAAGCGGTGGATGCAAATCAAAGCATTCTAATAGATAGGAATTATGTATGACCATTGATGGCACTAAAGTAGTGCTCCTCGTTGGTTAGCCCAAGTGGAAGGTTGAGAAGTACAGTAGCAGCAAATTTCCCTTACACGAGGATTGTAAGGTTTATCGAATCCGGGAGGACTCCAAGGATCGACAAGTAGGTGTCTACTGCTCTGACACTGACAGAAGACGTGGACCTTCACACAAAAGCAAATAAATTTGCTCCCAACGAGTACGAGAGGTTGTCAATATCTCTGTCCTTGTCGTTTACAAAAGATCAAATGCAAGAGGATAGTAATGGTAATTTCAACATAAAGTAAAATCTAAAAATAAAGTGGAGGTGCAAATAGTGGTGGAAATATGGACCGGGGTCCCATGATTTTCACTGGTGATGTCTCTCCCCCAAAAGACGATAAAATAGCTAAGCTGGGTAAACAAATTATAGATGGGCAATTGAAAAAATTATGAACGTACTGCAGTGCAAATTATGTTGCAAGAAAGTTAGAGACTCAAAAGTATGGGCAGTACGCCAAGACAAGTAGACCGATATCAATCTGCATCCACTCACTATTCATCCACCTTGAGATATCTATCCAGAACATCTTGCTGGTATTAAATTGCGAGCCCCACCCAAAGTGTAAACTCAAAGCGACAGACAACAGCATTAACAAACTTTGCGTAAGGTAAACAATTCTTGCAACATCGGTTACAAGCACCGTTGTTTTCTCCCTGTTGGAAACAACACATCCCCTAGTCTCATGTTTCTGTCACTCAGGCTACACATTGGAGGGCATGAACCCACAATCAAGCATAAATGCTCCCTCTTGGAGTTACTATATACTACTTGGCCAAATAAATAAAAAGCAATGGAGAACATGCAAGAATTACTCAAGAAAAAAATATAAAAGGTGAACAAAATATATAACTAATCAAAATCTGAACATAATCTCATAATCCATCGGATCCCAGCAAACTCAGCATAGCAATAGCAGAAAGAATTACATAGATGTCTTGATCATGTATGAGAGCTCACAAGGGCTAAGAATTGAAGCACAAGATTGGGGAGAAGACATCACATAACTACTGGTCATGGACCCATGGTCCAAGGGGGGCTACTCACGGCACATCCGGGAAGCGTCCATGGTGGTGGAGAAGCTCCCGGAGGTCAATCCTCCCTCCGACAGGGTGTCAGGAAGAGGTCTTCTGGTGCTCCCATTCTTGGAAGCGCGACGGCGGCGGAATAGAGAGGAAAATCACGATGCGGAGGTCTCTCCGATGGTTTTCGAAACGAGGGGTAAAAATAGGCCGAAGGGGGCAACAGGGGGTGGCCCCTCCTCCCAGGTGCCCTCCTGGCGCGGCCAGGAGTGGGACTGCGCCCCCTGGCCGCCTAGGAGGGGGATGGCCCCCCTCTGGCCCTCCTT
This sequence comes from Bromus sterilis, assembly GCA_950022295.1. Lineage (NCBI taxonomy): Eukaryota > Viridiplantae > Streptophyta > Magnoliopsida > Poales > Poaceae > Bromus > Bromus sterilis. Next base: position 135,536,881 of record OX465597.1, read on the forward strand.
CGATGATTCCGGAAGATTCTTCTGCGCTGATTTTTTATCTGATTTTCTTGGAATTTTTGGAGCTCTGTAATATGGGTAAAAACATACAACTTACAAACATCGCTCTCTTTGGATGGCCGCGGTGACATTGGGAAATCCATAGGTTGAGAACTACGAACTTTGAGGTGTGCTTTTGTAGCCCTACATAATTCTCGTCCTCTCTTGACCACAAAGAAATGACCTCCGAGTGCGTCTCCATTGCATGTTTTATGGGAAATATCATGTGATTAAACTATGTTAATGTTGTTGAGAGTTGCCACTAGTCAAAGTATGAAGCCTAGGCCTTGTTTCCTCCATTGTTACACCGTTTGTGCTCACTTTTGTCACGTGTTTTCTTGCTGCACTTTTTATTACAGATTTATATTACCTTGTTTTGCCACACTTATCACCCATATTTTACCATCTCTTCGCCGAACCAGTGCACCTATACAACTCCTACATGTATTAGGTGTGTTGGGGACACAAGAGACTTCTTGTATCTTAATTGAAGGGTTGCTTGAGAGAGACCATCTTCAACCTCTACTTCCCTGGTTTCGATAAACCTTAGGTCATTCACTTGAGGGAAATTGTTGCTGTCCTACAAACCTCTGCGCTTGCAGGCCCAACATAGTCTACAAGAATAGAAGCGTGCGTAGACATCAAGCTATTTCTGACGCCGTTGGCGGTGAGGTAAGCGCTTGAAGGTATATCTTTAGATCTTGCAATTAAATCTTTTCGTTTTTTATTTTTATTTTCACTAATTAGGCTTTATGGAAAACAACAAAAAAATTATGAGAGAGCTTTATGAGCTCTATCTTGAGTTAGGACATGAAGTGTTTGAGGAGGAGATCAAAAGGCCTATGGAGATTTATTATTTGCACAACACTCATGTTAGTATCAATGTTACTAGTATGTCTTCTATGAATACCTCTGATGCTAATGATATGCAAAGTTATAAGCTTGGGTATGCTACGTTTTATGAAGATGATCTTTTTAGCCCCCCAAGTTTTGAAGAGGAAATTTATTTTGATGATACTTTGCCTCCTATCTATGATGATTATTTTGATGACACTTATGCTATAAAGAATAAATATTTGCAAGTGGATCATGATAAGAATGATTCATGTGATAGCTACTTTCTTTAGTTTGCTCCCACTATTACTAATGAGAAGGATTTTTCTTATGTGGGGAGTAATAAATTTTATGTGATACTTATATTGTTGAGTTTATTCATGATCCCACTGAAAATTATTCTGATAGGGGAACATATGCTCATAGATATTTCAAGAATATCAAGTTCCCTCTCTTTATGTTGAGATTTTTGGAATTGCACCTGTTTTGCCTTCCTATGCTAAGATCTTTATGCTTCAATGAGTTATTTATCTACAAGATCCCTTAGCATAGGAAGCATGTTAGACTTAAATGTGTTTGGTATTTGCTTCTTGATGCTATCTTTTGTTCTTCAACTCTTATTCCTACGAGAGCATCATTAAAATCTTAAGCCTATCTTTATGGCTATAAATAAAGAGCTCGAGGGAGACAACCCTTGTTATCTTTACTTTCAGTTTTCAATTTCAGTTTTTAGTGATCTTGATGATTGTTACTACTGTAGCAACATCATCGAATCTTTATTTTCAAGCTTTGTGCCAAGTTTAGCCTCCGATTGCAAGAAAGTTCAAAAGTTGTGACATGTTGTCCAGAAGACAGATTTTGTCATTGGACTGAAAAATTAGCCTAAAATCACCATATCATCTTTTTGATCTGGAATTTTATTGAAAGTGTGCTCCATACAATTGTCTTTCGAGCGTCTGTTCTGAGTTTTTTTTATTTGAGTTGCAGAAGTACCCGGAAAAAAATATCTACTACCTGATGTTCTGTTTTTCACAGATTCTGCCACGTTTTGCCTTTCGTTACTTTTCCAAACCTTAATCTTGCTTTTTCTTTTCAAAAACTTTTTGGCAATCTTGAGAAACAGTAGCTCTTCAAGAATATCTTTATTTCCAGTGGAGAAAAATATTTTATTAAGGGTACTAACCTCTCTAATCAGCTTATGGATAGTTATGTATGAAGGAAGTTTTCAAGTGTGCGATGGAAGATGATGAAAAAAGATCCAGGAGTTTCAAGCGCTCAATATTGGGGATGCCCCCATGCATCCCCAATAAATATTCAAGAAGACTCAAGCGTCTAAGCTTGGGGATGCCCCCGTGCATCCCCTTCTCCATCAACAATCATCAGTTCGTCCTTCGTCTCACTATATTTTTATCACTTCATGCGTTATGTGCTATGCTTGGAGCGTCTCGCTCTTAGGTTTACTTTTTAGTTTTTTTTAGCTTTGCTTGCTGTTCATAACAAGTTAGACACCATCTTACTTTGTGTGGGAGAGACACATGCTCTACTCCAATCTATAACACATCATAGGATTTTGCATGCCTATCTTTTTACTGTTATGTGTTCTTTATCTTTTCGTAGCTACTTCCATGTTTATTTTTAGTCTTAGTTTGTATTTAGCAAGAGCCTTGGATTTTGTCTAGTTTGATGCTGGAACTCTCTTTAGTTTGTATGTTTATCTTGTTAAGAGAGTTGGCTGTTGCACTGAGTTGTGTCTTGTCTTGAAAGTAGGTAATTGAGGTTGCTATTTGATTTTAGTAGTAACTTGCAATAGTTTTGAGGTATTGATGTGAGTAATGTTTGAACTTTTGGTGTCAAGAGCTCTAGACTATTAGTGATAGGTGTCGTATTTTTGGAAATCCGTGTTTATTTTCAAAACCTACAAAAACTAGTTGAGAACTCTAGCTACTAGATGGATCGCTAATCTTTGGAGGGATCGGATATTAGAGTACACTCACGTACCATGAGTCGAGGATGCGCAAGCATAACCAAACCCCCATACACTCCTCCTCAGGGTACTTGTCTCTTTGTGAACCTCCTTATTAGATTTAGAGTTACCGATAATAAGTGCATGAATTCTTTGGACTAATGTAAGTATTGAAAGTTGCCACTTCCACCTCCTCATATTTGTTAGCCTCTCCCGTGTCGTGCATTTCCTTCTTCTCACTCTGAGAGTTGGTGTCCACCTTCGCCGGTACATCCAAACCCTTGGAATGATACTCTCTGTCATCATAAACTTCCTTATATCTTTCCCAAAAACAGCCACCATACCTACCTATCAAGCCATTTCCATAGCCTTTCCGAAATATATTTCCATGCAACATCCACCTCTTCATGACTTCATCTTCATGTCATACATGTTCCTGCTACACTGGTAGAGGCATACATTGCATACATCATGATAGCTACATCTTCTTTATGATTTGAGTACCTTGTAAAGTGTGAAAGATCTTCTATACCCTCTTGTAAACTAGAGTGCTGCCCTTAAGTGAGGAAAAGATCCCAAAGTGGACAAAATAAAAGATCCAAAGAAGACAAATGAGAGTTAAATAGAAACAGCCCTTGAGGCCACCAAAAAATTACAAAAAATAGAAAAAAGAGAAAAAGAAATAAAATGACAGAAAGGGGCAACACTACTATCCTTTTGAAATATCCGCACTAGTATTCCCTCTATATCCTTGTACTCGATAGAGATGATCATTCATGCATATAGCTATGTGGGGACCTTCACACTATAGAACTTGGCTTACATATTACAAGGTTGAGCCTCCTCAAAAGAGCTCTAGGTCTTCATGAGCGAGCAAGTTAGATGCACCCTACTAGTTCCATTGGAGTGCTTTCTAGCTCATATGTGCATCCGTTGCATGGAAATCCCTACTCCTCACATCATATCTATCATTTGGCCTTCTCACCTATGATTGTCCTCATTGATGTGAGCCTTTCTCACCCTTTTTTTCTTCCTCCTCCACCATATTTCTCTCTATGCCATCCTAAGTGTCAACTCTCGTGCTTACGCTCATCCATTGCATGAGTGCTCAAAATATCGGATAAGATTGGATTAAATTGATTTGTACATGGCTAGTGGTCTGGGGACGAGTCAAGATAAGATTCAAAGAAGACCAAGTGTGAAACTTTAGTAGATTGAGTTCTCAACAACAACAAAAAATTCTCGTATTCCCATCTCCCAATTCTTGCACGCAAACAAGATTTTGAGATATTTGAGTCACGGACTGCGAGAGATCTTGCACCTAATGTTCTTATGTTGCTTGTTTCAATGACAATATAGACTCTTGCATGTTATGACTTGAATTGAATTACATACCTTGATTTCTTTACTTCAAAAGTTCTTTTATGGTTGATAGCATGTCACCACATAAATTATGCTTGTTATATTTTACATACTCGAGGACGAGCAGGAATTAAGCTTGGGGATGTTGATACGTCCCAAACGTATCTATAATTTCTACTTGCTCCATGCATGTTTTGTGTGATATTGCTATGTGTTTGCTACACTTTCATATCTTTTTATAACATATTTTGAACAAACCTATTAATGTTTGCAAAAGTGCACAAGTTCTTGTTTTTGTCCTTTATGTGTAGGAATTATTTGGATAATGGAAAAATCACAAAAAGGAGCATTGTAGCAGTTGGACTCTAACTCTCCCGAAATCTGTCCCCACCAGACAGGTTTTAAAGATCGCCTCGGAAACGCTAGATGACGGGCTCAAACGGAAAAACTTAAAACTACAAAGTTGTAGAGACTTTTTTTCCGGTGGATCTAGACAAAAAATTCGGACCAATTGGAGTCCGGATGCTCCCTGGTGCCCCGAAATACCGAAGACCTAATCTGGATGACGGGAATCCAAGAGTCTGTATAAAGAGAGGAAACCTAGGACAAAGGGCACCACGAAATTTCCACCCCCTTGGCAGACGTCTTGAGGGGGAGATCAATCTCCACAGAAGCACCATCTCCAAGGAAGAAAAGGGGGCCAAGGGTCACTGCCTCCAAGGGTCGTGGCCACCGCCGTGGTCGTGGGTGTCGCCGTCGCCGTGGCCGACGCCGTCTCCTTCATCTCCTTCAGGCTGCACCTCTCCACTAATGACTCTCTCTCTCTCTCACCATGTCCATCTGTGAGTAGTTCCTCCTCGGGTCTAAGTTTTCTACTAGTAGTTATGTGGTCAATTCTCTCTCCCATGATGTGATCTTCGTTGTGATCATAGGCTATGTTAATCTAGGGTGATCCCATGATATTTCCCGTTCCTCTATGTATTGTATTGATGTACTCACTTTTCTTTATTTAGTATAATCCCCGAGACCAAGGTGACAACGGTCTATTGGACATGGATTAGAATAATATTTTCATGAGTGATTTCCTCTTTTGTGTGTTGATTGAAGATTGAGAGTCTCTTGGTGCTTGTCTTTGACTATCCTTAAGATATGTTGTGGTGATTGTGGTACTCTCTTTGGATGGCCGCGGTGACATTGGGAAATCCATAGATTGAGAACTAAGAACTTTGAGGTGTGCTTTTGTAGCCCTACATAATTCTCGTCCTCTCTTGACCACAAAGGAATGACCTCCGAGTGCATCTTCATTCCTTGTTTTCTGAGAAATATCATGTGATTAAACTATGTTAATGTTGTTGAGAGTTTCCACTAGTGAAAGTATGAAGCCTGGAACTTGTTTCCACCATTGTTACACCGTTTGTGCTCACTTTTTTCACATGTTTGCTTGCTGCACTTTTTATTACAGATTTATATTACCTTGTTTTACCACACCTATCACCCATATTTTACCATCTCTTCTCCGAACTAGTGCACCTATACAACTCCTAGTTGTATTAGGTGTGTTGGGACTTCTTGTATCTTAATTGCAGGGTTTCTTGAGAGAGACCATCTTGAACCTCTACTTCCCTGAGTTCGATAAACCTTAGGTCATTCACTTGAGGGAAATTTTTGCTATTCTACAAACCTCTGCGCTTGGAGGCCCAACATAGTCTACAAAAATAGAAGTGTGCGTAGACATCATCATGGAGTTGGCAAGAGCCACCAACCTTTGATGAACATCATCAGAAGATTCCCCTTCCTTTCGTACAAAATGATCGGCTTAGTCTTGAATCTTGTCAAACTTGGAGCTCCGTATGCTGGAGCTTCCCATGAGAGTCTTCTCAAGAAGATCCCAACACTCCTTGGCCGTTTCACACTTCCGCACAAGATTCTCTTGCTCTTCCTTCAACCCATTTCATATTACGAGCAAAGCATGATTGTTGATGGAGTTGTCCTGATATTCTCCTGGGGTCATGTTGCGGCGGTCATGAGGATGGAAACCCTCTTCAATGATGCGCCATAATTCCTCCGAGGAACCCTTCAAGTGTCTCTTCATGCGATAAGCCCAAACCGGATAAGCTTCTTTGTTAAGGATAGGAGGAGGACCTGCATGTGCGAAATAAGGTTCGGGAAGAGGTAAAAAGTTATAGCTAACAGGGGGAGCAACCGCGGAATGAATACCCGATACATTCCCTTGAACAGGAATGGAACGGTTTTCATTCCTACCACCATCACTAGATTGGGAGATGATATCTCCTCCACCCAACTTTGGAATGTTGGGGTGATGGTGGGGTTGCTCTCCATGGGTATCCTCGACATGAGACTACTAAGTATATTAGTAACCAGATTCATGTGAGCCTCAATGGCAGACATGCCTTCATTGCACTCATGTCGAGAGATAAATGACGAGTCATCCTTCGCGAATGTGTTCGTGAAGCCCTTGGTACTTGGAACCTCTTCCAAAAGGGAGGGGTTCGAAGTATCTCCTAGTAACTCAACCTCTTTCATTTTATCCCCTTGCGACATCCTCTTAAGGCGGTAAAGCCCTTAATAAATACGAGGCTCTGATACCAAATGAAAGGATCGGAATGTCGACTAGAGGGGGGTGAATAGGCAACTAACAATTTTTAACCTCTTCTTAAAAAATTAGGCTCAACAATAAATATAGGTTGTCTAGATGTGCGACTATGTGAGAAAACTATGTGCCAACTAATGAAACACTATATGAGAAAGAAAGATATGAGCAATGAAAATAACTTGCACAATATAAAGGTAAAGGGTAACACGGGAGACAAAGATATGTTGCTGAAGTTCATTCTCTTTCGACAAGGCTGTCTCCGTTTGGAGAGGGTGAGGAGCACAATGCTCACACGAGGCCAATGAGGGCCACCCTATTTCTCCTCACGCTCTTACCAATGCAAGATGTAGTGATTCCACTAACGGTGCCTTGAAGGTGCACACGAAACCTTTACACAAGGATGGGGCAGCTCCACACCAGGTCGGAGTCTCCCACCTACATCACGAAGATTCACCACAATGGATTGTGGCTCCAAGGTGGCATCAAGCTCTTAATGGCTCCAAACCACAATAGTAACAAGATCCACTACAAAATGGATGGGGAACAAGATTTCCTTTGGATGGAAGTATAGATCTAGGTCTCCTCCCTCAATCCCTAGCTATACACAAAAAGTTTGGATGGCTAGAAATGGAGATCGGAGTCGATGAAGCTTTTGGGCGTTAATGGAGAAAGAGTGTAGAAAGAGGTAGGTGGCACGGAGGCAGAAGACCTCCTTTTATACCTCCCTCTTAATCCAACTGTTATGCGCAGAAATACACAGGATGGTACAACCGGCATTCCAGCCCGGTACAACCGGCCTCCTACAGCCGAGAAACCCCTCTTCCAAACCCTAGCCGGTGGTCAGGTGGTCCGAGCGGTACAACCGCTCCTACCCTGGTAGTACCGGATTTACCAGTACAACCGGGGTTCCACCACCCCACTACCGACCCTTGACAGAAGGAAACCAGGGCGAACCCAGTGGAAGGGCCGGTGGGGAAGCTGGTACAACCGTGCCCCCCAAACCTTAGCCCGTAGCCGGGGGGAGAGCGGTACAACCGCTCCAAGCACCGGGTGTATCGGATTTACCGGGACAACCGGGCCACCACCGCCCGACTACCGGCCCAGATCTGAGCGGTTCCCCACCATCCCGGTGGAGGCACCGGTGCAGGGTCGGTAGTACCAGCCCCTGACGAGGGCGGTACAACCGGCCTTGGACACCGGTACAACCAGCCAAGTGGTGACCAGGCTGAAGTATTCCTTTTCTCCTTTTGCATGAACCGGTCTTGGTCCCGCAAATTTTTGTCCTGTGTGTATACCTGAAAATCTCATGACACAGTTAGATCTGTAATCCGGTATTGTAATCAAAACCAAAACAAAAGGACGGGAAATGTCCAATCAGTAGTCAACCTTTTGAATTTGTCACAAACATTCTTTGTGACAAATCGATCTTGATATCTTCTTTGATGATCACATTTATTCCTTCTAACTTTTAAGTTATTGAGAATATGAAGTAACCTCTTTACTCGATAAGATTCAAGTAATCTTAAATGTAACTCAACATAGGATTTCATGACTCATAGTCATATCTCGTACTTAGGTCCACCATCGCTTCTTCGTAATTGTAGGTATGTCTTGTTCTATTAACTTGACAAGTGAATCGTGAATATTATTTTGCAAAAGGCCAAATATGTATTCTTGAATCCTACTTTGTTTAGTAAAAGCTTTAACCGAAACATCATGATCATTATCATCAGTTTCTCCTCTAACTATAGAGATTTTCTTCTGGAACATATTCCATTGCGTTACTCTGACATCTGGAGGTAAGGTCAATTACCTTGGTTGAACTTTCACTTTCTTCCATTGAAAGATTCATCAAGAACACTTCTTGACAAAGAACAAACTTAGCAACACATATTTATCTCCTTTGGTTCCAGTTATGGAAGATGCATCCATAGTTGTCTAAGGATACACTACAAAGATAATTTATCATATTAATCAAGTTTCCTAGCAACCCCAACACACCATAACATATATAGTGTTGGTTTCCACGAACTCAGATGGTTCCCTATACTTAAATGAGTGTTTTCATATTAAACTAATAACTCTAAACAGTAATAATGTAACTCGATAAGAGATAACTTATAGACCAAAAACTATTCAATAGAGTATGATTATAATGTTCAAGCACATCAACAATACTGAAGTGTCTTAAAACATTGTAATTTGTGGAACAACTTTCACAAGTCTTTATGCCCAAGGCTAACTCAAAAAAAAATTCACTCTGATCAGATCATAGAAACTTGTATTTCTTGTTAATTGAATATCCGTTTTCATTCTGAAATCCCTTTGATCACATCAAACTATCTGAGACTCATGTTTCATTACTGAATACACATATTCATCTAATCCTACATATGAAGTTCACGAAATAATGAAATTCACTACATGTTCAAATATGATACATCATTATGTATGATATTCAACAACCAGCACAAACTTTGTTTTACCAGGATGCGAGGTTTTTATTCATCTCACCTAAACAGGCATGGTTTGCATGTGTCAAAAGGTCACGTATCTTAAGACATCATGATACCATTTATGACTTAACCGGTAGTGTCATTATTAAGTTTGAAAATTCTTGGCATTGCAATATTTCTTGTAAATGATCAAACTACTATCATCAATATAAGAATAACTCATTCATAACCGTAATGTGACCATAAAAGATATCATTCATAAAAGGAGAACAGGTGACTTGTTTCTCACTGTCAGAACCCCAATTAGGGTAAGTTCTAGGGTTTGAGTGCCCCTTTGCATCATGTGAAAATTTCAAGAGAAATTCAAAAATGGGGAAAAGAAAATCCCTAAAGAATTTAATTCAAATGGCCAGACAAAAATTTCTTCCAAAAATTCCTTTGGTATTTTTTAAAAGTCTTACAAATATGCATGTTCACATATAAAGTGAAGTGGATCCCACTGCATGCTCTAAGATTTTTCAAAAAAATCCAAAAGGGTCTTGGAAATTAAATAAAAACCCAATTTGAATTGAAATTCAAATAGTATGAATTTCAAAAATTCGCAAACTTTGTGAGTGGCTAGCTATATGTCTAGTAAGGCCACATAAAATATTTGGGAATTTATTAAAAATGCCTAGCTAATTTAATTAGCAGGGCCAACCTATTAGCAGGATTAAGTAAAATAAAAACAGTGAAGAGGGGCTTACCTTGCGCCCACGGGCGAAGGCCCACCTCTTCTCGCGCGGCCCAGCCCAGCCTGCGGCGTTGTCGTCTTCTACCCCTCGCCCCAAAGCTGCCCCGTGGTGACCAGAGCACGCCGACGGCCACCTCGACGTGGAGAAGCCGTCTAGCCCCCCCCCCCTCGCCCTTTTCCCTCTCTACGCGCCACGTAACCCTCCATAAGCCCCCCGCACCAGTTTCTCTCATCCCGGTGTCCTCCAGCCCTCTCCTCGACGAGATCTCGCCGCAGCCCGAGAGCTCGAGCTTGCCGCCGTCGAGCGTAGCCACGGCCAACGGCCAAGCGGCGCCTCCTCACCGTGTCTAGGCGACGCCCCATCGTCTTCTTCGTGGAAGCCCCCGACTAATCGAGCCGTGCGAGCACTGCAGGTGACGCCAGCCCCAACAACTTGCCCCGGCCAGCGAGCGTTTCAACCTCGAATTCTGCCGTCTCCAGCCTCACTCCGGCTCCCTCGTCCATGCCATCACCTTCACGGTGAGCTCGCGCACTTGTAGCCTCTCTCCTTGCTCCCTCCCGTGCCCTGTACCTCGAGTTCATCTTCAACAGCCGCCGGCCGCCACCATTGCCGTCGTGGCCAAGCTCCCCAGCTATCTCTTGAACCCCCAGTGCCACTGTTGGGTGCGCCAGCCTACGGGCTACGCGCCCATCCTCTCCAAGCCCTCTCCTGCGCCCAAACTTGATGCTCCGGTGAAGTTCCGGCGGTTCCCCGTCGAGCCCGCCATTAACCCGAGCCTAACCCCCCCTCTATCTCTCTGACCAGTGGGACCAAGGCCATCAGCACACTAACCCCCTAGCCTAATTCCCCCCATGCCCAGTGACATGTGGGGCCAAGCCCCTAATTAAAATAATTTAAGTTAAACAAACCCCCTGTTAACCCCAGAGAGACTGACCACAGGGCCCCACCTGTCAGACCGCCCTGATGTCATGCTTGCATCAGCATGATGCAATAAACCAATTTCCAGAATTTTAAAGAATTAAAGAAATTGCAGAAAAATAGCTAAACTTTGGAAATTCATAGAAAATTCATATGAACTCCAAATTTAACATATAATATATGAAAAATGATGAGCAGAAAATTCTCTATCCAAATTTCCAACTTTCAACTTTGTTTGAGTTTATTTTAAAATGGTACAAGTAGCTTTTGCTATTTGGCTTAATTGGAATTTATTCAAATTAAATTCAAATGCTATTCCAATTTGAACCATTGCAATGCAAACATGATCACTTGTACATCAGAGGCATATCACACACATGATCACATGGTTTACAATGATCAAACAATAGCAAATGAAATTTGGCTAATTTGAAAATCATATATGGAGTTTGAATTTGCATTTCAAATGCAATACACTTCATTTAAATCAAATGTGCCACAAAACAGTACCATTCACATCATGTAACAACTACATCATGTGCTTGTGCATTTGAATTCAATGTTGCCCCCTTTGTTGATGATTGTTCCGGTAACAGTGTTTCCGAGAAGGAGATCACCGCCGAAGAAGAAGTTCGATAAACCAGTGTATCGTCAGCAACGCAAGCAAACCCCATTGACCATGTCGATAAAATCCCACTTCCCTCTCAGTCTCGCTTATGCATTGTTTAAGATGATTACCATGATGCGTTTCTACCGCATAGTTGAACCCATTCCTTTGCATGACCTATCATTTTGTCACAGTAGTAAGCAAACCACAATCCTAGCAGATGTAGGAGTTGATTGTTAGCATGTGGCCCCTGCAACTGTTACTGCTTATTGCATGCTTAGAGTGATACAATGTTGATACTGTTATGTGAGTCGGGATGGTAGCAATCATGTTGATGATGGTGGAAATGTATTGGTGAATCTACCCTAATACAAGGTGAACGATGAGAGGTTGTGTAGGAGTGCACAGTGGGTTGTCTCGTTGAACACCGCCTTAAGCCCGAGTTCTTGTGTGGTGATCCAAGACGAAGAGTACTACCACATGTTGGGCACATGGAACCCCGCTCAACCTACTAACTCACCCCAGTTCAAGTCCAGGAGTCACTAGTTCGGGCTTTCCATTTGGCATATGCATAGAAGAAGAATGGAAGGAAGTTTGCATCATTTAGATATGTGGGTGGACCTGTGAGACAGTAAAACCATCTGCTAAGGTGGCGTCTCGGTCGCTTGCATCATCTGAGTCTGTATCGTTGACCCGGCCGGACTCTTGAGCGATGAGCAACTCAGATGGTTGATTCCTGGATTAGAATTGGCTATGAGGTAAAAGTTGTGGAAATTATCCTCGCCGACACCCGCTTGAAGGGTGACGAGATCCCAGCGGTACCTGATGGTTTCATGTGTGTAGCAGCACACCCATGCAGGATTAACAAAACTATTCGAATATCCGTGTCCGTGGTAAGGGACTACTTGGAAAGTTGTGCTTGATTATTAGACAACTTGAATGGATACTTCTAAAACCCGCAAGATAAGCATGAGGGCTATGGTGTGCTCCTCGTGGGGAAGTCGAGGAAGTAACCATAGTGTTGTATTGGTTGGAGACTTGGTAGTGGACTCGTGTACGCTTCTTACCTCAAGTCTGGTACTCGTAGTACAGGACTAGCCAAGTCAAAGCTGGCACTTCTGCATGTTGAAACCCCACCTCCCTTTACCTTGAAACGTGAGCATGAGTAGCATAGTTCTGATGTAAGTCTTGCTGAGTACGGGTTTGTACTCACGTTTTCTTATTCCATGTTTTAGATGAGAACCCAGCCCCCAATGGAGTCACCTTCCTAAAGCTCGACGTTTACTAAGCTAGTATAGTTCCAGACAGCAGTCTGGTCCCTCGTGGAAGGGCATGTATGTTGAACAAGGATTCTCTAAGCCATTTGTTAAACTTGTCTGTACTCAGACCTAATTTTCTTCCATTGTATGATGTAAAGATGATCACAGACATGTGATCTTTGTATGCTCTATGTGTAAGTCAATAAAGATACACTTTGTAGAGTTATGTGATGATACCTGCTGTTCATACTAGGCATGTGTGCTGCGTGTATGTTTATAACATGCATGTATTAGTATGGGTTTTCGAGACCTTAGTTGTGATCTGGCTGGCGGTCTTTTATACACCAAGTGACCCTTAAATGTGCGCAGCTTGGGGCATCGCGATGTGATTGCTCGTGACTCTGTCACGTGCACACTTTGTTGTATGATCGAGCCCGCCCTAGACCCCGACTATGTTATCGGGCTGGAGTTTGTTTATGTGAGGGTTATGATTCAATCGATAACATGGTTGAGGCGACTTTTCTATGAGTATGGGATTTCACCACCCATAATCATTTAGACATGTGAGCGGGCGATGAGGACCCATCTCGGTTCATCATCCGGCCTGGATGGGAGGCCCCTCACGTACGATGCTTTCTGAGAGTGTTCTGTGCTTGGCCTTGTCTTCTTAGACAGGTGGGTATGGCTCTCGGCTCTCCATGTGATTGAGTTGTGACTGGAATTACATACGCATATTCCGAGTCCTAACAGACTTGGTATCAGAGCAGGACTGTCTGTAGCATTATCAAACCCTTGGTCGAAGTCGAGTCTAGCATTCTATAGTTATATAGTTACTTAGGTATAAAGGGAACAACGTAAGGATTCTTTTTCTCCTTACCCTCATCGATCTGAGTTCTGAGTCACCCTTATCTTTTCTACGGGATGATAGGACTAGGCTCATCTATGTCTTACTAGAACATCTCATTGAGTGCTTCCTTGTAGCCGTAGGATTGTTGTGGTCGTCGAGAGTATCCGTATTTTGAGTTCCTTGAAGAAGTTATGTCCAATCTCTCCAAGGTTGTCTCATTTTTCATCCTGGTGTAGCCATTATGCTGCCCGAGTTATTCCGTGGTCCTTTTGTAGTCATTGTTGTTGCATTACAATCTTTTCTTCCTAGTCATGTCCTCTTATCTTTGATTCCAACGTAAAACCTGTTCTGATTGTTGATTTTTATCACACAGGATGTGTAACACCCTCAGAACCAGTAACAGTAATCACTACGGTGATTCCACTGTTAGTGATCATTACTGTTGATGACCAAGCCATGATCACCTTTGATCATAGCTCTGTCAATTTCCAACCCGGATAAAATGTTCAATTGGGTACGTTATAAAACTTTTCTCCAAGAATTGTGGATGCCAGTCAATCAACCTGATCAGGGTTAAACCAAGTCACCCTTAGTCATTAGAATAATCACCAGTCTATGATGATTGTGAAACCAATGTTATGGGGTCATCAAAATTGTTTAGAAGGTTAATATAAAAATGAAAACATAGTTAAACCAAAATGATGGAATCTATTTATAAAATGCCTAGCAATCATTCGGCCATGATTAATATATCACTGGATATTTTATTAAAGTGATTTAGGAGTACTATGAAATAAAGACAATATCTTGAAAATTATTAAAATTTCCATAATAATTTTAATAAACTTGTGGAAATTTTAAATGCACTAAAAATTGTTGAACCAGTTTTATAAAAAGCCTAATAATTAGTAAGCCATAATAAAAGTGTATTGGGGAATTATTAGTTTGTTTAAATAAAAGAAACATTTTAAAAATAGTAGCAAAGTAGCCTATTTTAATTATTAAATAATAATAGAAAATACAAATGCTTTTAATAAAATGGAAAAATATTTTGTTGTGTTATATTGTAGAGTCATTGTGTTAATGGAGCATGTTTCATAATTATATACAATCTAATAATGCCTAGATTAACTAAAAAACCTAAATAACAGAAAAGAAAAAAATATATAAAAGGAACAAAGAAAACTAAAAAATCGCCTGTGGGCAAGGCCCCCTGGCCCAGCCCACCCCCAGCCCCCTCTCTCTCCTTCCTGTTTCCTCCCCAACCACCCCACCCCGCACGGCCCATGGCCATGGCCACTGTGGCCATGCCGCCCCACCCATCTCACCTGCCCTACCTGCTCCCCCTCTCCTCGTGGTTAAGGACTCGCACGCCCCCTCCCCTGCGCAGCCCCCTGTCACTTTCCCTTCTCTCCCCATCGTCTCTGCATCGCCCTCTCCGCTCGAAACGTGCGCTTCCGTGGCCGCACCACCGTTGTCCTCGCGGCCACCGGCACTGCGAGCCACGCCGGTGTGTCCAAGAGCTTCCCCGAGCTCAGATGCGTCGTCCTCTCGCACCTATTCGGGACGGGAGGCATCGGGTGCTCGCCATCGCCGCCAATCCCTTCGCCACGGTCGTCGGCGACCTCGCCGGAATTCACGCCACCCCGAAGCCCCCCGGCCTCCCTGATCGCTCCTCTGCCCTCCCGGTGAGTCGCCGCGTCCATTCCCCCCCTCTTCCTCACCGTTCCGCCACCCTACGGCTGCGCCCCCGTCCGGGCCTCCATTGGAAGGAGCTCAAGCTCCCGAGCTCGGCTCGCCGCGCACACGTCTTCCCCGCACAGCTCGCGCCCGGCCGCGCTTTGTGTGTGCTGCAACCCCGCCGCACCACAACCCCCCTCCCCCACACCCGCGCAAGAACCCCGTACCCGTGACCACAGCCACCGCGCCCAGCTGCCCGCGGCCGCGCCATGGCCATGCCACGTTGCCCTCTGTCCGCGGCCGAGCGCGCCGCCGCACCTGCCTAATGCCGCTCCGCCTCGCCTCTCCAGCCTCCGCCCCCTGCAGCTCACTCCCCCCCCCCCCTTGTCAGCGTAGCCTCGCTACCAGGGCCCTCGTCGCCGGCGTGCGTGGTTGCAATAGCCAGTGGGCTACCTCCCACTTACACGTGGGCCCCCTGGTTTATCTTAGCTCTAACACCCCTGGCTAATTACCTTGGTTAGTATAAGCTAACCAAACCCCCCACTGTTAAATTATCTGGGACAATGACATGTGGGTCCCGGCCTCTAAATAACCCTCTGGATTAACTAAACTGTTAAAATTAAGCATGTCTCACTGATAGCTGGGTCCCACAGCTTTTAGAATTAATTAAAATGAATTCAGTTTTTTTTAAATATAAAATAAATTGTTTTAATAACCAGAGGCTGACATGTGGGTCCCACATGTCAGTTGACTGTTCAACCAGTGCTGTTCTGGATAATGTCTATTTAATATTAAAATAAATTCAGAAATTCTTTTAAAATGATTAAAACTTGGAAAATCAATATCTTTTAAAACGTAAATCAGATGAAAATATATTATACATCAAAATTGATCAGAAAAATATGACGAATACGGATACGCTATCCGTATGTCAACCACCCCCCTCTAACACATCGAACATCGACATCGCCCCTCCGTACCGTCTGTCAGATACATTGTCCGTTACTGCTAAAGTACCCGGATGAATTTATTTCGAACACGAAAGTTGTTCGGAATAGATCAACTAACCCGGATACACCACCCACACATGTGTCGGATGTCCACGACACCTTCGGCATGATAACTCCCCTCCGGACACCTTGTCCGATAATCACCCGGAGCCGGTATTTCATCCCGGATGAATTCCCGCTCCGAGCAATACACCTTACACTGCGTTAGAACACCGTTAACATTGAGTTTTCCATGTCTTATATTTTTATTGATATTATTGTTGTGTATTTATTGTTTCTCCCCCCTCTTTTATTGTCCGGGAGTCCCGACGACCGCTTCCGATGCCCCTGTGATCGACTACGTCGTCGACGAACGTACCCCTACCGTCGAGCTTCCAGGCAAGCCGAGCCATTCTCTTCCCCAGATATCGTCTATCTTTCCGTACATTTCTTGCACTAGGCATTGTTACTGCTGCTGCTACGATTACAATCCTATTCAATTGCATAGCCTGTTTTTGTCGCCCCTTGATGTACCTTCCTTTAATCCTATGCTGCCTATTATTACTTATGCTTTATTCAGCAGTAAACCCTACGCATTGTTAGCTAGGTTTAGAATAGAGGGTCGTGATCACTTTGGGAGTGATCGCGGGAACGATATATTACAACTGCAACAGGTACGGATCAATGCAAATGCCCTAGGGAACCTACAACGGCGAGACTCTGCCAAGTCGCTTCGAGTTTGACTTACGAGTGGAATGGACTCGTATTTCACTCTCGTCGGCTCAGTAGCATAGCATTACCGGGATGATACGAGGTTTACCTCTTTAGTTCATTCCGCTGATGTCTTTGTCAAACCTCCTTAAGTGTGCCATCGAGGGTGATACCTCCTGGTTTCACTTAATGGTAGGAACTCGAACCAACTGGTGTCCTTAAAGGTAAGAAGTCGGGCGACCCAACGGTGCCCGCGAGTGGTATTGCGACGGGACGACAGGGAGGGTACGACCAGTGTACCGGTGTGCTTGGCCCCTGATCGTTGGCCGCGAGAGTTACCAAACCACGAAAGTCGAGCTCCTCCAGGAGCACACGCGAGACAAGGTAAGGAGACGGTTCACCTTGTTGGTAACCGCAGTGACTTGGTGGGACGACGGGGCAGAAACCGATGTACTGGTGGTCCTAGCTGCTATCGTTGTCCGCGGGTCAGTTAAGTCGAGGCAACGATAACGGTTGTCACGCAAGTTAATTAAAATGCTAAATGGTTCATTGAATATCTTGAGTTGGCTATATGCCATGTACGCACTACCTACCCATGGGAATTACGAGTTATGGGCTCCTCTGCTTCGTAGTGTCGTCTGAGGACTCTTCAGACATCAGCAGTACTGCGGGCTGATTGCCGGGAAGTGGTGTTGTCTTATTTGCTCGCGCGGTGGTGTCTTATTTGGATTTTCTTTAACTTCACCGGCCAGCCACGCACCGTGCAGGAGTACGTTCGGGTTGGGGTCCAAGGCCCGGCGTACTTAGGATTTAGACCGGCGGATGGCCTCTCTGTTGAGTTTGAAAGATGGGCTACGGAGTGTCGGATAGCCTCGGTGGAGCGTTCCCTAACAAGGTTCCCGCCACCCTGGAGATCTGTGCGTGTAGTGTAACACAAGTGCACCCCTGCAGGGAAGATTAATCTATTTGGATAGCCGTGTCCACGGTAACAGGACGCTTTATGCTGAAGCTGGATCTTATCACTACAAACTATTATTATTAAACTGTATGGTTCCGGGTTTTCTTCCTCGCGGGGATGTCGAGGAGGTGAACCCAGAGGCATTGTTAATTATTACAACTTATTATTCTACAATGCTGCAGCAACTTCTGCTGCATTGTTACTTTATGCTTTATATAAACTGTTGGCTGATTCTTACCTCCTGCTGCAAGACATCGTCGGAAGATGCTATTCTTCGATAGGCCTAGCTTCTTACCCTTATTCTGAATTCTATCTTGCAGTCCACTATATACAGCCTCTTCTTTCCGTTGATACAATGCATAATGCTTAGTAGCGGACGTAAGTCTCGCCGGTATACTAGATACTCACCCTGCTTTATTTCCTTTACTGTTTTGCCTGATCGGCCGCTGCAGTCGACGTTGGAGTCCAGGAGCAGGAGATCCCCGATGCCGACCGCCTACACATGAAGATCCCCGATGCCTTGTACGACGTCGAGTTCCCCTTTGACCAGGAGTAGTTTGGAGGTTCCCAGGCAGGAGGCCTTGCCTTTTCGATCGAGTGTTGATTTTTGTGCTAGCCTTCTTAAGGCAACCTTGTATCCTTGTGTCTGTACTCAGATACTATTTCTTCCGCTGACTTTGTGCTCTCGAGCTGTTGTATTCGAGCCCTCGTGGCCCCTAGCTTGTATTATTTTTATTTGTAGAGTTGTGTTGTGATATCTCACCGTGAGTCCCTGATCTCGATCGTGTACCTTGCGTGTATGATTACTGTACACGGTCTGATTTTGGGGGCGTCACAGGATGTCAGGTGGAACTCGTAGTGCTGTTTGTAGGAATCGAGACCGTGTTCGGAATCAAAATAATGATGAACCTCCACCACCGCCATCTGCGGAGGAAATCATGATGGAAGCTGAGCGGAATCGACGTGATCAAACACGCCTTCTGGAGCTAATCGAGAAGAATACCGCTCGTCAGCGCAATGTGGTTGTGAGCATTCAGGATTTCATCCTCCTCAAGCCACCGGTATTCCGATGTTCTTCGGATCCCCTTGAAGCTGATGATTGGCTCCGTTCCATCGAGTGTAAGCTTGACACGGCACATGTTTCTCCCAATGATCGAGTTATATTCACGGCATACTTTCTGGAAGGTGTTGTTGCTGAATGGTGGGAGAACTATGTTGCAATGCAGCCTGATGGTCACCTAGTGACTTGGCATGAGTTCCGTGATGCTTTTCGAGGGTACCACACTCTGGATGAGTTAATGGAGCGTAAGAAGGAAGAGTTCTGCAATTTGACTCAAGGATATATGTCCATTCATGAGTATGTGAGAGAGTTCAACCGTCTTGCTCGTTATGCCCTAGATGAGATCACCACCGATGCCAGAAAGCAGGCAAGGTTCCGTAAGGGACTTAGCCCTATCCTTCGCTATGATCTCAACCTCCTTGAATTTGCCACCTTTGAGGATTTATTCAAAAGATCCTTTAGAGCTGAGCATGGCAATGAAGTGTTCGAAGAGTCTCGCAAGCATGCTCTTGAGCTTGCTCCTTCTTCTACTTCAGCCCCTCAGAAACGCCGAATATGGATTCCAACTAGTGCCATACCTCAAAACTTTCTTCAGAGACCACCATCCAATATATGCCATCCACCTCAACACATTGTTCCTCCCATGAATGATTGTGTGCAATCAAGTAATCCTGCTCCCAGCAATTCAGGCAGGGTGAGTTTCAAGTGTGGTCTGTCAGGCCATTACTTTCATCAGTGCCCTCAGGATTTGATGACACCACGTAATTCTCGACGTAAGCCTTCAAGGACATCCACCTTCAAACCCTTGCAAGCAAAGGCTTCATCCACTAGTAGTGGTTATGTGAACCAAATCTCAGTTGAGAAAGCTATTGATACTTCTGACGTCATCCTTGGTACACTCCCAGTCAATCATGTTCCCGCCTCTGTTCTTTTTGATCCAGGAGCTTCTCATTCATTCATGTCGGAGAGTTATGCACTTCGTCATGAGTTTCCTTTTGAAGAAATGTTTTCTCCAATGATCATTCAAATTCCTGGTTCAAAGTGGCAAACTAATAGAGTAAGCCATGGCAATCAAATTGCAATTGAGGGTTTAGTATTCCTTGCTTCACTTATAGCCCTCAAGTCTTCAGACATTGATGTCACCCTAGGAATGGATTGGTTATCAAGACAGAATGCTTTCCTTGATTGTAAAGCCAAGTCAGTTAAACTCACCCATCCTTCAGGCCATACAATTGATTACACATCACCCAGCTCTAGAATCCAGATGCATACTTTGAATGTGCTTCCCCTTCCTGACCTTGAAGATATTCCGGTGGTTCGTGACTTCCTGGATGTCCTTCCTCAAGAGCTGCCGGGTATGCCACCCAACAGATGTGTAGAATTCATAGTGGATCTTATACCAGGCACAACCCCAATTTCTAGACGCCCATATAGAATGGCCCCACATGAGTTAGCTGGTAAAAACCCAACTTGATGCTTCGTTGGCAAAAGGCTTCATCCGCCCTAGCTCATCGCCATGGGGTTGCCCCGTTATGTTCGTAACGAAGAAAGATGGAACAGAAAGGATGTGCGTAGACTATCGCCCGCTAAATCTAGCAACGATAAAGAAGAAGTACCCACAACCCAGGATCAATGATATTTATGATCAACTTGTTGGATCCTCTGTCATCTCCAAGATGGATTTGAGATTAGGCTATCATCAAATCAAAATCAGGAACGAGGACATTCCCAAGACGGCTTTCACTACTCGTTATGGTATTTACGAGTATACCGTCATGTCCTTCGGTTTAACCAATGCCCCCGCCACATTCTCGCGCCTAATGAATTCGATCTTCATGGAGTACTTAGATAAATTCGTTGTGGTTTATCTAGATGACATTCTCATCTACTCGAAGAACGAAGAAGAGCACGCAGAACATCTTAGGTTGGTATTGATGAAACTTCAAGAGCATCGCCTTTATACCAAGTTCTCTAAGTACGAATTTTGGCTACCAGAAGTGACCTACTTAGGCCACGTGATTTCTACGAAAGGCTTTGCTGTCAATCCCGAGAGAGTTCAGGCCGTCCTTGACTGGACTCCACCTGAATCGGTTAAGCAAGTAAGGAGTTTTCTTGGCTTAGCAAGCTATTGTCGCCACTTCGTTGAGAACTTCTCCAAAGTTGCCAAGCCTCTAACTGAACTCCTCAAGAAAGATAAGAAATTCCAATGGACTCTCAAGTGCGGTGAAAGCTTTCAAGAGCTAAAAAGAAGACTGACTTCTGCCCCCGTACTTGCGCCTCCAGACACCAAAATGGATTTCGAGATCTATTGTGATGCTTCACGGCAAGGGTTAGGATGTATACTTATGCAATATAGAAATGTGGTAGCTTATGCTTCACGCCAGTTGCGTCCACATGTAGAGAACTATCATACCCATGATCTTGATCTCGCTGCCATAGTTCATGCCGTGAAGACTTGGCGACATTACCTCCTTAGTAATCGTTGTGAGATCTATTCCGACCACCAAAGCCTCAAATACATATTCACCCAGCTAGATCTTAATCTCAGGCAAAGACGCTGGATTGAGTTGATAAAAGATTATGACTTAGGAATTTCTTGCAGCCCAGGCAAAGCCAATGCCCAGGCAAAGATTATGACTAAGTCGTAAGTCGTATTGTAACAACCTCATGCTACAACAGTGTCAACCACTTCTTCATGAGGAATTTCGCAAGCTCAATCTTGAGATTGTTCCTCATGGCTTTCTTTCTACCTTGGTCGAGAAACTAACCCTTGATAATCGAATCATAGCCGCCCAGAAACGTGATAGTGGTATTCGAGAGATCAAGAAGAACATTGCTAGCGGAGTTGCTAAATGTTTCTCCATAAATGATCAAGGTGTCGTTTTCTTTGGCACTCGATTAGTTGTACCACGATCTTAGAAGGCTAATTCTTAAGGAAGCTCATGATACACCCCTTTCGATTCATCCTGGTAGCACAAAGATGTACCGAGACCTACGCCAGAAATTTTGGTGGACTAGGATGAAACGAAAAATTGCTCAGTATGTTGCCGAATGTGATGTTTGTCGTCGCATTAAGGCCGAACACCAAAGACCTGCTGGTACTCTTCAACCATTTCCTATTCCCGAGTGGAAATGGGACAAAGTCGGTATGGACTTCATCACCGGCTTTCCAAAAACCCAGTAAGGAAATGATGCCATCTTCTTTGTTGTGTATAGACTTTCCAAAGTTGCTCACTTCCTTCCCGTTCGCGAGTCTATAACTGCTAGCCAGTTAGCGGACTTGTATGTCTCTAGAATTGTGTCTCTCCATGGTGTTCCTTTGGAAATCAATTCTGATCACGGCAGACTTTTCACCTCTATATTCTGGGGAAGCTTTCAGAATGCTATGGGAACTCATCTCTCCTTTAGCACAGCTTTCCATCCTCTGTCTAGCGGTCAAGTTGAAAGGGTTAATCAAATCTTGGAAGACATGCTCAGAGCTTATGTTATCTCATTCGGAAAGAATTGGGAGAAGTCTCTTCCATTTGCCGAATTTTTTTATAACAATAGTTTCCAATCTAGTCGGAACATGGCTCCTTTTGAAGACCTCTATGGACGAAGATGTCGAACACCCCTAAACTGGTCAGAAACCGGTGAAAGACAATTCTTTGGACCGGATATGATCAAGGAAGCAGAAGAGCAAGTTCGCATTGTTCGTGATCAATTGAAAGCCGCTCAGTCTCGTCAGAAAAGCTACTATGATCGTCATCATAGGCAAGAAAGCTACAATCTGGACGAGAAGGCCTACCTTCGGGTTACTCCTCTGAAGGGAACCCAACACTTCGGTATCAAAGGCAAGTTTTCCCCATGTTACATCGGACCTTTCCGCATTCTCGCTAAACGTGGAGAAGTTTCCTACCAACTTGAACTACACCCACACCTTTCCCGAGTACATAATGTATTCCATCTGTCACAACTCAGGCGTTGCTTCAATGACCCCATCCGCGAAGTCGACCATGAAATGCTTGATCTCCAAGATGACCTTTCTTATCGAGAGTACCCTGTTCGTATTCTTGATTCAGCAGAGCGTGTCACTCGTCGTCAGAAGATCAGGTTTCTGAAAGTGCAATGGTCACATCACTCCGAAAAAGAAGCAACATGGGAAAGAGAAGACCGCCTCCGTGCTGAATATCCCACCTTCCTCCCGACGACTTCTGAATCTCGGGACGAGATTCTGTTGAGTGGGGGCGAGTTGTCAGAACCCCAATTAGGGTAAGTGCTAGGGTTTGAGTGCCCCTTTGCATCATGTGAAAATTTCAAAAGAAATTCAAAAATGGGGAAAAGAAAAGCCCTAATGAATTTAATTCAAATGGCCAGACAAAAATTTCTTCCGAAAATTCCTCTGGTATTTTTTAAAAGTCTTACAAATATGCATGTTCACATATAAAGTGAAGTGGGTCCCACTGCATGCTCTAAGATTTTTCAAAAAATCCAAAAGGGGCTTGGAAATTAAATAAAAACCCAATTTGAATTGAAATTCAAATAGTATGAATTTCAAAAATTCCAAACCTAGCTATATGTCTAGTAAAGCCACATAAAATATTTGGGCATTTATTAAAAATGCCTAGCTAATTTAATTAGCAGGGCCAACCTATTAACAGAATTAAATAACAGAAAAACTGTGAAGAGGGGTTTACCTTGCGCCCACGGGCGAAGGCCCACCTCTTCTCGCCGGCCCAGCCCAGCTCGCGGCGTTGTCGTCTTCTACCCCTCACCCCAAAGCTGCTCCGTGGCGGCCAGAGCACGCCGACGGCCACCTCGACGTGGGGAAACCGTCTAGGACCCATCTTCCCTCTCTACGCGCCACGTAACCGTCCAGAAGCCCCCCACACCAGTTTCTCCCATCCCGGTGTCCTCCAGCCCTCTCCTCGACGAGATCTCGCCGCGGCCCGAGAGATCGAGCTCGCCGCCATCGAGCGTAGCCGCGGCCAACGGCCAAGCGGCGCCTCCTCACCGTGTCTAGGCGACTCCCCATCGTTTTCTACGTGGAAGCCCCCGATTAATGGAGTCATGCGAGTACTGCAGGCGATGCTAGCCCCAACAACTCGCCGCCGGCCAGCGAGCGTTTCAACCTCGAATTCTGCCGTCTCTGGCCTCCCTCTGGCTCCCTCGTCCATGCCATCACCTTCACGTTGAGCTCGCACACTTGTAGCCTCTCTCCTTGCTCCCTCCTGTTCCCTGTACCGCGAGTTCATCTTCAACAGCCGCCGACCGCCGCCATTTCCGTCGTGGCCAAGCTCCCCGGCTATCTCTTGAACAACCAGTGGCACCGTTGGGTGCGCCAGCCTACGGGCTACGCGCCCATACTCTCCAAGCCCTCTCCCGCTCCCAAACGTGCTGCTCCGACGAAGCTCCGGCGGCTCCCGGCGAGCCCGCCATTAACCCAAGCCTAACCCCCCCCCCTCTATCTCTCTGACCAGTGGGACCAAGGCCATCAGCGCACTAATCCCCTAGCCTAATTCCCCCCAGGCCTAGTGACATGTGAGGCCAAGCCCCCTAATTAAAATAATTTAAGTTAAACAAACCCCCTGTTAACCCAGAGAGACTGACCCTAGGGCCCCACCTGTCAGACCCCCCCTGATGTCATGCTTGCATCAGCATGATGCAATAAACCAATTTCCAGAATTGTAAAGAATTAAAGAAATTGCAGAAAAATAGCTAAACTTGGGAAATTCATAGAAAATTCATATGAACTCCAAATTTAACATATAATATATGAAAAATGATCAGAAGAAAATTCTCTATCCAAATTTCAAACTTTCAACTTTGTTTGAGTTGATTTTAAAATGGGACCAGTAGCTTTTGCTGTTTGGCTTAATTGGAATTAATTAAAACTAAATTCAAATGCTATTCCAATTTGAACCATGGCAATGCAAACATGATCACTTGTACATCAGAGGGATATCACACACATGATCACATGGTTTACAATGATCAAACAATATAGCAAATGCAATTTGGCTAATTTGAAAATCATATATGGAGTTTGAATTTGCATTTCAAATGCAATCAACTTCATTTAAATCAAATGTGCCACAAAACAGTACCATTCACATCATGGAACAACTTCATCATGTGCTTGTGCATTTCCATTCAATGTTGCCCCCTTTGTTGATGATTGTTCCGGTAACAGTGTTTCCGAGACGGAGATCACCCCCGAAGAAGAAGTTCGATAAACCAGTGTATCGTCAGCAAGGCAAGCAAACCCCATTGATCATGTCGATAAAATCCCACTTCCCTCTCAGTCTCGCTTATGCATTGTTAAGGATGATTACCATGATGCGTTTCTACCGCATAGTTGAACCCATTCCTTTGCATGACCTATCATTTTGTCACAGTAGTAAACAAACCACAATCCTAGCAGATGTAGGAGTTGATTGTTAGCATGTGGCCCCTGCAACTGTTACTGCTTATTTCATGCTTAGAGTGATACAATGTTGATACTGTCATGTGAGTAGGGATGGTAGAAATCAAGTTGATGATGGTGGAAATGTGTTGGTGAATCTCTTCTAATACAAGGTGAACGATGAGAGGCTGTGTAGGAGTGCACAGTGGGTTGTCTTGTTGAACAGCGCCTTAAGCCCGAGTTCTTGTGTGGTTATCCAAGACGAATAATACTACCACATGTTGGGCACATGGACCCCCGCTCAACCTACTAACTCACCCCAGTTCAAGTCCAGGAGTCACTAGTTCGGGCTTTCCATTTGGCATATGCATAGAAGAAGAATGAAAGGAAGTTTGCATCATTTAGATATGTGGGTGGACCTGTGAGACAGTAAAACCATCTGCTAAGGTGGCGTCTCGGTCGCCTGCATTGTCTAGTCCGTATCGTTGACCCGGCCGGACTCTTGAGCGGTGAGAAACTCAGATGGTTGATTCCTGGATTAGAATTGGCTGTGAGGTAAAAGTTGTGGAAATTATCCTCGCCGACACCCGCTTGAAGGGTGACGAGATCCCGGCGGTAACTGATGGTTTCATGTGTGTAGCAGTACACCCCTGCAGGGTTAACAAAACTATTCGAATAGCCGCGTCCGCGGTAAGGGACTACTTGGAAAGCTGTGCGCTATTATTAGACAACTTGAATGGCTACTTCTAAAACTCGCAAGATAAGAATGAGTGCTATGGTGTGCTCCTCGTGGGGAAGTCGAGGAAGTAACCATAGTGGTGTATTGGTTGGAGACTTGGTAGTGGACTCGTGTACGCTTCTTACCTCAAGTCTGGTACTCTTAGTACAGGACTAGCCAAGTCAAAGCTGGCACTTCTGCATGTTGAAACCCCACCTCCCTTTACCTTGAAACAAAAGCATGAGTAGTATAGTTCTGATCTAAGTCTTGCTAAGTACGACATTGTACTCACGTTTTCTTATTCTATGTTTTAGATGAGAACCCAGCCCCCGATGGAGTCACCTTGCTGAAGGTCGACGTTGACTAAGCTAGTATAGTTCCAGACAACAGTCTGGTCCCTCGTGGAAGGGCAAGTATGTTGAACATGGCTTCTCTAAGCCATTTTTTAAACTTGTCTGTACTCAGACCTAATTTGCTTCTGTTGCATGATGTAATGATGATCACAGACATGTGATCTTTGTATGCTCTATGTGTAAGTCAATAAAGATACACTTTGTAGAGTTATGTGATGATACCTGCTGTTCATACTAGGCATGTGTGTTGCGTGTATGTTTATAACATGCATGTCTTAGTATGGGTTTTCGAGACTTAGTTGTGATCTGGCTGGCGGTCTTTTATACACCAAGTGGCCCTTAGATGTGCGGAGCTTGGGGCATCGCGATGCGATTGCTCCACGAGTCTGTCACGTGCACACTTTGTTGTATGATCGAGCCCGCCCTAGACCCCGACTAAGTGATCGGGCTGGAGTTTGTTTATGTAAGGGTTATGATTCAATCGATAACATGGTTGAGGCGACTTGTCTATGAGTATGGGATTTCAACACCCATAACCATTTAGACTTGTGAGCGGGCGATGAGGACCCATCTCAGTTGATCATCCAGCCTGGATGGGAGGCCCCTCACATACGATGCTTTCCGAGAGTGTTCTGTGCTTGGCCTTGTCTTCTTAGACAAGTGGGTATGGCTCTCAGCTCTCCATGTGATTGAGTTGTGACTGGAATTACATACGCATATTCCGGGTCCCGACACTCACTAAAATGAATAATTGTCTTCGCGAGATGCAAGACACACTAATAAAGTTCACATTCAACCGATCATAAATATATATTAATCAAATGATAGATGTAGAGGGAGAGTGTTGTCGACCATCAACTATCTTGATTACCGTCAGCACATATTGTCACCTCATCCCTTCTGAGACACTCTATAAGCAGTAAGTTCAAGCATCTAATACTTAATCAACCGCAATTAGTGTTTTTTGGGGAAAGATATTTATAACTCGTATATCAAATATACCTTCTCCGTTAATGACTATTCCTGCATTGGTTCGATATTTAAAGTTCTCAACTTTAACCATGACCATGACAGGTGAACGATTCTCCTTCATGACACAGTCTACACATGGTCTTTGTAGCTAGGAGGAAGCGGATTCCACTTCCCAGTTATCGCAAAGTAACCAGTCATTCAGTATTCCAAGTTGTACACAAGGTGTTCATGTATCTAATACATTTTTCATGTGACTTTCTCAGCAGGTTGTTCCTTCCATCTTCGTTGAAATAAACCCCGTCCATATACTCATATTACATTACCCTTATTTGCGACTAGTGCTTAAGTTCATCTACCACATTATACGTGTTGATGTCGTTTAACACGCACTTGCAATTCAGATTTCATAGAATGAAATATGGTGTATTGGATAGTCATTCATAAGTGACGTTGAGTACGATACTCATCATCATCTTCCTTAATTATGGAGTTATCACGTGTATCTCCTAGCAGTTCTCGTATTACATTTTAGCAAGTCATTGCTAATGAGTATGTCTCTAATGGTGTTGGTACCAATCAATGAATTAAAACCCATCTACCTTGAGTTCTACATCACACTAAAAGAGCCATAGTTATAAACATTCGGTATGACATTATCTACGTTGATATTTGCTAAGACATGAAGACTAAGTTCATAATAGGAGTTCATGTTTTTTTTAAATCTGGAACTCCCATTCAGAAAAACATCCCTCATAGTTTATTCTAAGTGATTACACGATCCTTGAGAACTATACCTCCCCTGATCGTCTGTAACAGCCCAGGATTTTTACCCAAATTAAAATATCTGTTTGTTGCTTTATTTTGTTGATTGCTAGAATTGTTTGCAGTATTTGCTTCGCTGATTTATTAGTCGGTGAATATGCTCCCCCTCTTTCTCCTATTGGATGCGGGACCGAACCTTTTTCCCAAATGGCACACGACCTTTGCGACACCGGGTTCACCCGAGCACCGTCGCAACTTCCGGCACAAGTCCATCTATCGCCATCGGAACGAAAAACCCCATTTAATAATTAAATGGGTTATTTTATTTGGCGCCGGAAAATGTTCTCGGAACGGTATCAAAGTGAGGTAGGATTTACGGGCTCGACGCGCTAGCCGGGCGCGCGAGAGAGAAGCCCGAGGGTGTTTGTGTAAACTTGCCACCTAGGCCAGCCTATATAAAGACCACCCCTCACCCTAGCCCTTCTAGGGTCTCCCTAGCCAAAAATTCGCACCCACCCCCCTGGAAATTTCCAGATCTTGCACAAAAAAAACCCTCCAACCAAAAACCCTAGCTTCCAGGCGAACCAGGGCCGTCAGATCTAGAGCCGGCGGCTCCCAGGCCGCCACGTCGTCCCCGAGCCTCCCTCCAGCCAACCGGGCCGCGCCGGTCCGGCAACCCCGCCGTCGGGCCATGCCAGGCCCGCCCGAGCCACAGCGGCGCCGTGCCTGTCTCCTCCTCGCACCGGCCAGCCGCAGGCTGCCGGCGAGCCGCGCTGCCTTGGCCACCGCCTCCTCTCCACTACCCCCCATGGCCTCCCTCTCTTATCTCATATCCTCCCGCCTCCACTCGCAGGTCGCGCGTCACCGGAGCCAGTGCCATCCGTCGTCGCGGCCATGCGAGGAGGCAGCCTCGATCTCGACCCCACCGCCGCCTTGAAGCTCGCCGGCGGCCAGGCCTTGCCCCGGATCCGACCGGTGACCACCGGATCCGCGCCATCCCGTCTCGTTCCTACCTCCTCCATGTTGCGCCGCCCGTCGCTGGCCGGTGGTGGACGCCGCCGCGACCTTGGTCCGGTCGGGATCGAGGCGACCTCGCCACCAACCGTCAGCTGCCCCAGCTAGGCCGGCCTGCCTAGCACCATTGGCCTGCGAGGCCACAAGCGGGCCCACTTTGCCACCAAAGCCCGCTCACCCTGGGCGAGAAATGACGACGCGCCGCCCACCTCGCCAGTTGGGACGAGCCCAGTGGTGAGGCCCGTTTTTTTTCTTTTTTTTCTTTCTCACTGTTCTTTTCCTCTGCTGTAATTTGTACTAAGTCTGTAATTTTTACTGCTATGATCTTGTTTGCGACGTCGTTTGCGAGTGAACTGTAGGTCGTATGAATTTGCGCCAAAAATGTTTATTGCTCAGAATGGTGTGCTCTAGCGTTCATCTTTAGGAAGTGAATCCTTTTGAGGTCTTTAGGGTTGTGCAAACTTGTGTTGAAGTGGGCACCAGGTCGTTATGTGATGCTGCTATTATTTTATTGCAAGTTTGATTGATGATTGTGTCATATCCATGAGGCGTATGCTATTGATTCTTTCTTGTGTGTGTTAAGCATCATGTCTAATTCAGTTATATGCTTTCACTTGTCATTTTGGCCTGCTGCATGTTGATTGTATCATCACCCAAAGTAGCTATCCTGCTGTGAGTGTGCTGCTGTTAACGTAAGATGCAAACTTTGCTGCCCTATATATTTTCAACCGTGCATCCTATTGATCATTGCAATAAGTGATTTTGATCTATTCCATGTTTACTTCCATTATATGTATTGCATTGTCATGTTTACATTCCTGGTCATAGTTACATTTCAGCTCCAATGTTGATGCAACGCTGTTTTTGTTAGCCACCTCTGTTTTTCACTAAGTCTGTAACTTTCCGAAGCCTTGTTGCATGCTTAATATCTTTTGATCTGTGATGCCTATGACCTTGATTCTTGTTTGTACCTGATCACCATCATGTCTAGTTCATGCCCATATATTTCTATGTCATGTTGCTGCACTTTTTCATTAGGTTTACCCCTGTTTATACAGCATGAAAATAACAGTTTCTTCCCTGTTTTCCTGATTTTCACTAAGTCCTTGACTAGTAATGTTTTATAGCTTCTTGTGTTGCTTATAACTAGTGAACCATGATGCCTATTTGCATGATTCCTTTTGCCATGCCTTGCCTGCCATGTCTACTTTAGTTGCATATCATTTTGGTGCATGTTTGCATTCACTAGCTAATTGTTTAATTGCTCTAAAGTGTGTTACCTGATGTTGACAACATGTGTGCATAATTTGTAATGCTTGTATCTTTTTAACCGTAACTCCGTTTGGAGTGTTCTTCAATGTGTGTCTTTAACGGGCCAGACTGAGAGAGCTTGGCGTACGTGAGGAGTCTTGTAATGGGAAGTTGGTACACCCCTGCAGGGTTAAATCTTTTTGAGAAGTCGTGTCCACGATTATGGACGACTTGAGACCTACTCCTTGTTCATAGACAACAACAACTGAGATAATATTAATATAACTTGATCAACGTGTGTGTGCCTTGACTGCTTCTTCGTTGGGATGCGAAGAGGAGGACAAGGATAGGATAGGTGTTATGCTTGCGTAAGTAGGTGAATAGCAGACTTGTTGGAGGCGATTCCTCATCAAATGCTTGGCTTCTTATCTTACTCTCTAGATCGTTAGCCACTTCATAAATGCTAGTGCGTCAGCAACCTCACCACTTACCCCATCCTTACCGTAAACTACTAGTTATCCTAG
Organism: Bromus sterilis; assembly: GCA_950022295.1. Classification (NCBI taxonomy): domain Eukaryota; kingdom Viridiplantae; phylum Streptophyta; class Magnoliopsida; order Poales; family Poaceae; genus Bromus; species Bromus sterilis. Next base: position 135,567,888 of record OX465597.1, read on the forward strand.
AATGGCGAGTGATGAAGTTCTTGCTGGGTCAGTTGACCACTACAGTTGGATGCTGAGTACTTCTATGCTCATGATACTACCCCCAAACTCTTTTCAGGGTTCTTGATCGACAACAGGTATGGTGATCGACGTTTCACGTGGAAACTCGACGACGACTAGTTAGGAGGATCCCAGCGGAGAGCCTGGACCCGTGTGGTTATGGGGATCGATGATTTTCTTTTTCCACTAGGCATTTGATTGTAGTCTGTACCCAGAGATGTATCTCCCGCTGATATAATGTATTAAGGCAATTGTATGTCGATTGTATCAGATGTTGTATCCTTGTAGTTGTAATGTTGTGATATCATGTTGGAAATCTGGGGCATATGGCATTGTCATATGTCGCGGTGGGACCGATATGTGCTTCGTCCCCGGATCTGGATGGAACATCTAGATCTGGAACAGTACCACATATCGGTCCTTACATCGTCACAGCCATCAGTATATTCTCAAGGTAGGCCACCATGCCAATTACATCGTTCATGTGACTCATGCTTGATCTTTTGATCTTGTGTCCCCAGGCCATATCTGCATATGCCAGGCTCGCCACAATAACCTTAGTGATGATATGCCACGTCTGCAAGGCCATGTTTCTGGACATGCTAGGCTTTCTCCACCCATCTCTTGTGAACGTTAATATGTTTGACACCCGTGTGACACGTGATGCCTCCATAATGAAGAACTTTCCAGATGGTGCTTCACTAAGGAAGGACACTTTGTTGGAATAGTGAGGGATCGTCCTAGAATACTACCGTCGTATATTTAATAAAAGCAAAATAGGACGCAACAACATAAATCATACTAACTATGATGCCCCCTACAAATTAAAGTTTAGACGCCTCTAGTTTATCTTTTGCAAGTTTTACGTGGCTGGTAGGGCTTTTGAGATAGAACCGTTTCTATGCCTACGAACATACAACCACCACAATTCAGAAATTGTCTCTATTACACCCCCGTCGGGGCCCTCCGTGGCAAACGTCTTCGCATTGCTAATGTTAGAGAGACAGACACCCCAAAGCCACTTATATGGTACAAGCCATATGTCAAGTGTGGAACCAGTCTCGCATAAACGTGTAAGGTCGTTCGGGGCCGCTTCATCAGGACATTGCCTTAATGCTAAACGAGTACACGTGGGAGGGTAAAACTTGGAGAATTGATGCCACATACTACATGTGTTCTATCCGTACAATACATCTACGCATAGCCTTGCTCATGATACCACTGTTGCGAAACGGGGCAGAAAACAATAAAATTTTCCTTCCTACGAGTCCCGAACCCAAGACTTATGTTATGGCGATGCAAGTAACGGATGGAAATAGGTCACATATCAGTATGTAGTCCATTAAGCGAAAACGTTCCAGCGTGAATGTGGTTGATGTAGTTGTACCCGCCGATCATCGATGCGGCGGAGATCCTCGACGACTCCAGAAGCCACTCGGTCCTTGTAGACCGATGACGGGATTACGTCCCCGTCGTAATGTGGTCGGTGAAGACGTCGTGATACGGCCTCGATGAAGGAGCACCACAAGTGTAGCGCCTCACGGGATTACACACATACGGTGTACCCGACGTCCCTCCAGGCTCTGAACCAGGCGAGAAGTGGAAAGAGGATGAATTCATATTCCAACAGCACGACGGTGTGCGTATAGTGGAGAAACATCCAACCCAGTGCATACTCCAAATAAGAGGAGTCCGCTCAAAGGAAGGAGAAATAAGGAAGAGAAAGATCAACAAAATTTATCTATATTTTTCTGGAATTTTCTGTATTGAAAAAGGGACACGCTCCATATCTATATATATATGGTAAAAGGGGGCACGCAAGCTAGCCAACTATCAATGTGGTACTAAACTAGCATCACACTTGCTAGTTGCTAGCCGTGTGTGTGCACACACATGGCCGGCCAACTAGTGGCCTTGGCGCATGTGGCCATGGCGGCCAATGGGCCCCATGGCCCGTGGCGCCACCCATCCTTTTTTCTCTTTTTTTCTCTACTGCGTTGGCGCTGACAGAAGACGCGGACCTGCACACAAAAGCAAATAAATTTTCTCCTAGCGAGTACAGAGAGGTTGTAAATCTCTGTGGCCTTGTCGTTTACAAAGGATCAAACGCAAGAGGATAGTAGTGGTAATTGCAACAGAAAGTAAAAGATGAAAATAAAGTGGAGGTGTAAACAGTGGTCGAAATATGGACCGGGTCCCATGATGTGCAATAGTGATGTCTCTCTCCCAAAAGACGATAAAATAGCTAAGTTGGGTAAACAAATTACAGTTGGGCAATTGACAGAATTATGAACGCACTGCATTGAAAATTCTGTTGGAAGAATGTTAGAGGCTCAAAAGTATGGGTAGTACGCCAAGACAAGTAGACCGAAATCCATCTGCATCTACTCACTAATCATCCACCTTGAGATATCTATCCAGAACATCTCGCTGGTATTAAATTGCGAGCCCCACCCAAAGTGTAAACTCAAAGCAACAGACAACTGCATTAACAAACTTTGCGTAAGGTAAACAATTCTTGCAACCGCGGTTACAAGCACCGTTGTTTTCTCCCTGGTGGCAACAGCACATCCCCTAGTCTCATGTTTCTGTCACTCAAGCTACACATTGGGGGGCATGGACCCACAATTAAGCATAAATGCTTCCTCTTGGAGTTACTATCTACTACTTGGACAAAGAAATAAAAAACAACGGAGAACATGCAAGAATTACTCAAGAACAAAATATAAAAGGTGAACCAAATATATAACTCATCAAAATCTAAACATAATCTCATAATCCATCGGATTCCAGCAAACTCAGCATAGCAACAACTGAAAGAATTACGTAGATTCCTTGATCATGTAGGGCAGCACACAAGCACTAAGAATTGAAGCACAAGATTGGAGAGAAGACATCACATAGCTACTGTTCATGGACCCATGGTCCAAGCGGGACTACTCACGGCACATCCGGGAAGCGTCCATGGTGGTGGAGCAACTCCCCGAGGTCAATCCGCCCTCCGTCAGGATGTCAGGAAGAGGTATTCTCGTGCTCCCGATCTTGGAAGTGCGGCGGCAGCGGAATAGAGAGGAAAATCGTGATGCGGGGGTCTCTCCGAGGGATTTCGGAAAGAGGGGTAAAAATAGGCCGAAGAGGGCACCATGGGATGGCCTCGCTCTGGCCCTCGTTCGGTGATTTCGGAAGCTTCTTCTGCGCTGATTTTCTATCTGATTTTGTTGGAAGTTTTGGAGCTCTCTAATATGGGTAAAAACTTGCAACTTACAGACATCAGCAGCCAAAAACTGGCATTGGGTGCACTAAGTTAGTAGGTTAGTCCAAATATGTGTAAAAATATATAAATGTGTAGCAAAACACATAACAATGTGACCTAAAAGAGCATTGAACAAGCAGAAATTATAGATACGTTTGGGACGTGTCAACATCCCCAAGTTTAATTCCTGCTCGTCCTCGAGTAGGTAAATGATAACACAGATAATTTCTGTGGTGACAAGCTAACACACATATAAGAACTTCAAAGTAAAGCAAGTAAGATATGCAATTCATGTGAAGACAATAACATGCAAGTGTCTATATCAAGTATTGAAACTAGCAAATCATGAACATAAAGGTGCAAGAGCTCTCGATGTCCGTGACTCGAATGTCTCCAAATGGTGTTTGCGTGAGGGAAGTGGGAGATGGTTTTAGAGCATAAAAATACTATATAGTTTAATTGAGAACTCAATCTACTAAAACTTCACACTTGGTCTCCTTCGGAATCTTATTTTGACTCGTCCCCAGACCACTGTCAGGTACAAGTCTGATCCTCTCCATTTGTACTTTGAGCACTGATGCAATGGATGAGTGCGAGCAAGATATGTTCGCACTTAGGATGGCAAAGAGATAAATGATGGGTAAGGAATACAAAAAAGGTGTGGAAGTCTCACATCAATGAGGACAATCATTGTCGAGAGATAGCCAAATGATAGATATGATGTGAGGAGTAGGGATTGCCATGCAGCAGATGCACATATGAGCTTAGGTAAGTGCTCCAATGGAACTAGTGGGGGTGCATCCAAATTGCTTGCTCATGAAGACCTAGAGCTCTTTTGTGGAGGCTTATCCGTGGAATATGCAAGCCAAGTTCTATAGTGTAAGGATCCCACATATTTATGCATGAATGATAATCTCAATGGAGTACAAATATGACAATGGAGTACGAGTGTGGATCTTTCAAAAGGAATAGTAGTGTTGCCCCCTTCTCTCTTTTTTATTTGTTTTTTCAATTTTTTCTACTTTTTGTATTTTTGTGGTCTGATTGGCTCTTTCTATTTATCTCTCATTTGTCCTCTTTAGGATCATTTAATTTGTCCTATTTGGGATCTTTTCCTCACTTAAGGGCAACACTCTAAATTTTACAAGAATTAAAATAAGATCTTCACACTTTACAAGAAGTACTCAACATAAAGAAAAATGAAAACTATGATGATGTATGCAGATATGCCTCTTTCAGTGTTGCAGGATATGCAATTATTTCAGCGCCTCATGTATAAATGATAAGGACAAAGCCCAACTAACATGCGGATCCTCGATCAAGCAAAAACATGTATGACATGAAGATCAAGTCATGAGATGGTGTATGTTGCATGGCAATGTTTCTCGGAAAGGCTATGGAAATGCCTTGATACATAGGTATGGTGGCTGTTTTGAGGAAGATATAAGGAGTTTTATGATGACAGAGTGTATCATGCCAAGGGTTTGGATGTACCGGTGAAGTATGCACCAAATCTCCAGATGAGAAAGGGCAATGCATGGTACCGAAGAGGCTAGCAAAATATGGAAGGTGGAAGTGCCAACAATCGAATACTCGCATTAGTCCGAAGAACTCATGCACTTATTATCGGTAACTCTCTATCTAATCAGGCGGTTCACAAAGAGACAAGTACCCCGAGGAGGAGTGTATGAGGGTTTGGTTATCCTTGCGCATCCTCGACCCATGGTACGTGAGGGTACTCTTTATATTCCAACCCCTCCAGAGGTTAGCGATCCATCTAGTAGCTAGAGTTCTCAACTAATTTTTGTATTATCCGAAAATAAGCATGGATTTCCCAAAATACGATACCTATCACTAATAGGCTCAAGCTCTTGGCACCAAAAGTCCAAACATTACTCAAATCAATACCTCAAAACTATTGCAAGTTACTACTACACTTGTAATAGCAACCTTAATTACCTACTCATGCAAGACTCACAACTAAGTGCAACAAGCCAACTCTCTAAACAAGATAAGCATGATAACTCAAGATATTTCCTAAATCAACCTAAATAAAATTTCTTAAAAAGATAAGCATGAAAACTAAGAGCTAAGAATGACAGCAGCTATGAACAGATAAAGAACACACACAAAAATAAAGATAAGCATGCAAGCCTATGTTGTGTTCTAGGGAGGAGTGGAGCGTGTTTCTCTCCCAAAAAATAAAGGCTAGGATCCAACTTGTTATGAACAGGAAGCAAAACTAAAACAAACTAAAAATTAAAGAGAAATACGCTCAAAGTTTAGCACATAACACATGAAGAGATAAAAATATAGCATGGAGAAGGACGAACTGATGATTGTTGATGGAGAAGGGGATGCACGGGGGCATCCCCAAGCTTAGCCGCTTGAGTCTCCTTGGATATTTCTTGGGGTGCATGGGGGCATCCCCAGCTTGAACGCATGACACTCCCAAATCTTATCTCATCATCTTCCGTCGCATACTTGAAAACTCCCTTCATACGAAACTCATCATAAGCTGGTTAGAGTGGTTAGTACCCATAATAAAATATTTTTTCTCCACTGGAAATAATGATTTTGGTGAAGAGCTACTGTTTCGCATGATTGCCAAAAAATATTGCAAAGAAAAATCAAGCTTTAGATTTTCAAAACAATGAAAACGCAAAACACGGCAGAACCTGTGAAAAACAGACCAGCAGGTAGAAAATATATTTTTTCGGGATACTTCTGCAACTGAAAATAAAAAAACTCAATTGTATAGATCATACTATCAAAAAAATTCAGATCAAAAAGATGATCTGGTGATTTATCGTGAATTTTCCCGTCAAGTAGACAGAATCTGTTTCTGGACAGCATGTCACAACTTTTGAACTTTCTTGCAATCGGAGGCTAAAACTTGGCACAAAGCTTGAAAATAAAGATACAATGATGTTGCTATAGTAGTAACAAGCATCAAGACCACTAAAACTAAAAGTAAAAACGTTTTGGGTTGTCTCCCAATAAACGCTCTCTTTTAAGCCTTTTAGTTAGGCATGAAGCAAAAAGATCAAGTTGTAACAATTGAACCATCATCAAGATCATCAAAAATCTCTTCAATAGTACAACTAGTCTTAAGAGGACTTTCAAATTAAGGCCTAGTGGTAACACTCCTAGGAATAAAAGCAAAGGTTGTAAGACCAAATGTAATTTCATTCCTAATTCTATTCAAGAGAGGTATCTCTTCCAAGGTCTCACATTTTCCACACCCCTAGCAATGGATATATTTGTTTTAGGTTGAGGAACCTAGGTTACGTAAATGAACTTAGGTTCCTTCTTTGCGGGGTTTTCTATCTTTTTAGTCTTGATGGAGGATAGAGTGGTTCCTAAAGTTTCAATAATATCCTCAATCTTGTCAATCCTAGAAGTGTCCATATCGTGGGATTTAAGGGTCTCCAAAGTGGTATAAGTTTTGTGCTTGGAGCTATCGAGTCTATTTAAGTTCCCTTGAATCCGACAATCTACTTCATTTATTTTACCCATGCTTGGCATCTCGAGCTCTATCTTATCAAGTTTACTCATAATGTGAGCTAAAGTAATGTTCACTTGTGTACTAGCAATAGGGGTATTTAGAAAAACATTTCCATAACATTAAGACATCCCCACACTAGAATCATTAATTATATACCAAGCATCTTTCAGACTTTCTCCACCTCTTTGTTTGAAGGTGAGAATCTCCCCTTCGGGTGAAAAACCAAAGGCAAAGGACTTAGTCATACTGACTAAAGAAAGCAAAGTAACTAATTTTTTTGTGGTTTTTGATAAAAGACACTAAGATAAAACTAGAAGGTAAACTAACAAGACTAAAAAGAAAAGATAAAAGATAGTGTGCAACTCCCCTATCTTGAAGATTGGAGTCCCCGGCAATGGTGTAAGAAATTATGCTTGATGTAACTAAATTAGTGCTCCTCGTTGGCTACCCCAAGTGGAAGGTTGAGAAGTAGCGTAGCAGCAAATTTCCCTTACACGAGGACTGTAAGGTTTATCGAATCCAGGAGGACTCCAAGGATCAACAAGTAGGTGTCTACTTCTCTAGCGCTGAAAAAAGACGTGGACCTGCACACAAAATCAAATAACTTTGATCCCAACGAGTGCAGAGAGGTTGTCAATCTCTCCGGCCTTGTCGTTTACAAAGGATCAAACACAAGAGTATAGTAGTGGTAATTGCAACAGAAAGAAAAAATGAAAATAAAGTGGAGGTTTAAATAATGGTGGAAATATGGATCGGGGTCCCATGATGTTCACTAGTGATGAATCTGTCCCAAAAGACGATAAGATAGCTAAGCTGGGTAAACAAATTACAGTTGGGAAATTGACAGAATTATGAACGCACCGCAATGCAAATTATGCTGCAAGAAAGTTAGAGGCTCGAAAGTATCGGCAGTACGCCAAAACAAGTAGACCGAAATCCATCTGCATCTACTCACTAATCATCCACCTTGATATATCTCTCCAGAACATCTCGCTGGTTTTAAGTTGGGAGCCCCACCCAAAGTATAAACTCAAAGCAACAGACAACTGCATTAACAAACTCTACGTAAGGTGAAAAATCCGTGCAATCGCAGTTACAAGCACCATTGTTTTCTCCCAGGTGGCAAAATCACATCCGGTAGTCTCATGTTTCTGTCACTCAAGCTAGACATCGGGGGGCATGAACCCACAATCAAGCATAAATGCTCCCTCTTGGAGTTACTATCTACTACTTGGCCAAAGCAATGAAAAGCAACGGAGAACATGCAAGAATTACTCAAGAACAATATATAAAAGGTGAACCAAATATATAACTCATCATAATCTAAACATAATCTCATAATCCATCGGATCCCAGAAAAATGAGCATAGCAAGAGCAAAAAGAATTACATAGATGCATAGATCATGTAGGGCAGCTCACAAGGGCTAAGAGTTGAAGCACAAGATTGGAGAGAAGACATCACATAGCTAATGGTCATGGACCCATGGTCCAAGGGGGACTACTCACGGCACATCTAGGAAGCGTCCATGGTGGTGGAGAAGCTCCCGGTGGTCAATCCTCCCTCCAGAAGGGTGACGGGAAGAGGTCATCTGGTTCCCCAGATCTTGGAAGTGTGGCGGCGGTGGAATAGAGAGGAAAATCGCGACGCGGGGGTCTCTCTGAGGTTCTTGGAACAAGGGGTAAAAAGAGGCCGAAGGGGGCACCAAGCGGTGGCCCCTTGATACGTCTCAAACGTATCTACTTTTCCAAACACTTTTGCTATTGTTTTGGCTTCATTGTTGCATGATTTGGATGAAACTAACCCGGACTGACGCTGCTTTCAGCAGAGCTGCCAGTGCTGTTTTATATTGTGCAGGTTTCTGGATATTTAGGTACGCTGGAAAAATCCACAAAATACATATAAAAATTCAGCATTCCCGAAGCTTCAACAAGGCCAAAGGGGGGCCACAGAGCAGCTAGGGGGCACCCAGAAGGGTGTGTGGCGCGGCCCAGCCCCTAGCCGCGCCACCTTCCCTCCTGGGTGGGTCCCACACCCCCTGGTGCCCTACCTTGGCCCTATTTATTCCCTCGGCGAGGAAACTCCGAAAAAATAAGTCGCTTTTCCAATCTACGTCGCGGAGCCGCCGCCACCCTCTGTTCTTCTGCGTGAGAGCTAATCTGGAGGCTGCTTTGGCCTCTGGTGAGGATAAATCATCGCCATCGTCATCATCATCGCCTCTCCATGACTCCTTCTCTCATGTGTGAGTAATTCCCTGCTGTAGGCAAAGGGGACGGTAGGGATTGGATGAGTTAGATCATGTAATAGTTCATCAGATTGTTGGGCGCATGTTGCCTATCATCTACTTGGTGTTTCTCATCTCTGTTACGACTTGTTGCTCTTAATGCTTGTCACTTTGGGCCCGAGTGCCATGATTTTAGATCTGATCACCCTTTTGTTTCTTGAGTTTGAGGTGTTCTTGATCCTATCTATGAGTTGTATGCACCTATTATAGTCTGGAACCGGCGATCCCAATGGTGACTGCTTGGGACACCAAAGGGGATGGACTATAATTTGAGGATTCCGTGTATCCATGAAGTGTTAATGCTTTGTTCCGGTGCTCTTTGACATGAGTACCTTAATCTACCTAAGTTCCTTTTGTCCCCGTTCATAGCGGGAGGGTAGGAAAAATATGTTGTGCAAAGTTCTTATTGCAAGCACGTAGAACTACCTTGGGATACATGCCTAATGTTTGATATTTTCCTAGATGATCCTTTCTTTTCTGTGAGCCTTGCCCATGTTAGAATCTATTACATGTTTGTTCTCATCCAAGCAGCTCCCAACCATCCATCTCCATAGACTACAGTGTTTCTTTCCGCTGGTTATTAGTTGTCTACTTTCGCTGTTTTACTTTTGCTGTTTCACCACCACTATCACCACTATTATCACCCACACTACCACTACAATATTACCATTGCTACTAATACTTTTGTGCAAGCAAGTGTTTATTTCAGGTGCGGTTGAAATGACAACTCAATTGTGAAAGCTTGTACGTATTCTTTGTGTCCCCAAGTGTCAAATCAATAAATTGGGTTATCTTGCCCGCGAAGACTATCTCGATCCCCTACAGTTGAGGGTTATCAAGTATTGTTTTCTGGTGCCGTTGCCGGGGACCATAGTTTTCTTTACAGGTCTACTTGAAGTATCCTACCTGCTGCACGTTATCCACCATTGGTAAGAAAGGAGACCCCAAGGTTCCGATCCTACCATGTTGTACGAGACGAGGTACTACTCTTAGCACTAGTGCTAAACTTGATTCACCTTTAGTTATGATTAAGTTTGATTAACCTCAGTTACATGCTACTTCTGTTGAGTCTGGCAATATGTCAAGCACTTTTGATGATGCTTCTACTACTTTTGAGACTACTGGTTCACTTGGTTCTTTTGTTGAAGAACAGATTGCTGCTGTTGCCCGATTCTCGGGAGTTGAAATTCCTGTTACCAAAACCCTTATTGGAAAAACTCATGATTTTGTTGGCCTCAAGGCGAAACTCCTTGAGGATGATTATATTGTACTTGATGATGATTTATGCAGGGAGCTTAATGAATGTGCTGACTCCGACCCTGCCGTTATAAAGAAGTTGCTTGCAAAGCACTCCTTGAAGAACAAGTTTACTCATGATCCTACTTTTGCTACGTCTCCTATATGCATCACTGATCCTGATTATGTTTTCTCTGTTGACCTTTCACTTATATCCACAGTTGAAGCTGGTCCCTTTTATGGCAGAGAAAATGATGATGCTATCGAGCACCTGACCAAACTCATTGAGTTGGGTAGCTTGTTTACTACTGATGAAAGGATCCGGAACTTTTATGTGACCAAGCTGTAACAGCCCAGATTTCACAAAAATTAAAAATTTTGTTTTCGTTGTGAATTGTTTGATTGTCTGATTTGTTTGCGGTGTTTGCATCCCCGATTTATTGATCGGCGATTATTTTCCCCCTCTTATCTCGTAAAGGACGGAGACCGACCCTTGCCACCCTGACACTCGACCTTTGCGACACCGGGTTTCACCCGATCACCGTCGCGAAAACTGCACGAGACCAGCCGCAGCCAACGGAACGAAAAACCCCGTTTAATAATTAAACGGGTTATTTTTAAAGCGCCGGAAAATGTTGTTGGAATGTCACCGTAGTGAGGTACGATCGACGGGCTCGACGCGCTGAGCGCGTGGTTCGAGATTTCGTCGGAATCGGAGTCCGTATGCACCTTCGGCGGTCACGAACGCGATCACCGGACACGCGAGAGGGGTATCGAGGGCGTTTGCGTCATCTGGACAGCCAACCTGCCTATATAAAGACCACCACACTTCCCCACACCCAATTAGGGTTTACCCCCATGGAAATATGCAGCCACACCCCTAGAAAATCCCAGATCTGCCTCCCAAATCCCTCTCACCCCGAAACCCTAGATTCAGGGCAATTCCAGCCCTTGGATCTGCAGATCAGTGGCTCTCGGGCAGCCACGTGGCTCCCCAAGCCATCCCCGCAGCACAGCCCCGCCTCGAGCCCCGCAGGGCCCGCCGCCAGCCCGCTCCGGGCCGATCTGGGCCGCGCCTCGCCCGCCCCCGAGCTCCCGTGGAGGAGCCATGGCCACGCCTCCACTCCGGCCGCCGGAGCGCGCCGCCGGCCAGCCGGGACGCCGCGGCCACCCCATCTCCTCCCTTCCTCTCCTCCCTGCTCGCCCCTTCTCACCTCTCTCCCTCCCCTTCGCAGGAAACCGCCGGCCGCCGTGTACCATGGACGCGAGCCCGAGCTCGTCGGGCGAGTCGCCGCTCGCGCCGGCGCCGCTCCCTCCGGCCACCTCGCGCCCCGGCCCTCTCCAGCGACGAAGACCGCCGCCCCTGCACTGGATCCGCCGTCTGGCCTCCTCCCATGGCACTCCGGCGAGGGAGCCGCCTGCAGCCGCCGCCGCCGGCTGCCGATCCGGTCGGGACGGGGCGAGCTGCCCGAGCGTGCCCGCTCGCTGCGCCCAGGTGGGACACGCCCCGGCCCACTGCCTCGCGGCCTGCCAGGCCACGGCCCAGTCCAGGCCACCGCAGCCAGCCCCAGCGGCCACTTGGGCCGAGCCCAACAGGGGTGAGGCCCCGTTTTTTTTTTCCCTCTGTCTTTTTATTTTTTCTTCCAAGTCCTGTAAAACTGTTTGCTGATTCAATGTTGCGCTGTAAATTCCCATCAAACCGTAGCTCGGTTCGCGTCGCCCCCAAAACGAAAACTGCTTAGAATTGCGTGTACTTTAATCCGTCTTTTGTGAGTTAATTGTTTTGAGGTTTTTTAGATATAGTTTTTGCTGTTCAAAGTGGGCATCAGGCCGTTAATTGCATTTATTTCCTGTTATGTGCTGTTGGTATTATTTTGTTGCAACTTTGCATGATGATTGTGAGTAATCCATGAGGCCTATTGCATTGATTCCTTTTGCGTTGCGTTAAGCAATATTTTTACTTCAGTTTCATGCATTCACATGCCATATTTTCTTGCTGCATCATGTTTATATCTTGCTCCAAAGTGGTGATCCTGATGTTATTGTGCTACTATTGCTGAAACTGTTATTTTGTTGCAACTTCGGATGACGATTTCTTCGCAACCGTTCATCGGAATTGAGTGATTCCAATTGCATATTGTTAAGCATGATGTCTACTTTCATCCCATGTTTTTCTATGCCATGTTGCTGCACTTTTGCATATAGATTTACCCCTGTTTATACAGTATGTGTGCATAAATTGTTTTGCTTATATCTTTTTAACCGTAACTCCGTTTGGGGTGTTCTTTATATGTAACTTGATTAGTTTTTCGTGTTCTTTGTGTTTGTGCTATTGTTTGCTGTTGTTAAACAACCTAAAATATGGTTTAGGGCAGAACAGTACCAAATCTTTTAATTGTCGTGCGGCACTTAGTGTTATGCCATGTTTAGGTTGTGCCTCACTTAAATTGACTAGCATAGATAGTTTATTTTGTGCTTCACCTCTTGACCTGTTTGTGTGCTATGCCATGCTTGCTTGAGTTGCCATGTTAATAACCGTTGTTTGGTCACCTGTAGCTAAGCAACTTGAACCACCGTAAATGTGCGGTATCGTCGTGTGTGACGAGTACTCCACTTAAATCGTTAGTAACCGCTCTCGACGGTAGGTGCGATGTCTCGTGTTACTTCTTGTTGATGCCTGCTCTTGTATTGCTCCGTAGTAATAGTGGTGCACCGTTGATTGTTTTCCAGTGTTTACTTCTTGTGTGCTCCCGCGGGTACCCCTCGGAGACGATGCGAGCTTGCGATCAACTACACCTTCGGAACCCGACTTATCAACAGGCAAGGACTTGCATTACTTATGATCCATTCTATTTCAACCAGCGGTTTGCATGCTAGAATAGGTTAGGCGATGTTTGATCCTACCACATGTTTACAGCCTCTTTCAAACCGATACAGCCATGTCCCCTCCCAGCAAACCTTGTACTGCTATGTTACTATTGCTCGTTGCTCAGCCCCTGCTTAGTATGCATGCTTAGGATGCTACGATGTTACCCTGTTAATCCTTGGTTTGGGATATCACATGATCATTATTATTATTATTGTTGATGATATGATTATTATTATAATGTTGACTAAATTCGACGAAGGATGGAAGGTCTAGGCTATCCCGCCCCGACGCTTTGTTCCATTCGAGTCACCTAGGATCCGAGTTCCGGGTATTGGTTTTAAGACTGAGCGTGCCTAACCGCGTGTGGGATTTTATGGGGTCCCCTTCTCTTACCTACCTAGCTTCAAACATTTCTAGTGGTGGCCCAAGCTGATTTACCGTTTGAAAACCGTGTGTGTGTATGTTGGGTCGCTCCTGGCAGATATTGTTTTAAAACAACTCGGGCCAGCGGAGACATGGTTTCTTTGTTGGTCCACCCCAGGGAGCTAGGGGGTTGTCCACCTATGTTTGGGAAACCTAGCCGACCTCATCCAGACGGTAGAGGCCGATTCGAGAGCGCGGCCGGCTTTTGAGTTGGATGTCGACTCACCGGGGGCCACCCGGATTTGTGCGTTGTTAGTTAGAGGGACCTGTCGTTTCGGATCTCTTGGAACTAAATCATAAAATGGTTGCCTATGATGGGTAGCAACTGAGAGTGATGGGCGTGCGTGCGGAGCCTCGTAATGGGCAGTTGGTACACCCCTGCAGGGTTAAATCTTTTCGAGAAGCCGTGTCCACGGTTATGGACGACTTGAGACCTACTCCTTGTTCATAGACAACAACAACTGAGATAATCTTAATACAACTTGATCAACGTGTGTGTGTGCCTTGACTGCTTCTTCTTCGTCGGGATGCGAAGAGGAGGACAAGGATAGGATAGGTGTTATGTTTGCGTAGTAGTTGATAGCAAGACTTGTTGGAGGCGATTCCTCATCGATTGCTTGGCTTCTTATCTTACTCTCTAGATCGTTAGCCACTTCATAAATGCTAGTGCGGCAGCAACCTCACCACTTATCCCTTCCTTACCGTAAACTACTAGTTGTCCTAGAATGACGAGTGATGAAGTCCTTGCTGGGTCAGATGACCACTACAGTTGGATGCTGAGTACCTCTGTACTCATGATACTACCCCCAAACTATTTTCAGGGTTCTGATCGACAACAGGTATGGTGATCGACGTTTCACGTGGAGGCTCGACGACGACTAGTTAGACGGATCCCGGCGGACGGCCTGGACCCGTGTGGTTATGGGATCGATGCTTTTCTCTTTGCCAGTAGGCATTTGATTGTAGTCTGTACTCAGACATGTATCTTCCGCTGTTGTATTATATTTGAGGCAGTTGTATGCTAATTGTATGAGATGTTGTACCCTTGTATCTGTAATGTTGTGATATCATGTTGGAAATCACCTAGATCTGGAACAGTACCACATATCGGGCCTTACACAAGCTTCTTCCTTTTTCCTTGAAAGGAGATGCTAGAGCATGGTATGATGCACTACCATGTGGTTCCATTCGAAGTCCTCAAGATATGGCTATATCTTTTGTTGATAAGTATTTTCCTGCTCATATGCAACATGCTGCTTTTCAAAGAATTTATAAATTTAAACAGTTGTAGGATGAGCATCTCCCTAAATCTTGGGGGAGATTTTGCCGTTTGCTGAAGGCTAGACCGGGACATGAGATCCCTAAGAATGAATTACTTGATATATTTTATGCTGGTCGAACCGATAAATCTAAATCCTATCTAGATATTTGTGCTGGTTGTGTTTTCAGGCAAAGAAGAAGCAGTCAAGGCACACACACGCCTTGATCAAGTTATTTAAGATTATCTCAGTTGTTGTTGTCCATGAACAGGACGTAGGTCTCAAGTCGTCCATAACCGTGGACACGGCTTCTCGAAAACATTTAACCCTGCAGGGCTGTACCAACTGCCCATTACAAGGTTCCGCACGCACGTCAATCTCTCTCAGTTGCTACCCATCATAGGCAACCATTTTATGATTTAGTTCCGAGAGATCCGAAATGACATGTCCCTTTAACTAACAACGCACAAATCCGGGTGGCCCCCGGGGAGTCGACACCCAATCCAAGAGCCGGCCACGCCCTCGGATCAGACTCTTCCGTATGGCTAAGGTCGGGGCTAGTCTCACCTATATCACAGGGGACTTCCCTAGCTTGCCGCGGGGAGGTGGTGCCCGGCTGGGGCGCGGCTCGCCGGTAGCCGGCGGCTCGCCAGAGGCGGAAGCGGCGGGATGGAGGAGAGAGGAGGTAGGTGCGGTTGGTGGGAGCTCCAGGGGGTGACGTGGCGCGCTGTGAGCCACCGAATGCCCGGATCTAACGGTTGAGGACAATTCTGGCTAGGGTTTCGGGGTTTGGTGGTATTTGGGGCAGATCTGGACATTGTGAGGGGGTGGCTACAATTTTGTGGCTAGGGAAACCCTAGAAAGGGGTGGGAGTGTGGTGGTCTTTATATAGCCCAGGTGGCTGGCAGTTTGCAAAAACATCCCCGATTTTTCTCTCGCGTGCGCGGTGTTTACGTTTCTGACCGCCGGGGGTCCGTAGTACCTCCGATTCGGGTAAAACTTCAAACTGCGCGATCAGCGCGTTGAGCCGGCGGTGTTCACCTAGCGCTGGAACCGTTCCGAGAAAACTTTCCAGCGCGCTATAAAAATAACCCGTTTAATTATTAAACGGGGCTTTTCGTTCCGTTGGCTGCGGCTGGTCTCGTGCGGTTTTTATGACGGTGATCGGGTGAAACCCTGTGTCGCAAAGGTCGAGTGTTAGGGTTGCAAGGGTCAATCTTCGTCCGGTACGACATAAGAGGGGGCGAAATAATCGCCGATCGATAAATCAGGGAAGCAAACACCGCAAACAAATCAGACAATCAAACGATTCACACCGAAAACAAAAAAATTTAATTTTTGTGAAATCTGGGCTGTTACAATACAACACCACCAAAAAGGGATCTCGTCCCAAGATCCAGGACGATCCGGGGGAGAGGGGAAGGGGGAAAAAAGAGAGTCGACAATCTTCAACACCACCAACAAGGGACTCTGCTCCATGTCGAACGAGGATCTTCCGTCGAGAAACTTTCCGCAGAGAGACAACATCGTGGAAAATACGAAACCGTCGGTGTCAAGAGGACGAACGGCAGTTGAAAGAGAAGATCAAGGGAAGCATTCTCACGCCAATCGCGAGGATACCGGACAAGAGGACTGAATTCAACAAACGACCAAGGTGTTTACCCAGAGTCGGAAGAACTAAAGGTACTAAAGGAATTCCCAAACCTGAGATCGGAATCGACACAATACGCTGCAAGCAAGGCATTGTAACGGTTCTGATACTCCACACACTCGAGATCCTAGAGTTTGAAGGAGAGAAGGCGAGAATAAAACACTTACGACACTTGTCCTGACCAGCGCAAAGGTAAGGAGTATTAAGAATCCTACTCTTCGATAACTAACTTATTAACTACAAAATAGTTTTGTCTAGACTCGACTTCGGCCAGAGAAGGGATACTACGGTCGGTAAGGCTCTGATACCATGTTGTAAGGCCCGATATGCGGTACTGTACCAGATCTAGATGTTTCCATCCAGATCCGGGGACGAAGCACATATCGGTCCCACCGCGACGTATGACAATGCCATACGCCCCGGATTTCCAACATGATATCATAACATTATAGATACAAGGATACAACATCTCATACAATCGGCATACAACTGCCTTAAATACAATACATCAGCGGAAGGTTTACATCTGAGTACAGACTACAACAAAATGCCTATTGGCAAAGAGAAAAACATCGATCCCCATAACCACACGGGTCCAGGCCCTCCGCCGGGATCCGCCTAAGTAGTCGTCGTCGAGTCTCCACGTGAAACGTCGATCACCGTACCTGTTGTCGATCAAGAACCCTAAAAAGAGTTTGGGGGTAGTATCATGAGTACAGAAGTACTCAGCATCCAACTGTAGTGGTCAACTGACCCAACAAGGACTTCATCACTCGTCATTCTAGGACAACTAGTAGTTTACGGTAAGGATGTGGTAAGTGGTGAGGTTGCTGCCGCACTAGCATTTATGAAGTGGCTAACGATCTAGAGAGTAAGATAAGAAGCCAAGAATTCGATGAGGAATCGCCTCCAACAAGTCTGCTATCCACCTACTTACGCAAGCATAACACCTATCCTATGCTTGTCCTCCTCTTCGCATCCCGGCGAAGAACAAGCAGTCAAGGCACACACACGCGTTGATCAAGTTATTTAAGATTATCTCAGTTGTTGTTGTCTATGAACAGGACGTAGGTCTCAAGTCGTCCATAACCGTGGACACGGCTTCTCAAAAAGATTTAACCCTGCAGGGGTGTACCAACTGCCCATTACAATGCTCCGTACGCACGCCCATCTCTCTTAGTTGCTACCCATCATAGGCAACCATTTTATGATTTAGTTCCGAGAGATCCTAAACAACGGGTCCCTCTAACTAACAACGCACAAATCCGGGTGGCCCCCGGGGAGTCGACACCCAATCCAAGAGCCGGCCACGCCCTCGAATAGGACTCTTCCGTATGGCTAAGGTCGGGGCTATTATCACCTATATAACAGGGGACTTCCCTAGCTCACCAGTGTGGACCAACCAGAGGAACTATATCTCCGTTGGTCGGGTTGTTTTAAAACTGCTGGGGGCCCAACCAAGCACACACACGGTTTCAAATGGTAAATCATCTTGGGCCACCTCTAGAAATGTTTGGATCTAGGTAGGTAAGAAAAGGGGACCCCATAAAATTCCACACGCGGTTAGGCACGCTCAGTCTTAAAACCAATACCCGGAACTCGGGTCCTAGGTGACTCGAATGGAACAAAGCGTCGGGGCGGGATAGCCTAGACCTTCCATCCTTCGTCGAATATAGTCAACATTATAATAATCATATCATCAACAACAATATAATATAATAATGTGATAGACCAAAACAGGGATTAACAGGGGGTAACCTCGTAGCATCCTAAGCATGCATACTTAGCAGGGGATGAGAAACGAGCAATAGTAACATAGCAGTACAAGGTATGCTGGGAGGGAGGCCGGGATGAGGAGAGGGAAGAGAGGGAGGGAGAGATGGCCGCGGGGAGGTGGTGCCCGGCTGGGGCGCGGCTCACCGGTAGCCGGCGGCTGGACGGAGGCAGCGGCTTCGGGGCTGGGCGGCGGGCTGGAGGAGAGAGGAGGTAGGTGCGGTTGGTGGGAGCTCCAGGGGGTGACGTGGCGCGTTGTGAGCCACCGGATGCCCGGATCTAACGGTTGAGGACAATTCTGGCTAGGGTTTCGGGATTTCGGGGGTATTTGGGGAAGATCTGGACATTGTGAGGGGGGTGGCTGCAATTTTGTGGCTAGGGAAACCCTAGAAAGGGGTGGGAGTGTAGTGGTCTTTATATAGACTAGGTGGCTGGCAGTTTTCAAAAACGTCCCTGGTTTTTCTCTCGCGCGCGCGGTGTTTACGTTTCTGATCACTGGGGGTCCGCAGTACCTCCGATTCGGGTAAAACTTCGAACCAAGCGATCAGCGTGTCGAGCCGGTGGCGTTCACCTAGCGCTGGAACCGGTCTAGCGCTGGAACCGTTCCAAGAACACTTTCCGGCGTGCTATAAAAATAACCCGTTTAATTATTAAACGGGGCTTTTCGTTCCGTTGGCTGCGGCTGGTCTCGTGCGGTTTTTACGACGGTGATCGGGTGAAACCCGGTGTCGCAAAGGTCGAGTGTCAGGGTGGCAACGGTCAGTCTTCGTCCGGTACGAGATAAGAGGGGGGAAAATAATCGCTGATCGATAAATCGGGGATGCAAACACCGCAAACAAATCAGACAATCAAACGATTCACACCGAAAACAAAAATTTTAATTTTTGTGAAATTTGGACTGTTACAGGCATGCTTGTCCTAAGCCCCAAAGATATGCAAGAAGCAAAGAAGTCTATAAAAGAGAAAGGTATTAAAGATAAAGACGTGAAGAATCTACCTCCAATTGAGAAGTTGTGTGAGCCTATCACTCACCCACCTATGGTAGAGGTACACTCTCTTTTAGATTTCAATGCAAGTGACATTCCTAAAGGTAAGCCTCCTGACCAATGTTTAGATGAGCTTGATAATTTTATTATGAAGGAAAGTCACTTTAATGAAAAGATACAAGGTCGGTTGCATGATAATACTCTTGCTATCAAAAGTTTGTTTGATGTTCTAGGAAGAACAGTCAATGATGTTAAATGTCTTGTGAAGCATTTTCATATGGTTCAAACTCAGCTTGAACAAATTTCTAATGTGCAAAAAGATTTTCTTGCTAACAATGCCAAACAAGACAATTTACATGCTTATGGTATAAATACCCGGGGTGGAACACACACCCAGGACCCTCTCTATCCAGAAGGACATCCGAAGAGGATCGAGCAAGATTCTCAAGTGCAGGAAGAAGAAATTGTTAGCTCTCCGAAGAAGAAGAAGAAGAAAACGAAACACAACGTAGCTGACAATTCCAATGATACTATACAAGAAGAAGAACATGTTGTTGATCTAAACAACATATCTACCTCTGATGTTGATCCTGAAGACGGTGTTGAACCCAAAAAAGATGCTGAAAAGAATGATCCACATGATGTTCGAGAAGAAGAAGAACCTGATAAGCGCAAGAAGTACACTAGAGAAGACTTCCTTGCAAAGAGACACGGGAAGGAACGAGAACCATGGGTACAGAAATCCATGCCCTTTCCAGGAAAGTCCTTTAAAACCAAAGAAGAAGAGCACTATAACAAGTTTTGTGAGTGGATGAAACCACTTTTTCTTCAAATTCCTTTGAGTGATGCTATTAAGTTACCTCCTTACTCTAAATATATTAAAGATATTTTTACTAATAAAAGAAAAGTTCCTAATGAGGCAATATCTACTATGCTTGCTAACTACTCTTTCAGTGGCAAGATTCTTGAGAAGCTCGGTGATCCAGGTATACCCACCATTCCTTGCTCCATAAAGAATAATTATGTTAGAACTGCCTTATGTGATCTTGGTGCAGGAGTGAGTGTTATGCCCTTTTCTCTCTACAAAAGGCTTTGTTTAGAGAAACTAATTCCTACAGATATCTCCCTTCAGATGGCTGACAAGTCAACGGCTGTCCCGATGGGTATTTGTGAGGATGTTCCTGTTGAAGTTGCCAATTGCTTAATACTTACTGATTTTTTTTGTGCTTGACATGCCCGAGGATGGGAGCATGTCCATTATTCTTGGTAGACCTTTTCTTAACACCGCAGGTGCCATTATTGATTGCAATAAAGGGAAGGTTACCTTCAACGTGAATGACAAAGAACACACGGTGTATTTTCCAAAAAAGATCGACAAAAGGCATGGCCTTAACTCCATTCAGAATATCGAGACTGTGAAGATTGGAGAATGGGATTGTCCACTACATGTATACCAAAAATACAAAGCAATTATGGTAGGGACAATGTCCATCAAAGTGAGAGTGCAATGATCACTTCATAAGAGGCGAGACTTTCTGGTCTATATATCGCCGGTTTGTTGGTAAGACTTGATCAACCTTGCTAACTAGCATGTTTTATATAGGTAAAAGCTGAGCTTGTTATGTTTTCATTTCCTTTAGCTTTTATTCTCCTTGTTGTACCCAAAGTTTCTTGTTTAAAGCTTCACTTGTTCTAACGTTTGTCTCAAGTTCACGAAAGTTTTTGTCGCTTTTTGAACTCTGAAAAATTCTCTACAGTGAAGTTGCCCAGAAAATTCAGAATAAAAATTTCCAGGTAAAATGCCATCGCGAAGTACCTGTGGCTGACCAGGGGGGTCCACCCTTGGCCCAGGAGTCCAGGTGGTGCGGCCCAGCCCCTGGCCGCGCCACACACCCTCCTGGGGCCCACAGGCACCCCCTGCTGGCATCTCTTCTTCCACTCGCTCTCTTTCACCCCAAAAACTCGTGTCCTTGCTCTGGTTTCGTGTTCTTGTTGTTCTTGAGCGCGGAACATCGATCTCCCTCCACAGCCACTCGTTTGAGCTGAAATTTGGAAAAAAATACTCCTTGGTATGTGACTCCCTCACCCCTCCAATTAGTTTTCTTGTTGGTGGCTTCATTAGTGATTATTTAGTAGTTCTTGGTGTTTTTTAGTTGAGCTTAAATGTTTGTGTACAAATTTATTTTCCAAGTTTTGTTGCTAGTTTGAGCCTTGGTAAAGTAAGTAGAATGTTTTGCCCAAACTAGTTTTACTTAAACCTTCATTTTTGTGATTTGTCAAAATTTTCAGAAATGGATAGGCTAGGAAGATGGCTTGGGAAGGAGAAACCCGAGCGCTCTAGCCGTGTTACGCGGTCCACAGCTTCACCTTCAACTACGAGGGTGAGATACAATGAAGAAATCGTACCCTTGGAGCTGTTGGATGCATCACCCGCAAAGGCCATGGCATTTCCATGCAGAGATTTCATGGAGGATGCCGGCATACAGGAGGAGTTCGACGCCCTGTGTGCCAGAGCAGGTTTGACACGGCTTGTGACGAGCCGTGTGCCACAGTATGAAACGCTCACTGCTATATTTATTAACAGTTTCAGATTCTATCCTGAAAGTGATGTTGTTGTATTTCAGATTTATGAAAGGTTACTAACCATGCCTATGGGTACCTTTTGTGAAGCTTTAGGTTTTCCCGCCAGAGGAGAGAAGAGGAGGAAAAATTCTCAAACTGCTGCACTCAAGACCCTTCTCGACTCGTTGTGCAACACTAAAGTGAGGAACACTAACCGTCAGAAGATCTCCAGTATTGTGTTTCCTCATCTCAGGTATTTCGCGTATTATATTGCTAGAGGGGTGTTGGCTCGAGACAACACGAGCAACACTTCTTCGCCTGATACTTCCTGCTAATAGCAACAAGGGGGATCTCTTTGGTGGCGTCTATGCCTCACTTCTTTTGCAGTTAGTCGAAGGAGAACCGCGCCCAGATGATACAGTTTTTTCCTTTTGTTAGTCTTGATTTAGTTGCCATGAAGAGGCATTTCTTTGTTACTAGGGCCTCTGACCGATATGCATTTGATTATATTTTGCGGTTTGAGGGCGATGTGGAATGCATTATCCGTCTACCTGCACCACTTGTGTTTGATTTTTCTCCCAGGAACGGATACCGCTTTTCAGATACCCAGTTTGATGAGATCATGGGAAGATACCAGTTTCACGACCCCACGGAGGGGGTTGCGGCAGATGAGGAGGAGCGCATGGTGTATCCACCCGTCCAAGAGGAGACAGCCGCCCGATTGGACGGAGGGTCTTCCTCTGGTTGGGATGAGGGACCTTCCTCATGGGAGGATCCGAGGACTTCAGTGTACGCACCGGAGGGCTCATACAACCCTTGGACTTACCATTACCCCGGAGCAGGAGGCTCCTCGATACCGCGGTAGACGAGCCCAACTTAGGCCAAAAGCCTAAGCTTGGGGGAGTACGTACTCTCCTCCCTTTCCATTGTATCTTCCGTTTTGTTCTCTTTGATCTTTTTGAAGTCTTTGCCTGTTCTTCTTTGTTATTTTTATTTTGCAAGAACCCAAAAAGATTTTTTTCTTTCTTTTTACTTTTATTTTAGCCTTTGAAAAACCCCAAAAAGATTTTCTTTCTCTCTTTAGTTTGTTTTGTTTTCAGAGTTCAGCTCGAGTCCGTGATGGCATTTGATTATATATTTCTTACGTTCGATTGTGCAAGTGACATGGCAGTAATGACGAGGATCGACGGAAGGGATGCAACAAGGAAAGCTGGTATGAACTCTCTTTGTTTGTACTTTTGTACATATGCCTGTACTTATGATTAGAGACCAGCTTGTAGCGACATAGTGCTAAGTTTACAATGCTTTCCTAGTGGTTCATGCTTTCTTTGTGGTTAGTCTCAAATAGCTAGAGTTCATAATGTGTTGCTTGAAATGATTGACATGCATTGCATTGTTCATGGTTTGGCATATTGAAGTGGTATTTCCCTTCGGAGAATTATTGGATCGACTTGGCACATGTTCACGCATGCTAAGACTAAAAAGTCTGTTCTTCCTTGATGACCTTTTTATTTCGAATAGTTATATCACTTTCATGCCCGATTCATTGTTACTTTGTCGCTCTGCATGATTATGGCAATTATTGCTCTCTAGTTGATCGCTTCCCAGTCTTTTGCTAGCCTTCACTCGCACCAAGAGGAATTCTGCTTATGCATCCAAACTCCTTTTCAAACCAGTTGTTCCATTTAAGTCCACCATACCTACCTATATGTGGTATTTACTGGCCATTCCTAACTTAGACTTTCTTGTGCCATCGCGAAATTTATTCAAAAGATTCCCTTTTGCAAACGTACAAGTTCATGGTGCGTTGAGGGAAAATCAGTATCTGTCATGCCAAAAATATTTTGATGGAAGTTTTAACTAATCAATAAAAAATATGAGAGTTACACCTCCCCCATACTTGATGATGGAATGAAATGGACCAAATGCTGCTTATGATAGATGGAACGATAGCCTCCTTCCATAGTTGAGGCAAAATAAAAGGTTCCGTAGACCATCAAAGAATTCATGGATAAGGGAACATGTGTAAGCAAAAGGCGTTAATATGGTTGGCATGGGAGATATTGAGAGACCTTTACCGTTCGCCGTTGACTGGAAAGTTGCACTTCTCAAAAGAGTTTCTCTGTTTTCAAAACCAAGAGCTCTGGCACATGTTTAGTCTTTGCTTCCTTTCACGGGTTTTCAACCTTGCCATCAAAATCCATGGTTCGAGAGTCTCGTCTTCTTTATTCAAAGCACCAACTATTGAGAGAATAATTGTCATTCTTAGTTTCACATGCATTGTCCCAAAGTACTACATTGTCTTTTGCATGCTTGTTATATTGCTAGTATTAAATTCTTAGTTCTAGTCTCCTTTAAAACTCCGGAGGAGTTTCTGCATTTATGTTTTGCTTCAATCATGGAGGCTAGCGAGATACCACTCTAGTATGTTCATGCTATGTGCATTGTGATCTTGAATTGATTTTCAGGATCATATTATTTAATTTTGTTTGTTTGTGACTGATCACATGAAAGAAGGATTGCTTCGTGCATTGTCTTTGTAGCATGGTGTCAAAACTTGCTAAACTCTTTCGTAGTACATGCTTATATACATCTATTGACGCAAAAGAGTTTGTCAAAGTTTTCTTTGTCGCATCCAGTTCGTTGAACTGAATTGCTTGAGGACAAGAAATAGCTAAGCTTGGGGGAGTTGATACGTATCAAACGTATCTACTTTTCCAAACACTTTTGATATTGTTTTGGCTACATTCTTGCATGATTTGGACGAAACTAACCTGGACTGGCGCTGTTTTTAGCAGAGCTGCCAGTGCTGTTTTATATTGTGCAGGTTTCTGAATATTTAGGTGCGCTAGAAAAATCCACAAAAATTATATTAAAAATCATCTTTCCCAAAGCATCAAATAGGCCAAAAGGGGGACACAGAGCATCCAGGGGGCACCCAAAAGGGTGTGTGCACGGCCCAGCCCCTGGCCGCGCCACCTGCCCTCCTGGGTGGGTCCCACACCCCCTGGTGCCCTACCTTGGCCCTATTTATTCCCTCGGCGAGGAAACTCAGAAAAGAGAAGTCGCTTTTCCAATCTACGTCGCGGAGCCGCCGCCACCCTCTGTTCTTCTCCGGGAGAGATAATCTGGATGTTGCGTTGGCCTCCGGTGAGGAGAAATCATCGCCATCGTCATCATCATTGCCTCTCCATGACTCCTTCTCTCATGTGTCAGTAATTCCCTGCTGTAGGCAAAGGGGATGGTAGGGATTGGATGAGGTAGGTCATGTAATAGTTCATCAGATTGTTGGGGGCATGTTGCCTATCATCTACTTGGTGTTTATCATCTTTGTTACAACTTGTTGCTCTTAATGCTTGTCACTTTGGGCCCGAGTACCATGATTTTAGATCTGATCACCCTATTGTTTCTTGAGTTTGAGGTGTTCTTGACCCTATCTATGAGTTGTATGCACCTATTATAGTCCGGAACCGGCGATCCCAATGCTGACAGCTTGGGACACCAAAGGGGATGGACTATAATTTGAGGATTCTGTGTATCCATGAAGTGTTAATGCTTTGTTCCGGTGCTCTTTGACAGGAGTACCTTAATCTCCCTAAGTTCCTTTTGACCCCGTTCGTAGCGGGAGCGTAGGACAAAAGATGTTGTGCAAAGTTCTTATTGCAAGCACGTACAACTACCTTGGGATACATGCCTGATGTTTGATATTTGCCTAGATGATACTTCCTTTTCTGTGAGCCTTTCCCGTGTTAGAATCTATTACATGTTTGTTCTCATCCAAGAAGTGCCCAACCATCCATGTCCCTAGCCTACAGTGTTTCTTTCGGTTGGTTATTAGTTGTTTACTTTCGTTGTTTTACTTTTGCTGTTTCACCACCACTATCACCACTATTATCACCCACACTACCACTACCATACTACCGTTGCTACTAATACTTTTGTGCAAGCAAGTGTTTATTTCAGGTGCGCTTGAACTGACAACTCAATTGTCAAAGCATGTACGTATTCTTTGTGTCCCCAAGTGTCGAATCAATAAATTGGGTTATCTTGCCTGGGAAGACTATCTCGATCCCCTACAGTTGAGGGTTATCACCCCTCCTCCCACGCGCCCTCCACGCGCGGCCAGGAGCGGGGTCGCGCCCCCTGACCGTCTGGGAGGGGGTGGCCCCCCTCAGGCCCTCCTTCGATGATTCCGGAAGCATCTTTTGCGCTGATTTTTTATCTGATTTTCTTGGAATTTTTGGATGGCAAGAACGTATCTATAATTTTTGATACGTCCCAAACGTATCTATAATTTTTTATTGTTCCATGCTCATTTGGGTGACATTTCTATGTGTTTTGCTACACTTTCATACATTTTTACACATATTTGGACTAACCTACTAACTCAGTGCACCCAGTGCCATTTTCTATCTGCTGATGTCGGTGAATTGAAGGTTTTTACCCATATTTACAGAGCCCAAAAAATTCCACGAAAAATATTTAAAAAATCACTGTGTCAAAAGCTTACGGAAGCCTGAAGGAGGGCCATAGGGGGGCCAGGCCTCACACCTGGCCGCGCCAGGAGGGCGCCTGGGCGGGGGCCACCTCCCCTGGTGCCCCCCTAAGGCCTATATTTACAACCCGTTCTAGAAACCCTTGAGAGGAGCCCCGCATCACGATTTTCACCTTTGTTCCGCTGCCTCCGCGCTTCCATGATCGGGAGCACCAGAAGACCTCTTCCAGGCACCCTGCCGGAGGGGGGGATTGACCTCCGGGAGCTTCTACACCACCATGAGCGCTTCCCGAACGTGCCGTGAGTAGTCCCCCTTGGACAATGGGTCCATGATCAGTAGCCATGTGATGTCTTCTCTTCAATCTTGTGCTTCAATTCTTAGCCCTTGTGAGCTGCCCTACATGATCAAGGCATCTATGTAATTTTACTGTTGTTGCTATGTTGTGTTTGCTGGGATTCGACGGATTATGAGATTATGTTCATATTGTGATGAGTTATATATTTGGTTCTACTTTTATATATTTTTCTTGATTAATTCTTGCATGTTATCTGTTGCTTTTTATTGCCTTGTTAAAGTAGTATATAGTAACTCCACGAGGGAGCGTTTATGCTTTATTGTGGGTTCATGCCCCCAAATGTCTAGCATGAGTGACAATAACTTCAGACTAGGGGATGTGTTGTTCCTACCTGGGAGAAAACAATGGTGCTTCTAACCGCGGTTGCAAGGATAATTTACCTTATGCAAAGTTTGTTAATGCAGTTGTTTGTTGCTTTGGGTTTACACTTTGGGTGGGGCTCTCAACTTAATACTAGCGAGATGTTCTGGATAGATATCTCAAGGTGGATGATTAGTGAGTAGATGTTGTTGGATAATGGTCTACTAGTCTTGGCGTACTGCCCATACTTTTGAGCCTCTAAGTTTCTTGTAGGATAATTAGCAATACGGTGCGTTTATAATTCTGTCAATTTCCCAGCTGTAATTTGTTGACCCAGCTTAGTTGTTTTGTCGTCTTTTTGGAGAGAGACAGAACTAGTGAACATCATGGGACCCCGATCCATATTTCCACCATTATTTACACCTCAACTATTTATTGTTTTTATTTCCTTTTAGTTTCAATCACCATCATTATTTCCAACGTGTGTTTGATCCTTTGTAAACGACAAGGCCGGATAGATTGACTAGTATAATATCCACTTGGGGTAACCAACGAGGAGAGAGAAGCTATCAATATGTCATACACCTATGAAGTTCTGGATAACACTCACATAGCTCCCACTCAGGTATGTCAGTCACATATAAGCCTAGGATAATATCCACATAGCTCCGACTTAGATATGTCAGTTACATATAAGAATAGGATAATATTCCCATAGCTCCCACTCAAAATATGTCGTCCATATATCAAGTTTAGGAAACTATTCAGCTCCCACTCAGTTTCATGAAAATGCATGTTTCCTTGATATTCTGGCTCAGTCCAAAATCCTTTGATCATCAATCAAATCGATAATTCAGGTTATGAGACACTAGTATCCATATGTTTTACAAAACCTTCTTTTTGTACCAATTACAACACTTCTTCAAATGCAGGAGTTGAGGAAGTCACGGTATTGATAACAATTTGGATCAATCTTAGTGATCCAAATTTGCATGGCTAGAAATGGAGATCGGAGTCGATGAAACTTTTGGGCGTTAGTGGAGAAAGAGTGTAGCAAGAGGTAGGTTGCAAGGAGGAAGAAGACCTCCTTTTCTACCTCCCTCTTAATCCAACCGTTATGCGCAAAAATACACAGGCCGGTACAACCGGCCTTCTAGTCCGGTACAACCGATCTCCTATAGCCCAGCAGCCTCTCTTCCAAACCCTAGCCGGTGGTCAGGTGGTTCGAGCGGTACAACCGCTCCTACCATGGTAGTACAAGATTTACCGATACAACCGGGGTTCCACCACCCCACTACCGGCCCGGGACAAAAGGAAACCAGCGCGAGCCCGGTGGAAGGGCCGGTGGGGAGGCCGGTACAACCGTGCCCCCAAACCCTAGCCCGTAGCCGGGGGGAGAGCGGTACAACCGCTCCAAGCATCGGTTGTACCGGATTTACCGGTAAAACCGGGCCACCACCGCCCGGATACCGACCCAGATCAAAGGGGATCTCCACCACCCCGGTGGAGGCACCAGTGCAGGGCCGGTAGTACGGGCCTCTGACGAGGGCGGTAAGATGGGGTCTAACTTGTTATGAACAGCAAGCAAAGCTAAATAAAACTAAAAAGAAAACCTAAGAGCGAGACGTTCCAAGCATAGCACATAACGCATGAAGTAATAAAAATATAGTGAGATGAAGGACGAACTGATGATTGTTTGTGGAGAAGGGGATGCTCGGGGGCATAATTCTCCTTGAATATTTATTGGGGATGCATGGGGGAATCCCCAAGCTTGAGCGCTTGACACTCCCGGGTGTTCTTTCGTCATCTTCCATCGCACACTTGAAAACTCCCTTCATACATAACTCATC
The DNA here is from genome assembly GCA_950022295.1 of Bromus sterilis. Classification (NCBI taxonomy): domain Eukaryota; kingdom Viridiplantae; phylum Streptophyta; class Magnoliopsida; order Poales; family Poaceae; genus Bromus; species Bromus sterilis. Next base: position 135,596,731 of record OX465597.1, read on the forward strand.
ATAATCTGATTAGAGAGGATAGTACCCTTAATAAAATAATTTTTCCCCACTGGATATAAAGATATCTTGAAGATCTATTGTTTCTCAAGATTTCCAAAAGGTTTCTGCAAAGAGAAAGGAAGCTTAAGGTTTGCAAAAGTAAGGAGAGGCAAAATGTGGCAGAATCTATGAAAACAGAACAGCAGGTAGTAGAGAATTTTTTCGGGGCACTTCTGCAACTCAAATCAAAACACTCATAACATATGAAAGTTTCACAATTGTATAGAGAATTATGTGTAAACAATTTAGCTCAAAAAGATGAACTGGTGATTTGATCCGATTTTTTCCGTCAAGACGACAGAATCTTTTTTCTGGACAGCATGTCACAACTTTTGCTTCCCTTATCAGAAGAGGCTATAACTTGGCACAAAGCATAAAAATAAAGATACAATGATGTTTCTACAGTAGTAACAATCATCAAGACCACTAAAAACAGAAGAAAAAACATCTTGGGTTGCCTCCCAACAAGCTCTTTCTTTAACGCCTTTAAGCTAGGCATAAAGGAAAAGATCAAGTCGTATCAATCGAATCATTATCAAGATCATCAAAAAGCTCTTCAATTGTACAACTAGTCTTAAGAGGCCTATCAAATAAAGTCCTAATGAGGATACTTCTAGGGAGAAACCCAAAAGGCGTAAAATCAATGGGAGTTTCATTTATAAATTTATCAAAAAGAGGTATTTCTTCCAGAGTTTTCACAGTTTCAACTTCCTTGGCAATGGGTGGATTATTTTTGAGTCGGGGAACCTGAGGGACATAATTGAACTTAGGTTCCTTCCTTTCCTGGGTCTCTAACTTTTTTGGTTTGATTGAGGAGAAAGTAGTTCCTAGAGTATTAATGATTTCCTCCATCTTATCAATCCAAGAAGGATCCATATCATGGAATTTGATGGTCTCCAAAGTTTTAATAATTTTAATCATGGAGCTATCAATCCTATTCAAATTCCCTTGAATCTTGCGATCCAACTCATTTGTCCTAGTTATACTTGGTATTTCTAACTCTATCTTTTCATGTTTCTTCATAATGTGAGCTAGAGTTATGTCTTCTTGTATGCTAGCAATAGGGAGATTTCCAACAAGATTTTCAATAACATTAAGAGACTCCCAGATTGGGGCTTCTAGGAAATTCCCGTTGATAGCAGTATCTAATATGGACCTATTCCAAGGAGTAATCCCAACATAAAAATTTCTAAGAAGGATAGTAGTGGATTGCTTCTTGGTGGCTCTTTTCTGAGAATCATTAATTCTATACCAAACATCTTTTAAACTTTCACCACCTTTTTGTTTAAAGGTGAGAACCTCTGTCTCAACAAAGGCAAAAGGACAAGACATAATGACAGCTACTAGCAAGATAAATAAAAAAATTGTGATTTTTGATATAAGACACAAAGATAAAAACTGAAAGGTAAAATAACAAGACTAAAAAGTAAAGGTAAAGGCTAGTGGGCAACTCCCCTATCTTATCACTCAGAGTCCCCGGAAACGGCGCCCGAAATTTTCTTGATACGCGAGAGAGGATAATTGCTTCTCAACCTTCGTTGGTTACCCCAAGTGGAAGGTGACATGCAGCGTAGCGGCAAGTTTCCCTCGGTGAAGATACCGAGGTTTTAAGATTGACTCCCGTAGGACTCCGGCAATGATAAGTAGGTGGTTCGGCAAGTGATGCGTCGTTTCAAGAAAATCACTTGATTCTCCTGGACCTGCACACAGACACAAATAACTTTGCTCCCATAGAAATTCAGAGAGGTTGTCGATCTCTCCGGTCTTGTTGTTTACAAAGGATCAAAAACACAAGGGATAATCATAATGATGGCAACTGAAATTAAAAGCAGAAAAGTAAATAAGCGTGTGAACAATGATGAAAATATGGACCGGGGTCCCGTGATGTTCACTAGTGATGTCTCTCTCCCAAAAGACGATAAAACTCCCATGCGAGGTAAACAAATTACATATGGGCAATTGACAGGATTATAAACGCACCGCAATGCTAACTATGCTACATAAGAAAGGAAGAGGCTCAAAAGCGTGGGCAGTACGCCAAAATAAGTAGACCGGATTCCAACTGCATCTACTACTAATCATCAACCTTGAGATATCTATCCAGAACATCTCGCTGGTATTAAGTTGCGAGCCCCACCCAAAGTGTAAACCCAAAGCAACTGACAACTTCATTAAAAAGAACTTTGCGTAAAGTAAACAATCCTTGCAACCGCGGTTATAAGCACCGTTGTTTTCCCCCTTGTCGCAACAGCACATCCCCTAGACTCATGTTTCTGTCACTCAAGCGTGTTATCAGGGGGCATGAACCCACAATCGACCATAACGTTCCCTCTTGGAGTTACTACCTCCTACTTGGCCAAAGCAATAAACAGCCATGGAGAACATGCAAGAATTACTGAGGAACAAAAATATAAAAGAGAAGAATGAAATATAGTACTCCATCACAATCTGAACATAATCTCATAATCCATCAGATCCCATCAAACTCAGCATAGCAACAACAGAAATATTACATATGTGCCTCGATCATGTAGGTCAGCTCACGAGGTCTAAACCATGAAGAACAAAGAGGGGAGGATAACATCACATAGCTACTGATCACGGACCCATGGTCCAAAGGAAACTACTAACGGCACATCCGGGAAGCGTCCATGGTGAAGGGGAAGCTCCCGGAGGTCGATCCTCCCTCCGCCAGGGTGCCGGGAAGAAGTCTGTTGGCGCTCCCGATCTTGGAAGCGCGGCGGCGGCGGAATAGAGGCGAGATCGCGAAAAGGGGTTCTCTCCTCGGAAGTTTCATGCCACGGGGAATATATAGGCGAAGGGGGAACCCAGGGGGCCAGCAGGAGTCCAGGCGCCCCCCTGGCGCGGCCAAGCCCTAGGCCGCGCCAGGTGGCCGCCTGGGCACCTGGTGGTGGACCCCCGACCCTCCTTCGGGGTTCCGTAAGCTTCCTATGCGCTGATTTTTTATCCGATTTTTCCTGAATTTTTTGAGCACTTTTAATATGGGGGAAACCTGGAATAAAAAAACAGCAGAAAAAAGAAACTGGCACTAAGGTGCAATGAGTTAATAGGTTAGTCCAAATATCATCAAAAGTGTATGAAAGTGTATCTAGATAATAGCAATATCACACAAAACATGCATGAGCAAGCAGAAATTATCGATACGTTTGGGACATATTACCCACAGTCTAGTTACCTTGTTCTTGAACTGACTATAGATATTGGTGAAAATGCTCAACTGCTGGGCAGTCCAATACATGGGGTTGGTCCAACCTAGAGCGCAAGGTGAAGTGTACGGGTTCTGAACCCTAGAGCGTTGAAACTCTGGCAGAGACATCTTGGACACTGGCTTTCCCGCAGTGGTCTTCATAATGGTAGACTGCTGATGGCGAGAGAGTTGAGTGGGCTGTGTGACTTCCTCTCCCTGATCGTCGGACCTCCGAGTATGCTTCTTCTTCGGACGCGTGCCACCTCCCCTCGAGGCAGAACCACCTTCCCAAGAAAGACAAGAGGGAACAGAGAGATGAGATCGATACACATCAGGAGGGGATTGAGATATGCATGCATGGGAGAAATGCACAAGGGATGGGACTTCAGGCCCCGGTTGTACCGGTCGTACCCCGGTTGTACTGGCCAACCGGTTGTACCAGCATGACAGGGCGGTTGTACCGATGGCTGGCACTACTAGGGCATGAACCCGATACCAACGGAGGGTCAATCCGGTGTACATACGCCAGTGCGTGGTAAATCAATCTCCTAGACCAATCACTCTACTGCACCATGTAAGCACAATTCATGTAAATCGATGATGAGTTGCAAGGCCCTAGCAATGGAGGGTTTCGAAGAAAACCCTAAAATGCGAGGAACATAGGGCCTTACCCGCATCCATGGCGCAGATCGTGGAGGAGGAGGGTAGCACACGCCCGATCTGAAAGAGATCGGGAGGATCCGAGGCGCCGGCTGCGTCCCGGAGCGGCGGTGGTTGGCGTCCGGTGAGAGGGGCAGTCGGGTTGGGGGCAGAAAACGGAAGAATAACCCCCCACGTTTCGGGCCCGAGCCCTTATATACCCCGCACATCGGTTGTACCGCGGCGCTCGAACGGTCGTACATGTCCCTGGGGTAACCGTAGGATTACTGCGGTACCTCTGGCCCGCTGGAGCCACCGATGTAACAGCCCAGATTTTGCAAAAAATAAAAATTTTGTTTTCGGTGTGAATTGTTTGATTGTCTGATTTGTTTGAGGTGTTTGCATCCCCGATTTATCGATCGGCGATTAATTTCCCCCCTCTTATCTTGTACCGGACGGAGACTGACCCTTGCCACCCTGACACTCGACCTTTGCGACACCGGGTTTCGCCCGATCACCTTCGCAAAAATCGCACGAGACCAGCCGCAGGCAACGGAACGAAAAACCCCGTTTAATAATTAAACGGGATATTTTTATAGCGCACCGGAAAGTGTTCTCGGAACGGTTCCAGTGCGAGGTGAATGCCGCCTACTCGACGCGCTGATCGCGCATTTCGAATTTTTACCCGAATCGGAGGTACTGCGGACCCCCAGCGGTCAGAAACGTAAACACCGCGCGCGCGAGAGAAAAACCGGGGATGTTTTTGCAAACTGCCAGTCACCTAGGCTATATAAAGACCACCACTCTCCCACCTCCTTCTAGGGTTTCCCCTAAGCCAAAATTGCAGCCACCCCCTCCACATTGCCCCAAAAATACCCCATTTTCGCAATTAGCCCATTTTTTTGCCCAAACCCTAGCCAGATTCGTCATGGACCGTCAGATCTCGTGATCCGACGGCCCAGGGAGCTCCCACCAACCGCACCTACCTCTCTCCTCTCTATCCTACCACCTCGCAGCCGCCGCCCGTGGGCAAGCCGCCGGCAGCCAGCCTCCCTCTCATATCTCCCTTCCCCCTCCTCCCATCTCTCTCTTACCTCCCTCCTCCTCTCCTGCTGCAGGCAGCCGCCGAGCTCGCACCCGCCATGGGAGTCGCCGCTCCGCCGACATCCATCCCGAGGCCGGCGAGCCTCGTGGCGCCCGACGACCACCGCGCCTCCGGATCCGCGCCACCGGCCACCCTCCGCTGCCCCAGCGCCCCTCCAGGGCCTCCTCGTCCCACGGCGCCGATGCAGACCTCCGCCGCGCCGCTCGCCGTGGCTCCGATCCAGTCGGGATCGGGCCGGCCACGTCCCAACGCTGCAGCGTGGGCCCCTGTCAGGCCACGGGCCCTCTCCGGCGAAGCCTGCGGCCCAAGCCGGCCTCCTCCTGCCTCTTGGGCTTGGCCCAGTGGTGAGGCCCGAGCCGCCCTCTGTTTTTTTCTTTCTCTCTCCTCACTTTTTTCCTTTATTGTTTTTTTCTGCTAAGTCCTAATAATTTACTGCTGTGATCTGTTTTGCGTTGACGATTGCTAGAGAACCATAGCTGGATCACGTTGCGCCCAAAAGGAAAATTGCTTAGAATTGTGTGTACTTCAATCCATCTTTTGTGATCATTTTGATTTGAGGCCATCTTGATGTTGTTAATCTGTGTTGAAGTGGGCATCAGACCGTTAATTGCTATTATTTCCTGTTAGTGTGCTGCTGCTGTTATTTTATTGCAAGTTTGCATGATGATTGTGACTCATCCATGAGGCCTATTGCATTGATTATTTTTGCATACTGTTAAGCATCATGTCTACTTCCATTATATGTATTGCATTGTCATGTTTGCATAGCTGGTCATAGTTATTTTTAGCTCCAAAGTTGCTATGCTGTTGTTGTCGACGGCCACCTCAGTTTTTTTTCTAAGTCTGTAACGTTCCGATGCCATGTTGCTTGCTTAATATCTTTTTATCTATGATGCCTATGACCTTGATTTTTTTTTGTACCTGATCATCAACATGTCTACTTCAAGCCCATTAATTGCTATGTCATGTTGCTGCAGTTTTGCATATAGTTATACCCCTGTTTATAAAGCATAAAAATAACAGTTTCTTCCATTTTCTCTGATTTTCACTAAGTCCTTGACCAGTAATGTTTTATTGCATTCTGCATGAGCTATAATTAGTTGTTCATGATGCCTCTTTTCATGATTCCTTTTGCCATGCCTTCCCTACCATGTCTACTTTAGTTGCATATCATTTGTGAGCATGTTTGCATTCATTATCCTGTTTATGCATTGCTCTAAAGTGTGCTTCGTGGTGTTGGCAGATTGTGTTCAAAACTTGTTTTGCTTGTATCTTTTTAACCGTAACTCCGTTTGGGGTGTTCTTTATATGTAACTTGATTAGTTTTTCATGTACTTTGTGTTTATGATATTGTTTGCCATTGTTAACTAACCTAAAATGGTTTAGGGCAGAACAGTACCAAATCCTTTAATTGTCGTGGAGCACTTAGTGTATGCCATGTTTAGGTTGTGCCTCACTTAAATTGACTAGCATAGATAGTTTATCTTATGCTTCACCTCTTGACATGTTTGTGTGCTATGCCATGCTTGAGTGAGATGCCATGTTAAAAACCTTTGATGATCACCTGTAGCTACACAACTTGAACCTTTCTAAATGTGCGGTATCGTCGTGTGTGACGAGTACTCCACTTAACCTGTTAGTAACCGCTCTCGACGGTAGGTGCGATGTCTCGTGTTGCCTTCTTGTTGATGCTTTCTCGTGTTTGACTCGTAGTAATAGAGTGATTGCTCGTTGATTGATTTCCAGTATTCACCGTCTTGTGTGCTTCCGCGGGTACCTCTCGGAGACGATGCGAGCTTGCGATCAACTACACCTTCGGAACCCGACTTATCAACAGGCAAGGACTATGCATTACTTATGATCCATTCTATTTCAACCAGCGGTTTGCATGCTAGTATAGGATAGGTTCGATGTTTCATCCTACCACATGTTTACAGCCTCTTTCAAACCGATACAGCCATGTCCCCTCCCAGCAAACCATGTACTGCTATGTTACTATTGCTCGTTGCTCAGCCCCTGCTTAGTATGCATGCTTAGGATGCTACGATGTTACCCTGTTACTCCTTGGTTTGGGCTATCACATTACTATATTGTTGTTGATGATATGATTATTATAATGTTGACTATATTGGACGAAGGATGGAAGATCTAGGCTATCCCGCCCCGACGCTTTGTTCCATTCGAGTCACCTAGGATCCGAGTTCCGGGTATTGGTTTTAAGACTCAGCATGCCTAACCGCGTGTGGGATTTTATGGGGTCCCATTTTCTTACCTACCTAGCTTCAAACATTTCTAGTGGTGGCCCAAGCTGGTTTTACCATTTGAAAACCGTCTGTGTGCTTGGTTGGGCCCCCAGCTGTTTTAAAACAACTTGGGCCAGTGGAGACATGGTTTCTCTGTTGGTCCACCCGATCAGCTAAGACCCGGTTTCCCATGTGTGATTAACCGGCTATCCGACCTGCGTCATACGGAAGAGTCCGATCCGAGAGCGTGGCCGGCTTTTGGATTAGGTGTCGACTCCCCGGGGGCCACCCGGATTTGTTCGTTGTTAGTTAGAGGGACTTGTCATTTCGGACTTCTCGGAACTAAATCATAAAATGGTTGCCTATAATGGGTAGAAAATGAGAGAGATGGGCATGCATGCGGAGCCTTGTAATGGGCAGTTGGTACACCCCTGCAGGGTTAAATCTTTTTGAGAATCCGTGTCCACGGTTATGGACGACTTGAGACCTACTCCTTGTTCATAGACAACAACAACTGAGATAATTTTAATATAACTTGATCAACGCGTGTGTGTGCCTTGACTTCTTCTTCTTTGTCGGGATGCGAAGAGGAGGACAAGGATAGGATAGGTGTTACGTTTGCGTAAGTAGTTGATAGCAAGACTTGTTGGAGGCGATTCCTCATCGAATGCTTGGCTTCTTATCTTACTCTCTAGATCGTTAGCCACTTCATAATGCTAGTGCGGCAGCAACCTCACCACTTACCCCATCCTTACCGTAAACTACTAGTTGTCCTAGAATGACGAGTGATGAAGTCCTTGCTGGGTCAGATGACTACTACAGTTGGATGCTGAGTACTTCTGTACTCATGATACTACCCCCAAACTCTTTTCAGGGTTCTTGATCGACAACAGGTATGGTGATCGACGTTTCACGTGGAGACTCGACGATGACTAGTTAGGCGGATCCCGGCGGAGGGCCTCGACCCGTGTGGTTATGGGGATCGATGTTTTTCTCTTTGCCAGTAGGCATTTGCTTGTAGTCTGTACTCAGACATATATCTTCCGATGCTGTATTGTATTAAGGCAGTTGTATGCAGATTGTATGAGATGTTGTATCCTTGTATCTGTAATGTAGTGATATCATGTTGGAAATCCGGGGCATATGGCATTGTCATATGTCGCGGTGGGACCGATATGTGCTTCGTCCCCGGATCTGGATGGAAACATCTAGATCTGGAACAGTACCGCATATCGGGCCTTACAACTTGGTATCAGAGCCTTACAGACCGTAGGATCCCTTCTCTGGCCGAAGTCGAGTCTAGACAAAAACTATTTTGTAGTTACTAAGTTAGTTACCGAAGAGTAGGATTCTTTTTACTCCTTACCCTTGCTCTGGTCAGGACAAGTGTCGTAAGTTTTTTACTGTCGCCTTATCCTCTTCAAACTCTAGGATCTCGAGTGTGTGGAGTATCGGAATCGTTACAATGCCTTGCTTGCAGCGTATTGTCTCGATTCCGATCTCAGGTTGGGAAATCCGGTAGTACCTTTAGTTCTTCCAACTCTGGTTTATATCTTGGTCACCCGTTTCCACCCATCCTTTTGCCCAGTCTTTTCACGACTTGCGTCGAAATGCACTATCCTTTGATCCAACTTTCATTGTCGTTCTCCCTCTTGACACTGACGGTTTCGTTTTTTCGACGATATCGTCTCTCTGCGGAAATTTATCTCGACGGAAGTTCGACGTCGACATGGAGCAGAGTCCCATGTTGGTGGTGTTGAAGATCGTCGTATCTCTTTTCTCTTCCCCCCCCCTCTCCCCCGGATCGTCCAGGATCTAGGGAGGAGATCCCTTGTTGGTGGTGTTGTATTGTAACAGCCCAGATTTTGCAAAAATTAAAAATTTTGTTTTCGGTGTGAATTGTTTGATTGTATGATTTGTTTGCGGTGTTTGCATCCCCGATTTATCGATCAGCGATTATTTTCCCCCCTCTTATCTCATACCGGACGGAGACCGAGCCTTTCCAACCTGACACTCGACCTTTGCGACATCGGGTTTCGCCCGATCACCATCGCGAAAATCTTACGAGACCAGCCGCAGCCAACGGAACGAAAAACCCCGTTTAATAATTAAACTGGATATTTTTATAGCGCACCGGAAAGTGTTCTCGTAATGGTTCCAGTGCAAGGTGAACGCCGCCTGCTCGACGTGTTGATCGCGCAGTTCGAAGTTTTACCCGAATCGGAGGTACTGCGGACCCCCGGCTACCTGGGCTATATAAAGACCACCACTCTCCCACCTCCTTCTAGGGTTTCCCCTAAGCCAAAATTGCAGCCACCCCCTCCACATTGCCCCAAAAATACCCCATTTTCGCAATTAGGCCATTTTTTTGCCCAAACCCTAGCCAGATTCATCTTGGACCGTCAGATCTCGCGATCCGACGGCCGAAGGAGCTCCCACCAACCGCACCCACCTCTCTCCTCTCTCTCCTACCCCCCGCAGCCGCCGCCCGTGGGCAAGTCGCCGGAGCCGGCCACCGGAGCAGCCAGCCGCCGGCAGCCAGCCTCCCTCTCCTATCTCCCTACCCCTCCTCCCATCTCTCTCTTACCTCCCTCCTCCTCTCCTGCTGCAAGCATCCGGCGAGCTCGCACCCGCCATGGGAGCCGCCGCTCCGCCGATATCCAGCCCGAGGCCGGCGAGCCTCGTGGCGCTCGACGACCACCGCACCTCCGGATCCGCGCCACCGGCCACCCTCCGCTGCCCCAGCGCCCCTCCAGGGCCTCCTTGTCCCACCTCGCCGACGTGGACCTCTGTCGTGCCGCTCGTCGTCCGCAGACGCGGCCGCCGCTCGCCGTGGCTCTGATCCAGTCGGGATCGGGCCGGCCATGTCCCAACGCCACCGCGTTGGCCCCTGCCATGCCACGGGCCCTCTCTAGTGAAGCCTGCGGCCCAAGTCGGCCTCCTCCTGCCTCTTGGGCTTGGCCCAGTGGTGAGGCCCGAGGCGCCCTCTGTTTTTTTTTGAGGTGGAAGTGTCAACTTTCAATACAATAAGGAGGTGGAAGTGTCAACTTTCAATACTTACATTAGTCCGAAGAACTCATGCACTTATTATCGGTAACTCTCAATCCAATAAGGAGGTTCACAAAGATACAAGTACCCCGAGGAGGAGTGTATGGCGGTTTGGTTATCCTTGCGCATCCTCGACCCATGGTACGTGAGGGTACTCTTTATATTCCAACCCCTCCAGAGGTTAGCGATCCATCTAGTAGCTAGAGTTCCCAACTAATTTTTGTAGTATCCGAAAATAAGCATGGATTTCCCAAAATACGATACCTATCACTAATAGGCTCAAGCTCTTGGCACCAAAAGTCCAAACATTACTCAAATCAATACCTCAAAACAATTGCAAGTTACTACTACACTTGTAATAGCAACCTTAATTACCTACTCATGCAAGACTCACAACTAAGTGCAACAAGCCAACTCTCTAAACAAGATAATCATGATAACTCAAGATATTTCCTAAATCAACCTAAATAAAATTTCTTAAAAAGATAAGCATGAAAACTAAGAGCTAAGAATGACAGCAGCTATGAACAGATAAAGAACACACACAAAAATAAAGATAAGCATGCAAGCCTATGTTGTGTTCTAGGGAGGAGTGGAGCGTGTTTCTCTCCCAAAAAATAAAGGCTAGGATCTAACTTGTTATGAACAGGAAGCAAAACTAAAACAAACTAAAAATTAAAGAGAAAGACGCTCCAAGTTTAGCACATAACACATGAAGAGATAAAAATATAGCATGGAGAAGGACGAACTGATGATTGTTGATGGAGAAGGGGATGCACGGGGGCATCCCCAAGCTTAGACGCTTGAGTCTCCTTGGATATTTCTTGGGGTGCATGGGGGCATCCCCAGCTTGAGCGCATGACACTCCCAAATCTTCTCTCATCATCTTCCGTCGCATACTTGAAAACTCCCTTCATACGAAACTCATCATAAGCTGGTTAGAGTGGTTAGTACCCATAATAAAATATTTTTTCTCCACTGCAAATAATTATTTTTGTGAAGAGCTACTGTTTCGCATGACTGCCAAAAAAATATGCAAAGAAAAATCAAGCTTTAGATTTGCAAAACAATGAAAACGCAAAACACGGCAGAACCTGTGAAAAACAGACCAGCAGGTAGAAAATATTTTTTTTCGGGATACTTCTGCAACTGAAATAAAAAAACTCAATTGTATAGATCATACTGTCAAAAAAATTCAGATCAAAAAGATGATCTGGTGATTTATCGTGAATTTTCCCGTCAAGTAGACAGAATCTGTTTCTGGACAGCATGTCACAACTTTTGAACTTTCTTGCAATCGGAGGCTAAAACTTGGCACAAAGCTTGAAAATAAAGATACAATGTTGTTGCTATAGTAGTAACAAGCATCAAGACCACTAAAACTAAAAGTAAAAACGTTTTGGGTTGCCTCCCAATAAACGCTCTCTTTTAAGCCTTTTAGCTAGGCATGAAGCAAAAAGATCAAGTTGTAACAATTGAACCATCATCAAGATCATCAAAAATCTCTTCAATAGTACAACTAGTCTTCAGAGGACTTTCAAATTAAGGCCTAGTGGTAACACTCCTAGGAATAAAAGCAAAGGTTGTAAGACCAAATGGAATTTCATTCCTAATTCTATTCAAGAGAGGTATCTCTTCCAAGGTCTCACATTTTCCACACCCCTAGCAATGGATATATTTGTTTTAGGTTGAGGAACCTAGGTTACGTAAACGAACTTAGGTTCCTTCTTTGCGGGGTTTTCTATCTTTTTAGTCTTGATGGAGGGTAGAGTGGTTCCTAAAGTTTCAATAATATCCTCAATCTTGTCAATCCTAGAAGTGTCCATATCGTGGGATTTAAGGGTCTCCAAAGTGGTATAAATTTTGTGCTTGGAGCTATCGAGTCTATTTAAGTTCCCTTGAATCCGACAATCTACTTCATTTATTTTACCCATGCTTGGCATCTCTAGCTCTATCTTATCAAGTTTACTCATAATGTGAGCTAAAGTAATGTTCACTTCTGTACTAGCAATAGGGGTATTTACAAAAAGATTTTCCATAACATTAAGACATCCCCAAACTAGAATCATTAATTATATACCAAGCATCTTTCAGACTTTCTCCACCTCTTTGTTTGAAGGTGAGAATCTCCCCTTCGGGTGCAAAACCAAAGGCAAAGGACTTAGTCATACTGACTAAACAAAGCAAATTAACTAATTTTTTGTGGTTTTTGATAAAAGACACTAAGATAAAAACTAGAAGGTAAACTAACAAGACTAAAAATCAAAGATAAAAGATAGTGTGCAACTCCCCTATCTTGAAGATTGGAGTCCCCGACAATGGTGTAAGAAATTATGCTTGATGTAACTAAATTAGTGCTCCTCGTTGGCTACCCCAAGTGGAAGGTTGAGAAGTAGCGTAGCAGCAAATTTCCCTTACATGAGGACTGTAAGGTTTATCGAATCCAGGAGGACTCCAAGGATCAACAAGTAGGTGTCTACTTCTCTAGCGCTGACAAAAGACGTGGACCTGCACACAAAATCAAATAACTTTGATCCCAACGAGTGCAGAGAGGTTGTCAATCTCTCTGGCCTTGTCGTTTACAAAGGAACAAACACAAGAGTATAGTAGTGGTAATTGCAACAGAAAGAAAAAATGAAAATAAAGTGGAGGTTTAAACAATGGTGGAAATATGGATCGGGGTCCCATGATGTTCACTAGTGATGAATCTCTCCCAAAAGACGATAAGATAGCTAAGCTGGGTAAACAAATTACAGTTGGGAAATTGACAGAATTATGAACGCGCCGCAATGCAAATTATGCTGCATGAAAGTTAGAGGCTCGAAAGTATCGGCAGTACGCCAAAACAAGTAGACCGAAATCCATCTGCATCTACTCACTAATCATCCACCTTGATATATCTCTCCAGAACATCTCGCTGGTTTTAAGTTGGGAGCCCCACCCAAAGTATAAACTCAAAGCAACAGACAACTGCATTAACAAACTCTACATAAGGTGAACAATCTGTGCAATCGCAGTTACATGCACCATTGTTTTCTCCCAGGTGGCAACATCACATCCCGTAGTCTCATGTTTCTGTCACTCAAGCTAGACATCGGGGGGCATGAACCCACAATCAAGCATAAATGCTCCCTCTTGGAGTTACTATCTACTACTTGGCCAAAGCAATAAAAAGCAATGGAGAACATGCAAGAATTACTCAAGAACAATATATAAAAGGTGAACCAAATATATAACTCAGCATAATCTAAACATAATCTCATAATCCATCAGATCCCAGAAAAATGAGCATAGCAAGAGCAAAAAGAATTACATAGATGCATTGATCATGTAGGGCAGCTCACAAGGGCTAAGAGTTGAAGCACAAGATTGGAGAGAAGACATCACATAGCTACTGGTCATGGACCCATGGTCCAAGGGGGACTACTCACGGCACATCCGGGAAGCGTCCATGGTGGTGGAGAAGCTCCCGGAGGTCAATCCTCCCTCCAGAAGGGTGCCGGGAAGAGGTCATCTGGTTCCCCAGATCTTGGAAGTGCGGCGGCGGTGGAATAGAGAGGAAAATCGCGACGCGGGGGTCTCTCTGAGGTTTTTGGAACATGGGGCAAAAAGAGGCTGAAGGGGGCACCAAGCGGTGGCCCCTTGATACGTCTCAAACGTATCTACTTTTCCAAACACTTTTGCTATTGTTTTGGCTTCATTCTTGCATGATTTGGACGAAACTAACCCGGACTGATGCTGTTTTCAGCAGAGCTGCCAGTCCTGTTTTATATTGTGCAGGTTTCTGGATATTTAGGTACGCTGGAAAAATCCCCAAAAAATATATAAACATTCAGCGTTCCCGAAGCTTCAACAAGGCCAAAGGGGGGCCAGAGAGTAGCTAGGGGGCACCCAGAAGGTTTTGTGGCACGGCCCAACCCCTAGCCGCGCCACCTTCCCTCCTGGGTGGGTCCCACACCCCCTGGTGCCCTACCTTGGCCCTATTTATTCCCTCGGCGAGGAAACTGCAAAAAAATAAGTCGCTTTTCCAATCTACGTCGCGGAGCCGCCGCCACCCTCTGTTCTTCTGCGGGAGAGCTAATCTGGAGGCTGCTTTGGCCTCTGGTGAGGATAAATCATCGCCATCGTCATCATCATCGCCTCTCCATGACTCCTTCTCTCATGTGTGAGTAATTCCCTGCTGTAGGCAAAGGGGATGGTAGGGATTGGATGAGTTAGATCACGTAATAGTTCATCAGATTGTTGGGCGCATGTTGCCTATCATCTACTTGGTGTTTCTCATCTCTGTTACGACTTGTTTCTCTTAATGCTTTTCACTTTGGGCCCGAGTGCCATGATTTTAGATCTGATCACCCTTTGGAAATCAATTCTGATCGTGGTAGCCTTTTCACCTCTAGATTTTGGGGAAGCTTTCAGCGTGCTATGGGAACTCATCTCTCCTTTAGTACGGCTTTCCATCCTCAGTCTAGTGGTCAAGTCGAAAGGGTTAATCAAATCTTGGAAGACATGCTCAGAGCTTGTGTTATCTCATTCGGAAAGAATTGGGAGAATTCTCTTCCATTTGCCGAATTTGCTTATAACAATAGTTTTCAATCTAGTCTGAACATGGCTCATTTTGAACTCCTTTATGGACGACGATGTCGAGCACCTTTAAACTAGTCAGAAACCGGTGAAAGACAATTCTTTGGACCGGATATGATCAAGGAAGCAGAAGAGCAAGTTCGCATTGTTCGTGATCAATTGAAAGCAGCCCAATCTTGTCAGAAAAACTACTATGATCGTCATCATAGGAAAGAGAGCTACAATCTGGATGAGAAGGCTTACCTCCGGGTTAGTCCTCTGAAGGGAACCCAACGATTCGGTATCAAAGGCAAATTGGCCCCACGTTACATCGGACCTTTCCGCATTCTTGCTAAACGTGGAGAAGTTGCCTACCAACTTGAACTACCCCCGCACCTTTCCTGAGTACATGATGTATTCCATGTGTCACAACTCAGGCGTTGCTTCAAGGACCCCATCCGCGAAGTCGACCATGAAACGCTTGATCTCCAAGATGACCTTTCTTATCGAGAATACCCCGTCCGTATTCTTGATTCCGCAGAGCGTGTCACTCGCCGAAGGAAGATCAAGTTTCTGAAAGTTCAGTGGTCTCATCACTCGGAGAAAGAAGCCACGTGGGAAAGAAAAGACCGTCTCAGTGCCGAGTACCCCTCCTTCCTCCCGCAGACTTCTGAATCTCGGGACGAGATTCTTTTGAGTGGGGGCGAGTTGTCACAACCCCAAGTTAGGTATGTGCTAGGAATAGCAAGAACCTTTGCATCATGTTAAAATTTTCAAAAGAAATCAAAATGGGAGAGAGAACACCCCCAGATGAATTAATTCAAAAGGCCAGATAAAAAGTTTCTCCAAAAATTCATTTTGCATTTTTTAAAAGTCTTATAAATGAGTGTGATCACATATCAAGTGATGTGGGACCCATCCATGCTCATAGATTTTTCAAATATTCAAACAGGAGCATGGAATTAAATTTAAACCCCCATTTGAATTAAACTTCAAATGATTTGATTTTTAAAAAGTGCCAAACTCTATAAGTGGCTAGTCTAATATAAGATGAGGCCATATAAAAAGTTTCAACACTTTTAAAAATGCCCAACTATTTATTTGCTAAGCTAAACAAAATTGCAGAAAAGAAAAACAGAAGAAAAAAAAAAGAAACTTACCTGGGCAAAGGGGCCCAACTTGTCGCCCCGCAGCCCAGCCAGCCTGGCCCAGCCCACCCCTCCTTGGCGTTTTCCTCCCCGCCAGCCGAAGCAGCTCGCTGTCGAGCATGCCACGGCCGGCGACCGCCACTACGACGCCCTCGGTGTTCCAGGCGTCTCCAAGCCTCCTCTTCTCGCCACGAAGACCAGGAAAGAATGTCGCGTCACTTCCCCCTCCTCTCAAACGCTCTCCTGCCCCCGACACGGTTCCCCCCAAATCGGCAGAACGCCGCCGGAGTTCATCGCCGTGAGAAGCCGCAGCCACCGTCGAGGAGAAGGCCAGCCGCCATGTCCATCGTGCGTAGCGTCGCCGTTTAACCCGATCTGGAGAAGATGGCGTCCTAATCGAGCCACAGGACGACGCATGCTTCACCGAGAGCTCGCCGGACCCGCAAGTCGCCGTCGTCGATTACTCCGGCCATAGACCCTCTCCGACCACGCCACTGCCTCCGTTGAACTCACGGTGAGCTCACGGTTCACCCGAGCCTTTCCTTCGTCTCCCTCCTCCTCTCTAGAAAAATCCGCCATGGGAGCCGGAGCTTCTCGCCGCCGGGATCCATGGCGACGCCCACCTGTAACGAAATCAAGGTCACCTCCTTGTCAGTCGTCTTCGCCACGCTCCACTGCGTCGATTTATCCCTTTGCTGCTTCAAGTGGAGCTCCACGTCAAGCTTTGCCTCGAGCCCGAGCCACGGCCTCCGCTAGGGCTTGACGCCGGCGTCGCTCCGGTGAGTTCCAGCCCCCCTAGATGGCTCCATGCGATGCGGCTCGGTCCCAGCTCGCATTTGGTGTCGTCGGCGCGTCAAATGCGTGCCCAGAGCGCGTTCCCGTGCACTCCGGCGTGCTCTGGTTCGCCGGAGCCTTGCCTCCGGCGAGCATCTGACGTGGCCGGTTGATTAGGGGATTAATCACCCCCTAATCCCCTCTAGACTCGATGACAAGTGGGCCCAAGGCCACTAACTAACCCCCTGGTTAGTTTAACTAACCGGGTGAATTAACCCCCCCACTGACACCTCGGTCCCACTCGTCAGCTGCCCCCTGACGTCAGCACTGCGCCAGGCTGACGCAGTAAAGCTTTTAAATCGATTTAATTAATTCAGAAAAATCCAGAAAATGCTTTAAACTTTGAAATTCAATAACTTTTTAATCCTAACTCCAAATTGGAAAAATAATATGTCTAAAATTATCAGAAAAATACAAGGATTATGAATATGCAATTTGTTTTCATGTTTGACCATTTTAAAATGGGTGAACAGTAGCAAACATGCATATGGATCCTTTTCAAATTCAATTCAAATGATTTTGCAACTTGGACCATGGAATTATGCTATTTTTCAACCACACTTCAGAGGCATATCATACACCATTCAAAATGTTTCAAATTGATCAAACAATGTCACATGTAACTTGGCTAAGTTTGAATTCAAATTTTAGTTTGAATTTGCAATTCAATTTGCAATATACTCCATTTAAATGGAATTGCCCAAACACATCAGAAACATATACATCAAGTTTCCACCTTCAACCATGTGTTTGTGCATTGTATTTATATTGCTTCCTTGTTTGTTGTTGGTCGAGTAGAGGTGGAACCAGAGCAGGAGGCCACCCCCTTCGTTGAAGACACCGTTATCGAAACCTCGTCAGCAAGGCAAGCAAACCCCCATTGATCATGTCTACAAAATCCCACTTCCCTCTCATGTCTCGCTTATGCATTGTTTAGGATGATCACCATGATAACGTTTCTACCGCATAGTTGAACCCATATCCTTTGCATGACCTATCATCTTGTCACAGTAGTAAGCAAAACCAAAATCGTAGAAGATGTAGGAGTTGGTTGATATCATGTGGCCCCTGCAACTGTTACTGCTTATTGCATGCTTAGTGGTACAATGAGGTTGCTTATGATGTGAGTTGGGATGATGATAAACATGGTGTTGATGAAAGTGAAATGTGTTGGTGAATCTACCCTAATACAAGTTGAACGATGAGAGGCTGTGTAGGAGTACATAGTGGGTTGTCTCGTTGAACACCGCCTTAAGTCCGAGTTCTTGTGTGGTGATCCAAGAAGAAGAGTACAACCACACATTGGGCTCACTGACCCCTCTCATCCTAGTACCTCACCCCGTTCGAACCCCAAGAGTCGCAGTAGTTCGGAGTTCTGGTAGGGCTGTGGCACGGTCTGCGAAGTGGATGAACGGCTTTTCAAGACCGGATTGGGACCCTGCACACATCGTTTGAGGTTGTACTGGACCCTCGGCCGGACTTCCATACGGATCCCCCTCAGATAGGCGACTCTCTGGACTAGAACGGAGCTGTGGGCGAAGTGTTGTCTCTTGAACGGTGACATCCCCGCTGTCATCTCTTGAACGGTGACACGAAAAAGGCGGTAACTGATGACACGTGTGTGTAGCGGTACACCCCTGCAGGGTTAACAAAACTATTTGAATAGCCGCGTCCGCGGTTAAGGACTGCTTGGAAAGCTTAGCTTGATTATTAGACAACTTGAACTGGATACTTCTAAAACTCGCAAGATAAGCGTGAGTGCTATGGTGTGCTTCTCGTGGGGAAGTCGAGGAAGTAACCATAGTGGTGTAATTGGTTGAAGAGATGTAGTGGACTCGTGTACGCTTCTTACCTCAAGTCTAGTACTCGTAGTTCAGGACTAGCCAAGTCAAAGCTGGCACTTCTGCAAGTGAAACCCCACCTCCCTTTACGTTGATACATATGCATGAGTAGTATAGCTCCTATGTATGTCTTGCTGAGTACGATTTTGTACTCACGTTTTCTTAATCTATGTTTTAGATGAACCCACCGACCCCGATGGTGACTTTTACCCAAAGCTCGAAGAATGAAGACTCAGACCAAGACCAATCTAGTGTAGTCCCAGTCAGACGACTGGTTCCCTCGTGGAGGGCTTGTTTTTAGATAAGGCTTCTCTAAGCCATTTGTTAAACTTGTCTGTACTCAGACCTACTTTGCTTCCGCTTGTCTGTTGTAATGTTGGATCACATGCTTGTGATCTCTGTGTGCACTCTGTAAGAGTTATTAATAAAGTTGTATACTTTGTAGAGAATTGCAATGATACCTGCTGTTCATACTAGACATGTGTGCTGCGTGTATGTTTATAACATGCATGTCTTAGTATGGGTTTTCGAGACCTTAGTTGTGATCTGGCTGGCGGTCTTTTATACACCAAGTGTCCCTTAGATGTGCGCAGCTTGGGGCATCGCGATGCGATTGATCGAGACTCTGTCTCGTACACACTTTGATGTATGATCGAGCCCGCCCTAGACCCCGACTAAGTGATCGTGCTCGAGTAAGTCTATGCAAGGGTTATAATACAATCGATAGTATGGTTGAGGCGACTTGTCTATGAGTATGGGAGTTCACCACCCATATCAATTAGACTTGTGTGCGGACGATGAGGACCCATCTCAGTGGATCATCCGGCCTGAATGGGATGCCCCTCACGTTCGATGCTTTCCGAGAACGTTCTGTGCTTGGCCTTGTCTGCTTACACAAGTGGGTACAGTTCTCGACTCTCCATATGATTGTGTTGTAGCGAGGCTTTCATACGCTAACCCTGGGTCCCGACAACAGAAGTACTCAGCATCCAACTGTAGTGGTCAACTGACCCAACAAGGACTTCATCACTCGTCATTCTAGGACAACTAGTAGTTTACGGTAAGGATGTGGTAAGTGGTGAGGTTGCTGCCGCACTAGCATTTATGAAGTGGCTAACGATCTAGAGAGTAAGATAAGAAGCCAAGAATTCGATGAGGAATCGCCTCCAACAAGTCTGCTATCCACCTACTTACGCAAGCATAACACCTATCCTATCCTTGTCCTCCTCTTCGCATCCCGGCGAAGAAGAAGCAGTCAAGGCACACACACACGCGTTGATCAAGTTATTTAAGATTATCTCAGTTGTTGTTGTCTATGAACAGGACGTAGGTCTCAAGTCGTCCATAACCATGGACACGGCTTCTCGAAAAGATTTAACCCTGCAGGGGTGTACCAACTGCCCATTACAATGCTCCGCACACACGCCCATCTCTTTCAGTTGCTACCCATCATAGGCAACCATTTTATGATTTAGTTCCGAGAGATCCGAAACAATGGGTCCCTCTAACTAACAACGCACAAATCCGGGTGGCCCCCGGGGAGTCGACACCCAATCCAAGAGCCGGCCACGCGCTCGAATAGGACTCTTCCGTATGGCTAAGGTCGGGGCTAGTCTCACCTATATAACAGGGGACTTCCCTAGCTCACCAGTGTGGACCAACCAGAGGAACTATATCTCGTTGGTCCGGGTTGTTTTAAAACTGCTGGGGGCCCAACCAAGCACACACACGGTTTCAAATGGTAAATCATCTTGGGCCACCTCTACAAATGTTTGGAGCTAGGTAGGTAAGAAAAGGGGACCCCATAAAATCCCACACGCGGTTAGGCACGCTCAGTCTTAAAACCAATACCCGGAACTCGGGTCCTAGGTGACTCGAATGGAACAAAGCGTTGGGGCGGGATAGCCTAGACCTTCCATCCTTCGTCGAATATAGTCAACATTATAATAATCATATCATCAACAACAATATAATATAATAATGTTATGGCCCAAACCAGGGAGTAATAGGGGGTAACCTCGTAGCATCCTAAGCATGCATACTAAGCAGGGGCTGAGCAACGAGCAATAGTAACATAGCAGCACATGGTTTGCTGGGAGGGAGGCCGGGATGAGGAGAGGGAAGAGAGGGAGGGAGAGATGGCCGCGGGGAGGTAGTGCCCGGCTGGGGCGCGGCTCACCGGTAGCCGGCGGCTGGCTGGAGGCATCGGCTTCGGGGCCGGGCGATGGGCTGGAGGAGAGAGGAGGTAGGTGCGGTTGGTGGGAGCTCCAGGGGGTGACGTGGCGCGCTGTGAGCCACCGGATGCCCGGATCTAACGGTTGAGGACAATTCTGGCTAGGGTTTCGGGATTTTGGGGGTATTTGGGGAAGATCTGGACATTGTGAGGGGGGTGGCTGCAATTTTGTGGCTAGGGAAACCCTAGAAAGGGGTGGGAGTGTGGTGGTCTTTTTATAGACCAGGTGGCTGGCAGTTTTCAAAAATGTCCCCGGTTTTTCTCTCGCGCGTGCGGTGTTTACGTTTCTAATCGCCGGGGGTCCGCAGTACCTCCGATTCGGGTAAAACTTCGAACTGCGCGATCAGCGCGTCGAGCCGGTGGCGTTCACCTAGCGCTGGAACCGTTCCAAGAACACTTTCCGGCGTGCTATAAAAATAACTCGTTTAATTATTAGGGACAATTGCATTTTTGCCTCTAGTTTTGCCAGCCCATGGGTTTTGCCCTTACTTTTCGGCTCTGCTCAGTTTTGCCCTTAGATTTGTCCCTCGGGTCATCCGAACGCCCTTTGAACGTTTGACCAATACTTAGAAAATGTATAACAAATTCATATGAACTTAGAAAAATGCAAATAAGATATTTAATTATTCAGAAAAGCATTTCCTTTATGTGTGTATCATTTGCACATATGAAAATATTAAATTTTAACCTACCCAAGGTTACTAACGTTCTTAACATTATTAAAAATAAAAATGTGTAAACAATAAAAAAATCATGAATAAAAATGGCATGCAAGTTTAGGTGATGTCTGCTGACCATTCTGATATCTTATTTGAGATTTTTTGAATTCACATGAACTTGTTATGAATTTTAAAATTAATGGTCAAAGTCATTTGAAAATGCATAACAACTTCATATATACCCAGAAAAATGCAAATAATATATCAGAATGTTCAGAAGACATCACCTACATTCGCATGTCATTTTTAATCATGAAAATGTATTATTTATACCCTTTAATGTTTAATAATGTTAATAACATTAATAACCTCAAGTAGTTTAAATATTATTTTGTTCGTGAATGCTAATAACATGCACTTACAGGTAATGCTTTTTTAAACATTTTGATATCTTATTTGCATTTTTCTGAGTTCATATGAATTTGTTATGCATTTTCAAAGTATTGGTCAAACGGTCAAAGGGCGTTCGGATGACCTCAGAGACAAATTTAAGGGCAAAACTGAGCAAACCCGAAAAGTAAGGGCAAAACCCACGGGCCGGCAGAACTAGGGGCAAAAATGTAATTGTCCCTAATTATTAAACGGGGCTTTTCATTCCGTTGGCTGCGGATGGTCTCGTGCGGTTTTTACGACGGTGATCGAGTGAAACCCGGTGTCGCAAATGTCGAGTGTCAGGGTGGCAACGGTCAGTCTTCGTCCGGTACGAGATAAGAGGGGGGAAATAATCGCTGATCGATAAATCGGGGATGCAAACACCGCAAACAAATCAGATAATGAAACGATTCACACCGAAAACAAAAATTTTAATTTTTGTGAAATCTGGACTGTTACAGGCATGCTTGTCCTAAGCCCCAAAGATATGCAAGAAGCAAAGAAGTCTATAAAATAAAAAGGTATTAAAGATAAAGACATGAAGAATCTACCTCCAATTGATAAGTTGTGTGAGCCTATCACTCACCCACCTATGGTAGATTTCAATGCAAGTGACATTCCTAAAGGTAAGCCTCCTGACCAATGTTTAGATGAGCTTGATAATTTTATTATGAAGGAAAGTCACTTTAATGAAAAGATACAAGGTCGGTTGCATGATAATACTCTTGCTATCAAAAGTTTGCTTGATGTTCTAGGAAGAACAGTCAATGATGTTAAATGTCTTGTGAAGCATTTTCATATGGTTCAAACTCAGCTTGAACAAATTTCTAATGTGCAAAAAGATTTTCTTGCTAACAATGCCAAATAGGACAATTTACATGCTTATGGTATAAATACTCGGGGTGGAACACACACCCAGGACCCTCTCTATCCAGAAGGACATCCGAAGAGGATCGAGCAAGATTCTCAAGTGCAGGAAGAAGAAATTGTTAGCTCTCCGAAGAAGAAGAAGAAGAAAACGAAACACAAGGTAGCTAACAATTCCAATGATCCTATAGAAGAAGAAGAACATGTTGTTGATCTAAACAGCATATCTACCTCTGATGTTGATCCTGAAGACGGTGCTGAACCCAAAAAATATGCTTAAAAGAATGATCCACATGATGTTCGAGTAGAAGAAGCACCTGATAAGCGCAAGAGGTACACTAGAGAAGACTTCCTTGCAAGGAGACACGGGAAGGAACGAGAACCATGGGTACAGAAATCCATGCCCTTTCCAGGCAAGTCCTTTAAAACCAAAGAAGAAGAGCACTATAACAAGTTTTGTGAGTGGATGAAACCTCTTTTTCTTCAAATTCCTTGAGTGATGCTATTAAGTTACCTCCTTACTCTAAATATATTAAAGATATTTTTACTAATAAAAGAAAAGTTCCTAATGAGGCAATATCTACTCTGCTTGATAACTACTCTTTCAGTGGAAAGATTCTTGAGAAGCTCGGTGATCCAGGTATACCCACCATTCCTTGCTCCATAAAGAATAATTATGTTAGAACTGCCTTATGTGATCTTGGTGCAGGAGTGAGTGTTATGCCCTTTTCTCTCTACAAAAGGCTTTGTTTAGAGAAACTAATTCCTACAGATATCTCCCTTCAGATGGCTGACAAGTCAACGGCTGTCCCGATGGGTATTTGTGAGGATGTTCCTATTGAAGTTGCCAATTTCTTGATACTTACTGATTTTTTTTGTGCTTGACATGCCCGAGGATGGGAGCATGTCCATTATTCTTGGTAGACCTTTTCTTAACACCGCAGGTGCCATTATTGATTGCAATAAAGGGAAGGTTACCTTCAACGTGAATGACAAAGAACACACGGTGTATTTTCCAAAAAAGATCGACAAAAGGCATGGCCTTAACTCCATTCAGAATATCGAGACTGTGAAGATTGGAGAATGGGATTGTCCACTACATGTATACCAAAAATACAAAGCAATTATGGTAGGGACAATGTCCATCAAAGTGAGAGTGCAATGATCACTTCATAAGAGGCGAGACTTTCTGCTCTATATATCTCCGGTTTGTTGGTAAGACTTGATCAACCTTGCTAACTAGCATGTTTTATATAGGTAAAAGTTGAGCTTGTTATGTTTTCATTTCCTTTAGCTTTTATTCTCCTTGTTGTACCCAAAGTTTCTTGTTTAAAGCTTCACTTGTTCTAACTTTTGTCTCAAGTTCACGAAAGTTTTTGCCGCTTTTTGAACTCTGAAAAATTCTCTACAATGAAGTTGCCCAGAAAATTCAGAATAAAAATTTCCAGGTAAAATGCCATCGCGAAGTACCTGTGGCTGACCAGGGGGGTCCACCCTTGGCCCAGGAGTCCAGGTGGTGCGGCCCAGCCCCTGGCCGCGCCACACACCCTCCTGGGGCCCACAGGCACCCCCTGCTGGCATCTCTTCTTCCACTCTCTCTCTCTTTCACCGCAAAAACTCGTGTCCTTGCTCTGGTTTCGTGTTCTTGTTGTTCTTGAGCACGGAACATCGATCTCCATCTACAGCCACTCGTTTGAGCTGAAATTTGGAAAAAATACTCCTTGGTATGTGACTCCCTCACCCCTCCAATTATTTTTCTTGTTGGTGGCTTCATTAGTGATTATTTAGTAGTTCTTGGTGTTGTTTAGTTGAGCTTAAATGTTTGTGTAGAAATTTATTTTCCAAGTTTTGTTGCTAGTTTGAGCCTTGGTAAAGTAAGTAGAATGTTTTGCCCAAACTAGTTTTACTTAAACCTTCATTTTTGTGATTTGTCAAAATTTTCAGAAATGGATAGGCTAGGAAGATGGCTTGGGAAGGAGAAACCCGAGCGCTCTAGCCGTGTTACGCGGTCCACAGCTTCACCTTCAACTACGAGGGTGAGCTACAATGACGAAATCGTACCCTTGGAGCTGTTGGGTGCATCACCCGCAAAGGCCATGGCATTTCCATGCAGAGATTTCATGGCGGATGCCGGCATACAGGAGGAGTTCGACGCCCTGTGTGCCAGAGCAGGTTTGACACGGCTTGTGACGATCCGTGTGCCACAGTATGAAACGCTCAATGCTATATTTATCAACAGTTTCAGATTCTATCCTGAAAGTGATGTTGTTGTATTTCAGATTTATGAAAGGTTACTAACCATGCCTATGGGTACCTTTTGTGAAGCTTTAGGTTTTCCCGACAGAGGAGAGAAGAGGAGGAAAAATTCTCAAACTGCTGCACTCAAGACCCTTCTCGACTCATTGTGCAACACTAAAGTGAGGAACACTAACCGTCAGAAGATCTCCAGTATTTTGTTTCCTCATCTCAGGTATTTCGCGTATTATATTGCTAGAGGGATGTTGGCTCGAGACAACACGAACAGCACTTCTTCGCCTGATACTTCCTGCTAATAGCAACAAGGGGGATCTCTTTGGTGGCGTCTATGCCTCACTTCTTTTGCAGTTTCTCAAAGGAGAACCGCGCCCAGATGATACAGTTTTTTTCCTTTTTTTAGTCGTGATTTAGTTGCCATGAAGAGGCATTTCTTTGTTACTAGGGCCTCTGACCGATATGCACTTGATTATATTTTGCGGTTTGAGGGCGATGTGGAATGCATCATCCGTCTACCTGCACCACTTGTGTTTGATTTTTCTCGCAGGAACGGATACCGCTTTTCAGATACCCAGTTTGATGAGATCATGGGAAGATACCAGTTTCACGACCCCACAGAGGGGGTTGCGTCAGATGAGGAGGAGCGCATGGTGCATCCACCCGTCCAAGAGGAGACAGCCGCCCGATGGGACGGAGGGTCTTCCTCTGGTTGGGATGAGGGACCTTCCAAATGGGAGGATCCGAGGACTTCCGTGTACGCACCGGAGGGCTCATACAACCCTTGGACTTACCATTACCCCGGAGCAGGAGGCTCCTCGAGACCGCGGTAGACGAGCCCAACTTAGGCCAAAAGCCTAAGCTTGGGGGAGTACGTACTCTCCTCCCTTTCCATTGTATCTTCCGTTTTGTTCTCTTTGATCTTTTTGAAGTCTTTGCCTGTTCTTATTTGTTATTTTTATTTTGCAAGAACCCAAAAAGATTTTTTCTTTCTTTTTACTTTTATTTTAGCCTTTGAAAAACCCCAAAAAGATTTTCTTTCTCTCTTTTGTTTGTTTTGTTTTCAGAGTTCAGCTCGAGTCCGTGATGGCATTTGATTATATATTTCCTACGTTCGATTGTGCAAGTGACAAGGCAGTAATGACGAGGATCGAGGGAAGGGATGCAACAAGGAAAGCTGGTATGAACTCTCTTTGTTTCTACTTTTGTATATATGCATGTACTTATGATTAGAGACCAGCTTGTAGCGACATAGTGCTAATTTTACAATGTTTTCCCAGTGGTTCATGCTTTCTTTGTGGTTAGTCTCAAATAGCTAGAGTTCATAATGTGTTGCTTGAAATGATTGACATGCATTGCATTGTTCATGGTTTGGCATATTGAAGTGGTATTTCCCTTCGGAGAATTATTGGATCGACTTGGCACATGTTCACGCATGCTAAGACTAAAAAGTCTGTTCTGCCTTGATGACCTTTTTATTTCAGAATAGTTATATCACGTTCATGCCCGATTCATTGTACTTTGTCGCTCTGCATGATTATGACAATTATTGCTCTCTAGTTGATCGCTTCCCAGTCTTTTGCTAGCCTTCACTCGCACCAAGAGGAATTCTGCCATGCCAAAAATATTTTGATGGAAGTTTTAACTAATCAATAAAAAATATGAGAGTTACACCTCCCCCATACTTGATGATGGAATGAAATGGACCAAATGCTGCTTATGATAGATGGAACGATAGCCTCCTTCCATAGTTGAGGCAAAATAAAAGGTTTCGTAGACCATCAGAGAATTCATGGATAAGGGAATATGTGTAAGCAAAAGGCGTTAATATGGTTGGCATGGGAGATATTGAGAGACCTTTACCGTTCGCCGTTGACTGGAAAGTTGCACTTCTCAAAAGAGTTTCTCTGTTTTCAAAACCAAGAGCTCTGGCACATGTTTAGGCTTTGCTTCCTTTCACGGGTTTTCAACCTTGCCATCAAAATCCATGGTTCGAGAGTCTCGTCTTCTTTCTTCAAAGCACCAACTATTGAGAGAATAATTGTCATTCTTAGTTTCACATGCATTGTCCCAAAGTACTACATTGTCTTCTGCATGCTTGTTATATTGCTAGTATTAAATTCTTAGTTCTAGTCTCCTTTAAAACTCCGGAGGAGTTTCTGCATTTATGTTTTGCTTCAATCATGGAGGCTAGCGAGATACCACTCTAGTATGTTCATGCTATGTGCATTGTGATCTTGAATTGATTTTCAGGATCATATTATTTAATTTTGTGTGTTTGTGACTGATCACATGAAAGAAGGATTGCTTCGTGCATTGTCTTTGTAGCATGGTGTCAAAACTTGCTAAACTCTTTCGTAGTACATACTTATATACATCTATTGACGCAAAAGAGTTTGTCAAAGTTTTCTTTGTCGCATCCAGTTCGTTGAACTGAATTGCTTGAGGACAAGAAATAGCTAAGTTTGGGGGAGTTGATACGTATCAAACGTATCTACTTTTCCAAACACTTTTGCTATTGTTTTGGCTACATTCTTGCATGATTTGGACGAAACTAACCCGGACTGGCGCTGTTTTCAGCAGAGCTGCCAGTGCTGTTTTATATTGTGCAGGTTTCTGAATATTTAGGTGCGCTAGAAAAATCCACAAAAATTATATTAAAAATCATCTTTCCCACTGCTTCGACAAGGCCAAAAGGGGGGCCACAGAGCATCCAGGGGGCACCTAGAAGGGTGTGTGCACGGCCCAGCCCCGTGCCGCGCCACCTGCCCTCCTGGGTGGGTCCCACACCCCCTGGTGCCCTACCTTGGCCCTATTTATTCCCTCGGCGAGGAAACTCAGAAAAGAGAAGTCGCTTTTCCAATCTACGTCGCGGAGCCGCCGCCACCCTCTGTTCTTCTCCGGGAGAGCTAATCTGGATGTTGCGTTGGCCTCCGGTGAGGAGAAATCATCGCCATCGTCATCATCATTGCCTCTCCATGAATCCTTCTCTCATGTGTGAGTAATTCCCTGCTGTAGGCAAAGGGGATGGTAGGGATTGGATGAGTTAGGTCATGTAATAGTTCATCAGATTGTTGGGGGCATGTTGCCTATCATCTACTTGGTGTTTATCATCTCTGTTACAACTTGTTGCTCTTAATGCTTGTCACTTTGGGCCCGAGTACCATGATTTCAGATCTTATCACCCTATTGTTTCTTGAGTTTGAGGTGTTCTTGATCCTATCTATGAGTTGTATGCACCTATTATAGTCCGGAACCGGCGATCCCAATGCTGACAGCTTGGGACACCAAAGGGGATGGACTATAATTTGAGGATTCCGTGTATCCATGAAGAGTTAATGCTTTGTTCCGGTGCTCTTTGACAGGAGTACCTTAATCTCCCTAAGTTCCTTTTGACCCCGTTCGTAGCGGGAGCGTAGGACAAAAGATGTTGTGAAAAGTTCTTATTGCAAGCACGTACAACTACCTTGGGATACATGCCTGATGTTTGATATTTGCCTAGATGATCCTTTCTTTTCTGTGAGCCTTTCCCATGTTAGAATCTATTACATGTTTGTTCTCATCCAAGCAGTGCCCAACCATCCATGTCCCTAGCCTACAGTGTTTCTTTCGGCTGGTTATTAGTTGTTTACTTTCGTTGTTTTACTTTTGCTGTTTCACCACCACTATTATCACCCACACTACCACTACCATACTACCGTTGCTACTAATACTTTTGTGCAAGCAAGTGTTTATTTCAGGTGCGCTTGAACTGACAACTCAATTGTCAAAGAATGTACGTATTCTTTGTGTCCCCAAGTGTCGAATCAATAAATTGGGTTATCTTGCCCGCGAAGACTATCTCGGTCCCCTACAGTTGAGGGTTATCACCCCTCCTCCCACGCGCCCTCCTCGCGCGGCCAAGAGCGGGGCCGCGCCCCCTGACCGCCTGGGAGGGGGTGGCCCCCCTCAGGCCCTCCTTCGATGATTCCGGAAGCATTTTTTGCGCTGATTTTTTATCTGATTTTCTTGGAATTTTTGGATGGCAAGAACGTATCTATAATTTTTTATACGTCCCAAACGTATCTATAATTTTTTATTGTTCCATGCTCATTTGGGTGACATTTCTATGTGTTTTGCTACACTTTCATACATTTTTACACATATTTGGACTAACCTACTAACTCAGTGCACCCAGTGCCAGTTTCTATCTGCTGATGTCGGTGAATTGCAGGTTTTCACCCATATTTACAGAGCCCAAAAAATTCCACGAAAAATATTTAAAAAATCACTGTGTCAGAAGCTTCCGGAAGCCTGAAGGAGGGCCATAGGGGGGCCAGGCCTCACACCTGGCCGCGCCAGGAGGGCGCCTGGGCGGGGGCCACCTCCCCTGGTGCCCCCCTAAGGCCTATATTTACAACCCGTTCTAGTAACCCTCGAGAGGAGCCCCGCATCACGATTTTCACCTCTGTTCCGCTGCCTCCGCGCTTCCATGATCGGGAGCACCAGAAGACCTCTTCCAGGCACCCTTCCGGAGGGGGGGGATTGACCTCCGGGAGCTTCTACACCACCATGAGCGCTTCCCGAACGTGCCGTGAGTAGTCCCCCTTGGACCATGGGTCCATGACCAGTAGCTATGTGATGTCTTCTCTTCAATCTTGTGCTTCAATTCTTAGCCCTTGTGAGCTGCCCTACATGATCAAGGCATCTATGTAATTTTACTGTTGTTGCTATGTTGTGTTTGCTGGGATTCGACGGATTATGAGATTATGTTCATATTGTGATGAGTTATATATTTGGTTCTACTTTTATATATTTTTCTTGAGTAATTCTTTCATGTTCTCTGTTGCTTTTTATTGCCTTGTCCAAGTAGTATATAGTAACTCCACGAGGGAGCGTTTATGCTTTATTGTGGTTTCATGCCCCCAAATGTCTAGCATGAGTGACAATAACTTCAGACTAGGGGATGTGTTGTTGCTACCAGGGAGAAAACAATGGTGCTTATAACCGCAGTTGAAAGAATTATTTACCTTATGAAAAGTTTGTTAATGCAGTTGTTTGTTGCTTTGGGTTTACACTTTGGGTGGGGCTCTCAACTTAATACTAGCGAGATGTTCTGGATAGATATCTCAAGGTGGATGATTAGTGAGTAGATGTTGTTGGATAATGGTCTACTAGTCTTGGCGTACTGCCCATACTTTTGAGACTCTAAGTTTCTTGTAGGATAATTAGCAATACGGTGCGTTTATAATTCTGTCAATTTCCCAGCTGTAATTTGTTGACCCAGCTTAGTTGTTTTGTCGTCTTTTGGGAGAGAGACATAACTAGTGAACATCATGGGACCCCGATCCATATTTCCACCATTATTTACACCTCAACTATTTATTGTTTTTATTTCCTTTCAGTATCAATCACCATCATTATTTCCAACGTGTGTTTGATCCTTTGTAAACGACAAGGCCGGATAGATTGACTAGTATAATATCCACTTGGGGTAACCAACGAGGAGAGAGAAGCTATCAATATTTCATACACCTATGAAGTTCTGGATAACACTCACATAGCTCCCACGCAGATATGTCAGTCACATATAAGACTAGGATAATATCCACATAGCTCCGACTTAGATATGTCAGTTACATATAAGAATAGGATAATACTCCCATAGCTCCCACTCAAAATATGTCGTCCATATATCAAGTTTAGGAAACTATTCAGCTCCCACTCAGTTTCATGAAAATGCATGTTTCCTTGATATTCTGGCTCAGTCCAAAATCCTTTGATCATCAATCAAATCGATAATTCAGGTTATGAGACACTAGTATCCATATGTTTTACAAAACCTTCTTGGTGTACCAATTACAACACTTCTTCAAATGCGGGATTTGAGGAAGGCACGGTATTGATAACAATTTGGATCAATCTTAGTGATCCAAATTTGCATGGCTAGAAATGGAGATCGGAGTCGATGAAACTTTTGGGCATTAGTGGAAAAAGAGTGTAGCAAGAGGTAGATTGCAAGGAGGAAGAAGACCTCCTTTTCTACCTCCCTCTTAATCCAACCGTTATGCGCAGAAATACACAGGCCGGTACAACCGGCCTTCTAGTCCGGTACAACCGATCTCCTACAGCCCAGCAGCCTCTCTTCCAAACCCTAGCCGGTGGTCAGGTGGTTCGAGCGGTACAACCGCTCCTACCATGGTAGTACAAGATTTACCGATACAACCGGGGTTCCAGCACCCCACTACCGGCCCGGGACAAAAGGAAACCAGTGCGAGCCCGGTGGAAGGGCCGGTGGGGAGACCGGTACAACCATGCCCCCAAACCCTAGCCCGTAGCCGGGGGGAGAGCGGTACAACCGCTCCAAGCATCGGTTGTACCGGATTTACCGGTAAAACCGGGCCACCACCGCCCGGATACCGACCCAGATCAAAGGGGATCTCCACCACCCCGGTGGAGGCACCAGTGCAGGGCCGGTAGTACGGGCCTCTGACGAGGGCGGTACAACCTGCCTTGGACACCGGTACAACCGGCCTAGTGGTGACCAGGCTGAAGTATTCCTTTTATCCTTTTGCATAGACCGGTCTTGGTCCCGCAACTTTGTGTCCTGTGTGTATACCTGAAAATCTCGTTACACAGTTAGATCTGTAATCCGGTATTGTAATCAACACCAAAACCAAAGGATGGTAAATGTCCTATCAATCTCCCCCTTTTTGGTGGTTGATGACAATACACGGATTTGCAACAAGGAAAACAAAAAAAAGAGGTGCGCTCACTCCATAAAGTACAGATGAGCTCCCCCTAGCTGTATGCACCAAATGAGTCGAGGCATGAAAGAAGATAGTGCATACATAAGGATCACCACTCCCCCTATATTTTACGGAATAATAAACTTTGCAGGATATAAAACAATGAGTAAGACTCACGAGAAGGATAATGACAGGGCAAATCGAAATAGCAAGTCTTACAACACACAAAGGTTTAAGGTTCAACACTCGAAAGCAAAGAGCACAAAACACAAAGTTCACACACCTAAAACGCACACGATACAAGGAGTTGCACAAGCTCCACAAGAAAATCCCTCGAACTCCTAATATATGACTTCTCCCCCTTTGGCATCGAGACACCAAAAAGGGAGACAGCCTGATGCTAACGCCCAACTAGTCACTCGTTAGACTCCACGGTGGCATCAGCGTCAGAATCACTGGGGTCCACTGGATCCTGCGAGTGCTTGGACTGGATCTCATCATCATCGTCGTCATACTGGGGAGGCAGAGAGGGCTCGACCGTCAGAGGTGGAGTGTCATCACTGTCAGTCCACGTGGAGTAGTTCGGCGAGATCCACTTGTCCTCAGCTGTGATATTCCTCTCGGACCCAATGCGAACCTCAATCTGTGGAGCTCTCATCATCTTGATCTGTCGTGCGCGGCTCTCTTACTCGCGCTTGTGCGCGAGGTACAGGTTGTGTTGGATGTCAAGCTGGAGGTAGAAAGTCTTGCGAACATTAGCCTTGAGCTTCGCCCAGGCAGAGGTGCCTGCCCCGGGAAGCTCAAAGTCAGAATCACTAGAAGCAGCATACTCGGTCTCCATCTTCCCTTTTCCATTGTTCTCAAAGCGGGGATCAGAGTGCTTCTTGATCTTCAGCTTCTTGCGGGCGTGAACAATGAGAGCAGCGGGATCCGCAACCAAAGCGTCACCCGTAAACTTGGCCTCCCAATATGAGTGAAGAAACTTCATGATGTATGGACCAAGAGAGGGACAAGCCTTGCCTGTCACGCAGCTGTACATCTCCTGCCAGAGCACCTCGGGCACATTCAACGGAAAGCCTTTTCCCTTCTCAGAGCGAGTCATCAGCATCAAGTCAATGAAGAAGTTGTAGGTCCGATCTTGATTCCCAACCTTGGGAATCAGCATGTTCCTGTAGATGTGATGCATGATATCATATAGCGGCATCAAATCCTTGGAGGCACCCGGAATCCCACAGCCGAGAATGTAGAGTGGAGCAAGAAAAGAGGGATCAGAGGCCACATCACCATACAGAGAGAAACCAGTCCCCTTTCCATGATCATCACAGTGATAACCCAAAGCAGCACAGAACTCAGACCGACGAGCAGAGCAAAGCTAGTCACGAGTCATACAGGTGATAGTGCGGTGGTCATCAGTCCCAAAGTGAATAGTGGCATACCATTGCTAAATGATTTGCGTATCCATGTCACCCTGAGTATCCATGAGCTTGATGATGTCAACCTCCTCACACAGAGCAAGAGCATCCTTGAAGTACTCCTTGTGGTCCTCCGACTTCATGTAGTAAATGTCAATGGCCCACTGATACGCGAGAGAGGATAATTGCTTCTCGCCCTTCGTTGGTTACCCCAAGTGGAAGCTGAGATGAAGCATAGCGACAAGTTTCCCTCGGTGAAGATACCGAGGTTTTAAGATTGTCTCCGGTAGGACTCCCGCAATGATAAGTAGGTGGTTCGGCAAGTGATGCGCCATTTGAAGATAATCCCTTGGTTCTCCTGGACCTGCACACAGACACAAATAACTTTGCTCCCAACAAAGTTCAGAGAGGTTTTCAATCTCTCCGGTCTTGTAGTTTACAAAGGATAAAAAACACAAGGGATAATGGTAATGATAGCAACTGAAAGTAAAAGAAGAAAAGTAAATAAGCGTGTAAACAATGATGAAAATATGGACCAAGGTCCCGTGAAGTTCAGTAGTGATGTCTCTCTCCCAAAAGGAGATCAAACTGCTATGTGAGGTAAACAAATTACACATGGGAAATTGACAGGATTATAAACGCACCGAAATGTTAACTATGCTACAAAATAAAGGAAGAGGCTCAAAAGCATGGGCAGTAAACCAAACTAAGTAGACAAAAATCCAACTGCATCTCTACTAATCATCCACCTTGAGATATCTATCCAGAACATCTCGCTAGTCTTAAGTTGCGAGCCCCACCCATAGTGTAAACCCAAAGCAACAGACAACTTCATTAAAAAGCACTTTGCATAAAGTAAACAATCCTTGCAACCGCGGTTACAAGCACCGTTGTTTTCCCCCTTGTCGCAACAGCACATCCCCTAGAATCATGTTTCTGTCACTAAAGCGTGTCATCAGGGGTCATGAACTCACAATCGAGCATAGCGTTCCCTCTTGGAGTTACTACCTACTACTTGGCCAAAGCAATAAACTTAGGAACAAAAATATAAAAGATAAGAACCAAATATATTACTCTATCACAATCTGAACATAATCTCGTAATCCATCAGATCCCATCAAACGCATCATAGCAACAGCAAAAAGATTGCATATGTGCCTCGATCATGTAGGGCAGCTAACGAGGTCTAAACCATGAAGAACAAAGAGGGGAGGAGAACATCACATAGATACTGATCACGGATGCCATGGTCCAAAGGAATCTACTCACGGCACATCCGGGAAGCGTCCATGGTGAAGGGGAAGCTCCCGAAGGTCGATCCTCCATCCGCTAGGGTGCTGGGAAGAAGTCTGTTGGCGCTCCCGATCTTGGAAGTGCGTCGGCGGCGGAACAGAGGCGAGATCGCGAAAAGGGGTTCTCTCCTCGGAAGTTTCACGTCACGGGGAATATATAGGCGAAGGGGGGCACCAGGAGTCTAGGCGCCCCCTTGCGCGGCCAAGCCCTAGGCCGCGCCAGGTGGCCGCCTGGCACCTGGTGGTGCCCCCCCGGCCCTCTTTCTTGGTTCCGGAAGCTTCCGATGCACTGATTTTTTATCCGATTTTCCCGAATTTTTGGAGCACTTTTAATATGGGGGAAACCTGGAATAAAAAAACAGCAGAAAACAGAAACTGGCACTAGGGTGCACTGAGTTAATAGGTTAGTCCAAATATGATCAAAAGTGTATGAAAGTGTATCTAGATCATAGCAATATCACACAAACATGCATGGAGCAAGAAGAAGTTATCGATACGTTTTGGACGTATCAACATCCCCAAGCTTAATTCCTGGTCGTCCTTGAGTAAGTAAATGTTAACAAGCATAATTTCTGTGGTGACATGCTAGCAACCATATAAGAACTTCGACAAGTAAAGCAATCGAGGTATGTGATTCAATTCAAGTCATAAAATGCAAGAGTCTATATTAGCATTGAAACAAGCAACGAAGGACATTAGGTCCAAGAGCTCTCGTTGTCCGTGACTCGAATGTCTCCAAATGGTGTTTGCGTGCAAGAAGGGGGATAGGGAATACGAGAAAAAAATATTTTTGTTGAGAACTCAATCTATTAAAGTTTCAGACATGGTCTTCTTTGGAATCTTATTTTGACTTGTCCAAGACCACTAGCCAGGTACAAGTCAATTTGATCCACTCATTTTCGATATTTTGAGCACTCATGCAATGGATGAGCGTAAGCACGAAAGTTGACACTTAGGATGGAAAAGAGAGAAATATGGTGGAGGAGTAAGATAAAAAGGATGAGAAAGGCTCACATCAATGAGGACAATCATAGACGAGAAGTCCAAATGATAGATATGATGTGAGGAGTAGGGATTGCCATGCAACGGATGCACATATGAGCTAAAAAGATCTCCAATGGAACTAGTGGGGGTGCATCCAACTTGCTTGATCATGAAGACCTAGAGCTCTTTTTAGGAGGCTGATCCTTGGAATATGCAAGCCAAGTTCTATAGTGTGAAGGTCCCCACATAGCTATATGCATGTATGATCATCTCTATGGAGTACAAGAATAAGAGGGAGTACTAGTGTGGATCTTTCAAAAGGATAGTAGCGTTGCCCCTTTCTCTCTTTTTATTTTCTTTTTCTCTTTTTTCTATTTTTTGTATTTTTTTGGTGGCCTCAATGACTCTTTCTATCTAACTCTCATTTGTCCTCTTTGGGATCATTTATTTTGTCCACTTTGGGATCTTTTCCTCACTTAATGGAAACACTCCAATTTACAAGAGGGTATAGAAGATCTTTCACACTTTACAACGTACTCAAACATAAAGAAGATGTAGCTATCATGATGTATGCAATGTATGCCGCTGGCAGTGTACCAGGAACATGTATCACATGAAGATCATGTCATGAAGAGGTGGATGTTCCATGACAATATATCTCGGAAAGGCTATGGAAATGCCTTGATAGGTAGGTATGGTGGCTGTTTTGAGGAAAGATATAAGGAGGTTTATGATGACAGAGTGTATCATGCCAAGGGTTGGATGTACCGGCGAAGGTGGACGCCAACTCTCGGAGTGAGAAGGAGGCAATGCACGACACGGGAGAGGCTAGAAAATATGAGGAGGTGGAAGTGTCAACTTTCAATACTTACATTAGTCCGAAGAACTCATGCACTTATTATCGGTAACTCTCAATCCAATAAGGAGGTTCCCAAAGAGACAAGTACCCCGAGGAGGAGTGTATGGGGGTTTGGTTATCCTTGCGCATCCTCGACTCATGGTACGTGAGTGTACTCTAATATCCGATCCCTCCAAAGATTAGCGATCCATCTAGTAGCTAGAGTTCTCAACTAGTTTTGTAGGTTTTGAAAATACATACGGATTTCCCAAAATACGACACCTATCACTAATAGGCTAGAGCTCTTGACACCAAAAGTTCAAACATTACTCACATCAATGCCTCAAAACTATTGCAATTTACTACTAAAATTAAATAGCAACGTCAATTACCTACTTTCAAGACAAGACACAACTCGGTGCAACAATCATCTCTCTTAACAAGATAAACATGAAAACTAAAGAGAGTTCCAGCAACAAACTAAACAAAAGCCAAGGCTCTTGCTAAAGACAAACTAAGATTAAAACTAAACATGGCAGTAGCTACGAAAAGGTAAAGAACACACAACAGCAAAAAGATAAGCATGAAAACTCCTAGGATGTGTTCTAGATTGGAACAGAGCGTGTTTATCTCCCACACAAAGCAAGATGGGGTCTAACTTGTTATGAACAGCAAGCAAAGCTAAAGATAACTAAAAAGAAAACCTAAGAGCGAGACGTTCCAAGCATAGCACATAACGCATGAAGTGATAAAAATATAGTGAGATGAAGGACGAACTGATGATTGTTTGTGGAGAAGGGGATGCTCGGGGGCATAATTCTCCTTGAATATTTATTGGGGATGCATGGGGGAATCCCCAAGCTTGAGCGCTTGACACTCCCGGGTCTTCTTTCGTCATCTTCCATCGCACACTTGAAAACTCCCTTCATACATAACTCATCATAAGCTGATTAGAGAGAATAGTACCCTTAATAAAATAATTTTTCCCCACTGGATATAAAGATATCTTGAAGATCTATTGTTTCTCAAGATTTCCAAAAAATTTCTGCAAAGAAAAAGCAAGCTTAAGGTTTGCAAAAGTAAGGAGAGGAAAAATGTGGCAGAATCTATGAAAACAGAACAGCAGGTAGTAGAGAATTTTTTCGGGGCACTTCTGCAACTCAAATCAAAAAACTCATAACATATGAAAGTTTCACAATTGTATAGAGAATTATGTGTAAACAATTCAGCTCAAAAAGATGAACTGGTGATTTGATCCGATTTTTTCCGTCAAGAAGAAAGAATCTTTTTTCTGGACAGCATGTCACAACTTTTGCTTCCCTTATCATAAGAGGCTATAACTTGGCACAAAGCATGAAAATAAAGATACAATGATGTTTCTACAGTAGTAACAATCATCAAGACCACTAAAAACAGAAGAAAAAACATCTTGGGTTGCCTCCCAACAAGCGCTTTCTTTTACGCCTTTAAGCTAGGCATAAAGGAAAAGATCAAGTCGTATCAATCGAATCATTATCAAGATCATCAAAAAGCTCTTCAATTGTACAACTAGTCTTAAGAGGCCTATCAAATAAAGGTCTAATGAAGATACTTCTAGGGAGAAACCCAAAAGGCATAAAATCAATGGGAGTTTCATTTATAAATTTATCAAAAAGAGGAATTTCTTCCAGAGTTTTCACAGTTTCAACTTCCTTGGCAATGGGTGGATTATGTTTTAGTCGGGGAACCTTAGGGACATAATTGAACTTAGGTTCCTTCCTTGCCTGAGTCTCTAACTTTTTTGGTTTGATTGAGGAGAAAGTAGTTCCTAGAGTATTAATGATTTCCTCCATCTTATCAATCCAAGAAGGATCCATATCATGGAATTTGATGGTCTCCAAAGTTTTAATAATTTTAATCATGGAGCTATCAATCCTATTCAAATTCCCTTGAATCTTGCGATCCAACTCATTTATCCTAGTTATACTTGGTATTTCTAACTCTATCTTTTCATGTTTCTTCATAATGTGAGCTAGAGTTATGTCTTCTTGTATGCTAGCAATAGGGAGATTTCCAACAAGATTTTCAATAACATTAAGAGACTCCCAGATTGAGGCTTCTAGGAAATTCCCGTTGATAGCAGTACCTAATATGAACCTATTCCAAGGAGTAATCCCAACATAAAAATTTCTAAGAAGGATAGTAGTGGATTGCTTCTTGGTGGCTCTTTTCTGAGAATCATTAATTTTATACCAAACATCTTTTAAACTTTCACCACCTTTTTGTTTAAAGGTGAGAACCTCTGTCTCAACAAAGGTAAAAGGACAAGACATAATGACAGCTACTAGCAAGATAAATAAATTTTTTGTGATTTTTGATATAAGAAACAAAGATAAAAACTAAAAGGTAAAATAACAAGAATAAAAAGTAAAGGTAAAAGCTAGTGGGAAACTCCCCTATCTTATCACTCAGAGTCCCCGGAAACGGCGCCCGAAATTTTCTTGATACGCGAGAGAGGATAATTGCTTCTCAACCTTCGTTGGTTACCCCAAGTGGAAGGTGACGTGCAGCGTAGCGGCAAGTTTCCCTCGGTGAAGATACCGAGGTTTTAAGATTGACTCCCGTAGGACTCCGGCAATGATAAGTAGGTGGTTCGGCAAGTGATGCGCCGTTTCAAGAAAATCACTTGATTCTCCTGGACCTGCACACAGACACAAATAACTTTGCTCCCATAGAAATTCAGAGAGGTTGTCGATCTCTCCGGTCTTGTTGTTTACAAAGGATCAAAAACACAAGGGATAATCATAATGATGGCAACTGAAATTAAAAGCAGAAAAGGAAATAAGCGTGTAAACAATGATGAAAATAGGGACCGGGGTCCCTTGATGTTCACTAGTGATGTCTCTCTCCCAAAAGAAGATAAAACTGCCATGCGAGGTAAACAAATTACATATGGGCAATTGACAGGATTATAAACGCACTGCAATGCTAAATATGCTACAAAAGAAAAGAAGAGGCTCAAAAGCGTGGGCAGTACGCCAAAATAAGTAGACCGGATGGATTCCAACTGCATCTACTACTAATCATCCACCTTGAGATATCTATCCAGAACATCTCGCTGGTATTAAGTTGCGAGCCCCACCCAAAGTGTAAACCCAAATCAACTGACAACTTCATTAAAAAGCACTTTGCGTAAAGTAAACAATCCTTGCAACCGCGGTTATAAGCACCGTTGTTTTCCCCCTTGTCGCAACAGCACATCCCCTAGACTCATGTTTCTGTCACTCAAGCGTGTCATCAGGGGGCATGAACCCACAATCGACCATAACGTTCCCTCTTGGAGTTACTACCTCCTACTTGGCCAAAGCAATAAACAGCAACGGAACATGCAAGAATTACTTAGGAACAAAAATATAAAAGAGAAGAATGAAATATATTACTCCATCACAATCTCAACATAATCTCATAATCCATCATATCCCATCAAACTCAGCATAGCAACAACAGAAATATTACATATGTGCCTCGATCATGTAGGGCAGCTCACGAGGTCTAAACCATGAAGAACAAAGAGGGGAGGATAACATCACATAGCTACTGATCACGGACCCATGGTCCAAAGGAAACTACTCACGGCACATCCGGGAAGCGTCCATGGTGAAGGGGAAGCTCCCGGAGGTCGATCCTCCCTCCGCCAGGGTGCCGGGAAGAAGTCTGTTGGCGCTCCCGATCTTGGAAGCGCGGCGGCGGCGGAACAGAGGCGAGATCGCGAAAAGGGGTTCTCTCCTCGGAAGTTTCATGCCACGGGGAATATATAGGCGAAGGGGGCAGCCAGGGGGCCAGCAGGAGTCCAGGCGCCCCCTGGCGCGGCCAAGCCCTTGCCACCCGGACACTCGACCTTTGCGACACCGGGTTTCGCCCGATCACCTTCGCGAAAATCGCACGATACCAGCCGCAGCCAACGGAACGAAAAACCCCGTTTAATAATTAAACGGGATATTTTTATAGCGCACCGGAAAGTGTTCTCTGAACGGTTCCAGTGCGAGGTGAATGCCGCCTGCTCGACGCGCTGATCGCGCATTTCGAAGTTTTACCCGAATCGGAGGTACTGCGGACCCCCGGCGGTCAGAAACGTAACCACCGCGCGCGAGAGAGAAAAACCGGGGATGTTTTTGCAAACTGCCAGTCACCTAGGCTATATAAAGACCACCACTCTCCCACCTCCTTCTAGGGTTTCCCCTAAGCCAAAATTGCAGCCACCCCCTCCACATTGCCCCAAAAATACCCCATTTTCGCAATTAGCCCATTTTTTTCCCAAACCCTAGCCAGATTCGTCCTGGACCGTCAGATCTCGCGATCCGACGGCCCAGGGAGCTCCCACCAACCTCACCCACCTCTCTCCTCTCTATCCTACCTCCCCGCAGCCGCCGCCCGTGGGCAAGCCGCCGGAGCCGGCCACCGGAGCAGCCAGCCTCCCTCTCCTATCTCCCTTCCCCCTCCTCCCATCTCTCTCTTACCTCCCTCCTCCTCTCCTGCTGCAGGCAGCCGCCGAGCTCGCACCCGCCATGGGAGCCGCCGCTCCGCCGACATCCATCCCGAGGCCGGCGAGCCTCGTGGCGCCCGACGACCACCGCGCCTCCGGATCCGCGCCACCGGCCACTCTCCGCTGCCCCAGCGCCCCTCCAAGGCCTCCTCGTCCCACGGCGCCGACGCAGACCTCCGCCGCGCCGCTCGTCATCGGCAGACGCGGCCGCCGCTCGCCGTGGCTCCGATCCAGTCGGGATCGGGCCGGCCACGTCCCAACACTGCCGCGTGGGCCCCTGTCAGGCCACGGGCCCTCTCCAGCGAAGCCTGCGGCCCAAGCCGGCCTCCTCCTGCATCTTGGGCTTGGCCAAGTGGTGAGGCCCGAGCCGCCCTCTGTTTTTTTTTCTTTCTCTCTCCTCACTTTTTTTCCTTTATTGTTTTTTTCTGCTAAGTCCTAATAATTTACTGTTGTGATCTGTTTTGCGTTGACGATTGCTAGAGAACCATAGCTCGGATCACGTTGCGCCCAAAAGGAAAATTGCTTAGAATTGTGTGTACTTCAATCCATCTTTTGTGAGCATTTTGATTTGAGGCCATCTTGATGTTGTTAATCTGTGTTGAAGTGGGCATCAGGCCGTTAATTGCTATAATTTCCTGTTAGTGTGCTGCTGCTGTTATTTTATTGCATGTTTGCATGATGATTGTGACTCATCCATGAGGCCTATTGCATTGATTCTTTTTGCATACTGTTAAGCATCATGTCTACTTCCATTATATGTATTGCATTGTCATGTTTGCATACCTGGTCATAGTTATTTTTAGCTCCAAAGTTGCTATGCTGCTGTTGTTGACAGCCACCTCAGTTTTTTTCTAAGTCTGTAACGTTCCGATGCCATGTTGCATGCTTAATATCTTTTTATCTATGATGCCTATGACCTTGATTCTTTTTTGTACCTGATCATCATCATGTCTACTTCAAGCCCATGTATTGCTATGTCATGTTGCTGCACTTTTTCATATAGTTATACCCCTGTTTATAAAGCATAAAAATAACAGTTTCTTCCATGTTTCTCTGATTTTCACTAAGTCCTTGACCAGTAATGTTTTATTGCATTTTACATGAGCTATAATTAGTTGTTCATGATGCCTTTTTCATGATTCCTTTTGCCATGCCTTCCCTGCCATGTCTACTTTAGTTTCATATCATTTGTGAGCAATTTTGCATTCATTATCCTGTTTATGCATTGCTCTAAAGTGTGCTTCGTGGTGTTGGAAGATTGTGTTCAAAACTTGTTTTGCTTGTATCTTTTTAACCGTAACTCCGTTTGGGGTGTTCTTTATATGTAACTTGATTAGTTTTTCATGTACTTTTTGTTTATGAAATTGTTTGTCGTTGTTAACTAACCTAAAATATGGTTTAGGGAAGAACAGTACCAAATCCTTTAATTGTCGTGGAGCACTTAGTGTATGCCATGTTTAGGTTGTGCCTCACTTAAATTGACTAGCATAGATAGTTTATCTTATGCTTCATCTCTTGACATGTTTGTGTGCTATGCCATGCTTGAGTGAGATGCCATGTTAACAACCTTTGCTGATCACCTGTAGCTAAACAACTTGAACCTTTCTAAATGTGCGGTATCGTCGTGTGTGACGAGTACTCCACTTAACTTGTTAGTAACCGCTCTCGACAGTAGGTACGATGTCTCGTGTTTCCTTCTTGTTGATGCTTGCTCCTGTTTGACTCGTAGTAATAGAGTGATTGCTCGTTGATTGATTTCCAGTATTTACCGTCTTGTGTGCTTCCGCGGGTACCTCTCGCAGACGATGCGAGCTTGCGATCAACTACACCTTCGGAACCCGACTTATCAACAGGCAAGGACTATGCATTACTTATGATCCATTCTATTTCAACTAGCAGTTTGCATGCTAGTATAGGATAGGTTCGATGTTTGATCCTACCACATGTTTACAGCCTCTTTCAAACCGATACAGCCATGTCCCCTCCCAGCAAACCATGTACTTCTATGTTACTATTGCTCGTTGCTCAGCCCCTGCTTAGTATGCATGCTTAGGATGCTACGATGTTACCCTGTTACTCCTTGGTTTGGGCTATCACATTACTATATTGTTGTTGATGATATGATTATTATAATGTTGACTATATTGGACGAAGGATGGAAGGTCTAGGCTATCCCGCCCCGACACTTTGTTCCATTCGAGTCACCTAGGATCCGAGTTCCGGGTATTGGTTTTAAGACTGAGCATGCCTAACCGCGTGTGGGATTTTATGGGGTCCCATTTTCTTACCTACCTAGCTTCAAACATTTCTAGTGGTGGCCCAAGCTCGTTTTACCATTTGAAAACCGTGTGTGTGCTTGGTTGGGCCCCCAGCTGTTTTAAAACAACTTGAGCCAGTGGAGACATGGTTTCTCTGTTGGTCCACCCGATCAGCTAGGACC
Source organism: Bromus sterilis (assembly GCA_950022295.1). Taxonomy (NCBI): domain Eukaryota; kingdom Viridiplantae; phylum Streptophyta; class Magnoliopsida; order Poales; family Poaceae; genus Bromus; species Bromus sterilis. The sequence goes on from OX465597.1 coordinate 135,640,053, forward strand.
CGGTTTCCGATATGTGATTAACCGGCTATCCGACCTGCGTCATACGGAAGAGTCCGATCCGAGAGCGTGGCCGGCTTTTGGATTGGGTGTCGACTACCCGGGGGCCACCCGGATTTGTTCGTTGTTAGTTAGAGGGACTTGTCATTTCGGATCTCTCGGAACTAAATCATAAAATGGTTGCCTATAATGGGTAGAAAATGAGAGAGATGGGCGTGCATGCGGAGCCTTGTAATGGGCAGTTGGTACACCCCTGCAGGGTTAAATCTTTTCGAGAAGCCGTGTCCACGGTTATGGACGACTTGAGACCTACTCCTTGTTCATAGACAACAACAACTGAGATAATTTTAATATAACTTGATCAACGCGTGTGTGTGCCTTGACTGCTTCTTCTTTGTCGGGATGCGAAGAGGAGGACAAGGATTGGATAGGTGTTATGTTTGCATAAGTACTTGATAGCAAGACTTGTTGGAGGCGATTCCTCATCGAATGCTTGGCTTCTTATCTTACTCTCTAGATCGTTAGCCACTTCATAATGCTAGTGCGGCAGCAACCTCACCACTTACCCCATCCTTACCGTAAACTACTATTTGTCCTAGAATGACGAGTGATGAAGTCCTTGCTGGGTCAGATGACTACTACAATTGGATGCTGAGTACTTCTGTACTCATTATACTACCCCCAAACTCTTTTCAGGGTTCTTGATCGACAACAGGTATGGTGATCGACGTTTCACGTGGAGACTCGACCACGACTAGTTAGGCGGATCCCGGCGGAGGGCCTCGACCCGTGTGGTTATGGGGATCGATGTTTTTCTCTTTGCCAGTAGGCATTTTCTTGTAGTCTGTACTCAGACATATATCTTCCGATGTTGTATTGTAATAAGGCAGTTGTATGCATATTGTATGAGATGTTGTATCCTTGTATCTGTAATGTTGTGATATCATGTTGGAAATCCGGGGCATATGGCATTGTCATATGTCGCGGTGGGACCGATATGTGCTTCGTCCCCGGATCTGGATGGAAACATCTAGATCTGGAACAGTACTGCATATCGGGCCTTACAACTTGGTATCAGAGCCTTACCGACCGTAGGATCCCTTCTCTGGCCGAAGTCGAGTCTAAACAAAAACTATTTTGTAGTTACTAAGTTAGTTACCGGAGAGTAGGATTCTTTTTACTCCTTACCCTTGCTCTGGTCAGGACAAGTGTCGTAAGTGTTTTACTGTCGCCTTATCCTCTTCAAACTCTAGGATCTCGAGTGTGTGGAGTATTGGAATCGTTACAATGCCTTGCTTGCAGCGTATTGTCTCGATTCCGATCTCAGGTTGGGAAATCCGGTAGTACCTTTAGTTCTTCCAACTCTGGTTTATATCTTGGTCACCCGTTTCCACCCATCCTTTTGCCCAGTGTTTTCACGACTTGCGTCGAAATGCACTGTCCTTTGATCCAACTTTCATTGTCGTTCTCCCTCTTGACACTCACGGTTTCGTTTTTCCGACGATGTCGTCTCTCTACGGAAATTTATCTCGACGGAAGTTCGACGTCGACATGGAGCAGAGTCCCATGTTGGTGGTGATGAAGATCGTCGTATCTATTTTCTATTCCCCCCCCCCTCTCCCCCGGATCGTCCAGGATCTCGGGAGGAGATTCCTTGTTGGTGGTGTTGTATTGTAACAGCCCAGATTTTGCAAAAATTAAAAAAAAAATCGGTGTGAATTGTTTGATTGTATGATTTGTTTGCGGTGTTTGCATCCCCGATTTATCGATCGGCGATTATTTTCGCCCCTCTTATCTCGTACCGGACGGAGACCGAGCCTTTCCACCCTGACACTCGACCTTTGCGACATCGGGTTTTGCCCGATCACCGTCGCGAAAATCTTACGAGACCAGTCGCAGCCAACGGAACGAAAAACCCCGTTTAATAATTAAACTGGATATTTTTGTAGCGCATCGGAAAGTGTTCTCGGAACGGTTCCAGTGCGAGGTGAACGCCGCCTGCTCGACGTGTTGATCGCGCAGTTCGAAGTTTTACCCGAATCGGAGGTACTGCGGACCCCCGGCGGTCAGAAACGTAAACACCGCGCGCGAGAGAGAAAAACCGGGGATGTTTTTGCAAACTGCCAGTCACCTAGGCTATATAAAGACCACCACTCTCCCACTTCCTTCTAAGGTTTCCCCTAAGCCAAAATTGCAGCCACCCCCTCCACATTGCCCCAAAAATACCCCATTTTCGCAATTAGCCCATTTTTTTGCCCAAACCCTAGCCAGATTTGTCTTGCACCGTCAGATCTCGCGATCCGACGGCCCAAGGAGCTCCCACCAACCGCACCCACCTCTCTCCTCTCTCTCCTAACCCCCGCATCCGTCGGCCGTGGGAAAGTCGCCGGAGCCAGCCACCGGAGCAGCCAGCCGCTGGCAGCTAGCCTCCCTCTCCTGTCTCCCTTCCCCCTCCTCCCATCTCTCTCTTACCTCCCTCCTCCTCTCCTGCTGCAGGCAGCCGGCGAGCTCGCACCCGCCATGGGAGCCGCTGCTCCGCCGAAATCCAGCCCGAGGCCGGCGAGCCTCGTGGCGCTCGACGACCACCGCGCCTCCGGATCCGCGCCACCGGCCACTCTCCGCTGCCCCAGCGCCCCTCCAGGGCCTCCTCGTCCCACCGCGCCGACGCGGACCTCCGCCGTGCCGCTCGTCGTCCGCAGACGCGGCCGCCGCTCGCCGTGGCTCCGTTCCAGTCGGGATCGGGCCGGCCACGTCCCAACGCCACCGCGTGGGCCCCTGCCAGGCCACGGGCCCTCTCCAGCGAAGCCTGCGGCCCAAGCCGGCCTCCTCCTGCCTCTTGGGCTTGGCCCAGTGGTGAGGCCCGAGCCGCGCTCTGTTTTTTTTGGAGGTGGAAGTGTCAACTTTCAATACAATAAGGAGGTTGAAGTGTCAACTTTCAATACTTACATTAGTCCGAAGAACTCATGCACTTATTATCGGTAACTCTCAATCCAATAAGGAGGTTCACAAAGAGACAAGTACCCCGAGGAGGAGTGTATGAGGGTTTGGTTATCCTTGCGCATCCTCGACCCATGGTACGTGAGGGTACTCTTTTTATTCCAACCCCTCCAGAGGTTAGCGATCCATCTAGTAGCTAGAGTTCTCAACTAATTTTTGTAGTATCCGAAAATAAGCATGGATTTCTCAAAATACGATACCTATCACTAATAGGCTCAAGCTCTTGGCACCAAAAGTCCAAACATTACTCAAATCAATACCTCAAAACTATTGCAAGTTACTATTACACTTGTAATACCAACCTTAATTACCTACTCATGCAAGACTCACAACTAAGTGCAACAAGCCAACTCTCTAAACAAGATAAGCATGATAACTCAAGATATTTCCTAAATCAACCTAAATAAAATTTCTTAAAAAGATAAGCATGAAAACTAAGAGCTAAGAATGACAGCAGCTATGAACAGATAAAGAACACACACAAAAATAAAGATAAGCATGCAAGCCTATGTTGTGTTCTAGGGAGGAGTGGAGCGTGTTTCTCTCCCAAAAAATAAAGGCTAGGATCCAACTTGTTATGAACAGGAAGCAAAAGTAAAAACAAACTAAAAATTAAAGAGAAAGACGCTCCAAGTTTAGCACATAACACATGAAGAGATAAAAATATAGCATGGAGAAGGACGAACTGATGATTGTTGATGGAGAAGGGGATGCACGGGGGCATCCCCAAGCTTAGACGCTTGAGTCTCCTTGGATATTTCTTGGGGAGCATGGGGGCATCCCCAGCTTGAGCGCATGACACTCCCAAATCTTCTCTCATCATCTTCCGTCGCATACTTGAAAACTCCCTTCATACGAAACTCATCATAAGCTGGTTAGAGTGGTTAGTACCCATAATAAAATATTTTTTCTCCACCGGAAATAATGATTTTGGTGAAGAGCTACTGTTTCGCATGATTTCCAAAAAAAATTTCAAAGAAAAATCAACCTTTAGATTTGCAAAACAATGAAAACGCAAAACACGGCAGAACCTGTGAAAAACAGACCAGCAGGTAGAAAATATTTTTTTTGGGATACTTCTGCAACTGAAATAAAAAAACTCAATTGTATAGATCATACTGTCAAAAAAAATCAGATCAAAAAGATGATCTGGTGATTTATCGTGAATTTTCCCGTCAAGTAGACAGAATCTGTTTCTGGACAACATGTCACAACTTTTGAACTTTCTTGCAATCGGAGGCTAAAACTTGGCACAAAGCTTGAAAATAAAGATACAATGATGTTGCTATAGTAGTAACAAGCATCAAGACCACTAAAACTAAAAGTAAAAACGTTTTGGGTTGCCTCCCAATAAACGCTCTCTTTTAAGCCTTTTAGCTAGGCATGAAGCAAAAAAGATCAAGTTGTAACAATTGAACCATCATCAAGATCATCAAAAAGCTCTTCAATAGTACAACTAGTCTTAAGAGGACTTTCAAATTAAGGCCTAGTGGTAACACTCCTAGGAATAAAAGCAAAGGTTGTAAGACCAAATGGAATTTCATTCCTAATTCTATTCAAGAGAGGTATCTCTTCCAAGGTCTCAAATTTTCCACACCCCTAGCAATGGATATATTTGTTTTAGGTTGAGGAACCTAGGTTACGTAAACGAACTTAGGTTCCTTCTTTGCGGGGTTTTCTATATTTTTAGTCTTGATGGAGGAGAGAGTGGTTCCTAAAGTTTCAATAATATCCTCAATCTTGTCAATCCTAGAAGTGTCCATATCGTGGGATTTAAGGGTCTCCAAAGTGGTATAAATTTTGTTCTTGGAGCTATCGAGTCTATTTAAGTTCCCTTGAATCCGACAATCTACTTCATTTATTTTACCCATGCTTGGCATCTCTAGCTCTATCTTATCAAGTTTACTCATAATGTGAGCTAAAGTAATGTTCACTTGTGTACTAGCAATAGGGGTATTTACAAAAAGATTTTCCATAACATTAAGACATCCCCAAACTAGAATCATTAATTATATACCAAGCATCTTTCAGACTTTCTCCACCTCTTTGTTTGAAGGTGAGAATCTCCCCTTCGGGTGCAAAACCAAAGGCAAAGGACTTAGTCATACTGACTAAACAAAGCAAATTAACTAATTTTTTTGTGGTTTTTGATAAAAGACACTAAGATAAAAACTAGAAGGTAAACTAACAAGACTAAAAATCAAAGATAAAAGATAGTGTGCAACTTCCCTATCTTGAAGATTGGAGTCCCCGACAATGGTGTAAGAAATTATGCTTGATGTAACTAAATTATTGCTCCTCGTTGGCTACCCCAAGTGGAAGGTTGAGAAGTAGCGTAGCAGCAAATTTCCCTTACACGAGGACTGTAAGGTTTATCAAATCCAGGAGGACTCCAAGGATCAACAAGTAGGTGTCTACTTATCTAGCGCTGACAAAAGACGTGGACCTGCACACAAAATAAAATAAGTTTGATCCCAACGAGTGCAGAGAGGTTGTCAATCTCTCCGGCCTTGTCGTTTACGAAGGATCAAACACAAGAGTATAGTAGTGGTAATTGCAACAGAAAGAAAAAATGAAAATAAAGTGGAGGTTTAAACAATGGTGGAAATATGGATCGGGGTCCCATGATGTTCACTAGTGATGAATCTCTCCCAAAAGACGATAAGATAGCTAAGCTGGGTAAACAAATTACAGTTGGGAAATTGATAGAATTATGAACGCACCGCAATGAAAATTATGCTGCAAGAAAGTTAGAGGCTCGAAAGTATCGGCAGTACGCCAAAACAAGTAGACCGAAATCCATCTTCATCTACTCACTAATCATCCACCTTGATATATCTCTCCAGAACATCTCGCTGGTTTTAAGTTGGGAGCCCCACCCAAAGTATAAACTCAAAGCAACAGACAACTGCATTAACAAACTCTACGTAAGGTGAACAATCCGTGCAATCGCAGTTACAAGCACCATTGTTTTCTCCCAGGTGGCAACATCACATCCCGTAGTCTCATGTTTCTGTCACTCAAGCTAGACATCAGGGGGCATGAACCCACAATCAAGCATAAATGCTCCCTCTTGGAGTTACTATCTACTACTTGGCCAAAGCAATAAAAAGCAACGGAGAACATGCAAGAATTACTCAAGAACAATATATAAAAGGTGAACCAAATATATAACTCATCATAATCTAAACATAATCTCGTAATCCATCGGATCCCAAAAAAATGAGCATAGCAAGAGCAAAAAGAATTACATAGATGCATTGATCATGTAGGGCAGCTCACAAGGGCTAAGAGTTGAAGCACAAGATTGGAGAGAAGACATCACATAGCTACTGGTCATGGACCCATGGTCCAAGGGAGACTACTCACGGCACATCCGGGAAGCGTCCATGGTGGTGGAGAAGCTCCCGGAGGTCAATCCTCCCTCCAGAAGGGTGCCGGGAAGAGGTCATCTGGTTCCCTAGATCTTGGAAGTGCGGCGGCGGTGGAATAGAGAAGAAAATCGCGACGCGGGGGTCTCTCTGAGGTTTTTGGAACAAGGGGTAAAAAGAGGCCGAAGGGGGCACCAAGCGGTGGCCCCTTGATACGTCTCAAACGTATCTACTTTTCCAAACACTTTTGCTATTGTTTTGGCTTCATTCTTGCATGATTTGGACGAAACTAACCTGGACTGACGCTGTTTTCAGCAGAGCTGCCAGTGCTGTTTTATATTGTGCAGGTTTCTGGATATTTAGGTACGCTGGAAAAATCCACAAAAAATATATAAAAATTCAGCGTTCCCGAAGCTTCAACAAGGCCAAAGGGGGCCACAGAGCAGCTAGGGGGCACCCAGAAGGGTGTGTGGCGCGGCCCAGCCCCTAGCCGCACCACCTTCCCTCCTGGGTGGGTCCCACACCCCCTGGTGCCCTACCTTGGCCCTATTTATTCCCTCGTCGAGGAAACTCCGAAAAAAGAAGTCGCTTTTCCAATCTACGTCGCGGAGCCGCCGCCACCCTCTGTTCTTCTGCGGGAGAGCTAATCTGGAGGCTACTTTGGCCTCTGGTGAGGAAAAATCATCGCCATGGTCATCATCATCGCCTCTCCATGACTCCTTCTCTCATGTGTGAGTAATTCCCTGCTGTAGGCAAATGGGATGGTAGGGATTGGATGAGTTAGATCATGTAATAGTTCATCAGATTGTTGGGCGCATGTTGCCTATCATCTACTTGGTGTTTCTCATCTCTGTTACGACTTGTTGCTCTTAATGCTTTTCACTTTGGGCCCGAGTGCCATGATTTTAGATCTGATCACCCTTTTGTTTCTTGAGTTTGAGGTGTTCTTGATCCTATCTATGAGTTGTATGCACCTATTATAGTCTGGAACCGGCGATCCCAATGGTGACTGGTTGGGACACCAAAGGGGATGGACTATAATTTGAGGGTTCCGTGTATCCATGAAGTGTTAATGCTTTGTTCCGGTGCTCTTTGACATGAGTACCTTAATCTACCTAAGTTCCTTTTGTCCCCGTTCGTAGCGGGAGGGTAGGACAAAATATGTTGTGCAAAGTTCTTATTGCAAGCACGTACAACTACCTTGGGATACATGCCTAATGTTTGATATTTTCCTAGATGATCCTTTCTTTTCTGTGAGCCTTTCCCGTGTTAGAATCTATTACATGTTTGTTCTCATCCAAGCAGCTCCCAACCATCCATCTCCCTAGACTACAGTGTTTCTTTCCTCTGGTTATTAGTTGTCTACTTTCGTTGTTTTACTTTTGCTGTTTCACCACCACTATCACCACTATTATCACCCACACTACCACTACAATATTACCGTTGCTACTAATACTTTTGTGCAAGCAAGTGTTTATTTCAGGTGCGGTTGAAATGACGACTCAATTGTCAAAGCTTGTACGTATTCTTTGTGTCCCCAAGTGTCGAATCAATAAATTGGGTTATCTTGCCCGCGAAGGCTATCTCGATCCCCCTACAGTTGAGGGTTATCAAGTATTGTTTTCTGGTGCCGTTGCCGGGGACCATAGCTTTCTTTACAGGTCTACTTGAAGTATCCTGCCTACTGCACGTTATCCACCATGGGTAAGAAAGGAGACCCCAAGGTTCCGATCCTACCATGTCGTACGAGACGAAGTACTACTCTTAGCACTAGTGCTAAACTTGATTCACCTTCAGTTATGATTAAGTTTGATTAACCTTAGTTACATTCTACTTCTGTTGAGTCTGGCAATATGTCAGGCACTTTTGATGATGCTTCTACTACTTTTGAGACTACTGGTTCACTTGGTTCTTTTGTTGAAGAACAGATTGCTGCTGCTGCCCGATTCTCGGGAGTTGAAATTCCTGTTACCAAAACCCTTATTGGAAAAACTCATGATTTTTTTGGCCTCAAGGAGAAACTCCTTGAGGATGATTATATTATACTTGATGATGATTTATGCAGGGAGATTAATGAATGTGCTGACTCCGACCCTGCCGCTATAAAGAAGTTGCTTGCAAAGCACTCCTTGAAGAACAAGTTTACTCATGATCCTACTTTTGCTACGACTCCTATATGCATCATTGATCCTGATTATGTTTTCTCTGTTGACCTTTCACTTATATCCACAGTTGAAGCTGGTCCCTTTTATGGCAGAGAAAATGATGATGCTATCGAGCACCTGACCAAACTCATTGAGTTGGGTAGCTTGTTTACTACTAATGAAAGGATCCGGAACTTTTGTGTGACCAAGCTTCTTCCTTTTTCCTTGAAAGGAGATGCTAGAGCATGGTACGATGCACTACCATGTGGTTCCATTCGAAGTCCTCAAGATATGGCTATATCTTTCGTTGATAAGTATTTTCCTGCTCATATGCAACATGCTGCTTTACAAAGAATTTATAACTTTAAACAGTTGTAGGATGAGCATCTCCCTAAATCTTGGGGGAGATTTTGCCGTTTGCTGAAGGCTAGACCGGGACATGAGATCCCTAAGAATCAATTACTTGATATATTTTATGCTGGTCTAACCGATAAATCTAAATCCTATCTAGATATTTGTGTTGGTTGTGTTTTCAGGCAAAGAACACCGGACGATGCAGAAGAATTGATGGGCAAGATTTCCAAAAACCACGAAGATTGGTCCGTCACAGAACCACCTCCACCACCAAAGAAGAGGGGCATTGTAAGGCCCGATATGCGGTACTGTTCCAGATCTAGATGTTTCCATCCAGATCCGGAGACGAAACACATATCGGTCCCACCGCGACGTATGACAATGCCATACGCCCCGGATTTCCAACATGATATCACAACATTATAGATAAAAGGATACAACATCTCATACAATCGGCGTACAACTGCCTTAAATACAATACATCGAGTATCAGCATCCAACTGTAGTGGTCAACTACCCAGAAAAGACTTCATCACTCGTCATTCTAGCACAACTAGTAGTTTACGGTAAGGATGTGGTAAGTCGTGAGGTTGCTGCCGCACTAGCGTTTATGAAGTGGCTAACAATCTAGAGAGTAAGATAAGAAGCCAAGCATTCAATGAGGAATCGCCTCCAACAAGTCTGCTATCCACCTACTTACGCAAGCATAACACCTATCCTATCCTTGTCCTCCTCTTCGCATCCCGGCGAAGAAGAAGTAGTCAAGGCACACACACGCGTTGATCAAGTTATTTAAGATTATCTCAGTTGTTGTTGTCTATGAACAGGACGTAGGTCTCAAGTCGTCCATAACCATGGACACGGCTTCTCGAAAAGATTTAACCCTGCAGGGGTGTACCAACTGCCCATTACAAGGTTCCGCACGCACACCAATCTCTCTCAGTTGCTACCCATCATAGGCAACCATTTTATGATTTAGTTCCGAGAGATCCGAAATGACATGTCCCTCTAACTAACAACGCACAAATCCGGGTGGCCCCCGGGGAGTCGACACCCAATCCAAGAGCCGGCCACGCCCTCGGATCGGACTCTTCCGTATGGCTAAGGTCGGGGCTAGTCTCACCTATATAACAGGGGACTTCCCTAGATGGCCGCGGGGAGGTGGTGCCCGGCTGGGGCGCGGCTCGCAGGTAGTCGGCGGCTGGCCGGAGGCGGCGGCGGCGGGCTGGAGGAGAGAGGAGGTAGGTGCGGTTGGTGGGAGCTCCAGGGGGTGACGTGGCGCGCTGTGAGCCACCGGATGCCCGGATCTAACGGTTGAGGACAATTCTTGCTAGGGTTTCGGGGTTTCGGGATGTTTGGGGCAGATCTGGATATTGTGAGGGGGTGGCTACAATTTTGTGGATAGGGAAACCCTAGAAATGGGTGGGAGTGTGGTGGTCTTTATATAGCCCAGGTGGCTGGCAGTTTGCAAAAACATCCCCGATTTTTCTCTCGCGTGCGCGGTGTTTACGTTTCTGACCGCCGGGGGTCCGCAGTACCTCCGATTCGGGTAAAACTTCAAACTGCGCGATCAGCGCATTAAGCCGGCGGTGTTCACCTAGCGCTGGAACCGTTCCGAGAAAACTTTCCAGCGCGCTATAAAAATAACCCGTTTAATTATTAAACGGGGCTTTTCGTTCCGTTGGCTGCGGCTGGTCTCGTGCGGTTTTTACGACGGTGATCGGGTGAAACCCGGTGTCGCAAAGGTCGAGTTTCAGGGTTGCAAGGGTCAATCTTCGTCCGGTACGACATAAGAGGGGGGAAATAATCGCCGATCGATAAATCAGGGAAGCAAACACCGCAAACAAATCAGACAATCAAACGATTCACACCGAAAATAAAAGATTTTAATTTTTGTGAATCTGGGCTGTTACAATACAACACCACCAACAAGGGATCTCGTCCCGAGATCCAGGACGATCCGGGGGAGAGGGGAAGGGGGAAAAAAGAGAGTCGACAATCTTCAACACCACCAACAAGGGACTCTGCTCCATGTCGAACGAGGATCTTCCGTCGAGAAACTTTCCGCAGAGAGACGACATCGTGGAAAATACGAAACCGTCGGTGTCAAGAGGAGGAACGGCAGTTGAAAGCGAAGATCAAGGGAAGCATTCTCACGCCAATCGCGAGGATACCGGACAAGAGGACTGAATTCAGCAGACGACCAAGATGTTTACCCAGAGTCGGAACTAAAGGAATTCCCAAACCTGAGATCGGAATCGACACAATACGCTGCAAGCAAGGCATTGTAACGGTTCCGATACTCCACACACTCGAGATCCTAGAGTTTGAAGGAGACAAGGCGAGAATAAAACACTTACGGCACTTGTCCTGACCAGCGCAAAGGTAAGGAGTAATAAGAATCCTACTCTTCGATAACTAACTTATTAACTACAAAATAGTTTTGTCTAGACTCGACTTCGGCCAGAGAAGGGATCCTACGGTCGGTAAGGCTCTGATACCATGTTGTAAGGCCCGATATGCGGTACTGTACCAGATCTAGATGTTTCCATCCAGATCCGGGGACGAAGCACATATCGGTCCCACCGCGACGTATGACAATGCCATACGCCCCGGATTTCCAACATGATATCACAACATTACAGATACAAGGATACAACATCTCATACAATCGGCATACAACTGCCTTAAATACAATACATCAGCGGAAGGTTTACATCTGAGTACAGACTACAACAAAATGCCTATTGGCAAAGAGAAAAACATCGATCCCCATAACCACACGGGTCCAGGCCCTCCTCCGGGATCCGCCTAACTAGTCGTCGTTGAGTCTCCACGTGAAACGTCGATCACCGTACCTGTTGTCGATCAAGAACCCTGAAAAGAGTTTGGGGTAGTATCATGAGTACAGAAGTACTCAGCATCCAACTGTAGTAGTCAACTGACCCAACAAGGACTTCATCACTCGTCATTCTAGGACAACTAGTAGTTTACGGTAAGGATGTGGTAAGTGGTGAGGTTGCTGCCGCACTAGCATTTATGAAGTGGCTAACGATCTAGAGAGTAAGATAAGAAGCCAAGAATTCGATGAGGAATCGCCTCCAACAAGTCTGCTATCCACCTACTTACGCAAGCATAACACCTATCCTATCCTTGTCCTCCTCTTTGCATCCCGGCGAAGAAGAAGCAGTCAAGGCACACACACGCGTTGATCAAGTTATTTAAGATTATCTCAGTTGTTGTTGTCTATGAACAGGACGTAGGTCTCAAGTCGTCCATAACCGTGGACACGGCTTCTCAAAAAGATTTAACCCTGCAGGGGTGTACCAACTGCCCATTACAATGCTCCGCATGCACGCCCATCTCTCTCAGTTGCTACCCATCATAGGCAACCATTTTATGATTTAGTTCCGAGAGATCCGAAACAACGGGTCCCTCTAACTAACAACGCACAAATCCGGGTGGCCCCCTTGGAGTCGACACCCAATCCAAGAGCCAGCCACGCCCTCGAATAGGACTCTTCTGTATGGCTAAGGTCGGGGCTAGTCTCACCTATATAACAGGGGACTTCCCTAGCTCACCAGTGTGGACCAACCGGAGGAACTATATCTCCATTGGTCCGGGTTGTTTTAAAACTGCGGGGGGCCCAACCAAGCACACACACAGTTTCAAATGGTAAATCATCTTGGGCCACCTCTAGAAATGTTTGGAGCTAGGTAGGTAAGAAAAGGGGACCCCATAAAATCCCACACGCGGTTAGGCACGCTCAGTCTTAAAACCAATACCCGGAACTCGGGTCCTAGGTGACTCGAATGGAACAAAGCGTCGGGGCGGGATAGCCTAGACCTTCCATCCTTCGTCGAATATAGTCAACATTATAATAATCATATCATCAACAAAAATATAATATAATAATGTGATAGCCCAAACTAGGGAGTAACAGGGGGTAACCTCGTAGCATCCTAAGCATGCATACTAAGCAGGGGCTGAGCAACGAGCAATAGTAACATAGCAGTACATGGTTTGTTGGGAGGGAGGCCGCGATGAGGAGAGGGAAGAGAGGGAGGGAGAGATGGCCGCGGGGAGGTGGTGCCCGGCTAGGGCGCGGCTCACCGGTAGCCGGCGGCTGGCCGGAGGCAACGGCTGGCCGGAGGCAACGGCTTCGGGGCCGGGCGGCGGGCTGGAGGAGAGAGGAGGTAGGTGCGGTTGGTGGGAGCTCCAGGGGGTGACGTGGCGCGCTGTGAGCCACCGGATGCCCGGATCTAACGGTTGAGGAAGATTCTGGCTACGGTTTTGGGATTTCGGGGGTATTTGGGGAAGATCTGGACATTGTGAGGGGGGTGGCTGCAATTTTGTGGCTAGGGAAACCCTAGAAAGGGGTGGGAGTGTGGTGGTCTTTATATAGACCAGGTGGCTGGCAGTTTTCAAAAACGTCCCCGGTTTTTCTCTCGCGCGCGCGGTGTTTACGTTTCTGATCGCCGGGGGTCCGCAGTACCTCCGATTCGGGTAAAACTTCGAACTGCGCGATCAGCGTGTCGAGCCGGTGGCGTTCACCTAGCGCTGGAACCATTCCAAGAACACTTTCCGGCGTGCTATAAAAATAACCTGTTTAATTATTAAACGGGGCTTTTCGTTCCGTTGGCTGCGGCTGGTCTCGTGCGGTTTTTACGACGGTGATCGGGTGAAACTCGGTGTCGCAAAGGTCGAGTGTCAGGGTGGCAACGGTCAGTCTTCGTCCTGTACGAGATAATAGGGGGGGAATAATCGTTGATCGATAAATCGGGGATGCAAACACCGCAAACAAATCAGACGATCAAACGATTCACACCGAAAACAAAAATTTTAATTTTTGTGAAATCTGGACTGTTAGAGGCATGCTTGTCCTAAGCCCCAAAGATATGCAAGAAGCAAAGAAGTCTATAAAAGAGAAAGGTATTAAAGATAAAGACGTGAAGAATCTACCTCCAATTGAGAAATTGTGTGAGCTTATCACTCACCCACCTATGGTAGAGGTACACTCTCTTTTAGATCTCAATGCAAGTGACATTCCTAAAGGTAAGCCTCCTGACCAATGTTTAGATGAGCTTGATAATTTTATTATGAAGGAAAGTCACTTTAATGAAAAGATACAAGGTCGGTTGCATGATAATACTCTTGCTATCAAAAGTTTGCTTGATGTTCTAGGAAGAACAGTCAATGATGTTAAATGTCTTGTGAAGCATTTTCATATGGTTCAAACTCAGCTTGAACAAATTTCTAATGTGCAAAAATATTTGCTTGCTAACAATGCCAAACAGGACAATTTACATGCTTATGGTATAAATACCCGGGGTGGAACACACACCCAGGACCCTCTCTATCCAGAAGGACATCCGAAGAGGATCGAGCAAGATTCTCAAGTGCAGGAAGAAGAAATTGTTAGCTCTCCGAAGAAGAAGAAGAAGAAGAAGAAGAAGAAGAAAATGAAACACAAGGTAGCTAACAATTCCAATGATCCTATAGAAGAATAAGAACATGTTGTTGATCTAAACAGCATATCTACCTCTGATGTTGATACTGAACACGGTGCTGAACCCGAAAAAGATGTTGAAAAGAATGATCCACATGATGTTCGAGAAGAAGAAGCACCTGATAAGCGCAAGAAGTACACTAGAGAAGACTTCCTTGCAAGGAGACACGGGAAGGAACGAGAACCATGGGTACAGAAATTCACGCCCTTTCGAGGCAAGTCATTTAAAACCAAAGAAGAAGAGCACTATAACAAGTTTTGGGAGTGGATGAAACCTCTTTTTCTTCAAATTCCTTTGAGTGATGCTATTAAGTTACCTCCTTACTCTAAATATATTAAAGATATTTTTACTAATAAAAGAAAAGTTCCTAATGAGGCAATATCTACTATGCTTGCTAACTACTCTTTCAGTGGAAAGATTCTTGAGAAGCTCGGTGATCCAGGTATACCCACCATTCCTTGCTCCATAAAGAATAATTATGTTAGAACTGCCTTATGTGATCTTGGTGCAGGAGTGAGTGTTATGCCCTTTTCTCTCTACAAAAGGCTTTGTTTAGAGAAACTAATTCCTACAGATATCTCCCTTCAGATGGCTGACAAGTCAACGGCTGTCCCGATGGGTATTTGTGAGGATGTTCCTGTTGAAGTTGCCAATTGCTTAATACTTACTGATTTTTTTTGAGCTTGACATACCCGAGGATGGGAGCATGTCCATTATTCTTGGTAGACCTTTTCTTAACACCGTAGGTGCCATTATTGATTGCAATAAAGGGAAGGTTACCTTCAACGTGAATGACAAAGAACACACGGTGTATTTTCCAAAAAAGATCAACAAAAGGCATGGCCTTAACTCCATTCAGAATATCGAGACTGTGAAGATTGGAGAATGGGATTGTCCACTACATGTATACCAAAAATACAAAGCAATTATTGTAGGGACAATGTCCATCAAAGTGAGAGTGCAATGATCACTTCATAAGAGGCGAGACTTTCTGCTCTATATATCGCCGGTTTGTTGGTAAGACTTGATCAACCTTGCTAACTAGCATGTTTTATATAGGTAAAAGCTGAGCTTGTTATGTTTTCATCTCATTTAGCTTTTATTCTCCTTGTTGTACCCAAATTTTCTTGTTTAAAGCTTCACTTGTTCTAACTTTTGTCTCAAGTTCACGAAAGTTTTTGCCGCTTTTTGAACTCTGAAAAATTCTCTACAGTGAAGTTGCCCAGAAAATTCAGAATAAAAATTTCCAGGTAAAATGCCATCGGGAAGTACCTGTGGCTGACCAGGGGGGGTCCACCCTTGGCCCAGGAGTCCAGGTGGTGCGGCCCAGCCCCTGGCCGCGCCACACACCCTCCTAGGGCCCACAGGCACCCCCTGCTGGCATCTCTTCTTCCACTCTCTCTCTTTCACCCCAAAAACTCGTGTCCTTGCTCTGGTTTCGTGTTCTTGTTGTTCTTGAGCACGGAACATCGATCTCCCTCTACAGCCAATCGTTTGAGCTGAAATTTGGAAAAAAATACTCCTTGGTATGTGACTCCCTCACCCCTCCAATTAGTTTTCTTGTTGGTGGCTTCATTAGTGATTATTTAGTAGTTCTTGGTGTTGTTTAGTTGAGCTTAAATGTTTGTGTACAAATTTATTTTCCAAGTTTTGTTGCTAGTTTGAGCCTTGGTAAAGTAAGTAGAATGTTTTGCCCAAACTAGTTTTACTTAAACCTTCATTTTTGTGATTTTTCAAAATTTTCATAAATGGATAGGCTAGGAAGATGGCTTCGGAAGGAGAAACCCGAGCGCTCTAGCCGTGTTACGCGGTCCACAGCTTCACCTTCAACTACGAGGGTGAGCTACAATGAAGAAATCGTACCCTTGGAGCTGTTGGATGCATCACCCGCAAAGGCCATGGCATTTCCATGCAGAGATTTCATGGCGGATGCCGGCATACAGGAGGAGTTCGACGCCCTGTGTGCCAGAGCAGGTTTGACACGGCTTGTGACGAGCCGTGTGCCACAGTATGAAACGCTCACTGCTATATTTATTAACAGTTTCAGATTCTATCCTGAAAGTGATGTTGTTGTATTTCAGATTTATGAAAGGTTAATAACCATGCCTATGGGTACCTTTTGTGAAGCTTTAGGTTTTCCCGACAGAGGAGAGAAGAGGAGGAAAAATTCTCAAACTGCTGCACTCAAGACCCTTCTCGACTCGTTGTGCAACACTAAAGTGAGGAACACTAACCGTCAGAAGATCTCCAGTATTTTGTTTCCTCATCTCAGGTATTTCGCGTATTATATTGCTAGAGGGGTGTTGGCTCGAGACAACACGAACAGCACTTCTTCGCCTGATACTTCCTTCTAATAGCAACAACGGGAACTCTTTGGTGGCGTCTATGCCTCACTTCTTTTGCAGTTTCTCAAAGGAGAACCGCGCCCAGATGATACAGTTTTTTCCTTTTGTTAGTCTTGATTTAGTTGCCATGAAGAGGCATTTCTTTGTTACTAGGGCCTCTGACCGATATGCACTTGATTATATTTTGCGGTTTGAGGGTGATGTGGAATGCATCATCCGTCTACCTGCACCACTTGTGTTTGATTTTTCTCGCAGGAACGGATACCGCTTTTCAGATACCCAGTTTGATGAGATCATGGGAAGATACCAGTTTCACGACCCCACAGAGGGGGTTGCGGCAGATGAGGAGGAGCGCATGGTGTATCCACCCGTCCAAGAGGAGACAGCCCCCCGATGGGATGGAGGGTCTTCCTCTGGTTGGGATGAGGGACCTTCCTCATGGGAGGATCCGAGGACTTCAGTGTACACACCGGAGGGCTCATACAACCCTTGGACATACCATTACCCCGGAGCAGGAGGCTCCTCGAGACCGCGGTAGACGAGCCCAACTTAGGCCAAAAGCCTAAGCTTGGGGGAGTACGTACTCTCCTCCCTTTCCATTGTATCTTCCGTTTTGTTCTCTTTGATCTTTTTGAAGTCTTTGCCTGTTCTTCTTTGTTATTTTTATTTTGCAAGAACCCAAAAAGATTTTTTCTTTCTTTTTACTTTTATTTTAGCCTTTGAAAAACCCCAAAAAGATTTTCTTTCTCTCTTTAGTTTGTTTTGTTTTCAGAGTTCAGCTCGAGTCCGTGATGGCATTTGATTATATATTTCCTACGTTCGATTGTGCAAGTGACAAGGCAGTAATGACGAGGATCGACGGAAGGGATGCAACAAGGAAAGCTGGTATGAACTCTCTTTGTTTCTACTTTTGTACATATGCCTGTACTTATGATTAGAGACCATCTTGTAGCGACATAGTGCTAAGTTTACTATGATTTCCCAGTGGTTCATGCTTTCTTTGTGGTTAGTCTCAAATAGCTAGAGTTCATAATGTGTTGCTTGAAATGATTGGCATGCATTGCATTGTTCATGGTTTGGCATATTGAAGTGGTATTTCCCTTCGGAGAATTATTGGATCGACTTGGCACATGTTCACGCATGCTAAGACTAAAAAGTCTGTTCTTCCTTGATGACCTTTTTATTTCAGAATAGTTATATCACTTTCATGCCCGATTCATTGTTACTTTGTCGCTCTGCATGATTATGACAATTATTGCTCTCTAGTTGATCGCTTCCCAGTCTTTTTCTAGCCTTCACTCGCACCAAGAGGAATTCTGCTTATGCATCCAAACTCCTTTTCAAACCAGTTGTTCCATTTAAGTCCACCATACCTACCTATATGTGGTATTTACCGGCCACTCCTAACTTAGACTTTCTTGTGCCATCTCGAAATTTATTCAAAAGATTCCCTTTTGCAACCGTACAAGTTCATGGTGCGTTGAGGGAAAATCAGTATCTGTCATGCCAAAAATATTTTGATGGAAGTTTTAACTAATCAATAAAAAATATGAGAGTTACACCTCCCCCATACTTGATGATGGAATGAAATGGACCAAATGTTGCTTATGATAGATGGAACGATAGCCTCCTTCCATAGTTGAGGCAAAATAAAAGGTTCCGTAGACCATCAGAGAATTCATGGATAAGGGAACATGTGTAAGCAAAAGGCGTTAATATGGTTGGCATGGGAGATATTGAGAGACCTTTACCGTTCGCCGTTGACTGGAAGGTTGCACTTCTCAAAAGAGTTTCTCTGTTTTCAAAACCAAGAGCTCTGGCACATGTTTAGTCTTTGCTTCCTTTCACGGGTTTTGAACCTTGCCATCAAAATCCACGGTTCGAGAGTCTCGTCTTCTTTCTTCAAAGCACCAACTATTGAGAGAATAATTGTCATTCTTAGTTTCACATGCATTGTCCCAAAGTACTACATTGTCTTCTGCATGCTTGTTATATTGCTAGTATTAAATTCTTAGTTCTAGTCTCCTTTAAAACTCCGGAGGAGTTTCTGCATTTATGTTTTGCTTCAATCATGGAGGCTAGCGAGATACCACTCTAGTATGTTCATGCTATGTGCATTGTGATCTTGAATTGATTTTCAGGATCATATTATTTAATTTTGTGTGTTTGTGACTGATCACATGAAAGAAGGATTGCTTCATGCATTGTCTTTGTATCATGGTGTCAAAACTTGCTAAACTCTTTTGTAGTACATGCTTATATACATCTATTGACGCAAAAGAGTTTGTCAAAGTTTTCTTTGTCGCATCCAGTTCGTTGAACTGAATTGCTTGAGGACAAGAAATAGCTAAGATTGGGGAGTTGATACGTATCAAACATATCTACTTTTCCAAACACTTTTGCTATTGTTTTGGCTACATTCTTGCATGATTTGGACGAAACTAACCCGGACTGGCGCTGTTTTCAGCAGAGCTGCCAGTGCTGTTTTATATTGTGCGGGTTTCTGAATATTTAGGTGCGCTGGAAAAATCCACAAAAACTATATTAGAAATCATCTTTCCCAAAGCTTCGACAAGGCCAAAAGGGGGGCCACAGAGCATCCAGGGGGCACCCAGAAGGGTGTGTGCACGGCCCAGCCCCTGGCCGCGCCACCTGCCCTCCTGGGTGGGTCCCACACCCCCTGGTGCCCTACCTTGGCCCTATTTATTCCCTCGGCGAGGAAACTCAGAAAAGAGAAGTCGCTTTTCCAATCTACGTCGCGGAGCCGCCGCCACCCTCTGTTCTTCTCCGGGAGAGCTAATCTGGATGTTGCGTTGGCCTCCGGTGAGGAGAAATCATCGCCATCGTCATCATCATTGCCTCTCCATGACTCCTTCTCTCATGTGTGAGTAATTCCCTGCTGTAGGCAAAGGGGATGGTAGGGATTGGATGAGTTAGATCATGTAATAGTTCATCAGATTGTTGGGGGCATGTTGCCTATCATCTACTTGGTGTTTATCATCTCTGTTACAACTTGTTGCTCTTAATGCTTGTCACTTTGGGCCCGAGTACCATGATTTCAGATCTGATCACCCTATTGTTTCTTGAGTTTGAGGTGTTCTTGATCCTATCTATGAGTTGTATGCACCTATTATAGTCCGAAACCGGCGATCCCAATGCTGACAGCTTGGGACACCAAAGGGGATGGACTATAATTTGAGGATTTCGTGTATCCATGAAGTGTTAATGCTTTGTTCCTCTGCTCTTTGACAGGAGTACCTTAATCTCCCTAAGTTCATTTTGACCCCGTTCGTAGCGGGAGCGTAGGACAAAAGATGTTGTGCAAAGTTCTTATTGCAAGCACGTACAACTACCTTGGGATACATGCCTGATGTTTGATATTTGCCTAGATGATCCTTTCTTTTCTGTGAGCCTTTCCCATGTTAGAATCTATTACATGTTTGTTCTCATCCAAGCAGTGCCCAACCATCCATGTCCCTAGCTTACAGTGTTTCTTTCGGCAGGTTATTAGTTGTTTACTTTCGTTGTTTTACTTTTGCTGTTTCACCACCACTATCACCACTATTATCACCCACACTACCACTACCATACTACCGTTGCTACTAATACTTTTGTGCAAGCAACTGTTTATTTCAGGTGCGCTTGAACTGAAAACTCAATTGTCAAAGCATGTACGTATTCTTTGTGTCCCCAAGTGTCGAATCAATAAATTGGGTTATCTTGCCCGCGAAGACTATCTCCATCCCCTACAGTTGAGGGTTATCACCCCTCCTCCCACGCGCCCTCCTCGCGCGGACAGGAGCGGGGCTGCGCCCCCTGACCGCCTGGGAAGGGGTGGCCCCCCTCAGGCCCTCCTTCGATGATTCCGGAAGCATCTTTTGCGCTGATTTTTTTATCTGATTTTCTTGGAATTTTTGGATGGCAAGAACGTATCTATAATTTTTGATACGTCCCAAACGTATCTATAATTTTTTATTGTTCCATGCTCATTTGGGTGACATTGCTATGTGTTTTGCTACACTTTCATACATTTTTACACATATTTGGACTAACCTACTAACTCAGTGCACCCAGTGCCAGTTTCTATCTGCTGATGTCGGTGAATTGCAGGTTTTCACCCATATTTACAGAGCCCAAAAAATTCCACGAAAAATATTTAAAAAATCACTGTGTCAGAAGCTTCCGGAAGCCTAAAGGAGGCCATAGGGGGGCCAGGCCTCACACCTGGCCGCGCCAGGAGGGCGCCTGGGCGGGGGCCACCTCCCCTGGTGCCCCCCTAAGGCCTATATTTACAACCCGTTCTAGAAACCCTTGAGAGGAGCCCCGCATCACGATTTTCACCTTTGTTCCGCTGCCTCCGCGCTTCCATGATCGGGAGCACCAGAAGACCTCTTCCAGGCACCCTGCCGGAGGGGGGGATTGACCTCCGGGAGCTTCTACACCACCATGAGCGCTTCCCGAACGTGCCGTGAGTAGTCCCCCTTGGACCATGGGTCCATGATCAGTAGCCATGTGATGTCTTCTCTTCAATCTTGTGCTTCAATTCTTAGCCCTTGTGAGCTGCCCTACATGATCAAGGCATCTATGTAATTTTACTGTTGTTGCTATGTTGTGTTTGCTGGGATTCGACGGATTATGAGATTATGTTCATATTGTGATGAGTTATATATTTGGTTCTACTTTTATATATTTTTCTTGATTAATTCTTGCATGTTATCTGTTGCTTTTTATTGCCTTGTCAAAGTAGTAGATAGTAACTCCACGAGGGAGCGTTTATGCTTTAGTGTGGGTTCATGCCCCCAACTGTCTAGCATGAGTGACAATAACTTCAGACTAGGGGATGTGTTGTTGCTACCTGGGAGAAAACAATGGTGCTTCTAACCGCGGTTGCAAGGATAATTTACCTTATGCAAAGTTTGTTAATGCAGTTGTTTGTTGCTTTGGGTTTACACTTTGGGTGGGGCTCTCAACTTAATACTAGCGAGATGTTCTGGATAGATATCTCAAGGTGGATGATTAGTGAGTAGATGTTGTTGGATAATGGTCTACTAGTCTTGGCGTACTGCCCACACTTTTGAGCCTCTAAGTTTCTTGTAGGATAATTAGCAATACGGTGAGTTTATAATTCTGTCAATTTCCCAGCTGTAATTTGTTGACCCAGCTTAGTTGTTTTGTCGTCTTTTGGGAGAGAGACAGAACTAGTGAACATCATGGGACCCCGATCCATATTTCCACCATTATTTACACCTCAACTATTTATTGTTTTTATTTCCTTTTAGTTTCAATCACCATCATTATTTCCAACGTGTGTTTGATCCTTTGTAAACGACAAGGCCGGATAGATTGACTAGTATAATATCCACTTGGGGTAACCAACGAGGAGAGAGAAGCTATCAATATGTCATACACCTATGAAGTTCTGGATAACACTCACATAGCTCCCACTCAGGTATGTCAGTCACATATAAGCCTAGGATAATATCCACATAGCTCCGACTTAGATATGTCAGTTACATATAAGAATAGGATAATACTCCCATAACTCCCACTCAAAATATGTCGTCCATATATCAAGTTTAGGAAACTATTCAGCTCCCACTCAGTTTCATGAAAATGCATGTTTCCTTGATATTCTGGCTCAGTCCAAAATCCTTTGATCATCAATCAAATCGATAATTCAGGTTATGAGACACTAGTATCCATATGTTTTACAAAACCTTCTTGTTGTACCAATTACAACACTTCTTCAAATGCAGGAGTTGAGGAAGTCACGGTATTGATAACAATTTGGATCAATCTTAGTGATCCAAATTTGCATGGCTAGAAATGGAGATCGGAGTCGATGAAACTTTTGGGCGTTAGTGGAGAAAGAGTGTAGCAAGAGGTAGGTTGCAAGGAGGAAGAAGACCTCCTTTTCTACCTCCCTCTTAATCCAACCGTTATGCGCAAAAATACACAGGCCGGTACAACCGGCCTTCTAGTCCGGTACAACCGATCTCCTACAGCCCAGCAGCCTCTCTTCCAAACCCTAGCCGGTGGTCAGGTGGTTCGAGCGGTACAACCGCTCCTACCATGGTAGTACAAGATTTACCGATACAACCGGGGTTCCACCACCCCACTACCGGCCCGGGACAAAAGGAAACCAGCGTGAGCCCGGTGGAAGGGCCGGTGGGGAGGCCGGTACAACCGTGCCCCCAAACCCTAGCCCGTAGCCGGGGGGAGAGCGGTACAACCGCTCCAAGCATCGGTTGTACCGGATTTACCGGTAAAACCGGGCCACCACCGCCCGGATACCGACCCAGATCAAAGGGGATCTCCACCACCCCGGTGGAGGCACCAGTGCAGGGCCGGTAGTACGGGCCTCTGACGAGGGCGGTACAACCTGCCTTGGACACCGGTACAACCGGCCTAGTGGTGACCAGGCTGAAGTATTCCTTTTATCCTTTTGCATAGACCGGTCTTGGTCCCGCAACTTTGTGTCCTGTGTGTATACCTGAAAATCTCGTGACACAGTTAGATCTGTAATCCGGTATTGTAATCAACACCAAAACCAAAGGATGGTAAATGTCCTATCAATCTCCCCCTTTTTGGTGGTTGATGACAATACACGGATTTGCAACAAGGAAAACAAAAAAAAGAGGTGCGCTCACTCCATAAAGTACAGATGAGCTCCCCCTAGCTGTATGCACCAAATGAGTCGAGGCATGAAAGAAGATAGTGCATACATAAGGATCACCACTCCCCCTATATTTTACGGAATAATAAACTTTGAAGGAGATAAAACAACGAGTAAGAATCACGAGAAGGATAATGAGAGGGAAAATCGAAATAGCAAGTCTTACAACACGCAAAGGTTTAAGGTTCAACACTCGACAGCAAAGAGCACAAAACACAAAGTTCACACACCTAAAACGCACACGATACAAGGAGTTGCGCAAGCTCCGCAAGCAAATCCCTCGAACTCCTAATATATGACTTCTCCCCCTTTGGCATCGAGACACCAAAAAGGGAGACAGCCTGATGCTAACGCCCAACTAGTCACTCGTTAGACTCCACGGTGGCATCGGCGTCAGAATCACTGGGGTCCACTGGATCCTGCGAGTGCTCGGACTGGATCTCATCACCATTGTCGTCATACTGGGGAGGCGGAGAGGGCTCGACCGTCAGAGGTGGAGTGTCATCACTGTCAGTCCACGTGGAGTAGTTCGGCGAGATCCACTTGTCCTCAGGTGTGATATTCCTCTCGGACCCAATGCGAACCTCAATCTGTAGAGCTCTCATCATCTTGATCTGTGGTGCGCGGCTCTCTTACTCGCGCTTGTGCGCGAGGTACAGGTTGTGTTGGATGTCAAGCTGGAGGTAGAAAGTCTTGCGAACATTAGCCTTGAGCTTCGCCCAGGCAGAGGTGCCTGCCCCGGGAAGCTCAAAGTCAGAATCACTAGAAGCAGCATACTCAGTCTCCATCTTCCCTTTTCCATTGTTCTCAAAGCGGGGAGCAGAGTGCTTCTTGATCTTCAGCTTCTTGCGGGCGTGAACAATGAGAGCAGCGGGATCCGCAACCAAAGCGTCACCCGGAAACTTGGCCTCCCAATATGAGTGAAGAAACTTCATGATGTATGGACCAAGAGAGGGACAAGCCTTGCCTGTCACGCAGCTGTACATCTCCTGCCAGAGCACCTCGGGCTCATTCAACGGAAAGCCCTTGCCCTTCTCAGAGCGAGTCATCAGCATCAAGTCAATGAAGAAGTTGTAGATCCGATCTTGATTCCCAACCTTGGGAATCAGCATGTTCCTGTAGATGTGATGCATGATATCATATAGCGGCCTCAAATCCTTGGAGGCACCTGGAATCCCACGGCTGAGAATGTAGAGTGGACCAAGCAAAGAGGGATCAGAGGCCACAGCACCATACGGAGAGAAACCAGTACCCTTTCCATGATCATCACAGTGATAACCCAAAGCAGCGCAGAACTCAGACCGACGAGCAGAGAAAACCTAGTCACGAGTCATACAGGTGATAGTGCGGTGGTCATCAGTCCCAAAATGAATAGTGGCATACCATTGCTGAATGATTTGCGTATCCATGTCACACTGAGTATCCATGAGCTTGATGATGTCAACCTCCTCACACAGAGAAAGAGCATCCTTGAAGTACTCCTTGTGGTCCTCCGACTTCATGTAGTAAATGTCAATGGCCCACTAATACGCGAGAGAGGATAATTGCTTCTCGCCCTTCGTTGGTTACCCCAAGTGGAAGGTGAGATGAAGCATAGCGACAAGTTTCCCTCGGTGAAGATACCGAGGTTTTAAGATTGTCTCCGGTAGGACTCCCGCAATGATAAGTAGGTGGATCGGCAAGTGATGCGCCATTTGAAGATAATCCCTTGGTTCTCCTGGACCTGCACACAGACACAAATAACTTTGCTCCCAACAAAGTTCAGAGAGGTTTTCAATCTCTCCGGTCTTGTAGTTTACAAAGGATAAAAAACACAAGGGATAATGGTAATGATAGCAACTGAAAGTAAAAGCAGAAAAGTAAATAAGCGTGTAAACAATGATGAAAATATGGACCAAGGTCCCGTGATGTTCAGTAGTGATGTCTCTCTCCCAAAAGGAGATCAAACTGCTATGCGAGGTAAACAAATTACACATGGGCAATTGACAGGATTATAAACGCACCGCAATGTTAACTATGCTACAAAATAAAGGAAGAGGCTCAAAAGCATGGGCAGTACACCAAACTAAGTAGACAAAAATCCAACTGCATCTCTACTAATCATCCACCTTGAGATATCTATCCAGAACATCTCGCTAGTCTTAAGTTGCGAGCCCCACCCAAAGTGTAAACCCAAAGCAACAGACAACTTCATTAAAAAGCACTTTGCGTAAAGTAAACAATCCTTGCAACCGCGGTTACAAGCACCGTTGTTTTCCCCCTTGTCGCAACAGCACATCCCCTAGAATCATGTTTCTGTCACTGAAGCGTGTCATCAGGGGTCATGAACTCACAATCGAGCATAGCGTTCCCTCTTAGAGTTAATACCTACTACTTGGCCAAAGCAATAAACTTAGGAACAAAAATATAAAAGATAAGAACCAAATATATTACTCTATCACAATCTGAACGTAATCTCGTAATCCATCAGATCCCATCAAACGCATCATAGCAACAGCAGAAAGATTACGTATGTGCCTCGATCATGTAGGGCAGCTCACGAGGTCTAAACCATGAAGAACAAAGAGGGGAGGAGAACATCACATAGATACTGATCACGGATGCCATGGTCCAAAGGAAACTACTCACGGCACATCCGGGAAGCGTCCATGGTGAAGGGGAAGCTTCCGAAGGTCGATCCTCCCTCCGCTAGGGTGCTGGGAAGAAGTCAGCTGGCGCTCCCGATCTTGGAAGCGCGTCGGCGGCGGAACAGAGGCGAGATCGCGAAAAGGGGTTCTCTCCTCGGAAGTTTCACGTCACGGGGAATATATAGGCGAAGGGGGGCACCAGGAGTCTAGGCGCCCCCTGGCGCGGCCAAGCCCTAGGCCGCGCTAGGTGGCCGCCTGGCACCTGGTGGTGCCCCCCCCCCCGGCCCTCCTTCGGGGTTCCGAAAGCTTCCGATGCACTGATTTTTTATCCGATTTTCCCGAATTTTTGGAGCACTTTTAATATGGGGGAAACCTGGAATAAAAAAACAGCAGAAAACAGAAACTGGCACTAGGGTGCACTGAGTTAATAGGTTAGTCCAAATATGATCAAAAGTGTATGAAAGTGTATCTAGATCATAGCAATATCACACAAATATGCATGGAGCAAGCAGAAGTTATCGATACGTTTGGGACGTATCAACATCCCCAAGCTTAATTCCTGCTCGTCCTTGTGTAGGTAAATGATAACAAGCATAATTTCTGTGGTGACATGCTAGCAACCATATAAGAACTTTGACAAGTAAAGAAATCGAGGTATGTGATTCAATTCAAGTCATAAAATGCAAGACTCTATATTAGAATTGAAACAAGCAACGAAAGACATTAGGTCCAAGATCTCTCGTTGTCCGTGACTCGAATGTCTCCAAATGGTGTTTGCGTGCAAGAAGGGGGATAGGGAATACGAGAAAAATTATTTTTGTTGAGAACTAAATCTATTAAAGTTTCACACATGGTCTTCTTTGGAATCTTATTTTGACTTGTCCAAGACCACTAGCCAGGTACAAGTCAATTTGATCCACTCATTTTCGATATTTTGAGCACTCATGCAATGGATGAGCGTAAGCACGAAAGTTGACACTTAGGATGGAAAAGAGAGAAATATGGTGGAGGAGTAAGATAAAAAGGATGAGAAAGGCTCACATCAATGAGGACAATCATAGACGAGAAGTCCAAATGATAGATATGATGTGAGGAATAGGGATTTCCATGCAACGGATGCACATATGAGCTAAAAAGATCTCCAATGGAACTAGTGGGGGTGCATCCAACTTGCTTGATCATGAAGACCTAGAGCTCTTTTTAGGAGGCTGATCCTTGGAATATGCAAGCCAAGTTCTATAGTGTGAAGGTCCCCACATAGCTATATGCATGTATGATCATCTCTATGGAGTACAAGAATAAGAGGGAGTACTAGTGTGGATCTTTCAAAAGGATAGTAGCGTTGCCCCTTTCTCTCTTTTTATTTTCTTTTTCTCTTTTTTCTATTTTTTGTATATTTTTGGTGGCCTCAATGACTCTTTCTATCTAACTCTCATTTGTCCTCTTTGGGATCTTTTAATATGTCCACTTTGGGATCTTTTCCTCACTTAATGGCAACACTCCAATTTACAAGAGGGTATAGAAGATCTTTCACACTTTACAATGTACTCAAACATAAAGAAGATGTAGCTATCATGATGTATGCAATGTATGCCGCTGGCAGTGTAGCAGGAACATGTATGACATGAAGATCATGTCATGAAGAGGTGGATGTTCCATGACAATATATCTCGGAAAGGCTATGGAAATTCCTTGATAGGTAGGTATGATGGCTGTTTTGAGGAAAGATATAAGGAGGTTTATGATGACAGAGTGTATCATGCCAAGGGTTGGATGTACCGGCGAAGGTGGACGCCAACTCTCGGAGTGAGAAGGAGGCAATGCACGACACGGGAGAGGCTAGAAAATATGAGGAGGTGGAAGTGTCATCTTTCAATACTTACATTAGTCCGAAGAACTCATGCACTTATTATCGGTAACTCTCAATCCAATAAGGAGGTTCACAAAGAGACAAGTACCCCAAGGAGGAGTGTATGGGGGTTTGGTTATCCTTGCGCATCCTCGACTCATGGTACGTGAGTGTACTCTAATATCCAATCCCTCCAAAGATTAGCGATCCATCTAGTAGCTAGAGTTCTCAACTAGTTTTGTAGGTTCTGAAAATGCACGCGGATTGCCCAAAATACGACACCTATCACTAATAGGCTAGAGCTCTTGACACCAAAAGTTCAAACATTACTCACATCAATGCCTCAAAACTATTGCAATTTACTACTAAAATTAAATAGCAACGTCAATTACCTACTTTCAAGACAAGACACAACTTAGTGCAACAATCATCTCTCTTAACAAGATAAACATGAAAACTAAAGATAGTTCCAGCAACAAACTAAACAAAAGCCAAGGCTCTTGCTAAAGAAAAACTAAGATTAAAACTAAACATGGCAGTAGCTACGAAAAGGTAAAGAACACACAACAGCAAAAAGATAAGCATGAAAACTCCTAGGATGTGTTCTAGATTGGAACAGAGCGTGTTTATCTCCCACACAAAGTAAGATGGGGTCTAACTTGTTATGAACAGCAAGCAAAGCTAAAGAAAACTAAAAAGAAAACCTAAGAGCGAGACGTTCCAAGCATAGCACATAACGCATGAAGTGATAAAAATATAGTGAGATGAAGGACGAACTGATGATTGTTTGTGGAGAAGGGGATGCTCGGGGGCATAATTCTCCTTGAATATTTATTGGGGATGCATGGGGGAATCCCCAAGCTTGAGCGCTTGACACTCCCGGGTCTTCTTTCGTCATCTTCCATCGCACACTTGAAAACTCCCTTCATACATAACTCATCATAAGCTGATTAGAGAGAATAGTACCCTTACTAAAATAATTTTTCCCCACTGGATATAAAGATATCTTGAAGATCTATTGTTTCTCAAGATTTCCAAAAAAATTCTGCAAAGCAAAAGCAAGCTTAAGGTTTGCAAAAGTAAGGAGAGGCAAAATGTGGCAGAATCTATGAAAACAGAACAGCAGGTAGTAGAGAATTTTTTCGGGGCACTTCTGCAACTCAAATCAAAAAACTCATAACATATGAAAGTTTCACAATTGTATAGAGAATTATGTGTAAACAATTCAGCTCAAAAAGATGAACTGGTGATTTGATCCGATTATTCCCGTCAAGAAGACAGAATCTTTTTTCTGGAAAGCATGTCACAACTGTTGCTTCCCTTATCATAAGAGGCTATAACTTGGCACAAATCATGAAAATAAAGATACAATGATGTTTCTACAGTAGTAACAATCATCAAGACCACTAAAAACAGAAGAAAAAACATCTTGGGTTGCCTCCCAACAAACGCTTTCTTTTACGCCTTTAAGCAAGGCATAAAGGAAAAGATCAAGTCGTATACTTCGAATCATTATCAAGATCATCAAAAAGCTCTTCAATTGTACAACTAGTCTTAAGAGGCCTATCAAATAAAGGCCTAATGAAGATACTTCTAGGGAGAAACCCAAAAGGCATAAAATCAATGGGAGTTTCATTTATAAATTTATCAAAAAGAGGTATTTCTTCCAGAGTTTTCACAGTTTCAACTTCCTTGGCAATGGGTGGATTATGTTTTAGTCGGGGAACCTTAGGGACATAATTGAACTTAGGTTCCTTCCTTGCCTGAGTCTCTAACTTTTTTGGTTTGATTGAGGAGAAAGTAGTTCCTAGAGTATTAATGATTTCCTCCATCTTATCAATCCAAGAAGGATCCATATCATGGAATTTGATGGTCTCCAAAGTTTTAATAATTTTAATCATGGAGCTATCAATCCTATTCAAATTCCCTTGAATCTTGCGATCCAACTCATTTATCCTAGTTATACTTGGTATTTCTAACTCTATCTTTTCATGTTTCTTCATAATGTGAGCTAGAGTTATGTCTTCTTGTATGCTAGCAATAGGGAGATTTCCAACAAGATTTTCAATAACATTAAGAGACTCCCAGATTGAGGCTTCTAGGAAATTCCCGTTGATAGCAGTACCTAATATGAACCTATTCCAAGGAGTAATCCCAACATAAAAATTTCTAAGAAGGATAGTAGTGGATTGCTTCTTGGTGGCTCTTTTCTGAGAATCATTAATTCTATACCAAACATCTTTTAAACTTTCACCACCTTTTTGTTTAAAGGTGAGAACCTCTGTCTCAACAAAGGTAAAAGGACAAGACATAATGACAGCTACTAGCAAGATAAATAAAATTTTTGTGATTTTTGATATAAGAAACAAAGATAAAAACTAAAAGGTAAAATAACAAGAATAAAAAGTAAAGGTAAAAGCTAGTGGGAAACTCCCCTATCTTATCACTCAGAGTCCCCGGAAACGGCGCCCGAAATTTTCTTGATACGCGAGAGAGGATAATTGCTTCTCAACCTTCGTTGGTTACCCCAAGTGGAAGGTGACGTGCAGCGTAGCGGCAAGTTTCCCTCGGTGAAGATACCGAGGTTTTAAGATTGACTCCCGTAGGACTCCGGCAATGATAAGTAGGTGGTTCGGCAAGTGATGCGCCGTTTCAAGAAAATCACTTGATTCTCCTGGACCTGCACACAGACACAAATAACTTTGCTCCCATAGAAATTCAGAGAGGTTGTCGATCTCTCCGGTCTTGTTGTTTACAAAGGATCAAAAACACAAGGGATAATCATAATGATGGCAACTGAAATTAAAAGCAGAAAAGGAAATAAGCGTGTAAACAATGATGAAAATAGGGACCGGGGTCCCGTGATGTTCACTAGTGATGTCTCTCTCCCAAAAGAAGATAAAACTGCCATGCGAGGTAAACAAATTACATATGGGCAATTGACAGGATTATAAACGCACTGCAATGCTAAATATGCTACAAAAGAAAAGAAGAGGCTCAAAAGCGTGGGCAGTACGCCAAAATAAGTAGACCGGATGGATTCCAACTGCATCTACTACTAATCATCCACCTTTAGATATCTATCCAGAACATCTCGCTGGTATTAAGTTGCGAGCCCCACCCAAAGTGTAAACCCAAATCAACTGACAACTTCATTAAAAAGCACTTTGCGTAAAGTAAACAATCCTTGCAACCGCGGTTATAAGCACCGTTGTTTTCCCCCTTGTCGCAACAGCACATCCCCTAGACTCATGTTTCTGTCACTCAAGCGTGTCATCAGGGGGCATGAACCCACAATCGACCATAACGTTCCCTCTTGGAGTTACTACCTCCTACTTGGCCAAAGCAATAAACAGCAACGGAACATGCAAGAATTACTTAGGAACAAAAATATAAAAGAGAAGAATGAAATATATTACTCCATCACAATCTCAACATAATCTCATAATCCATCATATCCCATCAAACTCAGCATAGCAACAACAGAAATATTACATATGTGCCTCGATCATGTAGGGCAGCTCACGAGGTCTAAACCATGAAGAACAAAGAGGGGAGGATAACATCACATAGCTACTGATCACGGACCCATGGTCCAAAGGAAACTACTCACGGCACATCCGGGAAGCGTCCATGGTGAAGGGGAAGCTCCCGGAGGTCGATCCTCCCTCCGCCAGGGTGCCGGGAAGAAGTCTGTTGGCGCTCCCGATCTTGGAAGCGCGGCGGCGGCGGAACAGAGGCGAGATCGCGAAAAGGGGTTCTCTCCTCGGAAGTTTCATGCCACGGGGAATATATAGGCGAAGGGGGCAGCCAGGGGGCCAGCAGGAGTCCAGGCGCCCCCTGGCGCGGCCAAGCCCTTGCCACCCGGACACTCGACCTTTGCGACACCGGGTTTCGCCCGATCACCTTCGTGAAAATCGCACGATACCAGCCGCAGCCAACGGAACGAAAAACCCCGTTTAATAATTAAACGGGATATTTTTATAGCGCACCGGAAAGTGTTCTCTGAACGGTTCCAGTGCGAGGTGAATGCCGCCTGCTCGACGCGCTGATCGCGCATTTCGAAGTTTTACCCGAATCGGAGGTACTGCGGACCCCCGGCGGTCAGAAACGTAACCACCGCGCGCGAGAGAGAAAAACCGGGGATGTTTTTGCAAACTGCCAGTCACCTAGGCTATATAAAGACCACCACTCTCCCACCTCCTTCTAGGGTTTCCCCTAAGCCAAAATTGCAGCCACCCCCTCCACATTGCCCCAAAAATACCCCATTTTCGCAATTAGCCCATTTTTTTCCCAAACCCTAGCCAGATTCGTCCTGGACCGTCAGATCTCGCGATCCGACGGCCCAGGGAGCTCCCACCAACCTCACCCACCTCTCTCCTCTCTATCCTACCTCCCCGCAGCCGCCGCCCGTGGGCAAGCCGCCGGAGCCGGCCACCGGAGCAGCCAGCCTCCCTCTCCTATCTCCCTTCCCCCTCCTCCCATCTCTCTCTTACCTCCCTCCTCCTCTCCTGCTGCAGGCAGCCGCCGAGCTCGCACCCGCCATGGGAGCCGCCGCTCCGCCGACATCCATCCCGAGGCCGGCGAGCCTCGTGGCGCCCGACGACCACCGCGCCTCCGGATCCGCGCCACCGGCCACTCTCCGCTGCCCCAGCGCCCCTCCAAGGCCTCCTCGTCCCACGGCGCCGACGCAGACCTCCGCCGCGCCGCTCGTCATCGGCAGACGCGGCCGCCGCTCGCCGTGGCTCCGATCCAGTCGGGATCGGGCCGGCCACGTCCCAACGCTGCCGCGTGGGCCCCTGTCAGGCCACGGGCCCTCTCCAGCGAAGCCTGCGGCCCAAGCCGGCCTCCTCCTGCCTCTTGGGCTTGGCCAAGTGGTGAGGCCCGAGCCGCCCTCTGTTTTTTTTTCTTTCTCTCTCCTCACTTTTTTTCCTTTATTGTTTTTTTCTGCTAAGTCCTAATAATTTACTGTTGTGATCTGTTTTGCGTTGACGATTGCTAGAGAACCATAGCTCGGATCACGTTGCGCCCAAAAGGAAAATTGCTTAGAATTGTGTGTACTTCAATCCATCTTTTGTGAGCATTTTGATTTGAGGCCATCTTGATGTTGTTAATCTGTGTTGAAGTGGGCATCAGGCCGTTAATTGCTATAATTTCCTGTTAGTGTGCTGCTGCTGTTATTTTATTGCAAGTTTGCATGATGATTGTGACTCATCCATGAGGCCTATTGCATTGATTCTTTTTGCATACTGTTAAGCATCATGTCTACTTCCATTATATGTATTGCATTGTCATGTTTGCATACCTGGTCATAGTTATTTTTAGCTCCAAAGTTGCTATGCTGCTGTTGTTGACAGCCACCTCAGTTTTTTTCTAAGTCTGTAACGTTCCGATGCCATGTTGCATGCTTAATATCTTTTTATCTATGATGCCTATGACCTTGATTCTTTTTTGTACCTGATCATCATCATGTCTACTTCAAGCCCATGTATTGCTATGTCATGTTGCTGCACTTTTTCATATAGTTATACCCCTGTTTATAAAGCATAAAAATAACAGTTTCTTCCATGTTTCTCTGATTTTCACTAAGTCCTTGACCAGTAATGTTTTATTGCATTTTACATGAGCTATAATTAGTTTTTCATGATGCCTTTTTTCATGATTCCTTTTGCCATGCCTTCCCTGCCATGTCTACTTTAGTTTCATATCATTTGTGAGCATTTTTGCATTCATTATCCTGTTTATGCATTGCTCTAAAGTGTGCTTCGTGGTGTTGGAAGATTGTGTTCAAAACTTGTTTTGCTTGTATCTTTTTAACCGTAACTCCGTTTGGGGTGTTCTTTATATGTAACTTGATTAGTTTTTCATGTACTTTTTGTTTATGAAATTGTTTGTCGTTGTTAACTAACCTAAAATATGGTTTAGGGAAGAACAGTACCAAATCCTTTAATTGTCGTGGAGCACTTAGTGTATGCCATGTTTAGGTTGTGCCTCACTTAAATTGACTAGCATAGATAGTTTATCTTATGCTTCATCTCTTGACATGTTTGTGTGCTATGCCATGCTTGAGTGAGATGCCATGTTAACAACCTTTGCTGATCACCTGTAGCTAAACAACTTGAACCTTTCTAAATGTGCGGTATCGTCGTGTGTGACGAGTACTCCACTTAACTTGTTAGTAACCGCTCTCGACAGTAGGTACGATGTCTCGTGTTTCCTTCTTGTTGATGCTTGCTCCTGTTTGACTCGTAGTAATAGAGTGATTGCTCGTTGATTGATTTCCAGTATTTACCGTCTTGTGTGCTTCCGCGGGTACCTCTCGCAGACGATGCGAGCTTGCGATCAACTACACCTTCGGAACCCGACTTATCAACAGGCAAGGACTATGCATTACTTATGATCCATTCTATTTCAACTAGCAGTTTGCATGCTAGTATAGGATAGGTTCGATGTTTGATCCTACCACATGTTTACAGCCTCTTTCAAACCGATACAGCCATGTCCCCTCCCAGCAAACCATGTACTTCTATGTTACTATTGCTCGTTGCTCAGCCCCTGCTTAGTATGCATGCTTAGGATGCTACGATGTTACCCTGTTACTCCTTGGTTTGGGCTATCACATTACTATATTGTTGTTGATGATATGATTATTATAATGTTGACTATATTGGACGAAGGATGGAAGGTCTAGGCTATCCCGCCCCGACACTTTGTTCCATTCGAGTCACCTAGGATCCGAGTTCCGGGTATTGGTTTTAAGACTGAGCATGCCTAACCGCGTGTGGGATTTTATGGGGTCCCATTTTCTTACCTACCTAGCTTCAAACATTTCTAGTGGTGGCCCAAGCTCGTTTTACCATTTGAAAACCGTGTGTGTGCTTGGTTGGGCCCCCAGCTGTTTTAAAACAACTTGAGCCAGTGGAGACATGGTTTCTCTGTTGGTCCACCCGATCAGCTAGGACCCGGTTTCCGATATGTGATTAACCGGCTATCCGACCTGCGTCATACGGAAGAGTCCGATCCGAGAGCGTGGCCGGCTTTTGGATTGGGTGTCGACTACCCGGGGGCCACCCGGATTTGTTCGTTGTTAGTTAGAGGGACTTGTCATTTCGGATCTCTCGGAACTAAATCATAAAATGGTTGCCTATAATGGGTAGAAAATGAGAGAGATGGGCGTGCATGCGGAGCCTTGTAATGGGCAGTTGGTACACCCCTGCAGGGTTAAAAGGACCAGACATAATGACAGCTACTAGCAAGATAAATAAATTTTTTGTGATTTTTGATATAAGAAACAAAGATAAAAACTGAAAGGTAAAATAACAAGACTAAAAAGTAAAGGTAAAAGCTAGTGGGCAACTCCCCTATCTTATCACTCAGAGTCCCCGGAAACGGCGCCCGAAATTTTCTTGATACGCGAGAGAGGATAATTGCTTCTCAACCTTCGTTGGTTACCCCAAGTGGAAGGTGACATGCAGCGTAGCGGCAAGTTTCCCTCGGTGAAGATACCGAGGTTTTAAGATTGACTCCCATAGGACTCCGGCAATGATAAGTAGGTGGTTCGGCAAGTGATGCGCCGTTTCAAGAAAATCACTTGATTCTCCTGGACCTGCACACAGACACAAATAACTTTGCTCCCATAGAAATTCAGAGAGGTTGTCGATCTCTCCGGTCTTGTTGTTTACAAAGGATCAAAAACACAAGGGATAATCATAATGATGGCAACTGAAATTAAAAGCAGAAAAGTAAATAAGCGTGTAAACAATGATGAAAATATGGACCGGGATCCCGTGATGTTCACTAGTGATGTCTCTCTCCCAAAAGGCGATAAAACTGCCATGCGAGGTAAACAAATTACATATGGGCAATTGACGGGATTATAAACGCACCACAATGCTAACTATGCTACAAAAGAAAGGAAGAGGATCAAAAGCGTGGGCAGTACGCCAAAATAAGTAGACCGGATTCCAACTGCATCTACTACTAATCATCCACCTTCAGATATCTATCCAGAACATCTCGCTGGTATTAAGTTGCGAGCCCACCCAAAGTGTAAACCCAAAGCAACTGACAACTTCATTAAAAAGCACTTTGCGTAAAGTAAACAATCCTTGCAACCGCGGTTATAAGCACCGTTGTTTTCCCCCTAGTCGCAACAGCACATCCCCTAGACTCATGTTTCTGTCACTCAAGCGTGTCATCAGGGGGCATGAACCCACAATCGACCATAACGTTCCCTCTTGGAGTTACTACCTCCTACTTGGCCAAAGCAATAAAAAGCAACGGAGAACATGCAAGAATTACTTAGGAACAAAAATATAAAAGAGAAGAATGAAATATATTACTCCATCACAATCTGAACATAATCTCATAATCCATCAGCTCCCATCAAACTCAGCATAACAACAACAGAAATATTACATATGTGCCTCGATCATGTAGGCATCTCACGAGGTCTAAACCATGAAGAACAAAGAGGGGAGGATAACATCACATAGCTACTGATCACGGACCCGTGGTCCAAAGGAAACTACTCACGGCACATCCGGGAAGCGTCCATGGTGAAGGGGAAGCTCCCGGAGGTCGATCCTCCCTCCGCCAGGGTGCCGGGAAGAAGTCTGTTGGCGCTCCCGATCTTGGAAGCGCGGCGGCGGCGGAACAGAGGCGAGATCGCGAAAAGGGGTTCTCTCCTCGGAAGTTTCATGCCACGCGGAATATATAGGCGAAGGGGGCAGCCAGGGGGCCAGCAGGAGTCCAGGCGCCCCCCTGGCGCGGCCAAGCCCTAGGCCGCGCCAGGTGCCCGCCTGGGCACCTGGTGGTGGACCCCCGACCCTCCTTCGGGGTTCCGTAAGCTTCCTATGCGCTGATTTTTTTATCCAATTTTTCCCGAATTTTTGGAGCACTTTTAATATGGGGGAAACCTGGAATAAAAAAACAGCAGAAAAAAGAAATTGGCACTAGGGTGCACTGAGTTAATAGGTTAGTCCAAATATCATCAAAAGTGTATGAAAGTGTATCTAGATAATAGCAATATCACACAAAACATGCATGAGCAAGCAGAAATTATCGATACGTTTGGGACGTATTACCCACAGTCTGGTTACCTTGTTCTTGAACTGACTGTAGATATCGGTGACAATGCTCAACTGCTGGGCAGTCCAATACATGGGGTTGGTCCAACCTAGAGCGCATGGTGAAGTGTACGGGTTCTGAATCCTAGAGCGTTGAAACTCTGGCAGAGACATCTTGGACACTGGCTTTCCCGCAGTGGTCTTCATAATGGTAGACCGCTGATGGCGAGAGAGCTGAGTGGGCTGTGTGACTTCCTCTCCCTGATCGTCGGACCTCCGAGTATGCTTCTTCTTCGGACGCGTGCCACCTCCTCTCGATCAAGAACCACCTTCCCAAGAAAGACAGGAGGGAACAGAGAGATGAGATCGATACACATCAGGAGGGGATTGAGATATGCATGCATGGGAGAAATGCACAAGGGATGGGACTTCAGGCCCCGGTTGTACCGGTCGTACCCCGGTTATACTGGCCAACCGGTTGTACCAGCATGACAGTGCGGTTGTACCGGTGGCTGGCACAACTAGGGCATGAACCCGATACCAACGGAGAGAGGGTCAATCCGGTGTACATACGCAAGTGCGTGGTAAATCAATCTCCTACACCAATCACTCTACTGCACCATGCAAGCACAATTCATGTAAATCGATGATGAGTTGCAAGGCCCTAGCAATGGAGGGTTTCGAAGAAAACCCTAAAATGCGAGGAACATAGGGCCTTACCCGCATCCATGGCGCAGATCGTGGAGGAGGAGGGTAGCACACGCCCGATCTGAAAGAGATCGGGAGGATCCGAGGCGCCGGCTGCGTCCCGGAGCGGCGGTGGTTGGCGTCCGGCGAGAGGGGCAGTCGGGTTGGGGGCAGAAAACGGAAGAATAACCCCCCACGTTTCGGGCCCGAGCCCTTATATACCCCGCACATCGGTTGTACCGCGGCGCTCGAACGGTCGTACATGTCCCTGGGGTAACCCTAGGGTTACTGCGGTACCTCTGGCCCGCTGGAGCGACCGGTGTAACAGCCCAGATTTTGCAAAAATTAAAATTTTTGTTTTCGGTGTGAATTGTTTTATTGTCTCATTTGTTTGAGGTGTTTGCATCCCCGATTTATCGATCGGCGATTAATTTCCCCCCTCTTATCTTGTACCGGACGGAGACCGACCCTTGCCACCCTGACACTCGACCTTTGCGACACCGGGTTTCGCCCGATCACCTTCGCGAAAATCGCACGAGACCAGCCGCAGCCAACGGAACGAAAAACCCCGTTTAATAATTAAACTGGATATTTTTATAGTGGACCGGAAAGTGTTCTCGGAACGGTTCCAATGCAAGGTGAACTCCGCCTGCTCGACGTGTTGATCGCGCAGTTCGAAGTTTTACCCGAATCGGAGCCACGGTGGTCGTGCTTCGTGGTGTTGGCAGATTGTGTTCAAAACTTGTTTTGCTTGTATCTTTTTAACCGTAACTCCGTTTTGGGTGTTCTTTATATGTAACTTGATTAGTTTTTCATGTACTTTGTGTTTATCATATTTTTTGCCGTTGTTAACTAACCTAAAATGGTTTAGGGCAGAACAGTACCAAATCCTTTAATTGTCGTGGAGCACTTAGTGTATGCCATGTTTAGGTTGTGCCTCACTTAAATTGACTAGCATAGATAGTTTATCTTATGCTTCACCTCTTGACATGTTTGTGTGCTATTCCATGCTTGAGTGAGATGCCATGTTAAAAACCTTTGATGATCACCTGTAGCTACACAACTTGAACCTTTCTAAATGTGCGGTATTGTCGTGTGTGACGAGTACTCCACTTAACCTGTTAGTAACCGCTCTCGACGGTAGGTGTGATGTCTCGTGTTGCCTTCTTTTTGATGCTTGCTCGTGTTTGACTCATAGTAATAGAGTGATTGCTCGTTGATTGCTTTCCAGTATTTACCGTATTGTGTGCTTCCGCGGGTACCTCTCGGAGACGATGCGAGCTTGCGATCAACTACACCTTCGGAACCCGACTTATCAACAGGCAAGGACTATGCATTACTTATGATCCATTCTATTTCAACCAGCGGTTTGCATGCTAGTATAGGATAGGTTCGATGTTTGATCCTACCACATGTTTACAGCCTCTTTCAAACCGATACAGCCATGTCCCCTCCCAGCAAACCATGTACTGCTATGTTACTATTGCTTGTTGTTGAGCCCCTGCTTAGTATGCATGCTTTGGATGCTACGATGTTACCCTGTTACTCCTTGGTTTGGGCTATCACATTACTATATTGTTGTTGATGATATGATTATTATAATGTTGACTATATTGGACGAAGGATGGAAGGTCTAGGCTATCCAGCCCCGACGCTTTGTTCCATTCGAGACACCTAGGATCCGAGTTCCGGGTATTGGTTTTAAGACTGAGCATGCCTAACCGCGTGTGGGATTTTATGGGGTCCCCTTTTCTTACCTACCTAGCTTCAAACATTTCTAGTGGTGGCCCAATTTGGTTTTACCATTTGAAAACCGTGTGTGTGGTTGGTTGGGCCCCCAGCTGTTTTAAAACAACTTGGGCCAGTGGAGACATGGTTTCTCTGTTGGTCCACCCGATCAGCTAGGACCCGGTTTCCCATGTGTGATTAACCGACTATTCGACCTGCGTCATTCGGAAGAGTCCGATCCAAGAGCATGGCCGGCTTTTGGATTGGGTGTCGACTCCCCGGGGGCCACCCGGATTTGTTCGTTGTTAGTTAGAGGGACTTGTCGTTTCGGATCTTTCGGAACTAAATCATAAAATGGTTGCCTATAATGGGTAGAAAATGAGAGAGATGGGCGTGCATGCGGATCCTTGTAATGAGCAGTTGGTAGACCCCTGCAGGGTTAAATCTTTTCGAGAAGCCGTGTCCACGGTTATGGACGACTTGAGACCTACTCCTTGTTCATAGACAACAACAACTGAGATAATTTTAATATAAGTTGATCGACGCGTGTGTGTGCCTTGACTGCTTCTTCTTTGTCGGGATGCGAAGAGGAGGACAAGGATAGGATAGGTGTTATGTTTGCGTAAGTAGTTGATAGCAAGATTTGTTGGAGGCGATTCCTCATCGAATGCTTGGCTTCTTATCTTACTCTCTAGATCGTTAGCCACTTCATAATGCTAGTGCGGCAGCAACCTCACCACTTACCCCATCCTTACCGTAAACTACTAGTTGTCCTAGAATGACGAGTGATGAAGTCCTTGCTGGGTCAGATGACTACTACAGTTGGATGTTGAGTACTTCTGTACTCATGATACTACCCCCAAACTCTTTTCAGGGTTCTTGATTGACAACAGGTATGGTGATCGACGTTTCACGTGGAGACTCGACGACGACTAGTTAGGCGGATCCCGGCGGAGGGCCTCGACCCGTGTGGTTATGGGGATCGATGTTTTTCTCTTTGCCAGTAGGCATTTGCTTGTAGTCTGTACTCAGACATATATCTTCCGCTGTTGTATTGTATTAAGGCAGTTGTATGCAGATTGTATGAGATGTTGTATCCTTGTATCTGTAATGTTGTGATATCATGTTGGAAATCCGGGGCATATGGCATTGTCATATGTCGCAGTGGGACCGATATGTGCTTCGTCCCCGGATCTGGATGGAAACATCTAGATCTGGAACAGTACCGCATATCGGGCCTTACAACTTGGTATCAGAGCCTTACCGACCGTAGGATCCCTTCTCTGGCCGAAGTCGAGTCTAGACAAAAACTATTTTGTAGTTACTAAGTTAGTTACCGGAGAGTAGGATTCTTTTTACTCCTTACCCTTGCTCTGGTCAGGACAAGTGTCGTAAGTGTTTTACTGTCGCCTTATCCTCTTCAAACTCTAGGATCTCGAGTGTGTGGAGTATCGGAATCGTTACAATGCGTTGCTTGCAGCGTATTGTCTCGATTCCGATCTCAGGTTGGGAAATCCGGTAGTACCTTTAGTTCTTCCAAGTCTGGTTTATATCTTGGTCACCCGTTTCCACGCATCCTTTTGCCCAGTATTTGCACGACTTGCGTCGAAATGCACTGTCCTTTGATCCAACTTTCATTGTCGTTCTCCCTCTTGACACTGACGGTTTCGTTTTTCCGACGATGTCGTCTCTCTGCGGAAATTTATCTCGCCGGAAGTTCGACGTCGACATGGAGCAGAGTCCCATGTTGGTGGTGTTGAAGATCGTCGTATCTCTTTTATCTTCCCCCCCTCTCCCCCGGATCGTCCAGGATCTCGGGAGGAGATCCCTTGTTGGTGGTGTTGTATTGTAACAGCCCAGATTTTGCAAAAATTAAAAATTTTGTTTTCGGTGTGAATTGTTTGATTGTATGATTTGTTTGCGGTGTTTGCATCCCCGATTTATCGATCGGCGATTATTTTCCCCCTCTTATCTCGTACGGGACGGAGACCGAGCCTTTCCACCCGGACACTCGACCTTTGCGACATCGGGTTTCGCCCGATCACCGTCGCGAAAATCTTACGAGACCAGCCGCAGCCAACGGAACGAAAAACCCCGTTTAATAATTAAACTAGATATTTTTATAGCGCACCAGAAAGTGTTCTCGGAACGGTTCCAGTGCGAGGTGAACGCCGCCTGCTCGACGTGTTGATCGCGCAGTTCGAAGTTTTACCCGAATCGGAGGTACTGCGGACCCCCGGCGGTCAGAAACGTAAACACCGCGCGCGAGAGAGAAAAACCGGGGATGTTTTTGCAAACTGCCAGCCACCTAGGCTATATAAAGACCACCACTCTCCCACTTCCTTCTAGGGTTTCCCCTAAGCCAAAATTGCAGCCACCCCCTCCACATTGCCCCAAAAATACCCCATTTTCGCAATTAGCCCATTTTTTTGCCCAAACCCTAGACAGATTCGTCTTGGACCGTCAGATCTCGCGATCCGACGGCCCAAGGAGCTCCCACCAACCGCACCCACCTCTCTCCTCTCTCTCCTACCCCCCGCAGCCGCCGCCCGTGGGCAAGTCGCCGGAGATGGCCACCGAAGCAGCCAGCCTCCCTCTCCTATCTCCCTTCCCCCTCCTCCCATCTCTCTCTTACCTCCCTCCTCCTCTCCTGCTGCAGGCAGCCGGCGAGCTCGCACCCGCCATGGGAGCCGCCGCTCCCCCGATATCCAGCCCGAGGCTGGCGAGCCTCGTGGCGCTCGACGACCACCGCGCCTCCGGATCCGCGCCACCGGCCACCCTCCGCTGCCCCGGCGCCCCTCCAGGGCCTCCTCGTCCCACCGCGCCGACGCGGACCTCTGTCGTGCCGCTCGTCGTCCGCAGACGCGGCCGCCGCTCGCCATGGCTCCGATCCAGTCGGGATCGGGCCGGCCACGTCCAAACGCCACCGCGTGGGCCCCTGCCAGGCTACGGGCCCTCTCCAGCGAAGCCTGCGGCCCAAGCCGGCCTCCTCCTGCCTCTTGGTCTTGGCCCAGTGGTGAGGCCCGAGCCGCCCTCTGTTTTTTTTTCTTTCTCTCCCCTCACTTTTTTTCCTTTATTGTTTTTTTCTGCTAAGTCCTAAGAATTTACTGTTGTGATCTGTTTTGCATTGACGATTGCTAGAGAACCGTAGCTCGGATCACATTGCGCCCAAAAGGAAAATTGCTTAGAATTGTGTGTACTTCAATCCATCTTTTGTGAGCATTTTGATTTGACGCCATCTTGATGTTGTTAATCTGTGTTGAAGTGGGCATCAGGCCGTTAATTGCTATTATTTCCTGTTAGTGTGTTGCTGCTGTTATTTTATTGCAAGTTTGCATGATAATTGTGACTCATCCATGAGGCCTATTGCATTGGTTCTTTTTGCATACTTTTAAGCATCATGTCTACTTCCATTATATGTATTGCATTGTCATGTTTTCATACCTGGTCATAGTTATTTTTAGCTCCAAAGTTGCTATGCTGCTGTTGTTGAGAGCCACCTCAGTTTTTTTTTCTAAGTCTGTAACGTTCCGATGTCATGTTGCATGTTTCATATCTTTTGATCTATCATGCCTATGACCTTGATTCTTTTTTTTACCTGATCATCATCATGTCTACTTCATGCCCATTCATTGCTATGTCATGTTGCTTCACTTTTGCATATAATTATACCCCTTGTTTATACAGCATAAAACTAACAGTTTCTGCCATGTTTCTCTGATTTTCACTAAGTCCTTGACCAGTAATGTTTTATTGCATTTTGCATGAGCTATAATTAGTTGTTCATGATGCCTTTTTGCATGATTCCTTTTGCCATGCGTTCCCTGTATGTCTAATTTAGTTGCATATCATTTGTGAGCATGTTTGCATTCATTATCCTGTTTATGCATTGCTCTAAAGTGTGCTTCGTGGTGTTGGCAGATTGTGTTCAAAACTTGTTTTGCTTGTATCTTTTTAACCGTAACTCCGTTTGGGGTGTTCTTTATATGTAACTTGATTAGTTTTTCATGTACTTTGTGTTTATGATATTGTGTGCTATTGTGAAATAACCTAAAATATTGTGTAGGGCAGAACAGTACCAAATCCTTTAATTGTCGTGGAGCACTTAGTGTATGCCATGTTTAGGTTGTGCCTCACTTAAATTGACTAGCATAGATAGTCTATCTTATGCTTCACCTCTTGACATGTTTGTGTGCTATTCCATGCTTGAGTGAGATGCCATGTTAACAACCTTTGCTAATCACCTGTAGCTAAACAACTTGAACCTTTCTAAATGTGCGGTATCGTCGTGTGTGACGAGTACTCCACTTAACCTATTAGTAACCGCTCTCGATGGTAGGTGTGATGTCTCGTGTTGCCTTCTTGTTGATGCTTGCTCGTGTTTTCCTCGTAGTAATAGAGTGCTTGCTCGTTGATTTCTTTCCAGTGTTTACCGTCTTGTGTGCTTCCGCGGGTACCTCTCATAGACGATGCGAGCTTGCGATCAACTACACCTTCGGAACCCGACTTATCAACAGGCAAGGACTATGCATTACTTATGATCCATTCTATTTCAACCAGCGGTTTGCAT
This sequence comes from Bromus sterilis, assembly GCA_950022295.1. Lineage (NCBI taxonomy): Eukaryota > Viridiplantae > Streptophyta > Magnoliopsida > Poales > Poaceae > Bromus > Bromus sterilis. Next base: position 135,683,976 of record OX465597.1, read on the forward strand.
TCTAGTATAGGATAGGTTCGATGTTTGATCCTACCACATGTTTACAGCCTCTTTCAAACCGATACAGCCATGTCCCCTCCCAGCAAACCATGACCTGCTATGTTACTATTGCTCGTTGCTCAGCCCCTACTTAGTATGCATGCTTAGGATGATACGATGTTACCCTGTTACTCCTTGGTTTGGGCTATCACATTACTATATTGTTGTTGATGATATGATTATTATAATGTTGACTATATTCGACGAAGGATGGAAGGTCTAGGCTATCTCGCCCCGACGCTTGTTTCATTCGAGTCACCTAGGATCCGAGTTCTGGGTATTGGTTTTAAGACTGAGCGTGCCTAACCGCGTGTGGGATTTTATGGGGTCCCCTTTTCTTACCTACCTAGCTTCAAACATTTCTAGTGGTGGCCCAAGCTGATTTTACCATTTGAAAACTGTGTGTGTGCTTGGTTGGGCCCCCAGCTGTTTTAAAACAACTTGGGCCAGTGGAGACATGGTTTCTCTGTTGGTCCACCCGATCAGCTAGGACTCGGTTTCCCATGTGTGATTAACCGGCTATCCGACCTGCGTCAAAGGGAAGAGTCCGATCCGAGAGCGTGGCTAGATTTTGGATTGGGTGTCGACTCCCCGGGGGCCACCCGGATTTGTTCGTTGTCAGTTAGAGGGACTTGTCGTTTCGGATCTCTCGGAACTAAATAATAAAATGGTTGCCTATAATGAGTAGCAACTGAGAGATATGGGCGTGCGTGCGGAGCTTTGTAATGGGTAGTTAGTACACCCCTGCAGGGTTAAATCTTTTCGAGAAGCCGTGTCCACGGTTATGGACGACTTGAGACCTACTCCTTGTTCATAGACAATAATAACTGAGGTAATTTTAATATAACTTGATCAACGCGTGTGTTTGCCTTGACTGCTTCTTCGTCGGGATGCGAAGAGGAGGACAAGGATATGATAGGTGTTATGTTTGCGTAAGTAGTTGATAGCAAGACTTGTTGGAGGCGATTCCTCATCGAATTCTTGGCTTCTTATCTTACTCTCTAGATCGTTAGACACTTCATAATGCTAGTGCGGCAGCAACCTCACCACTTACCCCATCCTTACCGTAAACTACTAGTTGTCCTAGAATGACGAGTGATGAAGTTCTTGCTGGGTCAGATGACCACTACAGTTGGATGTTGAGTACTTCTGTACTCATGATACTACCCCCAAACTCTTTTCAGGGTCCTTGATCGACAACAGGTATGGTGATCGACGTTTCACGTGGAGACTCGACGACGACTAGATAGGCCGATCCCGGCGGAGAGCCTGGACCCGTGTGGTTATAGGGATCGATGTTTTTCTCTTTGCCAATAGGCATTTGCATGTAGTCTGTACTCAGACATATATCTTCCGCTGTTGTATTGTATTAAAGCAGTTGTATGCCGATTGTATGAGATGTTGTATCCTTGTATCTGTAATGTTGTGATATCATGTTGGAAATCCGGGGCATATGGCATTGTCATATATCGCGGTGGGACCGATATGTGCTTCGTCCCCGGATCTGGATGGAAACATCTAGATCTAGAACAGTACCGCATATCACCGGCATGAACCCCGGTTGTACCGGTGCCTGACGGAGACATGTAGTACCGTTCCAAAGACTGATAGTACCGCTCGTTGACATGTGTTGTCTAGGAAGAGAGGGAAATTGATGTGTACCGACGAAACTATGATGGCTCAAGATGAGATGTCTTGGGATAGGACTAAACTAGGGAGCACGACACTACAACCACTTACGAAGAGAAGACACAAAACACACAAAATCGGGCAAACAAATGATCTAGAAACGAAAAATCGAGAGAAAAACAAGAAACATAAAAGAACACACACCATTCCACCGTTTAAGAGGTGGGCGGTGGTCGAAGCCACCATGTATGAGCTTATTTGGTAAGGCACCACTAAGATGTATCTTGGGTCCAAAACTAATGCTCTTCTTTGAAGCACCGTTGCCACTTTGGGTAACCATGATAGATGTCGAAAGTGACCATAGTGAAAGAATTTTATCCTTTTTCGCATAATAGGTGGAGTGGTTGCCTATCAATTAAGAAACACTCCCCATATGTCAATGCCTACATCCAAACTAGGTACCATGTTAAGATAGGGTGTGTGGGCAAGCAAGTCAAACCGCATTACTCGAATCAATGATATTTAGCTCATGCCTTAACTCTCGAAATCTTGCCTCATCCAAATTCTTGTTGAAAATATCCGCAAGTTGATCTCCGGTGCCCACATATAAAAGATCGATATCACCCCTCTTCACATGATCTCAAATAAAATGATGATGAATCTCAATATGCTTCATCTTGCTATTTTGAACGGGGTTGTAAGCAATCTGGATTGCACTTTCATTGTCACGTAAAAGAGGCACTTTGTCACAAGTGACACCGTAATCCCTTAAAGTTTGCCTCATCCATAATAATTGTGCACAACAACTTGTAGCGGCAATATACTCGGCTTCGGTTGTAAAGAGGGAGACCCAATTTTGCTTCTTGGATGACCAACTCACCAAAGACCTACCAAGGAATTGGCATCCTCCCGAAGTGGACTTCCTCTCTGTTGTAATTATGCCCAAGAGGAAATAATAAAATGTATTATTATAATTCTAGGTTCATTATTAATGTTTATATGTCTGTGCTATAACTGCAATGGAAAATGCGGAGGTTTTGCCAAGTGCATGTTAACTGCCTTCGGAGGAAAACCCATATGCAGGTGTAGAGTATAAACAAAAAGTGTTCTAATTCTGCCTCTAGGACTAACCTGTGTATTATGGATGTCATGCTTTCCTGACATAGGGCATTGAATATGCCGATAATACATCGGAGCATATTGTTACCAGAACAAGGGTGCTGAACCGACCCAATTGTATGATTTGCTTTGAGATTTCATCGTCATTGTATTATGAGTTAAATCATTAGATGAGTTGACATTTGCATGTATCCTTATAGACCATGATAATGTTAAGTACCTACATACCGGAGGGTGGGTTTTGACTCTGTCCTAACACCACCCGTAACAGGCGTGGCTATAACGGCTTTGCTCACTCACACTCAAAAGTATGTTTAGGGACTTGATGATTCAAGTTGGGATTTGCTCCTCCTTCTCAGGAGAGATATTCTTTGGGCCCTCTCGATATTACGTATCCACCAACATCCGGCCGGATACTTTGTGAATAGATCACATGGGATACGGAATACGTGAAAGAGAAAAGAACAAAACCGATATGAGGATAATTGGTATAATGATTAATGAGTTGATCATGCGGATACCTATATAATCTCACCTCATGTTTTTCAAAGTATCGCGAAGCAAAGGCATTGGCATGTCAACCAGATGTTCACTCGAATTCATATTCGTGTAGGTGCGGGAACCATTATGGGTGTCCATGGCTCCGCTATTGGTTATTGATCCGAAGAAAGTCAGTTTCCGGTTCATGTCCGTATTCTACCGAACCTATGGGGTCACACACTTAAGGGTGGTAGATTGGTTGAGTACTAGAGTGATAACAGCATGAGTATAACACACCGGAAAAGTTTCAGAGTGATTGAGATTTAATCGGAGAGAAAACCGGAATCGTTTCGGGGCACCGGTAAAGTACCAGGAAGAGTTTTGAGAAAACCAGGTAAAACCGGAGGGCCGGAAAAGTTCCGGGATGGTCTGAATATGTTTAATATTTATTTCTTGTGAATTATAGAATTGTTTTAGAATTAAGGGAATAAATATTTATGGGCCTCCTCTCACTTGGAAGGCCCAAGTGGGGAGGGAGCACATGGGCCAAAGGAGCCCAACAGGGGGAGGCGCCTAGGAGGAAGCTTCCTCCTAGGGGAGGAAGCTTCCTCCCCCCTTCCTTGGCGCCCCACCAAGGGGGAGGGAAACCCTAGGGCGCCACCCCTAGGGCTGCCCCCTCCTCCAAGGTGGCCTCGCCTCCCCTCCCACTATAAATAGATGATGAGGAGGCACCCCCAAGTACACACAAGTTTGTTCTTTTGCCTCAGGGTTGCCCCTCCTCTCTCTTCTCCATTAGATCTAAACTCCACCTTATGCCGAAGGGCTGCTCCTTCCTCCTCTCTACTCCGGCGGCGCCGAACTCTGGACGGTGGAGCCCTACCGGATCTTCCACACCGTACGTGTGGATCAACCGTAGAGAGATCGTGCGTTCGATCTTTGTTCGAGGGAATTTTGCATCTTCTTCAGAGGAGTAGATCTGTTCGTGGGGCGTCACACGGATCAGGTCTGTTCGAGGGATTGCACCGCGTCAATCTTCACAAACTCTCCATCAACTTCTTCCGCTGCGAGAGAACTACCGTTTGAACGGTTGTTAAGGTAGCAAGATCGCTAACTGTGTTTGCATCTATCTAGATCCAATCTTAGGACTTGGTTTCGTAGTGCCAATTTTTTTTGTTTTCTACTCCGAATCCCAATAGTGGTATCAGAGCTAGTTCTGGTAATAGATGCAGGTTCGATCTAGAGTTCATAGTGATGAACGGGCATTGCACAAATTTTTCATTGTGCGCGGTTTTTTGATAATAGATATAAATTGAATCTTCTAGTTGCTTCCCCTCTAATTGCACAAGTTGATCCCTCCTTTATTGCTTTATTTTGTTACAAACACCTTGCCCCTCGGGGTCCTTCTATGATGCTCCTGAGTATGTTGGTCGCGCGAAGATGATTTGGGTCTTGCTTTTGGTGTGGACAAATTGTGTAACAAAAGGGGTGTGTTAGATTGTTGATCTAGCACGGGGATCACGCGTATTGACGATTTTTCAGTATGGGTCATGAGATTAAATTGTAGTCTCATGGTTGATACACCCCGAGTGTTAATCTAGCAACTTGAAGATTATGCTTTATGTGGTTACGTAGCTAGCAAAATGTTTTGCCATGCCAACCCTAGTAGCCACGTAAAAGATGCAAAGAACGAGTAGAAGAACGTCTAACTTGTTTTTGCAGGAACATGTGATGTGGTATAGTCTTCGTCATGATAAAAGTTGTATCAGATGATTATACTTTGTACATGTTAAATTTGCATGACTTGCATGTCATGGTATGGCATGATGGGTGGAGCCATATGATTGTCACTTATTCAGCCTGCGTGCCAAACTTCATGTAATTTTCTTTTAGTATAATAGATTATAGCAATAGTTGTAGTATCTACATGAAGATGATGGTCATACGTCATGGTGCTTGACGACATGTCATGCGTGGAGGTGATGCTCTCCGCTAAAAGAAGATGAAGAAAGAAAAGCATGGTGCTTGGAGCTTCTTGAAGAAAAGTGCTATACCATATCACATACATTAAATTGCATGTGATGTTAATCATTTTCATTGCCTGTTTGAATGTGCAAGTAGTCGTGTTTTAATAGGTAGATCTCTCTTAAAATATCAAGAAGTTCGTGCTCTCCCAACCGTGCAACCATCTGTAATAAACGCCACCCGAGGTGCGTCGTGTCACACGAGTACCAACGGAAAGGTAACAAAGAGACGGGTGGATTGACTTGTCTCCACTACAATAGCGCTTGGTTATCTTGACGTTCTAGCTTATCAGATCTGAGCTCGGAGCACAAGTGTCGAAAGACTAATACAAGAGTCATAAAATGGTTATGATTGGTTTTGTTACACCTACTGGGTTGATCTCCTCCATGGCTGAGTGTTACACCGGTGGCAGGTAGTGGGAGCATTAGATTAAGAGAGATATTGGTTTTAGTGGGAGCATTAGATTAAACTTGTTAAGATTAATGCAATTAATTTTGAACCATGTCTAAATCAATCTGTTTATATCGTTGTAGAGAGATGCCCGCAACAACAATGCTTTTAGCTTAGGACCGATGCTTGAAAAAGAGAAGCTTGCTGCAAATGGGGCAACTATGCGGACTGGTTCCGTAATCTTGGGTTTGTCCTCAAAGTTGCTAAGAAGGACTATGCTCTCAAAGAAGCTCTCCCAGCCGCTCCCGCTGAGGATGCATCGCAGGACGATAAGAACGTCTATGCGACTAAAGTGGACGACCACACCGCAGTACAATGCTTGATGCTTACGTGCATGGATACAGAGCTCCAGAAACTTTTTGAGAACTTCACCGTTTTTCACATGGTGACACAACTGAACGCTCTGTATCTGAAGCAGGCTAGAACTGAACGTTACGAAATAACGAAGCAGTTGTGGGAATGCAATATGGCAGAAGGTAGCTCCATAAGCGAGCACGTGATCAAACTTGTTGGTTACGCGCAGAGGCTGAGTGCTCTGGGATTTGCGATCCCTATGACACTCGGCATTGACATTCTCCTTGCGTCACTCCCCCCGTCTTACAACGACTTTATCATGAATTACAACATGAATGGGCTTGACAAGACCACAGATGAATTGTTCGCTATGCTTAAGACTGCGGAAGCAGCTATGCAGAAGGATCCAAGCCACGTGTTGGCTGTGATGAACACTACCAGTTTCAAGAAGAAGAGCAAAGGCAGAAATGCCAAGAGCGGTGGTAAGACCAAAGCTCAGGGAAAGACCAAGAATGTCTCAACTAAAGATTCTGAGTGTCGCTACTGCAAAAACAAGGGGCACTGGAAGAGGAATTGCAAGAAGTATCTGGAAGATCTGAAAAGTTGTATGATCACCAAAGGTATAAATAAGTTATACTAAGTTAATAGACAATTTCATTATTTCACCTTCATAGGTATAATTGATACCATATCGATTGCTAATGGTTCGCAAATCGGTACAGGAAATTCTCAAAATTCTAAGGAGAAGAACGAATGAAGTGCAAGTCCGCGTCGAAAGTGGTGCCCAAGTCACCCAAGGCCGTCGACGCTCGGCTATCAAGATTTATCTTAAATAAAAGTTATTTGATTCAGAGGTTGTGTAAAACACTAATATCATATTATGTCGTCTACAAAGTGGATGTCTTATCCACGGTTTGAATAATGGTTGTTCAAAGTTAATGCCTTCTGAATTTCACCCTTCGTGGTGAATTACTTAAGTTGAAATCTTGATGTTATGTCTATTTTCTTGATTGCTAAATAAATTAAGTTACGTGATGATAATGCTAAAATTGTTATAGCATAAATGACTTAGTCGCATTAGAACAAAGCGCAAGCGGAAGCTTCATATCGATGAAGTCATTCAATCTCTTGACTTTGAGTCATTTGACACATGAAATGTTTTTCAAATAGACAAAATCATTGATTAAATAAATTGTTCAAGTGTTTAGTAAACTATTGGTAATAACACATATCGATGTGTGAAGAACCAATAAATATTACTTTACATAAAACTTTGTGATAATGTGTATAGATATACTGATATGTAGACAAGACATAATATCTGAAATTTTGAATAAGTTCAAAACTGTTTCAACACAAAGAGAATCATCATCACACATCAAATATTTTACGATCTGATCGTAAAATTAACGAGTTAAAGAATTTAGCAAACATCATTGAATGTATGAAGTCAGTTCATAAACTAGCGTCACCTGAAACCCCATATAGCTACGGAGTATCTTGACGCATAAACAAGCCCTATATGACATATTGGAATTAAAATTATTTTCTAACTTGAATTCCAGCATGACATGGTGAGGTCGGTGATCTACTTAAACCACACTCCCATTCACTATATTGTTTAACGCTTTAGAGAAACCACTTACGAACTAAATAGAGCGTCGTCATATGACTGTTGAAACAATGCCCTATAAGAATATGGCATGGATAAGAAATCCAATTGTTGTTTCATAATTTCGGAGATATATATTTAGAATATACTCGATCTCAAATATAAGTATTGTAGAAACATCATGTTATGAACAACACCTCCACTACCATACCCGAGAAAATTGTTTATCGAGGGACATGGGATTTTTCCTTGAGAAAATAGCTCTCTTGAAACAATTAAGTGGGAGGACTAATAGCTTGATAATGATTACAATGAATCATTTGGTTCTACAGAATGGAACTCGAAATTTGATCTAGAGATAAATTCTGTGACCAAACCAGAAATTCCTACATCTGATGAAAAGGAATGATGAAACTCTGAAATGTGTTCCAGAGATGAAATGATCAAGTCTGATGTTGTATCACACAGCTTTATAAATTCACATTGAACCAATGTAGTTCTGAAGTGTGATAAACCTGTGAACTACAAGACCCTGTGACAGACACTAACTCCACTATATGGCTTAAACACCATAAAAACGAAATGAAAGCCATCCACCAAAATCAAGTTGAGAACTTGGTAAAACCCTCCTAAGGATACCTGGTCATTAGAGTGGATTGGTTTTTCATAGATATGAACATAGACGATAGCTTCATCGTTGATAACGCTCGACTTATCGCAAAATAAATTTCCCGATAGAGTTCAAAACGTTGACTACAATATGTATAATGATGCAAATGTTCATATGGAAAATTACTGATAATTGCGACATACTTCCGAAGTATCACATATGGATTTTTCTTCTGAGAAAATTAAACAAAGGGTGTATGCATGATACAAGCTGAAAGGATTTAATGATCTATACGATATTAGTAAAAGTGAGAATGCTTCAAAGATAAGTCCATAGTTGAAGCAAATATCACAGAGCTGGAGAAATAGTTTTTGATGAAGTTATAAGAGTTATTATTTCATCAATAATCATATAAGATATGGAATTAAGTGGGAGCACGATTCTAATCATATATGTGAATAACATATGAGTGATTGAGAATAAATATTTTAGCAGAATAAAGCACTAAGGTATTGGATGTCCTGAAAGTGCAACAAGCACCAAAGTAATCTAAATAGTAGATTAGTTCTCTTGAAGTACCGCAGATGAAGAAAGGTTCTATGAGGAAGACTAAAGAGTTCATTACAAATAGATGAAAGATAGTTTCATAATTATTTGTAATATTTTTAATCGGTCTATAGCTAAGTAGAAAAATAGGATGTTGAAAAAACAAATTCAAGCTAAGGCACATAGCGGGATTCCTACAACGTAGAAGTGAAACATGGCAACTCTGGAAGTTGCATAGGAGGGTATTTGGATCAGGAACACCATCATAGTGATTGGCATAGTTCTGAACGCTTGATCTTCACAAACCATATTTTGATATGAGCATCATGATCAAAGCAAAGTAAGCTAAGATCTCACTATAGTCCAAACATGTTGAACGATAGTGCCCTATATTTAAATACTTCATAAAGGATGAAGGGGTACATTAAGATACGCAGGATTGAGACGAGCCTAAAAGCGTTAAGCTCAGTGACGAAGTTTATACCACAAGCGAGCATGAAGACCAAAGTGCCATTGGTCTGAGCAAACCATGAAACTAGATTATTGTCTCTAGTACAAGTGGGAGACTATTGTAATTATGCCCTAGAGACAATAATAAAAGTATTATTATAATTCCAGGTTCATTATTAATGTTTATATGTCTGTGCTATAACTACAATGGCCTATGCGGAGGTCTGCCAAGTGCATGTTAACTTCCTTCGGAAGAAAACCCATATGCGGGTGTGGAGTATAAACACAAAGTGTTCTTAGTCTGCCTCTAGGACTAACCTGTGTATTATGGATGTCATGTTTTCCTGACATAGCGCATTGAATATGCCGATAATACATGGGAGCACATTGTTACCAGAACAAGGGTGCTGAACCGACCCAATTGTATGATTTGCTTTGAGATTTCATCATCATTGTATTATGAGTTAAATCATCATATGAGTTGCTATTTGCATGTATCCTTATAGACCATGAGAATGTTAAGTACCTACATACCGGAGGGTGGGTTTTGACTCTGTCCTAACACCACCCGTAACAGGCGTGGCTATAACGGCTTTGCTCACTCACACTCAAAAGTATGTTTAGGGACTTGATGATTCAAGTTGGGATTTGCTCCTCCTTCTCAGGAGAGATATTCTTTGGGCCCTCTCGGTATTACATATCCACCAACATCCGGCTGGATACTTTGTGAATAGATCACATGGGATACGTAATACGTGAACGAGAAAAGAACAAAACCGATATGAGGATAATTGGTATAATGATTAATGAGTTGATCATGCGGATACCTATATAATCTCACCTCGTGTTTTGTAAAGTATCGCGAAGCAAAGTGATTGGCATGTCAACCAGAGGTTCACTCGAATTCATATGCGTGTAGGTGCGGGAACCATTATGGGTGTCCATGGCCCCGCTATTGGTTATTGATCCGAAGAAAGTCAGTTTCCGGTTCATGTCCGTATTCTACCGAACCTATGGGGTCACACACTTAAGGGTGTTAGATTTGTTGAGTACTAGAGTGATAGGAGGACGAGTATAACACACCGGAAAAGTTTCGGAGTGATTGAGATTTAATCGGAGAGAAAACCGGAATCATTTTGGGGCACCGGTAAAGTATTGGGAAGAGTTTTGAGAAAACCGGGTAAAACCGGAGGGCCGGAAAAGTTCCGGGATGGTATAAATATGTTTATTATTTATTTATTTTGAATTCTAGAATTGTTTTAGAATTAAGGGATTAAATATCAATGTGCCCCCTCTCACTTGGAAGGCCCTAGTGGGGAGGGAGCACATGGGCCAAAGGAGCCCAAGAGGGGGAGGCGCCTAGGAGGAAGCTTCCTCCTAGGGGAGGAAGCTTCCTCCCCCCTTCCTTGGCGCCCCACCAAGGGGGAGGGAAACCCTAGGGCGCCACCCCTAGGGCTGCCCCCTCCTCAAAGGTGGCCTCCCCTCCCCTCCCACTATAAATAGATGAGGAGGGGGCACCCCCAAGGACACCCAAGTTTGTTCTTTTGCCTCAGGGATGCCCCTCCTCTCTCTTCTCCATTAGATCTAAACTCCACCTTACGCTGAAGGGCTGCTACTTCCTCCTCTCTATCTCCGGCGGCACCGAGCTCTGGACGACGGAGCCCTGCCGAATCTTCCACACCGTACGTGTGGATCAATCGTAGAGAGATCGTGCGTTCGATCTTTGTTCGAGGGACTTCTGCATCTTCTTCTGAGGAGTAGATCTGTTCGTGGGGCGTCAAACGGATCATATATGTTCGAGGGATTGCACCGCGTCAATCTTCCCCAACTCTCCATCAACTTCTTCCGCTGCGAGAGAACTACCGTTTGAACGGTTGTTAAGGTAACAAGATCGCTTATTGTGTTTGTATCTATCTAGATCCAATCTTGGGACTTGGTTTCGTAGTGCCAAAAAAATTTGTTTTCTACTCCGAATCACAGCACTCTCCACCTTGTCTCCCACCCAATACGAATCCGAGTAGCCGATGAGGTTGAAGCTTGAGGCTTTAGGATACCACAACCCAAAGTTTGGGGTATCAACCAAATATCGAAAGATTCTTTTGACAGCCACGACGTGACTCTCTTTTGGTGCGGATTGAAATCTTGCACACATTCCCACACTCAACATGATATCCGGCCTAGATGCACAAAGATACAACAAAGAACCAATCATAGAACGATACTCCCTTTTGTCTACCTCTTTGACATTCAGATCGAGGTCAAGTTGACACTTGAGTGGCATGGGGGTCTTGGATCCTTTAAGACCATCATACTTGAACCTCTTGAGCATGTCTTGAGTTTATTTGGCTTGGCTGATGAAGGTTCCTCTAGACAATTTCTTCACTTCAAAGCCGAGGAAGAACTCCAACTCTCCCATCATATACATCTCAAACTTGTCGTCCATTAGCTTAGCAAATTCTTCATTAAAAGATTGGTTAACCGAACCAAAGATAATATCATCAACATATAGTTGGCATATGAACAATTTCCCACCAACCCTCTTAGTACAAAGAGTGGGATCGATTTTCTCAATTTCAAACCCATGATCAACTAAGAACACGGTAAGGTGCTCATACCAAGCGTGTAGTGCTTTCTTAAGGCCATAGAGCGCCTTGTCGAGTTTATAGACATGATTAAGGAAATTTGGATCCTCGAACCCGGGGGGTTGCTTGACATATACCAACTCATTAATGGAACCATTAAGAAAAGCACTCTTCACATCCTTTTGATATAACTTAAAGTTATGATGAGAAGCATAAGCAAGTGCAATACGAATGGACTCAAGGCGAGCCACGGGGGCAAAAGTTTCACCATAGTCAATACCTTCGACTTGGGAAAACCTTGTGCCACCAACCTTGTCTTGTTTCAAATGACGATACCAAGTTCATCTTGCTTGTTCTTGAATACCCACTTGGTCCCAATAACATTATGATAACCTTTGGGTATCTCCACTAATGACCACACCTTGTTGCGCTTGAAGTTATTGAGTTCATAATGCATGGCCTCAAGCCAATCTGGATCTTCAAGCGCCTCACCTACCTTTCGGGGTTCAACACAAGAAGCAAACGCATTCTAGGCACAAAAGTTTCTTAATTGACTACGAGTTGTTACCCCCTTTTGGATGCTTCCGAGCACTTGATCCACTGAAAGATCTTGTGATTTTAACCGGGATGCAATATTGAGTGATCGGCGTACTCTTTCTTCCTCCATGGCTTCTTGGGATGGCTCGAGAGAGTCATCTTCGGAAGAAGGAGCACCGTCAAGGACTTTCTCATCATCTTGAGCTTGCCCTTGAACGAGAACATGATCTTGGTCATCATTTGGTGCAACATCATCATCAATGACTTGATCTTGACCTTGATCTTGTTCGGGAGGGGGAGGGCCTTCATCTTGTTCTTAGTTTGCTTGTTGATCTTGAGGAGGTGATGGCTCCACATGAGTAGACCATTCTCCTTCTCCTTCCACCACGAGGGGTTCCTCAATGGGTAGGAAATGACCCACACCCATTCTTCTTATGGCTTGAGGAGGAATTTCAGCACCTACATCATTAAGATCAGTTTGCCCCACTTGGGAGCCATTATGTTCATCAAACTCCAGAATTAATTGCAAAAGAGTACCACAATTGGGGTCGTATTCATCATTTGGTGCCACTCTTCAAAAATTTTGAAAATACGTACCAAGATACAGGCAGGTCATTGCAAAGTTTGGTATTTCTACGTATTATGTTGTATCTGACCAACTGGACCCACTGGTCAGACTCTAACTGAAAAACCCGGTTCGAACCGGTAGAATATAAGGAAACCGAGTTGTCGTGCCGGCCCACCCGCGTACACCCACGCGCCAGCCGACGCCGAACCACCGTGTCGGCCCATCTACGGAGGCGGCCAGGTCGCCATCACCGTCCGCCCCCACGCTGTCTTGTCGTCGTACACGTCTGCCCCTGCCCCCGCGCCCACGTCGGCTCGTCGTCGCCCTGTCCGCCCCAACGCCGGCTCATCGCCGCCCATGTCCGCCCCCGCCCCTGTGCCTGCAACCGCGGCCTTCCTCCTATAGCGTGGACCGCGCCCGGAATGCCAGGGCCGAGACTAGGGCGAGGTCGAGGGGCCGCCGGGGGGTGATCTCGGGTCGGGGTAGGGGCCGCCCGGACGAGCACGGCCACCGCCGGGAGGGGCGCGCGTCGTGGCAGGGGCCGCCGGCGGCCGCCAAGGAGTTGGGAAAGCGCGAAGTCCACCTGGGCGAGCGCGGGGTACCGCCGGGGTCGCCGGCACGGCGGCCACCGGGGGGATGCGGACGCCGCCGGCGCGGCGAGCCGTGGCCAAGGTTCGAGCATGAGCGACGGAGTAGGAGATGGCCGGGTCAGCCCCTGCGAGGGCGCGGCCACGGCCGGTCCACCAGCGAAAGTGCGGGACGGCTGGAGCACGGCTACGGGCGAGGGTGCGGCCACGGCATCGACGAGGGCGCGGTCATGGCTGGTCCACCGGAGAAAGCGCGGCACGGCTGGAGCACGGCTACGGGCGAGGGTGCGGCCACGGCATCAACAAGGAGCGCGGCCATGGCTGGAGAACAACGAAAGCGGCTACGGGAGAGGGTGCGGCCACGGCACGGCGAGGGCGCCGCTAGCCCCGACGGCTGGAGCACGGCGGCCAGCGGGCGGCGAGGGCGCGGCCACCGCTGGAGCACAACGGCCAGCCCCGGCGAGGGCGCGACCACGGCTGGAGAACGGCGCCAGCGGGCGCGGTTAGCCCTGGCGAGGAAGCGGCCAGCTCCGACGAGGTCGCGGCCACGGGCACGGTGGCTGATTGTGGCGGGAACGGCGGTGCGGGCGGGGTGCTACGCGACGGCAGGCCAGAAGCACGGGTTTTTAGACAAAGACCGGTTCGATTTGGGTCAGATAAAACTATGATTTCTTATATCCAAACGGTTTTTTCCAGTTAGAGGCTGACGGCGGGCCCGAATTGTCAGATACAACCCAATACGTACAAATACAAGTTTTTGCAACAACATGCCTATATCTTGGTACGTATTTGCAAAAAATTTGAAGAATGGCACCGAATGGTGAATACGGCCCCAATTGTGGTACTCTTTTAAAATTAACTCCAAACTCCACGTTGCTAGATTCTTTGAGAAGTCCGGAGGACTTGTTGTAGACTCTATAGGCGTGGGAGTTTGAAGCATAACCAACAAATATGCCCTCATTTTTCTTAGACTCAAACTTAGACAAACGAGCACCCTTTTTGAGAATGAAACACTTACACCCGTAGACCCGAAAATACTTGATGTTGGCTTCTTTCCGGTTATGATTTCATACGGAGTTTTGTTCAAGATCTTGCGGAGATAAAGATGGTTGGTTGCATGACAAGCAGTGTTGATGGCCTCTGCTCAAAAGTTGTAGGGACTCTTGAACTCCGCCATCATTGTCCTTACCGCATCAATCAGAGTATGATTCTTCCTCTCTGCAACACCATTTTGTTGAGGGGTATATGCAGCGGAATATTGATGTTTGATCCCCTCATCACCAAGAAATTCATCCAAGTGGAGTTCTTGAACTCGGTGCCGTTGTCACTTCTAATGGCCAATATCTTTGAGTTGTGTTGACGTTGAGCTTCATTGGGAAACTCAATGACGGTTTGTTGAGTCTCCCTCTTCTTGTTGGAGAAATAAACCCATGTATATCTTGAGTAGTCATCCACAATAACCAAACAATACTTCTTTCCGCCAAGACTATCATATGAGGGAGGCCCAAAAAGATCCATGTGAAGGAGCTCCAAAGGTCTCTTGGTGGAGATGATATTCTTGAAGGGATGTTTCTTCTCATGTAGCTTCCCTTCAATGCACGCCCTATAAGCACGATCTGTGGCAAAGCTAACATTTGTTAATCCAATGACATGATCACCATTGAGAATTGTTTGCAAAGATCTCATATTGACATGGGCTAGTAGGCGGTGCCAAAGACATCTCACATCAACTTTAGCCATTAGACACATGGCGGTTTTGGTGGGGACTTTAGAAAAGTCCACCACATACATATCGTCCTCCACATGTCCAACGAAGGCTACTTTAAGAGTTTTACTCCACATCAAGGTGACCATGTCTTTATCAAAGAAAGTGCAAACGCCCATCATGGAAAATTGACGAACGGATAGTAAATTAAAGGCACAAGTCTCAAATAGTAATACTTTCTCAATGGACGAGTACGGAGAAATTATTACTTTGCCAAGACCCAATACCTTTGACAGTGTTTGCATCACCAAATTGGACACGGGTGGTTCAAGATGGTCCAAAATCAATGTCCACCAACATGTCCTTGCTTCCAGTCATATGACTTGTAGCCCCGCTATCAAGTATCCATAAACCTCCACCGGAAGTCGCTACCTACATGAGATCAATGCTTGGATTTAGGTACCCATTCACGAATGGGTCCTATTGCGTTAGTAACAAGGGTCTTAGGCACCCAAATGGACCATGCAATGTATTAAACAAAATAACCAACAAATTTGGCATAAACATGCCCATCATTAGTGCAACAAAGAACATAAGAAGGGTTAGTTGGTCCGGCAAAGTCATTGGGGATGGCACCACCCCTTTTGGTCACGCCACCCTCAATGGCCTTTACCACCTTTTCTTGAGGCTTCTACCCTGCCTTCACAAAGGCGACTTCCTTTGAGGGAGAAGGGGCCTTTCCCTTCTTCTTTTTGTTCTTCTTGTTTTTGTTCTTCTTCGTTGATGAGCTTGCACTAAAATCAATCCCTTCCTTGCCAATGACCTCCTTTTTAGAACTCAAGAGATCATTAAGGTTCTTCACTCCTTGAATGCAAGAAACTAGTCCCTTCTCAAGTTGTGCCTCCAACCTAGTGTTTTCCTCAATGAGAGGAACATGCTCACAACACGGATTAGAGGAACTAGGTTTCTCTATCATAATAATAGGAGAAAAATTATTAATCTCTTTAGTGAGTTGAATATTGGTTTCCTCATGTGCCTTCTTGAGATCCATGAGTTCGTGCTTTAAGGACTTGTGGTCCTTTTAAACTTTCTCATGGTCCCCAAGAAGTCTTTCATGAGCCTCAACAAGTTCATCATTTTTAGTCTTGAGGTCACAAGCAATGGATTTAGAATGTTTAAGGTCAAGTTTTAGCTTAGAGATATCACTAGCATGAGTCTCATCAAGAGACAACTTAAGATCACGCTCATCTTCAAGAGAATGAGATAGATCCCCTATCTCATGTGCATAGTCATGGCTATGGCCTTGCAACTCGGTGATAGTCTCATCAAGTTGCTCAATGTGAGCATGGGCTTCACCTAATTGTTCCAAGAGATCCACAAAGTGTCTCTTGGCTTCACCTTTGAGTTCGGACATGAATAGCTCAAATTCATTTTCTTCTTGTACCTTGGGCTCCTCATTTTCCTCCACACAATCCAACAAAGATGGGTTAGTGGGGGTAAGCGGTTTAGAGAAAGGACTTACCGAGGTAGTCTTGGCCATAAGGCACTTGTGGATGATGTGAGGGTTCTCGTTGGGGGAGTTGAAGAGTGACGTTGATGAGGGGGATTCGATGGCGATAGCGACGGTGGCGGTTGCCACAACCTCACCGCCTTCTTCATCATCCTCATCATCGGAGTAGTATTCCTCTTGTTCCACCAACACTCGTTGAGGCTTCTTCTTCACAAAGTTCTTGTTCAATGGTGACTTGTTCTTGTCCTTCCGGATGAGCTTGCCACCGTGATCTTCTCTCTTCTCATATGGACAAACCGCAACGAAATGACTCACATTGCCACAATTGAAGCAAGTCCTTATCCTTGGCCCTTTGGCTTGCAGCTACTTGTGTTGGACTTGAAGTTCTTCTTGTTACCCCAAAATTGTCTTGAGGCAAGAGCCATGGGCTCATTGTACGCATACTTGGTGTCCTCCGGTCCAACATCCTCTTCATCATCGTCTTCCTCAACTTGAACTTCCTTGGCCTTCAAAGCAAGAGATGGCATCTTGGTGCCACTTTGGCGAGCCAATTTCAACTCGGCCGTGGAGTCCAAGATATCCATGGCAACAAATTCATCCAACACTTGGTTGGAGGTCAACTCACGGAAATCGGGCCTTTGGCGAATGACAGTGGTGATCTGCTTCTTGTGTAGGAGCATAGACGTGATGAACTTCCTTTTTATCCACCCATCATCGGTGTCCATGCTCCTATGATCTGTCATGG
The DNA here is from genome assembly GCA_950022295.1 of Bromus sterilis. Classification (NCBI taxonomy): domain Eukaryota; kingdom Viridiplantae; phylum Streptophyta; class Magnoliopsida; order Poales; family Poaceae; genus Bromus; species Bromus sterilis. Next base: position 135,701,461 of record OX465597.1, read on the forward strand.
AGTTGAAAAGAGCCACCAACCTTTGATGAACATCCTCAAAAGATTCCCCTTCATTTCGGACAAAATGATCGGCTTGGTCTTCAATATTGTCAAACTTGGAGCTCTGTATGCTGGAGCTTCCCATGGGTGTCTTCTAAAGAAGATTCCAACACTCCTTGGCCGTTTCATACTTCCGGAAAAGATTCTCTTGCTCTTCCTTCAACCCATTTCATATCACGAGCAAAGCATGATTGTTGGTGGAGTTGTCCCGATATTCTCTTGGGGTCATGTTGCGGCGGTCATGAGGATGGAAACCCTCCTCAATGATGCGCCACAATTCCTCCGAGGAACCCTTCAAGTGTATCTTCATGAGATAATCCCAAACCGGATAAGCTTCTTTGTTAAGGTTGGGAGGAGGACCCGCATGTGCGAAATGAGGTTCGAGAAGAGGTAAAGAGTTATAGCTAATGGGGCACTACTAGGGAATGCCCTTTTAGTGGCGTCCTTTTTTCTGTTTAGTGGCGCATTATGGATGCGCCACTAACTACAAGCCACTAATAAGGGCTTATAGGTGGCGCATTCTGGATGCGCCACCCCTAAGACCTAACGTGGCGCATCTCAGAATGTGCCACCTATAAGCTCTTAGGGGTGGCGCATTCTGAAAATGCGCCACTATTAAAAAAATTGAATTTTGAATCTGGATCTGGAAAACAATTTTTTTAAAAAAAAAAATTTATTTTAAAAATTTTTTTCTTTTTTCTTAATCTCAGGTTAGTATGCTTAATGCCCGGTCACTATGCTTAATCTCAGGTCAAACTAACCTCCGTGGTCAAACTTCCCCGAGGGTCACTCATCCTAGCACTACTCTAGCCCCAGCACGCTTAACTTCTTGGTTCTATTCAACTCTCACTCCAGCTCACCTAGCAGGCACTTGTTGATATATCTAACATATAAATCCTATTAAACCATGTTGATGTCTAGGACCTTGTTAATGTTCATGGGTGTGCTAAAATTTTCAACACTTTTTTGAAACTTTCTCGATGGGACCATTAGCATATTTTGAACTTTTTTAAAAAAATTATTTTTAAAAAAAAATTAATGTTACTATCTAAAATTTTCAATTTTTTTAAACTTCCCGATTTGTCCTCTAGCCTATTTTGAATTTTAAAATATTAAATAAAAAAAATTAAAAAAAAATCAAAAAAAATATGCGCCACTACTAAGTTCAAAAAAATTTCAATTTTTTCGCTTTTTTGGCCTCCAGATCTTCAAACGCCCGTAACTTTGTTTCTGTTAGGTTTTTGAGGATTCTAAAAATGTTCAACGGGTTCATCGGAGGTCGTATGCAAAAGTTAAGTCCATTTTACAGAATTCTCGAGAGATTTTGCAAAAAAATCGAAATTCATATTTGTAAATTTTCCTAACTAGACCACATATCATTTGGGAAACTTAATTTCTTTTATTTTTTTGACATTTCTATCATTTTATTATTTTTTTCAAATTGAAAAGGCGATCCACGGGAGGGGGGGTGTTTGGGAATTTTCCCGCACAGTTTTTTCTTAGTAGTGGCGCATATGGGAAATGCGCCACCCCTAAGAGCTTATGGGTGACGCATTTTGGATGCGCCACTAATAATTCTTTAGGGGTGGCGCATTTCCAGAATGCGCCACCCATAAGCTCTTAGGGGTGGCGCATTTCCAAAATGCGCCACCTATAAGGTTCTTAGGGGTGGCGCATTTCTCCAAATGCGCCACGTATAAGGGGATCCAGGGCTGGCCCACTCTTAGGGGTGGCGCATTTTTAAAAATGCGCCACTTATAAGGGCTTATAGGTGGTGCATTCTTTGCCAGTGCGCCACCCCTTACAACATAGTGGCGCATTACATATAAAATGCGCCACTAATAAGCTTTCCATGTATAGCTATTTCCCTAGTAGTGGGGAGAGCAACCGCGGAATGAATACCCGATCCATTCTCTTAAAGAGGAATGGAACGGTTGTCATTCCTACCACAATCACTAGATTGGGATATGACATCTCCAGCCTACTTTGAATTGTTGGGGGTGATGGTGGGGTTTCCCTCCACGGGTATCCTCGACATGAGACTACTAAGCATACTAGATGACCCGTTGCGCCAAATGGCGCAGAGTCCCAGTTGAAACCATGTAATCATAGAAACACCTTGCGTTTTTAAAATCCAATCATTCTGGTAAGCTTCTCTTCTCTTGGCTTCTCTTTTCTAATGATAAGTTGTTGGAGCTTCCATACACACGTAAAAATGTTGGCAACTTTCTCTATGTTCTTTATGTGTTTCCTTCCCTTAGTCTAGTATGACATGCATTATCCTATGAAGAACATGCAATGCTTCCACTTCAGTTAAAATAGCATAGAACTCAAGCAAAGAAACATAAGACTATTAATTTAGTGGCAGCATCTCGAGAACCAAGGAGATAGATTAATGGATTCATGAAACAATAAAATCTGAATTTTAGTATATACAGATAGCCACATTGTAGCCAATAATGTCCAAATTGAGCACCAGCTATTGCCATACAATGAACTTATAGCAATCCCAAATCCAAAATTATTTATACTAAAAAATAAAGGAAAAAACTATGTTAACCGCCCCTTCATACAATACCATTCTTCTCCACAACCAACTAACAATTAGAATCCCAAAGGATATCAGTACCATTCATGTACTAACTACAACATTTTTACCAATACTTATTATTCTTATTCTCTGAAACCACAACACTTGAAAGCACATCACTACAACAAAGGTAGGTATCCATTTCTGCAGGATTGTTAGCCCATAGGGCCATGCCCTATGTATTTATTCAGCAACAATACATTTCCCATGATCCCCTTTGTAGTTGACTCTTATGCCATTGGGTTTCTTGAACTATATGAGTTCCTCATAGTATTGCTGGAAAACAAAAAATATAGTTATACCCCAAAACTACTAGTATAAATTTCTATAACTAATTTTAAAAAATAAAGTTAGAATACAATAGACAAAATTTCAAAGAGCACACATGTGTGGCCATGATTACCACAAAGAAATGAGAATTGTAGTTGTGTTGTATAAATATAGGTTAAGCATCAGTAGCAGCAGAAGGCATAATGAAGTAGAACACAATAGCATCAAAAAAATTAGGAGACTTAAACCATGATTTATTTTTCAAACTCCAAGACGAAATTACTCAGCATTCAACTAACAAAGTATTATTAAAATCAAGAAATGATTGTGAACTTTTCTCAAGCACATAGCCTCAAATCTAAATTATCTCAGAAGGCATTTAAAATAACATTCAAGGATATATCAAGTAGAGATGGAAACTATTGTGCAATATTGGATATCATCTGCAGATATATTAAAACCGATTAATTCAAATGTGCACATATCTGATAGTAGTTTGCAGCAAGTGGAAATTTGTAAGAAAAAAGAGGAAGGTAATGTTAGTCCAACTAAGAAAAAAATCATAAGATGGATCCATTATTGTAACGTAAAGTTAATGGGATAGTCCTACCAACGACTTCTATTTCGCCGAATAATTGATTTTTCTTGGAGCACATTGAAGGTATGTACATGAATTGATAGCACATCGTAATATGAATGATATATACTTTTCATGTAAGTACCAATGGTCTAAAACGTTTCACGCCTCTAAATATATTGAATAATACTCCCTCCTCCCACAAGATGAGATGTACTTGAAGTCTTGAACGCTAACATAGCTTGTAAATACATCTTTATATTGTTGGAAGTGGGAGTAGAAGTCATGGAAAACTAACATCCCAGCATCAAAGAATTAGGTTGGTAGCCTTAGTTTCAGTAGCAACAGCTAGTCAGGCGTAACTCCTTCATCACATGCCCAATAAAAACCAATAATGAAGTGTTATTTGTGAAGATTACTCGGTGTCCAAAGTCTATGTGAACCACGTAAGTACGGAAAGAGGGAAAAAAGATTGAATATAAATCCCAATGTGTAGGCATCCTAAGTGAAAGTGACTGAACTGATTATTCTCTCCACATAATACTTTGTGACGTATCTCAAGAAAACACCTTACAAAGAAAACTTAATGAATTTATACACTTTTGTTGATAGGTAGAAGGAACATATAGTAAATATTATAAGCATCTTTAGAGAGAATGAATTACAATAATCTTAATGACCTTTAGAACTAACTTTTACGGGATTAAAAGAGCTACATTTAGAGACATTCAACAATTATTGGCTTCATTCTTAACCCAATTCTCAGGACATATTTATGGTCAAAATAATATTCATGTTACATAATCAAAGACTAACTACCACTTTACAAATAAATAGAAAGTTAAGGGATTAGAGAAAACGTGAAAAAAAATTGTGTAAGGAAAGTTGCCAGAGAAGAGCAATCTGTGAGGATACAACAATGCACTTGGTTACATGCTTGTGCTGCTAGCAGTCTATCAGCATAATAGTAAAAATCCTCATATCCTCTCACAATGAGCAGAAATTTAATTTATATGTACAAGTTCACGTTTTCTGAACCAAGAGAAATGTATTATGGACAGTAAACATAATTAAATTCATGTGAAAAAATAGTTTAAGGAAATAACAATTTTTTGCTAGGAAAGCAGATGCGGTAAAGATGGCTCTCTCCCACCTCCACGTCGCCGCCCCTAAACCCTAGCCACTCCATCCAAGATCCTAGGTGATTGGGCCTCTTCATCAACCTTTGGCTCCGATCATCGTCTCCGGCGTCACCTCCTCTTTGCATACATAGCCATCTCATGGCAGTCTATGCAGCCCTCCAGATGGGTTTGGATCTGGCTCCCGGCGTGGAGTTCGCTGAGGAGGTTCGACCCACTTGTTTCTCTTCGGTTCATCCGAATCAGCACTCTGGCCACTTCACAATGGTGGTTGCGTTTGGACGTACCTCTTTCAAGTTGACTGAGGATTCGGCGGCGGTAGCACTGGAATCTATCACTGGCGGCCGATGCGATGCACTTAAAGTGTCCATTCTACGTGATCGTGTGTTTAGCTTCACGGTAGCGAATAAAAAGGTTGGATTCCTACTCACTGGTCGACGTAAATTTGTCTCCTCAGTTTATTTGCTACTTTTATCTCTGGAACTATGCAGGACCTCAATGGACATATGAGTTCAAGCTATGGCAGAAGCAATGCAATGAAGAATGGAATCTTGTTAGTCCGTCTAAAAAACGGGTTGAAGCGGGTTTGAATGCTCTACGTTCATTTCCTAAGAAATCTGCGATGAAGGTTGGACCTCCTAAGGGTAAATCTTTACATTTTGCCACCATCATTGATTATGAGGCATGCAAGAGCTACAATTTTCGGGTGCAACCTGATGTACGTAAAGAGATCGTCCAAGCGGGCTATGAGTTGCTTTACGATGAGTGTCCACCTCCCTCGCCACCGCCGGCGGTGCACTGGACGACGGCGGCGCCGATAATCTATTTTGGAACAGTTCCGCTTTCCATGGGGAGGATTTCCAATCCCGAATCTTATGGATCAGATAATGTGCAACGAAATTTGTTGCCTTCCTTGGAGCGATGTGTTGTACCGGTTTTGGAGGAACAAACCGTAACAAATTTGGCAAAATCTCAACAGGAGCAGCAGCGAGATTCGGTCACGAGGGATGCCTCTTCAATGCAATGCAACCTCGGGACGCATTTGAAGCCATGGTGGATGACATGGTGGCCCGGATCATGACATGTACAATCTGCAAAGTGCAGGGCCACCTATCGTCGGCGTGTCCCTCTACTAGGGTGTGCATGGCGTGCAACCATGTGGATCTTCTTCCTCTGGTTGACTGTATGGAGAGAAGACTTACTGCTAGTTCTTGCTTTCTTACTAAGGGAGGAAAATTTCAGTTATTGAATTCAGTCATCTCCTCTCTGCATATACCCATTGGTATAATTAAACAACTTGAAAGGATACAGAGACAGTGCCTGTGGAGGAAATATGGTCAGGACTCTGGTAAATCGTTGGCTGCTTGGGAGCTGGTTTGCAGACCCAAAAATAAAGGGGGACTGGGTATCTTAAATTTGTAGCTGCAGAATCAGGCACTGCTTATGAAGCATCTGAAGAAATTTTATAACAAAGAGGAGGTGCCCTGGGTGGCACTCATCTGGAACTCATACTACCATCAAAGAGTACCCCATGCAACTGAGCTCTGTGGTTCCTTTTGGTGCAGGGATGTAGCCAAATACATGGATAGTTTTGTGGCTGTTTCCAAGATCCAGATTGGCCCTGGGGATTCTGTTTTGTTGTGGCAGGACCAATGGATATAACAGATGAATAGATCACTAGCTAATAAATTTGCTAGATTGTTATCCTATGCTAAAGATCCTCTCATTTCTGTCCAGGAGGTTTTGGGTACAACTGAGCTCACTGATCTGTTCAATCTGCCACTTTCTCCTCATGCCTATGAGGAGCTCATGGAGCTAACCTTTGATTCTGCAAAATCACACTTCAAAGTTGGTTTCAGATTGCTGGACCTGGAGGAATAGTTATAAGGAACCCTATACTGCAAAGAAATTTTACACCATGGTTCATGCTCCTATTCAATCCAACCCTCTGCTCAATTGGATCTGGAAATCTTGCTGCATCCTCAAAACTAAAGTTTTTGCCTGGCTAGTGATTATGGATCGTCTAAACACCAAGGACATGATCATCAGAAGGCACTGGAACATTGAGGATGGGCCAGAATGTGTGGTATGCCCCACTCAACACATGGAGACCCGAGATCATTTGTTCTTCCAATGTAACTTCAGTGTTAAGATATGGACATATCTTCAAATTGACTGGTCATTGGGGACTGATATGGTGCAGGTAGCAACAAAAGCTAGAGAGGATTTTCAGAAACCTTTCTTTGCTGAGGTGGTGTTCACTGCCTGGTGGAATATCTGGATGGTCAAAAATGCCAAATGCTTCAAACATGAGAGGCCATCCTTTGAAAAGTGGAAAATGGGCTTCATCCATGACCTCACTTTGCTTAGTTACAAGATCAAATCTAGGTTTAAAGATGAATTACTTAGATGGATTGACTTTCTGCCCCCTTGAGGGCCTATTTTTTTGAAGCTTTGTTGTAAATTCTGTAAATATTGTGTGGCATTAATAAAATGCTGGGGGGTGTTCTACCCTTCAGTTTTAAATCTTAAAAAAAACATTTTTTTGCTGGAGAAGAGTGATCTATGGGGATACAATAATGCACTTCCACTGTGACATGCTTGTGCTGTAGCATTCTATCATAATAGTATAAATCTTCATATCGTCTCACAATGAGCAGAAATTTAATTTGTATGTACAGGTTCATGTTTTATGGACCAAGATAAAACAATTATGGACATGTACAGGAATATATAGGAAGAGCGCGAGGAGAGGCAAAGGAATGGGATCGGAGAACTCATAGAGGGATGTGCAACTGGAACGGAAGAGGAAAACGAACGTGTGATGCGGAGCTACGGTGGCGCCATGGCATGGTCGTGTCAAGACCTTACTGTAGCAACAGCGTGCTCGTGAGAAACCAGGTTCCACTTCATAAAATACATGAAATAACCTACAGCTCAATGCAGACAATACTAAATTTGGCAATAATCTTGTGTTTGACACCTAAAATCGGATTTGGTTATCTAAGCTACTTCGATGGATATACTTTCTTCCCCCTTGAAGGGGTTTTCTTTTTTGAAGCTTTGTTGTAAATTTGTAAATATTGTGGCTAAAGTAATAAAAGGCTGGGGGTGCTTTACCCTTCAGTCTTAAAGCTTCAAAAAAAATTAATAACCTCATAACATGAATAAGAAAACTGGATAGGTAGTCAAACCAATCTATCTTGATCAACTAAATAGCAGAAGTATATATATATATATATGTATCAAGCTGAATAAAAATCAGTAAGAATACTAATAACAACATAATAGGCAGTTTATTAGCTAATCAATCAACAAGGTCGTCCAGTTTTGCATTATGTAAATGGCATTAATATGCTTTCTACTTACTATGCAGAACTGGACGTCGTACTACTTATTTTGGAGTCAAACCATATTTAGATCTCTAAAAGGAACCAGAAATGGATCCTAGTCTCCCTATTTCATTAAGCCATATGAGGACGCATATTTAAAAGTTGTTGAAGTTTTCAGCATGGAACGTTGAAACAAAAAATCCCTTGTGTTTAACTATACTAATCTACACCAACAATTAAACTATCCCCTTATAAACAAAAAAATTATGAGTTACTCGCTTCAGATTTCAATTCAGTACAACTTCTTTGTGGAGTCCTATCATAAAATAGCCAGTGGCTTCTATAGAGTTATCCATACAGAATCAACATTTAAATATCATTAGGCATTCCGAGTGGCTATGGAGAATTACCTATACTCAATTATGTGTGCTCGCGCACCAAACTCAGGGTACTCTATTCTTTCTTCTAAGTGCTGAAATATACATGCAGTTGTATAAATTGTGTGCACATCTGCAATACCTTATATCTTTAATAATCTATTCCATCTTCTCTTTCTTTGTGCCCTTGATGACATTGATAGCCAGGAGCCCTGGTTGGCAACAATAAAGTCTGGATCATAGATGTCGTGGAGCAGCACGATGGACTCCATGTAAGGGCCTGGGATGCTTCTGCAAGGCAATGTCCATCACCTTGGCCCTGGTCATAGCATCAGCAAGGTTCATGGTGCTAATGCCCTAGTCTCTGAACACAAGGTCATCTGGGTTTACCTGAAACTTCATTTTGACACTGTTATTTGGGCACACTTCTACGTGCCGTTCCGCTAAACACCCCTTGTTGTATCGTAAATATCCACTGCTTGGTATCATACCCAAGACATGCAATTCATGCAGAAGTTTAACCTCAAATTCAGTCGGTCAAATTTGATAACTTCAGACCAAAATTCAGAAATGAAAACATGTCAAATCCCTTTCTAGAGCATTTGAAATCATTTTAGGAATAAAACTGTCTAGGATTGAAAAACTCTGTAATTCTAATTCAAGGTACTGAGCTAGTCTCATCCACTATTTATCGGTTCATTGAAGCAATCTGAAGAACAATGGGTATATTATCTTGCTGGAAATTAAAAAACGGTGTGCATGTTACTAAAGGCAACACATACATTATCCAATTTTACGTAGTGTGCAAATAAGATTAGTAGGATTTCTACTTACTCTGCAGAAGTGGATGCCATACTACTTATTTCAGGGTCAAATTTATTTTGATCTCTAAAGGAAACCTGCCATGGATAATATGCTACTCTAGAACTTAGATATACCACGACAACCAACATGGAACAACAGAATACCTAACCCATCACTAAAGAATGGCGTCTAATTTTTTTGCTATAGAAACGTGTAAATATTTGTCAAATATAAACTTAAGTGTCAACCATAAACTACAATATGCAAAAGCAAGGAACATAAACATTAAGTTGTTCTTTCTAGATAAATTACTTGCTTCAAGTTGACTGCTATGTTTTTATTAGAAATTGCATGGCCACAAACAAAACAATAAGCTGCGATAGGTAGATAAATAAGATGGTAACATGGTCTTCATTACCCGCTTCAAGTGTAACAAGAACAAATCTTGTGTAAATTACTCGCTATATGTCGGGAGAATTACCCCCGGGTATACCAAAGTCCCCGATTCGACGCAATTGCCGCCGACTGCGCGCCTGCCGATTGCACCATGCCGGCTGCTCCGCGCCGACTGTGGCCCAGCTCGGCCGACTCGCAAGGAATCTGCACCGACTGCCCGCGCACCTGGCCGACTGCTCGTCTGTTAGCTGCCGGTGGCCCGCGGTTCGGCTGCCCGGAAGTCAATCGAAGTATCAAGACAAGTAAGAGAAGACAAGCATATAAGACAAGAAAGTATACCTTTAGTCACATCATGAATAATGTAGTTGTGAGATGTCACATTACATCACATCACCCATCATCTCACATGTACTCTCTTTTGTTTTCTTTCCCTTGTCTCCACCCTCATGAGCACCTTGCCACCACCTATATAAGGGGCAAGGATGCCCACGGTGGAGGAGAGTTGAGCATTCCATCCATTCATCTCATGCTAGTAGCTCAGCTCGGCACAAGCACAGTCCAGCTCGGCCGCAGCGCAGATACAACTCCAGGAGCAACCTTGTACAAATATATGTCTATAGTCCAGACAGGCAGGAGTAGGGGTTTTATCTTTACGGAGAGCCTCGAACCTGGGTACTTCGCGGTGTTCGACTGTGCTTGTACCTAGACCCGTCCGGAGCGCCGTCGTTTGCGCATTGTTCCCCCACTTTAGCCATCCTATGGCATCTGCCGTTCACATATCGACGACAATTAGCGCCCACCATGGGGCAAATTGCGGCGACCGGAGTTCCGCTCCGGCCGGGACCTTTCTTCTCCAGCGATTTCGTCAGTGCAAAGTTTTCTGGATCTGGATATCAGTCCATCAAAATGCGCGCCTGGAGGCTACGCATGCCAGCGGTTTTCGTTGCGCCCGCAACCATGCTCCCCGCCCGGCACCGGCGGCCTCCCGGCGCAAGTTGCTCCTTCCCGAGCCCCTCGCCGTCATCCGCGCGCACTTCTTCTTCTCCGCCGTGCGTGGCTGCTGGTTCATGCCACAGCTCCTTCCGAGCCGGCTGTGCGTGCGCCGCCCGTGGTTTCTTCTCCAGCGTGGCCCCGCCGGTGGCTTCTCCAGCGTCGGCCCCATCCGTGGCTGCATCACCGTGCTGTTCGTCGGCAGCGGTCGCGGCCCCTCCGGCCATCTTTGTCGTCGCTAGTGTCGCCTGCGCCTGCAGCACCTCCGCCTGCGGCCCTCGCCGCCTTGCGCCGCGTCCGCCGACGGCGTCCGCGGTCCCTCCGGCCATCTCCGCAGCAGGTGTGACCTGCGCTCGCGGTCGTCACAGCTCCGCCGCGCCCAAGGCCGCTGCCACCGCCGCAGCGCCTCAGGCCCGTCCGACGTCCAGCGTCGCTCTCCTATTGGCTCCCTTCCTCGCCGAGGCCTTGATGGTTTTCGCCGTGGCCGGTTGCAGCGCACTACTCCTCCAGCTCCAGATGCGGCCCGAGGTCTGCCCGCCCTTTCTCTGGTTTCCGTGGCTCTCCGTGCACATCCCAGGTTGCCATCCAGATAATGCCCGTATGCTACCCATAATAGCCAGATGCAAGCCAGATTTTCTCCCGTACAGTGACTTGATAATGCCCATATATTTTTTCATGTGTTGACAGTACGCTACACATCTTCTAGTCACATATTCTGATCCAGTTGTGATCCATCGATGGCTGCCCCCCGAGCTTTGTTCCTCCCGCGAAAAAGCCTCCCAGCTAGCCACCTCGTTGTTGCGTACATGCGCTCCTGGCCTGCTCCCCCTCCGAGCTCTTCTCCTGCGCCGGGCCGAGCTGCGCCTGCCGCGAGCACCTCCTCTGCCCCGGCCGAGCTGAGCCGGGCCGTGATGGCCTCTCTGAGTGCGCCCAACCGAGTCCTCCAGTGCGAGTCCCCGACAGCCCCGTCTGCGGCCGTTTCTCCGCCTCCAAGCTCTCCTCCCAGTGCGCGCTCGTCCGGCAATTGGCTGCCCGACCTCGCCGCCTCCAAGCTCTCCTCCGAGTGCGCGCTCATCCGGCAATCGGGAGCTGCCCGACCTCGCCGCCTCCAAGCTCTCTGTAACACCCTCACTGTCAATGAACAGTAATCACTGTTACTGTTCATCTGTACTATTCAAAACTTTTGTTGATCAACTTGGAACAGTTCAAAATTTCAAATTCCACTTTGATGTTCTTGAATGCATGTGATCATGGGTCTGGATCATCAGGAATCAAAACAAGTCCAAGCCATTTGAGTTGAAATTCAAACAAACCCTGAAATGCCTTTTGATGAATATTAAAAATTATGGTGACAATAAATCTTTTCCAAAAATCTTGGAACCACTTTTATAAAATCCCAAATAATCACTGGACCAAATCCATATGGGTTTGGGAATTTATTGAGTTATAGAAAATTCCAAACAAATCGAAACAGTAGCTAAAAACCCCAATTTAATCATTTAATATTTAAATCAAATATTAAATGATTTTCTTTTGCCACCAAACTTTTTGTGGCACTCTGATCTTGTGCAATATCAATTATGGATCAAGTTCCATATTTTACAAAATTGCCTAAGTGACTAAATTAAATGCAAAGAGAAAATACAAAAGAAAAAGACAAGAAAAATAAAACCTAGCCAAACCTACCCCCTGGGCAGAGCCCAGTTCCCTCGCTGGGCCACCCAGCCCATTCCCCTCCCCACCCCGAATCCAGCCCACCCCACCCGGTCATCCCCTTCCTCCCGTACGCCTCCAGGGCGTGGCGTCCATCCGCCGACTCCACGACGGCGAGCCCCCCCCGTGGAGGCCATCCGGCGGCTGGCCGGCGGCTACAAGAGGGCCAAGCCCCCCAGGCCGCGAAACCCTAGCCCCAAGCCCGAAGAGCTCGCCCCCTTTCCACATCGCGTCGCCTTTCTCCTCCCCGTGGTCGCCCAGCGCATCCGTGGCCACCATCGTCGTCGGCGACGCAGCCAAAGGCCTCTCCCCGCCGAAAGAGGCTGTCCAGCAGCCACCCCGTGCTCTGCTCCTTCTCGCCGCGCCTTCCTTCGTCACCAAGACGCCGCGCCGCCGTGAATCGAGCGCTCGACCTCGCCACAGACGCCGCAACCCCCCAGCCGGAATTGGCGCGCTCCGGGCCGCCTCACGCCTCTGAACCACGCCAACGGCTCCACTGTGAGCATACGCAACCCCCACAACTCCCCGTTCTCGAGTTCGCCCGCTAGTCGCCGTCCCCCAGCGAGAGCAGCTCCGGCCGCCGCCGCGGAGCACGACGTCGCCGTTATGGAACCCCCTTGGCCTCCATCTTGAGCACCAGTGGGTGCGCGGCCACCCCCTCGTTCGATTCCGCCAGCTCCTGTATAGCTTGGTCACCGGAACCAGCCACGGTGGCCTCGCCGTCAGGCTGCAGTCGCCGCCGGCGGGCTGGCTGTGGCCTGGGTGCCACTGACCCGTGGGCCCCGCCTCGCTAATCCCCTGTTAGTTGGCTAACCAGCCACTGACAGTGGGCCCACCCCCCTTAAACCCCATTTAATTAAACCATATAACTGTTAATTAGTCCCTGTTAGGATGACAGATGGGTCCCACTTGTAAGTAGTTAAAGAAAATGAATTTATAATAATATCAGTGTATGACATGTGGGCCCTGGCAATTTTTTTTAATTAAACTAAAATGATTTATCACATGTGAGGCTGACCAGTGGGTCCCCTCAGTCAGTTTGACTAGTCAAACTGTTCTGGATAATGTTGATTTTAATAATAAAAGAAATTCCAGAAAATCCTTTAAATATTAAAAATTCAATATCTTTTAAACCGTAACTCGGATCGAAAAACTTTATACATGAAAGTTGATCAAAAAAATATAACGAATACGGATACGCTATCCGTATGTCTGCCACACCCCCCTAACACACCGATCATCGACATTCCCCCCCCCTCCGGGCTGTCTGTCGATAATTTCCGGTACCGATAAAAGGTACCCGGTTGAAGTTATTCCGAACACGAAAGTTGTTCGGAATAGATCAACTAGCACGGATACACCCCCTTATGTTTTTCCGGTACCCATGACACCTCCGGCTTGATCCTTCCCCCTCCGGACACCCTGTCCGGTAATCACCCGGAGCCGGTAGTTCATCCCCGGATGAATTCCCGCTCCGAGCAACGTGCATTGCACTGCGTAAGAACACCGTTAACATTTCATCTGTCATGTCATGCATATGTTTGTATATTATTGCTGTGTATTTACTGTTTCCTCCCCCCTTAATCTCCGGTAGACCCCGCTGCTACCGCCGACTACACCGCTGCCGGGTACGACTACTTCGTCGACGACCCTACCCCTACCGTCGAGCTTGCAGGCAAGCAGAGCCATTCTCTTCCCCAGATATCGCCTACCTTTCCGTACATTTCTTGCACTAGGCATTGTTACTGCTGCTGCTACGTTATACTCCTATTCAATTGCATAGCCTGATTTTGTCGCCCCTTGATGTACCTTTCTTATCCTATGCTACCTATTATAATTATGCATATATTCAGCAGTGAACCCTGCGCATTGTTAGCTAGGACTAGATAGCGGGACGTGATCACTCAGGGGAGTGAACACGGATATAATATATACAACTGCACAGGTACGGTACAAAGCAGACACCGCCAAAGGCCCCTATCTGGGTTATGCCTAGTCACCTCAAGTGTGAGCTATCAAGGAGTAATACTTGTACTCCACTCGAGGCTGACTTTGTCTTGCCGCCATAGGGTCCTGGACAGCGGTTGTCCTCAAAGGTAAGTCGGGCGACCCAACGGTGCCCGCGAGCGGTATATCGTCGGGAACGACAGGGAGGGTACGACCGACGTTACTGGCGTGCTTGGCCCCTGCTCGTATCTCGCGAGAGTTACCAAACCACGAAAGTCGAGCTCTACCAAGAGCACACGCGAGACAAGGTAAGGAGACGGTTCACCTTGTTGGTAACCGCAGTGACTTGGTGGGACGACAGGGCAGGCACCGATGTACTGGTGGTCCTGACTGCTGTCGTTGACCGCGGGTCGGTTAAGTCGAGGCAACGATAACGGTTGTCACGCAGGTTAATTAAAATGCTAAATGGTTCGGCGGATGACTTGAGAGACCGGTTGGTCTGTTCGCACTACCTACACGTGGGATTACGGTGTGGGCCCTCCGCGTCGTAGTTCGTCCGAAAGCTCTTCAGACGTCAGCAGTACTGCGGCCTGATCGCCGGGAAGTGGTCTTGTCTTTTGCTGCAGCAGGTGTGTTTGGATTTGCTTTTGCTTCACCGGCCAGACTCGCACCGTGCAGGAGCGTGCAAGGGTGAGGGACCTAGACCCCTTGGCGCATAGGATATAGTCCGGCGGATGGCCTCTCTGTTGAGCCTAGGATGGGCTGCGTCGTGTCGGATAGCCTCGGTGGGGCGTTCCCTAACAAGGTTCACGCCACCCTGGAGATCCGAGCGTGCAGGCTGAACAGTAGTGCACCCCTGCAGGGAGTTTAATCTATTCGAATAGCCGTGTCCACGGTAACAGGACGCTTTATGCTGAAGCTGGATCTTACCACTAGAAACTATCATTATTAAGTTGTATGGTTCCGGGTTTTCTTCCTCGCAGGGATGTCGAGGAGGTGAACTCGGAGGCATTATTAATATTGTTAATCATTACCACTTATATTATACAATGTTGCAGCAACTTCTGCTTCATTGTTACTTTATTGCTTTATATGAACTGTTGGCTGATCCTTACCTCTTGCTGCAAGACATCGTCGGAAGATGCTAGTCTTCGATAGGCCTAGCTTCTTACCCTTATTCTGATTTCTATCTTGCAGTCCACTATATACAGCCTCTTCTTTCCGTTGATACAATGCATAATGCTTAGTAGCGGACGTAAGACTCGCGGGTATACTAGATACTCACCTGCTTTATTTCCTTTACTGTTTTGCCTGATCGGCCGCTGCAGTCGACGTTGGAGCCCAGGAGCAGGAGTACCCCGGAGGCGGATACTACTACGTCGAGACCCCCGCTGACCAGGACCAGGAGTAGTTTCGGAGGCTCCCAGGCCGGAGGCCTTGCCTTTTCGATCTGTATCTCTGATGTTATTTGTGCTAGCCTTCTTAAGGCAAAACTTGACTAACTATGTCTGTACTCAGATATTATGGCTTGTATAACTTATGTATTCGGGTCCGCGTGACCCCCTTTATTGTAACATATTGGTTTATCCTTTTGTGTTTAGTGTTGTGCTGTGATATTCTCACCGTGGCACCCTAATCTCAGTCGTGTACCCTGCGTGTATGATTACTGTACACGGATTGATTTTGGGGCGTCACACTCTCCTCCGAGTGCGCGCTCGTCCGGCAATCGGGAGCTGCCCGACCTCGCCGCCTCCAAGCTCTCCTCCAAGTGCGCGCTCGTCCGGCAATCGGCTTCCCGACCTCGCCGCCTCCAGGCTCCTCCACCGAGTGTGCGCTCGTCCGGCCCCTGACTGCTCCGCCTCGTCGCGGTCCGAGCCCCTCCTCCGAGCTCCCCCGCGTCCGAGCACCGCCCCGTGCTCTTCCGAGCTCATCCTCCTCGCCACCGTGCTGAGCCCCGCTCTAGCTCGACCCCTGCCGGATGCCCTGACCGCCGCGCCCCGGCCTCCAGTTGAGACCCCTGATGGCCGGGCCGGCTCCCGCGCCGCCTGTATCCATGCCTGGTCTGAAGAAAAGTTCAGAGAAAAGAAAAGAAAGAGGCCGCCGAATGCTCCAGCTTGGCAAAATAAAAAGAAGAAAAGAAAAAGAAAATAGAGAAGATTAGTTCGGCTCAGCCAGTCAATTGGGCTAGCTCGGCCATCCGATTGCCCAGCTCGGCCAGCTCTATTCAGGCATCCGATTACCCAAAGAGTAAAGACTGATGGTCGAACCGGTTGCGCGGAAATTTACGCCCGGCTTCGAGTATATCAGTGTGGTATGTGTTGGATCGGCTGCACCAGATCGGACTGCCGACTGCATCAGACCAACCAGCAGAAAAAAAAAGTTGGTGCCCGAGCTACCTATGTGTTGGGCCGATTGCAATGCAATTTTTTTTGCTCGGTGGCAAACAGTTCACTGCGCCGCATTCTGGATTGGCTGCGTCAAATCGGCCTGCCGACTGCGCAGATCGGCCGGAAGACTGCAAAAAAAAAAGTTAGCTCGGCCGGTGTCAATCCGATTGCGTTGACCGATTAGCTAATTGCGGAAAAGGAGTGTGGTTGTGACCCGGATGGCAGGCCATCTACCGAAGCAACCACAAGGGATCACTTGCCCGGATCACTCGACGAGTCACTCGGAGGCTCGGAGGACGAGCCTGCCGAGTGCCCCGTCTGCTACATCAACAGAAGACCCTCCGGATGACTCACCGAATCACCCGGATGCTACACTTTCACCCAGTGGGTGTTCCGGCTACGCCAAGAATTCAAGCCTGCGAGCTCATCTCGGTTGAGTGCGCCGCGACGGCAGCTCCCGATTGATTGCTCCAAGAGAGCTCATCTCGGTTGAGTGCGCCGTGACGGCAGCTCCCGATTGATTGCTCCAAGACAGCTCATCTCGGTTGAGTGCGGCGTGACGGCAGCTCCCGATTGATTGCTCCAAGACAGCTCGTCTCGGTTGAGTGCGCAGTGTCGGCAGCTCCCGATTGATTGCTCCAAGAGAGATCATCTCGGTTGAGTGCGCCGTGTCGGCAGCTCCCGATTGATTGCTCCAAGACAGCTCATCTCGGTTGAGTGCGCCGTGACGGCAGCTCCCGATTGATTGCTCCAAATAGCTCATCACGGTTGAGTGCGCCGTGTCGGCAGCTCCCGATTGATTGCTCCAAGAGAGATCATCTCGGTTGAGTGCGCCGTGTCGGCAGCTCCCGATTGATTGCTCCAAGACAGCTCATCTCGGTTGAGTGCGTCGTGACGGCAGCTCCCGATTGTTTGCTCCAAGAGAGCTCATCTCGGTTGAGTGCGTCGTGACTTCAGCTCCCGATTGATTGCTCTAGATAGCTCATCTCGGTTGAGTGCGCCGTGTCGGCAGCTCCCGATTGATTGCTCCAAGAGAGCTCATCTCGGTTGAGTGCGCCGTGACGGCAGCTCCCGATTGATTGCTCCAAATAGCTCATCTCGGTTGAGTGCGCCGTGTCGGCAGCTCCCGATTGATTGCTCCAAGAGAGGTAATCTCGGTTGAGTGCGCCGTGTCGGCAGCTCCCGATTGATTGCTCCAAGACAGCTCATCTCGGTTGAGTACGTCGTGACGGCAGCTCCCGATTGATTGCTCCAAGAGAGCTCATCTCGGTTGAGTGCGTCGTGACGGCAGCTTCCGATTGATTGCTCTAGATAGCTCATCTCGGTTGAGTGCGCCGTGACGGCAACTCCCGATTGATTGTTCTAAGCGAGCTCATCCAGTTGAGTGTGTCAAGTTGGCTGCCCTCGGTCGACTGCTTCAAGCATGTGCATCAAAATCAAGGAACCCTCCGGATGACTCTGCGAGTCACCCGGAGGCTCGGAGGCTACACCCAGTGGGTGCGCTTGCGCGCCCCCACTGGAAAGAAGCTGCACCATGTGCAATCGACGTCCGTCTACACCGACAAAGAAGAAACCCTCCGGGTGTCACCCGGAGGCTCGGAGGCTACTGTCGGGAGAATTACCCCCGGGTATACCAAAGTCCCCGATTCGACGCAATTGCCGCCGATTGCGCGCTTGCCAATTGCACCATGCCGGCTGCTCCGCGCCGACTGTGGCCCAGCTCGGCCGACTCGCAAGGGATCTGCACCGACTGCCCGCGCACCTGGCCGACTGCTCGTCTGTTGGCTGCCGGTTGCCCGCGGTTCGGCTGCCCGAAAGTCAACCGAAGTATCAAGACAAGTAAGAGAAGACAAGCATATAAGACAAGAAAGTACACCTTTAGTCACATCATGAATAGTGTAGTTGTGAGATGTCACATCACCCATCATCTCACATGTACTCTCTTTTGTTTTCTTCACCTTGTCTTCACCCTCATGAGCACCTTGCCACCACCTATATAAGGGGCAAGGATGCCCACGGTGGAGGAGAGTTGAGCATTCCATCCATTCATCTCATGCTAGTAGCTCAGCTCGGCACGAGCACAGTCCAGCTCGGCCGCAGCGCAGATACAGCTCCAGGAGCAACCTTGTACAGATATATGTCTATAGTCCAGACAGGCAGGAGTAGGGGTTTTATCTCTACGGAGAGCCCCGAACCTGGGTACTTCGCGGTGTCCGACTGTGCTTGTACCTAGACCCGTCCGGAGCGCCGTCGTTTGCGCATTGTTCCCCCACTTTAGCCATCCTATGGCATCTGTCATTCACATATCGACGACACTATATCTAGATAAATTTCTGCTTCATCCAATAGATAAATTAATAAGTGCTATTTGAAAATAAGTGCTAAGCAATGTGGGAATAGTTTGATCCCCTTCCATGCTAAAAATAAGGAGGATATTTATTTCTTTCAACATATATACGTAGTTTTCAATAGCAGGCATGAATTCCCCAGTACGTTTTAGGTTCAAATACCTAATTTGATAGAAATATTCAAAACAAATGTATCTTATAAAGAACAATTTGGTAAGACTAAAATTTGCTTGTTATTTTTGGCACAAATAAGAAAATGCATTCACAAAAGCTTCTGAATAGGATTTTATTTTATTCTCCCCTTTGCTTGAGCAATGACTTAGCATAACTACAAAAGCTTCATTGTTTTTCTTGTCACCAAGTAGGTATCAAATTTTCTTGTATGGACTTGGCAGGAAAATATAAGGTAAAACCATGTAACGAATAAAACTTCTAACATGCTGATGTGAACAGCAATTCAGACCTTGTATACTCCTGTTCTCCCACCCCACACAATTTGGTTCAGAAAGAGGAAAATTGACAGCATCGCGTTCTTCGATCAAGGACATAAAGCAAAATTCGAAAATGATAAGGCTGACTTCAGCTGACTAATCTCTCCCACAATGTAACACCACCAGCAGCATACCTTTCCAAGTAAGATCACTGGAAGTGGAGTTCCTTTGGCAGGGGGGCTAATCCGAGCTTGGAGATCATTAACGAACTGCAAACCATTAGTGGTATGAGCACCAGCATGCTATGGAACAAAGCACAGACAGTAAAAGAAGAGATGTCCAATAGACAAATAAAATAACAATCCATTTACCTAAGTTGGAGAGGACAAGCAGGCAAGTAAAGTAGCCGTGAGGGATGAGTATAACAAGGACGTGCGGCAAGCAAAACCGAACGCAAAAATGGAATGCATAAACCAAATACAGATCAATTTTCAGCTGAATCAGTAGATGCGCTCTATTTAAAACAATGATTAAGAACAGGGTTGTGAATTAATTTATTTGTATCGATGCCCTCATCAGCAGGCCCGCTATAACTGATGCTATATTGTTTTTGTGAATAAGTAGGGAAGCCAGAAGACTACATATGGTGACAGCCTGATCGCAAGCTTGGAAGCAAGGTTATACCAATCCTTAGCATGAAGCCAAAATTATTTTTAAGAAAGCATTTAACAAGTGAGCATCACTACTACAATAAAAATGCATCACTACTACAATAAAAAGAAGGCCAACGGCCAGAAGAGGGTACATAACAACCTATCTGAATGCCACTATAGGTATAACTGAAATTAGAAATTAGCAAAGTCCGTAAAGCAGGGATGACATTACATGGAACAAATCACACTTTGTTAATACGTACATATTAGAAACCCACTGCAGGATGTAGCTATAATAAGAAAAATCCAGAAAGGAGATATGGCACTCCTCCCATGTGATAAACTGATAAATACACACCTAGCTAACACATATCAAACATGCAGCAGTCAAAACATATGTGGTATTATCATGTCCATTCAAAACATAATGTGTACCAAAGCTGACGTATGATTGTAACCGACATAATAAGCATACCTTGATTATACTGTCTTCCGAACAAGAATATCTTATCTCAGATATGCTGGATGCAGTATATTCTCTAACCAAGAATTCTGCAGTAATATCAAATGAAGTCACTTGTGTAAAGAACACAAAAAGAAAAATGTAAATAGAGATAAAATCAAGAACCATAAGACTGGTTGTAGTAGTACCATTGGTTATGGAAGGTGCTTTGATAATCAAAGCAAGAGAAAGTATAACCTCAACATTCCCCATTATAACACCGCAGAGCATCATCCTAATGATGCCCAAATTTGCAAGTAAGATCATGAGAAACTACTAAATAATCAAAGCAAGAGCAATCCAACAGAAAATCTAAAGATGCATATGTACAAGAAAATAATGAAAGTCTTTGAACATATGAATGTATTGGCCTAAAGTTGAGATTAGCATACATAAATAAATCCGAAACAGAACAAGTATTTACCTGCGCCCTTCACCCTCTCTTGCTGCCTCTTGCCGCTGCCACCTCGTCTCCCTCCCTGTCCTCTTGTCGCTGCCACCTTCCCTTGCCGTGAATGCGGCCACCCTAGAGCCGTGTGATGGCCCGCGTGAGCCCGATCCAAAGAGAGGACTAAGGCTACAATGGCGGGGGCGTCGGGGAATGGATCCGCCCGGATCCAGGCACAACGGGGGTCGTCGGAGGAGCGGTGAGGTGAGCTCGGGGCATGCCTCCATGGTGGCCTCCCGGCGACGACGTTTGTCTACGGGAGAGAGAGAGATAGGTGAGGGAATAGAGGAGGAGAGGAGAGAGGGTGGCGCGAAGGCTCACCAGAGCGTTGGGAATAGGGGGCGGCTGGCCGGCGTGGGTGCTGGAGGCGGGGTGGCGCGCCGAGAGGGAAGGCAGCGGCGCACGGGAGCGGGACGAGAGAGAGAGAGAGGAGAGGAGGAAACGAGGGAGAGAAGAGGCTGGGTTAGGTCACGTTTGGGCAGTGAGATCCAACTATTGGCAGCGAGATAACGGCTCACGTAGGTTGCCCCTGAGGAGGTTTAAGATTTAAACTAGTTGACCCGTTGCGTCAAATGGCGCAGAGACCCGCTAAAGCCATGTTGTCGATGAAAATATTTTTATTTTGCAAGGACATATTCGATATTAGTAGTAGAAAGCCCATGTGTTAAACCATGCTATATTGAAAATATGTTTATCACGTTGCGAAATCCGAGTTTGAATTTTTTTTTTGTATAACCATTGCGCCAAAAAATTATATTTGTATAACATGACCCGTTGCGCCAAATGGCGCAGAATCCCATTTAAAACCCTGTACTCGTTAAAAATATTTGCATTTTTTCAGTAATTGTGTTTGAGAAAATACATACGGTAAGAACTTAGTAAAAGGCTTGACAACAACAGAGTACGATTGTATCATGTGCAGCAATAGCCAAAATTAGTTAGCTAATAAATTGTTTGAAGGGAACCAAACATTTCAGAGTAGTTTATCCACATCTCATTCTCCTAGAAAATGAGCCCAAGCGGTCATCAACGAAAATACAATTGTTTTGATACAACAACGGTAAGAGAAATGAGTAACCATCAAAGAAACAAAACATTTAAATTGTTTTTTTAACCATGGAGGAGAGTTGCATCTAAACTTTATAGAAGAAGGCCAACGCCAAGGAACAGCGTGTTGACATACTCATCCTGCTCTCGGTTCTGGTCATCAGTCCGGGTAATCAACTCCTGACTAACGCCTTCAGCAACAACCACGACAGCATACCCCTTGTTTATCCTTTCATATAGGAACTCAAACATGATTCAAGCAGCAGTCAACATCTCAGCTGCTCAGAGTGGCATGAAGAGTAATGTGGCCCGTGCTCCTGCTCATAAGCATGACAAGACTGATGCCATTCACAACTCTCACAGCCTCCACATGTGCCGCGTTGATCGCCTGCTGAGCAATCTAGAAAGAGCCTACACACTGCACTCGACAACGCAGTTCAACATATGAAACTAAGCAACTAATCCACGAAAAAGCATGTGCTTGGCTACTTGACATCCAACCATAAAAAAGTAAACTCACCAGTGAGAAAAAGAACAACATAGGGCTTCATGGATCATGACCTTGCTGCTCCTCATGCATCATCTCCATTGGATAGTTTTTTTTCTGAACCACTGTATGAGGGACCTGGAAGAAAGCAAGAAAAAAATATAACCCAGTAAATGAAGACTGCATTTTCCAGTAAATTGAGGCCTAGTCTAGAAAAAGAGCCAAGGCTTGAGGTGGGAACTAATATGTACAAAATGAAAGAAGCTATCAAAAGTGACCCAAAAAAGGAGAAGGGAAGAAGATTGATAACTGAAAACAAACACTGAGATTTGTAATTTTTGAACTCAAATTGAAATAGTAGGCTAGATCAGATTCAAATATTATTAGCTCCACAATACTCCTATATGCAACATCCGGATAAATAACCCATAGGATAATAAAAAACAAGTTGGTTTGCCATATAAGAAGCATCACCAAGGTTACTAACGCCATCATGACTCCAGCTTCAGCAAAACGCCTAGTTTTTTTGTAGAGAATAGTATGAGAAACAAATGAGATGTTTGCTTTGCTGAGAATAAAGAACATCATATGCAATGTCCATAGTGAAATGGAGTTGTAACTGGCCATCAGTAGATTATTACACAACACGGGAAGTATGTTACAACATGGAAAAAAGCTGAAAAGCATTGTTAAATAGGTTACTGAAGATATATATTCTAGATGCTTAAACAAGATAATCTGAGCAAAGTAGGGGACATAACCAATTAGTAAAAAAAATCCTAATCGACATCCAAGTTACAATATAAAGAGTTCTACTGATGGCCTAAATTGGGCACAAATATACGTGTAAGGAAGGTGACATGCCACACCATGAGCTTCGTTTTACTTAACAATCCACTAAACTGCATATCAACAATTAATTCTACAGCCCAGGCGTGGCTCCTGCTATTTTTTCACTCTTAATTCGCTTCATTTTTTGCAGTTTCCCATAGCAAGGCCATGAACAGAAATCGCAAAAGGAAAATCAGCCCCAAATCAGATAAGGTAATGGAGAAATCTTCCATTGTTTTGCCAACAAAATCCGATCAAGCAAGAGAGGAAATCTACACCCCAAATCAGATAAGTTAATGGAGAAAATCTGCCATTGTTTTGCGAACAAAATCAAATCATACAAGAGAGGAAATCTACAGGAAAACAAACCACGCACGTCATCTTCCTCGGCATGGACCACCTCGTCCAGCTCCTGGCGTCCAGTCATCGTCGTCGCTCGCATGCTCCCTGCCGCCGCCGCCATTTTTGTCCCTGAGCTGAGTGGTAGGCAGAGGGGCCGCCGCCACCCCTCTCCCTGGGCGACATCTCCTCCTCCATCTGGTGGCGCCTCCTCCTTGTTTCTTCCACTCCCGGGACGCCAGATCCGCGGGCTTTCCGCTGCTCGGATGGAGAAGAATGGGGTGGAGCGGATGCTGGCCTGGAAGTGACTCGGCTTGGCCCGAGAATGGAGTTGGGGTGCTGCGGGAGAGGTCGGAGGCGAGGGTGTCGAGGGGAGGACAGAGGCGAAGAGCAGGGAGAAGGGGAGGCGGCGGCGTAGGAGAGGAGTGGAGGGAGCGGGGAGGAGACGAGGCACAGGGGTGTGGGCTCAGGACGAGAAGGGTTGGCGGCTAGGGTTGACTGCGTTTTTAGGTCGAGCGCGGCCACGCGGGCGGATGGGATTGGCAAAATCCCTCGCGGACACGGGCAGAGTTCACCCAGCCAAGGAACGCGCGAGACGAGCCCACTCGTCATTGGCCAAGCAAAACGACTGCCAGGTGAAATCGGATTTAACCGTGAGGTGAAGATCTGACGGCTCAGGCGCGCTAGAAGACAGATCGGACGGCCAACGAAGCCCCAATCGGGGGAGCTTCCTGGAGGCGAGTCTCCCAGGAACCTTATAGGTTTAAATTAGTAACCTGATTCATGTGAGCCTTAATGGCGGACATGCCTTCATTGTACTCATGTAGAGAGATAGATGACGAATCATCCTTCGTGAACGTGTTCGTGAAGCCCTCGGTACTTGGAACCTCTTCCAAAAGGGAGGGGTTTGAAGTATCTCCTAGTAACTCAAGCTCTTCTGTTTTATCCCCTTGTGACATCCTCTTAAGGCGGTAAATCCCTTAATAAAGACGAGGCTCTGATACCAAATAAAGGATCGGAATGTCGACTAGAGGGGGGTGAATAGGCGACTAACAATTTTTAACCTCTTCTTAACAAATTAGGCTCAACAAAAAATATAGGTTGTCTAGATGTGCAACTATGTGAGCAATCTATATGCCAACTAATGCAACACTATATGATCAAGAAAGATATGAGCAATGAAAATAACTTGCACAATATAAAGTTAAAGAGGAACACGGGAGACAAGGATATGTTGACGAAGTTCCTTCTCTTTCGAGAAGTACGTCTCCATTTGCAGAGGGTGAGGAGCACAATGCTCACACGAGGCCAACGAGGGCCACCCTATTTCTCCTCATGCTCTTACCAATGCAAGATGTCGTGATTCCACTAACGGTGCCTTGAAGATGCACACGAAACCTTTACACAAGGATGGGGCAGCTCCACACCAAGCTGGAGTCTCCAACCTACACCATGAAGCTTCACCACAATGGATTGTGGCTCCGAGGTGGCATCAAGCTCATAATGGCTCCAAACCACAAGAGTAACAAGATCCACTACAAAATGGATGGGGAACAAGATTTCCTTTGGATGGAAGTATAGATCTAGGTCTCCTCCCTCAATCCCTAGCTATACACAACAAGTTTGGATGGCTAGAAATGGAGATCGGAGTCGATGAAGCTTTTGGGCGTTAATGGAGAAATAGTGTAGCAAGAGGTAGGTGGCAAGGAGGAAGAATACCTCCTTTTATACCTCCCTCTTAATCCAACCGTTATGCGCAGAAGTACACAGACCGGTACAACCGGCCTGCCAGCCCGGTACAACCGGCCTCCTACAGCCGAGCAGCCCCTCTTCCAAACCCTAGCCGGTTGTCAGGTGGACCGAGCGGTGCAACCGCTCCTACCCTGGTAGTACCGGATTTACCAGTACAACCAGGGTTCCACCGCCCCACTACCGGCCCGGGACAGAAGGAAACCAGGGCGAGCACAGTGGAAGGCCCGGTGGGGAGGCCGGTACAACCGTGCCCCCCAAACCCTAAGCCCGTAGCCAGGGGGAGAGCGGTACAACCGCTCCAAGCACCGGTTGTACCGGATTTACCGGTACAACCAGGCCACCACCGCCCGTCTACCGATCCAGATCAAAGGAGTTCCCCACCATCTCGGTGGAGGCAAAGGTGCAGGGCCGGTAGTACCGGCCCCTGACGAGGGCGGTACAACCGGCCTTGGACACCGGTACAACCGACCTGGTGACCAGGCTGAAGTATTCCTTTTCTCCTTTTGCATGGACCGGTCTTGGTCCCGCAACTTTGTGTCATGTGTCTATACCTGAAAATCTCGTGATACAGTTAGATCTGTAATTCGGTATTGTAATCAAAACCAAAACCAAAGGACGGGAAATGTCCTATCAGTAGTCAACCTTTTGAATTTGTCACAAACATTCTTTGTGACAAATCGATCTTGATGTCTTCTTTGATGATCACATTTATTCTTCTAACTTTGAAGTTATTGAGAATATGAAGTAACCTCTTTACTCGATAAGATTCAAGTAATCTTAAATGTAACTCAACATAGGATTTCATGACTCATAGTCATATCCACTTTTCAAAAAATCGTCTGATTAGCAGATTAATAGGCCGATTAATCGGTACTCGCTCATCAACCGTGCAGATTATCGTTAATCTTTAGTGTTAATAGGGGAGGGGATTAGTCGACGATTAATCGGTCATCAGACCGATTAATAGGTCTGAAACCGATTAATCCCCTATATGAAGAGGGGGTGGATTACAGAATTTCAGACCATCTCTTCTCAAATCAGTCATCATGTATCCTCATTAGATTTTCTCGAGGCCTCAAGCTCACTCTCACCCTCGCATCACTATCTCTCCTTATAATTTTTGTTAGCTTTTCTGTTTTGCATACCAAAGAGATAGTGCACTGTAATTGATTTCATATTTCATCGAAGGATACACATATTTGTGTGCAAAAAATTTGGTATCAACACTGGATGATTGAGTTTTATAAAAAAATTGGTCGATTAATGGTCAACCGATTAATTACGATTAATTGGCCGATTTACGATTAATCCCTACTCTCCAGCTGACCGAGCAGCTACCGATTACCGATTTCTTGAACATTGGTCATATCTCGTACTTAGGTCCACCATCGCTTCTTCGTAGTTCGTAGGTATGTCTTGTTCTATCAACTTGACAAGTGACTCATAAATATTATTTTGCAAAAGGGCAAATATGTATTCTTGAATCCTACTTTGTTTAGTAAAAGCTTTAACCAAAACATCATTATCATTATCATCAGTTTCTCCTCTAACTATAGAGCTTTGCTTCTGGAACATATTCCATTGCGCTACTCTGACATCTGGAGGTAAGGTGAATTACCTTGGTTGAACTTTCACTTTCTTCCATTGACACATTCATCAAGAACACTTCTTGACAAACACCAAACTTAGCAACACTGGTTTTGCTCCTTTGGTTCCAATTAAAGATGCATCCATAGTTGTCTAAGGATACACTACAAAGATAATTTATCATATAAATCAAGTTTTCTAGAAACCACGACACACCATAACATATATAGTGTTGGTTTCCACAAACTCAGATGGTTCCCTATACTAAAATGAGTGTTTGCATATTAAACTAATAACTCTAAACAATAATAATGTAACTCGATAAGAGATAACTTATAGACCAAACACTATTCAATAGAGTATGATTATAATGTTCAAGCACATCAACAATATTGAAGTGTCTTAAAACATTGTAATTTGTGGAATAACTTTCACAAGTCTTTATGCCCAAGGCTAACTCAAAACATTTGTCACTCCTATCAGTACATAGAGACTTGTATTTCTTGTTAATTTAATATTCGTTTTCATTCTGAAATCCCTTTGATCACATCAAACTATCTCAGACTCATGTTTCATTAGTGAATACACATATTCATCTAATCCCACATATGAAGTTCACGAAATAATGAAATTTACTACATGCTGAAATATGATACATCATTATCTATGATATTCAACAATCAGCACAAACTCTGGTTTACCAGGATGCGGGGTTTTTAGTCATCTCACCTAAACAAGCATGGTTTGCATGTGTCAAAAGGTCAAGTATCTTAAGGCATCATAATACCATTTATGACTTAAACGGTAGTGTCATTATTAAGTTTGGAAAATTCTTGGCATTGCAATATTTCTTATAAATGATCAAACTACTATCATCAATATAAGAATAACTCATTCATAACTGTAATGTGACCATAAAAGATATCATTCATAAAAGGAGAACAGCTGACTTGTTTCTCACTAAAATGAATAATTGTCTTCGCGAGATGCAAGACACACTAATAAAGTTCACATTCAAACGATCATAAATTTATTCATATATTAATCAAATGATAGATGTAGAGGGAGAGTGTTGTCGACCATCAACTATCTTGATTACCGTCAGCACACATTGTCACATCATCCCTTCCAAGACACTCTATAAGCAGTAAGTTCAAGCATCGAATACTTAATCAACCGCAATTAGTGTTTTGTGGGGAAAGACATTTATAACTCGTATATCAAATATACCTTCTCCGTTAATGACTATTCCTGCATTGGTTCTATATTTAAAGTTCTCAACTTTAACCATGACCTCATGACAGGTGGACGATTCTCCTTCATGACACTGTCTACACATGGTCTTTTTAACTAGGAGGAAGCGGATTCCACTTCCCAGTTATCGCAAAGTAACCAGTCATTCAGTAGTCCAAGTTGTGCACAAGGTGTTCATGTATCTTATACATTTTGCATGTGACTTTATCAGCAGGTTGTTCCTTCCACCTTCGTTTAAAGAAACCCCGTCCATATACTCATATTACATTACTCTGATTTGCGACTAGTGTTTAAGTTCATCTACCACATCATACGTGTTGATGTCATTTAACACGCACTTGCAATTCAGATTTCATAGAATGAAGTATGGTGTATTGGATAGTCATTCATAAGTGACGGGGAGTACGATACTCATCATCATCTTCCTTAGTTATGGAGTTATCACGTGTATCTCCTAGCAGTTCTCGTATTGCATTTTAGCAAGTCATTGCTAATGAGTATGTTTCTAACGGTGTTGGTACCAATCAATGAAGTAAAACTCATCTACCTTAAATTCTACATCACACTAAAAGAGCCATAGTTATAAACATTGGGTATGACATTATCTACATTGATATTTGCTAAGGCATGAAGACTGTAACAGCCCAGATTTCACAAAAATTAAAAATTTTGTTTTCGGTGTGAATTGTTTGATTGTCTGATTTGTTTGCGGTGTTTGCATCCCCGATTTATCGATCGGCGATTATATTTTCCCCTCTTATCTCGTATCGGACGGAGACCGACCCTTGCCACCCTGACACTCGACCTTTGCGACACCGGGTTTCACCCGATCACGTCGTGAAAACCGCACGAGACCAGCCGCAGCCAAAGGAACGAAAAACCCCGTTTAATAATTAAACGGGTTATTTTTATAGCGCACCAGAAAGTGTTCTCGGAACGGTTCCGACGCGAGGTGAACGCCGCCGGCTCGACGCGCTGATCGCGCAGTTCGAAGTTTTACCCGAATCGGAGGTAATGCGGACTCCGGCGGTCAGAAACGTGAGCACCGCGCGCGAGAGAGAAAAACCGGGTATGTTTTTGCAAACTGCCATCCACCTGGGCTATATAAAGACCACCACACCCCCACCACTTAGGGTTTTCCCTAAGCACCTAGCCAGCCCCAGATCTGATATTTTTGCCCCAAAAATCCCGAAACCCTAGCTTGCCTTTCATCCAGACCGTCAGATCTGGGATCTGACGGCCCAGATCTGGCCAGCTCCCACCTACCTTCTCTGTCCTCCCGTTGTCGTCGATATGTGACGGCAGATGCCATGGGGATGGCTAAAGTGAGGGGAAGACACGAGGGAGAAAATGTCGATGGTGCCGGAATCGGGTTGGGCACAAGCACAGTGAAGACACCACGATGTACCCAGGTTCGGGGCTCTCCGGAGAGATAACACCCCTACTCCTGCTTGTCTCTTGTATATCAATGAAGGGATTACAACAACTGCTCTTCTATCTTCTCAGGGGAAGGAGTACGCCGCCGCCGTGGGCAAGGTCCTCTCCTGCTTCCCTGAGGAGTGACTACGGGCGGTGAATGAACTAGAGGGGGAATGAGTTAATGAGTTCTCAGGTGTGGCGTCCCTCGCGCAGGAGGGGGTACCCTGGCTCTTATAGTGTGAGTCCAGGGTACTACGGTAACTTCATCGCCGAATGGACCCATCCGTCATCCTCTAATCGGCCTGGGCCCACCGACTGCTCCTCTCCGGGTGACCCGGAGCCTACGAGTGGCGGCCCATGCTGCTACCTCGTAGAACCTAGGAGTGAACAGTGGAGCTAGGGGGTGCGGTCTTGTCGGCCTGTCCGCGGAATCGGCGGGGAGGTCGACACCGTATCTCCAGCAAATCCTCGACACGACCTGGCCTTCCTGCCACCCAGATATCTCGGGATATGGCATTTATGACCTCGTAATCATACCCCCGACTGGGTGGTAGGTTGCTCCGATTGCGCCTGGACCGACTGGTGGTTCCTGGTGGGGTCGATTGCTTTGGGCAATCGGCCTTCTAGGAATCGGCCTCGGTCCAGCTGCGGACCAATCGGGTGATCATCTTTGGAGAAGGGTGGCCGATTGTGCCTGGGCCGACTGCTGGCACTTGGTATGGTCGATTGCCTTGGAGCAATCGGCCGTACCTCTGCCCGGCTCGGCCCAGCTGCCGCCCGATTGGTCCATCCTTGTCTTGAAAGCTTGCTTCCGCTTGGGTTAGCCTACCCGGGTACCAATCCCCCGACAGTAGCCCCTAAAGCTGTAAAGGTCTCACGGTCGCTTGACCGCAGGGCCTTTGCAGTTTTTCAATCTCTGCCTTGACGTTCTCCGACTGCTGTGGCCTCTTCGAGTGCGTCATTCCGAGTTCGTCGGCCGAGTCGGAGATCACACTCGGTTTACCAAATTTCCATCCGATTGGACGTGGTTCTCTCTTAATTCATGTCTTCACTTTTTTGGCGCCCGGAAGATGCCCGCGGGAGTCGAATGGCGGATTCCCAGCAAGACCGAGGTCGTCCCCAGCGTGCGCACGGGCGAGAGGGTCGTGTTCCTCGCTCACTTCGAGCGTGGATTCGGCCTTCCCGCTAGCGCCTTTTTTCGCGAATTCCTCGATTTCCACCGACTGCAGCCTCACCACCTCGCTGCCAATTTCATCATGATCCTCTCCGGGTTCGTGACACTCTGTGAAGGGTACCTCGGCTGCCGTCCGAGTGTCGCTCTTTGGAAACGCTTCTTCAACCTCCGAGCTCACAACGCTCGGACGGGTGCTGTGGTGGCCTCCACCATCGAAGGTGGCAAGCCAACGTACCCGACTGACATGACCGACTGCGGCAGTTGCCTTGTCGCAGCCGGCAAGTCGAAGTACACGAGCCCCGAGATCGTCCAATCCTGCAAGAATTGGCAGACCTCGTTTTTCTACGTCAAGTCCCCTGACCAAGGCCCCGACCTCCTCAATCTGCCTGAGTTCTCTCTCGCCCGGCCGATTGAGAAACATCAGTGGTCGCTGAAGCACGGCATCGGAGACTGCGATGTCGATGCCCAGGCTGCCAGGGTCACCCAGCTGGAGCAAGAAGGACTCCTTCCCACCGACTTGGTAGCTGCGTGGCTTCACGCTCGGATTCTTCCCCTGCAGCGCCGAGTTCATCGCCTCTGCGACGTGTCGGGACCTCGAGATCCCACTCGGCTCTGCACGTGGCGGATGAAGACAGAAGACCTTTGCACCCGAGTGAAGGCCATCACCTCTAGCGCCTTGCCTGGCCCCTTCCGCTTCGGGCTTGATTATCTCGTTCGCCAGCGAAAGCCGCCTGTGGTATGCTCCGATTACACGCTCTTCCGATTGCTTTCTTTTCCGATTGCTCTGACTGCTTATACCTCCTCAGCACTTTATTCAGTCCGACCTCATGGAGGACGGCCAGGAAACTGGCGTGTACGCCCCTGATCGCACGGAAGAGGATCCCACCGACCTCGAGTACAACGGCGAGACTCCTTCCGCCGAGTCCAGTGGGAATGATGAAGATGATGAGTCTTCCGGAGAGTCCTCCGACCCCATGGATGCTGATGATGATGACGCCGAGCGCACCAACCCTCCGACGACCAACACTCGGCCGCCAGCTCAAGGGGGTACGTCTGACCCTTCCCTTGAGCAATTTTTGGCTGAGTGGAGTGATGATGATAGTGTCTCAAAGGGTAATGGTTCCGATGCAGCTCCTCGAGCCAGGCCTCCAAAAGTGCCGGCCAAGCGCACCTCGGCCGCCGGCTCCTCCTCTGGTGTGGCTTCTAGCCAAGTTGCCAAGGCCAAGCCGACTGCCAGCAAGGGCAAACAAGTCCGAGAGGCGACAACTCGGAGGCCGACCGTCCAGGCGCCACTGAACGTCGCTCCACTTCGCTGCCGAATGCCCACGGGCGCACCCAGGACAATCGGGTATGCTCTTGCCTTTATGCCTCCTGCTTCACTATCTTTGCTTTTACTGATTCCTCTCCCTTTCTTCTTTCAGGGAGCCGATTGGGCTTGATGACGTTGACACCGACATTCCCGTCTGTGCCCAAACCGTCATCTCGTCCGCTGCCTCTGCTGCTGCCGTCCACAAGCGGCCGGTACCCGCTCATCGCTCCTCCAAAGATGCCGAGCGCGCTGCCAAGAAGGCCCGACTCGCGGCGATTTCAAAGACCTCTTCTTCCACTCTTGCCTCCCCAACTCTCCAGGATGCAGCGGACCGGGTGGCTCCTGGTGGTGGAGGAATGCAACCGGCTGACCCGATTGCTCCGTCTCCACCGCGCCGCTCCAACCCGGCTTCGCCTGCCGCGACTTCCCCTGCTGCGATGACCGCCTCTGATACGCCGGTGGTGACGACCCCATCGCCGATTTTGGTGTCGGCACCACCGGTTGCCTCCATCGTTCCGCCTGCCGTACTACCTGATCCACCGACTGTGACGATCCCGCCGCCAATCGTTGCTACCACTTCTGCTCCGACTCGCCCGGTTGCGCCGCCGCCGCAATCGGGTGAGTCCGGTCCTTCACCAACATCCGTGCCTCCAGTCCTCACCACTACAGCTTTCGCCATCGTTCCTACTTCAGCGCCACCGCCGATTTCCTCCCCCTC
Source organism: Bromus sterilis (assembly GCA_950022295.1). Taxonomy (NCBI): domain Eukaryota; kingdom Viridiplantae; phylum Streptophyta; class Magnoliopsida; order Poales; family Poaceae; genus Bromus; species Bromus sterilis. The sequence goes on from OX465597.1 coordinate 135,734,321, forward strand.
CGAGATTCTTATGCGCTCGGTGGATCACTTCCGAGCCGAGTATTCTCGCGCCCGTCATGTCGGCGCTGAGCCTGACGCTTCGCCTCGTCCTCGGGATCCCGTGACGAGCACTCTGAGCCGGGTGAATGAGTTCGCCGAAGCCCTTGCTCGGGACCTTCAACAGCTGACCTCTCACCATTCGGTAAACTCTTTAACCTTTCCTTCTGTACCTCTGTTTTACTTCGGCAATTTTTCTTCCGGTGGGTGCGCGCAAGCGCACCCAGTGGGTGTAGTCCCCGAGATTCGGGCCGATTGGTTACAATCGGTTCGGATCTTTAGCATTTTTTGCTTTATCGTTTGCCTTCCTCAATCGGTAGACTTTCTTCCGGTGGGTGCGCGCAAGCGCACCCACTGGGTGTAGTCCCCGAGATTCGGGTCGATTGGTTACAATCGGTTCGGATCTTTAGCATTTTTTGCTTTATCGTTTGCCTTCCTCAATCGGTAGACTTTCTTCCGGTGGGTGCGCGCAAGCGCACCCAGTGGGTGTAGTCCCCGAGATTCGGGCCGATTGGTTACAATCGGTTCGGATCTTTAGCATTTTTTGCTTTATCGTTTGCCTTCCTCAATCGGTAGACTTTCTTCCGGTGGGTGCACGCAAGCGCACCCACTGGGTGTAGTCCCCGAGATTCGGGCCGATTGGTCACAATCGGTTCGGATCTTTTTCACTTGTTGCTTTATGTCTGACTCCGTCTTGCTGTTCATCACAGGCTGTCATGGAAGAGAAAAGAGTTGTCTTCGAAAAACTCCTGGAAGCTTATACTGCTAGCCTTCGAACCCTCGCCCAGGCCCAGCTGCAGGTTAATAACCAATCGGCTGAAATCACTAAGCTAAGCGGTATCCTCTATCTCACCGCTGTCTCTTCTTCACTTGACAACCGCTTTGGTACTGAAATCTTCGCGCTCTCTTGTAGCTTCTATTCCTATGGTAAATGATCTTCAAGGCCGAATTGCAGAATTGGCTACAGAACTTAGCCAACAAGGTCCAGCCCTTGATAAAGCCACCGGGGAGGTAACTCGGCTGCAGGGGGTAGAGAAGGATTTGAATCGGACTATTCAAAGCCTCCAATCTGAAATGGCTGCTTTTAAGAAGAAACATCTGGCCGACATCGCCGCAGTGACAACTACTGGAGATGGGCTTCTTGCTGAACGGGATGCTGCCGTCGCCGCCCGAGTTGCTCTGCAATCTGAAATGGATGAAGCAATTTCTGCCCGAGACTCCATTCGTCGAGATCATGACGAGCTTGTCGCCAAATTCGAAGAACTGGAGAAGCGCAGCTATGAGGAGACCACCCGAATGCGCCGCCGAGCCAAGGGCTTCTGCGATACATTAACCGAAATGGACCTCCTCCTTGGCCGTGAGTCTTCCTTGCTGCCGAGTGCACTTTACGGTTGCTTTCTTCTCTTATCTTATTACTCATGCCCTTCCTTCTTGATGCAGAAGCTTGGCCCGAATCTGAAGCGGCTGCTTATGCAGCTGTCGCCAAGTCCCGAGAGGATACCATCGCCGCTGGAGGGACCTGTGACCGTGCAGATAACGTCTGGACTCGGCACGAATATCTGATCGGCACCCAAGCCCGCATTCCTATTATCCAGGGAATTGCCCTATCCTTTAAGCTTGGAATTCTAAGGATTGCTGAAGCACTGTGGTCGCCGACTGAACTTAAGGCCGGATTGCAGAAGATGAAGAATGCTGCCGACTCCTCTACCGAGACCCGTAAGGCAGACACTCAGGATGACGAGGATTCTGACCAAGGGGACACTCCGAATGCCACCACTGAGCAGACTCGGACTCTTCTTAAGGCTATCCCACGTCGGATTGACGTTCTGCTGAATTCGGCCGGGAGGACTGGTGGGATGATCTGCTGTGTCCCAGGATATCGGACATTCGGACCAGTGCACAAATTGGGGAATCGGCGGCATAGTGGCATTGACTTCTTGGGCTCGGGCTCTCCGGCTACCCTTGTTTGTGGACTCGCTGGTAAAAATCATGTAAGCCGCATCCTGCTGCGGATACTGGTTCTGTTGCTGAGGTGGTCCTCTGTTCTGGGGTGGTGGTGGTGGTGGTGGTAAAGCTTCTCCCTTTGCAATCCTTCTCACGAAGTCACACTGCCGAGTGGTGTGCGCAGACGGCCTCCCAGGCGTGCTGTGCAATTTGCATGGTGCGTCCAACATATCCTCGAATGTGTATTTGGGCTTCATCTGCCCTGGGGGTCTCACATTTGGTCTCATCTTCCGACTGCCTCTTGCAGCCGCTGGATCTTCCTCATTTTGAACAGCGGCCACCTGCCGACTGCCATACTGGGAATCAGGCTGCTCGTCCTTGCGCTTGCCGTTGTTCTGCTGGTTGTTGTTGTTGTTGTTGCGATTGTTCTCTCTTCTTTCCTTCCGACTGAGGCCTTGGTTCCCTGTGTCCAACTGCGGAGCCCCTGGTGACTGGATCACACCTCCAACTCCGAGTTGGATAGGGCGCATCGCAGAATCGGACATAGCGAACGCATTTGCCACTTTCATAAGCTCAGCGAGCGACGTGAAGTCTTTGCGGAGCAGCTTGTGCTTCAACATTGAATCAGCCAGGCATCCATCAGTAAAATACTGAATGGCCTGGATCTCATGGACTCCTTCGCATGAATTCTTCAGCTTGATCCACCGAGATAGGTAATCTCGGAGGGGCTCGTCCTTGCCTTGCACACACAGAGCTAACTGCCGTGGGAGGTTGGGCCTCTCATACATGCTTGTGAAGTTGTGAATGAATGCGGTCGTGAAATCCTCCCAGCAATTCACACTGTCCTTGGGCAAACTGTTCAACCACGTCCGCGCTGAGCCTTGCAGCATGAGAGGTGCGTAGCGGACTGCTACACGCCGATTGCCTCCTGCAATGCGGACTGCCGTCAGGTAGTCGGACAGCCAATCTTCCGGTTTCACCGAGCCATTGTACTTGGGAGTGCCTCTCGGTAATGTGAAGCCTTTCGGGAATCTCTCCGTCCGAATGCGGTGACCAAAACATGATGGGCCAGCTTCTCCTTCTTCATCTTCATGAGCTTCCTTCTCCAGGAGCTCAATGCGATGCCTTGCGTCGTTCTGGCCGATTTGGCGAGGGCCAAGTCGGGTGCTGATTGCTGGTCCTTGCGCCGATTGCTGCGGCATGTCATGGCGCCTGCTGTTAACAGCTGGCTCTTCCATTCTTCTGCTTGCTGCTGGGGGTGGCCGATTGCTTCTGACCTTGCTGTCGTGCCGAGACGGTGCAGGTTGATGCCTGTGCTGGCGCGATGCATTCAGTCGCTGGCTAGCTCCCGCATTCGGCCTCACAGTTCCTCTTGATGCCTCTGGCTCAGCATTCTGATTGCCCATTGCCACAAACCTCTGCTCTTTTGCGGCCGCTATCAGCTCACGCATTCGGCGCGACTGTTCGCGCCGCTCATCTCCTTCCAATTCTTCCAGCTCGAGCGCTATCTGCTCGGCGGCTCTCAATTTCTTGTCCGGTGTGCTATATGTTGGCCTCTGGATGAATGTCGACTGCGCTGGCTGCTCCGGTTGCACCGGCCTTCTCGGACGCTCCGGATGCTCAGCTCCTGATAGCTGCTGGTTGACTGCTCTTCCTCGGCTTCTCAGGTCTTCCAGGACTGCGGGCTCAATCGGCCGGCGCGGTCCTGCATGAGCTGCGTTGTACTCCCTTGTGATGGCTCCTAGCCGACGCTCTTCTGCCAACACTTGCTCAGCCCTGCGAGCCAGAGCGAGCCGTGCTGTTTCCAGCTCGGTGTGCACCTGCTCCGGATCACTATTCCGGTTCACAGGTGTGTATAACACATCCCGCAACGCACTGGTGACGATTCGCTCTGCCGCATCAGCTACTTCCTTGGCCTTCCTTGCTGCGCTTGCCGGATCACGGTTGGTCGACGAAGATGCTCTTGCCATCATGACCGCGGCATGCAGTCGGCCCTCCTCTCGGCCAGGTGCTGCGATGCAGCCCCTGGTCGAGAGCGGATCTGTAGCACACGAGAAGATGCGGATGTCTCTGGGATATGCCTCAGGGAAGCTGCCAATGAAGAGACGATGACTTCCCACTTGCAGCGACACTCCGGGCGGCAAGGGTGCTCCAGCCCTGTACCGCGCCGAGTAGTCCACTACATAATCGATTGCCCCACGCCTCAGAATCAGGCCGGAGGCGTGGCTACCGCCGGATGCAGAGGAAAATCCCGTCCGGATCTTGACTCCAGTAGACGCCTCGGTCTGCCCCACGGTGGGCGCCAACTGTCGTCGATATGTGACGGCAGATGCCATGGGGATGGCTAAAGTGAGGGGAAGACACGAGGGAGAAAATGTCGATGGTGCCGGAATCGGGTTGGGCACAAGCACAGTGAAGACACCACGATGTACCCAGGTTCGGGGCTCTCCGGAGAGATAACACCCCTACTCCTGCTTGTCTCTTGTATATCAATGAAGGGATTACAACAACTGCTCTTCTATCTTCTCAAGGGAAGGAGTACGCCGCCGCCGTGGGCAAGGTCCTCTCCTGCTTCCCTGAGGAGTGACTACGGGCGGTGAATGAACTAGAGGGGGAATGAGTTAATGAGTTCTCAGGTGTGGCGTCCCTCGCGCAGGAGGGGGTACCCTGGCTCTTATAGTGTGAGTCCAGGGTACTACGGTAACTTCATCGCCGAATGGACCCATCCGTCATCCTCTAATCGGCCTGGGCCCACCGACTGCTCCTCTCCGGGTGACCCGGAGCCTACGAGTGGCGGCCCATGCTGCTACCTCGTAGAACCTAGGAGTGAACAGTGGAGCTAGGGGGTGCGGTCTTGTCGGCCTGTCCGCGGAATCGGCGGGGAGGTCGACACCGTATCTCCAGCAAATCCTCGACACGACCTGGCCTTCCTGCCACCCAGATATCTCGGGATATGGCATTTATGACCTCGTAATCATACCCCCGACTGGGTGGTAGGTTGCTCCGATTGCGCCTGGACCGACTGGTGGTTCCTGGTGGGGTCGATTGCTCTGGGCAACCGGCCTTCTAGGAATCGGCCTCAGTCCAGCTGCGGACCAATCGGGTGATCATCTTTGGAGAAGGGTGGCCCGATTGCGCCTGGGCCGACTGCTGGCACTTGGTATGGTCGATTGCCTTGGAGCAATCGGCCGTACCTCTGCCCGGCTCGGCCCAGCTGCAGCCCGATTGGTCCATCCTTGTCTTGAAAGCTTGCTTCCGCTTGGGTTAGCCTACCCGGGTACCAATCCCCCGACATCCGTGGACGCAGCCGTCCGTGGGCTCACCGCCTCCGGCAGCGCCCGCCGCCGCGCCCCTCTCTCCTCTCTCCTCCCCGCGCTTCTCCTCTCACTCTCCCCTGTCTCACCGCCTCCTTCTCGCCTCCCTGCAGGAGACGGCGGAGCCTCTGCCACCCGCCATGGCCGGCTCGAGCCGCCGCCATGGAGCTAGCCGAGCTCGCGCCCCAAGCCTCCGCCAGCGACCAAGATTGACCGGGGTCCGGCCGCCTCTGGCCTCCCGCGCCCCCTCTGCCTCCTCGGTCCGCCACGACGCCGCTCGCCGGCGAGCTCCAGCCGCGCCGCTGGCGTGCACGGGCACGGGAGCCGCCCGGCTCGGCCTCCCTGCGTGGCCGCCGCCGTGGCAGGCCGGCCAGCCCAGCGCCCAGGCGGCCCACCTCCCTCCAGCCAGGCCCAGCCGGCTTCCCAGTCCAAGGCCCAGCCGCCAGGCCCCCCCTCCAGCAGCCTGATGGGCTCAGCCCATGGGTGAGCCAGCCTATCACATTTTTTTATTCCGTCTGTTTTTTTCTTTTTCTTTTACCTTTGTAATTTTGGCTAAGTCTGTGAAAACTGGCTGCTGTGATCTGTTTTGCGCGTAGTTTTACGGTAGATCTGTACCTCGGATGAACGTGCCCCCAAAACAAAAGTTGCTCAGAATTGCGTGCTCTAGCTTTTATATTTTGTGAGTTAATTGTTTTGAGGTTGTTTAGGTATAGTTTTTTCTGTTCAAACAGGGCTACCTGTCGTTAACTACTGCTAAGTTGTTGTAACTGTTATTTTATTGAAACTTCGGGCGACGGTTGCTTCGCAACCGTGCGTCGGAATTGAGTGATTCCTTTTGCGTTGTGTTAAGAATTGTTTCTACTTCAGTTTCATGCTTTCACATGCCATTAATTCTTGCTGCATCATGATTGTATCTTGCTCCAAAGTAGCTACCCTGTTGTTAGTGTGCTGCTGTTTATATTTTGTTGCAACTTCGGTCGACGAGTGTGTCGCGACCATTTATCGGAATTGAGTGATTCCAATTGCATATTGTTAAGCATCATGTCTAATTTCATTACATGTATTGCATTGTCATGATATGCTTGCTGGTCATATAGTTATTGAGCTCCAAAGTTGCTATGCTGCTGTTTTTGACAGCCACCTCTGTTTTTCTCTAAGCCTGTAACGTCACGATGCCATGTTGCATGCTTAATATCTTTTGATCTGTGATGCCTATTTGCATGATTCCTTTTGCCATGCCTTCCCTGTCATGTCTACTTTAGTACCATGTAATTTGTGAGCATGTTTGCATTGATTATCCTGTTTATGCATTGCTCTAAAGTGTGCTTCCTGATGTTGGCAGATTGTGTTGCAAACTTGTTTTGCTTTTATCTTTTTAACCGTAACTCCGTTTGGGGTGTTCTTTATATGTAACTTGATTAGTTTTTTGTGTACTTTGTGTTTATGCAATTGTTTGCTGTTGTTAACCAACCTAAAATATGGTTTAGGACAGAACAATACCAAATCTTTTAATTGTCGTGCGGCACCTAGTGTTATGCCATGTTTAGGTTGTGCCTCACTTAAATTGACTAGCATAGATAGTTTACTTTTTGCTTCACCTTTTTCCATGTTTGTGTGCTATGCCATGCTTGCTTGAGTTGCCATGTTAACAACCTTTGTTGATCACCTCTAGCTAAACAACTTGAACCTTTCTAAATATGCGGTATCGTCGTGTGTGACGAGTACTCCACTTAAACTGTTAGTAACCGATCTCGACGATAGATCCGTATCGCGTTGCCGTGTCGTGTGATGTCTTCTTGATATTGTGTTTCCCCGTAGTAATAGATGCTTGCTCGTTGATTGCTTTCCAGTGTTTATCGTCTTGTGTGCTTCCGCGGGTACCCTTTGGAGACGATGCGAGCTTGCGATCAACTACACCTTCAGAACCCGACTTATCAACAGGCAAGGACTATGCATTACTTATGATCCATTCTATTTCAACCAGCGGTTTGCATGCTAGTATAGGTTAGGTTCGATGTTTGATCCTACCACATGTTTACAACCTCTTTCAAACCGATACAGCCATGTCCCCTCCCAGCAAACCTTGTACTGCTATGTTACTATTGCTCGTTGCTCATCCCCTGCTTAGTATGCATGCTTAGGGTGCTACGATGTTATCATGTTACTCCTTGGCTTGGGATATCACATTATTATATTGTTGTTGATGATATGATTATTATAATGTTGACTATATTCGACGAAGGATGAAAGGTCTAGGCTATCCCGCGCCGACGCTTTGTTCCATTCGAGTCACCTAGGATCCGAGTTCCGGGTATTGGTTTTAAGACTGAGCGTGCCTAACCGCGTGTGGGATTTTATGGGGTCTCCTTTTCTTACCTACCTAGCTTCAAGCATTTCTAGTGGTGGCCCAAGCTGATTTACCATTTGAAACCGTGTGTGTGCTGGTCAACTGCTAGTAGTTTTTAAACTAACCCGGACCAGTGAGGACATGGTTCCCTGTTGGTCCACCTTTGACCGGCGAGGGCCCGAGGCCTCACTTGAGGCGTCTCGGTAACCCAAACCCTGTTGAGACGGAAGAGTCCGATCCGAGAGCGTGGCCAGCTTTTGGATTGGGTGTCGACTCCCCGGGGGCCACCCGGATTTGTTTGTTGTTAGCTAGAGGGACCTGTCGTTTCGGATCTCTTGGAACTAAATCATAAAATGGTTGCCTGTGATGGGTAGCAACTGAGAGAGATGGACGTGCGTGCGGAGCCTTGTAATGGGCAGTTGGTACACCCCTGCAGGGTTAAATCTTTTCGAGAAGCCGTGTCCACGGTTATGGACGACTTGAGACCTACTCCTTGTTCATAGACAACAACAACTGAGATAATCTTAATATAACTTGATCAACGTGTGTGTGCCTTGACTGCTTCTTCTTCGTCGGGATGCGAAGAGGAGGACAAGGATATGATAGGTGTTATGTTTGCGTAAGTAGTTGATAGCAAGACTTGTTGGAGGCGATTCCTCATCGAATGCTTGGCTTCTTATCTTACTCTCTAGACCGTTAGCCACTTCATAAATGCTAGTGCGGCAGCAACCTCACCACTTACCCCTTCCTTACCGTAAACTACTAGTTGTCCTAGAATGACGAGTGATGAAGTCCTTGCTGGGTCAGATGACCACTACAGTTGGATGCTGAGTACCTCTGTACTCATGATACTACCCCCAAACTCTTTTCAGGGTTCTTGATCGACAACAGGTATGGTGATCGACGTTTCACGTGGAGACTCGAGGACGACTAGTTAGGCGGATCCCGGCGGAGGGCCTGGACCCGTGTGGTTATGGGGATCGATGTTTTTCTCTTTGCCACTAGGCATTTGTTGTAGTCTGTACTCAGACATGTATCTTCCGCTGTTGTATTGTATTTGAGGCAGTTGTATGCCGATTGTATGAGATGTTGTATCCTTGTATCTGTAATGTTGTGATATCATGTTGGAAATCCGGGGCATATGATTTCGTCATATGTCGCGGTGGGACCGATATGTGCTTCGTCCTCGGGTTCGGGCGGAAACGTCCGAATCTGAAATAGTACCGCATATCGGGCCTTACAAAGACTAAGTTCATAATAGGAGTTCATGTTTTTAAAAAAAATCTGGAACTCCCACTCAAACAGATATCCCTCATAGTTTATTCTAAGTGATTACACGATCCTTCAGAACTATACCTCCCCCGATCGTCATAGCCATCAGTATATTCTCAAGGTAGGTCACCATGCCAATTATATCGTCCATGTGACTCATGCTTGATCTTTTGATCTTGTGTCCCGAGGCCATATCTGCATATGCCAGGCTCGCCACAATAACCTTAGTGATTATATGCCACGTATGCAAGGCCATGTTTCTGGACATGCTAGGCTTGCTCGACCCATCTCTTGTGAACGTTAATATGTTTGACACCCGTGTGACACGTGATGCCTCCATAATGAAGAACTTTCCAGATGGTGCTTCACTAAGGAAGGACACTTTGTTGTCTTAGTGAGGGATCATCCTATAATGCTACCGTCGTATATTTAATGCAAGAAAATAGGATTCAACAATATAAATCATACTAACTATGATGCCCCCTGCAAATTAAAGTTTAGACGCCTTTACCTTATCTTTTTCAAGTTTTACGTGGCTGCTAGGGCTTTCTAGATAGAACCGTTTCTATGCCTACGAACATACAACCACAACAATTCAGAAATTGTCTCTATGACACCCCTGTCGGGGCCCTCCTTTGCAAACGTCTTCCCATTGCTAATGTTAGAGAGACAGACATCCCCAAAGCCACTTATATGGTACAAGCCATATGTCAAGCGTGGAAGCAGTCTCGCGTAATCGCGTAAGGTCGGTCGGGGCCACTTCATCAGGACATTGCCGCAATACTAAACGAGTACACGTGGAAGGGTAACAACTAGAGAATTGCTGCCACATACTACATGTGTTCTATCCGTGCAATACATATACGCATAGCCTTGCTCATGATACCACTGTTGCAGAACGGGGCAGAAAACAATAAAATTTTCCTGCCGACGAGTCCCGAACCCAAGACTTATGTTATGATGATGCAAGCAACGGATGGAAATAGGTCACATATCATTATGTAGTCCATTAAGCGGGAAACGTTCCCGCGTGAATGTGGTTGATGTAGTTGTACCCGCCGATCCTCGATGCTGGGGAGATCCTCGACGACTCCAGAAGCCACTCAGTCCTTGTAGACCGATGACGGGATTATGTCCCCGTCGTAATGTGGTCCGTGAAGGCGTCGCAATACGGCCTCGACGATGAAGGAGCACCACAAGTGTAGCGCCTCGCGGGATTACACACATACGGTGTACCCGACGTCCCTCCGGGCTCCGAACCAAGCGAGCATCGAAAAGAAGATGAATTCGGATCCTAGCAGCACGAGGGTGTGCGTATAGTGGAGAAACCTCCAACCCAGTGCAGACTCAAATAAAAAGATTCCGCTCAAAGGAAGAAGAAATAAGGAAGAGAAAGATCAACAAAATTTATCTATATTTTTCTCGAATTTTCTGTACTGAAAAAAAAACACCCTCCATATCTATATATAAGATAAAAGGGGACGCGTAGGCTAACCAACTAGCAATAATGTGGTACTAAACTAGCATCACATTTGCTAGTTTCTAGCCGTGCGTGTGCACACACATGGCCAGCCAACTAGTGGCCTTGGCGCATGTGGCCGTGGTGGCAAATGGGCCCCATGGCCCATGGTGCAACCCAGCCTTTTTTTTCTCTTTTCTTTTCTTTTTTCTTTCTTAAAAAACAAAAAAGAAAAACAATATTATTTCATCAATTATTTAAACTATATTTTAGTACATGCAATTAAATAATAAAACATATCTAAATAATTTTCTGAACAATTCGGAATCACGGAACTTTTTCTGTCTCCCCTCCGAAACGATTTCGGAGTTCTCTCTTATTTCTCTGGTGATTCCAAATCTATACCTAATAATAAAGGGAGGTGCGTTTATCTTCCTTTTTTGTCCGTCACGCCCATTTTATAGAAAGGTCCTATAATTATTGGAAATTAACCCGCACTCCAATAATAGGTAAAAAACGTTTCTCTCTTCCACTTGGACCGTCCAGGGCACTTTGTAGGACATCCGGCCCATCTGTGGTTGGCGCCTCACTGAAACAGGATAATGAAAACGCGATGTTTTCATATTTGGGCCTTGGCCTTTTCAGCATTTACTAGGCCAGCGTCGTTATCAAAAATTATTACTCCCTCCGGTGCATAATAAGTGTCGCCCATTTTGTACTAAGCTAGTATAAACTTTATATTAGATCAGCGAGTGTCGCCCATTTTGTACTAAGCTAGTATAAACTTTATACTAGATCAGCGACACTTATTATGGATCGGAGGGAGTATATAATAAAACTTCACACTATAACAAGTTTACGTGTGAAATATTTAACACATTTAGTGCGCCAACATTTTATAGCATTTTTAAAGTGTGAAATATTTAATAAATACGTTCATGATTTTCTTACTTTTTTTATATATGATTTTGTTTAAAAAAATATTGTTTTTAGTGAAAAAAATCTTATAAAAAGGATGGAAAATAAATAAATAAAAATGATATAGGAAAAAAACTCAAATATTATTTTAGTGCAAATATCTTTAAAAGTAAAGCAAATGAAAAATAAAAAGAAATGAAAATGGTCTGAGAAGAGAAAATATTTTTAAGTGCGAGCATTTTCATAAATTTTACAAAATATAAGTGCGGATAGTTTTTAAATTTTTTGACTATGAACTATTTTCAAATTTTAACATTTAAAAGTTTTATTTTTCCTGCGAAAAATGAAATAAAAAAAGGAAATAATACAAAACACAATAAAAAGGAAAAAAAAATAGAAAATACAGTTCACACTTTAAAAAATAGTTTGCACGTACAAAAAATATTATTCAATAAAAATGCAGACTATAAAAATTTTATGTGTGAAAAATTTACCAAATTTAAGTGCGCCAAAATATGAACGCATATTTAAAGTGTGACTATTGAATAAATACGTTCATTATTTTCTCTAAAAATTGTATATATGTATATTTTTTAAATATTTTTAATATGTTTTAGGGTAAATATCTTATAAAAGTGATGAAAAATAAATATTAAAAAGAAATAAATATGTTTCTAGGAGAGCAAATATTTTTAAGTGCGATCATTTTTTAAATTTTTACAAAATTTAAGTGGAATAGTTTTTAATTACTTTGACTACCTACTTTTAAAAAAAGTTAATGTACAAACCGTTTATTTATATGCGGAAAAATGAAAGAAAGAAAAAAGAAAAAAAGAAAAAAGGAAATATAAAAAATAGATTAGAGTGAGCGCGATGCGCTAATGGACCTGCTTGATGTGTTCTAATATCCACCCAACCATTCTGATATGTATTCAGTTTAGATCGGGATTCATTATTTCAAAATGCAATCGATAGGGATTTTGATTTCCGGATTTGAATGGCCGAACCACTTTAGGTTTAGCGTTTAAAATAAGCTTTACATTTTTTAAAATCTCCCGTTGCGACGCACGGGCATCACAGGCTTACTCGATGTGACATCCGCGGAGCCCGACGACGCTTTCAACATGCACCCACCGCCCCCACTGCCCCTGATGCCACCAGCGAGGCCGTGGTACGAGGATCTAACACCGGCCTCACTGCCACCACGACCCATAGACAACCACAACACCCAGATCTGCAGGTCATCCCTGACCTCGTGACGACCGTCTGAACCTTCCACGCACCGCCGTCTACGTTCTAGCTCTTGAAGCCACCGTTGCCGCCTTCGTCGCACTTATGCCCCCATCGTAGTCGCCACCCCTGTAGGTCTTCTGGACCGAAGGCGTATCGTGGGGGCCGCATTCATCCACCTCATCAGCGAAGATGACGGCGACATCGACGACGAGTAGAGGACGGGAAGAGGTTCAGAGGCGAAGATTTGTGTATGACCGTTATATGTATATATACAAAAATTTGTTTATCCCGTAGCAACGCATGCGCAGAATACCCTTAAGTGTGACACCATACGGTCCGGGAAACGGTAGACATGATCAAGACAATCTCTTGATCAATGACCATCGGTCGGACCTGGTTACGATCCTAGATGTCCGTTGCGCTTCCATTGAATAAATTTCATCGATGTTGGATCCATTAACGTTGAGTCCTGTTCCCTTTGTCCTATGGTACTTTTTTTGTCCGAGGTTTGATCATCGTTATCCAATATATTTAGTTCATCCTCATTACCGACAAACATGTTTACTCGTTCCCGTGATATTACAACCCCGTGACCTAGTCACATGATTCCACAATCTTTATGATGTAATATCACCGAGTTGTGACGCCCCCGATTTACGATCATGTACTAATCATACACGCAATGTACATGACCGAGAACAGGGTGTCACAATAGGAATATCACAGCAAAACTCTATAAATAAAAACAATTCAAGCATTATATTACAAGCCAGGGGCCACGAGGGCTCAAATACAATAGCTCGAAAGCACAAAGTTAGTGGAAGCAATAGTATTTGACTACAGACACAAGGTACACATGATTTGCTTTAAGAAGGCTAGCACAAAAACAACAACGATAGAAAAGGCGCAGGTCTCCTGCCTAGGAACCTCCGAACTACTCCTGGTCGAGGGGGAACTCCACGTCGTAGAAGGCACCGGGGATCTTCTGCTCCTGGACTCCAAGGCTCCAACGTATGATTGCAGAAACCGAGTAAAAAGGAAAGCAAAGGGGAGAGAAAAGAAAGGGTGAGTATCTAGCATACTCGGCGAGACTTAAACCCAGGCATCTAAGCATTTATGCATTGGTATCAAAATGGAAAGGGAGGTTGTATGGTGGATTTCAAGACAGAAGTACCAGGGTAAGGGGGAAGACCTAGCCTATCGAAGACTAGCATCTTCACGCGATTCTTGCAGCATGAAAGGAGAATAGCCAACAGTTATAATAGCATGGATGTAATAACAATGCAGCATAAGTTGATGCAGGAAAGTATAATAATAAGTTGTATATATTAACAATGCCTCTGAGATCCCTTCCTTGACTTCCCTGCGAGGAAGAAATCCCTTAAATAACAGTTTAATATTTTAATAGTTTGTAGTTGTATAGCATCCGGATACAACACCGAGCGTATTATTACCACGGCTACTCGAATAGATTAACTTCCCTGCAGGGGCTGCACTACTGTTACCCTACACACTCAGATATCCAGGGTAGCGTACACCTTGTTAGGGAATGCCCCACCGAGGTTATCTGACACACCGTAAACCATCCTCGGCTCAACAGAGAGGCGATCCGTCGGTCTAAATCCTAAGTGCGCAGGGACTTTGGACCCCCGCCCTTTGTACTCATGCACGGTACGTGACTGGCCAGTGAAGCAGACTCACCTGTCTTAACAAGAGTACAGGAGGCTCGTCCAATCCCGGCAATCAGCCTGAGGTAAAGCTGACGTCTAAAGAGCTTAGAATGAAAAACGTACGACGCAGAGGAGCCCATACTCATTATCCCACGTGGAGGTAGCGCGTATAGGCCAGTGGCCCTCTCAGATCACTGAAAATGAACCATTAAGCATTATATTATTATCTCGCAGGACAACCGTTATCATTGCTCCGACTATGTAATGTGCGGAGAGCGAACAGTAGCCAGGAACACCTGACGGGGATCAACCCCGACAAATCACATGGTCAGGGACCCTGGGTTAGTCATGAGAGGCACAGGTTGGACGATAGCTCATCGGCTAATAGGAGGAGACGTTCCTGCTCGATATTATTGCTTGGAGATGCGATTACAAGGAAGGCCAAGGCTAGAGCGCACAAGGCTAGGGTTACAAATTGTGTATTCACCCCTCTCGACGCCTCCCCTCCTAGCCCGTATATACTAGGCTAGGTCTCGGGGAACCCTTCTTGGCTTACAGGTGAGGTTTCCTAACCCTCATCTTGTACCGCACGACAGGTTTACACCTTCCTTACGAGTCGTGGACTCCTACATCGGTGCCACTAGTGGGCCAAGGCTGGGCCCAGGAGGCATCTTTGCGGGCCTTCTGTCTTCGGGTACACCGGGTAGGCCCATCCATAGGAGTCGTGGGGTCACCCCCTCGTCAACACTTCTCTCTCCAGGCGGTAACCGACTGTCCTGTCGCCCCATAACACCTCGGGGGTACCAACAAGGAGACCCATCTCCTTACCTTATCTTGCGTGTGCTCTTGAGGAGCTCGACTTTCATGGTTTGGTAACTCTCGCGGACAACGATCAGTATTCAAGCCACCTATCTCTCCAGGCGGTACCCGACTGTCCTGTCGTCCCGTCGCAATACCTCTCGCGAGCACCGTAGGGTCACCCGGCTCCTTACCTGTTGGACATCCGGGGTTCAGGTCCCTACCATCAAGTGAAACCAGGAGGATTCACTCCCGATGGTCCCACTTGATAGACGGTTCGACAGAGACATCATCGGGAATAAACTAAAGAGGAATCCTCGACAGTAACACCCCGATGTGCTACACTATAGAGCCGACAACGAGGGTGAACTACGAGGCCATCCCCTTCGTAGAACACACTTGAGGGCGACTCGGCAGAGTCTCGCCGTTGTAGGGGCCTTTGTGGTGTCTGCTCGATAACGTTGTAGTTTTAGTAATAATAATAAAAATATTAATAATTGACAGGTTCACTCCCAGAGTGATCATGACCCGCTATCTAAACCTAGTTGACTAACAATGCACAGGGCCAACTGCTGAATATTGCATAATTATAATAGGCAGCATAGCATAAAGGAAGGTACATCAAGGGGCGACAAAGACAGGTTATGCAATTGAATAGGAATGTAACGTAGCAGCAGCAATGCCTAGTGCAATGATAAATATAGAAATATAGGTGATATCTGGGAGAGGGGATGGGGCACTGCTTGCCTTTAAGCTCGGTAGCAAGAGGCTGGTCTTCGACGTAGAAGTCGTACTCAGCAACAATGTCGTTGGTGGCAGTCTCAGGGTCTACCGGAGGATAAGGGGGGAAGAAACAGTAAATATAAAGAAATCATATGCAAACAGATGCATGGCACGACAGATGCAATGTTAACGGTATTCTAATGCAGTACAATGTGATTTGCTTGGAGTGGGAATTCATCCGAGGATGAACTGCCAGCTCCGGGTGATTATCGGCAGACGATCCAGAGGGGGACGGTCTCGTGTTCGGTATGCTAGAGGGGGTGGTTGGTATACTGGTAATGTAGTCTTATTCGTTGTATTTTTCTGATCAAGTTTCATGTATAAAATATTTTAATCTCACTTACGGATAAAAAGATATTCAATTTCAAAGTTTAAACCATTTTAAACAATTTCTGAAATTATTATTTATTATTATTAAATCAACATTATCCCTAACCTTATCCACAACAGTATTCTGACTAGAGGGACCCACATGTCATACTCGGATATTTATGATAAATCACTTAACTAATTCACTGCTAGTGGGACCCAGGTGTCATAGAGACGAGACATTTAACAACTACTTAAATTAATTAAATGGCATGGGGTCCACATGTAATACACATTGTGGGGTTTTATTTTCTTAAGCATAATTAGGGGCTAATCCCCACTTGGAGGCCCCACTAGGCAGTGGCACATGGCCATAGGACAACACGTCGGCCATGGACGTGGCCACGCATGCTAGCGGCGGCACGGCAAGGCCGGCCGGTGAGCTGGGCGGAGGAGCCGTGGTCGGGAACAGGAGAGTGGCAACGCACGGGCGCGCGCGCTGTGCAGATCAGAGGGCGCGACCACGAAGGACGGACGGTGCGTCCAACCATGGCATACGACGGGTGCAAGGAGCACGGCGAGGTCCTCACGAATAGGTGGAATCGAACGTGCACGGCGCGACGCATTTAATGGTGCAGAGGAAACGGCTGGGCACGGCCTTTATCATCGGACGCGACAAGGTCCGACGGCGGCCGGATAAAGCAAAAGGGGAAACATGCCAGAGGCTTATCAGGTGTCTACGGCCAGTTGTAGAAGGCGGAGAAGCTCACCACGAGCGTGTCAAGGAGGGCAGCGGGCTCGGGGAGGGCTTGGAGTGGCCGTGATTGAAGAAGACCGTCGGCGAGCTGAAGGTAGAAGACGGCGACGATTCGCAGGATGTGGGGGCTCTGGGCTCGTCGCATGTTGTAGGGCAACATGGACGTCGATAGGAGGGAGCTTTGACACATGATGTCTATGCACGCTTCTATTCTCATAGACTATGTTGGGCCTCCAAGCGTAGAGGTTTGTAGGACAGCAGCAATTTCCCTCAAGTAGATGACCTAAGGTTTATCGAACTCAGGGAAGTAGAGGTTGAAGATGGTCTCTCTCAAGCAACCCTGCAATTAAGATACAAGAAGTCTCTTGTGTCCCCAACACACCTAATACAACTAGGAGTTGTCTAGGTGCACTAGTTCGGCGAAGAGATGGTAAAATATGGGTGATAGGTATGGCAAAACGAAGTAATATAAATCTGTAATCAAAATTACAGCAAGCAAGCAAGTAGTAAACGTGAGCACAAACGGTATTGCAATGGTGGAAACAAGGCCTAGGCTTCATACTTTCACTAGTGGCAACTCCGAACAACATTAACATAGTCTAATCACATGATATTTCCACTAAAACATGCATTGGAGATGTACTCAGAGGTCATTCCTTTGTGGTCAAGAGAGGACGAGAATTGTGTAGGGCTACAAAAGCACAACTTAGAATTCGTAGTTCTCATCTACGGATTTCCCAATGTCACCGCGGTTATCCAAAGAGAGTACCACAATCACCACAACATATCTCAAGGATAATCAAAGACAAGCACCAAGAGACTCTCAATCTTCAATCCACACACAGAAGAGGAAATCAATAATGAAAATATTCTTCTAATCGATGTCCAATAGACCGCTGTCACCTTGGTCTCGGGGATTATACTAGATAAAGACAAGTGAGTACATCAAATCCAATACATAGAAGAAGGGGAAACATCATGGGATCATCCTAGATTAACATAGCCTATGATCACAATCAAGATCACATCATGGGAAAGAGAATTAACCACATAGATATTGGAGAAGGCCTCAACCCCGAGGAGGAACTACTCCCGCATCATGGAGGGAGGAAGCAACGTCGATGGAGATGAATCCGGGGGCACTTCCCCGTCCCGGCAGGCTGTGGTAGAGGAATTCTGGTCCCCCAAAGCTTGTCGGCGATGGCAGCGGAGATCGGAATTGCTTCTGGAGAAAAGGGTTCTGGAATCATGGTTTCCTCCGCAGGGGTAGAAATAGGGCCAAAGGGGAGCACTAGGGGTGGTCCCAGTCCCCCAAGCAACCTCGTGGTGTGGCCCCCCTCCGGCTCTCCTTCGGACGTCTCTAAGCTTCCGTCTCGCTGATTTTTTATTTGATTTTTCTGGAAGTTTTGGAGCACTTTAAATTGGGAAAATCACTGCAACTAAAAGACATCAGTAGATAGAAACTGGCACTGGGTGCACAGAGTTAGTAGGTTAGTCCAAATATGTGTAAAATGATATAAAAGTGTAGAAAAACATGTAGCAACGTCACATAAAAGTGCATGGAACAAGAAAAAATTATAGATACGTTTGGGACGTGACAATATCCCCAAGTTTAATTCCTGCTCGTCCTCGAGTAGGTAAATGATAACACATATGATTTCTTGGGTGACATGCTGATACGTCCAAAATGCATCACTATTTTATATTGTAATTTCACCCTATTCATTGATATATTCCACTTTAAAGTATTGTTCTTATGTTGTTTTGGCTTTTTTTACACAGTTTACAACTTTCCGGTGTCGAAGCAGCAGAACCAGAATTCAGCGGTGAAAAGTGGACACCAAGTTGCTTAATCAGATCAAGTCCAAACGCGATGAAAATTTACGGGGAGTAGTTTTATGGGAATTGACTGGGGATCACTGAAGACGGAGGTGAGGGGACCCACCAGGCAGCCACAAGGGTGCCTGGCGCGACCCCCCTCTTGGCCGCGCCAGGCACCCTCCTGGATGCCTGGTGGCCCCCCTCGGTGCCCCTCTCGCCTATAAGACCCCCCTGGGGTAGAAACCCTAAAGAAGAAGAGTTTTCATGTTTCGCCGCCGCCACGGGGCGGAAACCTACAGAGGAGAAAAGCCATCTCTGGCGGGCAGATTCCTCCGGGGAGATCACCTCCTGGAAGGGGAGATCGTCGCCATCATCATCATCATCGTCACGGGCATCATCGAGATCATCATCAACATCATCCCCAACATCAGCACCATCTCCATCTCCATCCCATCTCATCTCACAATTGCAAGTTGTGTTGTACTCCGGACTATCTATCCTCTCTACTCTGTTGGTGTTGATTACTACTTTGTGGTGAATACTATTGAGTTTTGTTGGAGAAATATCATTGTGTTCAGATTGTTTGCCACCCATCTATCACCTCTGATCATGATCTCTTTTATGTCTTGTGAGTAGTTACTTTAGTTCTTGAGAACATGGGAGAAGTTTAGTTGTTAGTAGTCATATGATGTTGAAGTATTATGTGTTGTTTGGTACTTAAGTTGTGTTGTTATTTCTCTAGTGGTGTTATGTGATTCGAACACTTAACACTTCACCTTTCATGGGCCTAGAGGAATACATTGTGCACAAAGGATGCTTATGGTGGGTTGCCGGAGTGACAGAAACCTGAACCCAAGTTCGCACACTTTTGCACAAGGGAATTATGGATCCTTGATCGTAATGCTGTGGTTAGGCTTATGCCTTAACTACTACCTTGTATTTGCGGATGCTTGCAAGGTGTGTAATCATAAGAGTACACTTATCTTAGTCTAGAAGGTGTACTAGCATTGATCCACCCACCGACACTTATCAACACAATACATATTACTTGGCGGAGTATGGTGAAAGTAACTTGGCTATCTCTCCCGTGTGTTCTCGAGAACGCTTTAGCTTTTATAAGTTTAGTTCCTAGGCTTATCCTTGTGAAAGGATTGGGCCACTTGCTACTCCTCAGTTACCCTGTTTACTTTGCTTGTCTTTTACTTTTCTGTTGCTTAAACCAAAAACCCCTAAATATTTACCTTTGAGTGTGTGCAGCCTTTCCTTATCCAGTGTCACTTATCAGCACCTTCTGCTCGTCGTGGGATCGACATCCTTATTTATCGAAAAGCTACAACTGATCCCCTAGACTTGTGGGTTATCAAGAATCGTTTATTGGCGCGGTTAACGGGGGAGGCAATCCCAACTAAACCTATTAACTTCACCGCCATGAACGAGCTTTTCTGGCGCCGTTGCCTGGGTGTGTAGCGCTATTGGTAAGTGAAGCCGGTAAGGAAACCTTTATTTTCTGTTGTTACCTTCAGTCCTTATGGACTCTTCTACTGTAGTTTCGTTGCTGGTAAGGAGCCGCCCCACGACTGTGGTGGTCACTCCTACCCCTACTGAAATTGTGCCCTATAAAATACCATCTGGAATTATTGATTATGTCTTGGCTAAACGTTATACAGGAGAAGGATATCCGGGAGAATACCTGCTATATTTATCACAATTATGTTCTTTATTTAATCTTGCAGGTGTAACAATGGAGTTCGTCATGAAGAAACTATTCTCCGTATCACTCAAAGATAAAGCTTCAGATTGGTATAAGCTACTCGATAACTCTGATCTTCTTGAATGGCCAGAGCTTATGTCTCTCTTTTATGCAAAGTTTCATCCTCTTCGTGAAATTCACCAAGACAGGAACTACATCTACAACTTTTGGTCTCGCGACGGAGAGAGCATCGCTCAAGCTTGGGGGAGACTGAAGTCCCTGATGCTCAAATGCCCAAACCATGAGCTCCCCAAGGAAATTATACTTACAATTTTTATGCCAAGCTTTCTCGTCAAGACAGGGAAATGTTGGATGCCTCCACTAGCGGGGTATTCCAGACTAGAAGTATGGAAGAAAAATGGGATCTTATAGAAAGGATCCAGAAGAACACTGAAGACTTGGAAATTGATAAAGGTATTGAACCCGCTATAAACTATGAGCATGACTACATTGAGAGTTATGTGAAGACTGGTTACTTTAATACCTTTTGCTCTAAAATTGGTCTTGATTCCCAGCTAATGGTTGACTTTTGCAAGGACTTTGCTTCTCATATTGATTCTTCTAAGAAGAAGGAGAGTCAACATCATAAACCTTTCAAGGAGTCACCTATTGAGATTAATGTTACTGATCCTGTTTTACCTGCAGTTGTGTATGAACAGCCTCCTTATCCCTCAAGGATAAAGGAGCACTCTTTTGTTACAGGTATTCTAAACAAAAACGGAAGGACCACTGACGAACCTGAGGACATGATCAAGGTCAAGCCTCAAGTTGCAATGGTCAAGGATCTGGTAACCAGTGATATTGAAGAATCCACTATTAGTTTTTGTGCTGTTTCCACTAACATTGTCACAACCAAGAACAAAGGCCCAATTTCAGGTACACCAGTTGTATCTGTAAAAATAGGAGATCATAATTACTATGGGCTATGTGATTTGGGATCTAGCGTCAGCGCTATTCCCTTCACACTTTATCAAGAGATCATGCATGAGATTCAGCCGTGTGAGATCGAGGACATTGATGTCACGATTCATCTTGCAAATAAACAAACAATCTCTCCAGTTGGGATTGTGAGAGATGTTGAATTACTCTGCGGGAAGGTAAAATATCCTACTGATTTTCTTGTGCTTGGTTCAGTGCAAGATAGTTTTTGCCCTATTATCTTTGGTAGGCCCTTCCTCAGAACTTGTGGAGCTATAATAGATTGCAAGAAAGGTAAAGTTTCTGTTGAATTCAACGGTGAGCCGTATGAATTTAATTTTTGTAAGTTTTCTAAGCAGCCTCGTGGTACTGACTTGTCAAGTAATGACAAAATTATTGAAGAAATTGCTTCTATTGCTATTCCCCCTGATGATACTTTGCAGCAATTTATGGAAGACCACGAGAATGACATACATATGCAGGAGAGGGATTAACTAGAAGACATATTTTTAATACAAACTCCTATCCTGAAGCACAACCTCCCGGTTGAACCTTTAGGAATCCTCTCGCAACCAAAAGAAGACGCGGTGTTTGATCTAAAACCACTACCCGATACACTCAAGTATGCTTATTTAGATGAAAAGAAAGTATATCCTGTTATTATCAATTCTAACCTTTCAGGGTATGAAGAAGAGAGATTATTGGAAACACTCTGCAGACACCGAGGTGCTATTGGCTATACTCTTGATGATCTCAAGGGTATTAGTCCATCCATTTGCCAACATACTATCAATCTCGAGCCCGATGATAAACCAGTTGTTGATCATCAATGATGGTTGAACCCAAAGATGAAGGACGTGGTTAGGACAGAGATTCTCAAACTTCTAGCCGCAGGTATCATCTATCCTATAGCTGATAGTAAGTGGGTAAGTCCCGTTCATTGTGTTCCTAAGAAAGGAGGTATGACTGTTGTTCCTAATGATAAAAATGAACTAATACATCGGAGGACTATTATTGGATATAGAATGTGTATTGATTTCAGGAAGTTGAACAAGGCCACCAGGAAGGACCACTATCCTCTGCCCTTTATTGATCAGATGCTCGAGCGGCTGTCTAAAAACACCCACTTGTGCTATCTTGATGGGTATTCTGGCTTCTCCCAGATTCACGTTAACATAGCGGATCAAGAGAAGACCACCTTTATGTGTCCTTACGGTACTTATGCTTATAGGCGTATGCCTTTTGGTTTGTGTAATGCACCTGCTACTTTTCAGAGGTGTATGTCTGCAATATTTCATGGTTTCTGTGAGGAGATTGTAGAAGTTTTCATGGACGACTTTTCCGTCTATGGAAACTCCTTTGACCACTGTCTCCACAATCTTAATAAAGTTTTGCAGAGATGTGAAGAAACGAATTTGGTGCTCAATTGGGAGAAGTGCCATTTCATGGTTAACGAAGGGATAGTTCTTGGACACAAGATTTCCGAAAGGGGAATTGAAGTGGACAAGGCAAAGATTGAAGCTACTGAAAGGATGCCCTATCCAAGGGACATCAAAGGACAAAGGGTTGACAAGAAGCTGAATGTCATCTTCTATGCCAGCAAGACACTTGATAGTGCTCAAAAGAATTATGCTACTACCGAGAAGGAATTCTTGGCAGTGTTGTTTGCTTGTGATAAGTTTAGGCCATATATTGTTGATTCTAAAGTTATTATTCATACTGACCATGCTGCCATTAAGTATCTTATGCAGAAAAAGGACGCCAAACCAAGACTCATTAGATGGGTACTCCTTCAAGAATTTGATTTGCAGATTGTCGATAGAAAAGGAGAAGACGATCTGGTGGCGGATAATCTTTCAAGGATGGAAGATATCCCGCACGATCCTATTCCATTCAACGACAGTTTCCCAGATGAACAACTTGCTGTTGTAAAAGTACAATCTCATTCCGACCCTTGGTTTGCAGATTATGCTAATTTTATCGTTGCAAAGTTTTTGCCTCCAGGTTTTACATTTCAGCAGAGGAAGAAATTCTTCACGGATTTGAGGCACTACTTTTGGGATGACCCACATCTTTTCAAAGAAGGTGCGGACGGGATCGTAAGAAGGTGTATACCGGAGCACGAGCAGCAGGACATTCTTCGACAATGTCACGATAGTCCCTATGGAGGACATCATGCCGGTGAAAGGACCGCACATAAAGTTTTACAATTAGGTTTTTATTGGCCTACTCTTTTTAAGGACGCTCGAAGGTACGTTCTATCTTGTGATAAGTGTCAGAGAGTTGGTAACATTAGCAGGAGAAATGAGATGCCTATGAATTACTCACTAGTGATCGAACCTTTCGATTGCTGGGGTTTTGATTTTATGGGTCCTTTTCCTCCTTCACACAAGTACACACACATCTTAGTTGCTATTGATTATGTAACCAAGTAGGTTGAAGCAATATCCACTGAGAGTGCTGATCACAAGACATCTTTAAAATGCTCAAGGATGTAATTTTTCCTAGGTTTGGAGTACCAAGGTACCTCATGACAGATGGAGGGTCACACTTCACGCATGGAGCTTTTAGGAAAGCTCTAGCCAAGTACGATGTCAATCATAGGATTGCATCATCGTACCACCCTCAAACTAGTGGGCAAGTTGAGCTCACCAATAGGGAGATCAACTTGATCTTACAGAAAACAGTAAACAGTTCTAGAAAGGACTGGTCAAAGAAGTTAGGAGATGCTTTGTGGGCGTATAGAACTACTTACAAAAACCCCAGGGGCATGTCTCCGTATAAAATGGTCTATGGAAAGGCTTGCCATTTACCATTAGAGTTAGAGCACAAGGCTTTCTGGGCTGTCAGAGAGCTAAATGCTGACCCAAAGTTAGCTGGTGAAAAGCGTCTCATGAACTTGACTTCTCTAGATGAGTGGAGGAGTGAAGCTTACGAGAGCGCTAAAATGTTCAAGGAAAAGGTAAAGAAGTGGCACGATAAAAGAATTCTGAAACGTGAATTTAATGTTGGTGATAAAGTTTTGTTGTTTAGATCTCGTTTCAGGTTTTCTCCAGGTAAACTACTTTCCAGATGGGAAGGACCTTTTCATATCGAAGAAGTATATCGGTCTGGTGCAATCAAGATCAAAAATTTTGAAGGCACCAAACCTCAAGTTGTGAATGGACAAAGACTCAAACATTTTATGGCAGGTGATCCAATCAATGTAAATGCAAACATGATATATACAAGAACTCATGAGGAGCATGTTGCAGCCCAGTTTCAGACTCCGGCAGGAGCAGAATAAGAAAAGGTATGTATTACGGTAAGGAAACATCGCGAACGTCAATAAAAGTTTACTTTTCAAGGTTTTTGCAAAATTAGGAAAATTCCAAGCCCGAGTGGAGCCGGAGAGGAGCTCCAGGGGGCCCAAGAGGCCTCTTGGCGCGACCCCCTCCTGGCCACGCCAGGCACCCTCCTGGGTGCCCTGGACTCCGACTCGGACTCGACCTAGGCTTGAAACCTTCCTTCTGTTGCAGAAATTTTTGCTATATATTTGCCCGGATAGTCCCGGCACCGTATCTCTCGATTTCGCGTGTTTTCTTTCTCGGTCTGTTTCTGCCAGGGTGAAAAGCTGTTGCTAGAGATGTCTTCTTGTGGCTCGAGCGGAGAGGACTTCTTGGGATGGCGTCTATGTCAAGTACAGAAGGATCTTAATCAAGGGAAGCACGTTGATTGGGCTACCGAAGAAGAAATTGTCGCAATACAAGTGGAGATGGAGCGCTCCGTGAGAGAGGAAGTCAAGACTATCACTGCCCAACAAAAAGGAGGTCCAAGCAATCCCATCATGGTGGGATATGTCCAACCTCAATATGATCTTTCTCTTAACCTTTCAGGGCCCTCCACTTCACTTTAAGATCAACGCAAGCTTTCCACCATCTCCGAGGCCTACCGCATCACCAACCAACTCTTTGAAGATTTCTATGTACTAAGAGTACAAGTGGAAGTCTTGGAGTCAGAGAACCGAACCCTTCGCCGTGTCATCAGGGATCTGAAGAAACAACCACAACAAGATGAGGAGTAAATCTCCTTGGGTAATGGCATCCCCTTAGCTTGTTCCAAGCTTGGGGGAGTGCCAGGTATCTTTATCTTTATCTTTGTCTTTAGGAGTCAAGTAGAGTCATATCATGTCTAGGGAAGTTACTTTATGAAATAGGTGTTGCATTGAGGTCTATCACTCCTTTTGTGGAGAGCTTTGTATCCGTGAGTGTGGGGTCGTCTATGAAGGAATATTAATGAGAAGTCTATTGGTTTATTCGCTGCACTCGGTATTCTCTTCACGCAATCGACATTATGAGCTGATTCTTATGGGGAGTATTGACCTTATATCAGGTATGGCTTCGAAAACTTTATTTAAATCTTGGAAAGTATAGCTTTGGTCATAACAACAAGCATGTTTTTCTCAAAGTAGCGACATATCCAAAACCTTTGTGTTATTATGCTTGAAGTGTTATGTTGACAAGGAAGACAACTTGATGTTTCATGCTAGTTTTAAAGTTTATGCTTTGTATTGCTTGCATCTAAGTTGTCATCAACTGTCTGGTCTCTCAAAGCCTTGCTAGCCAAAAATCTGTACTAAGCGGAATTCTGCTTGTACTTCCATACCTTGAAACCAACATCTTCCACTTGAGTCCACCATACCTTCCTATTTGTGGTATTCCACTACCACTCCTAAAGTATATAATTTATGTGCTATCTCTAGATGTTCAAAATCTTCTGTTTTGTGCCACTGATTCAGATCATGAGGAAGTGGTGGGTAACCCATGATCTTCTAAATTTGGACAAGTTTTATCTTGGGATTGCATGCCTAATCTGCAAACCCGTAATACGAGAAGGGACTGGCATGAGTGCCCAGCTCGTAAAAGATAAATACTAACACACAAGTTCCTTCGCCCATTTATGAGTGATAAACAAAGGAATTTAAGGGGATGTGATCGTCCCCACATGGGAGCCATTCCTCGAAACTTGTCCAAATCATGAAGTGAGTGAGTTATCTATCAGCAGTCGTTGACGGATCATGCACCTCCCAAAGGCCTGTTTTTTATTCTATTTGATCTAGAGATGGCACATGAGTTTTCCCTGCTTACCCTTTTGCACGGGGTTTATCCTTTATTTTGTGCTGAGTCAGTCCTTCCTACTTCCTTCCTTCTTGAGAGAGAACAGACACTTGATGTTAATAAAGATTCTTGCATACAAAGCTGCATTGAAATTTAGCATGTTACATCTTTGTTGACATTATGTTTTGATAAGTGAGTTGTTTGCAAAGGCTTATGCTTAGTAAACATCTTCCTTTGTGTTACCTTGTGCACTTCTTGACTGATAACATGTTCTTTCCAAAGCTTCAACTGGTTCCATTATAAGTGAAAGAGCAAAAGTAAAAGTTATTAGTTGTTCCTTGACCAAGGCTATGTTTGCCATGATTTGATGAGTTTTCCAGGTCCTACTTTGTTATAATTGTTACTACTTTCTCATAAGGGCCTTATGAGTTGAGGTTGCTTTTGAGGATGCTTCAGTTTGGTGAGAAATCATGATGCTTCTTGTCCGTATTATTTTATCGACGCTTCACTCTCTAAACTTGTGGACAGGTTTACCGAGCTCAGCAATCGCTTGGGGACAAGCGAGGTCTAAGCTTGGGGGAGTTGATACGTCCAAAGTGCATCACTATTTTATATTGTAATTTCACCCTATTCATCGATATATTCCACTTTAAAGTATTGTTCTTATGTTGTTTTGGCTTGTTTTACACAGTTTATAACTTTCCGGTGCCGAAGCAGCAGAACCAGAATTCAGCGGTGAAAAGTGGACACCAAGTTGCTAAATCAGATCAAGTCCAAACGCGATGAAAATTTACAGGGAGTAGTTTTATGGGAATTGACTGGGGATCACCAAAGACGGAGGTGAGGGGACCCACCAGGCAGCCAGAAGGGTGCCTGGCGCGTCCCCCCTCCTGGCCGCGCCAGGCACCCTCCTGGATGCCTGGTGGCCCCCTCGGTGCCCCCTCTCGCCTATAAGACCCTCCTGGGGTAGAAACCCTAAAAGAAGAAGAGTTTCCGTGTTTCGCCGTCGCCACGGGGCGGAAACGTACAGAGGAGAAAAGCCATCTCCGGCGGGCCGATTCCGCCGGGGAGATCACCTCCCGGAAGGGGAGATCGTCGCCATCATCATCATCGTCACGGGCATCATCGAGATCATCATCAAAATAATCCCCAACATCAGCACCATCTCCATCTCCATCCCATCTCATCTCACAATTGCAACTTGTGTTGTAATCCATACTATCTATCCTCTCTACTCTGTTGGTGTTGATTACTACTTTGTGGTGAATGCTATTGAGTTTCGTTGGAGAAATATCATTGTGTTCAGATTGTTTGCCACCCATCTATCACCTCTGATCATGATCTCTTTTATGTCTTGTGAGTAGTTACTTTAGTTCTTGAGAACATGGGAGAAGTCTAGTTGTTAGTAGTCATATGATGTTGAAGTATTATGTGTTGTATGGTACTTAAGTTGTGTTGTTATTTCTCTAGTGGTGTTATGTGAGTCGAACACTTAACACTTCACCTTTCATGGGCCTAGAGGAATACATTGTGCACAAAGGATGCTTATGGTGGGTTGCCGGAGTGACAGAAACCTGAACCCCTGTTCGCACACTTTTGCACAAGGGAATTATGGATCCTTGATCGTAATGCTGTGGTTAGGCTTATGCCTTAATTACTACCTTGTATTTGCGGATGCTTGCAAGGTGTGTAATCATAAGAGTACACTTATGTTAGTCTAGAAGGTGTACTAGCATTGATCCACCCACCGACACTTATCAACACAATACATATTACTTGGCAGAGTATGGTGAAAGTAACTTGGCTATGTCTCCCGTGTGTTCTCGAGAACGCTTTAGCTTTTATAAGTTTAGTTCCTAGGCTTATCCTTGTGAAAGGATTGGGCCACTTGCTACTCCTCAGTTACCCTGTTTACTTTGCTTGTCTTTTACTTTTATGTTGCTTAAACCAAAAACCCCTAAATATTTACCTTTGAGTGTGTGCAGCCTTTCCTTATCCAGTGTCACTTACCAGCACCTTCTGCTCCTCGTGGGATCGACATCCTTATTTATCGAAAAGCTACAACTGATCCCCTAGACTTGTGGGTTATCAAGAATCGTTTATTGGCGCGGTTAACGGGGGAGGCAATCCCAACTAAACCTATTAACTTCACCGCCATCACATGCTAACACACATATAAGAACTTCAAAGTAAATCAAGTAAGATGTGCAATTCAAGTCAAGATAATAACAAGCAAGAGTCCTAATATTGATTCTAGCAAAGCATGAACATGAAGGTGCAAGAGCTCTCGTTGTCCGTGACTCGAATGTCTCAAAATGGTGTTTGCGTGCAAGCAATGGGAGATGGGATTAGAGAATAAATATATATATATACATATTTAATTGAGAACTCAATCTACTAAAGTTTCACACTTAGTCTCCATCGGGCTCTAATTTTGACTCATCCCCGGACAACTAGTCAGGTACAAGTCAAACTGATCCTCTCCCTTTCGACTTTGAGCACTAATGCAATGGATGAGCGCGAGCAAGATACGTTGGCACTTAGGATGGCAAAGAGAGAAATGATGGGGAAGGAAGACAAAAAAGGTGTGAAAGGCTCACATCAATGAGGACAATCATAGGCAAGACAAAGCCAAATGATAGATATGATGTGAGGAGTAGGGATTTCCATGCAACGGATGCACATATGAGCTAAGGTAAGCTCTCCAATGGAACTAGTGGGGGTGCATACAACTTGCTTGCTCATGAAGACCTAGAGCTCATTTGAGGAGGCTCATCCTTGGAATATGCAAGCCAAGTTCTATAGTGACAGGGTCCCCACATAGTTATGCATGAATGATAATCTCTATGGAGTACATGTACAATGGTGTATGAGTGTGGATCTTTCAAAAGGAATAGTAGTGTTTCCCCCTTATATCTTTTTATTTCTTTTTTCTCTTTTTTCTAGTTTTTCTATTTTTGTGGACTCTTTGGATCTTTCTATTTATCTCTCATTTGTCCTCTTTGAGATATTTTAATTTGTCCTCTTTGGGATCTTTTCCTCACTTAAGAGAAACACTCTATATTTTACAAGAATATAGAAGATATTCACACTTTACAAGAAGTACTCAACATAAAGAAAAATGAAAACTATCATGATGTGTGCAAATGTATGCCTCTGTCACTGTAGCAGGATATGCAATGATACTAGCGTGTCATGTAGCAATAATAAGGGAAAATCCCACTAGCATGCGGCTCCTCGATCAAGAAAAAGCATGTATGACATGAAGATCAAGTCATGATATGGTGGAAGTTGCATGGCAATGTATCTCGGAAGGCTATGACAATGCCTTGATAGGTAGGTATGGTGGTTGTTTTGAGGAAGATATAAGGAGGTTTATGATGACAGAGTGAATCGTGCCAAGGGTTTGGATGCACAGGCGAAGTATGCGCCAACTCTCAAGGTGAGAAAGGGCAATGCAGGATACCGAAGAGGCTACCAAAATATGGGAAGGTGGAAGTGCCAACAATCGAATACTCGCATTAGAACAAAGAACTCATGCACTTATTATCGGTAACTCTCTATATAATCAGGAGGTTCACAAAGAGAAGAGTACCCCGAGGAGGAGTGTATGGGGGTTTGGTTATCCTTGCGCATCCTTGACCCATGGTACGTGAGGGTACTCTATATATTCCAACCGCTCCAGAGGTTAACGATCCATCTAGTAGCTAGAGTTCTCAAGTAATTTTTATAGTTTTTGAAAATAAGCACGGATTGCCCAAAATACGACACCTATCACGAATAGGCTCAAGATATTGGCTGCCTAATGTCCAAACATTACTCCAATCAATACCTCAGAACTATTGCATGTTAATACTAAACTTGTAATAGCAACCTTAATTACCTACTCATGCAAGACACACAACTCAGTGCAACAAGCCAACTCTCTAAACAAGATAAGCATGAAAACTAAGAGAGTTCCTAGAACATCCTAAACAAAAGCTCGTAAAAACATAAGCATGAAAACTAAGAGCTAAGCATGAGAGCAGCTGTGAAAAGATATAGAACACACAGAAAAAGAAAGATAAGCATGCAAGCCTATGGTGTGTTCTACGATGGAGTGGAGCGTCTTTATGTCCCAAACAATGAAAGCTAGGATCCAACTTGTTATGAACAACAACAAACACTAAAACAAACTAAAAATTTAAGAGCAAGACGCTCCAAGTTTAGCACATAACATATGAAGTGATAAAAATATAGCATGGAGAAGGACGAAGTGATGATTATTGATGGAGAAGAGGATGCACGGGGGCATCCCCAAGCTTAGAAGCTTGAGTCTCCTTGGATATTTCTTGGGGGTGCATGGGGGCATCCCCAAGCTTGAGCGCTTGACACTCCAGAATCTTCTTTCATCATCTTCCTTCGCATACTTAAAAACTCCCTTCATACGAAACTCATCATACGCTGATTAGAGTGGTTAGTACCCATGATAAAGTAATTTTTCTCTACTGGAAATAAAGATATTCTTGAAGATCTACTGTTTCTCAAGATTGCCAAGAAAATTGCAAAGAAAAAGAAAGCTTAAGGTTTGCAAAATGATGAAGACGCAAAACGTGGAAAAATCTTTGAAAAATAGACCAGCAGGTAGTAAATAATTTTTTCGGGGTACTTCTGCAACTCAAATCAAAAAACTCAGAACAAATGCATGAAACCTAATTGTATAGAGCATGTTGTCAAAAAAAATAGATAAAAAATATGATCTGGTGATTTATGGCTAATTTTTCCTTCAAGGGGACAGAATCTGTTTCTGGACAGCATGTCACAACTTTTGAACTTTCTTGCAATCGAAGAATAAAACTTGGCACAAAGCTTGAAAATAAAGATACAATGATGTTGCTACATTAGTAACAAGCATCAAGACCACTAAAGATGAAAGTAAAAACTCAAAGTAAAGATAACAAGGATTATCTCCCTAGAGATCTTTCTTTATAACCATAAAGATAGGCTTAAGATTTTTATGATGCTCTCGTAGGAATAAGAGTTGAAGAACAAAAGAGAGCATAAAGAAGAAAATACCAAACACATTTAAGTCTAACATGCTTCCTATGCATAAGAATATTGCAATAAAATAATTGATTGAAGCACAAGGCAATAAGCATTGGAAGGAAAAACATGTGCAACTTCAAAACCTTCAACATAAAGAGAGGGAACTTGATATTATTGAAATATCTATAAGCATATGTCCCCCTATCATAATAATTTTCTGTGGGATCATGAATAAACTCAGCAATATAGGTATCACATAAAAATTCTTATCATGATCCACAAGCATAGAAAATTTATTACTCCCCACATAAGCAAAATCCTTCTCATTAGTAATAGTGGGAGCAAACTCAACAAAGTAACTATGATATGAATCATTCTTATCATGATCCACTTGCAAAAATTTATTATTTATAGCATAAGTGTCATCACAATAATCATCATAGATAGGGGCAAAGTATCATCAAAATAAATTTCCTCATCAAAACTTCGGGGGCTAAAAAGATTATCTTCATCAAACGTAGCATCCCCAAGCTTATAGCTTTGCATATCATTAGCATCAAAAGTATTAAAAGAAGACATGCTAATAACATTACTACTATCATGAGTGTTATGCAAATAATAAAGCTCCGTAGGATTTTTGATTTTCTCTAAAAACACATCATGTCCTAACTCAAGATAGAGCTCATAAAGCTCTCTCATAATTTTTCTGTTGTTTTCCATAAGCCTAAGTAGTGAAAATAAAAACAAGAAACGAACAGATTTAATTGCAAGATCTAAAGATATACCTTCAAACCTTACCTCCCCGGCAACGGCGCTAGAAATAGCTTGATGTCTACGCACGCTTCTATTCTTGTAGACTATGTTGGGCCTCCAAGCGCAGAGGTTTGTAGGACAGCAACAATTTCCCTCAAGTAGATGACCTAAGGTTTATCGAACTCAGGGAAGTAGAGGTTGAAGATGGTCTATCTCAATCAACCCTGCAATTAAGATACAAGAAGTCTCTTCTGTCCCCAACAAACCTAATACAACTATGAGTTGTATAGGTGCACTAGTTCGGCAAAGAGATGGTAAAATATGGGTTATAGGTGTGGCAAAACGAAGTAATATAAATATGTATTAAAAATTACAGCAAGCAAGCAAGTAGTAAACGTGAGCACAAACGGTATTGCAATGGTGGAAAGAAGGCCTAGGCTTCATACTTTCACTAGTGGAAACTCCCAACAACATTAACATGGTCTAATCACATGATATTTCCACTAAAACATGCATTGGAGATGTACTCAGAGGTCATTCCTTTGTGGTCAAGAGAGGACGAGAATTGTGTAGGGCTACAAAAGCACACCTTAGAATTCGTAGTTCTCATCTACCGATTTCCCGGTGTCACCGCGGCCATCCAAACAGAGTACCACAATCACCACAACATATCTCAAGGATAGTCAAAGACAAGAACCAAGAGACTCTCAATCTTCAATCCACACACAGAAGAGGAAATCACTCATGAAAATATTCTTCTAATCCCTGTCCAATAGACCGCTGTCACCTTGGTCTCGGGGATTATACTAGATAAAGACAAGTGAGTACATCAAATCCAATACATAGAAGAAGGGGAAACATCATGGGATCGTCCTAGATTAACATAGCCTATCATCACAATCAAGATCACATCATGGGAGAGAGAATTGACCACATAGATACTGTAGAAGGCCCAGCCCCGAGGAGGAACTACTCCCGCATCATGGAGAGAGGAAGCAACATCGATGGATATGAATCCGGGGTCACTTCCCCGTCCCTGCAGGGTGCGCCACAGGAATTATGGTCCCCCAAAGCTTGTCGGCGATGGCGGCGGAGATCGGAATTTCTTCTGGAGAAAAGGGTTCTGGAATCATGGTTTCCTCCGCGGGGGTAGAAATAGGGCCAAAGGGGGGCACTAGGGGCGGTCCCATTCTCCCAGGCAACCTCATGGCGTGGCCCCCCTCCGGCTCTCCTTCGGACGTCTGGAAGCTTCCGTCTCGCTGATTTTTTATTTGATCTTTCTGAAATTTTTGGAGCACTTTAAATTGGGGAAAATCACTACAACTAAAAGACATCAGTAGACAGAAACTGGCACTGGGTGCACAGAGTTAGTAGGTTCGTACAAATATGTGTAAAATGATATAAAAGTGTAGCAAAAAATGTAGCAACGTCACATAAAAGTGCATGGAACAAGCAGAAATTATAGATACGTTTGGGATGTGACAACATCCCCAAGCTTAATTCCTGCTCGTCCTCGAGTAGGTAAATGATAACACAAATGATTTCTTTGGTGACATGCTAACAAATATATAAGAACTTCAAAGTAAATCAAGTAAGATGTGCAATTCAAGTCAAGATAATAACAAGCAAGAGTCTTAATATTGATTCTAGAAAAGCTTGAACATGATGGTGCAAGAACTCTTGTTGTCCGTGACTCGAATGTCTCAAAATGGTGTTTGCGTGCAAGCAATGGGAGATGGGATTAGAGAATAAATACATATATATACATATTTAATTGAGAACTCAATCTACTAAAGTTTCACACTTAGTCTCCATCGGGATCTTATTTTGACTCATCCCCAGACCACTAGTCAGGTACAAGTCAAACTGATCCTCTCCCTTTCGACTTTGAGCACTCATGCAATGGATGAGCGCGGGAAAGATATGTTGGCACTTAGGATGGCAAAGAGAGAAATGATGGGGAAGGAAGACAAAAAAAGGTGTGAAAGGCTCAAATCAATGAGGACAATCATAGGCGAGAGGGGCAGCTGGCTCGGGGAGGACTTGGAGTGGCCGTGATTGAAGAAGATTGTCGGCGGGCTGAAGGTAGAAGACGGCGATGTTTCGCAGGATGTGGGGACTCTGGGCTCGTCGCATGTTGTAGGGCAACATGGACGTCGATAGGGGGGAGCTTGGACACGTGATGTCTACGCACGCTTCTATTCTAATAGACTATGTTGGGCCTCCAAACGTAGAGGTTTGTAGGACAGCAACAATTTCCCTCAAGTTGATGACCTAAGGTTTATCGAACTCAGGGAAGTAGAGGTTGAAGATGGTCTCTCTCAAGCAACCCTGAAATTAAGATACAAGAAATCTCTTGTATCCCCAACACATCTAATACAACTTGGAGTTGTATAGGTGCACTAGTTCGGCGAAGAGATGGTAAAATATGGGTGATAGGTGTGGCAAAACAAAGTAATATTAATCTGTAATAAAAATTACAACAAGCAAACAAGTAGTAAACATGAGAAAAAACGGTATTGCAATGGTGGAAACAAGGCCTAGGCTTCATACTTTCACTAGTTGCAACTCCCAACAACATTAACATAATCTAATCACATGATATTTCTACTAAAACATGCATTGGAGATGTACTCGGAGGTCATTCCTTTGTGGTCAAGAGAGGACGAGAATTGTGTAGGGATACAAAATCACACCTTAGAGTTCGTAGTTCTCATCTACGGATTTCCCATTGTCACCGCGGCCATCCAAAGAGAGTACTACAATCACCACAACATATCTCAAGGATAGTCAAAGACAAGCACCAAGAGACTCTCAATCTTCAAGCCACACACAAAAGAGGAAATCACTCATGAAAATATTCTTCTAATCCATGTCCAATAGACCGATGTCACCTTGGTCTCGGGGATTATAGTAGATAAAGACAAGTGAGTACATCAAATCCAATACATAGAAGAAGGGGAAACATCATGGGATCATCCTAGATTAACATAGCCTATGATCACAATCAAGATCACACCATGGGATAGAGAATTGACTACATTGCTACTGTAGAAAGCCTCAGCACCGATGAGGAACTACTCCCGCATTATGGAGGGAGGAAGCAACGTCGATGGAGATGAATCCGGGGGCACTTCCCCGTCCCGGCAGGGTGACGACACAGGAATTCTGGTCCCCCAAAGCTTGTCGGTGATGGCTGCGGAGATCGGAATTGCTTCTGGATAAAAGGGTTCTGAAATCAGGGTTTCCTCCGCGGGGGTAAAAATAGGGCCAAAGGGGGCACCAGGGGTGGTCCAAGTCTCCCAGGCAACCTCATGGCGCGGCCTCCTGGAAGGCCGGTGTGCCCCCTCTGGCTCTCCTTCGTACGTTTGGAAGCTTCCATCTCGCTGATATTTTATTTGATTTTTCTAGAATTTTTGGAGCAATTTAAATTGAGGAAAAATCACTTCAACTAAAAGACGTCAGCAGACAGAAACTGGCACTGGGTGCACTGAGTTAGTAGATTAGTCCAAATATGTGTAAAATAACATAAAAGTATAGAAAAACATGTAGAATGTCACATAAAAGTGCAAGGAACAAGAAGAAATTATAGATACGCTTGGGACGTATCAACATGCTGGCAGGGGTGGGAGGCGGGTGGCCGCGTGGCTTCACGAGGCGGCGGCCATGGCGGCTCGGGTGTCGCGAGGGAGACGACGAAGAGTGGGGGAGTGAGATCTAGGGTTTCACGGGGTGCAGGGGGTTTCTCTTATCCACGGAGAGGGCAGCACTATAGCGGCGCGGCCGAGCGGGTTCGACAATGACATGTGGCTCAGTCGCCGTGACATCGCCACTGTAGCGGAGGAAGAAGACACGGGAGAGGATGGGCTGGGCCCTATTGTGCTCCGCCCTGGGCGACAGATAGGTATTTTCTATTTGTTTTTTTCTTTTTCAATTTGATTCTATTGCAATTCATCATCATTTAATTTTATAAAAATGTGAAAGTGGTTTCAATAATTCAGTTACATTTCTCAGCAATGCTAAAAAAACATTTGAGCAGCAAATAAATTCATTTGCATTTTATTTAATTCCTAAATGATTAAATGGGGTGATTTTGCTACTGTTTTGATCTGTTTAAATTTCTTAAACATGTCCTAATGACTTTTAAGCATTTAATAAAAATGGTTGCATAATTATTGGTTAAGTTTTATTTCCACTTTGTTTATTGAAATACCAAGGGCAATTTAATAATTCCAAAATGTTGATTTAAATTATATAAGCGTCTATGGGTTATTTACAAAGTCATGAACATATTTGTTTAACCACCTTTAAAAAGATTTAGCTTGACTTGAATTTTAAAACGAATTGAAGTAGAATTATTTCTTAATGAAAATTCCAACGAGGATGATTATGATGACAAGGCAATCTAATTAGCTTAATGACAGGGCTAAGATCTGGGGGTGTTACACGAGTGAGTCCAGAGTACCTATCCGTCACACGGATGAACAAATCCCTCTTTGATCTATTTGCATACTCATTAACATATCTATTTCGGAATACCCAAACTACACCTTTATGGCTAGCATATTTCAGTCAGGTGGTGGATGCAAATCAAAGCATCCTAATAGATAGTAATTACGTATGATCATTACAGTCAAAGGATCTGGTCACTACGTTATAGTTATCGCAATATTGAACTTATGTTACTCGATCACATTGCAACACTTCTGGTGGGTGTATGTCCATCATATCATTCTCCCAATGATACGACCCCATTGTCAATAGGCGGTTCATACATCATGATCAGGAAACCTTGATCATCTGATATTCCAATGGACTAGTATACTAGAGTTAACTAGGGACCTAGTTATTTTATACCACATGTGTATTAAGGTTTCCCCTTAATAAAGTTATAGAACAGTACAAAACTTATTTTGAACTAATGGAATATGCCAATAAACATATTTTATTTGTCTCTAGGGCACATTCCCAACATGTCATCACATGTACATGTATATATACTGTCCTTTGGCTTCATGGGAATAGAAATTACATATTACCTAACATGGTAATAGAGCTAGGTTTTGTTTAGCACGCGCAACTCATGCTTGATCTGCTCATCGTGCCATCGACTTCCTCCACGGCTCGGAGGGAAGGGATGCCACATGAGGCCAATCATGGTAGGGACAAACTTGTCCCTTATCCTGACTAAAGCTACCTGCCCTTGACAAGGTGGAGACTATAGGGTGGTTGTCTCTTTTGGTACTGAATTTTTCTTGAGGTGGCGGGGCTCGCGAGCCAGGGAGACCTTTGGGAGGCTTGTGAAGTCCTAGTTGGTGTCAGGATTCCTGAGCGATGTCTTTGATAGAAAGGTTCTTGCCGCAAATCTTCAAAGGGGGGAACAACTTGTGCGGACCTTCCGCAAGAGTGTCTTGGGCCTTACGATGTACCACGGTTCTCACTAGCCCGACAAAGGCATCGCGGTTGGATATGTACGCATACAACAACCCCATCCACACGGGAACGTTTCCCGCTTAATGGTCTACATAAGGGTATGTCACTGAATTCCCACTGTTACTTTACATCGGCATAGTATAGATCCTTCGGATATGATTATTGTAGCTAGAATATATATTTTTCTACAGAAGAACCTTTTAGTTAGAGTTATATTATGTCTCCATGTATCCTGTATAGGTTCCCCGTACTATATGGGGCTTTATGCATGTTTGTCATCACCTGTACATATATATATATATACAAGTTGCATATTTCCTAACAATAATGAATGTGTTTTGTCCGTTAGTGAACAACATCATGTGATGCATATCCATTATCCATGAGTGCACCTCATGGAGAAGGTCTCAACCTTGTGAACATGCATAATAACAACGCTTTTCAGAGGAAGGGTAGGATTGGTTTGCAGTCTGAAGAAAATCAACAAGAAGAGGAAGAGATGAGTTTCACTGATATTATGTGGCCACCTTAGTTTAGTGAGTATAGACATGAAGATTAGTATAGACTTGAAGACAGTGATGATGAAGAGAAGATGGAGTTAGTTGAGAGGATGAAGCAGCTAAATCTTTAGAGAGAGGACGCATTGTACCACTTTGAAGGATATGCTGATGTGGAAGACATCTACAAGTTCGAGGAAGAGGAAAAATCAGTGTGAATCTAAACTTGGACATGCAAATAAGCAATCTATCAGAGTGGGACTTAGTAGGAGAGTAATCCATGGGGAAGAATTTGTTCCCTTTGAAGATTGGATGCCTTCCAGCGATAAAGAGAGCAATCCATATGATTTGTGTGACACTGATAATGATGAGGTTGTGAAAAGCAATATATTTTTAAGTGGTGAGAGGAAGAGAAGGCCAAATAAGAAAAGGAGAAAAATTATATTTGGTATGATGAGACAAGTGAAAATCCTCACAAGCAGCTTTGCAAGACTTTGTGTTTTTCTTATGTGTACTAGTTTAGAAGAGATCTAAGGCAACAACATATGTAGTTCAGTTGAGGAACTACAAGTACCGGAGAAATTGCAAAGACGGGGTCATTGCTAAGTGTAAGAAAGGGTGATTGTCCATTCTATATGACAACTTTTGTAGTCAAGAATGAGAAGACTTTTCGTATAAGAAAACTTCAACTATATCATACTTGTCTTGCAAATAGTGAGAACGCCAAAATTGCTGCAAACTGGGTTTCAAAGGAATGTGAGAATGCCCTCACAAGAGATACCAAGACCAAGATTGACGCAATATTAGAAATGCGAAGGTGAAGTGTGGACTGGAAGTAACAAAGAGAAAGTCCTACAGGTCTAGGAAGAAGGCTCTAAAAGTGGTTGAACAATATGTGAAGGCGCGATATACTCAGGACTATTTGAGGTTGTTCTTGACACAACTCTTGGTAGCGGGTGCATTTTCACCACTACAGTCCTAAAAGAGCATCCAATCCCCAGCCATAGGTTCTATAGGTTATTCATGTACCTCGGCGCTTCAAAGGAAGTCTTACTCAATGGTTGCATGCTTTTCATAAGTATTGCTCAGTTTCTATATTTTAAATTCTAACAATGTTCGTCTTTCCCTAACTGGGTTGATTATTTGGTGCATGTGTTTATGGGTTTTTCATAAAGCTAAGAGGTGGGCAGTGAATTCTTGTTTCCACTGGTAGATATGGAACCAACAACATGATTCAAAGGGTAATCGAGTCATCAACGATGATGAATCAAGGGTGAAAGTGACTAAAGGATCACCGAGCAGTCGACGATGATGAATCTAGGGTGAAAGTGATTCAAGGGTCATTGATTCATCGATTATGATGAATCTAGGGTGAAAGTGATTCAAGGCTCATTGATTCATCGATGAAGATGAATCTAGGGTTAAAGTGATTCAAGAGTCATCGAGTCACTGGAGATAATGAATCTAGTGTTAAAGTGATCTGAAGTCATTGAGTCATCAACTAAGATGAATCTAGGGTTAAAGTGATATAAAGGTCATTGAGTGATGTGCGAGATTATGATAATGGTTTCTCGCCCTTCGTTGGGTACCCCAAGTGGAAGGTGAGATGTAGGATAGCAGCAAATTTCCCCTATGTAGAGGATAGGGTTTATCTCCCGTAGGACTCCGACAATGATAAGTAGGTGGCAAGAAAACAATGGCACCGTTTACGACAAATGTTGCTTCCTTGACCTGGACCTGCACACAACACAAATAACTTTGCTCTCAACGAAGTTTAGAGAGGTTGTCAATTTCTCCGGTCTTGTTGTTTACAAAGGATCAAAAACACAAGGGATAATGATAATGATAGCAACTGAAAGTAAAAGCTAGAAAGTAAATAAGCGTGTAAACAATGAGAGAATATGGACCGGGGTCCCGTGATATTCACTAGTGATGTCTCTCTCCCAAAAGACGATAAAACTGCTATGCGAGGTAAACAAATTACAGAAGGGAAATTAACAGGATTATAAACGCACTGCAATGCTAACTATGATACAAAGGAAAAG
This sequence comes from Bromus sterilis, assembly GCA_950022295.1. Lineage (NCBI taxonomy): Eukaryota > Viridiplantae > Streptophyta > Magnoliopsida > Poales > Poaceae > Bromus > Bromus sterilis. The sequence continues at coordinate 135,774,499 of OX465597.1, forward strand.
GAAGACACTCAAAAGCATGGGCAGTACGCCAAAATAAGTAGACCGAAATCCATCTGCATCTACTAATAATCATCCACCTTGAGATATCTATCCAGAACATCTTGCTGGTATTAAGTTGCGAGCCCCACCAAAAGTGTAAACCCATTGCAACAGACAACTACATTAAAAATAACTTTGCGTAAAGTAAACAATCCTTGCAACCGCGGTTACAAGCACCGTTGTTTTCCCCCTTGTGTAAACAACACATCCCCTAGACTCATGTTTCTGTCACTCAAGCGTGCCATCAGGGGGCATGAACCCACAATCGAGCATAACGTTCCCTCTTGGAGTTACTACCTACTACTTGGCCAAAGCAATAAATAGCAACGGAGAACATGCAATAATTACTTAGGAACAAAAATATAAAAGATAAGAACCAAATATATTACACTATCACAATCTGAACAAAATCTCATATTCCATCAGATCCCATCAAACTCAGCATAGCAACAACAGAAAGATTACATATGTGCCTCGACCATGTAGGGCAGCTCACGTGGTCTAAACCATGAAGACCAGAGAGGGGAGGAGAACATCACATAGCTACTGATCACGGACCCATGGTCCAAAGGAAACTACTCACGGCACATTCGGGAAGCGTCCATGGTGGAGGTGAAGCTCCCGGAGGTCGATCCTCCCTCCGGCAGGGTGCCGGGAAGGGGTATCCTCCCTCCGGCAGGGTGCCGGGAAGGGGTCTGTTGGTGCGCCCGATCTTGGAAGCGCGGGGGTGGCATAATAGAGGCGACCTCTGAAAGGGCATGTGCCCTTATGTTTGGTTTTGGTAATTGATGACAATCTTTATGGACTAATGGTTTCCTTGAGTTATACTTTAAGGTTTGTCCATAGGCAACGCTTGAAGTTCATATGGTGGCTTCAAGGTTGTAAGATGAAGATTATGTGTTGACCAAGGTGTTCTTCATGGAGCTATCCAAAGATTGGTCAAGTAGATGTGTGCAAGGTCAAGAGGAGCATCACGAAGATATCGTATGCTTGGAGCTTGCCGACCATTTGGTGATAATGGTCGTGTGAAGATGTGCCTAAAAGAGGCTCACCCATAATGGAGTATGGGGGAGCTATCTACAAGTCTTCATCGAGCCGGCGGAATCAAGGAAGATGTTCCAACTTGAGGCGGGAATGATCGTCATCATCAAGCTCAAGTGGATTATGCGCAAGACAAAGGTTTTACTAGATAGGTGTCTAGTTTACCGGTCTCTTGGTAGTAGTTAGGAGACCGTGTTATAGGCTGGGCCGAGTCGTTCGTGGAGAGCTCAAACCTTTTGCATCCTTGGCATCATATTTATTGGTTCTTGTTTGGCTTTTCTCCGTGTGAGTTTTGAAGATTGTGGTCTTCTTCATGACAAGCTCTTGTTCATCGAAAACGGATTTCATATGCGTCTTCTCTTATGTTTTTCGATGTGGGAGATTTTCCGGGTCGTCTCGGTTAGAGGTTTCACACCTCTATTTGTTTGACATTTCTCCCTTGCCACTTCTAAGTATTTCCATCAAGCTTTCCATCAAGCTCTATTCGTTAGCTTTCCATCAAGCTTGAGTTTGCCTTAATCGGAGTTCTTTTGCAGAAGTTGTGGCAGTTCAGGGTTTGCCTGTTTTATTTGGAGTTCATCTGTTGTGTGGCCTGGGCTCCCTGGTTCTGCTGGGGCGGTAGTACCGCACCCACTGCAGTAGTACCTCGGTACGGTAGTACGGCAGTCTAGTGCCACAACCACTACCGCAAGCATACTGACTGAGCGGTAGTGGGCACGACACTAGAGTGCGGTACTACGGTACCACGGTAGTACCGCACCTAGTGCGGTAGTACCGCGCTACGGTAGTACGGCAGTCTAGTACCGTAACCACTACCGCAAGCGTACTGACCGAGCGGTAGTGGGCACGGCACTAAGCTGCGGTACTATGGCAGCGCGGTAGTACCGCACCCAGCGCGGTAGTACCGCGCTATGGTAGTACGGCAGGCTAGTACCGTAACCACTACCGCAAGCGTACTGACTAAGCGGTAGTGGGAACGGCACTAGGCTGCGGTACTACGGCAGCGCGGTAGTACCGCACCCACTGCGATAGTACCGTGCCACGGTAGTACCGCTCTAAGAGCGGTAGTACCGTGGTTGGTGGGCTGCCAACGGGTTCCAACGGCTGGATTCGTGGGAGACTATAAAAGGGGGTCTTCTTCCTCCTTTGTCTCCACCGGTTTTCTGCAAGTTCTTCCCCCCATTGTTGACCTCTTTGAGCTTGCTTACTCTCTTCCCCTCCTATGATTCTTGCTCCTTTTTGAGGGAAAAGAGAGAGGAGGGCTTGATCCACATTATCCACCAAGCCATCTCTCCTCTAAGTGAGGGGAACCTTGTGGATCTAGATCTTGGAGTTCTTGGTGTTCTCCTTGTTCTTCCTCTCATATTCCTCCATAGCTTTTGTTGCTTTGGTGGGATTTGAGAGTTGGGGACTTGAGCACTTCGTGTGCTCTTGCCATTGCATTTGGTGCATCGGTTTGAGTTCTCTCCGAGGATTCGGTGTAGAAGTGAAGTTGAGAAGATAGCTACTCTTGAGTGCATTGGCACTCTAGAGCTTGTTCCTCGTGGGTGCGTTGGCACCTAGAGGCTTATTGTTATGAAGCTCAATCATTGTGGTGGAAAGCTTCGGGACGCTACGGGAGCCTCCAATTCGGTTGTGGAGATTGCCCCGAGCATTTGTACGGGTTTGGTGACCGCCCCCAAGGGTTGCCATTTGTACGGGTTCGGTGACCGCCCTCAAGTGTCCTAATAGTGGAATCACAGCATCTTGCATTGGTAAGAGCGTGAGGAGAAATAGGGTGGCCCTCGTTGGCTTCGTGTGAGCATTGTGCTCCTCACCCTCTCCAAACGGAGACGTACTTCTCGCAAGAGAAGGAACTTCGGTAACAAATCCTTGTCTCCATCGGCTCCACTTGCGGTTATCTCTACCTTTACTTTGAGCAAGCTTATTTCATTGTTTATCTTGTGCTTGCTCATATTATTGTACATTGCTTGTCCCATAGGTTGTTCTTCTAGACAACCTATTTACTTGTGCACCTACTTTGTGATAGCCATAGTGTTCTTGTCATATATCTTTCTATCACATAGTTGTTTATCTTGCTTAGTATAAGTTGTTGGTGCACATAGTTGAGCCTAGCTTATTTAGGTTTCTTGCTTGGCAAATTAAATGTTAAGTTTTATTCCGCATTTGTTCAAGCCGAAACCGTAATTATTTTAAACGCCTATTCACCCCCTCTAGGCGACTTCCACGTCCTTTCAACCTCTTTTGAAGACTTCGTCTCAATCTTTGGGTTGGGTCCAGTGGGTAAAGTGTACAGACCTCTGCAGAGTGTACAAACTGATCATGATTAGCCGTGTCCCCGGTTATGGACAACTTTGAGCAACTAGGCATTACTGTTGTTGGATGGTCTTGACAGATATTCACCTTAATAAAACCTGAGTGGGCAAGATTTAATAAAGGGTTTGGGTTGGAGCTGGTGTCGCCCAGTTCAACCTTAAGTAATAAGATAATTAAAATTTGACTTAGGTAGATTGGGAAAAATCAGCTTTCTGCAAAATAAAACCATAAGCCTTTCTTTTGACTTATCCTTGCATGTAGAGATATGTCTGTTATATCCTTTTTTCGTGTGACTTGCCGTACAAATCAGATGTACTGAACGTTGTCGGGCTGTAACCTTCGGTGTTGCAGGTTTTTCAGACGACCAGTAAGGTGCGTTTAGGGTCGCGGGTCTTCACTCAGCATGTCGCTTGTGGATGTTGATGGGACTCCTTGATATTTACTATTTGCTAGTTCCGCTATATTTATATTGAATAAGCTAGCCTTGAGCTATGCAACTTGTTTATGTTATGAATTCTGGATCATACGATGTAATAATAATGCACTTGTACTTTGTTATCCATATATTACTGTGTGTGCTAGCGAGTTCGATCCAGGGACTAGCACTTGATCACAGAGACTCCAATTCTTTGTGAATTGGGTCGTTACAAAAAAATTCCCATTGATAGCAGTATCTAATATGAACCTATTCCAAGCAGTGATCTCAACATAAAAATTTCTAAGCAGGATAGTAGTGGATTGCTTCTTGGTGGCTCTTTTTTGAGAATCATTAATTCTTTACCAAGCATGTTTTAAACTTTCACCGCCTTTTTGTTTAAAGGTGAGAACCTCTGTCTCAACGAAGGAAAAAGGACCAGACATAATGACAGATACTAGCAAGATAAATAATTTTTTTGTGATTTTTGATATAAGACACAAAGATAAAAACTGAAAGGTAAACTAACAAGACTAAAAATTAAAGGTAAAATGTAGTGGGCAACTCCCCTATCTTATCACTCGGAGTCCCCGGCAACAGCGCCAGAAATTTGCTTGATGTGCGAGATGATGATAATGCTTTCTCGCCCTTCGTTGTTTACCCCAAGTGGAAGGTGAGATGTAGGATAGCAGAAAATTTCCCCTATGTAGAGGATAGGGTTTATCTCCCGTAGGACTCTGGCAATGATAAGTAGGTGGCAAGAAAACAATGGCACCGTTTACGACAAACGTTGCTTCCTTGACCTGGACCTGCACACAACACAAATAACTTTGCTCCCAACAAAGTTCAGAGAGGTTGTCCATCTCTCCGGTCTTGTTGTTTACAAAGGATCAAAAACACAAGGGATAATGATAATGATAGCAACTGAAAGTAAAAGCTAGAAAGTAAATAAGCATGTAAACAATGATGAGAATATGGACCGGGGTCCCGTGATGTTCACTAGTGATGTCTCTCTCCCAAAAGACGATAAAATGCTATGCGAGGTAAACAAATTACAGATGGGAAATTGACAGGATTATAAACGCGCCGCAATGCTAACTATGCTACAAAAGAAAGGAAGAGGCTCAAAAGAATGGGCAGTACGCCAAAATAAGTAGACCGAAATCCATCTGCATCTACTACTAATCATCCACCTTGAGATATCTATCCAGAACATCTCGCTGGTATTAAGTTGCGAGCCCCACCCAAAGTGTAAACCCAAAGCAAAAGACAACTGCATTAAAAAGAACTTTGTGTAAAGTGAAAAATCGTTGCAACCGCGGTTACAAGCATCTTTGTTTTCCCCCTTGTGGCAACAACACATCCTCTAGACTCATGTTTCTGTCACTCAAGCGTATCATCAGGGGGCATGAACCCACAATCGAGCATAACGTTGCCTCTTGGAGTTACTACCTACTACTTGGCCAAAGCAATAAACAGCAACGGAGAACATGCAAGAATTACTTAGGAAGAAAAATATAATAGATAAGAACCAAATATATTACTCTATCACAATCTGAACATAATCTCATATTCCATCAGATACCATCAAACTCAGCATAGAAACAGCAGAAAGATTACATATGTGCCTCGATCATGTAGGGCAGCTCACGAGGTCTAAACCATGAAGAACAAAGAGGGGAGGAGAACATCACATAGCTACTGATCACGGACCCATGGTCCAAAGGAAACTACTCATGGTACATCCGGGAAGCGTCCATGGTGGAGGGGAAGCTCCCGGAGGTCGATCCTCCCTCCGGAAGTGTGCCGAGAAGGGGTTTGCTGGTGCTCCCAATCTTGGAAGCGCGGCGGCGGTGGAACAGAGGAGAGATCGCGAAAAAGGGTTCTATCTTCGGAAGTTTCATGTCACGGGAGATATATAGTTGAAGGGGGAAAGCCAGGGGGCCCACCAGGGGTCCAGGCACCCCCCTGGCGCAGCCAATCCCTAGGCCGCGTCAGGTGTCCGCCTGGGGCACTGGTGGGTCCCACCTAGTCCCCCTTCGGGACTCCGGAAGGTTCCTTCACGCTGATTTTTTTATCTTATTTTTCCTGAATTTTTGGAGCACTTTTTTTTTGAATTTTAAGACTGTGAAGCATGAGCTCCACAGTAATTTATTGCATGGGAGAACCAAAGGTTCTCAAAGAATGGTACAAGAAGATAATAGAACAGAACAAGAAAGTAAAGGAATAAAAACTAAGCCTACCTATACTATTGCAGTGAATTAATCCATGAAATCAATCTGTTTTTAGGATCACCCTGCAATCTATGTGAAAGCAAGGTGATATCATGCACAAAGTGCCTTCTCCAGGAATGAAAAGAAGGTCTCTCATTTCTGAAGGTCTTCCCATTTCTGACTATCCAGATACACCAGGAGGCAGTAAGCATGACTTCCATGAAGAAAGACTGACCAAATGAATCTTTGGCCTATTGTAAACAGGAATGCAAGGATCCATTGGCTCCCCATGTAATTTGTAGATAGTTCCAAACTCTACAACTAAAGTTGGAAGAGAAAAACAAATGCAGTCTGTCTTCAAGATCATGTGAGTGACACATCACACAAGAATTATCCTCAGTGGGTGGTCTCCAGTGTCTCCTAACAAGTAGATCTTTAGTGTTTAATCTGTCAAACATCAGGAGCCAGCCAAAAACTTTTATTTTCATGGTGCACTTACTCCTCCATATCCAGGCACAAGATTGATCAGTTGACATGTGAGAATGCATAAGATTGTAGAACCCTTTGGCAGTATAACCATATTTACCAGGCCAATGCCAAGATTCAGCAGCTTGAGGATCTCTCTGAAGATTAGAAATCCAGTCCTTAAGACAGAAGTATTCAGCAGCAGCTTGTTGTGTGAGTGGCAAGTGAAACAAAATCTCTTCATCCTCCAAGCTCAAAAAATCATTAACAGATAGCTTTTCATCTCTCACAAAAGAGAAAAGATGAGGCAACCTATCTCGCAGAGGTCTACATGAGCCATTGATGCGCCACCCATCTGACCAAAAAAGTGCAGAATCCCCAGCATTGATCATGACAGAGGTCACTGGTCTATATAGGTCACTTAGCTTAAGGATATCCTTCCACCAAAAGGATCCACAAAGCATTGTTGCATGTGGGACATTGCCATTATAATAAGTGTTCCAAATAAGGGAAACCCAAGGAACATTCTCCTTATTATAAAACTTATGCAAGTGCTTCAAAAGAAGAGCTTTGTTCTGTATTTGCAGGTTGACAATGCCCATACCACATTTCTTTTTAGGCCTGCAAACAAGCTCCCAAGCAGCAAGGGATTGTCTTGGGGTATCAGAGTTCCCTCTCCAGAGGCATTGTCTCTGAATTCTCTCTAGCTGTTTGAAGATGCCCTGAGGGATAGCAAGACTACAAAGGTGATAAATGGGCATGGAGGAAATTACTGAATTGAGTAACTGAAGCCTTGCCCCTTGATTCAGCATAGCAGTACTAGCAGAGAGTCTTCTTCCCACCCTATCTACCAAAGGCATCAAATCCTGAATTTTAGGCCTGGTAGTACCCAGTGGTAAACCAAGGTAAGTGAAAGGCATTTGTCCTATGGAGCATTCAAACACTTCAGCAAGATGAGCAGTCATAGCCTCATCAACATTCAGGGGGATTAAAGAGGATTTATTGAAGTTCACTTTGAGACCAGTGGAAGCATGGAACCTGATAAGCATCTCCTTGATAGCCAACAACTGGGATTCATCAGCATGAACTACCATTATAGTATCATCAGCATACTGAATGATAGGGTAATATGGATCATGAGAATCAATTGGCAGTGTCAAGATTTGATCATGGAGCATTTTATTGACTACTGATTGTAACAGATCAGCAACTAGTACAAACAACAGGGGAGACAGAGGATCTCCTTGTCTAACCCCTCTCTTGCAATAGAACTGTTTACCAGGCACTCCATTCAACAGGATGGATGAAGATCCAGAGCCTAAAATCTCTCTAATCCAACTGATCCATTTCTGACAAAACCCCTTGTGTTCCAAAACCTGAAGAACAACTTCATGTTCAATAGTGTCAAAAGCTTTTGCAAAGTATAACTTCAGAATAAGAAGGGGATTTTTAGACTATTTGCATTGGTGGATATACTCAAAAGCCCATCCTAAGCAATCCTAAATAGATCTAGACTGAAGAAAGCCATATTGATTCAAATGAATGCACTGTAGAATAACCTTCTGAAGTCTATTAGCAAGCAACTTTGTGGGGAATTTCAGGCAGGTGTTAGTCAGATATATAGGCCTAAAATCATTAGGACAAACAGGAGCTAGAATTTTTGGAATCAAGGTGATTAAAGAACCATTTAGACAATCCAACTTGAGAGAGCCATCAGCAAACTGAGAAATCAGATTCATAAAATCAGATTGAATGATGGGCCAACATTTCTTAAGGAATAAACCATTGAAACCATCTGGCCTAGGAGCTCTGTCTACAGGGAGATCTTTGAGAACCTCATTAATCTCATCCTGAGAGAAGGGAGTGGTCAAATCCTGTAAACCCTCCACTGGGTGAATTAAATCAGGGAGATTGAATTCCATCTGGATACCTTGGGAAACCCCCATTCTGTCTCTGTAAGAGCTCCACAACAAGTTGGCCATCTGCTCATGATCAGAGAGAACAACCCCATCAGGAGCATGTAAAGAGGAGATGGAGTTCTTCCTCATTCTTTCAGAAGCCATAGCATGAAAGAATTTTGAATTCTCCTCTCCTACTTTAATATCCCTGATAGTACACCTCTGTCTCCAATATAAATATTGAAATCTGAGAAGATGTTCATGGTGAGATTTCACAATTTTCCTGAAATTAAACTCAGGTCTAGTTAGGGGTCTTAATTCTTCCAAAGAATCAAAGGCTAACACCACCTGAGAGCACTTGAGAATGACTTTCTTGAGAGATGCCATATTGAAAGACCACTTCTTGAGAGCATATCTGAGCCTTTTAAATTTCTTAGACAGAATGGAAGCAGCAGAATCAACATCAATAGGAGCATTCCAAGAATTCTTCACACAATCCAGAAAACCTGGTAACTCAGCCCAATAGTTTTCAAACCTGAAACGATTACTCTTTGGGATATCTGTGTCTATGGACACAATACAAGGCACATGATCAGATGAGGTCTTGGCCATGGGAAGGACAATTGTGTTAGGGTAAACAGTGATCCAAGAACTGGAAGTAAAAAACCAATCCAATTGTTCCAGCAATGGCTCATCCTGCATGTTAGACCAGGTAAAAGCTCTACCTTTAAGTGGCAACTCTAGAATCCCAAGGTGGCCAATAATCTCATTGAACAGGAGGATGTCATTGAGATCACCACCAGGCCTGTTTCTGTTCTCGAAAGATCTAATGAAATTGAAATCACCTAACAATAACCAGCTGTCACCATCAGGAATGTTAAGATCATATAACCATTGCACAAATTCATCCCTCATAGGACCCTGGCAAGGTCCATAGACAGAGACCAAAGTCCAAGTTTCAGCATTATGAACCGAGGTGAAGGTGATGGTAATACCAAAACGATTAGACTCCACCAGTGTTCCATGGAACATGGATGAACACCAGACCACAATAAGGCCACCTGAAGCTCCCACGGAAGGGGAAAAAGCAAAATTATCAAATCTACGAGGACAAAACTTTCTGACCAGACGAAGATCAAAATTGTCACATTTGGTTTCTTGCAGACAAAGAATGGAACAACCACTTTCATTAATCTTCGCTCTCACATCACGCTGTCTTTTAGCAGAGTTCAGACCGCGCACATTCCAGCACATAACACGCCAATTACGATAATGAGAACTATTCATACTGAACAAAGTTGGGTAAAACAGAACTCATGTTTGCATAACAGACATGATAAAATCCAGTGCAGTCGTACCAAAAGACCGAAGCATAGAAATCATAGTTCAATCTAAACAAAAGACCACAATTACTACAGTCCACACTCCTATAGAAGATAAAAGTTGTATCAATCATGATTAAACTTTAGGAGATGCTGGAGTAGACGGTCCCGCCATAAGCTTGGACGTAGTAAGGTCTTCAGGAGCGATGCCCAGAGCGATGCCCATGTCCTGCATTGCATGGATTGGGGTGGGCGGAGGGATATGAAGATCATCTTCAGTATGTGCATCCGGAGGATCTTGAAGTCTTGGCTTTTTTGCACGTGGCTTCCTCAAAGGACTAGGCTTCATCTGAACAGCAGAGGTAGGCTTGAAACCAGACTTCTTAGCACAGCTTCTGGTAATTCGTCGTGTGGAGAAGTCCACATCATCACGCACCAGAGGTGGCCGATTACGGCGCTTCTTACCAACGGTAGGTTCCATAGCAGCAAGTACATCAGGCACTGAAGAAGCGTACACAGGGGGAGGTTCAATTCTCAGAGGTTCAGCAACCAACACTGGGTCCTCATCAGCTTGAAGAAGAAGGGACCAGTCTCCATATGGAGGAAGTGTTGAGGGCAGGATATTGATACTCTTAGGGATGATCCGAGCAGAGATAGCTGGAAATAACTCCCTCATTGTTCGATCCAAGATCATCTCAGGAGGGAGAACTGGGCCAAACTGAACACGATGGATTTCCTCAATTGGATCCAGAACAATGACCTGAGGCTGGTATGGCACAATGGCCCAATCCTGCACATTATAGACGGGCTCAGGATCCTCCACAATTGGCGCTCGGACTTCAATCACCTCAGAGTCAGAAGAGGAACTAGAACCCGCAAAAGAGTTGTTCTCTATGGAAATCTGGTCCTGTGGGGGAATAACATCAACCGGCTCATTCTCAGCTGCAACCTCTGCCTCCCAAGCAGGCCATCTAGCGTCATCTTCAGGTGCAGCATCATTGTTCCCTTGTTCCTGGTGAGGTTAATGTTGCAGTGCAGCTTCATTCCAACCCAATCCAGGGTACGGTGGGGCCCCCCGGGCAGGAAAAGGGGGTGGAATATGACCTAGCATGGGATGGGGATTTCCATCCAGTGGCATAAAGTCCTCATCTACAGGTAGGACAGCATCCGCAAAGTTGGCAGTGAGAATATAGATTGCTGCAGTCCAAGAAACCACCGTGCCCCCCCCATTGAGCAAATTCCCTGAAGACCACATCTCTCGGCACAGGAGCATTTTCAGGGAAGGAGGCATGAACCAGCGAGCGGACCATGCGCCTGTCAGTGTGATCCCACTCGATGAACTGCCCAAAAGTGCCAATCACCTCAGAGAGATAGCGAGTATTCCTATAATCCAGAGGCACCCCAATAAGCATGAGCCATCCAGTGCGGTGACCATGAATAGCCCGGAACCCTTCTCCTTCATTGTGAGGAATGAATCTAACAAAAAACTCATCTCCTTCTTCATCAAAGCCCAGCGCAAAAGGTGCATGCCAACAAAAGATGCTTGAACCACAAGATTCTCAACTTCAAACAAACCTACCACTTGGAACCAGGTCTGGGCGAAGGGAACAATCACCTGAAGCTCCTGGGTGAGAAGTGCAGCACTTGCTCACGTCGGACACCAACCAAGTGCGCCGGCGGTGGTGGCTCCACAATCGCCACAATGTAGTGCTCATGCATCCGTGGCGGAGGTTGCGATGCAGAGTAGAAAGTGCAGGGAAATCTCTCTGGACTGCCATCCACAATGTCATGACCCGCAGGGAGGAAACGACGAGGATCTAGCTCAAAGTTAGCCATGGGTGCAGAAGAGTTCTGCGACGACGCAAGCGGTGGAGCACCGTGGGGGGAGCAAAGCGGAGATGAGGATGAAGCAGGGGAGCCGCCGCTGCTAGGATTGGGGTTTTTTGCCGGAGAGCTCGTGCGTATCAGAGGTGAAACCGAATCGTCAAGAGAGGACAAAGCTGAGGCTCGACTCCCAAAGGTTTTAGATGGGACTTTAGGCACCCAGATAGGAGCTGCATTAATGAGCCCTGGGCATTCTTTTTTACGTGACCGGACCGGAAGCACAGTCTACAACGCACCCGGTTAGTACACGCGTTTGTTGCATGGCCCATGCTGATGTAGTTTTGGCAATCCCAGAAACTAGCAGCCATCTCCTCAATCATCTCGTCAAAACTTTGTAATTGTTGAACTGCCTCTTTAGGTGACGGGATCTTAATCGGAGAATCGCGATCAGAATCATAATCTACCAACCTAGGCAAGATAGGATTCCTGCTCTCCTCCGAAAAAATCTCAGTAGAACCAACCCTAACGTCCCGGTCCGCATTGGACGGAGATTCAAACGAATTTTGCATGGAAGGTGATCCCGACTGAGCCGGGCTAGGAGCAAGAACTTCCAAACCGATTGGGATAGTGGAAAAACTACCAAATTGAATCACCGGTCGTTCGGAAGTTGCCGGAGACGTGGATGGCGACGGAGGGCGATCATGAACAGCAGTATTGACGTGGAGATGGGAAATTTCATGACGCGAAAAGGAGTAACCAGCTTCAAGAATAAGTTGTGTGTCCCTACCAGTAGGGAGAAAACGATAACCCTTACAAGCTTCATAGTTCATAAACGTCGCAAATTTAACCTTTTTGTTCTTGGAAATCGGGGACTTGAACGCCGACTTGGATGGAGATTTCTCCATCGCAGCTAAACCTAGTTTAGCACGACGTTTAGAGGGACTAACCAGAGTCCATTCTTCATCACATTCCACTTGCCAAGAACGAAATTCCTTCTTCCAATCAGGACCACCATTACCCCAAAGATGAAACAAGCAATGAAATTGAGGGCAAACAAAGGTCTTCTGATGGTATATGAAAAAACCCACATCCTTGCACGATACATGAAAACCATAAACCCGATCTTGCAAATGGAAAACCTTGAGGCTGGAACAAAACCCTCCAATGGCAGCTTCCAACGCCAGACTGACATTATCCTCATTCAAACGGAATGAATGCCTCACAAAAGAAACAACCAGAGTAAAGTGACCAGATTCATCAGGGTGTACCGTGCGTTTGAAGATCCGATGAACGTGTTCGGCCAGCTTGATCCCCGGGGAAAAGTCAAGTCCCAAGGAGATTGATGCATGGACCGCCATAGAAATGGAGATCAGTCGATGCCAAACAACGCAGCGAAGAGAAGGGTGGGCGCCGAAATCAAATCTCACGGTTGGACGTAGAGATCGCCGGCGACGAGGTGGCGGCTAGGGCTAAGGGGGTGGGAGCGGGGTGGGAGCCATCCTTAGGCTCTATTAATATGGGGGCTGGCACTAGGCTCTTTTGGAGCACTTTTAATATGGGGGAAAACTGAAATAGAAAAACAGCAGAAAACAGAAACTGGCACTAGGGTGCACTGAGTTAATAGCTTAGTCCAAATATGATCAAAAGTGTATGAAAGTGTATCTAGATCATAGCAATATCACACAAAACATGCATGGAGAAAGCAGAAATTATCGATACGTTTGGGACGTATCATCGAGTCATCAACGGTGATGAATCTAGGGTGAAATTGATTCAAGGGTCATCGAATCTTCGACGACGATGAATGTAGGGTCATAACCGTTGGATATATGTCCTTGAGGCAATAATAATAATTGTTATTCTTTATATTCAAGTTCATAATTAAAGGTTTATATCTTTGTGCTATAATTGCAATGACCTTGACTATGAGATCTAGAAGAAAACTCATTTGACTAATGTTGAACTGACCCCAAGTTAATGTTATACTTTGAGATCACATCGTATCAACGTTATAAGTAATATCATAGAATGTTAATCATATACGTGGTTCCTTAGACCATGAGAGTGTCGGGTAACTTCACGCAGGAAGATGTACTTTTGTACTCGAACGAAACTATGCATAATAGAGTGAGATTAGGGTGAGTTCTGGGTGCATTTCATATTGTGGCTAGCGACTGCCATAGCTCGAGACTGGGATTTGCTCCTTCACAATGAATATATATTTACTTCAAGCCCACTCGGTATTACGGTATCCATTATAGTCTGGCCAGACGAAATGTGACATAGTCACAAGGATACCAGAATACCATAACGAGTAAAAGGAGACAAACTTCCATAGAGATTAATGATGGTTTGTGATCAAGTGTTGCTTCGCATGGAACCCCAAACTTCTTGCCTTTGACTCTGATACGTCCAAAACGTATCTATAATTTTTGATTGCTCCATGCCTCTTTTGTGTGATATTGCTATGATATTGATGAACTTCCATACACTTTTGATCATATTTGGACTAACCTATTAACTCAGTGCACCCCGGTGTCAGTTCCTGTTTTCTGCTGTTTTTCTATTTCAGGTTTCCCCCATATTAAAAGTGCTCCAAAAATTCGGGAAAAATCCAATCAAAATCAGCGATATAGAAGCTTCGGGAATCACCGAGGGGGGGGGCAGAGGGGACCCACCAGGGCCCCAGGCGCCCTCCCAGTGCGCCCTAGGGTGGGGCCGCGCCAGGGGGTCGCCTGGACCCCTGGTGGCCCCCCTGGCTGCCCCCTTCGCCTATATATTATTCATGATGTGAAACCCCCATGACGGTAACCCTTTTTCGCGATCTCTCCTCTGTTCCGCCGCCGCCGCGCTTCCAAGATCGGGAGCACCAGAAGACCTCTTCCCGGAACCCCCCGGAGGGAGGAACCACCTCCGGGAGCTTCTCGACCACCATGGATGCTTCCCGGATGAACCGTGAGTAGTCCACCTTGGACCATGGGTCTATGATCACTAGCTATGTGATGTTCTCCTCCCCTCTTTGTTCTTCATGGATTAGACCTCGTGAGATGCCCTACATGATTGAGGCACATATGTAATCTTTCTGCTGTTGTTATGTTGAGTTTGTTGGGATCCAATGGATTATGAGACTATGTTCAGATTGTGTTTCAGTAATATATTTGATTCTCCTCTTTTATATTTATGTTCTCGAGTAATTCTTGCATGTTCTCCGTTGATGTTTATTGCTTTGGCCAAGTAGTAGGTAGTGACTCCAAGAGGGAGCGTTATGCATGATTGTGGGTTCATGCCCCCTGATGACTAGCTTAAGTGAAAGAAACATGAGTCTAGGGAATGTGTTGTTTCCACAAGGGCGAAAACAATGGTGCTTGTACTTGCGGGTACAAGGATTGTTTACTTTACGCAAAGTTCTTTAATGCAGTTGTCTGTTGCTTTGAGTTTACACTTTGGGTGGGATTCACAACTTAATACCAGCGAGATGTTCTGGATAGATATCTCAAGGTGGATGATTAGTAGGTAGATGACGATGGATTTCGGTCTACTTGTCTTGGCGTACCGCCCATGCTTTTGAGCCTCTTCCTTTCTTTATAGCATAGTTATCATTGGTTTGCGCACATAATCCTGTCAATTGCCCAGCTATAATTTGTTTACCTCGCATGGCTATTTTATCGTCTTTTGGGAGAGAGACATCACTAGTGAACATCATAGGACCCCGGTCCATATTTCCAATATTGTTTACACCCACTATCAATTTACTGCTTTATTTAATTTTCCGTTGCTATCACTATCATTATTATCCCGTGTGTTTTATCCTTTGTAAACAACAAGGTCGGAGGAATTGACAACTCCTCTGTACTCGTTGGGAAGCAAAGTTATTTGCTGTGTGTGCAGGTCCACGTCAAGGAAGCAACTTTTGTCTAAAACGGTGCCATTGTTTCCTTGACACCTTCTTGTATCTGTTGGAGTCCTACTGGTCGATCCTAAACCTTAGCATCTTTGCTAAGGGAAACTTGCCGCTACGCTGCATCTCACCTTCCACTTTGGGTAAACCAACGAGGGGCGAGAAGTAAACTCTCGTGGCATCAAAAGAAATTTCTGGCGCCATTACCGGGGACTCCACTCTTCAAGATAGGGGAGTTGCACACTATCTTTTATCTTTGCTTTTTAGTCTTGTTAGTTTACCTTTCAGTTTTGCTTTAGTGTCCTTTATCAAAAATCAAAAAAATAGCTATCTTGCTTTTAGTTATCCTTTCTGTTTAGTCAATCATGTTAGGATTTGGTGCCTTGAGGGAATCGGAGGTTTTAGATTTCCATCAAAGGGATGGAGAAAATATGAAGAAGGCTTGGGATAGAATTTCTTATGCACATAGAAGAATTATTCCTTGGATACCTATAAAAATTGTTCTTAGAAATTTTTACCATGGTCTTTTTAGATGGTGCAAACACTCTTTAGATATTATAGACGAAGGGGATTTCTTAGCTTGTGATGAAGCTATAGCTCTTGAAATTATACATGGTCTATCTAGTTACTTTGTTTATGATCATAGTTTTGATACTGTCATAGATAGAGTTGCTACTATTGAAAAGAGATTGGATGCTCTAGACTTGAGAAAATAAAAGAAACCCCAGCAAAATAAGAAAGAGTTTATGAGTTAGATGGTGACTGGGAACCCTTTGTTAGAATTAGCATCTCTAATCAAGAATTCCTTGCTTTCTGTGACATTGGGTCCATGGTTTCTACTATGCCAAAAGTTGTTTATGATTCTTTAAAATTCAACATGGACAAATTGTCATCCTATCATGAACATGCTAATGGAGATATTTCTGAGATCCAGGGAAGGATAAAAGATGTACCAGTGACATTCCTTAAAGGGATTGCAATGGTTGATTTCTTCGTCATGAAGCCAAACCAAGGAAACATAGTGCTTGGGAGGGATTTCCTCCGAGCCGTGAAAGGCTTCATTGATATAGGTAAGGGACAAATACGCCTACGCGGGAAAGCAAAAGGTATATACCCCTTTCCTAAAAGAAACAAGGATGAACTTGTTGAGGAACCATTTGAATCGATTTACAACTCCGATTATTATGATGATCTTTGATTCCTCCTATTTGCATTAAGCCTAGCTAATGGATTTAAAGAAGCGCTTTCGGGAGGCAACCCGCAACGAATTTAGGATTTCCTTTTTGTTTTTCTTCTGTTTTTAGTGGTCTTGATGATTGTTACTACTGTAGCAACATCATTGTATCTTTACTTTTCAAGCTTTGTGCCATTTATAGCCTCATATGACAAGGGAAGTGAAAGTTGTGACATGCTGTCCAGAAAACAGATTCTGTCCTCGTGACTAGAAATCTCACAGAAAAATCGCAGTACATCTTATTGAGCTGAAATTTTTTACACAGCGTGCTCTATACAATTATGGAACTTTCGTATGTTCTGAGTTTTTTGATTTGAGTTGCAGAAGTATCCCTAAAAAATTCTTTACTACCTGCTGGTCTGTTTTTCACAGATTATGTCCTGTTTTGCCTTTCCTTCATTTTGCGAACCTTAAGCTTGCTTTTTCTTTGCAAAAACTTTTTGGCAATCTTGAGAAACAGTAGCTCTTCAAGAATATCCTTATTTCCAGTAGAGAAAAATATATTTTATTATGGGTATTAACCTCGCTAATCAGATTATGATGAGTTATGTATGAAGGGAGTTTTCAAGTGTGCGAGGGAAGATGATGAAAGAAGATTCAGGAGTGTCAAGCGCTCAAGCTTGAGGATGTCCCCATGCATCCCCAAGAAATATTCAAGGATACTCAAGCGTCTAAGCTTTTGGATGCCCCCGTGCATCCCCTTCTCCATCAACAATTATCAGTTCGTCTCTCGTCTCACTATATTTTTATCACTTCATGCGTTATGTGCTATGCTTGGAGCGTCTCGCTCTTAGGATTTATTTTTATTTTTATTTAGCTTTGCTTGCTGTTCATAACAAGTTAGAACCCAGATGTCTTTGTGTGGGAGAGAAACACGCTCCACTTTCAAAATCTAGAACACATCATAGGATTTTTCATGCCTATATCTTTGTTGTGTGTGTTCTTTATCTTTTTCACAGCTATTGTCATGTTTAGCTCTTAGTTTTCATGCTTATCTTTTTGTAAAAGCTTTTGTTTAGTTTGTTAATGGAACTCTCTCAAGATTTCATGTTTATCTTGTTTAGAGAGTTTGCCTGTTGCACTGAGTTTTGTGTCTTGACTTGAAGTAGGTAATTGAGGTTGCTATTATTTTGTAGTAGTAACTTGCAATAGTTTTGAGGTATTGTTTTGAGTAATGTTTGGAATTTTGGTGTCAAGAGCTTTAGCCTATTAGTGATAGATGTCGTATTTTGGGCAATACGTGTTTATTTTTAAAACTTACAAAATTAGTTGAGAACTTCAGCTACTAGATGGATCACTACTCTTCTGAGGGGTCGAATATTAGAGTACACTCACATACCATGAGTCGAGGATGCGCAAGGATAACCAAACCCCCATACACTCCTCCTCCGGGTACTTGTCTCTTTGTAAAACCTCCTTATTATATTGACAGTTACCGATAATAAGTGCATGAGTTCTTCGGACTAATGTGAGTATTCGAAAGTTGACACTTCCACCTTCCCATATTTTTCTAGCCTCTCTATGTGCCGTGCATTGCTTTCTTCTCACTCCGAGAGTTGGCGTCCACCTTCACCGGTACATCCAAACCCTGGGCATGATACGCTCTTTCATCATAAATCTCCTTATATCCTTCCTCAAAACAGCCACCATACCTACCTACCACGGCATTTCCATAGCCTTTCCGAGATATATTGCCATGCAACATCCACCTTCTCATGACTTGATCTTCATGTCATACATGCTACGTGCTTGATCGATGAGCCGCATGCTAGTTGGGCCTTGCCCTAATCATTGCTACATGACGCGCTAGTATCATTTCATATCCTGCTACACTGGCAGAGGCATACATTTGCATACATCATGATAGTTATATCTTCTTTATGATTTGAGTACTTTTGTAAAGTGTGAAAGGTCTTCTATACTTTTTGTAATATATAGAGTGTTGCCCCTAAAGTGAGGAAAAGATCCCAAAGTGGACAAATTAAAAGATCCCAAAGAGGACAAATTAAAAGATCCCAAAGAGGACAAATGAGTGAAATAGAAAGAGCCATTGAGGCCACCAAAAAAATACAAAAAAACGTTACTTGATGACCCTCAACATAAGGGATCTGTTGCAGCGTTTTCGATAAGTAAGAGTGTCGAACCCAAAGAGGAGCGAAAGGTATTGATAGGTGATTTTGGACAAGGAATAACTGCAAGCACTGAAAGATAACTTTTTAGGGGTTTTCAATATAAGCAACAATAAGATAAAAGTAAGCAAAGTAAATAGCACTGAAGAGCAGCAAGTGGCCTAATCCTTTTGAGCAAAGGATAAGCCTGGCAACTGAACTTATAAAGACTAAAGCGTTCTTGAGGACACATGGAGAGGTAGTCACGTGCTTTCGCCATACTCCGTATCGATAACAAGCGTTGTGCTGATAAGTGTTGAGTGGGTGGATCTATGCTAGCACACCTTCTAGACTAAGATAAGTGCACTCTTATGATTAAAAATCTTGCAAGCATCCGCAAATACAAGATAGAAATTAAGGCAAAGCCTAACCACAGCAATAAGATCAAGGATCCATTATTCCCTTGTGCAAAAGTGTGAAAACTGGGGTTCAGGTTTCTGTCACTCCGGCAACCCACCATAAGCATTCTTTATACACAATGTATCCCCCTAGGTCCTTAATAAGGTGAAGTGTTGAGTGTTCGACTCACACTACACCACTAGGAAAATAACAACACAACTTAAATATCAAACAACACAAATTACTTCAACCTCATATGACTACTAACAACTATACTTCTCCCATGTCCTCAAGAACTAAAGTAACTACTCACAAGACATAAAAGAGATCATGATCAGAGGTGATAAATATATGATAAACAATATGGACATAATGATATTTCTCCAACAAAACTCAATAGCATTCACCACAAAGTAGTAATCAACACCGATTGAGTAGAGAGGATAGATAGTACGGATTACAACACAAGATAAACTTGTGAGGTGAGATTGGATGGTGGTGGAGATGGTGCTGATGTTGGGGATGATGTTGATGATGATCTCGATGATGCCCGTGATGATGGTGATGACAATGGCGATGATCACCCCTTCCGGGAGGTGATCTCCTCGGCGAAATCTGCCCGCCGGAGAGCCCTTTTCTTCTCTGTAGGTTTCCGCCATGAAGTGGCGGCGGAACTCCGTAAAAGCTTCTCTTCTTAGGGTTTTCGCGTAACAAGGAGTATATAGGCCAGAGAGGGGAGCCGGAAGTGGCCCCAGGGCTCCAGTCGCCCTCCCGGCGTGGCCAGGGGTGGGGCCGCGCCAGGTGGCCGCCTGGGGTCCCTGTGGCCCCCCTCTGGCCCCTCTTCGGCAAGTCTTCGTTAATCCTTCAGAAAATACCCTCCGTCGATTTTCAGGTAATTTGGAGGTATTCTTATTCAGCAACTCAGCGCCCACTTTTTAGCGCTGAATCCTGCGTCTGCTGCTTCGGCACCAGAAAGTTGCAGGCTGTGTAAAATAAGCCAAAACAACATAAGACCATCATCGTAATGTAAAATATATCAATGAATAAGGATGAATTACAATATAAAATAGTGATGCATTTTGGACGTATCAACTCCCCCTAGCTTAGACCTCGCTTGTCCCCAAGAGAAAACTGACCTCGGTAAACCTGTCCACAAATTTAGAGAGTGAAGTGTCGATAAATAGAATACGGACAAGAAGAATCATGATTTCTTCACCAAACTCAAACATCCTCAACAACAATCTTCAACTCATAAGGCCCTTATGAAAGAGTAATAACAATTATAATCAAGAATAGGGCTAAGGAAAATCATGAAATCATGGCAAACATGTCCTTTGGTCAAGAACAACTAATAGCTTTTACTTTTGCTCTTTATTTTTATATTTTGATGAGACAATTTGGAACTTTTGAAAGAACAAGCTATTAGTCATGAAGTGAGAATGCTAACACAAAGGAAGATGTTTGCTTGGCAAATGCTTATGCAAACAACTTACTTATCAAAAGATAATGTCAACAATGATATGGCATGGCAAAAATTTAATGTAGCATTATATGGATGAATCCTCATCAGCACCAAGTGTCTGTTCTCTTTGGGAAAGGAGGAAGTAGGGAAAACTGACTCAACATAAAAGTAAAGGAAAGGCCTTGTTAAAGGCAAGCAGGGAAAACTGACTCAACATAAAAGTAAAGGAAAGGCCTTGTTAAAGGCAAGCAGGGAAAACTCAAGTGCTATCCTTAAATCAAACTGAATGAAAAACAAGTTTTGAGAGGTGCATGATTTGTCAACGAATGCTAATAGAAAACTCAATTACTTCTCAGATTGGACAAGTTTTGAGGAACGGCTCCCAAATGGGGACGATCTCATCCCCGCAATCTCCTTTGTTTATCACTGCCAAAGTTTTCTGATTTCTCATGAACAAAGTGTGAAGGAGGGTTTGTTTGCTGTATTATCTTTTGTGAGCTGGGCGCACTCATGCCAGTTCCTCCTCGTATTAGGGGTTTGCAGATTAGACATGCAATCCCGGGATAAAACTTTTCCAACTTAAGAAGATCAAGAATTAACTACTACTTCCTCATGAGCTAAAACAGGGGCACAAAACAGAAGATTTTGAACATCTGAGGATAACACAAAAATTCTATACTTTAGGAGTAGTAGTGGAATACCACGAATAGGAAGGTATGGTGGACTCATATGGGAGATACTGGTTTCAGGGTATGGATGCACAAGAAGAATTCCGCTTAGTACAGAAGTTTGGCTAGCAAAGGCTTTGAGAGAACAGACAATTGATGATGACTTGGATACAAAGAAATATAAAGCATAAACATTAAAATAAGCATAACACATCAAGTTGTCTTCCTTGTCAACATAACACTACAAGCATAATAACAAAGAGGGTTTGGCTATGTCGCTACTTTGAGAAAAACATGCTTGTTGTCATGACCAAAGCTAAGTTTTCCAAGATTAAATAATGTTTTCAAATCCATACCTGATATAAGGTCAATACTCCCCATAAGAATCATCATAAGGTCGATTGCGTGAAGAGAATACCGAGTGCAGCGAAGGGATCAAAACACTTCTCATTAATATTCCATCAAAGACGACTCCACACTCACGGATACATAACTCTACAAAAAGGGGTGATAGACCTCAACACAAACACCTATTTTATAAGATAACTTCCCTAGACATGATACGACTCTACTTGACTCTAAAAGACAAAGATAAACATACCGGGCACTCCCCCAAGCTTGGAACAAGCTAAGGGGATGCCATTACCCGAGGAGATTTACTCCTCATCCTTGTTCTTGTTGATCACGTACTCCTTGGCGAAGCGCTTCCATGGCAGCTGTTCTCAAGGACATTCCCGTCTCCAGGATCCTGCATTCACCACCCAAACCCATGCACAAAAACTTTAGTTCATACTCACAGTTCAGGTTTTGCAGATCATAGATCTGTGCTTGGAGTTCATAAACTTTTTCTTCTAGTGCGGCCAAACTTGACCACATCTCCTTTATCTCCTTCTTGTGGGAAACTTCTACTTCGTTCATGATGTCGAAGTTAGCTTCAACACCACGCTCCACCATCTTCTTGAACTTGAAGACTTCATGTTCCATCTCCTTCAGCCGCTCCTCGATGCTTCCCTCCTTGACTGGTCCCTTCAGATCCTCCTTGTGGAGGTCACCATCCTCCACACGAAGGATCTGGGGGTGCTTCTTCACCTCAGCGAGGTAAGGGTTGATGACGTTGACGACGAACTTGTCCTTCGGGGAACTTGGGGAAGCCATGGCACCTAGGTCTAGCTGAACGATTTTCTAGCAGAAACAGATCGAAAAGAAAACACACGAAATCGTGAGATACGTTGCTGGAACAATTCGGGAAAATATATAGAAAAAATTTCTACACAGAAAGGAAGGTAACGGGTCGAAGTGGAATCGGAGATGGACCCCTGGGTGCCCAGGCAGCCTCCCGGCGCGTCCAGGGGTGAGGCCATGCCAGGGGGCTCCTGGGCCCCCTGGAGCTGGTCTCCGGCAACACTTTGGCCTCAAATTTTCTATATTTTGCAAAAACTCGTAATCTGGAACTTTTATGGCGGTTTCGCGATGTTTCCTTACCGTAATACATACCTTTCCTTATTCTGCTTCTGCTGGTGTCTGAAACAGGGCTGCAACATGTTCTACATGAGTTGTTGTGTATACCAAATCCACATCAACATTGACTGGGTCTCCTTCTATGTAATGCTTAAGTCTTTGCCCATTCACCACTTGAGGTTTGGTGCTTTAAAAATTGTTAATCTTTATAGCACCCGAGCGGTAGACTTCCTCAATATGAAATGGCCCTTCCCACCTGGAAAGTAGTTTACCTGGAGAAAACCTGAAACGGGATCTAAACAACAAACTTTATCACCAACATTAAATTCACGTTTCAGAATCCTCCTATCGTGCCACTTCTTTACCTTTTCCTTGAACATTTTAGCGCTCTCGTAAGCTTCACTTCTCAACTCATCTAGAGAAGTCAAGTTCATGAGACGCTTTTCACCAGCTAATTTCGGGTCAGCATTAAGCTCTCTAATAGCCAAGAAAGCTTTGTGCTCTAATTCTAATGGCAAATGGCAAGCCTTGCCATAGACCATTTTATAGGGAGACATGCCCATGGGGTTTTTGTAAGCAGTTCTTTACGCCCACAAAGCATCTCCTAACTTATTCGACCAATCTTTTCTATTTCTATTGACTGTCTCCTTTAAATCAACTTGATCTCTCTATTGGTGAGCTCAACTTGCCCAGTATTTTGAGGGTGGTACGATGAAGCAATTCTATGATTGACATCGTACTTGGCTAAAGCTTTTCTAAAAGCTCCATGCGTAAAGTGCAAACCCCCATCAGTCATGAGATACCTGGGTACTCCAAACCTTGGAAAAATTACATCCTTGAGCATTTTCAAAGATGTCTTGTGATCAGCACTTTCAGTGGGGATTGCCTCTACCCACTTGGTTACATAATCAACAGCAACTAAAATGTGAGTGTACTTGTGCGAGGAAGGAAAAGGATCCATAAAATCAAAACCCCAGCAATCAAAAGGCTCAATCACTAGAGAGTAATTCATAGGCATCTCATTCATTCTACTAATATTACCAACTCTCTGACACTTATCACAGGACAAAACATAACTTCTAGCATCCTTAAAGAGAGTAGGCCAATAAAACCCTGATTGAAGAACCTTATGTGCGGTCGTCTCACCAGCATGATGTCCTCCATATGGACTGTCGTGACATTGTTTGAGAATGTAGTTCTGCTCGTGTTCCGGTATGCATCTTCTCACGATCCCATCTGGACCTTCTTTGAAAATATGTGGGTCATCCCAAAAGTAATGCCTCAAATCATGAAAGAACTTCTTCCTTTGCTGAAATGTTAGACCTGGAGGCAAAAACTTTGCAACGATAAAGTTAGCATAATCTGCAAACCAAGGATCAGAGAGAGATTGTACTTTTAAAATAGATAGTTGTTCGTGCAGAAAACTGTCGTTGACTGGAATGCGATCATGCGGTATATCTTCCATCCTTGAAAGATTATCCGCCACCGGATTGTCTGCTCCTTTCCTATCGACAATCTGCAAATCAAATTCTTGAAGAAGGAGTACCCATCGGATGAGCCTTGGTTTGGCATCCTTCTTCTCCATAAGATACTTAATGGCAGCATGGTCAGTAGGAATAATAATCTTAGAATCAACAATGTACTGCCTAAACTTATCACAAGCAAACACTACTGCTAAGAATTCCTTCTCAGTAGTAGCATAATTCTTTTGAGCACTATCAAGGGTTTTGCTAGGATAATATATAACATTCAACTTCTTATCAACCCTCTGCCCTAAAACAGCTCCAACAGCAAAATCACTAGCATCACACATAATTTCAAAAGGTAAATTCCAATCAGGTGGTTGTACTATAGGAGCGGTTATTACAGCTTTCTTAAGAACTTCGAAGGCTTCCTTACAATCTTCATCAAAAACAAAAGGAACGTCCTTCTGGAGAAGATTAGTGAGGGGTCTCGAAGTCTTAGAAAATTCTTTAATAAATCTTCTATAGAAACCAGCATGACCGAGAAAACTACGAATACCTTTGATGTCCCTTGGATAGGGAATCCTTTCAATTGCTTCGATCTTGGCCCTGTCCACCTCAATTCCCCTCTCGGAAATCTTGTGGCCAAGAACAATTCCCTCGTTGACCATAAAGTGGCACTTCTCCCAGTTAAGCACCAAATTTGTCTCCTGACATATCTGCAAAACTTTATTAAGGTTGTGGAGACAATGGTCAAAAGAGGTTCCATAAACGGAGAAATCGTCCATGAATACCTCCACAATTTCTTCACAAAAACCATGAAAGATAGCAGACATACCCCTTTGAAAAGTAGCAGGGGCATTACATAAACCAAAAGGCATACGCCTGTAAGAATAAGTACCATAGGGACAAGTAAAAGTGGTCTTCTCTTGATCAGCAGTGTTAACATGAATTTGAGAGAAGCCAGAATAGCCATCAAGATAACAAAAGTGAGTATTTTTGGATAACCTTTCAAGCATTTGGTCGATGAATGGCAACAGGTAGTGGTCCTTCCTGGTTGCCTTGTTCAGCTTCCTGTAACCAATACACATTCTATATCCAATAATAATTCTCGGAGGTATTAGTTCATTCTTATCATTAGGAACCACAGTTGTTCCTCCTTTCTTTGGAACACAATGAACCGGGCTTACCCACTTACTATCAGCTATAGGGTAGATAATACATGCGGCTAGCAGCTTGAGAATCTCAGTCCTTACAACATCCATCATCTTCGGATTCAACCGTCGTTGATGATCAACAACTGGTTTAGCATCAGGCTCAAGGTTGATGGTATGTTGACAAATAGATGGACTAATCCCCTTAAGGTCATCAAGGGTATAGCCAATTGCACCTCGATGTTTGCGAAGTACTTCCAATAGTCGCTCTTCTTCATACCCTGAAAGGTTAGAATTGATAATAACATGATATACTTTCTTTTCATCTAAATAAGCATATTTGAGCGTATCAGGAAGAGGTTTAAGATCAAACAATGGATCTTCTTTTGGTTTTGATAAAATTCCCAAAGGCTCAACTGGAAGGTTGTGCTTTAGGATAGCAGGTTGTCTCAAGAATATGTCGTCCAGCTCATTTCTCTCCTGCATATGCAAATCATTCTCGTCGTCCTCCATATATTGTTGCAAAGGATCATTAGGAGGAATAGCAATGGAAGCAATATCTTCAATAATCTTATCGTTACTAGGCAAATCAGTACCACGAGGCTGCTTAGAGAACTTAGAAAAGTTAAATTCATAGGGCTCACCATTGAATTCAACAGAAACTTTACCTTTCTTGCAATCTATTATATCTCCACAATTTCTGAGAAAAGGTCTACCAAAAATAATAGGACAAAAATTATCCCTTACTGAACCAAGTACCAAAAAGTCGGTAGGATATTTTACCTTTCCGCATAAGACTTCAATGTCTCTCACAATTCCGATAGGAGAGATAGTTGCTTTGTTTGCAAGATGAATAGTAACATCAACTTCTTCAAGTTCACAAGGTGAAATCTCACTCATGATGTCTTGATAAAGTGAATACGGGATAGCACTAGCACTCGATCCCAAATCACATAACCCATAATAATTGTGATCTCCTATTTTAACAGATACTACTGGGGTACCTGAAATTGGGCCTTTATTCTTGGTTGTGACAAGGTTAGTGGAAACAACACAAAAATTTATATTGGAATCTAAAGCATCATTAGTAACAAGATCCTTAACCAATGCAACTCGAGGATCGACCTTGATCTGGGACTCAGGCTCATCAATTCTTCTCTCGCTCTTATTCATTATGCCTGTCACAAAAGAGTGCTCTCTTATTCTTACGAGAAAAGGGGGCTTTTCATATATAACTGCAGGCAAAATAGGGCCAGCAGCATGAATATCAATAGGTGATTCTTTGAAGGGGTTATGATGCTGATCCTTCTTCTTCTTAGAAGAGTCAATATGAGAGGCAAAGTCCTTACAAAAATCAATCAGCAGATGGGAATCAAGACCAATCTTAGAGCAAAAGGTATTAAAATAATCAGTTTTCACATAGCTCTCTATATAATCATGCTCATAATTTATAGTGGATTCAATACCTTTATCTATTTCCCAATCTTCGGTATTCTTTTGGATCCTTTCAAGGAGATCCCATCTTTCTTCAACGCTTTTCGTCTGAAATACCCCACTAGAGGAGGAATCCAACATCTCCTTATCCTGACGAGAAAGTCTAGCATAAAAATTTGTAAATATAGTTTTCTTGGGGAGCTCATGAATAGGACATTTGAGCATTAGTGATTTAAATATCCCCCAAGATTGAGCGATGCTTTCTCTGTCACGAGACCTAAACTTATAGATATAGTTTCTGTCTCGATGAATTTCATGAAGAGGATAGAACTTGGTATAAAAGAGAGACATAAGCTCTTGACAATCAAGAAAATGAGATTTATTGAGAAGCTTATACCAATCTGAAGCTTTGTCTATAAGCGGTACGGAGAAAAATTTCTTCATGACAAACTCCATTGATAAACCTGCAAGCTTAAATAGTGAACATAGTTGTGATAAATATAGCAAGTGTTCACTGGGATGTCTGTCTCCTGCATAACGATTAGCCAAAACACAATTGATAATACCAGCTGGTATTTTATGAGGCACAATTTCAGTAGGGGGAGGAACAACCACCACAGAAGTGGGGTGTTTCCCCATAAGCAACGATCCAATAGCTAGGTTGTCCATACGGACAAAGAGCTGCAACAGCAAAATAAAAACAACAATATAAAAATTTCCTTAGCAGCTTCACTTACCAATAGCGCTATGCTCCCCGGCAACGGCGCCAGAAAACGTTACTTGATGACCCTCAACGTAAGGGATCTATTGCAGCGTTTTCGATAAGTAAGAGTGTCTAACCCAACGAGGAGCGAAAGGTATTGATAGGTGATTTTCGACAAGGAATAACTGCAAGCACTGAAAGATAACTTTTTAGGGGTTTTTGATATAAGAAACAATAAGATAAAGTAAGCAAAGTAAATAGCACTGAAGAGCAGCAAGTGGCCTAATGATTTTGAGCAAAGGATAAGCCTGGCAACTGAACTTATAAAGACTAAAGCGTTCTTGAGGACACATGGAGAGGTAGTCACGTGCTTTCTCCATACTCCGTATCGATAACAAGCGTTGTGCTGATAAGTGTTGAGTGGGTGGATCTATGCTAGCACACCTTCTAGACTAAGATAAGTGCACTCTTAAGATTAAACATCTTGCAAGCATCCACAAATACAAGATATAAATTAAGGCAAAGCCTAACCACAACAATAAGATCAAGGATCCATTATTCCCTTGTGCAAAAGTGTCCAAACTGGGGTTCAGGTTTCTGTCACTCCGGCAACACACCATAAGCATTCTTTATACACAATGTATCCCCCTAGGTCCTTAATAAGGCGAAGTGTTGAGTGTTCGACTCACACAACACCACTAGGAAAATAACAACACAACTTAAATATCAAACAACACAAATTACTTCAACCTCATATGACTACTAACAACTAGACTTCTCCCATGTCCTCAAGAACTAAAGTAACTACTCACAAGACATAAAAGAGATCATGACCATAGGTGATAAATATATGATAAACAATCTGGACATAATGATATTTCTCCAACAAAACTCAATAGCATTCACCACAAAGTAGTAATCAACACCGATAGAGTAGAGAGGATAGATAGTACGGATTACAACACAAGATAAACTTGTAAGGTGAGATTGGATGCTGGTGGAGATGGTGCTGATGTTGGGGATGATGTTGATGAGGATCTCGATGATGCCCGTGATGATGGTGATGACGATGGCGATGATCTCCCCTTCCGGGAGGTGATCTCCTCGGCGGAATCTGCCCGCCGGAGAGCCCTTTTCTTCTCTGTAGGTTTCCTCCACGGAGCGGCGGCGGAACTCCATAAAAGCTTCTCTTCTTAGGGTTTTCGTGTAACGAGGAGTATATAGGCCAGAGGGGGGGAGCCGGGAGTGGCCCCATGGCTCCAGGCGCCCTCCCAGCGCGGCCAGGGGTGGGGCCGCGCCAGGTGGCCGCCTGGGGTCCCTGTGGCCCCCCTCTGGCCCCTCTTCGGCAAGTATTCGTTAATCCTTCGGAAAATACCCTTCGTCGATTTTTAGTTAATTTGGAGGTATTCTTCTTCAGCAACTCAGCGTCCACTTTTTACCGCTGAATCCTGCGTCTGCTGCTTCGGCACCGGAAAGTTGCAAATTGTGTAAAATGAGCCAAAACAACATAACAACATCATCGTAATGTAAAATATATCAATGAATAAGGATGAATTACGATATAAAGTAATGATGCATTTTGGACGTATCAGACTCCTCCCCCCTAGGTCGGCCGACCTGGTCCCCCTGGCCTACTATATAAGGAGGGGCAATGGAGGGGCGTAGGGCACACCAAATCCCCAAGCCGTTGCGCCACATGTTGCCCCATTGCTCCACGTTTAAACTACGGTCTAAGATTCTTTCTAGATTGGAGCCTATTAGGTCTTTCTTCCTCTAGTTTTCTCGGTGGTGTTCCTCTCTGGACGGCTAAGCGTTCCTGGACTAGTTCATCGACACTTGTTTTTTCATAGAAAGACTGTAAGGGAAACACCCCACAATTTAATAGGTGCAACAAACCCCAAATTTCAAGTACCGTGCCTTGAACCTGGGTCGGTGGGAAGGCATCAACCCCTTCCCACCACTAGGCTATGCCTTAGTTTGCTTCATCGACACTTGTGGATACTAATAGAGTGATCATAAATTTGATCCTTCTTCGAGGGACTTGCTCATGGGACTTGATCGTGGGAACGAAATCTTCACAGTTTGAAGGTCATTGAAATTCCTAGCTGTGGGGATCTGCATCAACGTTCTTCACCAACTCTCCTATCTGTTGCACTCTATGGTGATACAAGATCTGAAACCTTGTATGCATCTTCATGGATCATCTTTGGTTCTTGATTCATAGGCTCAAAAATATTTTTTTCTAATATGTTTCCCAACAATTACATCATATAACATGAAATGCATTCTCATCACATCATAGGTAACATATAAGATATCATTACATCATACGTAACATATACATAACATCACATCATATGTAGATTGCATAGTCTCATATAATACCTTCATCACAGTGTGAGCAAAAACTTCACAGATATATAACATAAAGATAATAGCACATATATAGGTCGATAACATAGTCTCGTCACATTATAGGTAACATATGCCATAGCATCCGTTCACCTCAACAACATAGTTCATGATAGCATCAGTCTCAACAACATAGTGCATAGAATAGTCTCATAAATATTGTCTCAAATGTAGATAAAACATGGATAAATATATAGGAAAATTCCATGATCCAGCTAAATCTCATCCACTTAGGTAGATGACATCAGCTTCATCACAAATTCTTTGATATACTCGTCGTTCCCTTGTGAAGTTCCCCCAATGTCAGGATACTCCGGTTTCTTCTTATCCTTCTTGAGATCAACCCTCTACTTCTTCAGCTCATCCTTTTCCTTCAGTTGGACCCTATTATTTGTGTTGATTCTTCCAAAATCTTGAGAATCGAACCTCCCCTTAAATTCTCACATAATCTTGAATCTATTTTTTGACAATTATAGATACTTAGACCCTACTATTGTAAAAAATATGAGTTCAAGATTTTTAGGAGAATCTGAGGGGAGATATGATTCTTTAGATTCTAGGAGAAGTGACCAAAAGAACTGGACCGTGATCCCTATCCTTCTTGAGCTTATTCATCTCCTTGTTGACCACACCCATCTCCTTCTTCAGCTCATTCATGTCCTCCTTCACATCATCACTATCCTTCCTTAGATACCTAATCATAGCTCCTTGATCCACATGAACGTATTTAGATCAGAGATGAGAAATTGCTTCTTCTTCAGCATCTTGTCCATGGTTTCACTATCCTTGGTCATTATCTTGTGGTAATTATTTTGATAACATGGTGCACTTGTTGATCCAGTAGATTGTTGACATCAGTAATAAGCTTGGTGTACTGAAGCTCCACCTCCTTAAGCTTCAACACTTCCTCTGCATGATCAAGTCCTTCCTAGATTCTAGCACCTCTACATTCTTCATATTTATCCCCAAGCTTGTAAAGTGGCTTCTTCATTGCTTCGGGAAACTCCTTATCAACCTACTGAGCAAAGCCACAATTCTGTACATGAGAGACCAAAATAATTCAGAGGATTTTAACACATGGCTACAAAAAACTACACCCTTCATTCTGGTGTATTAACCTTGCTAGGATATGCATCGCGACCAAGGCGAAAAACTTTGGATGATGAAATCTCTCATTAGCTCTCCCTCCCTCCAATCACTTAACTGCCCAACTAATTAGGGATCACTTTCCCACAGTAGATGTTTACCCGCATGCAAACTTCATTCGTTTCACACCTTCTACCCGAGCTAAAATAGAGGCGGGAAGTAATTAAAGGAAGGGAATTAATTTTCATTAATTTCCATGTGGGTCGAGGGGAGGTAATTTCGAACAAATAGTTTTTGCTAGGGAGACTAACACACCGGAACGAAGGGAGTAGCAATTAATGTAAACATTAGACAAAAATGTTTTATAAGCATGCAGTGAACACACTGTAATTAACTGAGAGTACATATATAGTGGGTAGAGGTCACTACATATATACATTAATAGAGATCAATGTCAATGTAATTAACAGAGAGCCTATATACACATGGTCTTAGTAAGCATTAAAAACTAATGGACAAGGATAAAAAATTGCACCAATTTAACTACAATTTATACAATGGGATCTTGAACTATAATTTAACTTTATAAATTAAAATGTACATGAGAGGACAACATTTACTTAATTATAACAAATTATACCTAAAATTATATCCTTGCATATCATTCATAGCAAGCATTTCCAACACATGGACATAGAGCAAAATGGGCATAGATCACTACATTCACACAAAACTACTCGTCACATAAATCCAAATGTACAAACAGCAGGCATTCATGGTGAGAGAAAGAGCAGACATGGATAGATAAGAAATCTTTCTTACACCCTCAACACATCCATAAAACCTCCTTCAAGTGAAGCTGGCTCTGAATTCTATCGGGTTCTTCGGATTTATCTTGTGGTAGCACAAGACAGGGACCTCCTCATAATCCACAATGTCCTCAAATTCTGAGACTTTAATGGTGAGAGGGGATTGGATCCAGTTCAAATCGAATGGAGCAAGTCAAATCAAGTGGATTCGGTTCAAATCAAAGATCCAGATCAAAAAAATCTACGAATCAACAAGAACCCCTAACCCTAACATACGAGACAAAAGAGAAAGAAGCTTGTGTTTAGTCAAACATCTCCATGGATTCGTTACTAGTTTCATCATCGTTCCAGGGAACTATGGAGGTCGATGACGATGAGGTGGGAAGCAAAAAAGGAGCGCGAGAGAGGGAATTGGTGAAGACTGAGTGGCTGGGGATATCGATTTGGTCCGGGTTAACCCAGAAAGAAGCCATCGACCGAGCCATTAATGGCCATTCGTCCCGCACTTTCAGCACTTTTGCGATGTGGGCACTTAGTGTCGTGGTCATACCAAAGGTACACCCCTAAGCAAGGGAAACCAAGGGGTACCCTCAAGCCCTTGGGTTTCCTACACACCCACCAAAATAAATAAGATCAGTAAAGAATATGGAGCTTTATCAATCTTAGAGGCTCAATTCCCAGTGTTTCCGAGTAACACGTTACTCGGAAGACAGAAACCACCTCCGAGTAATTAGCCACTCCGAGGGCAAGCAAGATCCGAATAATCCAGTACTCGGAGAAGACGACCGGCGAGCTATTCGTTACTCGGAAGATGAGAACATAACGGACGGGAAGCATTTAAGAACGCGGGCGTTCCTCCTCTTTTATTAGCAGTAATGAGTACATCGTTTCTTTTATTTATTACACATTTAACTCTGTAATTAAAGACCCATTAAGCTGAGGCATTGCAGGGGCAGAGGCGCACTCTATATAAGCCTCCCCCCTCATCCAGCACGGGCACACGCAACACCATTTGTCTCAACTCTTGAGCAACAACACCCAGTCAGTCCGGGACAGGATTAAGGTTTTTATCTCTAAGGAGAGGCCTAACATGTATAATTTCCCTTGCGTCAACCACTCTACGTACAGATTCATTTAGCTCCTTTCATACCCCTCTCTCTATTGTCAGGATTATATCCACGAAATTTGGCGCCCACCGTGGGGCTGAGTTGATCAGCAATCGTAGAGATGGCGTTTTCTTCATCCTCCTCGTCGATTCCCGGCTCCGAGTTCATCATCAGAGAGGTCTTTTGTTTCGTGTCATTGGCCTTCTTGGTTGACGACTCTGCTTGGTTGGCAGATTCACCGCTCCAGGCGTAGCTGCTGCATTCGAGAGGCGGCGTCCACTTCCGAGATGATGAGTCGGGGGCTCTACGCCTCCACCTTTCGGCTCATCGTCAAGCACCAGCTCCCTTATCAGTCCACCATAAGAAGAAGTGCTCGGGCCGTCCACGCGCTCATCATCGCGGCAAACAAGTCAAGGTGCAGCAGGTGGCAGTCATTGACTCGGTGGAGTCAGCCCAGAAGGCCCTGGATCAATTGATCGCAAGAGAAGGCTCGTCAGCATCTCTTTTGCATCTGTTCAACTCGGACGAAGAGGAGGGCATGGAAATATCAGACCCCGAACTGGATGAAGAACAGGAGAGCATCAGCGGCGCTCCAGTCGTAGCCGCAGAAGTGTGCATGGCGGAAACTCCACCTCCCAAACCGTCACCATCTCGGGATAGTCATGCCCGAGATGAAGCTAACAGCCCGTCCGGGGCTGATGGTCGATAGCCAACTCGGCGCGTGTCTGCTTTCCGAAGGTTAGAACACGGAGAATCAAGCCGGCAGCCCCGACCCCTTACTCAAGAAGAGCAAGAAGAAGCAAAAGCGGCGGGGCGACTGTTAAACACCCCTATCGACACAAGTACTCCGGAAGATCAAATTCTGGAGGCGGCTAGGTTGACCAACCTGGCCGAGCGGGAGCGTCTGGCCGAGCTGGAGAGCACCCTGGAACGTCAGGCCCGAGAGGTCGCTCGGCTCAAGCAAAGAAGAACAAGCCGGCAGCTGCGAGGGCAAGGACGAGAACCCTTCCGAGCTATGGGAACTCCAGTGGAAAACCTCATAGCCGCAACTCGAATTGCAAACTCTCTGCAGCCCAGTGGATCGGCAGCAGAGGGAAATCAGCATTTGGCGTTTTTATTGCAAGCCGGAGTAGATCAAAACGATGCGGTCAGTCAATCACAGCAGCGGATCCATTCTCAAGTTCCTCCAGCAAGAACGTCGCAGTCGGTGCATACGCCTTACCGTGAAGCGCGGAGAAATAGGAACAATTCCCCTCGGCGCAGAAATGACCCCCGAGGAGATCACCGCCAAGATCAGTACCGGCACGAAGAATATCGAAGACCAGATAACTATGAGGCTCACAGGTCTGGTCGAGCCTCTCCTCGGAGAGAAGATTTCCACCAGCTCCGAGGCGACCGTTATGCTGATGTTGAAAATGATGCCCGAAGCCATCTGGTGCAGAGCCGAGTTGATCGTGCTAGGTCCCATCGGCAGGATCAGGCTCGTCCCTCAATGGCTACAGGGCCGGTTTGTTTCAGCATGAGAATTCAGTCTACCCCTATTCCTCCTCACTTCAGGATAGCTCAAGGGGTGGAGAAGTACCGAGGCGATGCCAAACCCCAGACATGGTTAGATGATTACAGAATAACCATGCAAATCAGAGGGGGAGGGGATAAGATAGCCATGATGCATCTGCCCCTGATGCTAGAAGGCTCAGCTCAGACATGGTTAAATCAGCTCCCCCCTAGTAGAATTTGGATTTGGGAAGACCTCGAGAGAGTTTTTGTCAAGAACTTTGAAGGAACCTACAAGAGGCCTGGAGGGCTAACCGAGCTGCAGTTGTGTGTGCAAGGAAACACTGAATCCACTCAAGATTATATCTAGAGGTGGATCACGCTTCACAACTCGGCAGAAGGAGTTTCCTAGTTCCAAGCCATCCATGCCTTCAAGAAAGGAGTCAAGTACAGAGAGCTGAGTCTCAAATTGGCGAGATCACCCCATGTTTCCTCACTCGGAAGACTGATGGAGATAGAAAATAAGTATGCCAACGGCGAAGAGGAGATTCGCCAGTAGACCCAGCAGCACAGAGGAGGCAACAGCTCGGCGCCTAACCCAAAACAGAAGACCGGAGGAACCAAGAAGCGGAAGGCAGAAGAGGCCCCAACAGATGCAGAGTTGGTTGTAGCAGAAAATGCCTCAGGGATTCATGGCAATGGTCAGGCGCGAAAGGAGTGGCAGCCACGCCAGAAAAAAGCCTTCAAACGATGATGAGTTCCTGGATCAGCCTTGTCCTCTTCACACTACCCGAGATGCTGAGGGAAAATTGGTTCTTCCAAATCATACAGCTCGGCAGTGTCGCCTGATCAGAAGAGCAGCCCAGAATGCGAAGACGGGACCTCAGCAAGAAAAGGATACTGGCAAAAAGAAGGCAGCAAGCCCAGATCTGGACAACGTAGGCTTCCCAAGAAAAGACGGAGTGCTGGTCATCTTTGCAGGTCGGGAGTCGAAGAGAGTGGAAAAGATAAGGTTCAGAGAACTCACTTGGCAGCTCCAGCAACTCTAAGTTACATGAAGTGGGCCGACACCCCGATCACCTTTGACCAGTCGGATCACCCTCCCCACATCCCTCACCCAGGAAGGCATGCTCTGATTGTTGATCCTTTGGTAGAAACAAGGAATTGAAACTCCAGGCTCAGAAATTTTCTGATGGATGGAGGCAGCGGGATAAACATTCTATATGCCAGCATTCTGAAGAGTACGAACATTCCAATGTCCAAGCTCCGCAAAAGCTATCTGGAGTTTCATGGAATCATCCCGGGAAATAAGGCGCACTTACTCGGAATGATCTCCCTCAATGTGGTTTTTGGTACTCCGAGTAACTTCCGGAAAGAAAAGATCACCTTTGAGGTAGTGGATTTTCCGAGTGCTTATCATGCCCTACTCGGAAGACCAGCCTATGCAAAATTTATGCCCATTCCATGTTACATCTATCTGAAACTGAAGATGCCTGGCCCACACGGCATGATCACCATCTGGGGAGATTACAAGCAAGCTGAAGAACTGTTGCAGAAGGGATCCTTGATAGCCGACGAGCAAATGGCTGAGGTTGAGCTGGCCGAGTACAAGAAAGTCGCCGATTCGTCCGAGATGTTGCAACCAAAGAAGACATCTTCGTTCGAGTCAGCCGGAGAAACCAAAAGGGTACAAATACATCCCACCGATAAAGACAAGTACACCAATATAGCGACCGACTTGGATCCCAAATAGGAACTCGAGCTCATCAACTTCCTCCGTGAGAATTGGGATATCTTTTCATGGAAGCCTGCTGATATGCCTGGAGTCCCAAGGGGGTTGGTTGAGCACAAATTACATGTTGATCCAAAAGCAAGACCGGTGAAGGATTCCCTTAGGTGCTTTTCTTCCGAGAAAAGGAAGGCCATTGGACAAGAAATAGCTAGACTATTAGCAGCCGGATTCATTAGGGAAATCTTCCACTCAGAGTGGTTAGCAAATCTTGTAATGGTTCCGAAGAAAGATAAAACTTGGAGAACTTGTGTTGATTTCTGTCACATCAATAAAGTTTGTCCAAAAGACCATTTCCCTGTTCCTCGCATTGACCAGATTGTGGATTCCACATCGGGTTGCGGGAGATTATGTTTCCTCGATGCGTACTCGGGTTACCATCAAATCCGATTATATGAATGAGATGAGCTTAAAACAGCATTCATAATCCCATTTGTATGTTTCTGTTACATCACGATGCCATTCGGGCTTAAAAATGCAGGAGCCACATACCAACGTATGATGCAGAACTGCTTGATTTGGAAAATCGGCAGAAATGTCAAGGTCTATGTGGATGATATCGTAATCAAGTCAGCAAAAGGAAGCAGTTTGCTAGCCGACCTAGCTAAAACTTTTCAGAGCCTCCGAGCCTACAGTATCAAGCTTAACCCTGAGAAGTGTGTCTTTGGTGTCCTAGTCGGGAAGTTACTCAGATTCATGGTCTCCGAGCGGGGGATAGAAGCTAACCCAGAAAAAATTGCAGCAATCTAGAACATGAAGCCACCCAAGCAGCTCTGAGATGTCCAGAAGCTGACAGGCTATCTTGCAGCACTCAGCCGATTCATTTCCAGGCTGGGAGAGAAAGCCTTACCTCTCTACCAGCTGATGAAAAAATCACCAAATTTCGTTTGGACTGAAGAAGCTCAAATGGCATTTGAAGAGCTAAAAAAGCAACTGTCAACTCAGCCAGTCCTTGTAGCACCTCAAGAAAAAGAACCACTCTTACTGTACATTGGAGCCACAAGTTGAGTTGTTAGTGTAGCTATAGTGGTGGAAAGAGAAGAGGAAGGAAAGGCACAGAAGGTACAAAGACCTGTGTACTTCATCTCCGAAGTCCTCACACCATCCAAGCAGAGGTATCCCCACTATCAGAACCTAGCAATGGGAATCTACTTGGCATCACAGAAGCTTGCACACTATTTCCAAGACCATTCCATCACAGTGGTATCCGAAGCTCCTCTGGCAGAAATCATGAACAACAGATATTCAACGGGCAGAATTGCAAAATGGAGTTTCGATCTACTGCCCTATGACCTACATTACCAACCCAAAAAATCAATCAAGTCGCAAGCATTGGTGGACTTCTTGGCCGAGTGGATTGAGGTCCAAACCCCTCCACAGCCAACATCAGAGCATTGGACAATGTTTTTTGACGGATCCAAGATGCTGAATGGAGTAGGAGCAGGGGTGGTACTAGTTTCACCAAAGAAAGATGAGATGAGATATGTCCTCCAAATACATTTCCAAGCAACAAATAACGAGGCCGAGTATGAAGCCCTTTTATATGGCTTGAGAATGGCTATTTCACTCAGAGTCAGGAGACTGATGGTATTCGGAGATTCAGACTTGGTGATAAACCAAGTAATGAAGGAATGGGACATTCGGAGTCCAGCTATGACAACTTATTGTGTAGCAGTGAGAAAATTGGGGAAATTTTTTGATGGGCTAGAGCTCCATCATATTCCAAGGGCTCAAAATCAGGCAGCAGATGATCTAGCCAAGTTGGGCTCTACTCGGAGTCAGATCCCATCTGGAATTTATATGGAGCACCTGCATTCTCCCACAGTCAAGGAAGATCCTTTCCTAGAGGCAGATCCAGATATGCTGCCTAAGAAAAACATACCCAACAAGGAGGATATACCAGCAGTAGTTGACATGGTTTTTGATGTGGAGGTCATTCCGCCCGAATGGACACTCCCAATCTTAGCTTATTTGCAAAAGCAAGAATTGCAGATGATGAGATAGAGGCTAAGAAGATTGTCCGCAAATCGAAATCCTACTCGGTGATCAATGGAGAGTTGTACAGAAACAACATCACTCAGCTTCCCCAGCGATGCATCTCCGAGGACGAAGGTCGTTGTATCCTGCAAGATATCCATGCGGGCGACTGTGGTCACCACACCTCAAGTCGGACACTGGTGGCAAAAGCTTTCCGAGCCGGTTTCTTCTGGCCTCAGGCCCTCAGCGATGCTCGGTATATTGTGTACCACTACGAAGGATGTCAATTCTATGCCAATAAACCACACAAACCAGCTTCCGAGCTGAAGACAATCCCCCTAGCCTGGCCATTCGCAGTATGGGGGCTGGATATGATTGGACCACTGAAAACATGCAAATAGGGTTTCACCCACATCTTAGTTGCAGTGGACAAATTCACCAAATGGATAGAAGCAAAACCCATCAAAGCCCTCGACTCAGCCACAACAGTCAGCTTCATACAAGGCATTATACACCGTCTCGGCGTGCCACATGACATCATCACAGACAATGGGTCAAATTTCAACTCGGTTGAATTCAAGAAATTCTGTTGGAGCAAGGGCATCCAGGTCAACTTTGCCTCAGTTGCACACCCGCAATCCAATGGCCAAGTTGAGAGAGCAAATGGGTTAAAACTCAAAGGAATAAAACCCCGGCTCCTTAGGGAACTGAAGGAAGCGGCAGGTGCCTGGGTTGACGAGCTTCCTTCGGTCCTATGGGGACTAAGGACAACTCCCAATCACTCCACTCGGTCAACACCTTTCTTCTCGTTTATGGGTCAGAGGCAGTTCTCCCGAGTGATCTCAAGCACAACGCCCCCCATGTAAGCCAGTACAATGAAGCTGAAGCCGAAGCTGCACGACAAGATGGTGTTGATCTCTTGGAAGAGGAGCGGAATTTATCTCTCACTCGCTCAGCATTTTATCAGCAAGACCTACGGCGATATCACGACCGGCACGTCCGAGCTCGCTCATTCCAAGAAGGTGACATGGTACTGCGAATCAAGCAAACTTCGGATCACAAATTAGCTCCCCCATGGGAAGGACCATATTTCATCTCCAGGGTACTGCGCAATGGGGCTTATCGGTTGTACGATGTAACTAATAATATAGAGGAGCCTCATGCATGGAACGCCCAGTTGTTGCGATGTTTCTATGCATGAGCATGGTTGTAAGACTTGAATAAAATATTGTTTAGCACAAACAGCGTGTCTTGTCCAATCTTTGTATGATTACATTCTTGTTTTCCAATCAGGTTCTCACCCGAGTTGTGCACAGCTCGGACGAGAACTTAGAAAATTTACCTAAGTACTCACCAAGTCTCAGGAGACTTGGGGGCTACTTAATGTTCTAAAATCATGTTTTCATCCGAGCTGTGCGCAGCTCGGACGGAAACTTAGAAAATTTTCCTAAGTACTCACCAAGTCTCAGGAGACTTGGGGGCTGCTTAATGTTCTAAAATCATGTTTTCATCCGAGTTGTGCGCAGCTCGGACGAAAACTTAGAGAATTTACCTAAGTACTCACCAAGTCTCAGGTGACTTGGGGGCTGCTTAATGTTCTGAAATCAGGTTTTCATCCGAGCTGTGCGCAGCTCGGACGAAAACTTAGAAATTTTTCCTAAGTACTCACCAAGTCTCAGGAGACTTGGGGGCTACTTAATGTTCCAAAATCAGGTTTTCATCCGAGCTGTGCGCAGCTCGGACGAGAACTTAGAAAATTTACCTAAGTACTCACCAAGTCTCATGTGACTTGGGGGTTGCTTAATGTTCTAAAATCAGGTTTTCATCTGTAGTTGTGCGTAGCTCAGACGAAAACTTAGAGAATTTACCTAAGTACTCACCAAGTCTCAAGTGACTTGGGGGCTGCTTAATGTTCTAAAATCTGGTTTTCATCCGAGCTGTGCGCATCTCGGACGAGAACTTAGAAAAATTACCCAAGTACTCACCAAGTCTCAGGTGACTTGGGGGCTGCTTAATGTTCTAAAATCAGGTTTTCATCCGAGCTGTGCGCAGCTCGGACAAAAACTTAGAAAAGTTTCCTAAGCACTCACCAAGTCATGCGACTTGGGGGCTGCTTAATGTTCTAAAATCAGGTTTTTATCCGAGCTGTGCGCAGCTCGGACGAGAACTTAGAAAATTTTCCTAAGCGCTCACCAAGACTCAAGAGGTTTGGGGGAGCACAACATCATCTGCATTGAGGATATTGTTCACGAGATCTTGAATGGTGGCCCACACTTCAAAGAGGCAAAGAACTTCCTCTGGCTATTCAGGCTGAAGGCACCGCTTGGCGGCCTGAAGAAGAAGAGGAACC
This sequence comes from Bromus sterilis, assembly GCA_950022295.1. NCBI lineage: Eukaryota > Viridiplantae > Streptophyta > Magnoliopsida > Poales > Poaceae > Bromus > Bromus sterilis. The sequence continues at coordinate 135,815,036 of OX465597.1, forward strand.
ACTACGTTGAGGAGGATGATGCTGGTAACCGTGAGAACTACATCAACCAGCTCGTTGAAAGAATAAACCCGCTTTACGTTAGGAAGCGGATGATGAGTTACTAAGAGAACCATTTCAAAAACACGCATAAATAAGCTTAAGCAAAACCATGCCTAGTACCCAGGGCACAACATCAATGGCGAAATTCATTACAGATCCACTCGGCATCTCGAGGCAAATATAAATAAGTTTTGGCGACGCTCCACACTGATCGAGCTCGCTCATTCCTCGCCAGCTTCGTCCGACTCGCTCGCTACGCCAGTTGACTCCACGAAGAAGTCTAGGTCAGGCATCAGTGCAATCCGACTGGCGGTCTCGGCATATCGAGAAAGGAAGGAGGTGCAGCTTTGACCCTCTTTAGGATCACCACCACCAACCCTCTCAAGATTATGGACTCGATTCGGAAAGTGTGCTTTGGTCAGGGCCAATGCATAGTTCGCACCACTCCGCGCTGCAGATCATTTCCAACGCGCCAACTGCTGAGGAGCTTCTTGCAGGATGGGAACGACAGTATCCTACTTCACTCTGCTTCCCTCGACAGGAGATAACCTGCTCTTCAGAGCTAGGGTAGCACCCATAACCTCTTCGGAAAATCTCTTGGCCTTGGCGCACCTCATGGTCAGCAGCCCCCGAGCTAAAGCAAACTCCGTCGTCACTGGCGTGTAGTTATCCTTCTTCATCATCTCAGCAAACTCGTCCATTCGGGCTTGCTCGACTTCCGGATCGGTGCCATACGCTGCACAAACAAGAGATAAGTATATGATAGAGGGGCATGATACCAATCATTCTTCACAAACCTGTCACACAACTCACCAGACAAAGTCTCGCTGAAGACAGCAAGTCGCCCAGCGCAATATTCCTCAGCCGCTCTCACCGCCTTCCGAGTTGTCTCCATCTCGGCCTTATGTTGTTGTTCTTCCTTGGTGCGTAGCTCGGACAACTTCGCCAAATCGGACTCAAGCTTCGCGATGCTCGCCTCGTTCTCTTTCACTTCTTTCTTGTAGTAGTGCAAGTTGGACTCCAAAACCTTATTTTCCTTGGCACGCTTCTCGACCTGGTCTATCTCTTTCTTCATCTTTGCAATGAAATCATCACTCTCTTTGACCTTTGCATCAAAAGCATTTTTGGCCGCTTCTGCAGCAGCGTACCAAAACAGAACATATTAAGCGGATCGGCAGGATGAAGAAAGACACCGGAGCCAGAGCATGAATGAAGTCTATCTCGGGATTACTCACCATTGTCCTCAGTGTGCTGCTTTTTCAGCTTATTGTGCTCTTCAAGAAGCACTTTGTACGCCTTCTTCGCAGATGTGTTCTCCTCTTGTAACTTCACAAAGGCCGAACCAAGCTTGCAAACCTCCTACGAAGGGAAAGAAATATCATGTTATCAACAACGACCTCCTATCAAAAGACTCTGAATAACTTCAAGAAATATCATGTTTCTAATGCATACCCCCAGAATGACACAGGCAAATCAGTATGAGACATCATCGATCGTACGCTATCCAATAGGGTTCGATTACGTCGCTCAGCCACACCGTTTCTCTGAGGTGTGCCTGCCGGCGTAAGCTGTGGTACTATGCCACAAGACTTCAGATGATTGCCAAACTCGTGACTCAAATACTCGCCACCTCGATCCGATCGAAGGTGCTTGATTTTCTTTCCGAGTTGATTTTCGACCTCATTCTGAAATTCCTTGAACTTTTCAAAGGTTTCAGACTTGTGCTTCATCAAGTAAATATACCCATATCTGCTCAAGTCATCAGTAAAGGTCACGAAGTAACGAAGACCATTGCGAGTGGGGACGTTCATGGGTCCACATACATCCGTGTGTATGATCCCCAACAAGTCATCCGCACGCTCCATTATCCCATTGAATGGAGTCCTTGTCATTTTGCCCATGAGGCATGGTTCACATGTATCAAGGGATCCAAAATCCAATGACTCAAGAAGTCCATCCTTATGGAGCTTCTCCATGCGCTTTATACCAATATGACCAAGTCGGCAATGCCACATCTTCATGTGATCTTCATCATTCTTTTTTTTTGGCGTCAATATTGTTAATGTGACACACGTCACCATCGAGATCAAGTACGAATAAACCATGCAACTCCGGTGCGTGAACATAAAACATTTCATCCTTATAAATCGAACAACCAATTGTATCAGACTTAAAAGAATAGCTGTCTCGCTTCAAGCAAGAGCCACTAAAGATGTTCACACTCAACGCGGGTACATAGTAGCAATTATTCAGAACTAAAACCAATCCCGAAGGGAGACTAAGATGCTTCGTGCCGACCGCCAAGACTTCAATTTGACAGCCATTCTCCACGTGCAACGTCACTTCATCCTTGAGCAAGCGTCTCCTATTCCTTAGTCCCTGAATGGAATTAGAAATATGAGCGATAGATCCTGTATCAAGTATCCAGGATGTGTTCCCAGCGCTTGTCAAGAGAAGATCAACAATATGTATATCAAATATACCTTCGTCTCTCTTGGCGACCTTGCCAGCCTTCTTGTCCTTTAGGTACTTGGGGCAGTTGCGTTTCCAGTGACCTTCACCCTTGCAGTAGAAGCACTCCACTCCGGGTTTAGGCTTGGGTGCCATGGGAGGAGCGGCAACTGACTTGCCATCCCTCTTGGGGGCACCTCTCTTGGCCTTCTCCCGCCTTCTTGACTTCTTGAAGTCAGTGGTCTTGTTGACCATGAAGACGGCGTGCTCCTTCTTGATCTCAACCTCGGCGCTCTTCAGCATGGCGAACAACTCAGAAGGGGTTTTCGTCATCCCCTGCATGTTGCAGTTCAGCACAAAGCCTTTGTAGCTAGGGGGAAGCGACTGCAACACCCTATCAACAGCAAGTTCATCTGGAATCTGGCATTCCAGAGCATTCAAGCGCTGAACGTAGCCAGACATTTTGACTACGTGCTCACTCACGCTGCCGTGCTCGTCCATCTTTGCTGAGAAGAAGGCTTCAGAAGCCTCGTACCGTTCAGCCCTGGCTTGAGGTGCGAAGACCGCCTTGAGGTCGGTGATAATCTCATATGCACCCATCCTCTCAAAGCATTTCTGCAGCTTGGCCTCCATGGAGTAGAGCATGCCACTCTGGACAAGGTTGTAATCATCAGTCTTGGAGAGATAGACATTCTTCTCGTCCTGACTGGCATCATCTGCTGGTGCGTCACCTAACGCGCCCTCTAGTACGTATGCCATCTTGAGGGGAACGAGGAGAATCCTCAGGGTGCAGAACCAGCTGGTGAAGTTTGTCCCATCTGTTTTTAGCTTATCTTTCTCTAAGAATGATCCTAAGTTGAACGAGGGGCGAGGTGCTGCCATCTACAAGGTTGATTCACAAGGATACATATTTAGATTTTTGTTCATAATATGGAGTTTCAATTTAATCTCAAAATTCTAGAAAGCTCCCACTTAGATAAACACCTCTCAATTTAACTAAGTGATTACACAATCCCAGCCCCCATACCTCCCCCGACCGTCACGGCCATCAGTATGCGAACCAGGTAGGCCTCTAAGCCAATCACATCAGGCATGTGACTCGTGCTCGACCTTCCGGTCTCCTGTGTTCCAGGCCCGCATCTACATACGTCAAGCCTGCCAATTGAACCTTGATGTTAGCTGTTCAGCAAGGCCATATCTGCATATGACAGGCTTGCCGAACCCAACCTCATGCGAACTCCGTTGAATATATAGGACAACTCCGGTATGTACGGAGCATCAAGCCATATGGGAGAACCTTCCAGGCGGTGCCCACCAAGGGAGAACACAATGTTGGTATTGTGAGAGATGGTCCTGTTTCGTGCTACCGTTGATATATCTAGCATACTAGCATAAAACAGGAAGTAAAACTGTAAATCATACAACCTATGACCCCCCTTCATGCAAAGCAAAGTTAAACGCCTTTCTACTTTAGCTTGTGCAAGTTTTACGTGGCTGCTAGGGGTTTCGAGAGAGAGAACTGTTTCTATCCTGCGAAAAACATGCCACAACACCGTCTCCCATCCGTCTCTATTACACCCCTGTCGGGGCCCTCCGTTGCAAACATCTTCGCATCGCTAATGCAGAGAGACAGACACCCCCCAGCCACTTTATATGGTACAAGCCATATGTCAAGCGTGGAACCAGTCTCGCGTAAACGCGTAAGGTCGGTCGGGGGCCGCTTCATCAAACATTGCCGCAACGCTAAATGAGTACACGTGGGAGGGTAACGAATGAAGATTCGATGCCCACATCCTAGATGTGTTCTACCCGTACAATACATCTACGCATAGCTAGCTTTGATACCACTGTTGGGATACGGGGCAGAAAACACAAATTTTTCATACCTACGGTACCCGAACCCAAGATCTATGCTATGGCAATGTAAAGTAACGGAGGGAATCGGTGTTCATACCTTTGAAGACCGAAAGAGGGAAACGTTCTTGCGAACGTGGCTGGCGTAGACTCGAAACTACGACCTCCCTGTCATGTAGAAGACCACCACCGGCGAGGATGACTCCCGGTAAACCTCCAGCGACGAAGTAGCACCACAGGTGTAGTGCCTCGAAGAGATTATACACGTACGGTACAATGGATGTTCCTCCCGGGCCCCGAACCAGGAGAGCAGCGGAAGAAAGACGGCTACGGATCCCGACTCCAGCAGAACGACGGCCTGCCTTATGGTGGAAAACTCCAATCCAGGTGCAGACTCCAAACAAGGGGAGTCCACTTCCGGGAAGGAGGAGGAAGAAGGAGATATTGGTGTGTTGGAAAAAAAGGGGGGGTCTACCCCGCCTTATATAGGCCAAGGGGGGGTGCCATCCTCCTCCCCTCCCCCATGTGGGACTAAACTCCCAAGGGGGGGAGTGCGTCGGCAAAGGGGGGTGGCGGGCCCCACCCTTGGCGCCAAGCCCAAGGGGGGAGACCCCCTCCTCCCTTAATGGGCCCCATGGGCCCATTTAGCCTTTTTCCCATTTTTTAATTTATTTAATATGTTTTAAATATTTAATTCAGATAATTAAATAATAAAACATTATTAAAACAATTAAACTTTATTTTGAACTATTCAAAATGTCCGGAAACCATTCCGCCCTCCTCCGGAACTATTCCGGTGACTCCTCCTATTTCACCGATTGATCCCGTAACTGTCCTATACATCGATTGCCCTTAAGTGTAACACCCTAACGGTCCGGGAAACAGCAGACATGGTCGAGACTCTTCTCATTAACCAATGACTAGTCAGTTGGACCTGCTTACAATCCTTGACAGCCCCTGCGCTTCCATCGAATGAACTTCGATCGCTTTTGGAAACCGTTAACGATACGACGTAATCCCTTTGTGCTGCGGTACTTTGTTTGTCCGAGGTTTGATCGTCGGTATCCTACAGACCGTTTCACATCTCGTTCACAACAAACAACTTCTCTCGTCCATGATTATTGCATCTCTTGTGACCTAGTCACGTCCTTGCAAGGTGTTGATGCAATATCACCGAGTGGGCCCAGAGTACCTGTCCTGTCACAAGGACTAACAAATCTCGCGCTGATATATTAACATACTCATCAACCATCTATTTCGGAATACCCAAAGTGCACCGTCATAGCCAGCATATTTCAGTCAGGCGGTGGGATACAAATCAAAGTCTCCTCATAGATGACAATTACGTATGATCGTTACGGTCTAAGGACTAAGCCATACGTTACAAAGTCATAGCAACGCTGAACTATGTGACTCGATCACATTTCAATACTTTAGGTGGGTGTACGTCCATCACATCATTCCCCTTAAAGATATGACCTCATTGTCAATGGACTTAAGTGTCGCCATGATCAGGAAAGCTTGATCAATCAATTGCGCAATGAGATAGTTTACCCGAGTTAAACTACGAACCATGTTTTATACTACACCTGTATTAGTATTTCCAAGTAATATAGTTATAGCACAGTATAAAACGTATTATGAACAAAACGGATATGTGACAAATATCTTTATTAATTCGGGAGCACCAGAAGACCTCTTCCCGGCACCCTGCCGGAGGGAGGATTCACCTCCGGGAGCTTCTCCACCACCATGGATGCTTCCCGGATGAACCGGGAGTAGTCCACCTTGGACCATGGGTCTATGATTAGTAGCTATGTGATGTTCTCCTCCCCTCTTTGTTCTTCATGGATTAGACCTCATGAGCTGTCCTACATGATCGAGGCACATATGTAATCTTTCTGTTGTTGCTATGCTGAGTTTGCTGGGATCCGATGGATTATGAGACTATGTTCAGATTGTGTTTGAGTAATATATTTGATTCTCCTCTTTTATATTTATGTTCTAGAGTAATTCTTGTATATTCTCCGTTGCTGTTTATTGCTTTGGCCAAGTATTAGGTAGTGACTCCAAGAGGGAGCGTTATGCATGATTGTGGGTTCATGCCCCCTGATGACTAGCTTGAGTGACAGAAACATGAGTCTAGGTGATGTGATGTTGCCACAAGGGGGAAAACAACGGTGCTTGTACTTGCGGGTGCAAGGATTGTTTACTTTACGCAAAGTTCTTTAATGCAGTTGTCTGTTGCTTTGAGTTTGCACTTTGGGTGGGATTCGCAACTTAATACCAACGAGATATTCTGGATAGATATCTCAAGGTGGATGATTAGTAGGTAGATGCAGATGGATTTCGGTCTACTTGTCTTGGCGTACCGCCCATGCTTTTTCTCCTCTTCCTTTCTTTATAGCATAGTTAGCATTGGTTTGCGCACATAATCCTGTCAATTGCCCAGCTGTAATTTGTTTACCTCGCATGACTATTTTATCGTCTTTTGGGAGAGATACATCACTAGTGAACATCATAGGACCCCGGTCCATATTTCCAATACTGTTTACACCCACTATCAATTTACTGCTTTATTTACTTTTCCGTTGCTATCACTATCATTATTATCCCGTGCGTTTTATCCTTTGTAAACAACAAGACCGGAGGAATTGACAACTCCTTGTACTCGTTGGGAAGCAAAGTTATTTGCTTTGTGTGCAGGCCCAGGTCAAGGAAGCAACTTTTGTCTAAAACGGTGCCATTGTTTCCTTGCCACCTACTTGTCGATCTTGGAGTCCTATTGGTTCGACACTCAACCTTAGCATCTTCGCTAAGGGAAATTTCTGCTATCTAAATCGCAACCTTTCACTTTGGGTAACCAACGAGGGGGCGTTAAATCGTACCATCAGTGATCAAGAATCCTCACCAACAGCCGCGACATCTTCTGGAATGGTATCCATAAAAGAAAAATCAGCCACCCCGGAGGTGCTGACATCTTCGTAAGCTTCGGCACCCGGATCCTCAACCCCAGGCAGTGACTCAGAACCACTCGGACGAACACTGCAAAACAGGATAGTTAACAAGGAATGAGAAATCAAAAAAGCACCGGTCAAAGAGAACTAGCAGCATTACTTGTGAACGGTCTTCAAGGCACGCCTCGAGGGAGCAACTTTGGTCGGGCCAGCTCCAGCTCCAGCCCCCTTGGCCCTCTCAACAACATCCCCCGAAGGGTTGGCCTCCCTGCCTCCAAGCGTAACAAGCTTCTTCTTCTTCATCGGCGCAACTTTCCCAGAACTGGAGCCCAGGGATGGAAGTTTTCTGCTACCTTCTTCACCACTCGGAGGGAGATCCCTCTTGCGAGTCCGAGTAAGGCCCTCCCGCGCCGACTCGCGGTCTTGGTTGTTCTTCGAGCGCTGCTCGGACATCACCTGAACTCGAGCAACCTCGGATTTCAGCTCCTCTCCAATCTCAACACCGATCCCCGCACCAGCCGTGCTGTCTTCATCTTCCTCGGTGGCATGCTGCAGAGCCAGAGGAATGGGAGAATGGAATTGGGAAGAATCCTAACAGAGAAACAAAGGATCCGAGTTAGAAACAAACAGGTGAAATACATCCCAAGGCACATATGATACAAGACTACATACCAAAGTCGGAGGGTTCTCGCTGCTGAGGGGCTTCACTTGGCCCACTGGCTGGAGCCCATGAGTCACACTGGTGATCATCTTCATTTGGCCCTCAAATTCATCCAGGGGCATCTCGGATTGGTTATACCGAGTATCATCCTGAAGCCCGGAATATGTCCACATCCCTCGAGCCCTAGCTTGGAGAGGTTGGATCTTCCTGATAACGAACGTGGCGATCAGGTCCATGGCGTCCAAGCCGTTATTTTTTAACCTAATAATCTCACGCTGCAAAGGAAGCACTTGCTCCTTCTCGGCGTTGGTGAGCCGAGGGTTCCAAACCTGGGAAGAAGTCAGCCTCACGTCCGAGTAAGGAGGCAGTGTACGTACCCCCGGCTCCTCGGCCACCTTGCAGTAAAACCAACTATTCTGCCAATTCTTGACAGAATCTGGCAGGCTAGAGGAGAAATATTGAACCCCCTTCTTCCGAGCCAAAAACAAACCACCGCACAGATGGTTGAACTCCACACCACCACCCTCTCCGGATTTCTTCGCCTTCTGAGGCTTAATGGCGTATATGGTACGGAAAAGATGACAATGAGGCTATATGCCCAGATAGCCCTCGCAGAGGGTGAAGAAGCTAGAAAGGAGATTAATGGCGTTGGGGACGATGTGATGAAGTTGGGCACCCGTAAAAGTCAAGAAATCCAAGAAAAAGGGATGCAGAGGGAGAGAAAACTTGTGATCCACGTGCGAAAGAAGTATGACCCGCTCACCTTCCCGCGGAAGAGGCTCGTCCTCTCCAAGTGCGGGAAGGCGGCAGCCCTCGCGGGGAACCAGGCCGGCGTCCTGGTACCCCAGAAGCATATCCTCTGTCACAATCGACGAGAGCCATTCCCCCGCAGACATGGTCTCGGCGGCGGCGGAGGGGCAGCGCGAATGACGGCCTCCAAGGATGAAGCGCGAGCGGCCGGCGAGAACTCCCCGGCGGTGGAAGCAAGAACACAGGAGACAGAGAGAGAGAAAGAACGGGAGTGGAAGCGTGTGACGCCCCCAAAATCAGACCATGTACAGTAATCATACACGCAAGGTACACGATCGAGATTAGGGACTCACGGTGAGATATCACAACACAACTCTACAAATAAAATAATACAAGCTGTTTAATACAAGCCAGGGGCCACGAGGGCTCGAATACAACAGCTCAAGAGCACAAAGTTAGCGGAAGCAAAAGTATCTGAGTACAGACACAAGGTACACATGATCTGCCTTAAGAAGGCTAGCACAAAAACAACAGATCGAAAAGGCGAGGCCTCCTGCCTGGGAACCTCCAAACTACTCCAGGTCAAAGGGGAACTCGACGTCGTAGAAGGCATCGGGGATCTTCACGTTGCGGTGGTCGACATCGGGGATCTCCTACTCCTGGACTCCAACGTCGACTGCAGCGGCCAATCAGGCAAAACAGTAAAGGAAATAAAGCAGGGTGAGTATCTAGTATACCCGCGAGACTTACGTCCGCTACTAAGCATTATGCATTTGCATCAAAGGAAAGGGGGCTGTATATAGTGGACTGCAAGGTAGAAATCATAATAAGGGTAAGAAGCTAGGCCTATCGAAGACTAGCATCTTCCGACGATGTCTTGCAGCATGAGAAGAGAAACAGCCAACAGTTCAATAACATGAATGTAGTAACAATGCAGCAGAAGTTGCTGCAACATTGTATAATAGTAAGTTGTAATAATTCATAATAATAATGCCTCCGGGTTCCCCTCCTCGACTCCCTGCGAGGAAGAAGACCCGGAACCATACAGTTTAATAGTAGTAGTTCGTAGTGGTAAGATCCAGCTTCAGCATAAAGCGTCCTGTTACCGTGGACACGACTATTCGAATAGATAAATCTTCCCTCCAGGGGTGCACTGGCGTGACTCTACGACGCTCGGATCTCCAGGGTGGCGGGAACCTTGTTAGGGAACGCTCCACCAAAGCTATCCGACACAAAGTAGCCCATCCTTCGGCAATCAACAGAGAGGTCATCCGCCGGACTATATCCTATGTACGCCGGGCTTTCGACCCTAACCCGAACGTATCCTGCACGGTGCGTGACTGGCCGGTGAAGCAAAATCAAAGAAAATACAAATACACCACTCGAGCAAGAGAAGACAACACCACTTCCCGGCAATCAGCCTGAGGTACAGCTGACGTCTGAAGACCCTCGAACGAGACTACGATGCAGGGGAGCCCACACTCCTCGTCCCACGTGTAGGTAGTGCGTAAAAGCCAAAAGGCTACTCAAGACATCCGCCGAACCATTTAACATTTTAATTAACCTCCGTGACAATCGTTATCGTTGCCTCGACTTAACCGACCCGCGGTCAACGACAACAGTCAGGACCACCAGTACATCGGTGCCTGCCCTGTCGTCCCACCAAGTCACTGCGGTTACCAACAAGGTGAACCGTCTCCTTACCTTGTCTCGCGTTTGCTCTTGGTAGAGCTCGGGACCCGGGGTTAGCGTATGCAAGCCTCGCTACAACACAATCATATGGAGAGCCGAGAACCGTACCCACTTGTCTAAGCAGACAAGGCCAAGCACAGAACGTTCTCGGAAAGCATCGAACGTGAGGGGCGTCCCATCCAGGCCGGATGATCAACTGAAATGGGTCCTCATCGTCCGCACACAAGTCTAAATGATATGGGTGGTGAACTCCCATACTCATAGACAAGTCGCCTCAACCATACTATCGATTGTATTATAACCCTTACATAGACTTACTCCAGCCCGATCACTTAGTCGGGGTCTAGGGCGGGCTCGATCATACATCAAAGTGTGCACGAGACAGAGTCTCAAACAATCGCATCGCGATGCCCCAAGCTGCGCACATCAAAGGGCCACTTGGTGTATAAAAGACCGCCAGCCAGATCACAACTAAGGTCTCGAAAACCCATACAAAGACATGCATGTTATAAACATACACGCAACACACATGCCTTGTATGAACAGCAGGTATCATTGCAATTCTCTACAAAGTATATATCGTTATTAATAACTCTTACAGAGTGCACACAGAGACCACAAGCATGTGATCCAACATTACAACAAACAAGCGGAAGCAAGTAGGTCTGAGTACAGACAAGTTTAACAAATGGCTTAGAGAAGCCTTATCTAAAAACAAGCCCTCCACGAGGGAACCAGTCGTCTGACTGGGACTACACTAGCTTGGTCTTGGTCTGAGTCTTAAATCTTCGAACTTCAGGTAGAAGCCACCATCGGGTTCGGTGGGTTCATCTAAAACATAGATTAAGCAAACGTGAGTACAAAATCGTACTCAGCAAGACTTACATAGGAGCTATACTACTCATGCATATGTATCAAGGTAAAGGGAGGTGGGGTTCACTTGCAGAAGTGCCAGCTTTGACTTGGCTAGTCCTGAACTACGAGTACCAGACTTGAGGTAAGAAGCGTACACGAGTCCACTACATCTCTTCAACCAATACACCACTATGGTTACTTCCTCGACTTCCCCACGAGAAGCACACCATAGTACTCACGCTTATCTTGCGAGTTTTAGAAGTATCCAGTTCAAGTTGTCTAATAATCGAGCACAGCTCTCCAAGCAGTCCTTAACCGCGGACGCGGCTATTCGAATAGTTTTGTTAACCCTGCAGGGGTGTACCGCTACACACACACACTCATCAGTTACCGCCTGGGAGTGGGACCCTTCAAGCAGGTACCGGCGAGGATGTTGCCACGACACTTCGCCCACAGCTCCGTTCTAGTCCAGAGAGTCGCCTATCTGAGGGGGATCCGTATGGAAGTCCGTCCGAGGTTCCAGTACAGCCTCAAAAGATGTGTGCAGGGTCCCAAGCCGGTCTTGAAAAGCCGTTCATCCACTTCGCAGACCGTGCCACAGCCCTACCAGAACTCCGAACTACTGCGACTTCTGGGTGTCGAACGGGGTGAGGTACTAGGTCGAGAGGGGTCAGTGAGCCCAATGTGTGGTTGTACTCTTCTTCTTGGATCACTACACAAGAACTCGGGCTTAGGGCGGTGTTCAACGAGACAACCCACTGTGTACTCCTACACAGCCTCTCATCGTTCACCTTGTATTAGGGTAGATTCACCAACACGTTTCACTTTCATCAACACCATGTTTATTATCATCCCGACTCACATCATAAGCAACCTCATTGTACCATTAAGCATGCAATAAGCAGTAACAGTTGCAGGGGCCACATGATATCAACCAACTCCTACATCTGCTAGGATTGTGGTTTGCTTACTACTGTGACAAGATGATAGGTCATGCAAAGGATATGGGTTCAACTATGCGATAGAAACGTTATCATGGTGATCATCCTAAACAATGCATAAGCGAGACATGAGAGGGAAGTGGGATTTTATCGACATGATCAAGGGGGTTTGCTTGCCTTGCTGACGAGGTTCGGGTTCTGGATCTTCAGCGAAGGGGGTGACCTCGAGTTCCGGCTCCACTTCTATCAGCAACATGACAATCATAGGATCAACATAATGTACAATGCACAATCACATGAATAAGATTGTAATGGTGATGTTCAAGGTACTGATGTGTTGAGCATTCCATTTAAAAGGAGTATATTGCATTTGAAATGCAAATTCAAACTCCATTTGATTTATCGATGAATTTCAAATGCATTTGAATGCATGAAAGTTCATTTGAAATTGTTGATCATGAAGTGATGTGGTATAGTTGAAGTAAAGCTTCTGATGTGTGGATGAAATGTAGTATAATTCCATGGTCCAAGTTGCCAAAGCATTTGATTTGAATTTGAATTAAATTCAAATAAACCAAATGACATATGCTACTGGTACCATTTTAAAATCAACTCCAACAAAGTTGAAAGTTGCATATTTGGAAAGATAATTTTCTCCTGATCATTTTTCATATATTATTTGCTATATTTGGAGTTAGGATGAATTAATTATGAATTCCCAAAGTTTGTCCTATTTTCTGGAATTCTTTAGTATTTTAAAACTCTGGAAAAACCTTTATTGTGTCACTGCGGTGTCATGCTGGCGTCAGGGGGGTTTGACCCGAGTCAAACTGACAAGGGGCCCCACTGGTCAGCCTCTGCGGTTTAAACCTGTGGTTAACTTAATTAAGCAGAGGGATTAGGGGCTGGGGCCCAGGGGTCAGTGGGGGTTAGGGGTGATTAGGGGTGGGTTTAGGTTTAAGTTCCCGGCGGTTAACCGCCGGTGGCACGGGCACGGCGGCGCTCGGCCGGGGTGTGGTTTTCGGGCACGGGGGAGAGGACTGGGGGCACGGGGACGTGCCTCGCGTTGTCGCGCGTCCACTGGTGCCATCAGGGCACCAAGGGGAGCACGGAGTCGTCGGCTAGGACAAGCCCGGCGGCGGCCGGAGCCACTGTCCATGGCAAACGGCGACGGAGGGCACGGGGAGGGGTACCGGACAGGGCAAAAAGGCGAGGAGCTCGCCCCGAATCGAGCAGAGGAGACGGCGGGGTCGGAGGAGGTGCGTCGGCGACGAATTTGGAGAAGTCCTGTGCGGCGGCCGGCGGTGATCTCGCGAAGCAGGCGACGTCCAGGGAGCTTCTTGGCTCTATTCCTTCGAGTAGGAGACGAAGACGACGACGGCGAGCTTGAGGGACATGACGGTGCGGCGGGAGGGGTACGGTGGCCACGCGTGGGCGCGTCGGCGGCGAGACGGCGTCTCGGGTGCGCGCTGAAATCGGCGAGAGAGGAAGAGGACCGAGTCAGCGAGGGGGGGGGGGAGAATGGAGGCGTCCAGGGGCGCTGCGGTGGCGAGGAGATGAGGACGGGGAAGCAGGAAGTGGCCGTGGTCGTCGCCGGCATGCACGCCACGCAGTGGCATGCTCGGGCGTCCAGGGAAGAAGACGAGGCTACCCTTGGTGGGCTGGGCCTGGCTTCTGCTAGCTGGGCCCAAAACAGGTAGGTCTCTTTTCTTATTTCTGTTTCCTTTTCTTTTCTGTAATTGTTTTGTCTTAGCTAAAAAAAATAGCTAGACATTTTCTAAAATGCTAAAAAAAATTATGTGGCCTCAATATATATAGAGCTAGCCACTTATAAAATTTGAGCATTTTTAAAATTCAAAACATTTGAATTTTAAATCAAATAGGGTATTTATCTAATTTCCAAGCCACTATTTGAATATTAGAAAATTCCATGAGCATGGGATTGCTCCCAAACCATTTTAAAAATGATCAGCACCATTTATAGGAATTTTCCAAATACTCAAATGATTTTTGGAAAAAGATTTCTATCTGGCCATTTGATTTAAATTCTCAGGGCTTTTCTTTTCCCCAATTTTGATTTTCTTTTCGAATTTTTCACATGATGCAAAGTAGCACTTGATCCTAGCACATACCTAACTTGGGTTTGTGACATCGACTTTCGTGGTTTGGTAACTCTCGCGAGATACGAGCAGGGGCCAAGGACGCCAGTAACGTCGGTCGTACCCTCCCTATCGTTCCCGACAATATACCTCTCGCGGGCACCGTTGGGTCACCCGACTTTCTTACCTTTAAGGACAACCGTTGCTCAGGTACCTAGAGCGGCTATACCGAGTCAACAACGAGTGAAGGTACGAGGATTACTCCTCGGTAGCTCCACTTGAAGGTGGCTCGGCGGAGCCGAGCTAGGGGGCCTTAGGCGGTGTCTGCATTGTACCGTCCCTGTTACAGTTGATATATCGTATCCGTGTTCACTCCCAGAGTGTCCACGGCCCGCTATCTAATCCTAGCTAACAATGTGCAGGGCTCACTGCTGAATAATGCATAATAATAATAGGCAGCATAGGATAAAGGAGGTACGTCAAGGGGCGACAAAAACATGTTATGCAGTGGAATAGGATTGTAATCGTAGCAGCAGCAGTAACCATGCCTAGTGCAAGAAATGTACGGAAAAGATAGGCGATATCTGGGGAAGAGAATGGCTCTGCTTACCTGGAAGCTCGACGGTAGGGGTAGGGTCGTCGACGACGTAGTTGATCACAGGGGCATCGGCATCGGTCGTCGGGACTACCGGACAATAAGAGAGGGGGGAGAAACAATAAATACACAACAATAATAGAAATACAAATTCAAGACATGGCAAACACAAAGTTAACAGTGTTCTAACGCAGTGCAATGCACGTTGCATGGAGCGGGAATCCATCCGGGGATGTGATTACCGGACAGGGTGTCCGGAGGGGGAGATATCATGCCGGAGGTGTCGTGTACATCCGACACATGTGTGGGTGGTGTATACGGGCTAGTCGATCTATTCCGAACAACTTTCGTGTTCAGAATAAATTAATCCGGAGAGTTTTACCGGCACCGGAGAAATATCGACATACGGCCCGAAGGGGGAATGTCGATGTTCGGTATGTTAGAGGGGGGTGGTAGACCTATGGATAGCGTATTCGTATTCGTTATATTTTTCTGATCAACTTTCATGTATAAAGTTTTTGAATCTGAGTTACGGTTTAAAAGTTATTGAATTTCAAAGTTTTAAATCATTTTAAAAGATTTTCTGGATTATTTTTATTCATTAAATAAGCATTATCCACAGAGAGTTGACTGATCAAACCTGACCAGTGGGTCCCACTGGTCAGCCTCACAGTACAACAAAACATTTTATTAAATCAAAAATAGCCACTGGACCCACATGTCATACACTGAAATTTATCTAAATGCTTTTAATAATTAAACTGACAGTGGGGTCCAGCTATCATAGACACATCTTTAATTAAACAATTTAATTAATCTTGTGGTTAATTTAAAGGGCAGGGGCCCACTGGTCATTGACGGTGGGGGGTTTTCTCCAATTTAATTAAAAGAGGGATTAGAGGGGGGGAGCTGTCAGTGGCTCATTAGCCACTAATGGGGAACCCGACATGCGGGGCCCTCCGGCCAGCCTCACCGGAGTACGCCGGTGAGACCGTGGGTGCCAGCGGCGACCGTGCTCACGGCTTCGGGCATGGGAGCGCGCGAGGTTAGGCCCATTCGAAAGAGGAGTTCGACGCGCCTCTCCTGGGGGTGGTGGCTTGGCCGACGAGTCGCCGGAGCGACGCCGGCGTCGAGACAGGCGGCGGTCCGAACGGGTGCGCGGCGTAGACGGCGTTTCCGTGGAAGAAACAAAGCGTGTGCTACGGGGATCAGTTACGGGGCTTAGCGCGAGAAAAACGACGCGCACGGCGTGCCATACGCGTGCCCCAGGCCACGGCGGTGACCTCGCGGGTGGCGACGAGCTTCGGCTCCAATGGCGGAGCGGGCTACGGCGGGAGAGGAGGGGAGCGAGCGCATGGGGAATGTGGCCGAGCTCACCAGGAGCGCGTAGGGTTAGGCAATAAGCGCGATGGAGGTCTGTAGCGTACGGAATCGAACGGCGACGGCGGCGGATGCGGAAACGGGGTCGGCGGCGATTGGCTGTCCACGGGGCGTCCGAGCTCGAGTCCTTCAGATCGGAGACGAAGGAGACAATGGTGGTGATGAAGGACAACGCTTCTCGTCTTGAGGGGCTCAGTGGCCGCGCAGGTTCACGGCAATGGCGACGGTGGCGCTCGGGAAAACTTTCCCCGATGAGAGCGAGGTGAGGGAGGGGGCAAAACAATCTAGGGTTTCGCCAGGGGGCTCGGGGGCGAGCTCTTATCCACGGGCTCGAACCCTAGGAGTCGTGGATGCTCGACACGGCGACGATCGCGCTCGCCGGCTCCTGCCATGGCGCCACGAGGGGGAGGAGAACAGTGAGGACGACGAGTGGGAGAGGCCGGGGTGGGCCGTTTTCGGGGGGGGGGGCGGAAGGTGGGCTGCGGGCTGGGTTGGCCCAGGGGGGAGGGGTGGGTAGATGGGCTAGGCAGCCCAGTGAGGTGGGGGTTGGGCTAGGCAGTAGGCTAGGTTTTTATTTTTATTTTCTTTTCTGTTTATTTCTTTTTGTAATAATTTTATTCACCTAGGCATTTTTGTAAAATGTTGTAAGTGTACCATAATTTAGTAATCACCCTAGGTTAGTGGCACAAAAGATTTGGGCAATTTTAAAAGTCGTTTAATATTTGGATTAAATATTAAGTGATTTATTTAGGGTTTTTGATCACTGTTTTGATTTAATAGATTTAATCTAGAGATTAACAAAATCCCCAAATTTATGTGACATGCTCCACTGAATATTAGTGATTTAATAAAAGTGGAAGCACAATTTTTGGACAAGGTTTTATTGTCACCTTGTTTTTAATATTTCACCAAAGGCATTCTGAGCATTTGATTTTATTTCAATTCAAGGGCATTTTATTTGAGCTTGGACTTTAGTTGACCCATGATGATCAAGGTCCAAGGTTCACATTGCTTCCAACAATATCAAAGGGAAAATTGAATTTGAACTGAATCAAGTTGATCAAAGAAAATTTTTGAACAGTAATGATCAACAGTGATGGTGATTACTGTTCACTGACAGTGAGAGTGTTACAAATCTCCCCCACTACAAGAATTCTCGTCCCGAGAATTAAAAGGTAGTGTAAGGGGCAAAGATTCGGTTTTGCATTCTAACGAATCTTCTGGTTCTTGTCGCCCTTCTCGAAGGAGTTGATCCTTCACATTGATGTCTTCATCTTTCTGCATCGGTGCATCCCGACGAGTTGTCATCCTTCCTTTAGGGTCTTCATCGTACCTACGAACAGGCTAGGTGAAAATTTTAAGGGGGTCTGATTGGTACCCAGTTGATCAACCAAGGTGGTCCAAGGGAATGGGGTACAAAGTATCTTACGAGTTAAACTCCGGGAGATACATCGAGAGAGGCAAAAGAAGGCATGCGAAGTTTTCAAGTGGATATACAAGCATTCGACGATGATAACGGAGGATGAAAAGGGGTCCAGAGCATCAGGCATAAGCACTGAGTCTGATATCGGACGAAATATCACCAAGATAGGTGACTCGTGAATTGCATACGAGGTCAAGCAAGAGGAATAACCTCGAGAACATAAAGGTACAAGAGAGTCAGGTTTCGATCCTGTGGAACTGTGGGTTATGGGCCCACATTGAATAAGAAGGGTGGGGACAAACAATGCGATCAAGTTGCAAGGTATGCCAGAGAACAGGTTGTTAGCTAAGTCGGCAACAACGTCGGTACCAAGGGCGAGGGACAAAGAGAACCGTTTTCCTGCTCGTTAAGACGAGGCGGACCAGTAGGCAAAGTTCTCATCCATCGGGGGTTACCGAAAAGTTATCAACAATAGTAACAGGTTGTACGGACAAAGTAGTACACCGAAGTGTTTACATAAGCAGGGAATTATCACTGCTCAGATAATTTATATTAAAAGAAAGGTTAAACAGACCAATGGAAAGGAAATTGTGATGATACACAAGTATTCAGTGTATATCCTTCCCAAAGAGAGTGGAGCACGATATACACGACCAAGTTTGTATTGGCAGGGTGTCAAAGGAGGTTGTCGATGAGAACACAAACCATCGAGGGTCAAGGATGGTATTTCTCACCATGAATTCAATAGACACATGGAAGAAGGAAAAAACGTTGGTGATGACCACGACACTTTATGTCGAGAGGTTTCAAGAGAATGCAATCGAATAGCAACATCACCAAACAAAAGGGGTGGTGGAGCAAAAGGTAAGCGGTTTTCTCGGTTGACAACAACCTAGAACCCATGGAGTGGTTGGTTACGACAGGGAAAGGTATGGTTACATCAAATTCATTAGATGTAGTGCAAAGGTATGATTTCCTCGAGATACCAGGGGTAATACTCGAAGGTAGAACGAAAGATCATAAACGTATTATAAGTTCATGCCAAGGGGTTAATCATTTTACAAGAAGCTTTCATGATAAGTTCTACATTGTATCCATGGGCATGAACACAAAGGTTCAGGGTCGACTCCCACTTTTTCAATACATAGCCTTTCATTCACTTCTCGATTTCGACGAAGTTGTCGTGTTGGAATTTTATCTGGCATAACACCAGTAGAGTATGACCCGTATAAATTTTGGGTTCATACAGATTAGGGGAAGCATAGGGTTAATCCATCGGGGCATTTTGAAACCCATACAACAAATATCATAAGCAAGGAATACAAGTTCGAAAGCAGAAGGCTGACGACATGGAACAGATGATACCATTTTCCAAGGCATTTTATATCAGGGGAAAATTGTCAATGATTTAGGACACAAGGAGACGGTAGGCAGTAATTCACAAAAAAGGTCAGGTGGCGTACAGAGAGTCTGGGGCGAGTATCGGTACTCAACCATAAGAAGAAAGAATGCCAAAGCATTGGAGATAGAAGCATCAGAATAATTCGATGCTTAAGTACAAGGAATTAATACTTCCATATCGATCAAACATGAATAACTTGAATAGAAGCTTGACGGTTAATCGATTAAGGTTTGATTTACCGAGAACCAGCTCATGTCCGGAATGACGTCTGAGCCAGAATAATGGATTCATATGGATCAACTGATGATTGCGTGCACTAGCACACACGGCGACTCAAAAGATCAGAATGGCAATGGCAAGGGAGGTCAACAAAGACCACAAGACAAACGGGATTAATCATAGTGCAAGCAGGTAAGAAGAATCTCCAAAGCAGTAGGCTGCCGAGGATTGTCGCGAGATCGAATAGTATTTCAAAGTGTTTTGGGAATCATAGGAACAACTTAGGATGAACGGATCCTCGATAAATGTGAGGAATTATCCGCAGGGTGAAAAGAAGCTGCAAGGCAGTAGGTTCAAAGGATTTCCGAAACAACGGAAAGTATTTCGATGCATCTTGTGAGCACAAGAGCAACTGGAATTGAATGGATGAACGAAGGGTGTATGTGGTTATACATACGGACTTATCGGTGGCAGGGAATTGTTAAGGCGATGGGCACATAGGGTCCCGAGGATTTATCGGCAAGTATCTTCGAAATCTTCTGTTGAACCAGGTGATCATCTGTAATGAGGGGTTCTCCGGGAGGATGTGATCACGAGAACCTAGAGTCTGTGTTAGCAAAAATATTTAACCCGAAAGAGAAGAGAGATCAGAGTCCCAGAGTAGAGATGCGGAGAAAAAGATCCTAATACCACCCAGTTTTGCGACGTGGGCCGATAAGCCACACGACACTATTAGTAAAGTAGTTTTGCAACGACTAGACTCGACTTCGACCAAGGAGTTGGAAGAGGGTGTCCTACAGGCAGTCGGCTCTGATACCAACTTGTGACGCCCCCAAAATCAGACCGTGTACAGTAATCATACACGCAAGGTACACGATCGAGATTAGGGACTCACGGTGAGATATCACAACACAACTCTACAAATAAAATAATACAAGTTGTTTAATACAAGCCAGGGGCCACGAGGGCTCAAATACAACAGCTCAAGAGCACAAAGTTAGCGGAAGCAAAAGTATCTGATTACAGACACAAGGTACACATGATCTGCCTTAAGAAGGCTAGCACAAAAACAACAGATCGAAAAGGCGAGGCCTCCTGCCTGGGAACCTCCAAACTACTCCAGGTCAAAGGGGAACCCGACGTCGTAGAAGGCATCGGGGATCTTCACGTTGCGGTGTTCGACATCGGGGATCTCCTACTCCTGGACTCCAACGTCGACTGCAGCGGCCGATCAGGCAAAACAGTAAAGGAAATAAAGCAGGGTGAGTATCTAGTATACCCGCGAGACTTACGTCCGCTACTAAGCATTATGCATTTGCATCAAAGGAAAGGGGGGCTGTATATAGTGGACTGCAAGGTAGAAATCATAATAAGGGTAAGAAGCTAGGCCTATCGAAGACTAGCATCTTCCGACGATGTCTTGCAGCATGAGAAGAGAAACAGCCAACAGTTCAATAACATGAATGTAATAACAATGCAGCAGAAGTTGCTGCAACATTGTATAATAGTAAGTTGTAATAATTCATAATAATAATGCCTCCGGGTTCCCCTCCTCGACTCCCTGCGAGGAAGAAGACCCGGAACCATACAATTTAATAGTAGTAGTTCGTAGTGGTAAGATCCAGCTTCAGCATAAAGCGTCCTGTTACCGTGGACACGACTATTCGAATAGATTAATCTTCCCTCCAGGGGTGCACTGGCGTGACTCTACGACGCTCGGATCTCCAGGGTGGCGGGAACCTTGTTAGGGAACGCTCCACCAAATCTATCCGACACAAAGTAGCCCATCCTTCGGCAATCAACAGAGAGGTCATCCGCCGGACTATATCCTATGTACACCGGGCTTTCGACCCTAACCCGAACGTATCCTGCACGGTGCGTGACTGGCCGGTGAAGCAAAATCAAAGAAAATACAAATACACCACTCGAGCAAGAGAAGACAACACCACTTCCCGGCAATCAGCCCGCGGTACAGCTGATGTCTGAAGACCCTCGAACGAGACTATGATGCAGGGGAGCCCACACTCCTCGTCCCACGTGTAGGTAGTGCGTACAAGCCAAAAGGCTACTCAAGACATCCGCCAAACCATTTAGCATTTTAGTTAACCTGCGTGACAATCGTTATCGTTGCCTCGACTTAACCGACCCGCGGTCAACGACAGCAGTCAGGACCACCAGTACATCGGTGCCTGCCCTGTCGTCCCACCAAGTCACTGCGGTTACCAACAAGGTGAACCGTCTCCTTACCTTGTCTTGCGTTTGCTCTTGGTAGAGCTCGACTTTCGTGGTTTGGTAACTCTCGCGAGATACGAGCAGGGGCCAAGCACGCCAGTAACGTCGGTCGTACCCTCCCTGTCGTTCCCGACAATATACCTCTCGCGGGCACCGTTGGGTCACCCGACTTTCTTACCTTTAAGGACAACCGTTGCTCAGGTACCTAGAGCGGCTATACCGAGTCAACAACGAGTGAAGGTACGAGGATTACTCCTCGGTAGCTCCACTTGAAGGTGGCTCGGCGGAGCCGAGCTAGGGGGCGTTAGGCGGTGTCTGCATTGTACCGTACGTGTTACAGTTGATATATCGTATCCGTGTTCACTCCCAGAGTGTCCACGGCCCGCTATCTAATCCTAGCTAACAATGCGCAGGGCTCACTGCTGAATAATGCATAATAATAATAGGCAGCATAGGATAAAGGAGGTACGTCAAGGGGCGACAAAAACATGTTATGCAGTTGAATAGGATTGTAATCGTAGCAGCAGCAGTAACCATGCCTAGTGCAAGAAATGTACGGAAAAGATAGGCGATATCTGGGGAAGAGAATGGCTCTGCTTGCCTGTAAGCTCGACGGTAGGGGTAGGGTCGTCCACGACGCAGTTGATCACAGGGGCATCTGCATCGGTCGTCGGGACTACCGGACAATAAGAGAGGGGGAGAAACAATAAATACACAACAATAATAGCAGTACAAATTCAAGACATGGCAAACACAAAGTTAACAGTGTTCTAACGCAGTGCAATGCACGTTGCACGGAGCGGGAATCCATCCGGGGATGTGATTACCGGACAGGGTGTCCGGAGTGGGAGATATCATGCCGGAGGTGTCGTGGACATCCAACACATGTGTGGGTGGTGTATACGGGTTAGTCAATCTATTCCGAACAACTTTCGTGTTCAGAATAAATTAATCCGGAGAGTTTTACCGGCACCGGAGAAATATCGACAGACGGCCCGAAAGGGGAATTCGATGTTCGGTATGTTAGAGGGGTGTGGTAGACCTATGGATAGCGTATTCGTATTCGTTATATTTTTCTGATCAACTTTCATGTATAAAGTTTTTGAATCTGAGTTACGGTTTAAAAGGTATTGAATTTCAAAGTTTTAAATCATTTTAAAAGATTTTCTGAATTATTTTTATTAATTAAATAAGCATTATCCACAGAGAGTTGACTGGTCAAACCTGACCAGTGGGTCCCACTGGTCAGCCTCACAGTACAACAAAACATTTTATTAAATAAAAAATAGCCACTGGACCCACATGTCATACACTGAAATTTATCTAAATGCTTTTAATAATTAAACTGACAGTGGAATCCAGCTATCATAGACACATCTTTAATTAAACAATTTAATTAATCTTGTGGTTAATTTAAAGGGCAGGGGCCCACTGGTCATTGACGGTGGGGGGTTTTCTCCAGTTTAATTAAAAGAGGGATTAGAGGGGGGGAGCTGTCAGTGGCTCATTAGCCACTGATGGGGAACCCGACATGCGGGGCCCTCCGGCCAGCCTCACCGGAGTACGCCGGCGAGACCGTGGGTGCCGGCGGCGACCGTGCTCACGGCTCCGGGCATGGGAGCACGCGAGGTTAGGCCCATTCGAAAGAGGAGTTCGACGCGCCTCTCCTGGGGGTGGTGGCTTGGCCGACAAGTCGCCGGAGCGACGCCGGCATCGAGGCAGGCGGCGGTCCGAACGGGGGCGCGGCGTAGACGGCGTTTCCGTGGAAGAAACAGAGTGTATGCCACGGGGATCAGTTACGGGGCTTAGCGCGAGAAAAACGACGCGCACGGCGTGCCATACGCGTGCCCCAGGCCACGGCGGTGACCTCGCGGGTGGCGACGAGCTTCGGCTCCAATGGCGGAGCGGGCTACGGCGGGAGAGGAGGGGAGCGAGCGCATGGGGAATGTGGCCGAGCTCACCAGGAGCGCGTAGGGTCAGGCAATAAGCGCGATGGAGGTCCGTAGCGTCCGGAATCGAAAGGCGACGGCGGCGGATGCGGAAACGGGGTCGGCGGCGATTGGCTGTCCACGGGGCGTCCGAGCTCGAGTCCTTCAGATCGGAGACGAAGGAGACAATGGTGGTGATGAAGGACAACGCGTCTCGTCTTGAGGGGCTCAGTGGCCGCGCAGGTTCACGGCAATGGCGACGGTGGCGCTCGGGAAAACTTTCCCCGATGAGAGCGAGGTGAGGGAGGGGGCAAAACAATCTAGGGTTTCGCCAGGGGGCTCGGGGGCGAGCTCTTACCCACGGGCTCGAACCCTAGGAGTCGTGGATGCTCGACACGGCGACGATCGCGCTTGCCGGCTCCTGCCATGGCGCCACGAGGGGGAGGGGAACAGTGAGGACGACGAGTGGGAGAGGCCGGGGTGGGCCGTTTTCGGGGGGGGGGGGGGAAGGTGGGCTACGGGCTGGGTTGGCCCAGGGGGGAGGGGTGGGTAGATGGGCTAGGCAGCCCAGTGAGGTGGGGGTTGGGCTAGGCAGTAGGCTAGGTTTTTATTTTTATTTTCTTTTATGTTTATTTCTTTTTGTAATAATTTTATTCACCTAGGCATTTTTGTAAAATGTTGTAAGTGTACCATAATTTAGTAATCACCCTAGGTTAGTGCCACAAAAGATTTGGGCAATTTTAAAAGTCGTTTAATATTTGGATTAAATATTAAGTGATTTATTTAACGTTTTTTATCACTGTTTTGATTTAATAGATTTAATCTAGAGATTAACAAAATCCCCAAATTGATGTGACATGCTCCACTGAATATTAGTGATTTAATAAAAGTGGAAGCACAATTTTTGGACAAGGTTTTATTGTCACCTTGTTTTTAATATTTCACCAAAGGCATTTTGAGCATTTGATTTTATTTCAATTCAAGGGCATTTTATTTGAGCTTGGACTTTAGTTGACCCATGATGATCAAGGTCCAAGGTTCACATTGCTTCCAACAATATCAAAGGGAAATTTGAATTTGAACTGAATCAAGTAGATCAAAGAAAGTTTTTGAACAGTAATGATCAACAGTGATGGTGATTACTGTTCACTGACAGTGAGAGTGTTACAAAGCGCGAGGGGAAGAAGACGCAGATCTGTCTCAAGCCGTAAGAGGGGGAGCTTTTATAGCTTAGGATTGCAACCGCCACGCGTCAGATCCGCGCCCATTACGGGCGTGTCGGTTGCCTTCCCCATAAACCGCTCCACTTCCCTATAATCTCTCCCACTTTCCCACAGGCGGTTAATGATTATCCTATAAGACCGTCGCGGGAATCGAGGAGACAAGCATGACAGTGCGTCTACTTGCCTTGACGAGAAGATTCTCTGACAAGGCAAGATCCTTTTTCATTTGAAACCGAATCATATTTCGATTCGAAGCCCGAGACCGTTCCAACTACTCGGAAGGCACAGAACACCGCATCAACTAGCAAAACTCTCCGAGTAAGTCATCACTCGAAAGAAATTACTGAGCTCCCAAGGCGACCGAGTAAGTTGTCACTCGGAACAACAATAAGAGGAACCACTCGAAGCTAAGTAAGTTAATCACGAAGTAACTACATCTCTGAAACTCACCGCAAACGGAAAATCTTGCACTCACCAATTGCTCAAGTGAAAATCCGAGTGGTTGACTCGCTAGTGGCCCGTCTCTAACGAAGAATGCCAGGCCACTAGTATGACCCGGCGCAGGGGGTAAAGAATCAATATCCCATGTGGTATGACCTAAGGCTCGTTACGATGCCTTAGGATATTGAACTTTACAAATCTGGTTTATATGGAGTTTAAGGCCTTTTACTCCAAGACACGCCTTCTGAGGCCTCAGTCCACCTCTTCCGAGAGACGTTTGAGTGTTGCCAGATTTTTCCTTTAACCTGCCCGACCCACGCTCGAGGGAAAAGTTCAAATATCAATAAAGCCCTTCCGGGCCTCTTATTGAGTTTAATCTTCACATACCTCATGAAATCTGGCAAATGTCAGCTGCCTCAATCGCGAGCACCTGAAAGCGCTTGGGGGCTACTGTTGTGGTCATACCTCATGAAATCTGGCAAATGTCAGCTGCCTCAATCGCGAGCACCTGAAAGCGCTTGGGGGCTACTGTTGTGGTCATACCAAAGGTATACCCCTAAGCAAGGGAAACCAAGGGGTACCCTCAAGCCCTTGGGTTTCCAACACACCCAACAAAATAAATAAGATCAGTAAAGAATATGGAGCTTTATCAATCTTAGAGGCTCAATTCCCAGTGTCTCCGAGTAACACGTTACTTGAAAGACAGAAACCACCTCTGAGTAATTACCCACTCGGAGGGCAAGCAAGATCTGAATAGTCCAGTACTCGGAGAAGACGACCGGCGAGCTATTCGTTACTCGGAAGATGAGAACGCAACGGACGGAAAGCATTCAAGACCGCGAGTGTTCCTCCTTTTTTATTAGCAGTAATGAGTAGAGTGTTTCTTGTATTTAGTATGCATTTAACTCTGTAATTAAAGACTCATTAAGCTAAGGCATTAAAGGGCAGAGGCGCACTCTATATAAGCCTCCCCTAATTCAACACGGGCACGCGCAACACCATTTGTCTCAACTCTTGAGCAAGAACACCCCAGTCAGTCTGAGACAGGATTAAGGTTTTTATCTCTAAGGAGAGACCTAACCTGTATAATTTCTCCTGCGTCAACCACTCTATGTACAGATTCATTTAGCTTCTTTCATACCTCTCTCTCTATTGTTAGGATTATATCCACGATACTTAGCCAAGTCAAAACGAGCATTAACAAACGATTGGTGTTTTTTGTAACTATCAAGGTTGTTTTTGATGCAGTTTCTCATCAAAATGTATTGTGGCGGCTTTTTGAAAATGATGCTGCCCCCACCCTTCGGTCGACAAACCGTCTTACATTTGACGAGAGTGACCACAAATTGTCTTCGAGTGCCCTCGTTCCAGTCCAACCAAGATCATGTCCACTTAATGTACCCAATGTTAGTAGGCAGGGTGTTTAAAAATAAACACGACATGGTTCACATTAGGAATAGTAGTGAGATAAAGATTTTTGCAGGAATGGCAAAATGGTGGACCACATTAATTAAGAAGAAAATGAGATACATATCTTTGTAGGAATGGCCAAATGGCGGTGAAAAGAGATCGGAGCAAATGTAGGTCATCTCTCTTCCAGGTTTGTTCTTTGGTACAAACTCAAAAACGCAACTTGTCATGCAACACACATTGGCTAGACAGGCGATCTAGCCTGACCGACAAGACTTTATGCCGAGAGTTCAAAACATACTGTGAAAAGTTAAGAGCAAGATATTTATGCAGCTTATGAGCTTGGGCTACCAAACAAGATATCGCCTAGCTTTTCCCGGCATAACCAATTCTTTTACCACAAACATTAAATCAACCAACTTTTCCAATTGGTTAACCACAAACATTACAGTCAACTAACATTTCCAATTCGTTAACCACAAATATTACAATGGACTAACCTTTCCCAATGTATAAGACTGGATATCTAAAGGGGGCGATAGACAACTAAGTGCATATTCCTACTCTCCGTCTTAACCAAGGGTCCAACATCTTAAGTCTTTTTTGAGAAAACAATCACGATGAAACATACAGGGTAGAGTGCATTATACATACTTATTAGCTTACATAAACTAATGCAACTTTGTCACATAATACCAGAATGAAACAACATATAAGTTACTAGTGAAAAATGACCTGACACCGTTTCATCAGGAAGGCATGGGTGAGAAACTGTTAATAACAGAAAATTTTATGATTGGATTGGTCAGGTCCATCACACCCGATGGCACTCGGTAGCAAAAGTAACAAATCTCTGCAGTCCTCTTATTCGATGATGCTCCATAAGACAATGCACTGGTCAAATCTGAAAAAAGTTTTGTTTCCACACAAAAAAAAATTAAAGTAAAAACTACCACCTGCTTGATGGCCAAATGTATATTCATAAACAAGGATGCCGTGGAGCAGTCTGGTGCTAGAACGCGTATGCGAAATCATATGCCTCATAAAATTCTTATTTTCAGAACCACGAGGCATCCTTAATGGTGATGACCATCATCATCATCGTCATGCCCATCTGGATCTCCACCATTACCAATGACCTTAAGCTGCATAAATCAAGCAGCAAAACATCTGTTACAAAACAGAGAACCACTAATAGACCAACATAGCGCTTGGCAGCCAATTGTATAAAACATAGCTGAAGACAAACTAGTCATCAAATGCATAAACTAAACTAAATTACTACATGAATTACCTCAAAGTATTGTGAGCAGACTGGGCATTCATGCAGTTCGTCTTTTTTTAACCAGAACCATACGACATCATGCTCATCCTCTGCAAATAAACCAACCACAATCAGTGTTATACAATCCTTGCCACATGTAGCAGTTTAGAGCTCAGATGAACCAGTTCCACGACTGCGTACCTCCTTCACCACCAGGGCAACCTACTATTCTCTTGTTATAATAGGATTCAATGACAGCTGGTGCCTCCTGCAGGTACAGAATCAAAGTGAAATGAACAATATGGCAGAGTACTGGCACTAAAGTTAACAAGAAACAATGGATCAATTCCTTGAATCAAACAATATATTTTTCTACAGAATGAAGCACACATCCATATACTATAACCACCATGGCAATGCAATGGAAACTGTAACTAGTATTCTGGAACAGTAGAAAGACGCACGCACAAAAGGAATAGAGACCTTGTCAGTTCCGACTTTCCATCAGCACAAGAAAACAGACAAGGAAAAGGCAGACAAACATTAAAGAATAGATTTAAGGTCAAGCGAACACAAAGAATTTGGCAAACAAAGTAAAAGCAATCTGCAACATGAGGTCAGCATGATCGATCCTCAAATCCAATATATTTGTAGTAAATTGATGAAAGGTGTCTGAATATGCACATAAGTTCTGGTAAACTCTGAACTGATGGAAAATGGATTTGCATATAGTTGCCAGATTCACAGTTCGCGATTCACAGTCATCACTTTATCTGAATCGAATTCAATCTTTAATGGGGGGTATACATTTCTGGTTCACAAATCGAAGATGGTATTCGTAAATCGTGAGATAAGGCTCAAAGATGGTGTACATGGTCATGCAAACACAAAGAAGTTAGTCACAGAAAATTCTCATCTGCCTCCATTCGACTCCATTGCTTTCTTTCCTCATTTAACATCTACACCATCACCAAAGTCTCAGCACATTTTCCCCTCTTCCCTACTGCTTCGCCCAGAGAAGAGAAGAGTTCCATTTCTTGCGCTAAAGAAAAGAGAAGAGTTAGGGGAGATGGAGCCACTGCTTGCAGTATCACTTGTGTAACACACTTTATGATTTTGTTCTTTGGGCCTGACCTGGGCTGCCAAGGTGACTTGGGTCGTTGTTAAAGTTCTGAATTCTGTGGAGCCTGCAGTGTGCTATTGCAATGTGCCAAGCTCGCTGGAATTTTGTGTGTGTGCGTGGGGGGGGGGGGGGGTCTGTTTGTGCTTGACTGTGATCAACCAAATGCAATTCACTGTTCAAACCATATATACCTATGTAATTAGGTGATCAGCCCAGATTTATCTGGGTCACAGAACAAGCTTTCCATACACTCAGCGATTAGGGTATGTTTGGTTGAGGCCCACACTAGCCTTACCAAATGTTGGCAGCGGTTGCCTTGCCAGTTTTTTGGCCACGGAATCCCTCGCCCTCATTTGGCCAACTATTGGGCAAAAAACTGTGAGAGGAAAGGGTGTACCCCCATTGGCAACCAAAATTTTGGCAACAAATCAAGCAATGACCA
Organism: Bromus sterilis; assembly: GCA_950022295.1. Taxonomy (NCBI): domain Eukaryota; kingdom Viridiplantae; phylum Streptophyta; class Magnoliopsida; order Poales; family Poaceae; genus Bromus; species Bromus sterilis. The sequence continues at coordinate 135,844,417 of OX465597.1, forward strand.
AATTTAATAAGCAGCCAATTTTTTGGCAGGGCTAGTGTGGGCAGGAAACCAAACAGACCCTTAGTGACTCGGTTTCTTGTCCTGGATTCCTAGTAACTATGTTTTAACCCGTGTAATTAACTAAAATTGGCACAAATTCTGGAAATAGTATATATAAAATATAACATCACAAGTCACATAACAGAAAATATGCATCAGTGGCAGTAAGAGCCTTCGAGAGCTTCTTCCTGACGCTCGTGAGCGTCCGATGTACAAGCTTTCGCTCAAGGAGCGATCTAGATGGGCCGGCCATTCAGTGTAGTCATAGGTGAGGCGTTGTTAAAACCAAAAAAAAGGAAGCTGCAGGGAATCGAACTCAGAACATGAACATCACGTAAGAGAGTGTGCAGTCCTTGCCACTTGAACTGCTGCCCGCCAGTGATAAATATGCCGCGCGAATATATAAGAGCTAAGTAGAGTGACAGATCCATAAAAATCAAAACAATTAGACATTGAATATCTTTAAAATACATTGAACATTTTTGTAATATACAATGAACAATTTTCAATACACATTGGACATTTTGGTTGAGGTGAACAAAAAATTTAAATACACATTGAACATTTTGTGATATACATTGAAAAAAAATTAAATACACATTGAACATTTTGTGTGATATACGCTGACCAATTTTTAAATACACATTGAACATTTTTCTTTCATTGATTTTTTTTGAAAAAAGTTGAAAATATATTAAAAATTTGTTCAAGATATATAACAAAAAAAGTTCAATATGCATTTTACAAAAAGTTTAACATGTTCTTAGAAAAAGGTTTTTAAAAAGGAAATCCAAAACTGAAAAAATGAAACCAAAGAAAAAATAAAAAAAAAACGAAAAAGAAAAAGAAAACAGCAGCTGAAGTGGGCCGGCCAAACTGAGGCGTCAGGTGTCTTGCCATCAGTGAAGGCTCGGCATCCTAACGCCCACGAGCGGCAAATAGGGATTGGCAGAGCCTTCAGAGACTTACCAGGACATACTATGACAGGTATTCACAACCTTCTGCTTGGAACAGAAAACAAGCTGTCAGACTAAAACTGAGTTTTCATACAAGTCATGACCGTAGAAACTGTACTAGCTGGGGGAGACATGTACTCTTATGTTATGACTGTATGAGCCAGGACTAAGGCCCTGATCGGAGTTCTCTAGTGCCACCAAATCCTCAACTCCTGCTCCTGATTTCAGAATCCCGCTCATTGTAAGAAAATCACCGAGCACTGTTTTGTTTGGTTGCCTCGCTACGGCTCCCAGTTCATGGCATGGGCTGACAGACCAATAAAATAGCATCTGGCCCATTCAGGACAGATGGCAAGCCAGAGCTTTGAGCCTACCAAGTAGCATCTCCGTGAATTATCTATCTTCCAGAACTTTCTGATCAAAAAAAAAACACTACCGTCTCCACCTCTGACCTGTCCGCCCCACACGAGAAAACCCAACGGCGCGTCTATCTCCAGCTCCCGCGCTGCCACGGCAGGCTGCTGCACAAGCAGATCCTCACGACACTCGACTCGACCTCCGGGCTCGTCCTCATAGCCGCGACGGACACCTGTCTCGCCACCAGGTCCGCCACGTCCGTACTCAACAATGTCTGTGGCGGTCCACTCCTAACCGGGACCTCCAGCCACATGGCAGCAGCCGCCTTTAACCAGGTCCTCCAGCCTCGTGGCCACAGCCGGACATGGACTTACTCACCACCGACTGGTGTGCGCCCTCGATAGCCAAGGTGCCCGCCGTGCACGAGGCCTTCCGCAGGGTGGCGCGGGGTGAAGCTGGGTAAGGACTCCGATGGCAGGATCTTGGATGCTGCTGGCTGGAGAAACCAGCAATGTGACAGAGGAGGCTACTGCAAGCAGTACAGCTCGCAAGGTCGGTGCATTCAATTTGTAGCCTGAGCGCCACCCAGGGGAGGATCGCCAAAGATGCCCCCGAGCTCCGGGAAAGACTTGCCGGCGGTGATGGCTGCCCTCGGCGCCGACATTGTGGGCGTCCTCACCCATGGTCTGAAGAGCAAGGAGAGAAGGGTGAGAGGGAGAGATCTGTGGCGTGTAGTGGGTGGAGGGAGAGGGGTATGGTTCACATCAAGGGTGGGGAGAGAATTGCCACGTTTTTTTCCCACTCATTGGTGGCACTGTGGGTAATATTCTCCAACAACGTGAATCACTGCTCTGCGTATCCCGATTTCTGGTGATCCACGATTTTGTAGTGTTGACCTCTGCACTCCACAGATCTCACTCTGTGGAGCTGGACCGTCCAGGCAGGCTCCGCCATGGAGTTGGCAAATCTGCGAGCCGGAGAGTTCCCAAACAGGGCCTAGCAGCTTTTAAATTACACTGCTTAATAGTGTAAACAAATCAAGTTTTCAGCCTGTTATATTTATACACACACATATGCAGCCGCGAAATGCAGAAGATAATCAGCAGTACTTAATACAGTAATAAAAGAAGTTTAAGACAACAAGGATCCTTCTAATGTATAGCAATTTCTGGTGAAGAAGGTATACAGCCTTGTTCATAACTCATAAAATCACATATTAACCAGCGAAGCCAGGGGTAAATGACGATCATTTGACGGAACAACATGAAACCACCATCGGTGCTATGGTAGACAAGGAACAAGGACAAATTAAACACACTGGCCATTAGATAGAACACACAAGTTTCTACACCGGTGGATGATGGCATATTGATGAACTGCGCGCATAGACAATCTCCAAAGTGCATCAGGGCATCACAGAACATTATTGGAAAGATATATGCACGATGCATCCCACTCATTTCATTAAACTATCAATCAATAAATTAGACACCAAAATGCTCCGACGAACCAAAACAGAGCAATCATGTATGATCACATTCCCATGTTAAGATCGATAACAGACAACCAAGATAAACCTAGTATCAACAACTCACCTTGGTACCGAAGGGACCGACAGGAGGATCCATGTCGAAGCGCTTCTTCCCCTACGAAACCACAACCAGATCGAGAAATTACAGCCCAGTCCAAGGACCAAACCAAACGGAGCAGTACAGCCGGAATCTCGAAACCCAAGGCCCAATCCATCTCACCTGGAGCTCTGCCTCGAGCTCCTCGCGCTCCAACCCCGTGGCTATGGGCATGAAGTCTTCCACGCTCGGCGGCGCCGCCGTAGGCTTGTCCGCTGCAGAAACACGCCAATCCACCAGTCGATCAGCATCAGCAACGGCCACAACAATGAGATCTGGTTAGGGGGCAGTTGGGCCTTACCGGAGAGGAGGGACCCAGTGCGGTGGAAGGCCGCGACCGCCGTCGATAGAGGAGCGGCCCGGGCGATGGCCGGGGATGGGGACGCGCCCGCTGCGGCGGCAGCGCGGCAGAGGGCGGGGGCTAGGGTTTGGAGGCGGCGCCACATGGTGCGTGCGTGCGTGTGCTCTCAGGTCACGGCGGCGGCCTCCTCGGAGTTAAGGGAAATGGAGTGGAGACGCGAGCGAGAAGGGCAGGCACGATTTGATCTGTGCAGTGCAGAGAGAGAAGGGGGGGGGGGGGGGGGGGGGGGGGGGGAGGTCAAGGACAAGGGGAGGGTATGCGGCCTGCGTGGGGATGGTGCGTCGAGGTCCGTGCGGGCTGATGGACGGACGGGATCGAACGCTGCACTGTGAAATGTGAGGAAAGTGACAAGTGTCCGAGTTAGCACTTACCAATGGTGCTGCCTTGGACCTGTACTCAAACGCCTTGCATTCCAAATTAGAGCATCTCCAACAGGCGCGTTATAGACGTTTCGGCGCGCTAAAAACCGTCATACAGCGCGCTCTAGCAGCCGCGCTAATTGACTGTGTGTTGTAAAAATGGCTCAGCGCGCTGGCTGGCGCGCGGTGTATTTGGGACGCACGATTCAGCGCGCTGGGCAACGAAATCCAAACGACGCGAACGCAACCGCCTCCTTCCGCGCCGCGACCTCCACCTCTTCCCAGCGTGCCGCCGCTTCCCCAGCGCTCCGCCGCATCCCGCGCGCCTTCCCTGACTTCCTCCCCACCTCGTTGTCGCGTCGCCGGTTCAAACGAGCGCCTCGGCCAAGCGCGTCGGCGCGCCGCTGTTTTTCTCACCTCCACGCCCGCAAGGTGTTCGATAGCTTGCAAGGTATATGTCATTAAAAAAATCGTTTTTTTAGTACATGGACGTTGGATTTAGTTCTAAATTAGTTGTGTAAAATACAATTTTATAAATGAGTTTGTCATTTGATTTTTCCGATGAGGAAGAATTTGATCTTCAAGAGGAGGAGGACCTTGCAATCATCCTAGCTATGCAAATCAACATAAGGCCGAAGCATGGTGGTTCGGTTTTTGGTCGTCAGAAATTATGGAGGGAAAGGATCGAGGGACACAATAGACTGATGAGGAACTATATTGTGGAAAATCCAACATACCCCGAGAGCTATTTTCGGCGCCGTTTTCGGATGAGCATTGAGTTGTTCAAATGCATTGCGGAGCAACTAGCTAGCCATGACCGCTTTTTTCAGCAAAGGAGGAATGCCGCCGAAGAACTCGGGCATAGCACCTTCCAAAAGGTGACCGCCGCTTTGCGTATGTTGGCATACGGTATTCCGGCAGATCTAGTTGATGACCACTTGGCCATGGGTGAGAGTCAAGCCATCATGTGTGTCAAGCGCTTTGCCTTTGGAATTGTGCAAGTTTTTGGTGAGGAATAGTTGAGAGCGCCCAATGCTCAAGACACCGCAAGAATTTTGGAGATCAACGCATCTCGTGGGTTTCCAGGTATGCTTGGCTCAATAGATTGCATGCATTGGTCTTGGAAGAATTTTCCTGCAGCATGGCATGGACAATTCCAAGGCCACAAAAAGGATTCCACTATAATCCTTGAAGCGGTGGCCGATCAGGAGATTTGGATTTGGCGCGCTTTTTTTGGAATGCCCGGATCATTGAATGATATCAATGTTCTTCAACGGTCACCTCTCATGAATAGGATTGCAAATGGTGAAACTCCACTGGTGGAGTTTGTAGCAAATGGCCATACATATAACTAAGGCTATTTTCTTGCGGATGGCATCTATCCAAGGTGACAGACATTTGTGAAGCCGATGAAGGCACCGCAAGGTAACAAAAATCTTGCCTTTCACAATGCTCAAGCTGCGGCTAGGAAAGATGTGGAGAGAGCATTTGGGACTTTACAAGCCCAATTTGCTATTGTGAGAGGACCGTCTAGATTTTGGGATCAAAAGATCATTTGGTACATCATGAACGCTTGTGTGATCATGCATAACATGATCGTCAAGAATGAGCGTGGACAAGATTTAGACTATGCTCACTATGAGTTGATGGGGCATCCCGTGCGAGTGCGGAAAAGGGCTCATAGAGTGGCTCGTTTCGTTTCCTCCTATCATGCCATTCGACGTGCCAATGTGCATGATGAACTTCAAAAGGATCTAGTCGAGGAGTGGTGGGCATGGAATGGGCAACAAAACTAGTTGTTGCATTGTTGAACTAGTTGTTGCATTGTTGGTGAACTATTTGTTGTATTGTTGAACTATTTGTTGTAATGTTGAACTATTTGTTGCATTGTTAAACTATTTGTTGTATTTTTATCCATGAATAATTTATTTGAGTTGAATAAATTTGCTTGTGTGATCAATTTGCCTATTTATTTGGTTGTGCGCGCGCTAGGATAGAGTGCCTGCTGAAGCACTGCACCGGCGAGCTAAAGTTTAGGGCATATGGAAAAGCGCAGTCGCCGCTCCGCGCGCTAAAACGCTAATTCGGCGCTCTAAAAATGTTTTAGCGCGCCCCACGGGCGTGCGCCCAATAGATGTTCTAATGCAAAAATAACTTCTGCAGCATCGAGGTCAAAAATGTTATTCCAACAGTTGTTGTATATGCAAAAAAAAATATAACACCAGCTCCAAGTGTTGTATAATTCTGACCTTGGTGTTTCAAATATACAACACCAAGCCCAGGTGTTGTAAAACGGCCATCCACGCGCCAACCACCAACCGTCACTCCCCCCTTTCCTTCTCTCCACCTCCCCCGCGCTACCGCCGCCGCCCTCCAGATCCGCCACTGGCCGGCCGACCAACGCCCGCGTGACCGTTGCCGCCCGTCACCGCTCCACCGCGTCGTCGTTGCCTTGCCATCGAGGAAGACCCCAAAGAGCAAGACGGGGTTCTTCGGCGTGAGTAAGAAGCCCTCCGGCAACTACAGGGCGGAGTTCACCGACGTCGCCCGCCGTTTTTGGCTCGGCACCTACCCCACTGTGACGCCCCCAAAATCGGACCGTGTACAGTAATCATACACGCAAGGTACACGATCGAGATCAGGGACTCACGGTGAGATATCACAACACAACTCTACAAATAAAATAATACAAGTTGTTTAATACAAACCAGGGGCCACGAGGGCTCGAATACAACATCTCGAGAGCACAAAGTCAGCGGAAGCAATAGTATCTGAGTACAGACACAAGGATACAAGGTTGCCTTAAGAAGGCTAGCACAAATATCAACAACGATTGAAAAGGCGAGGCCTCCTGCCTGGGAACCTCCAAACTACTCCTGGTCAAAGGGGAACTCGACGTCGTAGAAGGCATCGGGGATCTTCATGTTGCGGTGGTCGACATCGGGGATCTCCTACTCCTGGGCTCCAAGGCATCAACGTCGACTGCAGCGGCCGATCAGGCAAAAAAAAGGGGGAAATAAAGCAAGGGTGAGTATCTAGCATACCCGCGAGTCTTACGTCCGCTACTAAGCATTTATGCATTTGTATCAAATGGAAAGGGGAGGCTGTATATAGTGGACTGCAAGGTAGAAAGTCAGAACAAGGATGAGAAGCTAGGCCTATCGAAGACTAGCATCTTCCGACGAGTCTTGCAGCATGAGAAGAGAATCGCCAACAGTTTATATAAAGCATAAAGTAACAATGCAGCAGAAGTTGCTGTAGCATTGTATAATAATAAGTTGTAACAATTAATAATTATCAAAGCCTCCGAGAATCCCTCCTCGACTTCCCTGCGAGGAAGAAAACCCGGAACCAACAGTTTAGTAATAGTAGTTTGTAGTAGTAGAGTCTGGCTTCAGCATAAAGCATCCTGTTACCGTGGACACGGCTATCCGAATAGATTATCATCCCTGCAGGGGCTGCACTACTGTTACCCTACACGCTCGGATTTCCAGGGTGGCGTACACCTTGTTAGGGAATGCCCCACCGAGGCTATCCGATACGCCGAAGTCCATCCTTCGAGCTCAACAGAGAGGCCATCCGCCGGTCTAAATCCTAAGTACAAAGGAACTTTGGACCCCTGTCCTTTGTACTCCTGCACGGTACGTGGTTGGTCGGTGAAGCAGACCCACTTCCCACTACCGGAGTAAGCGGTCCAAGCCCGGCAATCAGCCCGAGGTAAAGCTGACGTCTGAAGATCCCTCGAACGAGGCCACAACGCAAAGGGCCCACACCGTAATCCCACGTGGAGGCAGTGCGTATAGGCATATAGCCACTCAAGTCATCCGCCGAACCCATTAAGCATTTTATTAATTTTTTGTCGGAACAACTGTTATCGTCGTCCTTATTTAGGTGAGCCGCGGACAACGACAGCAGTCAGGTCCAGTCCCATTACCAGAGCCAGTGGCCGCCTGCCCTGTCGTCCCACCAACTCGTGCAGTTACCAACAAGGTGAACTGTCTCCTTACCTTGTCTCGCGTTTGCTCCGAAGAGCTCGACTTTCGTACAACAGGATATCTGTCGGCCACGAACAGTACCAAGCCCGCCGCACACCGGTGGAATACACCTGACCCGTCGTTCCGCTAAAATACCATGCGCGGGCACCGTTGGGTCACCCGACTCCTTACCTTTTTAGGACACCAGTTGATTCGAGTGCCTACCATCAAGTGAAACCAGGAGGAATCACCCTCGATGATACACTTGGGATGGCTTGACAGAGACATCAGCGGAATGAACTAAAGAGGAATATTCTCGTATCACCCCGGTGGTGCCGAGACACCAGCGGAATGAACTAAAGAGGTAAACCTCGTATCATCCCGGTGATGCTACGCTACTGAGCCGACGAGAGTGAAATACGAGTCCATTCCACTCGTAAGTCAAACTCGAAGCGACTCAGCAGAGTCTCGCCGTTGTAGGTTCCCTAGGGCGTCTGCATTGATCCGTACCTGTTGCAGTTGTATCTTGTATTATATCGTTTCCGCGATCACTCCCAGAGTGATCACAGCCCGCTATCTAATCCTAGCTAACAATGCGCAGGGTTCACTGCTGAATAGAATATATATATTTATAAGGCATCATAGGATAAAGGAAGGTACATCAAGGGGCGACAAAAACATGCTATGCAATTGAATAGGATTGTAACGTAGCAGTAGCAATAACCATGCCTAGTGCAAGAAATGTACGGAAAGATAGGCAATATCTGGGGAAGGAAAATGGCTCTGCTTGCCTGGAAGCTCGGTAGTAGCGGTACGGTCGTCGACGAAGTAGTCGTACTCGGCAACGATGTCATCGGCGACAGCAACGGGGTCTACCGGAGAATAAGGGGGGAGAAACAGTAAATACACAGCAATAATAACAATACAAATACAATACATGGCGGACACATTGTTAACGGTGTTCTAACGCAGTGCAATGCACGTTGCTCGGAGTGGGAATTCATCTGGGGATGAAATACCAGCTCCGGGTGATTATCGACAGAGTGTCCGGAGGGGGAAGGTATCATGCCGGAGGTGTCGTGGACATTCGACAAACATGTGAAAGGTGTATCCATGTTAGTTGATCCATTCTGAACAACTTTCGTGTTCAGAATAAATTCATCCGGAGAGTTTTACGGTAACGAGCAATTATCGGACAAACGACCCGGAGGGGGGAATGTCGATGTTCGTTGTGTTAGAGGGGTGTGGTGGGTATACGGGTGGCGTATTCTTATTCGTTATATTTTTCTGAGCAACTTTGATATATAAATTATTTTCACCGGAGTTACGGTTTAAAAGATATTGAATTTCCAAATTTAAATCATTTAAAAATATTTTCTGGAATTATTTTATTATTAAAACAGTAACATTATCCACAACAGGGTTGACTGGTCAAACCTGACATGGGGTCCCACATGCCAGCCTCTTAGTGATAATAATTCATTTTATTAAAATTAAATAGAGCCAGGGCCCACATGTAAGTGACTCACTTTATAATTCTATTTATTTTTAATGACTTACAACTGGGGCCCATGTGTCATGCACTGTGAGTTAACTAAACAATTTTGTTTATTTAAAAAGGGCCAGGGGCCCACTGTCATTGACACCAGGGGGTTTTAGGCTTAACAGGGGGTTAGGCTAAACTAATTAGCCATGGCCCACCGGTCAGTGAGGGGGGCTTAGCCCACCGGTGTGCTCACGCCGGCGGCCACGGGCATGGCAGCGAGGCCACTCCGGTGAGGGAGGCCGCGACCAGGAGCGGTTGCGAGGCCGCGGCGAGGCGCGAGGCACTCGCGCTGCGTGGGGTAGGGGGCACGAGGCCAACGGAGGGGCACGCAGCGCGCAGCCACGGCGGTGGCCGGACCCGAGCACGGCGGCGAGTGGGGGAATCGTGCCTCCGGCGACCATTTGGAGCAGCGGTGGGCAGGAACTGGTCGAGGGTTGCGTCGTGTATCGAATGGGACAAGCAGTTGGCCTCGGGGTGGTCGGAATCGACGTCCCGACGAGGTCCCATGGCGGCAGCAGCTCGGCCACGGGGCATGGCACATCCAAAGCTAACAAGAGGACGAACGCGAGGGGGGAGAGAGGGATTCGTGGGGGGGGGAGCTCACGGCAGGTTGCAGGGGGGTGGAAGCGTGCTTGAGGAGGCCGGAGGATCTCGGGATGGCGCGAATCGACGAAGAACGTCGGCGGTGCTGGAGGTTGAAGACGGCGCCAATTAGCTCGTTGCAGGGGGGCTCCGGGCTCTGTTTCTTCTGCTGGGCGACGTGGACGACCAAGGTGGAGCGGCCAGACACCTTGGCTTGTCCTAGGATGGTGTAACACCCTCAGATGCCTGTAACAGTAATCATCATCACTGTTGACTATCACTGTTTGTTAATCACTGTTATCCCCTGTCCTTAATCAAACTTTGCTTCTGCTCTTTTCAAACCATGCTAGTTGGGGATCAAATCCCCAAAGCCCAATGCATCTTGCTCATCATGAAATCAAACCCTAGTTGAAACTACTTTAAATGGAAATTAAAACAAATGTGCTCAAATAAAGTTGTTCCAAAAATCATGGAACTATTTTTGTAAATTGCCTAAAATCATTGAAATGATGTTGGACCAACTTTGGTAATTTTTGGAGTTGCAGAAAATTCCAAACAATTCAAACAGTAGGTTAAAACCCTTACTTGGGGCATTTAATAATTAAAGTAAATATCTAATGATTTTATTTTGCTTCAAAACTTTTTGTGGCACTGACATATCATGTTATACTAATATTGGGACACCTAACCCATTTTACAAAAATGCAAAAGGCACTAAATTAAAATACAAACAACAGGACAGTGAACAAAAAACCAGAAAATGGGAAAACTTTAAAACTCGCCTGGGGCGAAGCCCACCTCTGCCCAGGCCCACTCCCCCTTGTCTTCTTCCTCCTCCAACCACCCCCACCTGCCCGTACGGCGGCCGCCGTGGCCACGTTGCTGCCAGCCCGGCCCCGCCCTCCAACTGCTCCCCCCCCCACGCCGACGGGATAAGGACGAAGCCCCCGACCCCCTGGACACCTCTGCACCTCCATTCCCCTCCTCCTCCTCTCTCACGCTTCGGGGAAAGTTTCCCGAGCGCCGCCGTCACCATTGCCGTGGCCAGACGTGGCCAACGGGCACGGTCCGCCCCGACGTGGTGTCCAAAGGATGCGCCGTCGTCGTCTTCGTCGACCACAGCATCCAATCGAGCCCGGGGAGCACCACAGGCGCCGCCCGCGTCTTCTTCCCCCACCCCGGCCGCGACCACCTCGACTTCGATTCCGGCCGCCTCAGCCCCTCATCGAGCCCGCTGCCACCTCCGTCGTGCTCCTGGTGAGCTTCCCGCTCGTCGCCAACTGGCCGTTGACGCCCGCTAGGTCCCCGTGCAGAAACCCCCTTTAGCTGCTCCGGCCGCCGCCGTTTGTCGTCGTGGACGTGCACACAAGCCGCCCCAGGCCACGCTTTTGGCATCGTTATACTCCCCGTGCTCCATAGAGTCAGTTCCACCCACTGGACCGCCCGGATTCGCCTCGCTGCACAAGCCGCCATTGGAGCCCGAGCGGCTGCTCCGCCATTTTTGAAGCAGAGCTCGACCTGGACCGCCCCCTCGCTCTCCCCCACCGTAGATCGAAGCGGCTCGTCTCCCTGAACCCGTAGCAACAAGCCGCGCCTCGTTTGGTGCTCGGAATCGAGCGCTAGCTCGAGTTCGCCGGAGTCTGCTCGCCGGCGAGCCGCCGGCGGGTCGCCTGTGCCACTGACGTGTGGTCCCAAATGTCAGATGGGTCATTAGCAACCTGGTTAGGACTTAATCCGTCACTGACATGCGGGCCACCCCCGGGAAATCTTTGTTAGGTAAATAAAATGGATTAGATGGATATGTTAGTATGACAGGTGGGCCTAGCCCCCTTAACCCACTGTTAGTTTAAGCTAATGGTTAAATTAAAACCTGAGACACTTACACCTGGGCCCCCCTTGTCAGGTTTTTTATTTATTAAAAGATTTTATTAAATTGAGTCACTGACATGTGGGTCCAGAGGCATTTTCTAATTTAATTAAATGTTTTATAAATAACAGAGGCTGACATGTGGGTCCCACATGTCAGCCCTGTTCTGGATAATGTTTTGGATAATGTTTAATAAATAATAAAAGAAAATCCAGAAAATCATTTAAATTGATTTAAACTTTGAAATTCAATAACTTTTAAACCGTAACTCGGATTCAAAAACTTTATACATGCAAGTTGATCAGAAAAATATAACGAATACGAATACGCTATCCGTATGTCTACCACACCCCTCTAACACAACGAACATCAAACATTCCCCCTCCGGGCCGTCTGTCCGATAAATTGTCCGGTACCGTTAGAGTGCCCGGATGAATTTATTCCGAACACGAAAGTTGTCCGGAATGGTTCAAATAGCACGGATACACCCCCCTTATGTTGTTCCGGTAACTACGACACCTCCGGCTTGATCCTTCCCCCTCCGGACACCCTGTCCGGTAATCACCCGGAGCCGGTAGTTCATCCTCAGATGAATTTCCGCTCCGAGCATATTGCATTGCACTACGTTAGAACACCGATAACATTTCATCTATCATGTCATGCATATTTTGTATATCATTGCTGTGTATTTACTGCTTTCCCCCCCCCCTTAATCTTCGGTAGACCCCGCTGCTGCCGTCGACTACACCGCTGCTGAGTACGACTACGTCGTCGACGACCCTACTACTACCGTCGAGCTTGCAGGCAAGCAGAGCCATTCTCTTCCCCAGATACCGCCTATCTTTCCGTACATTTCTTGCACTAGGCATTGTTACTGCTGCTGCTACGATTACAATCCTATTCAACTGCATAGCCTGATTTTGTCGCCCCTTGATGTGCCTTCCTTTATCCTATGCTGCCTATTATTACTATTATGCATTATTCAGCAGTGGACCCTGCGCATTGTTAGCTAGGATTAGATAGAGGGCCGTGATCACTCAGGGAGTGAACGCGGATACAAATATTATAACTGCACAGGTACGGTACAATGCAGACACCGCCACAGGCCCTACCTGGGTTATGCCTAGTCACCTCAAGTGTGAGCTATCAAGGAGTAATCTTTGTACTCCACTCGAGGCTGACTTTGTCTTACCGCCATAGGGCCGTGACAACGGTTGTCCTAAAGGTAAGAAGTCGGGCGACCCAACGGTGCCCGCGAGAGGTATTGCGACGGGACGACCGGGAGGGCACGACCAGTGTACCGGTGTGCTTGGCCCCTGATCGTTGGCCGCGAGAGTTACCAAACCACGAAAGTCGAGCTCCTCCAGGAGCACACGCGAGACAAGGTAAGGAGACGGTTCACCTTGTTGGTAACCGCAGTGACTTGGTGGGACGACAGGGCAGGCACCGATGTACTGGTGGTCCTGGCTGCTGTCGTTGACCGCGGGTCGGTTAAGTCGAGGCAACGATAACGGTTGTCTCGCAGGTTAATTAAAATGCTAAATGGTTCAGTGAATGTCTTGAGTTGGCTATATGCCATGTACGCACTACCTACCCGTGGGAACTACGAGTTATGGGCTCCTCTGCTTCTTAGTGTCGTCCGAGGACTCTTCAGACGTCAGCAGTACCGCGGGCTGATTGCCGGGAAGTGGTGTTGTCTTATTTGCCGCGGCGTGTGATTTGTATTTGCTTTGATTTAACTTCACCGGCCAGCCACGCACCGTGCAGGAGTACGCTTGGGTTGGGGTCCAAGGCCCGGCGTACTTAGGATTTAGACCGGCGGATGACCTCTCTGTTGAGTTTGAAAGATGGGCTATGAAGTGTCGGATAGCCTCGGTGGAGCGTTCCCTAACAAGGTTCCCGCCACCCTGGAGATCCGTGTGTGTAGCGTAACACAAGTGCACCCCTGCAGGGAAGATTAATCTATTCGGATAGCCGTGTCCACGGTAACAGGACGCTTTATGCTGAAGCTGGATCCTACCACTAGAAACTATTATTAAACTGTATGGTTCCGGGTTCCCTTCCTCGCGGGGATGTCGAGGAGGTGAATTCGGAGGCATTGTTAATTATTACAACTTATTATTATTCAATGTTGCAGCAACTTCTGCTTCATTGTTACTTTACTGCTTTATATCAACTGTTGGCTGATTCTTACCTCATGCTGCAAGACATCGTGGGAAGATGCTAGTCTTCGTTAGGCCTAGCTCCTTACCCTTGCTCTGAACTTCTGTCTTCAGTCCACTATATACAGCCTCTTCATTCCGTTGATATCATGCATAATGCTTAGTAGCGGACGTAAGACTCGCGGGTATACTAGATACTCACCTGCTTTATTTCCTTTACTGTTTTGCCTGATTGGCCGCTGCAGCCGACGTTGGAGCCCAGGAGCAGGAGTACCCCGGAGGCGCCTACTACGACGTCGAGTTCCCCGTTGACCAGGAGTAGTACTGTGGATCCCAGGCAGGAGGCCTCGCCTTTTCGTTCTGTATCTCTGATGTGATTTGTGCTAGCCTTCTTAAGGCAAAAACTTACTAACTATGTCTGTACTCAGATATTATGGCTTGTATGACTTATATATTCGGGTCCGTGTGACCCCCTCTATTGTAATATATTTGTTTATCCTTTTGTGTTTAGTGTTGTGCTGTGATATTATCACCGTGGCACCCTAATCTCAGTCGTGTACCCTGTGTGTATGATTACTGTACACGGTCTGATTTTGGGGGCGTCACAGATGGCCGGTGGCCGCGCGTTCCGGCGAGGTCCGCCCACGGTGGCGCCCCGTCGTGGACGGCCGAGCGATGGGAGAGGCGAGCGGCGCGAGGGTGGGGAAAGGGGGCGGAACTAGGGTTCGTCCAGGGCACGGGGCACGGCTCGGCTTCTTATCCCGCCGGGGCTGCCCTGGATCGCCTCCACGGCGACAGCCATGACCATGGCCGCGGTGGATGCGTGCCACGCACCGCGTGGTGAACAGGGGGAGGGGATGACCCCGGTGGGCTGGCCTAGTGGGTGGGTGGGGATGGGCCGGTTGGGCCTTTGCCCACAGTGTAGGATAGGTTTTTTTTCTATTTATCCCTTTTTTTGTTTTCTGTTATTTCCTTTTGTATTTTTTTAGTTACTTAGACATTTTTGGAAAACCTAATATGTGTTCCATAATTAGTAAGTATCATTACCAGAGGCCCACAAGAAGTTTGGGGTTATTATAAAATCACTTTATATTTCATTTAAATATTAAATGGAAAAAGGGGGATTTTCCACCAACTCTTTGATTTGTTTGAATTAATATATGGCTTGTTAAATTCCTCAAACCACAAGGACATGATCAAGTGATTATTGTGTATTTTACAAAATTGGTTTCACCATTTTTGAGAAAAGTTTAATTGTAACCTAATTTTAATATTCACCACAAGGCACTTTGAGTTTTGATTTGATTTCCATTCAAAGGGCATTTGAATTGAGCTTGGAATTGTTTTGATTCATGATGACCAAGGTCCGTGATCAAAGTGCTTCAACAATAACAAAGGTGAATTTGAATTTGAACTGAACCAGTTGATCAAAGAAAATTTTTGATCCAGACCATTTTGAGCAATAGTGCTTAGCAACAGTGATTAGCAAACAGTGAGAGTGATTACTGTTCACTGACAGTGAGTGTGTTACACCCACCGTCCGCAAGGCCGCGCGTGCCTATGACATGGCGGTGTGGCGTGCCGGGAGGCTAAGGAAGGACCTCAACTTCCCGGAGATCGAGACCATGGCGGCTGCGGAGATGCTCGTGCCGGAGGGCATCCGCATGGAGGAGATCACGACGAAGAAGAAGAAGAAGAGGCCCGCTGTTGTCGTCGCTCACGATGAGAGTGACGATGCCGCGATGGCGAGGTTTGCGCGTGAGCACCCGGAGTATGTGCAGGCCAAGCGGGAGTTCTACTAGAAGCGGGAAGCCGAGAAGAAGAAGAAGATGAAGGGCGAGGACGAGGCGGGGCCCTCGGTGATCCCTATCGAGTCCTCGGAGGAGGAATAGGAAGATTGGGAGGAGGAGGAGGAGGAGGACGACGACGATCCGAGCAGGGATGTGTTTTGGGATCGCCTCCTGAGCGACGATGAGGAGAAGTAGATGTAGTTCTAACTAGTAGTAGTAGATGAATTCTAGTATCTCGAACTAGTAGTAGTAGATGAATGAAGAACTATGTTTAATTATGTTCGGAATGAAGCAGTAGTTCAATATTCTATGTTTGAAGTATGTGTTTCAAATGAAATAGTAGTTGAAGTTTAGTTTTACAACACCATTTGCATCATCTATTGGAGTTAGAGTTTTACATCACTGTTTTACAACATCTGTTGGAGTTGGTTGTTTATTGGTGTTGTAAAAAGCACTTTTTGGTGTTGTAAATTATACAACACCTAGTTTTACAACACCAAATATACAACATCTATTGGAGATGCTCTTACGGGACAGAGCAACTCGACGATCATGTTCCACAACCTTGGCGACTCCGATCAAAGGTGTGGAGCGGGAGCGTAGTTAAAGTAGTCGTACACGCGGCATAATAACAGATGAGAAAAGTAAAGAGATACAGAGGTATAGAAGAACTTTATATTTATTAATTAATACATGGGTATATATAGAAGAGAGGTGATATATGGATAGGACAGAATCTAGAGGAAAAACCCCCACCCCAAGAAAGGGTGGACTTGTATAGGGTCGATTTCCCAACACACCCTCTTGATCCAACATTCCGTATTGTCTATGCCTCAAAAACTCCCAAAAGACGGTGGAAAATATGGAGAAAGATCTCATATAATACGTCTCCTCATGTTGCACGAATTGCCTCATGGAAAACCTCAATGTGAAAAACATTAGGAAAACACACATAAGGTTAAAACAATACAATCCACTCAACATCAGGTTGAGTACTCTATCATTCGGAGAGATTCACAGATGGGGGTGTGAAGAATACCCCCCTGAGTCTGGCGTTTAAGTCCCATCATACCAATTACACGAACACACCTCTCAAAAGATGATGATGGTAATGATTTAGTGAACAAATCGGTGAGATTGTCACACGACTTAGTATGCAAGATCTGTTGGAAATATGCCTTAGAGGCAAGTAATAAAGCATTTTTATTAGCATATTTCATTAAGTTCATAATAAATTTAATACCATGTTATAACTGTATTGAGAGGAAACATTAATAAATATGTGGTATATAAACAAATAAAGTCCCTAGTAGCCTCTGTTAAGACTAGTCCATTGGGAAATTAATGATCAAGGTTTCCTGATCATGAGACATTGAGTTTCTATTGACAATAGGGTCATATCATTAGATGAATGATGTGATGGACGTTACCCAAATAAGTATTGCAACGATATCAAGTCAAAAAGTTCAAGGTTGTAAGTGATTACGAAACGTACAGTCTACTCCTTAGACCGTGATATCATATCTAAATCACTGTCTCCGGGGATGCCTAGATTATATCAATCGTTGCACCGTAACAGGGTGACTATGTAGGTGCAACTCAGGTGCTCCAAAGGGATACGTTGAGGCGCACGAATCAAGATCGGGATTTTTCCATCCACGTGACAGACAAATACTCTAGGCCCACTCAGTGAGGTTACATCTGTAATGTTGCGCATCAAATGACTAGGCCACGGAGATGTGATATCACGGAATGAGTTAAGTAGCGCTTGTCGGTAACAAATTGAACAAATGTTATAGAGGATAGATGTGATCAAGTTTTGGACAAGGCATGTATCGTAGTCACAAAAGGAATGTACCCAACGTTTATGGTTCAGAAGATTTATTTCGGAAATGCACAAGGTTCATTATGGGCATCTAGGTCCTGCTAATGATCATTGATCGTAGAGAGGTCTCGGTCATGTCTAGAGTATTCATGAACTGTTGGGTAACACACTTACGAGTTCGATGACATATTGAAGATGGCTTCAGAACTATCGGGGTTACCGGAGAAAAGGGATTGAGGAATCAAAAAAGTTCCGTGTGGATCCGAAAGGTGTTCAGAGGCAAAAGTAATAAAGATAATGCCTATTTATTACTTCCTCCGTTCCAAATTAGATGTCTTCCATTTGTCCACATGTGTATCTAGACATGTACACAAATGAAAGACATCTAATTTGGAACGAGGGGAATTTTAATCAAGTGAATTAATAATTAGTATCATTTTATTTTTAATTAAAAAGGCTCCCTACCCTAATTGGACTCTCTTTGGGAAAGAGGCCCAGTAGGGGAAGGGGAGGGAATCCTCCCTCCCCATGGGGCAAGCGCCATGGGCCAAGGCCCAAAAGGGGGACAACCACTCCCCCTAATTGTTGGATTTAGTCCCACATTGCTAGGGGAGGAGAACTAGGGGTCTCCCTTTATGACACCCCTGATTCAGGGCAGGGACCCATGGTAAGAATTTCATGGCACGACACTAGACACAAATAACATAAGTCTTTATATTACAATCCAGGGCTCACGAGGACCCGAATACATAAGTCATACAATCATAATATTTGGGTACAGTCATAGTTAGTCAAGTTTTTCCTTAAGAAGGCTAACACAAATACGATACAAATCAAAAGGCGGGGCCTCCTGCCGAGGAACCTCCAAACTACTCTTGGTCGTCCGGGATCTCCACGTAGTAGTAGGCACCTCCGGGGTACTCCTGCTCCCGAGCTTCAACGTCTGATCGCAACAACTGAGTATAGAGGGAAACAAAAATAAAGAGGCGATGGTGAGTATCTAGCATACTCACGAGACTTACGCCCAGACATTCTAAGCAGTTATGCATACATAACAAAATGGAAAGGGGAGGCTATATAGTGGACTGGACTGCAGAATGCCAGAGTAAGAGGGGTGGAAGAAGCTAGGCCTATCGAAGACTAGCATCTTGAAGCGTTCTTGCAGCATCAGAAGAGAATAGCCATAACAGTTCATATTATTGTGTTGATAATAATGTATAATAGCAATAATAACAAGCTTTGAGATCATTTCTCTGTTGGGATACGGGGTAGAAAACACAATTTTTTCATACCTACGGTACCCGAACCCAAGATCTATGCTATGGCGATGTAAAGTAACAGAGGGAATCAGTGTTCATACCTTTGAAGACCGAAAGAGGGAAACGTTCTTGCGAACGTGGCTGGCGTAGACTCGGAACTACGACCTCCCTGTCGTGTAGAAGACCACCACCGGCGAGGATGACTCCCGGTAAACCTCCAGCGACGAAGTAGCACCACAGGTGTAGTGCCTCGAAGAGATTATACACGTACGGTACAATTGATGTTCCTCCCGGGCCCCGAACCAGGCGAGCAGCGGAAGAAAGACGGCTATGGATCCCGACTCCAGCAGAATGACGGCCTGCCTTATGGTGGAGAACTCCAATCTAGGTGCAGACTCCAAACAAGGGGAGTCCACTTCCGGGAAGGAGAAGGAGGAAGAAGGAGATATTGGTGTGTTGGAAAAAGGGGGGTCTACCCCTCCTTATATAGGCCAAGGGGGGGTGCCATCCTCCTCCCCTCCCCCATGTGGGACTAAACTCCCAAGGGGGGGGGGAGTGCGCCGGCCAAGGGGGGTGGTGGGCCCCACCCTTGGCGCCAAGCCCAAGGGGGGAGACCCCCCCTCCTCCCTTAATGGGCCCCATGGGCCCATTTAGCCTTTTCCCATTTTTAGTTTATTTAATATGTTTTAAATATTTAATTTAGATAATTAAATAATAAAACATTATTAAAACAATTAAACTTTATTTTGAACTATTCAAAATGTCCGGAAACCATTCCGTCCTCCTCCGGAACTATTCCGGTGATTCCTCCTATTTCACCGATTGATCCCGTAATTGTCCTATGCATCGATTGCCCTTAAGTGTAACACCCTAACGGTCCGGGAAATAGCAGACATGGTCGAGACTCTTCTCATTGACCAATGACTAGTCAGTTGGACCTGGTTACAATCCTTGACATCCCCTGCGCTTCCATCGAATGAACTTCGATCGCTTTTGGAAACCGTTAACGATACGACGTAATCCCTTTGTGCTGTGGTACTTTGTTTGTCTGAGATTTGATCGTCGGTATCCTACATACCGTGTTCACATCTCGTTCACAACAAACAACTTCTCTCGTCCATGATCATTGCATCTCTTGTGACCTAGTCACGTCCTTGCAAGGTGTTGATGCAATATCATCGAGTGGGCCCAGAGTACCTGTCCTGTCACAAGGACTGGCAAATCCCGCTCTGATCCATTAACATACTCATCAACCATCTATTTCGGAATACCCAAAGTGCACCGTTATAGCCAGCATATTTCAGTCAGGCGGTGGGATACAAATCAAAGTCTCCTCATAGATGACAATTACGTATGATCGTTACGGTCTAAGGACTAAGCCATACGTTACAAAGTCATAGCAACGCTGAACTATGTGACTCGATCACATTGCAATACTTTAGGTGGGTGTACGCCCATCACATCATTCCCCTTAACAATATGACCTCATTGTCAATGGACTTAAGTGTCGCCATGATCAGGAAAGCTTGATCAATCAATTGCCCAATGAGATAGTTTACCCGAGTTAAACTACAGACCATGTTTTATACTACACCTGTATTAGTATTTCCAAGTAATACAGTTATAGCACAGTATAAAACGTATTATGAACAAAACGGATATGTGACAAATATCTTTATTAATTTGTCTCTAGGGCACATATCCAACAATCTCCCACTTGCACTAGAGTACAAATTACACTAGTTTACATCAGGTATGTATCTAACACCAATGGTCTCTCGGTGTTCTTCAAACTTGCCCTGTCGAAGAGGTTTAGTCATGGGGTCTGCTGCGTTCAGATCCGTATGTATCTTGTGAATCCTAGTGTGTCCATCCCTGACGTAGTCTCGCGTCACATGGAACTTTCGGAGGACGTTCTTGGCTGTAGAGTGACTTTTTGGCTCCTTCGCGTTAGCAATGGCACCCGTGTTGTCGCAGAAGATTCCTACGGGGTCAGTGCAGCTGGGAAAGACGCCAAGCTCGATCACGAACTTCTTCAGCCACAACGCCTCGTTAGACGCTTCGCAAGCGGCAATATACTCCGACTCCATTGTAGATTGGGCGACGACTAACTGTTTGCCGCTCCTCCAGCTAATTGCGCCACCGTTCAACATGAAAACATATCCCGTCTGGGATTTCGAGTCATCTAGATCTGAGCCGAGGCTTGCGTCAACGTAACCCTTTACGGTGAGCTCCTCATCAACTCCTCCATAAACGAGAAAGAGATCCTTGGTTCTTCTCAAGTACTTAAGGATGTTCTTTACTGTTGTCCAGTGAGCCATTCCCGGGTTACTCTGGTAGCGATTAGTCATACTAATGGCCAGCGCTAAATCCGGTCTGGTACATAACATAGCATACATGAGAGAACCTATGGCTGAGGCATAGGGCTTTGAGGACATCTCCTCCTTCTCTTTTGCTGTGGTTGGGCATTGAGTCACGCTTAATTTGACACCTTTTATAACTGGCAAGAGGCATCTCTTGGAGTTACCCATACTGAACCTTTTCAATATCTTGTCAATATAAGTGCTCTGACTCAAGGCCAACCGTCGATTAGGTCTATCTCTATAGATCTTAATCCCCAATATGTACGCACCTTCACCTAGGTCCTTCATGGAAAAATGTCCATTCAGATATTCCTTCACTTCCTCTAAGAATTTCTTATCGTTCCTTATTAGTAATATGTCATCTGCATATAACACAAGGAATGCTACAGAGCTCCCACTCAGTTTCTTATAGACGCAGAACTCTTCGACGTTTTGGGCAAATCCAAAAGCTTTAATGACCTCATCAAATCGAAGATTCCAGCTCCGAGATGCTTGCTTCAACCCATAGCTGGACCATTGAAGCTTGCACACCTTACCAGCGTTCCTTGGATCGACAAACCCCTCTGGTTGCATCATATACAACTCTTCCTCAATGTTGCCATTTAGGAATGCAGTTTTCACATCCATCTGCCATATCTCGTAATCATGATATGCAACTATTGCTAGTAGAATCCGAATAGACTTTATCCTCGCTACAGGAGAGAACGTCTCCTCGTAGTCAACTCCTTGAATTTGTCGGAACCCCTTCGCGACAAGTCGAGCTTTGTAGACAGATACGTTTCCGTCTGCGTCAGTCTTTTTCTTGAAAATCCATTTATTCTCGACGGCCTTGCGGTCCTCGGGAATATCCACCAAAGTCCATACTTTGTTGGTGTACATGGATTCTATTTCGGATTTCATGGCTTCAAGCCATTTCTCGGACTCGGGTCCCTCAATTGCTTCTTCGTAACTTGTAGGTTCATCCGACTCATCAGTCGAGATTGCATTCACAAGCTGTCCGTAAAACTCAGTAGGTTGACGGACTCTTGATGACCTACGGGGCATAAAAGGTTCCTCTTCATTCTCATCATGATCATCATCAATGTCATGATCGTTATGAATGTCGTTCTGGCCATTCTCTTCAGCTCCCACTATGGAAGATGGTTCCAGAACAATTTCCGTAGCCGTTTATTCCAATTGGAGTGATTGGTCAGTCACTTCATCGAGGTCTATTTTCCTCCCACTCAACTCTTTCGCGAGAAACTCCTTCTCAAGAAAGTGTCCCATCTTGGCAACAAACGTTTTGCTGTCAGACTTGTTGTAGAAGGTGTATCCACAAGTTTCCTTGGGATAGCCCACAAAGATGCACTTATCCTCCTTGGATTCAAGTTTGTCAGGCTGTAGTTTCCTAACATAAGCCTCACAACCCCAAATCTTCAGGTGAGACAACTTAGGTTTCGTGCCATGCCATTCTTCAAATGGTGTTGTCTTTACGGATTTGGATGGTGCCCTATTAAGAATATGAGCGGAAGTTTCTAATGCATACCCCCAGAATGACATAGGCAAATCAGTATGAGACATCATCGATCGTACGCTATCCAATAGGGTTCGATTACGTCGCTCAGCCACACCGTTTCTCTGAGGTGTGCCTGTCGGCGTAAGCTGTGGTACTATGCCACAAGACTTTAGATGATTGCCAAACTCGTGACTCAAATACTCGCCACCTCGATCTGATCGAAGGTGCTTGATTTTCTTTCCGAGTTGATTTTCGACCTCATTCTAAAATTCCTTGAACTTTTCAAAGGTTTCAGACTTGTGCTTCATCAAGTAAATATACCCATATCTGCTCAAGTCATCAGTAAAGGTCACGAAGTAACGAAGACCATTGCGAGTGGGGACGTTCATGGGTCCACATACATCCGTGTGTATGATCCCCAACAAGTCATTCGCACGCTCCATTATCCCATTGAATGGAGTCCTTGTCATTTTTCCCATGAGGCATGGTTCACAAGTATCAAGGGATCCAAAATCCAATGACTCAAGAAGTCCATCCTTATGGAGCTTCTCCATGCGCTTTATACCAATATGACCAAGTCGGCAATGCCACATCTTCATGTGATCTCCATCATTCTTCAATATTTTGGCCTCAATATTGTTAATGTGACACACGTCACCATCGAGATCAAGTACGAATAAACCATGCAACTCCGGTGCGTGAACATAAAACATTTCATCCTTATAAATCGAACAACCAATTGTATCAGACTTAAAAGAATAGCGGTCTCGCTTCAAGCAAGAGCCACTAACGATGTTCACATTCAACGCGGGTACATAGTAGCAATTATTCAGAACTAAAACCAATCCCGAAGGGAGACTAAGATGCTTCGTGCCGACCTCCAAGACTTCAATTTGACAGCCATTCCCCACGCGCATCGTCACTTCATCCTTGAGCAAGCGTCTCCTATTCCTTAGTCCCTGAATGGAATTAGAAATATGAGCGACAGATCCTGTATCAAGTATCCAGGATGTGTTCCCGGCGCTTGTCAAGAGAAGATCAACAATATGTATATAAAATATACCTTCGTCTCTCTTGGCGACCTTGCCAGCCTTCTTGTCCTTTAGATACTTGGGGCAGTTGCGTTTCCAGTGACCTTCACCCTTGCAGTAGAAGCACTCCACTCCGGGTATAGGCTTGGGTGCCTTGGGAGGAGCGGCAACTGACTTGCCATCCCTCTTGGGGCCACCTCTCTTGGCCTTCTCCCGCCTGCTTGACTTCTTGAAGTCAGTGGTCTTGTTGACCATGAAGACGGTGTGCTCCTTCTTGATCTCAACCTCGGCGCTCTTCAGCATGGAGAACAACTCAGAAGGGGTTTTGGTCATCCCCTGCATGTTGTAGTTCAGCACAAAGCCTTTATAGCTAGGGGGAAGCGACTGCAACACCCTATCAACAGCAAGTTCATCTGGAATCTGGCATTCCAGAGCATTCAAGCGCTGAACGTAGCCATCCATTTTGACTACATGCTCACTCACGCTGCCGTGCTCATCCATCTTTGCTGAGAAGAAGGCTTCAGAAGCCTCGTACCGTTCAGCCCTAGCTTGAGGTGCGAAGACCGCCTTGAGGTCGGTGATAATCTCATATGCACCCATCCTCTCAAAACGTTTCTGCAGCTCAGCCTCCATGGAGTAGAGCATGCCACTCAGGACAAGGTTCTAATCATCAGTCCCGGAGAGATAGAAATTCTTCTCGTCCTGACTGGCATCATCTGCTGGTGCGTCACCTAACGCGCCCTCTAGTATGTATGCCATCTTGAGGGGAACGAGGAGAATCCTCAGGGTGCGGAACCAGTTGGTGAAGTTTGTCCCATCTGTTTTAGCTTATCTTTCTCTAGGAATGATCCTAAGTTGAACGAGGGGCGAGGTGCTGCCATCTACAAGGTTGATTCACAAGGATACATATTTAGACTTTTGTTCATAATGTGGAGTTTCAATTTAATCTCAAAATTCTAGAAAGCTCCCACTTAGATAAACACCTCTCAATTTAACTATGTGATTACACAATCCCAGCCCCCATACCTCCCCCGATCGTCACGGCCATCAGTATGCGAACCAGGTAGGCCTCTAAGCCAATCACATCAGGCATGTGACTCGTGCTCGACCTTTCGGTCTCCTGTGTTCCAGCCCCGCATCTACATACGTCAAGCCTGCCAATCGAACCTTGATGTTAGCTGTTCAGCAAGGCCATATCTGCATATGCCAGGCTTGCTGAACCCAACCTCATGCGAACTTCGTTGAATATATAGGACAACTCCGGTATGTACGGAGCATCAAGCCATATGGGAGAACCTTCCAGGCGGTGCCCACCAAGGGAGAACACAATGTTGGTATTGTGAGAGATGGTCCTGTTTTGTGCTACCGTCGATATATCTAGCATCCTAGCATAAAACAGGAAGTAAAACTGTAAATCATACAACCTATGACCCCCCTTCATGCAAAGCAAAGTTAAACGCCTTTCTACTTTAGCTTGTGCAAGTTTTACGTGGCTGCTAGGGGTTTCGAGAGAGAGAACCGTTTCTATCCTGCGAAAAACATGCCACAACACCGTCTCCCATCCGTCTCTATTAAACCCCTGTCGGGGCCCTCCGTTGCAAACATCTTCGCAATGCTAATGCAGAGAGACAGACACCCCCAGCCACTTTATATGGTACAAGCCATATGTCAAGCGTGGAACCAGTCTCGCGTAAACGCGTAAGGTCGGTCGGGGGCCGCTTCATCAAACATTGCCGCAACGCTAAATGAGTACACGTGGGAGGGTAACGAATGAAGATTCGATGCCCACATCCTAGACGTGTTCTACCCGTACAATACATCTACGCATAGCTAGCTCATGATACCACTGTTGGGATACGGGGCAGAAAACACAAATTTTTCATACCTACGGTACCCGAACCCAAGATCTATGCTATGGCGATGTAAAGTAACGGAGGGAATCGGTGTTCATACCGTTGAAGACCGAAAGAGGGAAACGTTCTTGCAAACGTGGCTGGCGTAGACTCGGAACTACGACCTCCCTGTCGTGTAGAAGACCACCACCGGCGAGGATGACTCCCGGTAAACCTCCAGCGACGAAGTAGCACCACAGGTGTAGTGCCTCGAAGAGATTATACACGTACGGTACAATCGATGTTCCTCCCGGGCCCCAAACCAGGCGAGCAGCGGAAGAAAGACGGCTACAGATCCCGACTCCAGCAGAAGGACGGCCTGCCTTATAGTGGATAACTCCAATCCAGGTGCAGACTCCAAACAAGGGGAGTCCACTTCCGGGAAGGAGAAGGAGGAAGAAGGAGATATTGGTGTGTTGGAAAAAGGGGGGTCTACCCCTCCTTATATAGGGCAAGGGGGGGGGTGCCATCCTCCTCCCCTCCCCCATGTGGGACTAAACTCCCAAGGGGGGGGGAGTGCGCCGACCAAGGGGGGTGGTGGGCCCCACCCTTGGCGCCAAGCCCAAGGGGGGAGACCCCCTCCTCCCTTAATGGGCCCCATGGGCCCATTTAGCCTTTTTCCCATTTTTTAATTTATTTAATATGTTTTAAATATTTAATTCAGATAATTACATAATAAAACATTATTAAAACAATTAAACTTTATTTTGAACTATTCAAAATGTCCGGAAACCATTCCGTCCTCCTCCGGAACTATTCCGGTGATTCCTCCTATTTTACCGATTGATCCCGTAACTGTCCTATGCATCGATTGCCCTTAAGTGTAACACCCTAATGGTCCGGGAAACAACAGACATGGTCGAGACTCTTCTCATTGACTAATGACTAGTCAGTTGGACCTGGTTACAATCCTTGACAGCCCCTGCGCTTCCATAGAATGAACTTCGACCGCTTTTGGAAACCGTTAACGATACGACGTAATCCCTTTGTGCTGCGGTACTTTGTTTGTCCGAGGTTTGATCGTCGGTATCCTACATACCGTGTTCACATATCGTTCACAACAAACAACTTCTCTCGTCCATGATCATTGCATCTCTTGTGACCTAGTCACGTCCTTGCAAGGTGTTGATGCAATATCACCGAGTGGGCCCAAAGTACCTGTCCTGTCACAAGGACTGACAAATCCCGCTCTGATCTATTAACATACTCATCAACCATCTATTTCGGAATACCCAAAGTGCACCGTTATAGCCAACATATTTCAGCCAGGCGGTGGGATACAAATCAAAGTCTCCTCATAGATGACAATTACGTATGATCGTTACGGTCTAAGGACTAAGGCATACGTTACAAAGTCATAGCAACGCTGAACTATGGGACTCGATCACATTGCAATACTTTAGGTGGGTGTACGTCTATCACATCATTCCCCTTAACGATATGACCTCATTGTCAATGGACTTAAGTGTCGCCATGACCAGGAAAGCTTGACTAATCAATTGCCCAATGAGATAGTTTACCCGAGTTAAACTACGGACCATGTTTTATACTACACCTGTATTAGTATTTCCAAGTAATACAGTTATAGCACAGTATAAAACGTATTATGAAAAAAACAGATATGTGACAAATATCTTTATTAATTTGTCTCTAGGGCACATATCCAACAGGTTCGGTGGATGTCCTGAGTTGGCTATTTGCCATGTACGCACTACCTACCCGTGGGAATTACGAGTTATGGGCTCCCCTGCTTCATAGTCTCGTCCGAGGACTCTTCAGACGTCAGTAGTACCGCGGCTTGCGCCGAGAAGTGGTGTTGTCTTATTTGCTCGCGCGGTGGTGTCTTATTTGGATTTGCTTTAACTTCACCGGCCAGCCTCGCACTGTGCAGGAGTACGTCGGGGTTAGGGTCCAAAGCCCCGCGTACATAGGATATAGTCCGGCGGATGACTTCTCTGTTGAGTTTGAAAGATGGACTACGGAGTGTTGGATAGCCTTGGTGGAGCGTTCCCTAACAAGGTGCCCGCCACCCTGGAGATCCGTGCGTGTAGTGTAACACAAGTGCACCCCTGCAGGGAAGATTGATCTATTCGAATAGCCGTGTCCACGGTAACATGACACTTTATGCTGAAGCTGGATCTTACCACTACAAACTATTATTATTAAACTGTATGGTTTCGGGTTTTTCCTCCTCGCTGGGATGTCGAGGAAGGGATCTCGGAGGCATTGCTAATTATTAGAACTTACTATTATACAATGTTGCAACAACTTCTGCTGCATTGTTATTACATTCATGTTATTGAACTGCTGGCTGTTTCTCTTCTCATGCTGCAAGACACGTCAGAAGATGCTAGTCTTCGATAGGCCTAGATTCTTACCCTTATTCTGATTTGTACCTTGCAGTGCACTATATACAGCCTCCCCTTTCCATTTGATACAAATGCATAAATGCTTAGTAGCGGACGTAAGACTCGCGGGTATGCTAGATACTCACCTTTGCTTTATTTCCCCTTTTCGTTTTGCCTGATCGGCCGCTGCAGTCGACGTTGGAGCCCAGGAGCAGGAGTACCCCGGAGGTGACTACTACGATGTCGAATTTCCCCGTTGACCAGGAGTAGTTTGGAGGTTCCCAGGCAAGAGGCCTCGCCTTTTCGATCGTAGTTGTTTTTGTGCTAGCCTTCTCAAAGCAGATCATGTGTACCTTGTGTCTGTACTCAGATACTATTGCTTCCGCTAACTTTGTGCTCTTGAGCTGTTGTATTCGAGCCCTCGTGGCCCCTGGCTTTTATTAAACAGCTTGTATTATTTTATTTGTAGAGTTGTGTTGTGATATCTCACCGTGAGTCCCTAATCTCGATCGTGTACCTTGCGTGTATGATTACTGTACACGGTCTGATTTTGGGGGCGTCACAAGTTGGTATCAGAGCCAACTTCCTGTAGGACACCCCCTTCCAACTCCTTGGTCGAAGTCGAGTCTAGTCTTTGCAAAACTACTTACTAACAGTGTCGTGTGGCTTATCATCCCACATCGCAAACTGGGTGGTATTAGGATCTTTTACTCCGTACCTTTACTCTGGGGCTCTGCTCTCTCTTCCTTTCGAGTTAAAGATTTTTCTAACTCTAACTCTAGGTTCTCGTGACTGCTTCCTCTCAGAGAGCCCTCATCACAGAAGATGACCTGCTTCACTAGAAGATGCCGAAGATACTCTCCGGTGAATTGTTGAGACCCTATGTGCCCATTGCCCTTGCAACCCCTGCCACTGATAAGTGCATGTGGGTAAATACCTATACCTTTCGTTCATCTGTTGAATCCTAGTTGCTCTTGTTGTTGCAAGTTACGTCAAAATTCTCTTTTGATGTTTTGAGAACCCTTCGTGTCTGCTGCCTTGCGGGTTCTGTTCACAATGCGGATAATTCCTCACATTTATCGAGGGTCCGTTCATTCACAGTGGTTCCTGTGATTCCCAAAATACTTTGAAATACTATTCGATCTCGCGACAATCCTCGACAACCTACTGCTTTGGAGATTCTTCTTACCTTCTTGCACTATGATTAATCATGTTTGTCTTGTAGTCTTTGATGACCTCCCTTGGCATTGCCATTCTGGTCTGTTGAATCATCGTGTGTGCTAGTGCACGCAATCATCAGTTGATCCCTATGAATCCTTTCTTCTGGCTCAGATGTCATTCCGGACATGAGCTGGTTCTCGGTAAATCAAACCTTAATTGATTAACCGTCAAGCTTCTATTCAACTTATTCATGTTTGATCGATGTATCTGAATCGGATACACCGATATGGAAGTCATAATTCCTATGTACTTAAGCATCGAATTATTCCGATGCTTCTATATCCAATGCTTTGGCATTCCTTCTTCTTATGGTTGAGTACCGATACTCCCCCCAGACTCTCTGTATGCCGCCTGACCTTTTTGGTGGATTATTGCCTACCGTCCCCTTGTGTCCTAAATCATTGACGAATTTCCCCTGATATAAAATGCCCTTGGCAAATGGTATCATCTGCTCCATGTCGTCAGCCTTCTGCTTTCGAACTTGTATCCCTTACTTATGATATTTGTTGTATGGGTTTCAAAATGCCCCGATGCATTAACCCTATGCTTCCCCTAATTTGATGAACCCAAATTTTATGCGGGTTATACTCTACTGGCCATCCGTCAGATGATCTTGCAATCCTACAACCTCCATGTGAGTGAGAAGTGAGTGAAAGGTTATGCATTGAATAAGTGGGAGTCGACCCTGAACCTTTGTGTTCATGCCCATGGATACAATGTAGAACTTATCATGAAAGCTTCTTGTAAAATGATTATCCCCTTGGTATAAATTCGTCCTGCATCTATGATCAAGACTCTTGTGATCATGGTTCTAACCATGATATTCTCCTTTGATTCCATTTCACAGACAAAACCGAACACTTGTCTTCTACAAATCAACGATCCAACTCAACTACCTTTAAGTTGTACCTTCGAGTATTACCCCCTGGCATCTCGAGGATATCATACCATTGCACTACATCTTAAGAATTTTGATGAAACAATACCTTTCCCTGTTGTAACCACTCCATGGGTTCTGGGTTGTCGTCAATCGAGAAAACCACTTACCTTTTTCTCCACCACCCCTTTTGTTTGGTGATGTTGCTATTCGTTTACATTCTCTTGAAACCTCTCGACATAAAGTGTCGTGGTCATCATCAACATTTTTGCTTCTTCCATGCGTCTATTGAATTCATGGTGAGAAATACCATCCATGCCCTCGATGATTTGTGTTATTATCGACAACA
The DNA here is from genome assembly GCA_950022295.1 of Bromus sterilis. NCBI lineage: Eukaryota > Viridiplantae > Streptophyta > Magnoliopsida > Poales > Poaceae > Bromus > Bromus sterilis. The sequence goes on from OX465597.1 coordinate 135,874,698, forward strand.
TCCTTTGACTCCTTGCCAATACAAACTTGGTCATGTATATCGTGCTCTTCTTTCCCTTGGGAAAGATATACACCTGATACTTGTGTATCATCACCTTTTCCTTTCCATTGGTCTGTTTAACCTTTCTTTGAATATAAATTATCCGAGCAGTGAAAATTCCCTGCTGATGTAAACACTTCGGTGTACTACTTTGTCCGTACAACCTGTTACTACTGTTGATAACAATTCGGTAACCACCGATGACAAGAACCTTGCCAATTGGTCCGCCTGACACGTCCAAAACGTATTTATAATTTCTTCTTGCTCCATGCAAGTTTTGTGTGATATTGCTATGATCTAGATACACTTTCATACACTTTTGATCATATTTGGACTAACCTATTAACTCAGTGCACCACAGTGCCAGTTCCTGTTTTCTGCTGTTTTTCTATTTCAGTTTTCCCCCATATAAAAAGTGCTCCAAAAATTCGGGAAAATTCAGATAAAAAATCAGCGTGAAGGAACCTCCGGAAGAACCTGGGTGGGGCCAGAGGTCCACCACCAGGGGCCCAGGCGCCCTGGTGGCGCGCCCTAGGGCTTGGCCGCGCCAGGGGGGAGCCTGGACCCCTGGTGGCCCCCCTGGCTGCCCCCCTTCGCCTATATATTCTCCGTCACGGGAAACTTCCGAAACGAGAACCCTTTTTCGCGATCTCTCCTCTGTTCCGCCGCCGCCGCGCTTCCGAGATCGGGAGCACCAGAAGACCTCTTCCCGGCACCCTGCCGGAGGGAGGGCCGACCTCTGGAAGTCTCCTCTCCACCATGGATGCTCCCCGGATGTCTTGTGAGTAGTTTTCCTTGGACCATGGGTCCGTGATCAGTATCTATGTGATGTTCTCCTCCCCTCTTTGTTCTTCATGGTTTAGACCTCGTGAGCTGCCATACATGATCGAGGCACTTTTGTAATCTTTCTGCTATTCTATGCTGAGTTTGATGGGATCTGATGGATTATGAGATTATGTTCAGATTGTGATTGAGTAATATATTTGGTTCTTATCTCTTATATTTTTGTTCCTAAGTAATTCTTGCATGTTCTCCGTTGCTGTTTATTGCTTTGGCCAAGTAGTAGGTAGTAACCCCAAGAGGGAACGTTATGCTCGATTGTGGGTTCATGCCCCCCGATGACACACTTGAGTGACAGAAACATGAGTCTAGGGGATGTGCTGTTGCCACAAGGGGGAAAACAACGGTGCTTGTAACCGCGGTTGCAAGGATTGTTTACTTTACGCAAAGTGCTTTTTAATGCAGTTGTCTGTTGCTTTGGGTTTACACTTTGGGTGGGGCTCGCAACTTAATACCAGCGAGATGTTCTGGATAGATATCTCAAGGTGGATGATTAGTAGTAGATGCAGTTGGATTTCGGTCTACTTATTTTGGCGTACTTCCCGTGCTTTTGAGCCTCTTCCTTTCTTTTGTAGCATAGCTAGCATTGCGGTGCGTTCATAATCCTGTCAATTGCCCTTCTGTAATTTGTTCACCTCGCATAGCAGTTTTATCGTCTTTTGGGAGAGAGACATCACTAGTGAACATCACGTATCCCGGTCCATATCATCATCATTGTTTACACACTCATTTAATTTTCTGCTTTTACTTTCAATTGCTATCATTATCCTTTGTGTTTGATCCTTTGTGAACAACAAGACCGGAGAGATTGACAACCTCTCTGAACTTCGTTGGGAACAAAGTTATTTGTGTTTGTGTGCAGGTCCGCGTCAGTAGCGCCGCTGACACCTACTTATCATCTCCGGAGTCCTACTGGAGACAAACCTTGGTATCTTTACTTAGGGAAATTTGCTGCTGTGCTACATCACGCCTTCCACTTGGGGCTCACCAACGAAGGGCGAGAAATCACTATCATTACCTCGCACATCAAGCCAAATTTCTGGCGCCATTGCCAGGGACTCCGAGTGCTAAGATACGGGAGTTGCACACTACCCTTTACCTTTGTTTTTTAGCCTTGTTAGTTTACCTTTCAGTTTTTATCTTTGAGTCTTATATCAAAAATCACAAAAAAAATCTGCCACACTTGCTGCTGCTATGGGTTCCACTAAAAACACCAAGTTGTGTGACTTCACTAGTCACAACAACCAAGACTTTATCTGCACCCCCATTGCCACACCTGCCACTTCAGCTACCTCTTATGAAATTAAACCTGCCTTGCTAAACCTTGTTATGAGAGATCAATTCTCTGGTGCTGGAGATGATGCTGCTTTACACTTGAACAATTTTGTTGAATTATGTGATATGCAAAAGTATAAAGAAGTAGAAGGTAATATTGTTAAGCTCAAGCTCTTTCCTTTCTATTTAAGGGGAGACGCTAAAATCTGGTTTCAATCTTAGCCTAGGAATAGCATAGATTCTTGGGATAAGTGCAAATATGCTTTTATAGGGAAGTATTATCCACCTGCTAAAATTATCCAATTACGGAGTAACATTATGAATTTTAAGCAATTGGATAATGAACACGTTGCCCAAGCTTGGGAACGAATGAAATCTCTTGTTAAGAAATTCCCTACACATGATTTGACTACCTGGATGGTTATCCAGACTTTTTATGCAGGCTTGAACTTTACCTCGCGGAACATGTTAGATTCGGCCGCGGGATGAACCTTTATGTCAACTACACTTGGTGCTGCCATGAAGCTTCTCGATGAGATGATGACCAATTATTCCCAATGGCACACCGAACACGCTCCAACAGGTAGGAAGGTAAACTCTGTCGAGGAAATTACCTCCCTCAATGAAAAAGTTGACTTAATTATGTCTCTACTTACCAAGCAACCCTCTATTGATCCTCATGATGTCCCTTTAAATTCTTTGGTTGCCCAAGAACAAGTAGATGTGAACTTTATTGCTAGAAACAACTTCAACAACAATGCTTATAGGGGTAATTTTGCTAGCAATCGTAGACCGTTTCCATCCAACTATGGGAACAACAACACCTACCCTAGCAATAACTCATATAATCCTGCTTATATGAAAAGAGACCTACCTAGCTATGAGAAATTGGTAGAAATAGAGAAAGCTACTAAGAACTATATGCACACCCAGTTTGAACAAAACAAAGCCTTCTCTAAGCAAATAGGTGAGCATACTGCCATTCTGCAAAACATTAGTGAACAACTTGATAGCCTGAACAGTGAGATTTCTAATATCCAAGCTAGACTTACCACCACTGAAACCCATGTTTCGAATATGTCCCCCACCCAATCTACTTTGATAAATCAAATGGCAGCCAAACCGGAAGTTATCCCTATGGAAGAGGATAGAATTAAGAGCCTTCGTACACACCACACAGTTGCCACTATCCAAATTGTTGAGGACACCCAAACCATTAGCACCCAATGCACTCCTAGTCCCGTTGGACCTATTAATGGTGATCTAATACCTCAACCAAAGATGAAGAAACTCCTATGAACATAGAGGGTTTCAAACAAGTGAGCCTAGACGACACTATTACCACCTTTGATAGTAGCGATATTGTTTTTGATAGTTGCACCCTCTCAGAAGTTATTAGCTTGCTACACAAAATGTCTAGAGACCCCCACACTAGCACACTTAATCTTGCCTTCACGGAGCATATCACAAATGCTCTCATCAAAGCTAGAGAGGAGAAGCTTAGAGTAGAAGCCTCCATACCTAGGAATCTAGAGGATGGTTTGGACCCTATGATCAAAATTAAATTAAATAACTTCTCTTGCTATGCTTTATGTGATGTTGGAGCTAGTACCTCCGTTATGCCCAAAAGAATATTTGATATGTTTGAATTGAAGCCCTTTGAGCCTTGTTCTTTCGGTGTTCGTCTTGTTGATTCTTCCGTAAAGAAACCTTTGGGGAAGATCGACGATGTTATTATCATTGTCAATGACAACTATGTTCCCGTTGATTTTATTGTTATGGATATAGAGTGTGAACCTTTGTGTCCAATTATTTTGGGACGTCCTTTTCTTCGCACGTTGGTGCGGTTATTGACATGAAAGAGGGGAATATAAAATTCCAATTCCCATTCAAAAAGGGGATGGAACACTTCCCTAGAAAGAAAATCAAGTTACCTTTTGAGTCTGTTACACGGGCTAGTTATTCTCTTTCTCTTGATAAAACTTGATTCTTCTTTTGCATCATGCCTAGCTTAAAGGCATAAAAGAAAGCGCTTTCGGGAGGCAGCCCGCAACGAATTTAGGTTTTTCTTTTTGCTTTTGTTGTGTCTTGATGTTTGTTACTACTGTAGCAACATCATTGTATCTTTATTTTTCAGCTTTGTGCCAAGTTATAGCCTCTTATGATAAGGGAATCCAAAGCTGTGACATGCTGTCCAGAAAACAGATTCTGTCCCTTGACAGAAAAATTCGAATCAAGTCACCAGATCATCTTTTTGATCTAATTTTTTTGACAGCGTGCTCTATACAATTGTGAAACTTTCGTATGTTCTGAGTTTTCTGATTTGAGTTGAATAAGTGCCCTAAAAAATTCTTTACTACCTGCTGGTCTGTTTTTCACAGATTCTGCCACGTTTTGCCTCTCTTCACTTTTGCAAACCTTAAGCTTGATTTTTCTTTGCAAAAACCTTTTGGCACTCTTGAGAAACTGTAGCTATTCAAGAATATCTTTATATCCAGTGGGGAAAAAATATTTTATTAAGGGTACTAACCTCTCTAATCAGCTTATGATGAGTTATGTATGAAGGGAGTTTTCAAGTGTGCGATGGAAGATAATGAAAGAAGATCCAGGAGTGTCAAGCGCTCAAGCTTGGGGATGCCCCCATGCATCCCCAATAAATATTCAAGGAGACTCAAGCGTCTAAGCTTGGGGATGCCCCCGTGCATCCCCTTCTCCATCAACAATCATCAGTTCGTCCTTCGTCTCACTATATTTTTATCACTTCATGCGTTATGTGCTATGCTTGGAGCATCTCGCTCTTAGGTTTTATTTAGTTTTGCTTGCTGTTCATAACAAGTTAGACCCCGTCTTACTTTGTGTGGGAGAGAAACACGCTCCACTTTCAAAATCTAGAACACATCATAGGATTTTTCCTGCCTATCTTTTTGCTGTTGTGTGTTCTTTATCTTTTCGTAGCTACTGCCATGTTTAGTTTTAGTCTTAGTTTGTCTTTAGCAAGAGCCTTGGCTTTTGTTTAGTCTGTTGATGGAACTCTTTTTAGTATTCATGTTTATCTTGTTAAAGAGAGTTGGTTGTTGCACTGAGTTGTGTCTTGTCTTGAAAGTAGGTAATTGAGGTTGCTATTTAATTCTAGTAGTAACTTGCAATAGTTTTGAGGTATTGTTGTGAGTAATGTTTGAAATTTTGGTGTCAAGAGCTCTAGCCTATTAGTGATAGGTGTCGTATTTTGGGCAATCCGTGTTTATTTTCAAAACCTACAAAACCAGTTGAGAACTTTAGCTACTAGATGGATCACTAATCTTTGGAGGGATCGAATATTAGAGTACACTCACGTACCATGACTCGTGGATGCGCAAGGATAACCAAACCCCCATACACTCCTCCTCGGGGTACTTGTCTCTTTGTGAACCTCCTTATTAGATTGAGAGTTACCGATAATAAATGCACGAGTTCTTCGGACTAATGTAAGTATTGAAAGTTGACACTTCCACCTTCCCATATTTTGCTAGCCTCTCCCGTGCCGTGCATTGCCTTCTTCTCACTCCGAGAGTTGGTGTCCACCTTCGCCGGTACATCCAAACCCTTGGCATGATACTCTCTGTCATCATAAACCTCCTTATATCTTTCCTCAAAACAGCCACCATACCTACCTATCAAGGCATTTCCATAGCCTTTCCGAGATATATTGCCATGCAACTTCCACCTCTTCATGACTTGATCTTCATGTCATACATGTTCCTGCTACACTGGCAGCGACATACATTGCATGCATCATGATAGTTACACCTTCTTTATGATTTTGAGTACCTTGTAAAGTGTGAAAGATCTCCTTTACCTTCTTGTAAAATAGAGTGTTGCCCTTAAGTGAGGAAAAGATCCCAAAGTGGACACAATAAAAGATCCCAAAGAGGACAAATGAGAGTTAAATAGAAAGAGCCATTGAGGCCACAAAAAAATACAAAAAAACAGAAAAAATAGAAAAAGAAATAAAAAGAGAGAAAGGGGCAACACTACTATCCTTTTGAGAGATCCACACTAGTACTCACTTTATATCCTTGTACTCCATAGAGATGATCATTATGCATATAGCTATGTGGGGACCTTCACACTATAGAACTTGGCTTGCATATTCCAAGGATGAGCCTCCTCAAACGAGCTCTAGGTCTTCATGAGCTAGCAAGTTCGATGCACCCCCACTAGTTCCATTGGAGAGCTTTTCTTAGCTCATATGGGCATTCTTCTGTCATTTGGCCTTCTCGCCTATGATTGTCCTCATTGATGTGAGCCTTTCTCACCTTTTTGTCTTCCTCCTCCACCATATTTCTCTCTTTGCCATCATTTACCTACTCGAGGACGAGCAGGAATTAAGCTTGGGGATGTTGATACGTCCAAAACGTATCTATAATTTCTGCTTGCTCCATGCATGTTTTGTGTGATATTGCTATGATCTAGATACACTTTCATACACTTTTGATCATATTTGGACTAACCTATTAACTCGGTGCACCACAGTGCCAGTTCCTGTTTTCTGATGTTTTTCTATTTCAGTTTTCCCCCATATAAAAAGTGCTCCAAAAATTCGGGAAAATTCAGATAAAAAATCAGCGTGAAGGAACCTTCCGGAAGAACCTGGGTGGGGCCAGAGGGCCACCACCAGGGGCCCAGGCGCCCTGGTGGCGCGCCCTAGGGCTTGGCCGCGCCAGGGGGGGCGCCTGGACCCCTGGTGGCCCCCCTGGCTGCCCCCCTTCGCCTATATATTCTCCGTCACGGGAAACTTCCGAAACGAGAACCCTTTTTCGCGATATCTCCTCTGTTCCGCCGCCGCCGCGCTTCCGAGATCGGGAGCACCAGAAGACCTCTTCCCGGCACCCTGCTTTGGGTTTACACTTTGGGTGGGACTCGCAACTTAATACCAGCGAGATGTTCTGGATAGAAATCTCAAGGTGGATGATTAGTAGTAGATGCATTTGGATTTCGGTCTACTTATTTTGGCGTACTGCCCGTGCTTTTGAGCCTCTTCCTTTCTTTTGTAGCATAGTTAGCATTGCGGTGCGTTCATAATCCTGTCAATTGCCCTTCTGTAATTTGTTCACCTCGCATAGCAGTTTTATCGTCTTTTGGGAGAGAGACATCACTAGTGAACATCACGTATCCCGGTCCATATCATCATCATTGTTTACACGCTCATTTACTTTTCTGCTTTTACTTTCAATTGCTATCATTATCCTTTGTGTTTGATCCTTTGTGAACAACAAGACCGGAGAGATTGACAACCTCTCTGAACTTCGTTGGGAACAAAGTTATTTGTGTTTGTGTGCAGGTCCGCGTCAGTAGCGCCGCTGACACCTACTTATCATCTCCGGAGTCCTACTAGAGACAAACCTTGGTATCTTTACTGAGGGAAATTTGCTGCTATGCTACATCACGCCTTCCACTTGGGGCTCACCAACGAAGGGCGAGAAATCACTATCATTACCTTGCACATCACCGCCTCGTCTTAACGAGTAGGAAGATGGTTATTTTCGTCCCTTGCCCTTGGTACCGGCTGTTTTTGCCGACATAGCTAACAAGTTGTTCCCAGACTTGCCTTGCAACTTGATCGCGTTGTTTGTCACCACCATTCTTATTCAATGTGGGCCCATAACCCACTGTTCCAAAGGATCGAAACCTAAATCTCTTGCCTTTCTGTTCTCGAGGTTATTCCTCTTGCTTGACCTCATATGCTACTCATGAGTCATCTACCTTGTGATATTGAATCCGGTATCAGACGCAGTACTTATGCCTGATGCTCTGCCCCCCTTTTCGTCATCTGTCATCGGCATCAAATGCTTGCATATCCGCTTGAAAACTTCTCATGCCTTCTTTTGTTTCTGTCGATGTATCTCCCTGGGTTTAAACTCGAGAGATACTTTGTACCCCATTCCCTTGGACATTCTCGGTTGATAAATCTTGTATCGATTTGACCCCCTTAATATTCCTCCTAACCTATTCGTAAGTACGATAAAGCTCTGAAGGAAGGATGACAACTCGTCGAGATGCACTGATGCAGAGAAATGAAGACATCAGCGCGAAGTATCAACCCCTTCGATAAGGACAACGAGACCCAGAAGATTCGTTAGAATACAAAACCAAAGCTTTACCCCTTCCACTACCTTTTAATTCTCGGGACGAGAATCCTTTGTAGTGGGGGAGAATTGTAACACCCCGGGTGTCACACTACAGTAACCAAAAAGTAATCACTTTGATTAAAGCTAAGACCTCTTGATTAGTCATGTAATAATCACGTTGACCATGGCTTGTTCAAATTCAACCCAATTAAAAATTCCAAAACAAAGTGACAATTAATGTTGCTCAAAAAATTGTGGGACCAATTTTATAAAATGCCTAAAAGTCAGTAGGTCAAGATACAATGGTAATGGATATATATTATGGCATATAAATATTTAAAAAATTCAAACAACAACCAACACAACCCTTTTTAATCGTTGCATATTCAAATGGAGTCCTAAATGATTTTTATTTTGAGCCCTTAATTTTTGTGGTGTTGCTTCAAGGTGCAATACAAATAACGGAACAAGTTTCACTTCTTGCAAAAATCAAAATAATAGGTAAATAAATAAAACTGTAGCAAAATAGTGGCATTTAATACCTTTTTAGTAAAACAAAAATGCAAAAGAATTTATAAAAGCCCAAATCTTTTTGTGGCACTTTAGTCTAGTGCAACAATAATTTAGGAGCAAGTTTCATGTTGTAGCAAAATATAAAGGCTATTAAACTAATTACAAACAGAAAGAAATAAAAAGAAAAGAAAACAGAAAACAACTAAAAATGAAAAACACCTAACTACCGCTATGGGCAAGCCCCACCCAACTACCTCGGGCCTAACCCACCCCCTCTCTTCTCTTCTCCCTCCTCCTGTTCAACCGACCGAGACATGGCTCCACAGCCGACCGCGCCAGCCACCGTCGTTGCCATTGAACCCCCCTCGCCCGCGCCACTACAGTGGACCGGGGTGGATAAGACCGAGCCCCACCTCCTCCATGGAACCCTAGATCGAGCCGTTTCCCCTCGCCCCTCTCCATTGCGCCGTTTTTCCCCTCCTCACCGAGCCGCCATGGATGCAGCTCCGTGAACGTCCGCGGCCACCGCGGCTCCCAGCCCCAGCCACCGTGTCCCTCCGCCTCTTCATCGACGTCCACGTCGCCCTGCAAAAGGACCCGCGCTAGGAGCCATCACCACATGCAAATCGTCTTCGTATTCAACCTCTGTCCGCCGTCATGCCGTGCAAATTCCGGCCACACCGCGCCCTCCCCGAGCCCGCTGCCTCCTCGACACGCTCCTGGTGAGCATCTGGACCACTGCAAACTGCTCCTCGCCGCCCTCTAACTCCGTAGCCGTCGTTCCCCTTTACCGAGCTCTACCGGCCGCCATGGCTGGCGCTTTCTTCGCGCGAGCTCCCCGCGGCCCTAGCCGCGCGCCCTCACCGCAGCCTCTCGCCCCACGGCGGCCTCGCTGCGCCCTCGTGCGTGCGTCGCCACACCCTTCTTCCCCTCCCCTCCCATCACCGCTAGGCCCTCCTCGCCGTGCCTGCCGCTGGCCCGTGGCCGTGGCCATGGCTGCGCCCTTGTGCGCACTGCTCCGCGCGTGACTCGCCACAACGCAACCCCCCTCGCAGCACTGGAGCCGCCCACGCAGGCCCCCGTCGCCGGAGACGGCCGGCCGGAGCTCCTTCGCCACGCCGGAGTAGCGTCGGCACTAATCGCTGACTTGGTTGGTTATGTTAGCCCCTAACCCCCCCCACTAACCTCAATGACCCCTGGGCCCCATGCTCTAATTAACCTCTAATTAAGCAGAGACAACCCCTCCCCTGTGTATGACCAGTGGGCCCTAGGCCATTAACATAATTCATTGTTTAATTAAATTGCATAATAAACAAGGAGTCTATGACATCTTGGTCCCACTGTCAGTTAGATTAAATAAATTGATTAATAATAAAACAGTCTATGACAAGTGGAACCCTCTATACTGTTTTTGTTTTAATAAAATGAATTTAGTTTCCACTGCATATGACATGTGGGACCCCCTTGTAAGTGGCACTATTGTGGATAAGATTGTGGATAATGCTGCTTTAATAATAAAATAAAATTCAAAAATTATTGTAAAAATGATTTAAAATTGTAAAATCAATATCTTTTAAACTGTAAGTCCAATGGAAAAACTTTATACATGAAAATTGATCAGAAAAATACGTATAATACAAATACGCTATCCGTTGGTCTACCACCCCCTCTAACATACCAAACATCAAACCGTCCCCCTCCGGACCGTTTGTCCGATGATTGTCCGATACCGATAAACTATCCGGATGAATTTATTCTGAACACGAAAGTTGTTCAAAATGGATCAACTAACACAGTTACACCTTTCACATGTTTGTTGGATGTCCACGACACCTCCAGCATGGTACCTTCCCCCTCCGGTCACCCTGTCCGGTAAATACCCGGAGCTGGCAGTTCATCCCCGGATGACTTTCTGCTCCGAGCATAAGACATCATACTGCTTAGAGCACCGATAACCATTCATCTGTCATGTCATGCATTGATTGCTATGATTGCTTTATATTTACTGTTTCTTCCCCCCTTAATCTCCGGTAGACCCCGCTGCTACCGCCGACTACACCGCTGCCGTGTACGACTACGTCGTCGACGACCGTACCTCTACCGTCGAGCTTACAGGCAAGCAGATCCATTCTCTTCCCCAGATATCGCCTACCTTTCCATACTTTCTTGCACTAGGCATTGTTACTGATGCTGCTACGTTACAATCCCATTCAATTGCATAACCTTTTTCCGCCCCTTGATGCACCTTCCCTTATTCTATGCTTCCTATTATATATATTATATTCAGAAGTGAGCCCTGCTCTAGGTACCTGAGTAACGGCTGTCCTTCAGGTAAGAAGTCGGGCGACCCAACGGTGCCCGCGAGTGGTATTGCAACGGGACGACAGGGAGGGTACGATCAGTGTACCGGTGTGCTTGGCCCCTGATCGTTGGCCGCGAGAGTTACCAAACCACGAAAGTGGAGCTCCTCCAGGAGCACACGCGAGACAAGGTAAGGAGACGGTTCACCTTGTTGGTAACCGCAGAGACTTGGTGGGACGACAGGGCAGGCACCGATGTACTGGTGGTCCTGACTGATGTCCTTGTTCGCGGGCCAGTTAAGTCGAGGCAACGATAACGGTTGTCCCGCAAGTTAATAAAACGACTAATGGTTCAGTGGATGTCTTGAGTTGGCTATATGCCATGTACGCACTACCTACCCGTGGGAATTACGAGTTATGGGCTCCCCTGCTTCATAGTCTCGTCCGAGGACTCTTCAGACTTCAGCAGTACCGCGGCCTGCGCAGGGAAGTGGTGTTGTCTTATTTTCTCGCGCGGTGGTGTCTTATTTGGATTTGCTTTAACTTCACCGGCCAGCCTCGCACCGTGCAGGAGTACGTCGGGGTTAGGGTCCAAAGCCCCGCGTACATAGGATATAGTCCGACGGATGACCTCTCTGTTGAGTTTGAAATATGGGCTACGGAGTGTCGGATAGCCTCGGTGGAGCGTTCCCTAACAAGGTGCCCGCCACCCTGGAGATCCGTGCGTGTAGTGTAACACAAGTTCACCCCTGCGGGGAAGATTGATCTATTCGAATAGTCGTGTCCACGGTAACAGGACGCTTTATGCTGAAGCTGGATCTTACCACTACAAACTATTATTATTAAACTGTATGGTCCGGGTTTTTCTTCCTCGCTGGGATGTCGAGGAAGGTATCTCGGAGGCATTGCTAATTATTACAAATTACTATTATATAATGCTGCAGCCACTTCTGCTGCATTGTTATTACCTTCATGTTATTGAACTGCTGGCTGTTTCTCTTCTCATGCTGCAAGACACGTCAGAAGATGCTAGTCTTCGATAGGCCTAGCTTCTTACCCTTATTCCGATTTCTACCTTGCAGTCCACTATATTCAGCCTCCCCTTTCCATTTGATACAAATGCATAAATGCTTAGTAGCGGATGTAAGACTCGTGGGTATGCTAGATACTCACCTTTGCTTTATTTCCCCTTTCCGTTTTGTCTGATCGGCCGCTGCAGTCGACGTTGGAGCCCAGGAGCAGGAGTAGCCCGGAGGCGACTACTATGACGTCGAATTTCCCCATTGACCAGGAGTAGTTTGGAGGTTCCCAAGCAGGAGGCCTCGCCTTTTCGGTCGTCGTTGTTTTTGTGCTAGCCTTCTCAAGGCAGATCATGTGTACCTTGTGTCTGTACTCAGATACTATTGCTTCCGCTAACTTTGTGCTCTTGAGCTGTTGTATTCGAGCCCTCGTGCCCCCTGGCTTGTATTAAACAACTTTATTATTTTATTTGTAGAGTTGTGTTGTGATATCTCACCGTGAGTCCCTAATCTCGATCGTGTACCTTGCGTGTATGATTACCGTACACGGTCTGATTTTGGGGGCGTCACAAGTTGGTATCAGAGCCAACTGCCTGTAGGACACCCCCTTCCAACTCCTTGGTCGAAGTCGAGTCTAGTCTTTGCAAAACTACATTACTAACAGTGTCGTGTGGCTTATCGGCTATAAGCATGTATATTTCTTTGATAAGGCGAAGGGGGGGGGGGGTTGATGATACTCATCGACTCCTACCAGAAAAGTTGGCAAATATATGAAAACCTTCAAATGTGTTTGCTTCGATAAGGGGAAGTGGGGGAGTTCGATGGCTCCCATCAACTCCTAAAAACCAAAGAAACCCCGACATACACATGAATTGGCCACCCACGCCACCCGGCCTGTACAACTTAGAGCTTACATAACTAACGCGCAACCGGTTGTTCTAAACTTCGGGGTTTACATAAAAACGCCCATCGAATTTAGTCCTAAGAGCCGGGCACACTAGTCATTGAAAAGCCGGCTCTATAGAGAAGTTCCGACTCTTGAACCAATAATCTCTGTCAACACGAGAAGAGGAGGTCTAAGTCGACTCCTACTAGCCTCTACATATTCACCTTTTTGCATCATCCTGCATCTTAAAAATTATTTATAACATTTTTTTGCAAGTTAGACCTATGTAACTCGGCAACGCACCCAGATGCACACACCGACTCCGCTGATTTGTGTTGACGAAGAATTTGTTCAACGCAACACAAGACTTGCACCGCGCAATTGTTTAGAGTAAGGGAGTCGCCACTTCGTTTTTCGTTACGAAGAACGGATGATTTACGAGCAAATCAATAAAGGTTTCTTCAATATCGGAGAAGAGAGACGGATGCTTTACGAGCAAAGCAACAAAGGATTCCTCGATTTCGGGGAGGAGAGCCGACCGCTTTTCAGCGCAAAACGGCAAAGATGAACCAAACCCTAGGGTTGCTAAGGCTCGGCCATGGGTAAAGAAAAGTAAAAGATACGAGTAAAGTAGATGTGTTTAGATGAATATCGATTGTGTGTTGTTTCAATCGGCCGTCACCTCATCTATTTATGAGGGGGTTGGACTTTCCGTGCAAGAAAAGGGCTCAGATTCGCGTCAAAACTGCCAAAAACCCGATCAAATTCGGACCCGGATCAGGGGTTCGGACGTCCGGACTTTATCCCGGACGGTCCGGACCATAGGGTCGGACGGTCCGGCTTCTAGGTCGGACGGTCCGAGCTGAGGTCAAAACCCTTCTGTAATCTGCGTCCTTAAGTCGGACGATCCAACTTCAGGGTCGGACGGTCCAACCATGGTCCGGACGGTCCGGTTTCCGAGTCGTACGGTCCAACCTGGTTTCCCAGTGCATCACTGTTTCAGCCATAACTCCTTCATACGAACTCGGATTTGGACGTTTCAAATATCAAAATCGACCGGTTCGACGAGACGAAGCCGGTCTATGCAGAACAGTTTCCCATTTGAGAATGTCTTGAAGGCCTAATTAGCAGAATAGTGCTCTGAATGCCAGGGTCTTATTGCTTCAAACATAGTTTCGGCCCTTGAGATGAAATCGGATGATCACGGCTCGTACTACAAAGTTGTTCACATCAACAATACCCAACTTTTTCATGTAGATCACTTCTTCATTTGGGGTCATCTTATATAGGTTAATTGACATGCGAAAAACGGGTGTTAACACATGCCCCCCTGTTTTTCGGCAAAACTTGTGTGCCGAAAAATATCTTGCCCAGGCTTGGTCTAAGGACGATGTCAACACTCCATCGGCCATGTGTTTTCTAAGGGCAATAATTTTATATCTTTCATGACTTATTCAGGCTTTTTGCCACAAGCTGGAGTGGCATCTCAGCTGAGCCATCCTCCTTTTTTCACCTACAGCACAGAATTCAACGGGTAAGTAGCACACCGTATTGATATTTGTACCTTTTTGAATCAATTCTTCTTCATCCCCTAAGGTGTATATTCGACTTGAAGTCTCCTCAGACGAAGAACTTTGAAACAAGTGTCATGGACGATGTAACTGAAATTGCATCGTCCTTTTCTGATGATGTAGGTGTCGCCGCAGTTGATGTAGAGGCACATGTGTTCTCCTTCTGTTTATGCCTCCATATTTTCCCTTTGGGTGCCCTAGGCCGAATTTTCTCGAACAATTCGTTCCTTTGCTTTGTTGCTTCTTGCTCTTCCTTCTCGTGGTTCCTTAGACGTTGCAATCTTCTCTTTTGTGTTCTTGTCAGACCGGGAGGACACCACTGAGGTTGAGTATATTTAAGATCCCTAGTCTTGGCCTTGCGTGTGCTAACTTCATGATCATTAGCCATGGGACCTTGCGGAAGAGCAAGAAGCTCTTTACTCGAAGCAGCATTACTACTCGGAACATCAACTGTATCGTTACTCGGAACCGCATCACCACTCGGAACAACGGTTATGTTTTCACTCAGAACAACATTACTACTTGGAGCAGTAGCTATGTCCTTACTCGGATTAGCCGAGTCATCAGTACTCGGCTTTTCAGGGCCTGGCGCCTTGACATGCCACACTTTCTTGTTGGTCCTCTTTGAATAACTTTTCGTTGGCCGGTTGACACCATTGTTCAAACGGCCTTATGTAGAGTAAGAGGATCTGTCATGAACGAATGTCCTAGGTGCAGCCCACCCTGGATAAAAAACATACGAGGCCATTGGGGGCTCCCCTCACTCCTTTGTTGAAGTCACCCGAGTAATATGGTGCATAAAAGTGTGGCACCATTCATGGTGCTGGTACCCACGACTCATATGGCCTTGCATGACGCTGAGATCTTTGCTTGGGAGGTGACCATATATCGGCTATTTATTAGCACGATTAATCATGTGTCATCCATTGCTTGTTTGATCCTTTTTATGCAGACTTGGGTGAAACCTTCTGAATTTGAGAATAACGCCTTAAGAAATCCATCAATAATCCCCATATATCAACATCTATCTGAAAGATATCCACTGAACAATATTGTCCACCATTTTTGCGAGAATCTTGTAAACAATAAATATTGAACCTCCTCCAATCCTTGCTTTCGCCTGCATATAAGAATCTCCAATAGTGGCCGAAACGGTGAACTCTGGTTCGGTCTCCCCTATATTGGCAAACTTAACATCGGCTCTTGAGAAATATGAAATACACCACAATTAACATGATAACCAGATGTCTGTTGTGCCAATTTATATACCTTCAAGTTGTCATGTCTAGGTATATGAGCAATGCTAAACCAATCCAATATAAACATTATATCTATACACTTTATCAAGATGAATATTAAGTGATTCGTCAACACATATGAAATCCATAGATATTTGTTGAGCTATTAATAACGAATCACCAAAAACCCTCAATATGTGTAGCACTTATAGCAAATGAAAACCATGAACCGAATAATTAAACATTCAGTTTTGATCATTTGTGCAACAACACTCTAAACAGTTTGAGGCTCCAAAACAGCACCTCAAGGAGATGGATAAACAATATCAATACCTCGGCTATTGCAAACCGAACTATCAAAGTAAAAATCCCCATGGCAATAATAAGACAATGTTTACCAATATTATGCATGTCATAAATAGGATGCTGAATAATAGAAACAGTACTGTTTTGGCTTCTTATAAATTCAAAGAATTAACTAACTAGATCATACTAAGCCAAAACATAATTCACCAATTCCACAACTATGAATTGGTCCATGCAACAGATTTTCAATGAATGCACACCTTGTCTCGTTCTCCAAAATGACTAAGGGCGATGTTTAGAAAATCACACCGGCCATGTTTATGTAACTAGAAGTAGAATGTAGAATGTAGAATTCATCCACCAAAGCATATATAACCGAAATAAACAGATGAGATAACAAGTCAAATATTTCGGCTCTTTGAAGCAGCAAAGAATGCAACTAGTAGAATGTATACTGATTCGGTGATACCCCTTCATGATGTAAGAAATCGTATTGCATCCATGGATAAAAATAAGCCCATGGAGGGTAGTCAATCATACCTGGGGATGAATTCCATGTTGAATATGTTAATGGCATGGTTGAAGAATATAAATGATGTGCTAACCGAAGATCATTTTTTGTGGATAAAAACCTTCGGCTTAATCTCTTATGAGATACTTTCTCTTTCTTCACCTTGGTTGAACTTGTTGCAACAGGAGCTCGCACATCATTCTTAGTTTGATTGCTTTTCTTGGGAACCCATGCCATACTAATCTTCTCAAGTTCTCGTGCACCAAGCTTTTCCAATTTTTTCCAAGTGGTACTAGCCAAATTATGTTTCCGAGTAGTACTTGATGACACAACATCCGGTCGTGTTTTCATATGTAACTCGGTGAGCGTAGATCCGAATTGCTTGTAGCTTGGTGCTTGTGTTTCCGAGTCATGATCAACTCATCGGTAGCAACAACTCCTTTTTGGACCGCCTGTTCACGACCACGGTTTGCTTCTGAATTCCGAGTAGTTCGGTGGATTCTGAGTTGGTGTCGATTTACTCGATTAGTTCCGAGTGGGTTCCGAGCTGCTCGATAAATTTGGAGTTGCTCTCGAGTAGCTTGGTTTGTTCCCAGCTCGGCTTCCTGTCTGTCCTCTTCTACCCTAGTCGGCTTCGCCACAGACGATGGGGCATCCCTTTTAACTTGAGAATTTTGCTTAGGGATCCACGCCATCTTCCTCTCCTCTAATTCTCCAGATCTTAGCCGACTCAGTTTAGGCACTTCTAGCTCTAAAACAGCATCCTTGCGGCCATCTCTTTTTACTTGGTAGACTTGTTGGACTAACTCCTTCTTCCTCCATGAGCTCCTGACCTATTCCTTTTGATTGAAATGATCTTGGTTATGTTTATTAAATACTGAGCTTTTTGGAGCTACATAGCCTTGCTGAGATGACTTGAAATAGGATGGATAATGTGCCCTTGTATCATACCTCTCCCATGATGGATATGAACTCATATAAGCATAGGGAGGTACCCATGACATTGGTATTGGCAATCCACAATAACGATGTGAATATGATGTATTGAGATTTTCTCTTTGCCAATACCGGTCTTTAGATTTGCGCCTAGGGGGTGATCTTGACGCCTTTGAAACAATTGGCCGATAAACACTTTTTGCATCATTTATCTTTTGATATTTTTCCAATAGCTGCGCGAAAGTAACTTTCGACTTTCTACTTCTGCGTTTACTTTGGCCTTCTCTTTCTTTGACTGTGGTATCATCAATCATCGGATTAGCTTGTTGCCCCCCAGTGCTTGGCGTCTTCATTGCAACCTTGACAAAACCTTCTCCTTCAAGAGTATCATCATAATGCTCATGAATAGTTGGTGTACTTGAAAGCTCGATCCTGTCACTTGTGGTGTCCACCTTCTTGTCAATCTGATCACACAAGTTTGAATCTAAGGTACACTTTTTATTTTCTAGCCGATCTTGATGTGAGAACGGCTTTGGAAATAAGCCAACGAATGGTTCAGATTTGGCATCACCCCATTCGGCTATGCATTGTGTTTCACACTCTACCTCCGATGGCTTTGAATAAGGAATTATAACACCATCGGTTTCCTCAACATATTCATATCTTGGCTTCATGTTTCTAAAATCAAAAGTGTTACAAAACATATGCCTCATTTGAGACCACCAAATGTTAGCCAAGTATGAAATTATTGAAGTTACCCGTATGAAAGTAAAACTTAGCATGTATGATGGGAGCAACCTTGATTGAAACAAATTATAACTCGGTGTGTATCTCAGTGGGTTTTGGTTCCGAGCTAGATGTAACTCGGTATGTGTCATATCCGAACTATGAACGACTAGGTTCTTCACCTCCGAGTTATAAGTGTCTCGAGTTACAACTTCACTACTGGCCTTTATGAATGGTATGATATGTTGACTGGCATGGTCAGTGAAAAAATCATTCCTAGCAAACAAGTTACTCATCTTGATCGATCTTTCAACATTAAGCAAAATCATGAAGGTAGACGCATCGAAAATATAATTATGACCAGATCGAAAGGTGAGCAAGCTGCTAGTTAGGTATACCTCTCTGAAGACGTCTGGCAAAAGTAATGCTTGTACGGAAACAATACTTTGCTCCTCTTCTGGATAATTCTCCAATGCCGCGTCTTCCTCCTCGGGATCTCGTGCCATGTTACTCAGAGGCACCTTGCTAACCGAACACTGCTTGGCCTCGCTTTCTAGATCTTGAGGCTCATCGTTCAGTAAATCTTGCTCGGTCATGCTTTTCTGCTTTTGATGCCCATCATCCTTGGCATGAAACTCAGAGGGTAGCACGAAAACCCCCTGGTATTCAGAAAATTCACATACGGCTGACTCGGCTTCATTAGCCAACTCGTTTGTAATAATCGAGTCAACATTGTCTTAATATACTTGCAGGGTTCCTTTCTTTTGTATATCTAACTCGGAAGGCTCCACGTGGTTGCTATAGTAGGGAGTAGACAAGTCACCTGAGTGCTGATGTTCATGTTTCCGAGTCAAGAGTAACTCGGCACGCTCTTCTTTCCGAGCTGGAGTAACTCAGTTGTCTGTTGTTTCCGATTTACAACTCGGTACTGTTTCTTCCGAGTAGGAGCAACTCGGTACTATTGCTTCCGAGTTGGAACTACTCAGTGGTATAGCTGCCCTCTTGATGACGCTATTATTTTCCTTATGTTTCTCATCTATTTCTTTTTGCCTTATTGTGGCAGCATCACGGGGCTTCTCTACTAGCTCTTGGTAGATACTATTCTTCATGTCAGCGATAAAATCTTTCTCCAGATTATCCCACCACTCTTTTGTTCCTATAATAGGATGCCCCCCAATGCTTTTTGTTTCTTTCGGCATTGATGTGTTGCCAAAAAATTGCAATTGTGCAGGGGACGTACCATAGGCTGCAGTACTAGATGAAAGCACATTAGTTGCACATGGTGCTGAAAAGTTAGTAGCATACGGTGCAGCATATGATGGTGGAGGGTAATTTCCCAAATAGCTAGTAGGAACATGTCCAACTTCTCTATCCATCGACATGTTTGGAGGTGAAGACACATATGTCAAATAATGTGCCGATGGATATGGAGATGAAACACTTGATTGCATGGCATTGAAATTGCTAAGATTGGGTATTTCATATTGATTGAATGAATTCACCATGTTATCCGTCGGCCTTTGCACATAGTAAGAACTAGGGCTAGCCAATGCATGAAAATTCAGATCTACGTGTTGCAAGTTACTAGAAAAAGTTGAATTATATGGATTATCATGCATCGGCCTTTGCCCATAGTAAGAACTAAGGTTAGCCGAAGCATGCAAATTATGTGGTACCGACTCTTGCATATAGTAAGAACTAGGGTTAGACGATACACTATACATATCACTAGGTCTAGCAACATCAGCACAAGAGTAATTTGAATCTATGTAAGGAAATTGAGGATTCATGATACCGTGTAGATCGCAGCCTCTTGATGCGCTCCGGGGTGTAGGTTCTTCTTCGTCCGAGTTAGATGTAACTCGGCCTCGTCTTTGATCTTCTTGTCGCCGATTAGATTGGAATTACTCGGCGTTCTCGTCCCCAGCGGAGTCGCCAATTTGTGTTGACGAAGAATTTGTTCAACGCAACACAAGACTTGCACCGCGCAATTTTTTAGAGTAAGGGAGTCGCCACTTCGTTTTTCGTTACGAAGAACGGATGATTTACGAGCAAATGAACAAAGGTTTCTTCAATTTCAGAGAAGAGAGACGGATGCTTTACGAGCAAAGCAACAAAGGGTTCCTCGATTTCGGGGAGGAGAGCTGACCGCTTTTCAGCGCAAAACGGCAAAGATGAACCAAACCCTAGGGTTGCTAAGGCTCGGCCATGGGTAAAGAAAAGTAAAAGATACGAGTAAAGTAGATGTGTTTAGATGAATATCGATTGTGTGTTGTTTCAATCGGCCGTCACCTCATCTATTTATGAGGGGGTTGGACTTTCCGTGCAAGAAAAGGGCTCAGATTCGCGTCAAAAGTGCCAAAAACCTGATCAAATTCGGACCCGGATCGGGGGTTCGGACGTCCGGACTTTATCCCGGACGGTCCGGCTTCTAGGTCGGACGGTCCGAGCTGAGGTCAAAACCCTTCTGTAATTTGCGTCCTTAAGTCGGACGATCCGACTTCAGGGTCGGACGGTCCGACCATGGTCCGAACGGTCCGACCATGGTCCGAACGGTCTGGTTTCCGAGTCGGACGGTCCAACCTGGTTTCCCAGTGCAGCACTGTTTCGGCCATAACTCCTTCATACGAACTCGGATTTGGATGTTTCAAATATCAAAATCGACCGGTTCGACGAGACGAAGCCGGCCTATGTAGAACAGTTTCCAATTTGAGAATGTCTTGAAGGCCTAATTAGCAGAATAGTGCTCTGAATGCCAGGGTCTTATTGCTTCAAACATAGTTTCGGCCCGTTTCTTTTTTACAAAACATTTCCTACTACACTTTTTGCATGCTTCATATCTAATATCTCGTCATACGACTTCTATCCATTACGATATTCTCCGGCAAAGTGATCTTTCTCATTGCAGCAAAACCGATTTCTCCTTTCCAGTCTCGGGGTCTCATTGTGAGTACTTAAGCTCCTTGAGGCTTTGTCTTCCTTTTGGGGAATTTTGTAGAGTAGTGCCCTGTTTCTCTACACCTAAAGCATATGACTTGACTCCGATCCTTCTTTGGAGAAATTGGGTTCTTCTGGGGATACACCTTGCTTTCATCATCTCTATCCTTGGATTTCTGGGATGCATTCTTCTCCTCTATATTCTTGACGTCTTTAACATAAGCGGTGTTCTCCTGGGTATAAGGCTTCTTCTGTGAATCTTGAGTTATCCTATTTTTTTTGGTCTGGGTTTTTCGTCTTGCGAGCAGGTCGTAGTATTTACAAGGGAAATCAGGTGCATGCCGTCCATCCTTGCTACAATGCCAACACATGACCCTTCCAAACACCTTGTGTTTCTTTCTCGAACTTTCTATGTTACTCCAATCTTCTATTTCTTGTTGGTCAAACTCCACTTCTATTGTCGGTAATTTACCCAAATACTCTTTCCCCTTCTTCATGCAATTTTGAGAAATATGACCTTCTTCTCCACATGAATAGCATGACTTGCTGCAAACCGGGGTTGATGTTTCTTCAAGAGGTTCTTTAACCTCTCCCTTCATCATGAGTGCGTTTATCTGTTTACTAAGAGCTTCCTTCATCCCTTACTTATGTTGTTGGATCACTTTCTATACTATGGGGTATAAGTTACACTGGGCGGGGTAATGGGTAGTTCCTTCACATAAGAAACAGGTAACCTGCCTAGTGGGACATTCTTCAGCTAGGTGACTTTCTTCACAATAAGGGCATTCATCTTGATGTTCCTCGTGGGTGTGTCCTATTTCTCCACAGATCTTGCATGCGCATGGTTTATTCAGATTGTTTATACTAGCCTTCCTTGTTCGGGTGACAAGACGAGATCTTAGTAAAGTCAGTTTGAATTCCTCCCAAGTGATTTCTTCTCTCCATACATTGATAGCTTGGTACATCCTCCACCAAGTAGTAGCACATTTTGCAAAGTACTGAAGAGCATATTGCACCATATCCTTTCTTCCAACACTGTTATCCTTCATGTGATCCTCCATGTTCTGAATCCATTGTTCGGTCTCCAACCGAGTCATCGCTCCGGAAAAGACGAGTTCATCTTCATACACCATCTATGGGGTCCAAGGGTTTTGGTTTAGGGAATAAGTTTGGAGGGGAGGGGAGAACAATACAAAAGATAACACACAAATCACCGCATCTAACGTGACCATATAATAGGGGTTTAGTCCTCTAAAGGTCATGGGTAGTCTTGGGATCTTCAGAGTCTTAAAAAAAATCTTTGAGTCTTCAAAATCTTCGATACTTGTAGTTGGTAACTTCCATTCTTCCAATGCACGGTATAATCCTCTTTATACTGAATTGATCATGAGTCCAATAACTTGTCCTTATCGATGTAGCGTAAGATGATCCTTCCAAATAGTCAAAGTGGCACGGGTATAGTCTAACTTGTTTGGGGTAAGAGGGAGTGTTTGGTAAAACTCAGAAAAGATGATAAGTAATGATTTTTTTTTCAAAATAATATTTTTTTAGCAAAAGAATTTCCTATGGATTTCCAGTTTCTAGGGTCACGACCTACAGTCAACATGTGCTCTGATACCATCTTGTAGCGACCCGGTCCCGAAGGGAACCAAGTCTACTGTGCTTCTGTGCTATCCCTGGATCAGTATGCTAGCACACACAGGTACTCGATGAAATACCATAGTATCACATGTCATAAGTTAACGTAAATACATGGTATTTATTACCTTACATCCCTTGGGCTAGAATACACAGCAGAACAATCAATATATAAGTGGAGTCCCATCAATGCCAACGGCAAAGTTGAGTGTAGACTTCACGACCCTAAATCGTATCACTTACTCGTCGTATATAATCTTGCAACACCGAAGGTTACAGCCCGACAACGGGTTAGTACATTTGAATGTACGGCAAATCATATCCCAAAAAGAAGTAAAATTTCCTACAATACATGCAATTTGGCTGGTGGAGCTTCTACATTTATTTTTAAAAAAAGCTAATTTTTCCTATAGAATAATAATAACTAAGTTCTACAAATAGCATACGATTGAGATGGGAACCCCCACTCAATCTATCCAAAAGTGATTAAACCAATCAGTTAATTAAAGATGATGAGACAAATCAATATTACCACATCTAGTCGCTCAAATTGTCCATAACCGGGGACACGGCTAATCGATTAGTTTTATACTCTGCAGAAGTTTGTGCACTTTTCCCCACAAGACTCGATCGCGTCCTTTGTAGTTCGTCACACTGCATGGTGTATGACAACTGGAAGATCGAGACATGGTCTTTCATAAGAGTTTCCCTTACTCCGGTAGCACCCATCCCACCTACTCACAACTACTTTCGTAGCGCTACCTAGTAAGAGTCCCTACAACCGATCAACCAAGCCAGAGCCCATAGTATCTTGTGGCTGCACACGTAAGCTTCTAGGTATGTCAATACAATCAGTCCCTTGGAGCCTGGGTGGCTTTCCGCAGTCATCACTGGCCACCCCCAGGATACTCGCAACCATCCCACCCAGGTAGTTCATTAAATTTATCTTGGTCCTAATTACTACATTATCACTCATACCTCATAATGATTCACTTTCCAATCCACGTCTACTTAACATAGCAATAACCTATTATACGATGGTGACAATGATGTAAGGATCAGACCTACCTCAATGAACTACTGGGTGAAATAGCATAGCATAACCTATCATGCAATCTAAAGAAGAAGAACTAATGCATTGAAAACATAGGTAATAGGGGGTATGATCAAAGATATGAATTTCCTTGAATCTTGATGAAGTTATTCGCGCTCACGATTCCGACAATTCTACTCATCACACTCCGAGCAATCTATCGTAACCAAGCACACAAGGTTGCACACAATCAATACACAAACAAAGGCAAAACAAGGTTCATGAACTCCAAAAGAAAAACCAAATAAAAGTTTTTGCAAAACAGATCATGATTGAGTTCAAAAGTGGGTTGCAAAGTGTCTATAATATAGGGTTTAGCTAGGGTTTTATTTTGCAAAAAGAATCAATCAAATCCGGGTTGTAAAGTAAAAGATACGATCAAAAGAAACTTGATTTTGAATCTGATCAGATTTGAATATTTTAGAAAATAAAAAAGAAAATTTTAGAGTTTTACTGGATAAAAGATTTCAAAATAAAACCGTGGGCTTTGGAATCACGCAAAACGGATCTACGAGTAAAAATATATTACTAAAACAGTTTTTCATAGGATTTAGGATTTTTTTTGATCAAACGGAAAAAATAATTTTCTCAAAACTTGAATCTACAGTACCCAATATGTAGAGGGTTTCAAAACAACGAATTTGCCACTGGTTTCGTCTAAAACGGAGCAACGGATAAAAAGTTACATCGTTTTTACTAACCGCGACGTGTAGATTTGACGCGACGAAGACGACAATTCCGGCGATCTTCGGCGTCAACGAGGACGTCTAGGATGTAGGGCTTGATTAGGAGGTCACAACGGTGGTGGTGATGATCTCCAACGTCGTCCGTACGGGCGTGGCAACGCGGTGAATCGAGCGCGCTCCGATGAACTCCCGCGTTGCGCGTACAATTTAGGGATCAATCTTGCGCAAGAATAGAATGGGGGAAAAGATGTCCATTAGATGCACAACGAAGAAAGAAGTCGGTATGCAAAATTTGGGGTCAAGGGGAGTCTCACCGGCGACGGGATCTACCGGCAAAGTCGAAATTTTTCGTCGAGATCTACCTCGAAATTAGCTCGATTTGGGGCGGTTTGGGGCGAAATTTTGTGGGGAATCGGCGGTGAGGGACGTGGAGTATTTATGGGACAAATTTTCTTGGCAAAAGGGCAACCGGAGAGGGAGTTTTGGACGAACACGGTGCCACCGTGCGTGTACAGAGTCCAGGCCGGACTCCGTTCGTGATGCACACGAACGCACGTGTGTGCGTGCGCGTGCTGGACGCTCGCCCGCTCGGCCCACGCCTGGCCTGGCGGCGGCTGGGCCGGCTTCAGCCTGTCCAGTTTTTTTTTTGCGAATTTTTCTTTTTAAAATAATAATAATAAATATATATAGTTGTATTTTTAATATAATAAAAATAGACCAAAAAAATGACATCTCATATTTTAAAAATAATAAAAATACGTAAAACGTAATTACGTTTATATACGTATATATACGTACTTTTCTTAAACTTCAAAGAGTTTTATAAAATAAAATATAAGTCGGAAAAATACGAAATAAAATTCTTCAATCTTAGAAAAAAGTAAATAATATTTTCTATTTATACAAAATAGAATAATAATAAAAAAACTTCATTCAATAAATTCAAATATATCCAAAGCAAGGTTTTAAATCATGTTCAACAAAATTGAAGAAGTCATGTTATCTTCCCTTATTTAATTATTTTTATTTAAAAAAATAAAAGTATTCAAAATAAGATCCAATAAAATAAAAATGAAAACTTTTATTTGAAACATTTTCCCAACTTTATTTTATTTGTTGAAGGAGTCATATTACCTTCTCTCTATTTTTATTTGTTGGATTTGCTTTAAATAATAAACGTAAAAGAACAAAAATGAATATTAGGGAAAGTCCTTTTATTCCCTCTCATTTTAATATTTATGTAAAATCCAAAAGTTTCAGATCCTAGTCTGTCTCATACAGATCAATTACACACAATTCAAACAAGACAATCATAATAATTTAATAATTGTAACATTCCAAAATTTAGAATTTTGGGATGTTACATCAAAGCCTAGCATGAATGTAACATGGTCAAGACGTAGCATGGCATAACCAAACATGATATAGTCATGTGGCATCAACTAAGTGATCCAAGCATATGAACATAACATGATCAATTCGTATTAAAGTAATCATTATTCTTCGAAGCATAAAGCAAATTTTAAAACACGTCTAAGCTTTGCAAAGGTGCGAAGGGTAATGTGGCTTGCCTTTCACCAGAGGAGTGTTAAATACTCCCGGTCTTCGACGTTACCAAAACCCTGCAAAATATTTTGAAATAAAGCAACGGGCAAAAAGTCAAACATCATCTTTTGTTTGACCAGCAAATAACCACATCAAAACATGGCATGAAACCCATGCCAAAACGAAGAGGAGCTTGATACGAAACCAACGCAAAAAGAATCAACCCGTTTGGACTTACGGTTGCGGAGATACGAAGGAAACGGGATCAGGGTCTGGTGAAGGGGAGAAATACGCTTTCGGAGCAGTGAAAGCGTACTTCTGGCTGAAATAGAGGGAAAATACGCTTTCCAGCGTGGAAAGCGTATACTAGGCTGAAGCGGACGGATATGCGTTTCCCCAGCAGGGAAAACGCACTTAGACAAAAGACGCCTTCGTTAGAAGAAAACGGCCCGGGCGCGGCAGCCGCTTACAGGTGGGGCCCGGCGAGCAGTCTCTCCTCTCTCCTCCTCTGTCTTCTTCCACCTCTCGCCTGTGACAGCAAAAACAGGGGAGACCGGGCCGCGTTCTCCGCCGGCAAGGGAGGGGCGACCTCGCAGGTGTGCCCGCCCGACGCGGCTCGCTGGCCCGCGCCTGCTGGTGGCCGCGGCACCGTGGGGGCGGCCGACAGCGAGGCCCGCCGTGGCTCGGCGCGGCGGCGGCCACTGATGCCACGGGGAGAGACGAGGCACTGGGGCGGGGTGCCTGCGTGGTGTGGAGGCGGGTCGCGGTGGAGAAGGGGGGGTATTGGGATGGTTGGAGGTAAAGGCGGAGCTCCGGTGGTCGGGATTTTGGCCCGAGCTCAGCGGCAACCATGGGCATACAGTGGTGCTTCGGCGCAAAAATTGGAGCAGGAAGGCTAGGAGGAGGTGTGGGGGAGCTGCTGGAGTGCTCTGTATCTCGGGGGTAGCTCCCTTCTTATAGCCATGGCGAGGATTCCGGCTCGGACCGCGACAAAGAGGTGCGGCCGAGGCGTGCGGCGAGCTGGCGGCCATTGAGGGCGACGGGACGATGCGGCGTGGAGCATAGGGAGGTGGGAAGGCCGTGCGGCGCGGCTAGACAAGGAGAAGACGACATGCGCGCAATATAGCTCGAGATGGAGACGTCGGGCACGCGTGGTGCCCGACCAGAGCACGACAGGTGCTGCCAAGAGCGTGGCCGCACATTTGGGGATAAGATTTTTCGTGGCCAAAGGTGTCTAGCATGAAGTCCTTCACACGCTTAGCAGAGTGGTACAGCTGGATGGTCAAAATAGTGAACAGGGTGATCTCTGTCTCACCACAAAGTTGGATACAACAACCTTGGAGCTTATGCCTAGCTCACATGGTGGGGTATTGGATAAGGCCAGGTTGTCTCTTGGCTTGAGGATAGGAAGGACTATGTTTCTAGAAAGTTTGGGCTCAATGGGATCAAGTTGGCATGCACCTTCTTTGCAAATGGCACAATGCTGTAGAAGGTGTTTGTACTATGGTGTGGCTTTTACATTGCTCCCCTAGGCATGATCTTTTGCATAGCTCAATAATACACTACGATGAGTATGTACACCAAGTTTCATCTCATTTGGAGTAAGCTAGCTAGCACTTCCTTTACAAATGTCCAACTAGGCTACAATGCAAAGTTGAAGCTAGCATCTCATAGGCTTGGTGTAATTGGCTGAAAATTGGTGTACTGGGGTTATTTGGCATGGTGCACATGTGTATAGAATTTCATAGCCATTGGACACACATAGCTAGAACTTCCTTCACCATGTGGCCCACTGACCAGAAACTTAAACATGACAATGCACTCATATGGGTAATGGGCTTTGGTTCAAATCTGGTTTGGTGGAGTTAATTGGTGGTAGGATCATGCTCAAAAAGTTTCAAAGCAAATGGGATCCCCTATCATGCACTTGCTTCACAATGCCCCTTTGCTGCATCCAAACTTTGGGAATTTATTGTGGGAGTTTGGCTAAGCAAATGGTGGTGTAATTTGGTGGAGACCAATTATATGATCATATGAGATTGCACAAAAAGTTTCACTAGCAATGGATCAATATAAATAGCATTCCCTTCACAAAGCTCCATTCTGCCCCCACAGACAAATGATTTTTTCTAGAGGAAAAATCCACTTGGGCTATGAAATGTTTTTGGATAAATTGGCAAGATATGATGTCAATAACATGTGGGAATTATTTGGGGATTTATGGATCAATATAAATAGGGGTTGCTTCACAAACCTCAAATAATAGGAATATCCGTTTTGTTGGAAAAAGGAATATAAGGCTCGAATAAAATGGTGGCTTGGATGAAATGGGTCCATGAAATGACATGGGAAAGTCTTGGATTCAAGGTCCACTTGAGCATGGAAAGAAAATATGCTCAAGTTTCAAGTCCAACGAGGTTCTCAAAATCAAATCCAATAGCAAATCCGGAAATAAATCGAAATTTTTATTGAAAGAGAAAGTTCCAAAATCCAGGGTGTCACAAACCTACCCCCTTTAGAAAAATCTCGTCCTCGAGATTTGGTTGCTCAGGGAACCATCGCAACTTACCGTCCTTAGGAAACTTGCTGCTTCTCGGATTTCCTTTTTACCGCATACTGTTCCCATGGTAGCAATCCAATATCTCTGCTGAGGGAGTTTAATTCACCCGGTCCACAGTTCTGACAGAAAGTTCTTCCTTGATGCCTCACATCCTTTCTTGCTGATTCCCATCCTCATATCTTCTGACTTGCATGATAACGGGATGTCTTGCCATAGGCTGAGTGCTGACGATACCCATACTGTGTCTAGGGTACCTCGGGCTTTATTGGTGGTACGGTCTTGAATACTTTGCATTGGCCTCTTCGACATGAGATTGGCCTTCATCGGTAGTTGGTACCTCAGAATGTTTACTCTCGTGACCTTGAATGACGGCACGTGGGGTTGCCGCGCATTTCTTTTGGCCTATCCACCGTGCTCAAGGATTCGGAGCGGGGCACAAATTCTGGACATTCACTTATGCTGAGATTTTACTGACAGGTGGCCCTATCCGGGTGGCGATAGGTCATGATACTCTTCAATCCGGTTCTTGTATTTAAAATGCCGAGTTGAGCGGGTGACCTTTAATGAAGAAGACTGGGATATCTCGGCAAGACGGACGATTCAGAACTTGAGGAATTGCTCGGGCTGATGGGCTGGGTACGCGGTACTTTGCCCATACTGAATGAGATTTCTTTGCTGCAGGCATCCATGGTGGTTCACATGACTTCAACTGATCGCGGAAAATTTGACTTGAGCTCCATGTGATTCATTCTGCCTAACCCGTCGGGCTCGAGAGTTGCATACCTCTGACAACTTGCGAGGTGCCACGCTTGCTTAGATTGCAGCAAGGTTTGACACCTACCATGTCCGTTTGTCCTGGGTATTGCCTCTGCGGCAATCACCTTTCATGTACTAGCTTTTCTTTGGTCAGGGTTCTTTCCTTGTTGCATAACTGCTTATTGTTCTGCTGCAATCTTTGAAATAGACAGGTTACCATTACTTTTTGTCTCTTGTTTCATCCTGATAACCTTGGTTGCAATGAACGCGATCTCCAGATTATTCTGCTTCGGGGCCTTGTCGGTCGTGAGGAGCTGAACTTCATGACGGGAGCAGGATTCAATGCTCCTTGCTTCCTTTCTTCAGGGTGTTTCTTCACGACTTTGTCAGTCTTTCTTCCAGGCTGATATGTGTATCCGCCTCTTCTGCTGATTTGTTTCCCGAGAGTTGCGGTTCTTCATCGTCGTTCATGTGCATAATTCTTCCTTGATTACGAGCATGGTGGTATCCGCACCGGGGTAGCTTTCATAATTGATAAGAATACCCATAACCATATGCGGGTCCTGACGACGCTGAAGTCTTTACTGTCCTGCATGGCTGGATTTCTGACAATACTGTTGCAGGTATGATAACGCGTCGAGGGAGACTGGTATCTTGTCCGCGAAGCTTGGGGTAGCTTGCTGGGGAAGGTTGGGTACCGTACCCCGGAAGCTTGCTCCGGTGGCGTATCGAGGAAGGCAGGGTGTCATACACGGGAAGCTGCCTTGATAGCTTGCTGGGTTGCCTTGCCTTGGAGGTTTACCTTCTTGCATTGTGGACATACCGGTCCCTTATGCTGGAAGTTTCGGCGGTCGATCACTGTAGACGGACGAGCGGCTTGTGCTGGAGCCCATCCCTGTGGCGTACCGAGCACGATCGAGTGTCTTGCATTGTAAGCTTCTGTCAGTGGCTTGTGGAGGAAGGCTGATTGTCTTGGCTGAGAAGATACGCGGATGGCGTACTGAGGAAGGCTGGCACAGTGCATGTGTCGGCTATGCCGGGTACCTTGTCACAGAAGACTGAGGTTCCTTCTGTCCGAAGCTTTCCCTCAATGACGTGGAGACAAATCTGACCATGGTGTCTGACAGGCTTCTGACTATCGGCTTGTGAGGGGGAAACATTCTTCCGATCATCTGGGCTTCATGATATGTCTTGGCCACCTTCCGGAGTATACTGAAATAATTTGTATTGCATAGGACTGTAGCTGGTGTTTGTCCTGCCTTGGGTGCATATGCTCGTGGGTCACAGTTTCTTCTTATCTTTGCATGAATCTTTGCGATTGTCGTAGTCGATGTAGATGGGACTCAATGGATAGCTTGGGTAGCATCCATTCGTG
Source organism: Bromus sterilis (assembly GCA_950022295.1). Lineage (NCBI taxonomy): Eukaryota > Viridiplantae > Streptophyta > Magnoliopsida > Poales > Poaceae > Bromus > Bromus sterilis. Next base: position 135,905,555 of record OX465597.1, read on the forward strand.
AGCCACTAGCTTCCAACGCAACTGGGTAACAGTCCTGTTTGACTTGCTGATTTCCCGCATCATTGCGGCCTTTAACTGTCTGAGTCTTCAGGCTATTCTGGCTATAGACGAAATGCAGGCCTGATGGTTGCCGCATGATTCACACTTGAGAAAAATGTGTGAGATGCGACCGGGTATGCGTCAATCATGTCTGGTTGATCTTCTTCATTTCTCTGTGGTCTTCCACCGATGGAATCTTCATGACTGTAACATTTACCGGAATGACGCAGACTTGATTCATTAGGCCAGAACTCATACGGGAGTTGAATATTCTTGCGGCAAGCTGGTGTGGTGGCTTCATAATGCCCGACGGTCTTGTACTGATTCTTTGAGGTATGCGGAGGTTATGAGCAACTTTCCATCGGGGCGGATAAAGTCACACCAAAGAACCAAACGAAGAAAACCACGGAGCAAAAGAAAACGAGAAACGGCTTGCTACTTCATCAGTTTTAGCGGTAGTCGATGACCATCCAGACTCCTTGCAAAGAAAAACAGCGAATAACCCAGTAGCCACCAGAACGGTCTTTACAACTCAGATCTGGGACTTGTACTGGAATATCCCAAGCACTGCTCAAGACGGCCGACCGAAATAATCTCAGAGCATGAGACAATGTTGATAAAAAGAATGCAGAGGTCCCCTAAGAAGGCCGAAAAGCAGCTCAGAGCATAGGGTCTCCACTGCGAAAAGAAACTCAACAACTACCCGAGACGGCCGAAAAGCAGCTCAGAACACGGGTCGGTTGTTGAAAAGAGAAATGTAAAACATGCATCCACTCCGGACGGCCGACGATGCATCATCTCAGAACCAGACGTGGTGCCAATATCGAAGAGCAACAAGCAAGGGTCCGTCCAAGTCATCTAACACCTGCCAAAACAGAGTTAGTAACTGCCGAGGAACAACGAACCAACAACGAGAACTAAGCAAGAACAGCAACACTGAACAAGCACTGAGATCGCACGCAGGATCTCAACTTATTGCTACACACATCAACATGCAACAGGCAACATGCAACACTACTACTCATGCATTACGAACTACGCGAAGCTCGGGCGTTCTGATCTGACGACGGGTTGCCGGGGGTCGCAGGAGTGGGCGGAGGAGTCGACAACGACAAGGCTGCAGCAAGAGCTCTCCTTGCATCCCTTGCATCACGGACTAGCTCGACGAGGAGGGCGTACTGGGAGATCATGTAGCGGGACATGGTGATCACCGCCGCATCGGCTTCCGCCAAAGGGCGAGGAAACCTTACTTGTTGCGGAGTCGCACCCAAGGTGGGGTAAAAATGGAAGGCGCGATTCTGCTGCATCGCACTTTCCTGGTGGCGTAGGCCTAACAGGCCCGCCATCGCGGCAAGCTGAATGGCATGATCCGGGGTAGAACCGGGTTCACCCTAGAAGTTGTAGGAGCGCACACCGATGGGGATGGTGGATGTCATGTAGACGTTGGCACGGTACTCAAGCAGCTGTCCCCTGATCGGCGTTTGGGACACTTGGTACCTTGGAATCTCTCCACTGGGGTAGAGAGTCCACCAAACGTCTGCAAGGAGGTAATCAAAGTTGTTCGCGGACGAGTATCCCGTGTAGCCCACCGGGTATTCCGCCATCTACACTCGTCAGATCAAATCGTTAGCAAAAATATACCGTCTATATGCAACAAACAAATGCAGCAGGCAATAGCATCACACAAGCAAGATATACTCTAGCTCTAACGTCAATCTAACGTGCGCGCGGACTAGGGTGTCCTATAGCCAGTCCTACTCTGATACCAAGCGTTGTGGCACCCCGGCTCAGAGGACCGGAACGCCCCGTGCACCAGCCCAGAGATCAAGTCTTCTGGAACACGGCACTGCTTGATATAGAACTGAAAAACTTTCTATTAACCGATAAACGGGTACAAGGGGTCTATTACAATGCTAGCGGAGGCACAGCTTGCTCCTCAGGCTAGCCTCGGCTCTACACCAAGCAGCAGCATAACTCTCTAGCAGTGGAATAACGGTGGCAGCGGAACAATAACGGCTGTGATGAACTCCAATCCACAGGGACACTGGCTGGGACACCTCCTAGCTCGCCAACACCGGGAATGTCGTCCTACGCATCCAAAGCACGGTCTGCAAATCTGGCATGACACGCCAGGTCAGTACATTGAATGTACTTGCAAGCTCACAACAACCATGCATCAAGGCAAAAAAATTACATGGAAACAGGTTCAAATATATTAGTGAATTAAACAGGTGAGCAACAATATCATGCAAACCGATATTCATCAAGCATATTATCAATATTAAGACTAATGCACACACAATCATTGTTTTAAGGTCACATGGACCCCACATGATCGTCGCATGATCACGTGGCTTACCTCGGAGTCTACAGACTCAAGCACCGGGTCACCTCGTGACCAATCCACGGGTTAGGTGTCCTTCGTTACCACCCAACCAATCCGGTCATCGCATGACCAATCCACTTACCACAGACATACCACCGAACTTATGTTGATCTTAAGGTGTGACCTAGTACGAACTGTGTCCATTACCGTGGACTCGGCTTTCGAATAGATTTGTGTGACTCTGCAGAGTTTGTGCACGTTACCCACACTATGGAGTTCTTACTCCGTCCAGTACCTCGGAACTTGTCCCACAGGATCCTTGGAACTCGTACCGCAGGAGTGGACTAGGACCTCTCCAACGAGACTGATATACCGGGTGTCCCTCTTACCGTATCACCAACATCCCGTCTTGGGTAGGCCCTGTGTCCTTACGACACTGACCATCACATGGCCCTGACAATTACTTGGTCCATAACTTGTCCCGAACGGGGACCGCGCGCATATCAACAAACTGGCTGTCAAGACTATCGCCGTTTACCCGGCCAAAGGCAACTGCCGCGCATATCCTTCCCTTTTTGGTGATACGCATAAGAGACGCCCACCGGTAGACCGAATCAAGGCCCGCCCATACAGGCAAATGTGACTGCACGGATAAGTTTGGTTCGGTGGCACCTGATCAACTTGTCATGAAGCATGTCTCCAACAGCAAACACAAGCATCAGGTGCAACATGAGTAGCATCAGATCATAACAATGAATGGCATACTAGCATAATAATTTTAGATATGATCAAAGACATTTTAGATGGTGAACTTATCCGTGTTACAAAGATCAAGTTATTAACATGGCAACATTACGAATGAAGTTGAGCATAACTTGGGCATAACATGAACTGGCATATATATAACATGAGCATCTTAACATGGTGTTGGTATGTTGTGGTTACGATGATGCAGAGCATATGATGGCAATGACATGATCAAAGCCTAGAATGAATGTAACATGGTCAAGACGTAGCATGGCATAATCAAACATGATATAGTCATGTGGCATCAACAAAGTGATCCAAGCATATGAACATAACACGATCAATTCGTATTAAAGTAATCATTATTCTTCGAAGCATAAAGCACATTTTAAAACACGTCTAAGCTTTGCAAAGGTGCAAAGGGTATTGTGGCTTGCCTTTCACCAGAGGAGTGTTAAATACTCCCGGTCTTCGACGTCACCAAAACCCTGCAAAATATTTTGAAATAAAGAAACGGGCAAAAAGTCAAACATCATGTTTTGTTTGACCAGAAAATAACAACATCAAAACATGGCATGAAACCTATGACAAAAGGAAGAGGAGCTTGATATGAAACCAACGCAAAAAGAATCAACCCGTTTGGACTTACGGTTGCAGAGATACGAAGGAAACGGGATTAGGGGCTGGTGGAGGGGAGAAATACGCTTTCAGAGAAGTGAAAGCGTACTTCTGGCTGAAGCAGACGGAAAATACGCTTTCCAGCGGGGAAAGCGTATTCTAGGCCGAAGCGAACGAATATACGTTTCCCCAGCAGGGAAAACACACTCAGACGAAAGATGCCTTCGTTAGAAGAAAACGGCCCGGGCGCGGCAACCGCTTACAGGTTGGGCCCAGCCGGCAGTCTCTCCTCTCTCCTCCTCTGTCTTCTTCCACCTCTCGCCCGCGACAGCAAAAACAGGGGAGATCGGGCCGCGTTCGCCGCCGGCAAGGGAGGAGCGGGGCGACCTCTCAGGTGTGCCCGCCCGACGGGGCTCGCAGGCCCGCGCCTGCTGGTGGCCGCAACACCATGGGAGCGGCCGGCAGCGCGGACCGCCGTGGCTGGGCGCGGCGGCGGCCACTGATGCCACGGGGAGCGACGAGGTACTGGGGAGGGGTGCCTGCGTGGTGTGGAGGCGGGTCGCGGTGGAGAAGGGGGGGTATTGGGCTGGTTGCAGGGAAAGGAGGAGCTCTAGTGTTCGGGATTTTGGCCCGAGCTCAGCGGCAACCGTGGCAGCCGTGGGCAGACAGTGGTGCTCCGACGCAAAAATTGGAGGGGGAAGGCTAGGAGGAGGTGTGGGGGAGCTGTTGGAGTGCTCTGGAGCTCGGGGGTAGCTCCCTTTTTATAGCCATGGCGGGGATTCTGGCTCGGACCCCGACAAAGAGGTGCGGCCGAGCCGTGCGGCGAGCTGGTAGCCATTGAGGGCGACAGGGCGATGCGGCGTGGAGCATAGGGAGGTGGGAAGGCCGTGCGGCGCGGCTAGACAAGGAGAAGACAAAATGCGCGCACTATAGCTCGAGATGGACACGTCGGGCAAGCGTGGTGCGCGGCCAGAGCACGACAGGTGCTTCCAAGAGCGTGGCCGCCAATTTGGGGATAAGATTCTTTGTGGCCAAAGGTTTCTACCATGAAGTCCTTCGCACGCTTAGCATAGTGGTACAGCTGGATGGTCAAAATAGTGAACAGGGTGATCTCTGTCTCACCACAAAGTTGGATACAACATCCTTGGAGCTTAAGCTTAGCTCACATGGTGGGGTATTGGATAAGGCCAGGTTGTCTCTTGGCTTGAGGATAGGAAGGACTATGTTTCTGGAAAGTTTGGGCTCAATGGGATCAAGTTGGCATGCACCTCATTTGCAAATGTCACAATGCTGCAGAAGGTGTTTGTAATTTGGTGTGGCTTGTACATTGCTCCCCTAGGCATGATCTTTTGCATAGCTCAATCATACACTAGGATGAGTATGTACACCACGTTTCATCTCATTTGGAGTAAGCAAGCTAGCACTTCCTTTATAAATGTCCAACTAGGCCAGAATGCAAAGTTGAAGCTAGCATCTCATAGGCTTGGTGGAATTGGCTGAAAGTTGGTGTACTGGGGTTATTTGGCATGGTGCACATGTGTATAGAATTTCATAGCCATTGGACACACATAGCTAGCACTTGCTTCACCATGTGGCCCACTGACCAGAAACTTAAACATGCCAATGCACTCATATGGGTAATGGGATTTGGCTCACATCTGGTTTGGTGGAGTTAATTGGTGATAGGATCATGCTCAAAATGTTTCAAAGCAAATGGGATCCCCTATCATGCACTTGCTTCACAATGCCCCTTTGCTGCATCCAAACTTTGGGAATTTATTTTGGGAGTTTGGCTAAGCAAATGGTGGTGTAATTTGGTGGAGATCAATTATATGATCATATGAGATTGCACAAAAAGTTTCACTAGCAATGTATCAATATAAATAGCATTCCCTTCACAAAGCTCCATTCTGCCCCCACAGCCAAATGAATTTTTCTAGAGGAAAAATCCACTTGGGCTATGAAATGTTTTTGGAGAAATTGGCAAGATATGATGTCAATAACATGTGGGAATTATTTGAGGATTTATGGAGCAATATAAATAGGGGTTGCTTCACAAACCTCAAATAATAGGAATATCCCTTTTATTGGAAAAAGGAATATAAGGCTAGAATAAAATGGTGGCTTGGATGAAATGGGTCCATGAAATGACATGGGAAAGTCTTGGATTCAAGGTCCACTTGAGCATGGAAAGAAAATATGCTCAAGTTTCAAGTCCAACGAGGTGCTCAAAATCAAATCCAATAGCAAATCCAGAAATAAATCCGAAAAGTTTTTGGAAAAAGAATGTTCCAAAATCCAGGGTGTCATAGTTCACAAGCCACGGTACATGTCTCCCAATATTACAAAACCCGGCACTACGGTCGTATCAAATGTATCATAAAGTTTTTCAAAGCCGATCGCTTAAAGTCTACGCTTGATCACCGGCTTTGCTTTGAGACGACGACCTGTCAACACCTGCAGATGACATGAGGACATTACACATCTCGACCAAGTCTGCATCGGAGATGTCATCCATCTTCAGCTCATCATCTTCCGCACCTGAAGTCGGCTCAACTGGGCCTGCCGGCTCTATGACTTTCTTCGGGGACGGAAGAAGAGCAAACTCGGTTGGAGAAGGAAAATAAACCCGACGCCTCTTGTTGGTATCATCATACCCGGCTTCCAAAGAAGATAGTTCCATCCCATCAACTATCTTGGTCGCGGCCGAACGAGTCTCTCTGCGAATCTTGGCATGGTCGTCCTTGAAAAACTTGGAGTTATCGGCCTTGAACTCGGGGAAGCCGGCAGCCAATAGTTCCGGCTTTAAGATGGGGTGATAGGCTTTGGCGAGCTCTAGGCCTCGCATAACACCCATACAACAAGCTGAGCGCTTACCGAGCTTCACCCATTCAGGAACAACCGAAAGTGGCCCCATCATATCAGTGATTCTCTTCATACTTGGGGGCTTCGACTGAGTTGCCCCTATGGCCTTGCAGGCACCCCCAAACAGCTTCTTCACAATAGAAAAAGTACAGGTCAACTTCATTGCAGGCGACTCCTTCACCACATCATGTTCCTTGCCTACAAAAAGACAAGAAGATATAACAAAGTCAGCAAAACAACAAAGAAATTTAGGAAAACAGAAACTACCAAAGGCTTTTCCGACTTACCAAATATTGCTGACACGAGTCAGTTGATGCTGCCTTTCAGTGTTTCCAGCTTCTTCTCTACCGACTCAAGTTTCTTCTCAGCCGCATCACGCTGAGCCTTCATGTCATCAAATGCCTTTGAAAAAGCGCTTTAAAATTCAGTTGAGTCGGCTTTAGCCTGACTCAATTCATCATCCTTCTTCTTCTTCATCTCATCAAGAAGACGATCGACTTGCTTGTCAGCTTGTTCACGCTTGGCCACCTCGGCTCTATAAGTCTCCTCCACCTGAAAAGCCTCATCGCCAATTTTCAAATCAAGAGGCTGTCAAAAACAAAAAATCACTAAGTATCTGCTTAGACACGTTGCCCAACCAGCTACTTGGGGGCTACACCTTCCAACAAATTTTTAACCCGATGAGATATAATCATATCTCACCGACTCATGGGGGCTACAACTCAAAAAAGATTTCGACTCATAAAATCCTACAAGGGTATTATGTCGACTAATGATGAGAATAACCTTGATTTCTCCTAAAAACATAACCAACCATGGTCTTCAACAACCATGCCGGCTTATGGGGGCTACGAATACATAACAAACACATCATAGAGAAATACCTCATAGCGCTGTCGGAGTTGGAGAACTATGCCATGTTATTCAGTAGAACAAGCCAGCGACCGCCTATACAATTCTTCAAGAGAAGTTTTCTCCAAGATCAATTCCTGAGGCTGACTCACCACCTCTCCTTGCTATCCACAACTTTCGCCAAGACTGTTTTAGTAGGTGGGAAGCCCTGGTGAGCCCCTGTGATCGTCACTTCATCATCAATCACCTTCTCCAAAGGAGTCGGGGTAGAACTTGGGTCCGTCTCAACAACTGCACATTGAGTCTCTGGTTTCTTGACATCAGCAATGGGAGAAGTATCCTTGTAGAGCTAATAAGATGAAACTGAGAACCCTTGGGATACCATAGGCCCAAGGTAGGTGTGTGAGCAAGATACTGAAGAATTCACTTTACAACAATATGATGTGATTCCTTTGGATTCGCCTGAAAACGAGCACATATATATACTTAAAGCATAATGTCAGGTCTAGATGCACATAAGTATAGCAATGGACCAATCATAGACCAATACTTCTTTTGATCGAAGGGTTTTCCCTTCTCATCTGCAGCAAGGAAGCCATTGGTAGGCATTGGAGTCTGTATTGTTTTGCAATCAGTGAGTCCAAACTTCTTCAGGAAATCATTGAGATATTTTTCTTGAGAAATGAAGGTGCCATTCTTCTATTGATGGATTTGAAGTCCAAGGAAGAACTTCAATTCACCCATCATTGACATCTCATATTTCTTCGACACCATGTTGGCAAATTCTTCGCTGATAGTAGGGTTAGTGCATCCAAAGATAATATCATCTACATATATTTGACATACAAGAAAATCACCATTATAAGAACGAGTGAAAAGATTTGGGTCAGTTGTTCCTGGTTTGAAGCCTTTCTTCAGATGGAAATCCTTCAGGGTGTCATACCAAGCATGAGGTGCTTGCTTTAACCCATAAAGATCTTTGTGTAACCTGTACACCATATCAGGATTCTTCGAGTCTTCCAAACCTGGTGGCTGCATAACATACACTTCTTCTTCGATTTCACCATTAAGAAAATCACTTTTGACATCCATTTGATATTGCAGAATACCATTGAAATTTGCAAAAGCAAGCATGACACGGATTGATTCGAGACGAGCAACTGGAGTATAAGTTTCACCGAAATCGATACCTTCGATTTGGGTGTAACCTTGTGCAACCAGCCTAGCTTTGTTTCTTAACACAATACCGTCTTCATCTTGCTTGTTGCGAAAAATCCACTATGTCCCAATGATATTATGCTTTGTAGGATCATGCCTTTCAACTAAGTACCAGACTTTGTTTCGATCGAATTGGTTGAGTTCTTCGAGCATTTCAGTTAACCAGTCAGGGTCCTTCATGGCTTCATCAAATTTTGAAGGTTCTAGCATGGAGTCAAATGAAAACTTTCCGTAGAAGTTAGCCAAACGAGTACGAGAGCGAGTAGTGGGATGACCAGGTTGACGAATTTCTTCGAGGATCGAATCAACATCAACTCTTCTTCACACTCGAGATAGTGCATTATCATTAGCTTGTGGTTCTGGTTCTTCTTCGGAACCAACATTTCCTTTGGGATTAGCATTTCCTTCAGGATCTGCATTTTCTTCATTCATGGGTTCTTCTTCGTCTTGTCCATCATTAGCTTCAGGATGTTGATCTCCAGCGCCCCGGGCTAGGTGTGGGAACATTGGATCATCATCATCTCTGTTAGCTTGACGTGGATTTGCTTCGACAGGGAGAATTTCTCCAATAGCCATGTACCTGATAACTTCATCAAGAGGAGGTTCATCTAGATCATGAGGCAAATGCTCCATTTGAGAGCCATTAATTTCATCAAACCTCACATTTACAGTTTCCATAACCTTCCCGAAGTGGGAGTTATACACTCTGTAAGTGTGAGAATTTGATCCATAACCTAGAAGGAAACCTTCATGTGCCTTAGGGGCAAATTTGGAGCTATGATTCATATCTCTAATAAAGCAAGGAGCACAAAATACTCTAAGGTATGAAACATTAGTCTTGTTACCAGTGATAAGCTCATGTAAAGTTTTCTTCAAGAACTTGTGAAGGTAAACCTTGTTGATGATATGGCAGGCAGTGTTAATTGCTTCGGCCCAGAACCTGATAGGAGTCTTGTATTCAACAAGCATTGTTCTGGCCATTTCAATGAGAGTTCTATTCTTCCTTTCAACCACACCATTTTGTTGAGGTGTATAAGGAGCTGAGAACTCATGGGTAATACCATAATCATCAAGAAAATCTTCAATATAACTATTTTTGAATTCAATTCCATTATCACTTCAGATGTGCTTCAGAGATAATTCATATTCGGTTTGAGCTCTCTTAGAGAATGCCTTGAAAATTTCAACAACTTTTCTCTTGTCATCCAGAAAGAAAACCCAAGTATAGCGAGAGAAATCATCAACAGTAACTAGACCAAACTTGTTTCCTCCCAGGCTAGCATAATTTTGAGGACCAAAGAGATCCATGTGAAGCAATTCAAGAGGACGAGTCGTAGTCATAATTGTCTTAGCTGAGTGATGTTTCTTTGTAATCTTGCCAGCTTCACAGGCACTATAGAGACGATCATTATTGAATTTTACTTCGCTAAGGCCAATAACATGCTTCTTCTTCACTAGAGTTTGAAGATTCCTCATCCCTGCATGACCAAGTCTTCTATGCCATAACCATCCAGATGAAGCTTTTGCCATTAATCAAGTGGATACAACAGGGCCCAAAGAAAAATCAACTATATATAAATCTCCTTCTCGGTAGCCCTCGAAGACAAATGTATAGTCATCCCGTGAAATCACAACACAACACGAAGCAAGAAAATAGAACAAGCATACCCATATCACATATAGACATGAGATTATATCCAAGTGATTGAACAAGCATAACTTTGTCAATATGCTTATCCTTCGATTTGGCAAACTTACCCAAACCTAAAACTTTACCCTTACTGTTGTCACAGAAGGTAATGTACTTCTGAGAAGATTGAGATATTTTTTCTTCGGTGAACAACTCCCTATCTCCGGTCATATGATTAGTGCAACCACTTTCCATGACCCATTCGGATCCACCGGAGACATAGCCCTGCAGAAGATTTAGTTCTTCTTAACCACCCACAAAAGAGAATGTGACTGAGAAGACGAGGAAGCACTTGTTGAAGCAACAATATTAAAGCGCACATGATTAAATTGACAAGGGGGACCATCAAGTACACCATAAATGTAATTCCTCTGCGAGGTTAGGGTATGAATGAGCATATGCAATCTTATCATTATTATCACGGTGTCGATAAGTATAACGACCAGTACGATAGTATTCCTTCAGAGGAACATTTGATTCGGGAACCAGTGAATCATTTCTCTCCTCGAGAGAGTAGAAATGTTTCGGTTGTACCGACGACTTTCCCTGCATAGAATGGTTAGCAGGAAATTTCTCAACGATGACTTGCGCACCAAATTTGTCTCTTATAGAAACCATTCTTTGGAGGGGTACCAATGTATTCAGCCGAAACCTTTCCTTCCTGGTTCTTGATAAGCTTGTAGTCAGAATCAAGTGATTCATCAACAATTAATGGCCTTATCAATTTTGCAGTTGAAACATGAAAGGTTAGCAATATCTATAGGCTTTTCCTTCGCTAAAACCCATACAGCTTTTGGATACTGCTCAGGTTCCCAGTAAGTGCCATCAAGGTTTAGCTTCCTTTCGAAACCAACACCTTCCTTCCTAGGATTCATGTGAAGGAGAGCCTTCTTTAGGATATCACAAAGGTACTTGTGTCCCTGAACACTTTTGAACAGTCCTTTTTCAAACAAATCTTTCAACCTGAGGATTTCCTCTGTACCAACAGAGTTTTCCTCATCTGAGGCATTAGTATCATCAATAACAATAGGTTCTTTGCCTTTAGACTCAGTTTTGATTCATTCCAAACAAGTTAAGCATGTTGAATCAGAATTACGTTTAGCTTCAAAACCTTGTTGAGCCATGAGAGATAGGTTACTATTTTCCAACTCTTCATGAGCTTTTTTCAGTCTCTCGAGAGCCATTTTCCTCTGAAGAAACTCATATGTGAGCTTCTCATAGTCTACTGAAAGAAGATCATGCTGAGAGGATAGTTCTTCGAACTTTTCCTTCAAAGCAGCATGCTCATTAGTCAAAGTTTGACCTTTCTCTATCTCATTGATCAACAAAGCTTCTGATTTCTTAATAGTTTTGCTTAGCGAATCTAATTCATCTTGTTGAATGGAAGCAATTTTGGCAAGTTTAGCATAGATTATTTTTGAGTCACTATCATATGATGAGCAATTAGAAGTATCATAGGTAACTTTGGATGAAGATACCTTTTCCTTGGCCATGAAGCAATATGCAGGAGTTTCATCTTCACTGCTGTTGTTGGTGAAGAATGAGCTCGAAGCACCAGTCGAAGCAAATGCCAAACTAGCAACACCACCAGACTCAAATCCAGATGCAGATCTTGAGCCTGATTCTGCTTCGGACCCAAAGGCTTCTTCTTCAGAGTTCATTTATTTACCCAGATAGGCCTTGGCACGGTGAGAATTGCTTTTCCGAGACGAGTGTGTCTTCGAAGAAGAACTCTCACGCTTCTTGTGATACTTCTTCTTCTTGTCATCATCAGAATCTTTATTCTTGTCTCTTCTAGATCTGGATTCATGTTTCTTTGACTCATAGATTTTGGAGGATCTGTGGTACTTTCTTGAGGAATCTCTGAGCGAATGCTTTGATTTGTTTTCAGCTTCCCACAATGGGCAGTCAACAATGTAGTGGCCTGGTTTCTTGCATTGGTAGCAACAGTTGTCCTTCGATGGAGAGCTTCGTGAGGACGAGCGATGAGAGGAGTTGCTTGAGTGCCTTGATGAGTAATTCCTCTTTGGTGATGAGAAACCTTTCCTCTAGAAACGGTTGAAGCACTTCATAATCAGTGACAAATCCTTCCCGATACTTGCAGGATCATCATATTCAACACCAGAGGCAGAGCTAGATTCAGGAGAGGAGTAACGTGAAGCTTTTGCCTTGAGAGCATGTGATCTCCTTCGGGATCCATTCACATCGCATTTCTCTTCTTCTTCCATTTCAAAGGTAGTGAGTCTCCCAATAATATTAGCAGCAACAAGTTTTCTGAAGTCAGAACTTTCTTTGATTATCAACACAATGTGATCGAAGGAATCATCTACAGAGCGAAGCAAAGTTCTAACCACTATGTGACTAGTGATATCTTCAACACATAGGGAAATCAACTCATTTGAGAGAGAAGTGAGTCTGCTGTAGATTTAGGTAACCTTTTCTCCCTCGTGACGCTTGAATCGATAGAATTTTCTATGGAGTGTATCAACTCTTGCATCTTTCTGAGTGGAAACACCTTCTCCAATCTTTTCAAGATAATCCCAGACACCTTTGGCAATAGAGATATTCTTCACTTCATGATACTTTTCTGGAGTCAAATGATTCATGATGAATACCCAGAATTCAGAATCGAGAGCCATATTCTTGACCTCATCAGCAGTGAGTGCATTTTTGTCCTTGACCAGAACTCCATTTTGACAACTTCCCAGGTAGCTGAATTGATAGCAACGATGTTTCGCTTCATTTTTCCTTCCAGTAAGGATAATCCTTCCCATTGAAAACATGAATAGGTTCGCCGGAGCACTTGGCAACACTCCAGGAGGTTAATCCAAAACACACAGAGTGTAGGGAGTGCCTAGCTCTGATACCAATTGAAAGAACTAGGATGTGATCAGAGGGGGAGGGGGAATGATCACTTCAAATTTTTGAGTGAAACTTTGAAGTGAAGCAGAATTACAGCACATGAAAAACACAAGAACAAGTAACAGGGAAGCAGAACTAACAGCGAGTCCAAACACAGTGAGTCAAATCATACTGAAGCATAACTTGGAAGCAAATGCAATACTGAAAGTAAGTACTGGAAGTAAAACGAACTCTTGACTCGGCGATATTGGTTCGACCAGTTCACGCTCTGTGAAGCGCTACATCTGGTTGGAGGGACAGGTGATTGAACACCTGGAGCAAAACTCTCTCCGTCCGTTGCTCCAATGCACCAATCTCCTTGAGCTTGGCTAGTTTTGACTCAAGGTAGATTATCAAAGAAATCTCCTAAACCTTTGACAAACTTTAACTTCGAGGCGAAAATTACTCTTCGCTCTCTGAAGACGACTCTCTAACCGTCTATGAGAATTGCAGTTTTCCAAGATAACAAGGCTAGCAAACTTTCACCTAAGTCATAATGAATCTACTCAGATCAATAGGACTTTGGATTCGGTGGTTTGGCTTTTGGGTTTTTCTTCAGTGGCGTTCTTGGGATGCTCTCTTCAGTCTCTCTCAGGGAATAATCTCAGAGAAGCCAACTGCAAATGGAGGCGGGGGCGGCGTATTTATATGTGGCGATCCCAAGGTGCGAAATGACTGATTTGACCCGAAGTGAAAGCTTGACGCGTGTCCACAACGGTCGGATTTGTCATCAATGTGCAACTTTACTTGAGGAACAAGTAAAGCTGACTCACAGACTTAGTTCTGCTTCGGAAGCCAAAGAACGAAGTATTTTCTACCGAAGTTTAACTCAGTGCACATGAGATTTCTTCTCTCTGTCTTCTCACTTCATTTAGTTTTGATCTGAGCATTTTCACAACAACTTTGGTGTCCGCATACTAAACCCCTCTTGATAGTACGGTTTTTCCTATGACTCAAAGAATAGAAAAAGAACTACACAAAAACATCTAAGTCTTGCGCCGTCTTCTTCATTTCCTTCGATGAGCTCCGATTCAGGCGACCATCATTTTTAGGGTTCATCCTCTGTGATAAAACTTCGCTCATCGGGTTGTGCTTCGATAACTTGTAAATCTTCCTTGAAGCTTTATCACCTAGCTTGTCCTTCAGGAACCTAATCAAATGTTTACACTCGAACACATTGTTAGTTCCTCTATTGTCTTGTCCAACAATATCCAAAACACATGGGGGCATAACTTTTCTCTTACACTCTCTTTGAAGGTAGACAACTTAGCCCTTGATGTTGAGATTCTTAAAATTAGAACTTATCCCCTTGAGGAGAGGAAGACCACTCCTATGAATGTTATTCAAGTGCAAATTAATGAAAACATTAGGATGATGGGTAAACTTAAAGAAAGATGGGCTAGAGAAAAGGATGAAGAAGATAGAATTAATAGCCTTCCTACACACCATACCATTGCTACTATCCAAGTTGTTGAGGATATCCAAACTCTTAGCACCCAACACACCCCTTGTCCCATTGGACCTATTAATGGTGATGCTATTACCTCAACAATAGAAGAAGAAACTCCTAGGAACATAGAGGCTTTAAAACAAGTATGCCTAGATGACACCACTACCACCTTACTTGATAGTAGTGACCTTGATTTTGATAGTTGTACCCTTTATGAAGTTATTAGTTTACTACAAAGAATGTCTAGATACCCCCACACTAGCACACTAAATCTTGCCTTCACAGAGCATATCACCAATGCTCTCATTAAAGCTAGGGAGGAGAAGCTTAGGTTAGAAGCCTCCATACCTAGAAAGCTAGAAGATGGTTGGGATCCTATGATCAAAATTAAATTGAATAACTTCTCTTGCTATGCTATATGTGATGTTGGAGCTAGTACCTCTGTTATGCCCAAAAGAATGTATGATATGTTTGAATTGAAACCTTTTGATACTTGTTCTTTTGGTGTTCGTCTTGTTGATTCTTCCATAAAGAAACCTTTGGGGAAGATTGAAGATGTTCTTATTATTTTCAATGACAATTATGTCCCCGTTTATTTTACTATTATGGACATTGAGTGTGTACCCTTATGTCCAATTATTTTGGGACATCCTTTTCTTCACACCGTTGGTGCTGTCATTGATATGAAAGAGGGGAATATAAAATTCTAATTCCCTCTCAAGAAGGGGATGGAACACTTCCCTAGAAAGAAGATTAAGTTACCTTTTAAGTCCTTTACACGGGCTAGCTATTCTCTTTCACTCGATAAAACTTGATCTTTTTTGCTTTGTGCCTAGCTCAAAGGCGTAAAAGAAAGCTTTTGTTGGGAGGAAACCCAAGATGTTTTTCCTTCTGTTTTTAGTGTTCTTGATGATTGTTACTACTGTAGCAACATCATTGTATCGTTATTTTCAAGCTTTGTGCCAAGTTTAGCCTTCGATTGCAAGAAAGTTCAAAAGTTGTGACGTGTTGTCCAGAAAACAGATTCTATCCTTGGACGGAAAAATTAGGCTAAAATCCCCAGATCATATTTTTGATCTGAATTTTTTTGACAACTGCTCTATACAATTAGCTTTCGAGCGTCTGTTCTGAGATTTTTGATTTGAGTTGCAGAAGTACCCCAAAAAAATTATCTACTACCTAGTGGTCTGTTTTTCGCAGATTCTGCCATGTTTTGCCTTTTCCCAGTTTTGCAAGTGTTGCGCTAGCTTTTTCTTTGCAAAAACTTTTTGGAGGTCTTGAGAAACAATAGACCTTCAAGAATATCTTTATTTCCAATAGAGGCAATTTTTTTATTATGGGTACTAACCTCTCTAATCATCTTATGATGAGTTATGTATGAAGGGAGTTTTCAACTGTGCGAGGGAAAATGATGAAACAAGATCCGGGAGTGTCAGACGCTCAATATTGGGGATGCCCCCATGCACCCCCAAGAAACATCCAAGGAGACTCAAGCGACTAAGCTTTGGGATGCCCCCGTGCATCCCCTTCTCCATCAACAATTATCAGTTCGTCCTTCGTTCCACTATATTTTTATCACTTCATGCATTATGTGCTATGCTTGGAGCGTCTTGCTCTTTACATTTTAGTTTTCTTTAGCTTTGTTTGCTGTTCATAACAGGTTAGAACCCAGCTTTCTTTGTGTGGGAGAGAAACACGCTCCACTTTATATAGAACACATCATAGGATTTTCATGCTTATCTTTCTTTTTGTGTGTGTTATTTATCTTTTCGTAGCTGCTGTCATGCTTAGCTCTTAGTTTTCATGCTTATATTTTTAAGAGATTTTGTTTAGTTTGTTGCTGGAACTCTCTTGAGTCTTCATGTTTATGTTGTTTAGAGAGTTGTCCTGTTGCACTGAGTTGTGTGTCTTGACTTGAAGTAGGTAATTGAGGTTTCTATTCAATTGTAGTAGTAACTTGCAAAAGTTTTGAGGTATTGTTTTGAGAAATGTTTGAACTTTTGGTGTCAAGAGATTTAGCCTATTAGTGATAGATGTCGTATTTTGGGCAATCCGTGTTTATTTTCGAAAACTACAAAAGACTAGTTGAGAACTCTAGCTACTAGATGGATCACTAATCTTTGGAGGGATCGGATATTAGAGTACACTCACGTACCATGAGTCGAGGATGCGCAAGGATAACCAAACCCGCATATGCTCCTCCTTGGGGTACTTGTATTTTTGTGAACATCCTGATTATATTGAGAGTTATCGATAATAAGTGCATGAGTTCTTCGGACTAATGTAAGTATTCGAAAGTTGACACTTCCACCTCCTCATATTTTCCTAGCCTCTTCGATATCGTGCAATGCCATTTTCTGACCTTGAGAGTTGGCGCATGATACGTCCAAAACGTATCTATAATTTCTGCTTGTTCCATGCCTCTTTTGTGTGATATTTCTATGATATTGATGAACTTCCATACACTTTTGATCATATGTTGACTAATCTATTAACTCAGTGCACCCCAATGCCAGTTCCTGTTTTCTGCTGTTTTTCTATTTCAGGTTTCCTCCTTATTAAAAGTGCCAGAAAAATTCCGGAAAAAATATAGGAAAAATCAGCGTACCGGAAGCTTCGAGAGAAGCCCGAGAGGGGCCAGAGGGGAGCCAGGGGGCCCAGGTGGCCAGAGGGCGCGGCCAGGCCCCTGGCCGTGCTAGGGGGCGCCTGGAGCCCCTGGCCCACCTCTGGCTGCCCCCTTTCATCTATTTATTCCCCGTGACGTGAAACCCTCGAGGACAGAACCCTTTTTCGCGATCTCTCCTCTGTTCCGCCGCCGCCGCGCTTCCAAGATCGGGAGCACCAGAAGACCTCTTCCCGGCACCCTACCGGAGGGAGGAAGCACCTCCGGGAGCTTCTCCACCACCATGGATGCTTCCCGGATGAACCGTGAGTAGTCCACCTTGGACCATGGACGCTTCCCGGATGTGCCGTGAGTAGATTCCTTTGGACCATGGCATCCGTGATCAGTATCTATGTGATGTTCTCCTCCCCTCTTTGTTCTTCATGGATTAGACCTCGTGAGCTGCCCTACATGATAGAGGCACATATTTAATCTTTCTGCTATTGCTATGCTGAGTTTGCTGGGATCCGATGGATTATGAGATTATGTTCAAATTGTGATTGAGTTATATATTTGATTCTCTTCTTTTATATTTATGTTCTTGAGTAACTCTTGCATGTTCTCCATTGCTGTTTATTGCTTTGGCCAAGTAGTAGGTAGTGACTCCAAGAGGGAGCGTTAGGCACGATTGTGGGTTCATGCCCCCCGATACCTAGCTTGAGTGACAGAAACATGAGTCTAGGGGATGTGCTGTTGCCACAAGGCGGAAACAACGGTGCTTGTACTTGTGTGTGAAAGGATTGTTTACTTTATGCAAAGTTCTTTAATGAAGTTGTCCGTTGCTTTGAGTTTACACTTCGGGTGGGATTCACAACTTAATACCAGCGAGATGTTCTGGATAGATATCTCAAGGTGGATGATTAGTGGGTAGATGCAGATGGATTTCGGTCTACTTGTCTTGGCGTACCGCCCGTGCTTTTGAGCCTCTTCCTTTCTGTTTTGCATAATTAGCATTGGTTTGCGCACATAATCCTGTCAATTGCCCAGCTGTAATTTGTTTACCTCGCATGGCTATTTTATCGTCTTTTGGGAGAGAGACATCACTAGTGAACATCATGAGATCCCGGTCCATACTTGCACCACTGTTTACACTATCAATTTACTTTCAGTATTTACTTTTCAGTTGCTATCACTATCATTATTATCCCGTGCGTTTTATCCTTTGTAAACAACAAGGCCGGAGGAATTGACAACTCCTCTGTACTCGTTGGGAGCAAAGCTATCTGTTGTGTGTGCAGTTCCAGGTGAAGTAAGCAACCTTAGGTTGTAAACGGCGCCATTTTTCACTTCACCACCTACTTCTATCTGTTGGAGTCCTCCTGGACGATACTCAACCTTAGCATTTTTGCTAAGGGAAATTTTCCGCTATCTACATCTCACCTTCCACTTGGGGTAACCAACGAGGGCGAGAACTATCTCGTGTATCAGCGCATACTTCGCCGGTGCATCCAAACCGTTGGAAAATACGCTCTGTCATCATAAACCTCCTTATATCCTTCCTCAAAACATCCACCATACCTACCTATCAAGGCATTTCCATAGCCTTTCCGAGATATATTGCCATGCAACATCCATCTTCTCATGACTTGATCTTTATGTCATACATGTTCCTGCTACACTGGCAGAGGCATACATTTGCATACATCATGATATCTTCATCTTCTTTATGTTTAGTACTTTTGTAAAGTGTGAAAGATCTCCAATACTTCTTGTACAATAGAGTGTTGCCCCTAAAGTGAGGAAAAGATCCCAAAGAGGAAAACTTAAAAGTTCCCAAAGAGGACAAATGAGAGATAAATAGAAAGAGCCATTGAGGCCACAAAAAATACAAAAAATAGAAAAAAGAGAAAAAAAGAAAATAAAAAGAGAGAAGGACACACTACTATTCTGTTTGAGAGATCCACACTCGTACTCCCTCTTGTATCTTGTACTCCATAGAGATGATCTTATATGAATATAGCTATGTGGGGACCTTTACACTATAGAACTTGGCCTGTATATTCTAATGATGAGCCTCCTCAAATGAGCTCTAGGTCTTCTTGATCAAGCAAGTTGGATGCAACCCCACTAGTTCCTTTGGAAAGCTTTCCATAGCTCATATGTGCATCCGTTGCATGGCAATCCCTACTCCTCCCATCATATCTATCATTAGGCTTTCTCTTGCCTATGATTGTCCTCATTGATGTGCGCCTTTCACACCCTTTTTGTCTTCCTCCTCCACCATCTCTCTCTTTGCAATCCTAAGTGTCAACTTTCTTTCTTACGCTCATCCATTGCATGAGTTCTCAAAATATCGAAAGGGACTGGATCCGTTTGACTTGTACCTGGCTAGTGGTCTGGGGACGAGTCAAGATAAGATTCCAAAGGATACCAAGTGTGAAACATTAGTAGATTGAGTTCTCAACTAAAAAATATATTATGTTTGTCTCTCTCGTATTCCCATCTCCCACTTCTTGCACGCAAACACCATTTAGATAAATTCGAATCACGGACAGCGAGAGCTCTTGCACCTTTATGTTCTTATGTTTCTTGTTTCAATGCTAATATAAACTCTTGCTTGTTATGACTTGAATTGAATCACATGCCTTGCTTGCCTTACTTAAAAGTTCTTTTATTGTTGGTAGCATGTCACCATAGAAATTATGCTTGTTATCATTTACCTACTCGAGGACGAGCAGGAATTAAGCTTGGGGATGTTGATACATCCCAAACGTATCTATAATTGCTGCTTGCTCCATGCATGTTTTGGATGATATTGCTATACTTTTGATGCACTTTCATACACTTTTGATCATATTGGGAGTAACCTATTAACTCAGTGCACCCCAGTGCCAGTTCCTGCTTTCTGATGTCTTTTTATTTCAGGTTTCCCATTACTTAAAGTGCCAGAAAATTTCCGGGAAATATACATAAAAAATCAGCGACCCGGAAGCTTCCAAAGTCCCGATGGGGGACCATAGGGGACCCACCTGGAGTCCAGGCAGCCAAGGGGCGCGACCTAGGGTGGGGCCGCGCCGGGAGGCCTCCTGCACTCCCTGGTGGCCCCCTGGCTCCATCTTCGCCTATATTTACCTCTCGTCCCGAAACCCCCAAGGACAGAACACTTTTTCACGATCTCGCATATGTTCCGCCGCCGCCGCGCTTCCAAGATTGGGAGCACCAGAAGACCTGTTCCCGGCACCCTGCTAGAGGGAGGATTGACCTTCGAGAGCTTCTCCACCACCATGGACGCTTCCCAGATGAGCCGTGAGTAGTTCACCTTGGACCATGGGTCCATGATCAGTAGCTATGTGATGTCTTCTCTCCACCTTTTCTCTTCATTGATTAGACCTTGTGAGATTCCCTACATGACCAAGGCACATATGCAATTCTTTCTGCTGTTGTGATGCTAGCGAGGAATTACTTCTCGACCCTCGTTGGTTACCCCAAGTGGAAGGTTGAGATGTAGTGTAGCGGCAAATTTCCCTTGGCGAAGATACAGGGGTTGAGATCGACCAGTAGTACTCCAACGATGACAAGTAGGTGGCAAGGAAACAGTGGCACCGTTTTAAGACAAAAGTTGCTTCCTTGACCTGGACCTGCACACACAACAAATAACTTTGCTCCCAGCGAAGTTCAGAGAGGTTTTCAATCTCTTCGACCTTGCCATTTACAAAGGATCAAACGCAACAGATAATAGATAGTGATGATTGCAACTAGAAAGTAAAAGCAAGAAGTAAATTGAGGGTGTAAACAGTGGTGGAAATATGGACCGGGGTCCCATGATGTTCACTAGTGATGTCTCTCTCCCAAAAGATGATAAACAACTATGCACGGTAAACAAATTATAGCTGGTAAATTGACAGGATAGCGGGCGCAAACCAATGCTAACTATGCTACAAAAGAAAGGAAGAGACTCAAAAGCATGGGCGGTGCGCCAAGATAAGTAGACCGAAATCCATTTGCATCTACTACTAATCATCCACCTTGAGATATATATCCAGAACATCTCGCTGGTATTAAGTTGTGAGCCCCACCCAAAGTGTAAACCCAAAGTAACAGACAACTACATTAAAAGAACTTTGCGTAAAGTAAACAATCCTTGCAACCGTGGTTACAAGCACCGTTGTTTTCCCCCTTGTGGCAACATCACATCCCCTAGACTCATGTTTCTGTCACTCAAGCTAGTCATCAGGGGGCATGAACCCACAATCATGCATAACGCTCCCTCTTGGAGTCACTACCTACTACTTGGCCAAAGAAATAGATAGCAACAGAGAACATGAAAAAATTACTCAAGAACACAAATATAAACGAGAAGAACCAAATATATTACTCATCACAATCTGAACATAGTCTCATAATCCATCAGATCCCAGCAAACTCAACATAGCAACAACAAAAAGAATTACACATGTGCCTTGATCATGTAGGGAAGCTGATACGTCCCAAACGTATCTATAATTTCTGCTTGTGCCATGCATGTTTTTTGTGACTTTGCCATGTTTTGCTTGAACTTTCATACACTTTTAAGCATATTTGGACTAACCTATTAACTCAGTGCACCCAGTTGCTAGTTCTTGTTTTCTGCTGTTTTTGTATTTCAGGTTTTCCGGCCATTAAAAGTGCTCCAAAAATTCCGGAAAAATTATATAAAAAATTAGCGTCCCGGAAGCCTCCGTAAACACCAAGGAAGGAAGGGAGGGCCACCACTAGGACTCCAGAAGGGTCCATGGCGCGGCCCAGCCCTAGGCCGCGCCAGGCACCCTCCTGGTTGCCTGGTGGCCCCTATTTTTACCCTCGATGAGGAAAGCCCTAATATCGAAGTACTTTTTCCAGAAGCGATTCCGATCTCCGCCGCCATCGAAAACTAGCTTCGAGGGTCACCAGGATCCTGCTCCGGCACCCTGACGGGGAGGGCCTTGGCCCCCGGGACCATCTTCATCGAATGTTCTTCCCCCCATGATGCTTCTTAAGTAGTTCCTCCTTGGACTACGGGTTCTTGGCAGTAGCTATGTGGTATTCTCTCCCCCTAGATCCTCAATACAAAGTTCTCACGAGCTGCCCTACATGATTGAGATCCATATAATGTAATTGGTGTTCTGTTTGTTGGGATCCGATGAATTGTTACCTTGTTCAGTCCTAAGAGGTTTATGAATTATTGTTGCTGCAATTTGTTGTTCTTAATGCTTGTTACTAGTGCATGAGTAGCATGATCTCAGATCTGAGCACGTTATGGTTGCATGATTATAATTGTTGTTCTAGATCTTATCTACGGTTGTATGCACCTATTATAGTCCGGAACCGGTGATCCCAATGGTGACAACTTGGGACACCAAAGGGGATGGGCAATAATTTGAGGATCACATCTGTTCATAGAGTGTTAATGCTGTGTTCCGATGCTCCGCTGCAGGAGCACCTTAATCTCCATAATTTCCTTAAGTGGCCCCGTTCGTAGCGGGATGGTAGGACAAAAGATGTTGTGCAAAGTTCTTATTGCAAGCACGTACAACTACATACGGAACACATGCCTACGTTTGGTTCTTAGACTAGGATGCTCTAGTTTGTTCTTTGGCTAGAGTTGGTGCAATTCTATCAATTTCCCAACTGTAATTTGTTCACCCATCACCTTGTTCTTTTTCCTAGAGAGGTACCACTAGTGAAACCTTGAACACCGGTCCATCTTTCACCTTCATTGCCTTCGTTGTTACTTTTACTTTCTTTGCTTCTCCTACTACTTTGTTACTACTTTGTGGTGTTGGTGATTGGGGAAGCCTTAAAGGCTACATCCGTGAACACACAGTTGCTACTTATATCTTGTCTAGTGCTTTTTCAGGTGTGGTTGAATTGACAACTCAAATCCTACGTCTTATAAGTATTCTTTGGCTCCCCTTGTGTCGAATCAATAAATTGGGTTACTCTTACCCGCGAAGACGGTTGCGATCCCCTACACTTGTGGGTTATCAAGACTATTTTCTGGCGCCGTTGCCAGGGAGCATAGCTTTACTTATAAAGTTCACTTGATAAGTACAATTTTGCTTATTACTCTGTTTTCTACTAATGGCTACTTTCTTTGAGACTAGATCTTATTGGCAAGGCGGATTCACGGAGGATCAACAAAAATATTACAAGGAATACCGCTTGTCTCAAAAAGGGATACACTCATGGGGACTAATACAGGAGTTGTATGACTATGCTAGAAACTTGTGCTCAATATATAATATATCTTTCTGCAGGGATGAATCTTGTTGCTTTATGAGGCACATACACCTTGCTTTCCAATGTGAGTACAATGATGGTGAAACCTTAGCTTCTTACGCTAAGGGAAACTATGATTTTTATGATGCAGAACAAATAGAAGAAGTTGTTATCTTTAAGGGTGCCTATGAAATTGCTTCCTTTGTTGAAAATATTGATGATGCCCCTTAAAAATCCGAGAGTCTTGAAATACTTAATTATTGCTTTGAGGATTTTAATGACAATTATTATATTATTGACCATCTCAAAAGGTTCTCTCCACAAGAGGAAGAGACTAATGCTTTGCAGGACTATACAGAAGAAGAAATTGCTGAAACTGAATGCTCCTTGGGTGAAAAAGAGGAGGAGAGTGACGAACAAAAGGAGGAAGAATGGAGTAGCTACCCATCTCTACCTACTAATGAGAGTAACTCTTTGACTTTTACATTATATGATTGCCTTCCATGCTTACCAAAGGAGGATGAATGCTATATTGATTGCTATGATCCTATGGATTCTTTTGAAATATCCCTTTTTGATGAAATTGATTCTTGTGGCCACGATGCCCCTATGAATGATACTTGCAAGGATGATTTTTCTACTGTTCTTTATGATAAACCTTGCTATCTTGATAAATCTTATGATAAACCTCTATTTTTGCCTACTATGGATGTTCTTAATGATGATGAGGTTTGCTTAGAAAGTCTACATGATTATGTGCTAGTAGATCATGAAAAGCATGCTTTGTGTGATAATTATATTGTTGAGTTTGTTCATGATGCTACTGAAAATTATTATGAGAGAGTGAAATATGGTTATAGAAATTTTCATGTTAGGGAAACACCCCTCTCCATGTTGAAAATCTTGAAGGTGCTCTCGTTTTACCTTCCTATGCTTGTTGGTTTGTGCTTCATTTATTTATTTTCCTACAAGTTGCCCATGCATAGGAAGCATGTTAGACTTAAATGTGGTTTGTCTTTTCTCCTTTGATGCTCTCTTTTGTGCTTCAACTCTTATTCTTGTGTGATCATCGTTACACTCATGCCTAGCTAATGGCTTTAAAGAAGCGCTTTCGGGAGGCAGCCCACAACGAATTTAGGTTTTTCTTTTTGTTTTTCTTCTGTTCTTAGTGGTCTTGATGATTGTTACTATTGTAGCAACATCATTGTATCTTTACTTTTTAAGCTTTGTGCCAAGTTTAGCCTCAGATTGCAAGAAAGGTCAAAAGTTGGTGCATGCTGTCCAGAAACAGATTCTGTCTGCTTGACGGAAAAATTCGAGATAAATCACCAGATCATATTTTTGATCTGAATTTGTTTGACAGTATGCTCCATACAATTACCTTTCAGGCGTCTGTTTAGAGTTTTTTGAATTGAGTTGCAGAAGTGCCTCGAAAAAATTCTTTTCTCTCTGATGTTCTATTTTTCTCAGCTTCTGTCCCTGTTTTTCTTTTCACAATTTTACAAACCTTAAGCTTGATTTTTCTTTGCAAAAACTTTTGGGCAGGCAAGAGAAACAGTAGCCCTTCCTGAAAATCTTTATTTACAGTAGAGGAAAATTATTTTAGTAGGGAACTAACCTGTCTAATCAGTTTACAATGAGTTATGTATGAAGGGAGTTTTCAAGTGTGTGATGGAAGGTGATGAAAGAAGATCTTGGAGTGTCAAAAGCTCAAGCTTGGGGATGCGCCCGGAACCCCCAAGAAATATTCAAGGAGACTCAAGCGTCTAAGCTTGGGGATGACCCCGTGCATCCCCTTCTTCATCAACAATCATCAGTTCGTCCCTATTGCACTATATTTTTATCACTATATGCGTTATGTGCTGTGCTTGGAGCGTCTTGCTCTTTACTTTTCTTAGTTCTTTTGTTTTGTTTTCTGGTCATTACAATGTCGGAACCTAACATGCTTGATTGGGAGAGATACACGCTCCACTTTAAACTAGAACACCTCATAGGATTTTCATGCTTATTCTTTGCTGTGAGTTGTTCTTTATCTTTTCTTAGCTGTTGCCCTGTTAAGTTTGTGTGCTTTAGAGTTTTCTTCTAGAGATTTTAATTGGTTCAGGCTTGAACTTTCTATAGTTTGCATGCTTATCTTGTTTAGAGAGTTTGCGTGTTGCACTGAGTTTTGTGTCTTGACTAGAAAGTAGGTAGTTGAAGTTGCTATTCTCTTTGTAGTAGTAACTTGCAATAGTTTTGAGGTATTGACTTAAGTAATGTTTGAAATTATGGTGTCAAGAGCTTTAGCCTATTAGTGATAGATGTCGTATTTTGGGCAATCCGTGTGATTTACGAAAACCTAAACCCTGTTGAGAACTCTAGCTACTAGATGGATCACTAATCTCTGGAGGGGTCGAATATTAGAGTACATTCACGTACCATGAGTCGAGGATGCGCAAGGATAACCAAACCCCCATACACTCCTCCTCGGGGTACTTGTCTCTTTGTGAACCTCCTGATTAGATTGAGAGTTATCGATAATAAGTGCATGAGTTCTTTGGAGTAATGTGAGTATTCGAAAGTTGACACTTCCGCCACCCATATTTTGCTAGCCTCTTTGGTACCGTGCATTGCCCTTTCTCACCTCGAGAGTTGGAGCATACTTCGCCGGTGCATCCAAACCCTTGGCATGATACGCTCTGTCATCATAAGCCTCCTTATATCTTTCCTCAAAACAACCACCATACCTACCTACAAGGCATTTCCATAGCCTTTCCGAGATACATTGCCATATAACATCTATTGTTCGTCATGTTCATATGACTTATCCTTCATTATCATATTGCCTTGCATGATCTCATAGCCTGCATGTATTTGGGCTTTGCCCGCTATTCATATTTTTGCTGCATATTGCGCTTGATCATTGCACACACTGCTACACTGGCAGAGACATTCATATAGAGTCATTACTTTTTGATTCAGAGTTGTAAGTAGATAAAAATGTGTTGATGTTCTTGTAGAGTGTTGCCCCTACAGTTAGGAAAGGAATAAAAGATCCCAAAGTGGAAAAAATACAAAAAAAAGACCCCAAAGAGGACGAAAAAAAAGAGAGAAAGAAATAAAGAGCCATGGAGGCCACCCAAAATCAAAAAAATACAAAAAAGGTGAAAAAAAGAGAGAGGGGGAAACACTACTATCCTTTATTCCACACTTGTGCTTCAGAGTAGTACCTGTACTTCAGGTTGTAGAGAGTTTTCATGGTGTACTTGCATAACTAAGTGGGGATCCTCACACTATAGAACTTGGCTTGCATATTACAAGGACGAGCCTCCTCAAAAGAGCTCTAGGTCTTCATGAGCAAGCAAGTTGGATGCACCCCCACTAGTTCCATTGGATGGCTTTCATAAACTTATAGATCTATGTGCATCCGCGTGTTGCATGGCAATCCCTACTCCTCACATCATATCTATCATATGGCTTTCTCTCGCCTATGATTTTCCTCATTGATGTGAGCCTTACACACCTTTTTGTCTTCTTCCTCCACCTTCTTTCTCTTTCGCCTTTTAGGTGTCAACTTTCTTGCTCACACTCATCCATTGCATGAGTGCTCAAAATATCGAAAGGGAGTGGATCAGTTTGACTTGTACCTGGCTAGTGGTCTGGGGACGAGTCCAGATAAGACTTCAAAGGAGACCAAGTGTCAAACTTTAGTAGATTTAGTTCTCAACAATAAAAAGTTTTCTCCCTCGTATTCCCAAATCCCCTTTCTTGCACGCAAACACCATTTGGAGACATTCGAGTCACGGACAGCGAGAGATCTTGCACCTTATGTTCTTTTGTTGCTTGTGTCTATGCTAATATAGACTCTTGCTTGTTAAGACTTGAATTGAATTTCATGCTTTAATTGCTTTACTTTAAAGTCCTTATATGGTTGTGTGGCATGTCACCACAGAAATTATGCTTGTTATCATTTACCTACTCGAGGATGAGCAGGAATTAAGCTTGGGGATGTTGATGCGTCCCAAACGTATCTATAATTTCTGCTTGTGCCATGCATGTTTTGTGTGACTTTGCCATGTTTTTCTTGAACTTTCATACACTTTTAAGAATATTTGGACTAACCTATTAACTTAGTGCACCCAGTTGCCAGTTCTTGTTTTCTGATGTTTTTGTATTTCAGGTTTTCCGGCCATTAAAAGTGCTCCAAAAATTCCGGAAAAATTATATAAAAAATCAGCGTCCCGGAAGCCTCCGAAAACACCAAGGAAGGAAGGGAGGGCCACCACCAGGACAACAGAAGGTTCCATGGCGCGGCCCATCCCTAGGCCGCGCCAGGCACCCTCCTGGCTGCCTGGTGGCTCCTATTTTTACCCCCGAGGAGGAAATCCCTAATATCGAAGTACTTTTTCCAGAAGCGATTCCGATCTCCGACGCCATCGAAAACTAGCTTCGGGGGTCACCAGGATCCTGCTCCGGCACCCTGCCGGGCAGGGCCTTGGCCCCCGGGGCCATCTTCATCGACTCTTCTTCCCCCCATGATGCTTCTTGAGTAGTTCCTCCTTGGACTACGGTTTCTTGGCAGTAGCTATGTGGTATTCTCTCCCCCTAGATCCTCAATACAAAGTTCTCATGAGCTGCCGTACATGATTGAGATCCATATGATGTAATTGGTGTTGTGTTTGTTGGGATCTGATGAATTGTTACCTTGTTCAGTCCTAAGAGGTTTATGAATTATTGTTGCTGCAATTTGTTGTTCTTAATGCTTGTTACTAGTGCACGAGTAGCATGATCTCAGAATTGAGCACGTTATGGTTGCATGATTATAATTGTTATTCTATATCTTATCTACGGTTGTATGCACCTATTATAGAGTGTTAATGCTTTGTTCCGGTGCTCCGCCGCAGGAGCACCTTAATCTCCATAAGTTCCTTAAGTGGCCCCGTTCGTAGAGAAAAAGGGTTCTGTCCTCGGGAGTTTCGGGATGAAGGAAATATATAGGCGAAAGGGGTTAGCTAGGGGTCGAGGCACCCCCCTGGCGCGAGCCCACCCTAGGCCGCGCCCACACGGCGCCTGGAACCCTGGTGGGTCCCCTCTGGCCCCAATTCGGGATTCTAGAATCTTTCGTTGCGCTGATTTTTTATATATTTTCCCGGAATTTTTCTCGCATTTGGCGTAATGGGAAAACCTGAAATAAAAAGACAGCAGAAAACAGAAACTGGCACTGGGGTGCACTGAGTTAATAGGTTAGTCCAAAACATGCATGGAGCAAGCAGAAATTATAGATACGTTTGGGACATATCATGTTGCTATTTTGAGTTTGCTGGGATCTGATGGATTACGAGATTATGTTCAGATTGTGATGAGTAATATATTTGGTTCTTCCCCTTTTATATTTATGTTCTTGAGTAATTCTTGCATGTTCTCCATTGTTGTTTATTTGCTTTGGCCAAGTAGTTGGTAGCAACTGCAAGAGGGAGCGTTATGCATGATTGTGGGTTCATGCCCCATGATGATTAGCTTCAGTGACAGAAAAATGAATCTAGGGGATGTGCTGTTGCCACAAGGGGGAAAACAACGGTGCTTGTAACCGCAGTTGCAAGGATTGTTTACTTTACGCAAAGTTCTTTTAATGCAGTTGTCTGTTGCTTTGGGTTTACACTTTGGGTGGGGCTCACAACTTAATACAAGCGAGATGTTCTGGATAGATATCTCAAGGTGGAGGATTAGTGTGTAGATGCAGATGGTTTCGGTCTACTTGTCTTGGTGTACTGCCCATGCTTTTGAGCCTCTTCCTTTCTTTTATAGCATAGTTAGCATTGCGGTGTGTTTTTAATCCTGTCAATTGCCCAGCTGTTAATTGTTTTACCTCGCATAGCTGTTTATCGTCTTTTGGGAGAGAGACATCACTAGTGAACTTCATGGGACCCCGGTCCATATTTCCACCATTGTTTACACCCTCAATTTACTTCCTGTTTTACTTTCTAGTTGCAGTTATCATTATCTTTATCTCTTGCGTTTGACCGTTTGTAAATGACAAGGCCGGAGAGATTGAAAACCTCTCTTTACTCGTTGGGAGCAAAGTTATCTGTTGTGTGTGCAGGTCCAGGTAAAGTAAGCAACCTTGAGTTGTGAACGGCGCCATTGTTCACTTTACCATCTACTTGTTGTCGTTGGAGTCCTACGGGTTCGATCTCAACCTCGGTATCTTTGCCAAGGGAAATTACCACTCCGCTACATCTCAACGTGCCACTTGGGGTAGCCAACGATTTAATTGACACCAATCAGAAGCGCCTTGATTTTTGATCGGTAGTCCTTCATAAATGGACCTCCCAGCTTCGGGTCGTCTTTATTCTATTCCAAACGTCGCCTCCTCTTCTTCTTCTCCACTCACCAGAGACTGAACTTTCCATCTTCCTTGCAATCGGCACGAGCGCATTCTTCGTTCACAACTGCACGACGGAGATCTGGGCCCTTGCCACTCCTTCTCATCGCGCAAGTAAGTTCATCCTCACATTCTTTTTATTTACTGTGCTTCGTTTGTTCATATCTCCATCACTGCCTTACTTCCGATCTCGAAGAAAGCGAGACAAATAATGGTGGGTTTTCTAGATGTTTAAGATTAGTTTGAATCTACCCATGAATCACCTTTTAGGTCCGTTGTTTGTTTCACAAATTCCCTCTTTCAAAACTGCTTCGGATATATTGTAGCCATTTCTGTCTCTCGCGGATATCAGAATAAACTCTTCCCTTTCACACGTATTTTTTAGGTTTCGTAGATCCATCTGCTTTGTACCTTTGTGCGAAACTTGTTCATGTAAAATCTGACGCAGAGACAACAGACTCAGACTACATTATGATTTTAGTTGTTCTTTTTCCAACTGGCTTTTCACATTCATGGTTCAATCCCTTCTCTCCCATCATGGGGAAGAAAACTGTTTTTACGAATATAAAACTCAAGCCCAGGAGAAAACGGCTCCCAAGAGCACCTATGAGGCAAACTGGATGCGCTCACAAATGACCCAGCTCCAACTAGAGGAGATGGAAAAGTCATGAATTTTACCCCCTCGAGAAGAAATTCATTGGCGTGCTCCGGGAGACGAGATCCGACCAAGACCTCGAGAAGGTGAAGTATTCTTCTTCGGAGATCACATAACCCGGGGATTCCGTCCTCTCGGATCCAGATTTTTCAAAAATGTCTTGGGCACATACGACCTGCATCCCCAAGATCTTGCTCCAAAATCTGTTTTGAACATCTGCAACTTCCAAGTTTTCTATGAAGTATACTTACAGAGGAAGTCAACCTTGCTCTTATTTGCCGAGTTCTTCTACGACAGTAAACAAACTGAGTATAGTGGAGGCCCACTTCTGGAGTGTGGGGGAATCACCAACCAAAGCCGACGGAGAAGTGTGTATCCGTCGATGAAATTGGTTACTCATGTGAGGTCTTGGCAAAAGTCTTTCTTTTACTATACT
Organism: Bromus sterilis; assembly: GCA_950022295.1. Lineage (NCBI taxonomy): Eukaryota > Viridiplantae > Streptophyta > Magnoliopsida > Poales > Poaceae > Bromus > Bromus sterilis. Next base: position 135,936,552 of record OX465597.1, read on the forward strand.
GCCAAAGTCCCAGAGAAAGAGAATCCTTTGCCTGTCTTCCATGAGACTCGACTTGTTGACCATGAATTTTAATCCTTACCCATCAAAGGAACAAAAAGAGAAACTCAAACCTGTGCTTGGCAGGATAAAAGCACTTATTTCCCATGGGCTTCTTGGAACTGATCTGATCCGGTGCTGGGTCGGCTGGCAAATCCAAACTCTCAGTGTTCGGAGCCGACTTATGTGCGAGTATACAGGTCTGAATGACCCAATGCGGTATGCACACACAGTGTTCACTCCGACTGCTCTGGTGTCAGCCTGCAAGAATTACCTTGCAGAGAGCAAAGTTGATATCTCTGCGATCGGTCTGGCTCCTTTCTATGAGGATAATCCGGCTCTAGCGGTACGTGATGCGAGCGAGGAAATACTTGTCACCCCTCGTTGGTTACGCTAAGTGGAAGGTTGAGATGTAGCGTAGAGGCAAGATTCTCCTTGGCAAAGATACCAAGGTTGAGATCGACCAGTAGGACTCCAAGGTCTACAAGTAGGTGGTAAAGTGAAAAATGGCGCCGTTCACAACTCAGGGTTGCTTACTTTACCTGGATCTGCACACACAACAAATAAATTTTCTCCCACCGAGTACAGAGAGGTTGTCAATCTCTCCGGCCTTGCCGTTTACAAAGGATCAACACAACCAATAATAGATAGTGATAATTGCAACTAGAAAGTGAAACAAGAAGTAAATTTAAGGTGTAAACACTGGTGGAAATATGGACCGGGGTCCCATGATGTTCACTAGTGATGTCTCTCTCCCAAAACACGATAAACAACTATGCAAGGTAAACAAATACCACCTAGTCAATTGACAGGATTATGGGCGCAAACCAATGCTAACTGCAACTATGCTACAAAAGAAAGGAAGAGGCTCAAAAACATGGGTAGTACGCCAAGATAAGTAGTCCAAAATCCATCTACATCTACTACTAATCATCCACCTTGAGACATCTATCCAGAACATCTCGCTGGTATTAAGTTGCGAGCCCCACCCAAAGTGTAATCCCAAAGCAACAGACAACTGCATTAAAAGAACTTTGCATAAAGTAAACAATCCTTGCAACTGCGGTTACAAGCACCATTGTTTCCCCCCTTGTGGAAACAACACATCCCCTAGACTCATGTTTCTGTCACTCAAGCCAGTCATCAGGGGGCATGAACCCACAATCATGCATAACACTCCCTCTTGGAGTCACTACCCACTACTTGGCCAAAGCAATAAACAACAACGGAGAACATGAAAGAGTTACTCAAGAACAAAAATATACAAGAGAAAAACCAAATATATTACTCATCACAATCTGAACATACTCTCATAATCCATCAGATCCCAGCAAATTCAACATAGAAACAGCAGAAAGAATTACATATGTGCCTTGATCATGTAGGGCAGCTAACAAGGTCTAATCCATGAAGAACAAATAGGGTAGGAGAACATCACATAACTACTGATCATGGATCCATGGTCCAAGGTGGACTACTCACGGATCATCCGGGAAGCGTCCATTGTGGTGGAGAAGCTCCCGGAGGTCAACCCCCCCTCCGGCAAGGTGCCGGGAAGAGGTCTTCTGGCGCTCCCGATCTTGGAAGCGAGGCGGCGGCGGAATAGAGGTGAGATCGCGAAAAAGGGTTCTGTCTTTGGAGGTTTCGGGGTGAGACAAATATATAGGCGAAGGGGGGCAGCCGGGGGCCCACCAGGGAGTCCAGGCGCCCCCCTGGCGCGGTTTAGGGTGGGGCCGCGCCCCCTGGCCGCCTAGGCACCAGGGTGGCGCCCCTGGCTCTCCTTCGGGGCTCTAGAAGGTTCCCGTACGCTGATTTTTTTATTGTTTTTTTCCGGAATTTTTGGAGCACTTTTAATAAGGGGAAAACCTGAAATAAAAAGACATCAGAAAACAGGAACTGGCACTAGGGTGCACTGAGTTAATAGGTTAGTCCAAATATGATCGAAAGTGTATGAAAGTGTATCAAAAGCATAGCAATATCACCCAACACATGCATGGAGCAAGCAGAAATTATAGATACGTTTGGGACGTATCAACATCCACAAGCTTAATTCCTGCTCGTCCTCGAGTTGGTAAATGATAACAAGCATAATTTCTGTGGTGGCATGCTACCAACCATAAAATAAATTTTCAGTAAAGAAATCAAGGCATGTAATTCAATTCAAGTCATAACAGGAAAGAGTCTATATTAGCATTGGAACAAGCAACATAAGAACATAAAGGTGCAAGAGCTCTTGCTGTCCGTGACTCGAATGTCTCCAGATGGTGTTTGCGTGCAAGAAGTGGGAGATGGGAATACGAGAGAAAAACATATTTTTTTTTTGAGAACTCAATCTACTAAAGTTTCACACTTAGTCTTCTTTGGAATCTTATCTTGACTCGGCCCCAGAACACTAGCTAGGTACAAATCAAACTGATCCACTCCCTTTCGATATTTTGAGCACTCATGCAACAGATGAGTGTAAGCATGAAAATTGACACTTAGGATGGCAAAGAGAGAGATATGGTGGAGGAGGAAGACAAAAAAGTGTGAAAGGCTCACATCAATGAGGACAATCATATGCGAGAGAAGGCCAAATGATAGATATGATGTGATGAGTAGGGATTGCCATGCAAAGAATGCACATATGAGCTAAGGTAAGCTCTCCAATGGAACTAGTGGGGGTGCCTCAAACTTGCTTGCTCACGAAGACCTAGATCTCATTTGAGGAGGCTCATCATTGGAATGGACAAGACACGTTCTATAGTGTGAAGGTCCCCACATAGCTATATGCATATTTGATCATCTCTATGGAGCAAAAGATATATGAGGGAGTACGAGTGTGGATCTCTCAAAAGGAATAGTAGTGTTGCCCCTTCTCTCTTTTTATTTTCCTGTTCTCTTTTTCCTCTTTTTTTGTATTTTTTGGTGGCCTGAATGGCTCTTTCTATTTAATTCTCATTTGTCCTCTTTGGGATCTTTTAATTTTTCCTCTTTGGGATTTTTTAATTTGTCCTCTTTGGGATCATTTCCTCACTTAGGGGCAACACTCTATTTTACAAGGAGTATAGAAGATCTTTCACACTTTACAAAAGTACTCAACATAAGGAATATGAAGCTATCATGATGTATGCAAATGTATGCCTCTGCCAGTGTAGCAGGAACATGTATGACATGAATATCAAGTCATGAGAAGGTGGATGTTGCATGGCAATGTATCTCGGAAAGGCTATGGAAATGCCTTGATAGGTAGGTATGGTGGCTGTTTTGAGGAAAGATATAAGGAGGTTTATGATGACAGAGCGTATCATGCCAAGGGTTTCAATGCACCGGCGAGGTGGACGCCTACTCTCGAAGTGAGAAGAGGGCAATGCACGGTACCGAAGAGGCTAGCAAATATGAGGAGGTGGAAGTGTCAACTTTCAATACTTACATTAGTCCGAAGAACTCATGCACTTATTATCGGTAACTCTCAATCTAATCAGGAGGTTCACAAGGAGACAAGTACCCCGAGGAGGAGTGTATGGGGGTTTGGTTATCCTTCCGCATCCTCGACTCATGGTACGTGAGTGTACACTAATATCTGATCCCTCCAAAGATTAGTGATCCATCTAGTAGCTAGAGTTCTCAACTAGTTTTTGTTGTTTTTGAAAATAAACACAGATTGCCCAAAATACGACATCTATCACTAATAGGCTAGAGCTCTTGACACCAAAAGTTCAAACATTACTATTGCAAGTTACTACTACAATTGAATAGCAACCTCAATTACCTACTTTAAGTCAAGACACAACTAAGTGCAACAAGCCAACTCTCTAAAAAATATAAACATGAAAACTTAAGAGAGTTCCAGCAACAAACTAAACTAAAGCTCTTTAACAAGATAAGCATGAGAACTAAGATCTAAACATGACATCAGTTACGAAAAGATAAAGAACACACAACAAAAGAAAGGTAAGCATGAAAATCCCATGATGTGTTCTAGTTTGAAGTGGAGCGTGTATCTCTCCCACACAAACAAAGCTGGGTTGTGACTTGTTATTAACAACAAACAAAGCTAAAGAAAACTAAAAAGTAAAGAGCAAGACGCTCCAAGAATAGCACATAATGCATGAAGTGATAAAAATATAGTGGAATGAAGGACGAACTGATGATTGTTGATGCAGAAGGGGATGCACGGGGGCATCCCCAAGCTTAGACGCTTGAGTCTCCTTGTATTTTTATTGGGGATGCATGGGGGCATACCCAAGCTTGAGCGTTTGACACTCCCGGATCTTCTTTCATCATGTTCCCTCGCACACTTGAAAACTCGCTTCATACATAACTCATCATAAGCTGATTAGAGAGGATAGTACCCACAATAAAACAATTTTCCTCTACTGGAAATAAAGATTTTCTTGAAGGGATACTTTTTCTCAAGATTGCCAAAAGGTTTTTGCAAAGAAAAAGCTAGCGCAAGACTTGCGAAACTGAGGAAAGGCAGAACATGGCAGAATCTGTGAAAAACAGACCAGCATGTAGTAAATAATTTTTTTGGGGTACTTCTGCAATTCAAATAAAAAAACTCAGAAGAAAGGCCCGAAAGTTAATTGTATAGAGCATGCTTTAAAAAAATTCTGATCAAAAAGATGATCTGGTGATTTATCATGAATATTTCTGTCCAAGGACATAATCTATTTTCTGGACAGTACGTCAGAACTTTTGAACTTTCTTGCAATCGGAGGCTAAACTTGGCACAAAGCTTGAAAATAAAGATACAATGAGGTTTCTATAGTAGTAACAATCATCAAGACCACTAACAACGTAAGTAAAAACATCTTGGGTTGCGTCCCAACAAGCGCTTTCTTTTACGCCTTTAAGCTAGGCAAAAAGCAAAAAGATCAAGTTTTATCAAGGGAAAGAGAATAGCTAGCCCGTGTAACGGAATCAAAAGGTAACTTAATCTTCTTCCTAGGGACGTGTTCCATCCCCTTTTTGAGAGGGAATTGAAATTTTGTATTCCCCTCTTTAATATCAATGACAGCACCAACAGTGCGAAGAAAAGGACTTCCCAAAATAATTGGACATAAAGGCTCACACTCATTGTCCAAACAACAGGAACATAATTGTCATTGACAATGATAAGAACATCGTCAATATTCCCCAAAGGTTTCTTTACGGAAGAATCAACAAGACGAACGCCAAAAGAACAAGGATCAATAGGTTTCAATGCAAACATATCATACATTCTTTTGGGCATAACAGAGGTACTAGCTCCAACATCACATAAAGCATAGCAAGAGAAGTTATTTAATTTAAACTTTATCATAGGATCCCAACCATCTTCTAGCTTCCTAAGTATGGAGGCTTCTATTCTAAGCTTCTCCTCCCTAGCTTTAATGAGAGAATTAGTGATATGCTCCGTGAAGGAAAGATTTAGTGTGCTAGTGTAGGGGTCTCTAGACATTTTGTGTATTAAGCTAATAACTTCAGAAAGGGTGCAACTATCAAAATCGATGTCACTACTATCAAAGGTGGTAGTGGTGTCATCTAGGCTCACTTGTTTAAAAGCCTCTATGGTTATAGGAGTTTGTTCTTCTACGGTTGAGGTAATAGCATTCCCATTAATAGGTCCAATGGGACTAGGAGTGTGTTGGGTGCTAAAAGTTTGAGTATCCTCAACAACTTGGATAGTAGCAACGGTGTGGTGTGTGGGAAGGCTCTTAATTCTATCTTCTTCCTCCTTTTCTCTAGCCCATCTTTCTTTAAGTTTAGCCATCATCCTAATATTTTCATTAATTTGCATTTGGATAGCATTAATAGGAGTGGCCTTCCTCTCCTCGAGGGGAGAATTTCTAATTTTAAGCATCTCAACAGCAAGGGCTAAGTTGTCTACCTTCAAAGAGAGGTTATCTAATTTTTCTAATTTTCCTCTACACTTTTGTTGAAGGATTTTTGGGTAGTGATAAATTCCTTAAGCATGCTCTCTAATTCAGAAGTGGAGTTCTTGTTGCTTGGATATGTGTTTGTTCCCATAGTTGTTGGATGGGAACGGTCTAGGATTGCTAGCAAAGTTACTCCTATAAGCATTGTTATTAAAGTTGTTTGTAGAGATAAAGTTCACATCTACTTGTTCTTGAGAAACCAAGGAATTTAAAGGAACATCATGAGGAGCAACAGGAGCTTTCTTGGTAAGTAAAGACATAATCAAGTCAACTTTTTCATTTAGGGAGGAGATCTCCTCGACATATTTTACCTTCCTACCTGTTGGAGCTCGTTCAATGTGCCATTGGGAATAGCTTGTCATCATCTCATCTAGTAGATTTGTGGCAGCACCAAGTGTTGTTGACATAAAGGTTCCTCCCGCGGCCGAATCTAACAGGTTCCGCGAGGTAAAGTTCAAGCCTGCATAAAAAGTCGAGATAGTCAAACCATGTGTAGGGCATTTCTTAACAATAGATTTCATGCGTTCCCAAGCTTGAGAAACGTGTTCATTATCCAATTGCTTAAAATTCATAATGTTACTCCTCAATTGGATAATTTTAGGAGGTGGGTAATACTTCCCAATAAAAGCATCCTTGCAGTTATCCCAAGAATCTATGCTATTCCTAGGCAAGGATTGAAACCAAATTTTAGCTCCTTCCTTCAAGGAGAAAGGAAAAGCCTTAAGCTTATAAATATCACCTTCTACTTCTTTATACTTTTGCACATCATAGAGTTCAACAAAATTATTTAAGTGCAAAGCAGCATCATCTCAAACACCGGAGAATTGATCTCTCATAACAAGGTTCAGCAAAGCAGGTTTGATTTCATAAGAGGTTGCTGAAGTAGCAGGTGTAGCAATAGGAGTGCAGATAAAATCATTGTTGTTGTGACTAGTAAAGTCACACAACTTAGTGTTTTCAGTGGTACCCATAGTAGCAGCAAACAGGACAAGCAAATTTTTTGTGATTTTTGATAAAGGGTACTAAAGCAAGAACTGAAAGGTAAACTAACAAGAGTAAAAAGCAAAGATAAAAGATAGCATGCAACTCCCCTATCTTGTAGATTGGAGTACCTAGCAACGGCGCCAAAAATTGCTTGATTCTAGCGAGGAAATACTTCTCGCCCCTCGTTGGTTACCCCAAGTGGAAGGTTGAGATGTAGCATAGCGGCAAGATTTCCCTTGGCAAAGATACCAAGGTTGAGATCGACCAGTAGGATTCCAAGGTCGACAAGTAGGTGGTAAAGTGAACAATGGCGCCGTTCACAACTCAGGGTTTCTTACTTTACCTGGACCTGCACACACAACAAATAACTTTGCTCCCAACGAGTATTGAGAGGTTGTCAATCTCTCCGGCCTTGCCGTTTATAAAGGATCAACGCAACAGATAATAGATAGTGATAATTGCAACTAGAAATTAAAACATGAAGTAAATTGAAGGTGTAAACTGTGGTGGAAATATGGACCGGGGTCCCATGATGTTCACTAGTGATGTCTCTCTCCCAAAACACGATAAAAAACTATGCAAGGTAAACAAATTACAGATGGTCAATTACGGGTACAAACCAATGCTAACTATGCTACAAAAGTGTAACGACCCAATTCACACCGAATTGGAGTCTCTGTGCTCAAGTGCCAGTCCCTGGATCGAACTCGCTGGCACACACAGTATTATAGATGTATATCCAAGTACAGGTGCATCATTATTACAACGTATGATCCAGAGTAAATAAATAACAAGTTGCATAGCTCAAGGCTAGCTTATTCAATATAAATATAGCGGAAGCAAAAGCAAGTAACGTAGAGTCCATCAACAGCCACATGCGAACATGCTGAGTGTAGACTCGCAACCCCTAACGCACCTTACTGATCGTCTGAAAAACCTGCAACACCGAAGGTTACAGCCCGACAACGGGTCAGTACATCTGATTTGTACGGCAAGTGACACGAAAAAGTTTATATAAAGGACCTACAACTACATGCAAGGTAAGTCAAAGGAAAGGCTTATGGTTTAGTTTTGCAGAAAGCCAATTTTCTCCTGAACTAAACTAGTCAAAATTTTAAGTTGATCTTACTAATTAAGATTGAACTGGGCACACCAGTCTCAATCCACCACACCCTTTATTAATCTTGCCCACTCAAATTATTAAGGTGATTCATCTGTCAAGATCCTCCATTAACAGTAATGTCTAGTAGCTCAAAGATGTCCATAACCGGGGACACGGCTAATCATGATTAGTTTATACTCTGCAGAGGTTAGTACACTTTCCCCGCTGGACTCAACCCGAAGATTGAGACGAAGTCTTTCAGAAGAGGTTACCTACACCCAACGGCAAGCCGGTACCACCTATCATGTCTACATCTGCTAGCATTGCACGGGAGAGGCTTCCTACAACGTACTCAACTAAGCCAGAGCCCATATGGCCAGCGGCTGTACATGTAAGCTTCTAGTCACCAAGTAAGTCTGATCTTTTTGAGCCTGGACGGCGCCCACCACGTCAGCGGGCTCACCATGACGTTTTCCTCGGCCACCAAACAAACCATTAGGGGTACAACCTGGTCTCGACCTTAGAAAAGGAACGAGCCCCCAGGAAGCACTCCCTGCCCGTCCAGAAGTGATTTCTATTTATTAAACAGTTGCTACACAAGTTATTAAACAGCTCACATGCACTCCATGAATTGCACAACCCAAACCACGTCTACAAAGCATAGCAATGAAGTAACAACACGGCTAGGTTGATCTACGGTAGACAAGTCAAAACATGTGGCTATCCTAACTGGTTTTGCAGCAACAGTATAATAAACTATCTATCATGCAATAGAGTGATATTTCCTGACATAATGCGTATAGAAAATATAGGTATGAGTATGGTCAAAGCATCACTTGCCTTCTTGCTGGTCCTGACGATCACAATCCTCACAAAACGAGGCGGCACACTCCGGACAATCTATACGAGCAAACATAGCACCAATCAATCATATGTTCAATACAATTAGGCACAACCAATAATAAATATTCAATGAACAGTAGAAAAACTTGCCTAACAGTAGCTAAACTTAAAGTACTCGTCAAATAAAAACCAACGCAAAAGAAACGGCGCAAACGGGCACACCGGTAAACAGTTACGGCTGCCGGAAGTTCAAATTTGGATCAGTCTGGGATCCAAATTTAAATACTTCAAACTACTGTAACACTAGGTCTACTGGCTAGATAATTTCTACACGGTCTCAACGCAACTGGAATCGCCCAATTCCGAGTTACGGTTAAAAAGTACTCGCGAAAACGGTTTCGGGTGAAAAACGTGGGTACCGGGGGGTCTACTGTAAAAAGGACTGATACATAAATAAAAATTTTGCAAAAAACGCGATCGGGTCCCTGGGCGGTTTGGATCCAGATCTGACAATTTTTTTTTTTTTTTTTTTTTGCGAATCGTTTCTAATCTTTTGTTTTTTTCGCAGGCTCATCTTCTACCTCGCGCGAGCAGCACGGCTCGGGAGGCCATGGCTCGGCACAGCGGCTCCGGCCTCGGGAGCGACCGGCGAGGGCGGCGGCGCCGGCGGGCGCGGCCGGCGCGGCGGAGGGCCGGCGGGCGCGGCCAGCGGGGCGCACGGCTGGGGCGCACGGGGAGCGCGGCCATGGCACAGCCATGGCGCGGCGGCGGCCATCTCCGGCCGTGGGGCGGCGGCGCGGCGGCGGAGTGACGCGGCGGCGCGGTGGCTAGGGCGGCGGTCGGCGGCTCCGGCGAGCACGGGACGGCGGCGCACGGCGGTTGCATCGCGAAAAATTACCTCAAAACGCAAAAAAAAACGCACTCCGGCGATGCTCCGGCGAAAAATCCGGCGAAGCTCCGGCGATGACGTCGGCGGCGGCGGGTCCGCGGATTAGATTAGCTAACCCTAATAAACGCTGGCGAAAATAAATTAAACCCTAAACGGGCTATTTATAGCCAGCCCCTAATGCCTTTTTTTTTTTGTAAATCCGAGATAAAAACAAATTCGGTCTGCTGGGAAAAAAAACAGACCAGGCCCATTAGGCCCAAAACAATTTTAGAAAAACCACGGAAATTTATTTTAAAATTCCGTCTTCGCCAATATTTTTAAAATAATAAAATTGAATTTTTGGCTTGACCAAAATAATAAAATAAAATAAAAACTTTGCAACTTATTTTTAAATATTTTTAAATACTTTTCTGGCATTTTAAAAATACCGAAAACTCCGAAAATTGATTTAAAAACTTTTCCAGAGCATAAATAAATTCCAAAAATAATTTTAGCAAATATCTATAACTCTAAAGTAAATTTAAAAAGTCTCCCATAAATATTTTAAACTATTTTTCAACAAATTAAAAATGGGGATAAGTCCTCTTATATCCTCTCCAGCAAACTGCAATGTGTTGAAAAATGTTTAAAAATATTTTTAAACTCCAGAAAAATGCGGAAGCAGCATGAGATGCATATGACGATCTATTAACATCCGAATTTGGAAAATTGGGATGTTACAAACCTACCCCCCTTAAGATGAATCTCGTCCTCGAGATTCGAGCCGGCTAGCAAAGAGATGCGGGTGGTCTTGCTGCAGATCTTCTTCACGTTCCCAAGTTGCTTCCTCTTCGGTATGATGATCCCACTGAACCTTGCATAGTCTGATCGTTTTGGTGCGGGTAACTCTTTCGGCAGTCTCCAGAATCTTCACAGGCTTCTCCTCATACGTCAGGTCACTCTCCAACTGAATCGTCTCCAGTGGCACTGTATCTCTCAAAGGAATATCTGCCATCTCTGCATGACACTTCTTCAGCTGGGATACGTGAAACACATCATGAACTCCTGACAAAGCTTCTGGCAACTCCAACTGATAAGCTACCTCTCCTCTGCGCTCCAAGATCTTGTAAGGCCCAACAAAACGTGGTGCTAACTTTCCCTTGATTTCAAACCTCTTGATTCCGCGAATTGGTGAAACTCTGAGATACGCACGGTCTCCAACCTCATAGGTTACATCCTTGCGCTTAGCATCTGCATAACTCTTCTGCCTGGACTGTGCTATCTTCAGTCTATCACGGATCAACTTGACTTTCTCCTCAGCATCTCTGATCAGGTCTGGTCCAAACAACTGACGTTCTCCTACCTCATCCCACATCAACGGAGTTCTGCACTTCCTGCCATACAGTAACTCGAATGGTGCCATCTGAAGACTAGCCTGGTAACTGTTGTTATATGAGAACTCTGCATACGGTAAGTTGTCATCCCAACTCGAACCATAATCCAACGCACAAGCCCTCAACATATCCTCCAAGATCTGATTGACTCTCTCGGTCTGCCCATCTGTCTGAGGATGGAATGCTGTACTGAACTCCAGCCTAGTGCCCAAGGTCTCGTGCAACTGACGCCAAAACTTCGAAGTAAACTGAGTACCTCTGTCAGACACAACCTTGCTTGGAACTCCATGCAAACACACGATCCTGGACATATAAATCTTGGCTAGCTTGGCACTGTTATAAGTTGTCTTTACTGGAATGAAGTGAGCAACCTTGGTCAAACGATCAACAATCACCCAAATAGAATCATAACCTGACCGAGTCCTGGGTAAACCAGTAATAAAGTCCATACCTATCTGATCCCACTTCCAATCTGGTATAGGCAAGGGCTGCAACAAACCTGTTGGCTTCTGGTGCTCAGCCTTGACTCTCTGGCAAACATCACACAAAGCAATAAACTGGGCTATCTCTCGCTTCAGGCTAGGCCACCAAAATCTTTCCCTCAAATCCAAATACATCTTGGTATTGCCGGGGTGAATAGAATAAGGTGAATCATGTGCCTCCTGAAGAATCAACTTCCTGATCTCTGCATCTTGCGGTACACAAATGCGCTTCTCAAACCAAATGGCTCCATGCTCATCCTCACGGAAACCCTCTGCTTTTCCCTTGGTCATATTCACTTTTATCTCATCAATTTCTGCATCACCCTTCTGGGCTTCTCTGATTCTTTCCAACAGATTTGGCTTCACTTCCAATGTTGCCACATATCCCTTAGGAACTATCTCCAACCTGAGCTTCTTGAACTGCTCACATAACTCACGTGGCATATCCTCAACATTAGCAACATTGATATGACTCTTACGGCTCAATGCATCAGCAACCACATTTGCTTTACCAGGATGATACTGCACATTCAAATCATAATCCTTAATAAGTTCCAGCCATCTACTCTGCCTGAGATTCAAATCCTTCTGAGTAAAGATATACTTCAAACTCTTATGATCAGTAAAGACATCACAATGATTACCAATAAGATATTGCCTCCAGGTTTTCAATGCATGAACAACTGCAGCTAATTCCAAATCATGTGTAGGATAGTTCTGCTCATGGTTCTTAAGTTGACGAGAAGCATAAGCAACAACTCTACCTCCTTGCATCAAAACACAACCAAGTCCTCGACGAGATGCATCACAATAAACTTGGAAATCCTTATGTATATCAGGCAAACATAAAACAGGTGCAGTTACTAACCGTTTCTTCAATTCCTGAAAGCTGGCTTCACATGCCTCACTCCAAACAAACTTGTTCTCCTTCTTCAACAGCTCAGTCATTGGCTTTGCAAGCTTGGAGAAATTCTCAATGAACCTCCTATAATAACCTGCGAGACCCAAGAAACTGCGAATGTCTCCAACTGACGCGGGTGTCTCCCATTCTGTAACTGTTGAAACCTTAGATGGGTCCACAGCTACTCCTTCTCCTGACACAACATGTCCAAGGAATCCGACCTCCTTCAACCAAAACTCACATTTGCTGAACTTGGCATACAACTTGTGCTCCCTGAGCTTCTCCAATACCAAACGCAAATGTGCCTCATGCTCTTGCTCATTCTTGGAATACACCAATATATCATCAATGAACACCACAACGAATTTATCCAAGAACTCCATAAACACCTTGTTCATCATATTCATGAAGTATGCAGGAGCATTAGTCAATCCAAATGACATAACAGTATACTCATACAACCCATACCTTGTAGTAAAAGCAGTCTTCGGAATATCCTTCTCCCGAATCTTGACTTGATGATAACCAGAACGAAGATCAATCTTAGAGAATACACAAGCTCCCTCCAACTGGTCAAATAGATCATTAATCACCGGTAAAGGATACTTGTTCTTGATAGTAACATCATTCAGAGAACGGTAATCCACACACATCCTCTGGGTTCCATCCTTCTTCTCAACAAACAACACTGGAGATCCCCAAGGTGACGAGCTTGGGCGAATGAACCCCTTCTCCTGCAACTCTCTGATCTGTTCCTTTAACTCTGCAAGTTCATTAGCGGGCATCCTATACGGTCTCTTAGCAATAGGCCCAGTGCCTGGTATTAAATCAATAAGGAACTCAATCTCCCTATCCGGTGGCATACCTGGCAACTCCTCCGGAAACACATCTGGATACTCCCTCAAAACACGCACATCATCTAGGCTACCCCCCTTAAGAGAATTCACCTGGGCGTGCTGATGCTTATACTTGGACACATATCTGATCTTCTGTCCACTCGGTGTACTGAGAGTGATAGACCGACTGGCACAATCAATAACACCTTGGTATCTGGCTAACCAATCCATGCCCAATATAATATCCAAACCTTGTGACTTCAACACAATCAAATCCGTAGGAAAATCATGCTTCCCAATGGCTAGGCTCAACTGATAGCAACCCAAACTAGCTGACATCTCTGCTCCCGGTGAACTTATGAGCATAGATGACTTAAGAACTACGGTAGGTAACTCATGCTTATCCACAAATATCCTCGATATGAAAGAATGCGATGCACCAGAATCAAAAAGAACAAGTGCAGGTACTGAATTGATAAAGAACTTACCAATCACAGCATCAGGCTCATCATAGATCTCCTCCACATTGACATGGTTCACATGCCCCTTGTTGAAAGGATTGGGCTTGCTGACTCCAGAATTCCCATTGTTGTCCTTGTTCTCCGGGCACATGTTGGAGTAGTGTCCCATCTTCCTGCACTTGAAACATTGAACTCGACTGAGGTCCTTCTGAGCATTCACCACTTGACGGTTCTGGCTGTAGTTCTCTCCATTTCCATTTCCTTTCCCATTGCCATTGCCATTGCCATTCTTGTTACCATTGTGGTGGTTGTGGCCATTATGGTTGTGACCATTTCCACCATGATGGTTGTGTCCTCCGCTGTGAACATGGCCATTCCCACCATTGTGGTTATGTCCATGGTTATGTCCTCCATTGCCACCGTAAGAATTGCGTGGCTTCTGCTGCGGTCCAGAGTTGTACTTGCCACCATTGTTGTTGTACTTCCTCTTGCGGTTCTCAATGGATTGCTGCTTGCCTTCCAACACAATAGCCTTGTCTATGAGAGCCTGGCAGTTAGCAAAAGTAGCCACTGTCAGCTGGACTCCCAACTCATCATTCAGCCCCTCCAAGAACTTCTCCTGCCTTGCAGCATCATTCCTGACATCATCTGGAGCATATCTGGCAAGCTTGTTGAACACCTCAACATACTCGGCCACTGAACGGCCTCCCTGACGCAAACTGCGAAACTCTTTCTTCTTCAAGCTCATGGCGCCTGCTGAAACATGTGCGGCGCGAAAAGCAGACTGAAACTGCGCCCATGTGATGGTGTCGATGGGGTAAGTCAGCAAGTAGTTGTCCCACCAAGCAGCGGCAGGACCTTCCAACAAATGTGAGGCAAACCTCACCCTCTCTGCCTCAGTGCAGCCAACAGTCTCCATATTCCGGCCCACTGAACGAAGCCAGTCATCCGCCACTATGGGCTCAGGAGTGCTAGAGAACCTCTGAGGATTCAACCTCAGGAACCTTGCAAGCGTGTCCACCGGTGGCGGTGGCGCATTGTTGTTGTTGCCCATGTTCTGAGTGAGCAACTGGATCAGCTGAGCTTGTCCTTGGAGCAACTGCTGCATATAGGCTGGCACTCCATGGTTGTTCTCATTCCCCGTGGGATCACGTCTCGGCGGCATCTGTTGGGTAAGAATAGGTAAGAATTTAGACAGAAAGTAGCTAGGGAATATACTCCTACCCATATGCATATTATGATCATGACAAGCATTATATATACAATACAATACATATATCACCAATCAACTTCACCAATCAATATCACCATAACATCAAACATATAACAATCATCAACCAATGCACTCATACAGAAAAAACAATCACCTATCACACCATATAGTTTTAAAATAACTTTTATAACTGATATAAGATCCTCATAACAACCTCGGGTAATATAAAATCCTCAACACCATAACGAATAACACAAGAGTATATCAAGCAACCTAGTATTGCCACACCGAATAAGTCGACATGGTCAAATACGCTAACACGATAACGATAGAGCACTAAGACTAGACGAAGTAATTCCGGATGCTGTCTTTGCTAAACAGCATGCGGTAATCGCGCCCGCTGATGCGGTTGCGCCTTTTGGGACTCGGCTCCTCTTCTTCTGCCGAGGTGTCTACTTCTGGCTCCTCTTCTGGTTCTTCAATTCTATTGGCCTTCATCTTCTCCTTCAGCCTTTTCATCTCTGCTTGCATCTCCAACTTCTCCTGCTTCAGCTTGTTGTTGTCCCTCTTGAGCCTGGTGTTCCTCTGCTGCAACTCAGTAATGGTGTAGAGGTCCCACTGAGTACTCTTCTCCAGGCAATGAATGTGCTTCTCCAGGCTTTGAATGATGTAGCTGGTTGTACCTGGCCAAATGGCTCCAGGCACATACCTGAACCTCTTTGGTAAAATGTTCCCCGACGGGAGAACCTTGGCCATCTCCGCGTACACCGTACCCTTTAACTGGGCGGCATACTTCTGCACAATGCGTCCAAGAGCTTTGTGAGCGGCCATGCGCACACACCATTCCTTCTCCTGGGCATGCACTTCGAAGGACTCCGTGATCACCCGTTCTTCATTCTCCATGCTTCCAAGGATGAAAGCCTCCACTTGCCAGTAGGCATCTGCTCCCCTTGTCTCCACTAGGCTCGGCTGAAAGACTGGCGCATAGATGTTCAGGAAGTGGCAAATCCCCCTGAGCTCAGGTCCAAACGCCATAGCACGGTATGAAATAGTGGTCATCTAAAATCAAAGAGAGGTAAGGCAAGTTTAGAACAGGTGTGAATACGAGATAGAGGAGGTAAGTAAGTACAAGACAGAGTGGTATAAAGTAATATTTTGATTCCTATGGCTTTTCTACTCCATTTTCTAGGGTCACGTCCTACAGTCAACACACTGCTCTGATACCATCTGTAACGACCCAATTCACACCGAATTGGAGTCTCTGTGCTCAAGTGCCAGTCCCTGGATCGAACTCGCTGGCACACACAGTATTATAGATGTATATCCAAGTACAGGTGCATCATTATTACAACGTATGATCCAGAGTAAATAAATAACAAGTTGCATAGCTCAAGGCTAGCTTATTCAATATAAATATAGCGGAAGCAAAAGCAAGTAACGTAGAGTCCATCAACAGCCACATGCGAACATGCTGAGTGTAGACTCGCAACCCCTAACGCACCTTACTGATCGTCTGAAAAACCTGCAACACCGAAGGTTACAGCCCGACAACGGGTCAGTACATCTGATTTGTATGGCAAGTGACACGAAAAAGTTTATATAAAGGACCTACAACTACATGCAAGGTAAGTCAAAGGAAAGGCTTATGGTTTAGTTTTGCAGAAAGCCAATTTTCTCCTGAACTAAACTAGTCAAAATTTTAAGTTGATCTTACTAATTAAGATTGAACTGGGCACACCAGTCTCAATCCACCACACCCTTTATTAATCTTGCCCACTCAAATTATTAAGGTGATTCATCTGTCAAGATCCTCCATTAACAGTAATGTCTAGTAGCTCAAAGATGTCCATAACCGGGGACACGGCTAATCATGATTAGTTTATACTCTGCAGAGGTTAGTACACTTTCCCCGCTGGACTCAACCCGAAGATTGAGACGAAGTCTTTCAGAAGAGGTTACCTACACCCAACGGCAAGCCGGTACCACCTATCATGTCTACATCTGCTAGCATTGCACGGGAGAGGCTTCCTACAACGTACTCAACTAAGCCAGAGCCCATATGGCCAGCGGCTGTACATGTAAGCTTCTAGTCACCAAGTAAGTCTGATCTTTTTGAGCCTGGACGGCGCCCACCACGTCAGCGGGCTCACCATGACGTTTTCCTCGGCCACCAAACAAACCATTAGGGGTACAACCTGGTCTCGACCTTAGAAAAGGAACGAGCCCCCAGGAAGCACTCCCTGCCCGTCCAGAAGTGATTTCTATTTATTAAACAGTTGCTACACAAGTTATTAAACAGCTCACATGCACTCCATGAATTGCACAACCCAAACCACGTCTACAAAGCATAGCAATGAAGTAACAACACGGCTAGGTTGATCTACGGTAGACAAGTCAAAACATGTGGCTATCCTAACTGGTTTTGCAGCAACAGTATAATAAACTATCTATCATGCAATAGAGTGATATTTCCTGACATAATGCGTATAGAAAATATAGGTATGAGTATGGTCAAAGCATCACTTGCCTTCTTGCTGGTCCTGACGATCACAATCCTCACAAAACGAGGCGGCACACTCCGGACAATCTATACGAGCAAACATAGCACCAATCAATCATATGTTCAATACAATTAGGCACAACCAATAATAAATATTCAATGAACAGTAGCAAAACTTGCCTAACAGTAGCTAAACTTAAAGTACTCGTCAAATGAAAACCAACGCAAAAGAAACGGCGCAAACGGGCACACCGGTAAACAGTTACGGCTGCCGGAAGTTCAAATTTGGATCAGTCTGGGATCCAAATTTAAATACTTCAAACTACTGTAACACTAGGTCTACTGGCTAGATAATTTCTACACGGTCTCAACGCAACTGGAATCGCCCAATTCCGAGTTACGGTTAAAAAGTACTCGCGAAAACGGTTTCGGGTGAAAAACGTGGGTACCGGGGGGTCTACTGTAAAAAGGACTGATACATAAATAAAAATTTTGCAAAAAACGCGATCGGGTCCCTGGGCGGTTTGGATCCAGATCTGACAAAATTTTTTTTTTTTTTTTTTTTGCGAATCGTTTCTAATCTTTTGTTTTTTTCGCAGGCTCATCTTCTACCTCGCGCGAGCAGCACGGCTCGGGAGGCCATGGCTCGGCACAGCGGCTCCGGCCTCGGGAGCGACCGGCGAGGGCGGCGGCGCCAGCGGGCGCGGCCGGCGCGGCGGAGGGCCGGCGGGCGCGGCCAGCGGGGCGCACGGCTGGGGCGCACGGGGAGCGCGGCCATGGCACAGCCATGGCGCGGCGGCGGCCATCTCCGGCCGTGGGGCGGCGGCGCGGCGGCGGAGTGACGCGGCGGCGCGGTGGCTAGGGCGGCGGTCGGCGGCTCCGGCGAGCACGGGACGGCGGCGCACGGCGGTTGCATCGCGAAAAATTACCTCAAAACGCAAAAAAAAAACGCACTCCGGCGATGCTCCGGCGAAAAATCCGGCGAAGCTCCGGCGATGACGTCGGCGGCGGCGGGTCCGCGGATTAGATTAGCTAACCCTAATAAACGCTGGCGAAAATAAATTAAACCCTAAACGGGCTATTTATAGCCAGCCCCTAATGCCTTTTTTTTTTGTAAATCCGAGATAAAAACAAATTCGGTCTGCTGGGAAAAAAAACAGACCAGGCCCATTAGGCCCAAAACAATTTTAGAAAAACCACGGAAATTTATTTTAAAATTCCGTCTTCGCCAATATTTTTAAAATAATAAAATTGAATTTTTGGCTTGACCAAAATAATAAAATAAAATAAAAACTTTGCAACTTATTTGTAAATATTTTTAAATACTTTTCTGGCATTTTAAAAATACCGAAAACTCCGAAAATTGATTTAAAAACTTTTCCAGAGCATAAATAAATTCCAAAAATAATTTTAGCAAATATCTATAACTCTAAAGTAAATTTAAAAAGTCTCCCATAAATATTTTAAACTATTTTTCAACAAATTAAAAATGGGGATAAGTCCTCTTATATCCTCTCCAGCAAACTGCAATGTGTTGAAAAATGTTTAAAAATATTTTTAAACTCCAGAAAAATGCGGAAGCAGCATGAGATGCATATGACGATCTATTAACATCCGAATTTGGAAAATTGGGATGTTACAAAAAGAAAGGAAGAGGCTCAAAAGCATGGGTAGTACGCCAAGATAAGTAGACCGAAATCCATCTGCATCTACTACTAATCATCCACCTTCAGATATCTACCCAAAACATCTCGCTGGTATTAAGTTGCGAGCCCCACCCAAAGTGTAAACCCAAAGCAACAGACAACTGCATTAAAATAACTTTGCCTAAAGTAAACAATCCTTTCAACCGCGGTTACAAGCATCATTGTTTTGCCCCTTGTGGCAACAACACATCCCCTAGACTCATGTTTTTGTTACTCAAGCTAGTCATCAGGGGCATGAACCCACAATCATGCATAACGCTCCCTCTTAGAGTCACTACCTACTACTTGGCCAAAGCAATAAACAAAAACAGAGAACATGCAAGAGTTACGCAAGAACAAAAATATACAAGAGAAGAACCAAATATATTACTCATCACAATTTGAACATAGTCTCATAATCCATCAGATCCCAGCAAACTCAACATAGAAACAGAAGAAAAATTGACCCATGGTCCAAGGTGGACTACTCACGGATCATCCGGGAAGCGTCCATGGTGGTGGAGAAGCTCCCGGAGGTCATTCCTCCCTCCGGCAGGGTACCTAGAAGAGGTCTTCCGGCGCTCCCGATCTTGGAAGCGCGCAGCCGGCGGAACAGAGGCGAGATCGCGAAAAAGGGTTCTATCTTCAGAGGTTTCAAGGCGAGACTAATATATAGGTGAAGGGGGCGGCCTGTCGGGGGGATTAGTCATAGCTAAGACCCGGCCAGAAGGCAGCACCCAAAAAAGAAGACTCAGCTAGAAGATATGTCCTGAAGAGAAGACCCGGATTGTTACAGTGCACACATGAAGTCCTCTACATGGGTCAGCCTGACGGAGACTCCTCTCCATGAGTCGGCCTGGCGGAGACTCCTCTCCATGATTCGGCGTGACGGAAACTCCTCTCCATGAGTCGGCCTAACGGAGACTCCTCGCCATGAGTCGGCCTGACGGAGACTCCTCTCGATGAGTTGGCCTAACGGAGACTCCTCTACATGAGTCGGACCGAGGGAGACTCCTCTCCATGAGTCGTCCTGACGAAGACTCCTTTACATGATTTGGGCTGACGGAGATTCCTCTACAAGAGTCCACTTAGCTTGGAAGATTACAAGACTTAGAGTAGGACTCGGATTGATATCCGACTTACAATACAAGATGAGACTAGTATGTATCAGGATAGGACTCTACATGTAAGTCTCCCCCTTCCACCTATATAAGGAGGGGTAGGGCGCCCATAGAGGCCAAGTTCTCCAAAGTAGGCTTTTGCCAAATTAGGCTTTGGCGAGAGTAGGCTTTCGCAGAGTAGGCTTCCGCGAGAGTAGGCTTTCTGCAGAGACCAAAGTAGGCATGCTGCGGAGACCAAAGAAGACTCTAGATTAGAGATTACTCCCGGATGATCTAAACTCGAGACAACTAGACACAACTGGAAGAGAGTCAGCGACACGCCGGTGACTCATAGTGAGAAAATGAATATAACCTAGCCACAAACAACATGTAGGGTCCTTACCGGACGATGTTTCCTGGGGCCTGAAGCTGTATAAAATCGCGTTTCTCTTTCTCTGTGATGTTCTTCTTCCTCGTACACTCGTAGCAAAGGCCCTGTAATCAAGTTCTCTCATGAGGACATCTTCTGTGACTTTCCCACGACAGTTGGCGCCCACCATGGGGCCTACGCACAAGGGTGTTGTCATCTTGAAGGAAGTCCTCACAGCGATCGAGAAACTCGTGATCGGCCAGACGAAGAAGAACCGACACGAACGAATCTAAATCAATAAATTGATGATCCGCCGACTCTGGCAAGACTCGATCCGACTCGGATGCATTGCAACCTCGTTTTTTTCAATATCTACATCAAGATCTACATCAAGCTCATGGAGAAAACAAGAAAAATTTCGAGCGCACGCCTCAAAACTCGACTTCAACATTGACCCTCACGCGCAGCCTGCTGGATAGGAAGAACGTATGTGTTGAAGAGTCCACAGAAAAAATCCCGGCTCACCGAAAGAGATGAGTCTACGAAAAAAATTCTGACTCACCAAAAGAGATGAGTCTACGGAAAAAATTCGGACTCACCAAAAGAGATGAGTCTACGGAAAAAATTCCGACTCACCAAAAAAGACGAGTCTACGGAAAAAATCCCGACTCACCAAAAGAGACGAGTCTACGGAAAAAATTCCGACTCACCAAAAGAGACGAGTCCACAGAAAAATTCTGACTCACCAAAGAGATGAGTCTACGGAAAAATTCTGACTCACCGAATTAGATGAGTCCATGGAAAAGAAAAAAAAGACCGACCGCATACGGAAAATTCCGGCTCTTTCATTGAGTTCCGGATCATCGGTAAAATCCCGGCTTAGATTCCGGTTCATTGGAAAAATTCCGGCTCTTTCATTGAGTTCCGGATCATTGGTAAAATCCCGGCTTAGATTCCGGTTCATTGGAAAAATTTCGGCTCTTTCATTGAGTTCCGAATCATCAGTAAAATCCCGGCTTAGATTCCGGTTCATTGGAAAAATTCCGGCTCTTTCCTTGAGTTCCGGTTTATTGGAAAATCCCGTCTCCCTTCTCGAGTCCGGTTTATAGGAAAATCTCGGCTGCACAACGAGATTCCAGTTCATCCAAAATTCCGAATCCTTGACGAGTTCCGACTCATTTAAAATTCCGGATCCTCAGTGATTCCCAGCTCTTCAAAAATTCTGGCTCCTCGATGAGTTCCGGTTCATCGAGAATTTTGGCTCCTTTATGAATCCAGGATTATTGCAAAATACCGGCTTCACAAAAAATCTCGGTAAGACTCGGGAACCCAGAATTTGTCATTTTATGCATTGCACCTTTATTTTCATATCATGATGCATTCCATCTTCTGCATTCTTAAGTCGACTTCCGTCACACAGGCTCTCGCCATATATATAAGTCGACTTTCATCGCACCGGCTCTCGCCATATATATAATTCGACACTCGTCGCACTGGATCTCGCCATATAAAATATATAAGTCGACTTTCATCGCACCGGCTCTCGCCACATTCAGCTGTCATACCGACTCCTCTTTACTTTATTATTTTCGTATTTTCATTTCGCATCATACATTCCTTATTTTTGCATTTTATATCTTAGAGACCTGGGGGCTTGATCAACCCTCTATTGGTACTCAACATGTATTTGCTTAGTCAGGGGAATCAGGGAGCTCGATGATATTCATCAACTCTTATCTGAGAACCCGACATATACATGAATGGACAAAAATGCCTTAAATCTTGGCATGTATAGCTTAAGCTCATACGACCAACGCGAACCCGACTTAGTCTAAACCTTGGGGGCTTCCAGCAACGCCTATCAAGATTGGTTCTAGGCACCGGGAACACTAGTCATACGTGCCGGCTTACAGATAAGTCTCGACTCTTGAACCAATAATCTCTCTCAACGCGAGAAGATGAGGCATGAGTCGGCTTCTATATGAGCCTACAAATTTTATTTTTTGCGTACATCAGCATCATAGCATACTTTCTTTTCTATCATTTCATATGTCATAAAACTATGCATAATTGTTTCATACAATATGAGCATTAACCTGTGTCACTTGGTATGACACAAAGATGCTCATACCGACTCATGTGGACTATAGCTCAAATTTCTCTGTGACTTGACAGGACACAAAGATGCTCATACCGATTCATGGGGACTATACCTTGAACTTTTCTAAAGACTTGGCATGCCACAAAGATGCTCATACCGACTTGGAGTTGGCAGACATTATTCCGGGTTGCTGAAGGAAACATATTCCAGCACTCGAAGGGCCACTCTATTTGGAAGATGGGAACACAACCCATCATACCATATCTAGCGGATTCAACAAATTCACATCCATCGGTTTTTATCAGCAAGCAAACATTTCCCGTCTTAAACAAAAATTGCCGGATTTGTCATATAATGCTTGCCGACTTCAGAAAACAAGCAAGAAATTGTAAGTCCCAGGTTGCTGCAGGCAAGACAACCCGACACTTTGGGGCTACACCTGCAAGGCTATTTTATATACAAAACTCCAAGTCATCACGAGATGATAAACTCGGAGCTTGGGGGCTACAGGTGATATGGACATAAAATTGCCCATAATTTTTTTCCCGAGACCTTTTGACAAGACACGGAAGAGCAAAAAGCAACATTGAACTCAAACGTGGAAGAGCTCAAAATTGAATCATATCGGGTTCATTTACATGTATCAGTGGAGCAAGCCGGCCTAATGGTTTGGCCTCCAGACCCGGTCTTTATCCTAACTATCCATTATATTGGAAGTTTACCATGGACGCGCACCTAGCGTTCTCTCCTGCGACAATCTCATTGCCAAGGACAAGCAGAGAAAAAATAAAGCTCACGCCAAGATTTCGTCCAAGCTAAACTTGGGGGCTATTGTCGGGTGGATTACTCACAGCTAAGACCCGGCTAGAAAGCAGCACCAAAAAGGAAGACTCAGCTAGAAGACATGTCCTGAAGAGAAGACCCGGATTGTTACAGTGCACACATAACTCCTCTACATGAGTCGACCTGACGAAGACTCCTCTCCATGAGTCGGCCTGACAGAGTCTCCTCTCCATGAGTCGGCTTGATGGAGAATCCTCTCCACGAGTCGGCCTGGCGGAGACTCCTCTCCATGAGTCGGCCTGACGGAGACTCCTCTCCATGAGTCGGCTTGAAGGAGACTCCTCTACATGATTCGACCTGAGGGAGACTCCTCTCCACGAGTCGGCCTAACGGAGACTCCTTTACATGAGTCGGCCTGACGGAGACTCCTCTACAGGAGTCCACTTAACTTGGAAGATTACAAGACTTAGAGTAGGACTCGGATTGATATCTGACTTACAATACAAGATGAGACTAGTCTGTATCAGGATAGGACTCTACATATAAGCCTCCCCCTTCCACCTATATAAGGAGGGGTAGGGCGCCCATAGAGGCCAAGTTTTCCAAAGTAGGCTTTCGCCAGAGTAGACTTTCGCCAAAGTAGGCTTTCGCCAAAGTAGGCTTTCGTCAGAGTAGGCTTTTGCAGAGTGGGCTTCCGCGAGAGTAGGCTTTTTGAAGAGACCAAAGTAGGCATCCAGTGTCGAGCTACAATAACCCGCAGTTGATGATATGAGAGATGGTAACGGCTTCTCGCCCTTCGTTGGTTACCCAAAGTGGAAGGTTGAGATGTAGATAGCGGCAAATTTCCCTTGGCAAAGATACCAATGTTGAGATCGACCAGCGGGACTCCAAGGTCGACAAGTAGGTGGTAAAGTGAACAATGGCGCCGTTCACAACCGAGGTTGCTTACTTTAACTGGACCTGCACACACAACAAATAGCTTTGCTCCCAACGAGTACAGAGAGGTTGTCAGTATCTCTGGCCTTGTTGTTTACAAAGGATTAAATGCAAGGGTAGATAGTAGTGATGATTGCTAAGGAAAGTAAAAACGATAAATAAAGTGGAGGTGTAAACAATGGTGGAAATATGGACCGGGGTCCCATGATGTTCACTAGTGATGTCTCTCTCCCAAAAGATGATAAAATAGCTAAGCTGGGTGAACAAATTACAGCTCGGCAATTGAAAAAATTATAAACGCACCACAATGCTAATTATGCTACTTGAAAGTTAGAGGCTCGAGAGTATGGGCAGTATGCGAAGACAAGTAGACCAAAATCCATCTGCATCTACTCACTAATCATCCACCTTGAGATATCTATCCAGAACATCTCGCTGGTATTAAGTTGCGAGCCCCACCCAAAGTGTAAACTCAAAGCAACATACAACTGCATTAAGATTCTATGCGTAAGGTAACAAATCCTTGCAACCGCGGTTACAAGCACCGTAGTTTTCTCCCTGGTGGCAACAACACATCCCCTAGTCTCATGTTTCTGTCACTCAAGCAAGACATCGGGGGGCATGAACCCACAATCATGCATAAACGCTCCCTCTTGGAGTTACTATCTACTACTTGGCCAAAGCAATAAAAATTAACGAAGACCATGCAAGAATTACTCAAGAACAAAATGTAAAAGGTAAACCAAATATATAACTCATCACGATCTGAACATAATCTCATAATCCATCGGATCCCAGCAAACACAGCATAGCAACAACATGAAAATTACATAGGTGCCTTGATCATGTAGGGCAGCTCACAAGGACTAAGAATTGAAGAACAAGATTGGAGAGAAGACATCACATAACTACTGGTCATGGACCCATGGTCCAAGGGGGACTACTCACGGCACATCGCGGGAAGCGTCCATGGTGGTGGAGAAGCTCCTGGAGGTCGATCCTCCCTTCGGCAGGGTGCCGGGAAAAGGTCTTCTAGTGCTCCCGATCTTGGAAGCGCGGCGGCGGCAGAACAGAGAGGAAATTCGCGATGCGGGGTTCTCCTCAAGGGTTTCCTAGACAAAGATGTAATATAGGCCGAAGGGGGGATCCAGGGGGTGTCCTCACCTCCCAGGCGCCTTGGTGGAGCGGCCAGGGGTGGGACCACGTCACCTGGCCACTTTGGAGGGGGGTGGCCGCCCTCCGGCTCCCCTTTGGTGATTCTGGAAGCTTTCGTCGTGCTAATTTTTTATCTGATTATTCTGGAATTTTTGGGGCTCTAAAAATTGGGGTAAAATACCTGCAACTTAAAGACATCAGCAGACAAAAACTGGCACTTGGTGCACTTAGTTAGTAGGTTAGTCCAAATATGTGTAAAATGATATAAACGTGTAGCAAAGCATGTAGCAATGTCACATAAAAGTGCATGGAACAAGCATAAATTATAGATATGTTTGGGACGTATCAGCTTTTAATGCTGAAGAGCATAGTCCGTCCTCTGGGGAGTCATCTATGCGACTTCCCAGCAAGTTTCCCATCAACCGTGGGTACGTACTTTGAGTAAATAATGGTTTATACTCATAGAATGGTATTGATCATGAGTTTTCTTCGGCTCTAGGAATCAAGCGGAAAGAAAAGAAAAAAACCAACTTTGGAACGTCAAAGAAGCCGACTACCATGGCTAAAAAGATGCCTACTATTTCTGTTATATAGGAGAAGCTGCCAGAAAAATCCACTCCAACTGAGTCAAGTCCTTCTGCTGTGTACAAGGACGACTCTCCAAAGAGGGATGATAAGGAGCCGGTTATTTCGGCTGTTGAGAAACCATCTACATGCCAGTCCTTTAAATCGACGCTTGAGAAGGCCTCTCTGGAAGATTTGTACCTCCAGTCATGAATCGGCTTGGTGAACAATTTGACTTGATCGTCTGCATGAAGCAGCGATATGAGGTATGTATATTGTCTTTTTACTCCCGAGTAGCTTCTCTTTGAATCTCATATATGAGATAGCTATATTGGTGTAGCCCCCAAGTCCCGGGTTGTCTTGCCTGCAGCGACCTGGAACTTGTACTTGTAAATATGTTTTGAAATAGTGTAGCCCCCAAGTACCCGATTATATACTTGTAATAAGAAGGGAATTTATACTCATTTTGTGCAGGCATTAGCTTTAGAAGCCGTCCAGGCGACTCGGCAATTAGAGGAGAATTTGCAAGGCGAGTATGAAAAATGAAGGTAAGCTGATGAGGAGATTAACCGGCTTCTCGATGAACCGAAGAAGAAAACCGAGGAGCTGGAGGCGGTAAAATCGCACCACACCGAGGCGCAAAATTCTTGAAGTAAAACTACTAATGATGCTATGTCCAAATATCAAAAGATAGAGAAGAGGTTGAATACTCTCAAGAGGAGTGTTCATCAATTTGATGTCGCTGTCTTTGGTAAGTTGTTTTTTAGTTGAGTGCAATTTTTATGTTGTTATACACTCATGATTTTTGCTGACTTTTTCAAGCTTTGAAACAGGAAAGGAGCATCCTGCTCTCCAGGAGTCACCCGGTATGAAGATGACTCTATTATATACAATAATCAAGCAACTTTGTGAAGGAGCTGTCAGATCCATTGTCGCAACTCAAGGTCGGCCCACTGTCATACCCAAACTAACCGGCCTGATGCAGTTGTTCTCAACTGTACCGACTTGGGTGGATTTAGTAAAGCGCTCAGCATGTCGATTGGGGGTGATGCGTGGCCTAGAGCTTGCCAAATCATACCATTTAGATATGAAGCCTGAATTGTTGGCTGACGGCTTCCCTGAGATTAATGTTGATGGGTCTCAGTTCTCTACTGAGGACTATTCGAAGATTATCAAGGATACTCGCATGTTTGCCACAAAAATTGCTGAAGAATTTGATCTATCCATGTTGGAACCCGGTTATGATGAACGCAATAATAGGCGGAAGATTACTCCTCCCGAGCTGGTCGCCTTTTCCATGCTTCCTCCTCAAAATCTTTGGACCCGACATACTTGGCTTAGCCGGCTTCAGGTGAGGAGGAAGATGACTTAACGATTCAAGATCTCTCTAACGTGCAATTATATGAGTGTTGTGATAACCTCAAGGCTCCCGCGGATAGTACTCAAATGCAATCCTGAAGATAAAGCCGACAAAAAGGACATGCTTAAATTGAAACTTCTGCAAACAAGTCTGCTCTAGTTATCTTTCTTTTTAAGAAATAATTGACTGAGAACACCTGAAATACGTGTTGACTGACGTAATAATGTGCTACTTATCTTTTGTGCGTGATATGCACCTGAACTATCATAGTTCTGCTTTTCTGTCCTTTTGAATGATGGTTGCTATCTTCTATTGAAAACTTTGTTTTTCTTGATAATTCCGGTTTTCCTTGATAAAAAAACGACCATCTTTGTTTATTAGAAGTCGGCCAAATGCGTGGTGTATACCAGTGATTCCTTTTACAAGCTTAGTTTTTACCATGTCCTTATCGCAGAGCCGGCGTAGCATAAAAATGCCGAAGTCATAAAAATGCCGACTTTTCATAGTATCATCGGGGCCACATATTTGCATGTAGGCACAAACATCTATTTACTGGCGTAGCATAAAAATGTCGAAGTCAGAAAAATCAACACGCAACCCCCATGAGTCGACTTTACTACAATTGATAAGTATACTGAGTCATTGTAGAGTGGATTTGTGACTTTCAAGTGCCTACTTTTAGCCTAATTAATAGTGTATATATTTTATGTATACAAGAAAAATTAACATGTGAAAATGTGCTTATGCATGCAGACAATATAAAAGCTCGTAGAAGATCGGTTGTACGCGTGACTGTCACAACATTCTTTAACAACACAAGTTCTGGATCAGCCGACTTTTGAGTAAGAGGATTCGATCTGACTTGTGGAAAAGAGACGATGGTCACTTTCGTGCGTGTAAGCCAAAACTTCTCTGTAAGAAGGCATCACATGACTGTTTCTAGTGTTCCCTGTAATAGAATCAAATTTCAAGAGGCGTCTTTAGTTCATCCGGCTGATGTTTGAAACTATAATGGTTCACGTAGGTCATATTAGTGCGAGTTTTTTGATAGAAAGACTGTAAGGGAACCCCCTACAGCTAATAGGTGCAACAAACCCAAATTGCAAGTACCGTTGCCTTGAACCTGGGTGGGTGGGAAGGCATCAGCCCATTCCTACCAGTAGGCTATGCCTTAGTCTGTATATTAGTGCAAGTTTGCAGTAGCTATAGAGGCCAATGCCATAGTAGGCACTTTTCATATATATGCTGAGTCCCCATTTGTCAAGATGAAGTCGAAAGACTTCAAGCCCCCAAGGTCCCTAAATAAAGTGATATATATGTCAAGATACACGTATATGCCGAGTCCCCAGTTGTCAAGATGAACTCGAAAGACTTCAAGCCCCCAAGGTCTCTAAATACAACGATATACGTGCCTGGTTCGAATAAGAGGGCTGATCAAGCCCTCCAGGACTCCAGATAGTGAATGCAAGAATGTAATACGAGAAAAAAGAAAGAAGGAGTAGTCCTGCAGTGGTCGACTCTCGTGTTTTTATGTTTTTAAGCAAGTTGTCCAGGAACATTCCTAATCTATTTAGATACAATAGTGATGGAGCTGTGCATCATCCCACGACTTTGTGAGTTCCTTTATTGAATGAGCGCGTGGTTGTCGGCTCTCGCTTATTGGCTAGATGATAGGCTTCATAGGATAAACTTGTACTTACCATAGGAGAGATTTTCCATTTTCT
Organism: Bromus sterilis; assembly: GCA_950022295.1. NCBI lineage: Eukaryota > Viridiplantae > Streptophyta > Magnoliopsida > Poales > Poaceae > Bromus > Bromus sterilis. The sequence goes on from OX465597.1 coordinate 135,965,853, forward strand.
TTTTTACCGGTCCATTGATGTTTGGCGACCCGGACCGACTCCATAATACGCGGGTCTGAGATCACTTGGGTCTGATGTCCTCTGGCTGTAGAAGACGGCCGAAATTTCCCTGGGTGGGTTCATCTGCTTATTGTGTTTGCTCCATTGTCTTTTGAGTGCGAGCATGTAATTGCATTGATCCCAAGGGTGGTTTGCAGGGTGACCCGGTTTAGAGTGCTTTGGGCAGGGCTCTTGTAGAGCCTTCTCATAATTATGCATACGAGTTCTTTTGTCTGGTCTTATAAAGTTCCCTTGCTTCCGGGATCAGGTGCTAGTATCTTCAATTGAGTTTCGAACAAATTTTCGTTTTCTAATATTGGTTCGACTTTGGTCCCAAACTCCTCCGTATTTAGCTTCGTCATGCGTATCTGATGACAGTGCCGACGATTTCTTGAAGATCCCCGACCACTTCTTTTACACGGTTTAGTGCGTGGTTTATTGGTCCGAGCACATGACCTATGGTCATGTGGTCTTCATCCGGTTGCGCCTCCCGTAAAAAGCGGGTGCGTGTTTCCACAAGTTTTTGGTGCTCGCATGATTCCTCCCTTTGCTGCTGGGTCACCTTCTTCTGGTGTTTTCCTATTTCCTCGATGTTCCTGGCTTGGTTTTCCCTAGTCGTACTGGTCTTGGGTCCCTTTAGTTCCATACGATCTGGGATTTCTTTAGTGACACGATCCGAACTTTGGTTAATCGTAATCCTAAGTTCGGTCGAGTCGGGAAGATTTTCTTGAACTCCTTCATGTTGGGTTTCTTCAAAAGCACTTGCTATTCTTATGTTGTAGCTGTCTTCTTCGTATGAAAAGAGTCTTTTTCTGGGAATATTGAAACGTTCTCCCCTTCTATGGTCCTGACCAAATGCTCTGGTACTGGAGATCCTTGGGTGAATCCAACGAAATGATGAGTGGAGCCGGTACGGGAACTTGAGATGGAGCGGTACGGTGTCCCAAAGCAGGGATAATCTGGATCGTACTCTTTTGGCATAGGCCCAAGTCGGTTACTTCCGAGATGGACTCGGTATCATAATGCTTTGCTTTGCTGGTACATGAGTCGGCATCGGAGAGTTCTGCCGGGTCGTCGTGCTCCGAGATCTCTGCGGATCGTGCCGGCTCTGAAGATCGACGGATGAATCAGACGGAGACATGTTGGGAGACAATTCTGAGCCGACTTGTTATCCCTATGGGGATATCGCGATCTGGTTCCAGCTCAGATCCGTTTGATCATTCGAGGTGGTAGATAGAATCGATTGGGATCCGATGAGTCGAATCGACATAATCGATCTGCGGAGCCCAGGTGGTCTTGTTGATGTAGTTCTTTCCACGTCGGCTTCTGGTGATCCGAGAGGCGATGACATCATCCATGCCTCACTGAGCTCCCTCTAGAATTACGACGCCTGCGTGCGGAGGCCCCACGGTGGGCGCAAACTATCGTGGGAAAGTCATGGTAGATGTCCTCATTGAAGGACTTAGCGTGGGACTGATACGTCCAAAACGTATCTATAATTTCTTCTTGCTCCATGCATGTTTTGTGTGATATTGCTATGATCTAGATACACTTTCATATACTTTTGATCATATTTGGACTAACCTATTAACTCAGTGCACCCCAGTGCCAGTTCCTGTTTCTGACGTTTTTCTATTTCAGTTTTCCCCCTTATAAAAAGTGCCAGAAAAATTCCGGAAAAAATACAGGAAAAATCAGCGTACAGGAAGCTTCGAGAAGAGCCCAGGAGGGGCCAGAGGGGATCCAGGGGGCCCAGGCGGCCACCCGGCGCGGCCCCACCCCTGGCCGCGCCAGGGGGGCGCCTGGGGCCCCTGGTCCACCTCTGGCTGACCCCCTTCGCCTATTTATTCTCCGTCACGGGAAAACTCCAGAGGAGGAACCCTATTCCGCAAACTCGCCTCTGTTCCGCCGCCACCGCGCTTCCGAGATCGGGAGCACCAGAAGACCTCTTCCCGGCACCCTGCCGGAGGGAGGATTGACCTCCGGGAGTCTCCTCTCCACCATGGATGCTCCCCGGATGTCTCGTGAGTAGTTTTCCTTGGACCATGGGTCCGTGATCAGTAGCTATGTGATGTTCTCCAACCCTCTTTGATCTTCATTGTTTAGACCTTGTGAGCTGCCCTACATGATCGAGGCACCTTTGTAATATTTCTGCTGTTGCTATGCTGAGTTTGGAGGGATCTGATGGATTATGAGATTATGTTCAGATTGTCATAGAGTAATATATTTGGTTTTTATCTCTTATATTTTTGTTCCTAAGTAATTCTTGCATGTTCTCCGTTGCTGTTTATTGCTTTGGCCGAGTAGTAGGTAGTGACTCCAAGAGGGAACGTTGTGCTAGATTGTGGGTTCATGCCCCCCGATGACACGCTTGAGTGACAGAAACATGAGTCTAGGGGATGTGCTGTTTCCACAAGGGGGAAAACAACGGTGTTTGTAACCGCGGTTACAAGGATTGTTTACTTTACGCAAAGTTCTTTTTAATGCAGTTGTCTGTTGCTTTGGGTTTAAACCTTTGGTGGGGCTTGCAACTTATTACCAGCGAGATGTTCTGGATAGATATCTCAAGGTGGATGATTAGTAGTAGATGCAGATGGATTTCGGTCTACTTATTTTGGCGTACTGCCCGTGCTTTAGAGCCTCTTCATTTCTTTTGTAGCATAGTTAGCATTGCGGTGCGTTCATAATCCTGTCAATTGCCCTTCTGTAATTTGTTTACCTCGCATAACAATTTTATCGTCGTTTGGGAGAGAGACATCACTAGTGAACATCACGTATCCCAGTCCATATCCTCATTACTGTTTCCAAGCTATATTTACTTTACTGCTTTTACTTGCTATCATTATCCCTTGCATTTTATCCTTTGTGAACAACAAGACCGGAGAGATTGACAAGCTCTTTGAACTTCGTTGGGAACAAAGTTATCTGTGTCCGTGTGCAGGTCCGTGTCAGTTGCGCCGCTGACACCTACTTATCATCTCTGGAGTCCTATTGGAGACAAACCTTGGTATCTTCACCGAGGGAAAACTGCTGCTGCACTACATCTCAAACCTTCCACTTGGGGTAACCAACGAAGGGCGAGAATCCATCAAGCAAGTTTTCTGGCGCCGTTGCCGGGGACTCCGAGTGCTAAGATAGGGGAGTTGCACACTACCCTTTACCTTTGTTTTTTAGTCTTGTTAGTTTACCTTTCAGTTTTTATCTCAGTGTCCTTTATGAAAAACCACAAAAATAGTTGCTACCTTTTGCCTTTGTCTTGCTTTGCCCATTTATGCTATCCTCACCATGGGTGATGAACCACCCAAATATGGTAGGATGGACATGTTTCACTTGGATCGTCTTCGATAAATTTGTGGTCGAGCTAAAAACCCAACCGACTTGGTTGAGGGAAAATCATTGGATGAGCATGCTCATTATACGCGGCACCGCCTATCTCAGAAATGGAAACACTTATGGGATGAAATACATGTTTCTTATTGCCATGCTAAACTTTTGTGCCACATTTATGATTTTACTTGCTGTTCTAATATAGATCATAAACACCTCCCTTTCCAATGTGAGTTTAATGAAAATGAGATCTTATCTTCTTATGCTAAAGGTGTTTATGATTACTTTGATGTTGAAAAGATTGAAGAGTTTGTTGCTTTTAAAGGTGCCTATGAGATTGCTTCTTTGATTGAAAAATATCACGATACTATTTTCGAGTCTGAAAACTTTGCAGTTCTTGCTTATTGCTTCGAGAATTATACTTCCAATTCTTATATTGAGGATTTTAAAAATAGAATGCTTGCTGTCTAAGAAGAGGCTAATGATTGCTATGAAGAGGAATCTTATGATTCCGAGGACTCACTTGATACTTCCCTTTCTGATGATTTTGATACTTGCTTTGTTGATGGCCAAGATGCCACTATGGATGACGCTGACAAAAATGAACTCTCTATAGTTCCTTATGTTAAGCATGAAATTGTTGCTATTGCACCCACACTTGATTGTCTTATTATCTTTTTGAAATCTCCAACTCCGGAGAACTTTGCTCTTATCAAGGCTCAATGTGATGGGTTACATCTATCTTATCATCCTAAAAACCGTGCTGAAAACAATACACGCGTGCTTGTAGGTCATGAAAAACCTGATTTATGTGATAGTTATATTCTTGATGTTGTTCATGATACTACTGAAAATTACTTTGAGAGAGGAAAGTTTGGTTGTAGAAACTTCCATGTTACAAAAACACCTCTCTTCATGTTGAAAGTTTTGAAGTTGTTCTTGTTCTACCTTCCTATGCATGTCACTTTGTGCTTCTTTGATTTATTTTCTTACAAGATTCCTATGCATAGGAAGTGGGTTAGTCTTAAATTTGTTTCACATTTGCTTCTTGATGCTCTCTTTTGCTTCAATTCTTATTCTCTTGTGAGCATCTTTCATAATCTTTAAGCCTAGCTAATGGCTCTAAAGAAGCGCTTTCGGGAGGCAGCCCGCAACGAATTTAGGTTTTTCTTTTTGTTTTTGTTGTGTCTTGATGTTTTTTACTACTGTAGCAACATCATTGTATCTTTATTTTTCAGCTTTGTGCCAAGTTATAGCCTCTTATGGTAAGGGAAGCAAAAGTTGTGACATGTTGTCCAAAAAACAGATTCTGTCCCTTGACAGAAAAATTCGAATCAAATCACCAGATCATCTTTTTGAGCTGAATTTTGTTGACAACATGCTCTATACAATTGTGAAACTTCCGTATGTTCTGAATTTTTTGATTTGAGTTGCAGAAGTGCCCCTAAGAAATTCTTTACTACCTGCTGTTCTGTTTTTCACATATTCTTCCACGTTTTGTCTCTCCTAACTTTTGCAAACCTTAAGCTTGCTTTTTCTTTGCGAAAACTTTTTGGCACTCTTGAGAAACAGTAGCTCTTCAAGAATATCTTTATATCCAGTGGGGAAAAATTATTTTATTAAGGGTACTAACCTCTCTAATCAGCTTATGATGAGTTATGTATGAAGGGAGTTTTCAAGTGTGCGATGGAAGATGATGAAAGAAGATCCAGGAGTGTCAAGCGCTCAAGCTTGGGGTAAATATTCAAGGAGACTCAAGCGTCTAATCTTGGGGATGCCCCATGCATCCCCTTCTCCATCAACAATCATCAGTTCGTCCTTTGTCTCACTATATTTTTATCACTTCATCTGTTATGTGCTATGCTTGGAGCGTCTCGCTCTTAGGTTTTATTTTTAGTTTTATTTAGTTTTTCTTGCTGTTCATAACAATTTAGACCCCGTCTTACTTTGTGTGGGAGAGAAACACGATCCACTTTCAAAATCTAGAACACATCATAGGATTTTTCCTGCTTATCTTTTTGCTGTTGTGTGTTCTTTATCTTTTTATAGCTACTGCCAAGTTTAGTTTTAGTCTTAGTTTTTCTTTATCAAGAGCGTTGGCTTTTGTTTAGTTTGTTGCTGGAACTCTTTTTAGTTTTCATGTTTATCTTGTTAAAGAGAGTTGATTGTTGCACTGAGTTGTGTCTTGTCTTGAAAGTAGGTAATTGAGGTTGCTATTTAATTCTAGTAGTAGCTTGCAATAGTTTTGAGGTATTGATGTGAGTAATGTTTGAACTTTTGGTGTCAAGAGCTCTTGCCTATTAGTGATAGGTGTCGTATTTTGGGCAATCCGTGTGTATTTTCTGGGAATTTTGAAACGTTCTCCCCTTCTATGGTCCTGACCAAATGCTCTGGTACTGGAGATCCTTGGGTGAATCCAACGAAATGATGAGTGGAGCCGGTACGGGAACTTGAGATGGAGCGGTACGGTGTCCCAAAGCAAGGATAATCTGGATCGTACTCTTTTGGCATAGGCCCAAGTTGGTTACTTCTGAGATGGACTCGGTATCATAATGCTTTGCTTTGCTGGTACATGAGTCAGCATCGGAGAGTTCTGCCGGGTCGTCGTGCTCCGAGATCTCTGCGGATCGTGCCGGCTCTGAAGATCGACAGATGAATCAGACGGAGACATGTTGGGAGACAGTTCTGAGCCGACTTGTTATCCCTATGGGGATATCGCGATCTGGTTCCGGCTCAGATCCGTTTGATCATTCGAGGTGGTAGATAGAATCGATTGGGATCCGATGAGTCGAATCGACATAATCGATCTGCAGAGCCCAGGTGGTCTTGTTGATGTAGTTCTTTCCACGTCGGCTTCTGGTGATCCGAGAGGCGATGACATCATCCATGCCTAACTAAGCTCCCTCCAGAATTACGACGCCTGCGTGCGGAGGCCCCACGGTGGGCGCAAACTGTCGTGGGAAAGTCACGGTAGATGTCCTCATTGAAGGACTTAGCGTGGGACTGATACGTCCAAAACGTATCTATAATTTCTGCTTGCTCCATGCATGTTTTGTGTGATATTGCTATGATCTAGATACACTTTCATATACTTTTGATCATATTTGGACTAACCTATTAACTCAGTGCACCCCAGTGCCAGTTCCTGTTTTCTACCGTTTTTCTATTTCAGTTTTCCCCCTTATAAAAAGTGCCAGAAAAATTCCGGAAAAAATACATGAAAAATCAGCGTACAGGAAGCTTCGAGAAGATCCCAGGAGGGGCCAGAGGGGAGCTAGGGGGGCCCAGGCGGCCACCTGGCGCGGCCCCACCCCTGGCCGCGCCAGGGGGGCGCCTGGGGCCCCTGGTCCACCTCTGGCTGCCCCCCTTCGCCTATTTATTCTCCGTCACGGTAAAACTCCAGAGGAGGAACCCTATACCGCAAACTCGCCTCTGTTCCGCTGCCACCGCGCTTCCGAGATCGGGAGCACCAGAAGACCTCTTCCCGGCACCCTGCCGGAGGGAGGATTGACCTCCGGGAGTCTCCTCTCCACCATGGATGCTCCCCGGATGTCTCGTGAGTAGTGTTCCTTGGACCATGGGTCCGTGATCAGTAGCTATGTGATGTTATCCAACCCTCTTTGATCTTCATTGTTTAGACCTTGTGAGCTGCCCTACATGATCGAGGCACCTTTGTAATATTTCTGCTGTTGCTATGATGAGTTTGGAGGGATCTGATGGATTATGAGATTATGTTCAGATTGTGATAGATTAATATATTTGGTTTTTATCTCTTATATTTTTGTTCCTAAGTAATTCTTGCATGTTCTCCGTTGCTGTTTATTGCTTTGGCCAAGTAGTAGGTAGTGACTCCAAGAGGGAACGTTGAGCTAGATTGTGGGTTCATGCCCCCCGATGACACGCTTGAGTGACAGAAACATGAGTCTAGGGGATGTGCTGTTTCCACAAGGGGGAAAACAACGATGCTTGTAACCGCGGTTACAAGGATTGTTTACTTTACGCAAAGTTCTTTTTAATGCAGTTGTCTGTTGCTTTGGGTTTACAATTTTGGTGGGGCTTGCAACTTATTACCAGCAAGATTTTCTGGATAGATATCTCAAGGTGGATGATTAGTAGTAGATGCAGATGGATTTCGGTCTACTAATTTTGGCGTACTGTCCGTGCTTTTGAGCCTCTTCATTTCTTTTGTAGCATAGTTAGCATTGCGGTGCGTTCATAATCCTGTCAATTGCCCTTCTTTAATTTGTTTACCTCGCATAGCAGTTTTATCGTCTTTTGGGAGAGAGACATCACTAGTGAACATCACATATCCCGGTCCATATCCTCATTAATGTTTCCAAGGTATATTTACTTTACTGCTTTTACTTAGTATCATTATCCCTTGCATTTTATCCTTTGTGAACAACAAGACCGGAGAGATTGACAACCTCTCTGAACTTCGTTGGGAACAAAGTTATCTGTGTCTGTGTGCAGGTCCGCGTCAGTTGCGCCGCTGACACCTACTTATCATCTCTGGAGTCCTACTGGAGACAAACCTTGGTATCTTCACCGAGGGAAAACTGCTGCTGCACTACATCTCAAACCTTCCACTTGGGGTAACCAACGAAGGGCGAGAATCCATCAAGCAAGTTTTCTGGCGCCGTTGCCGGGGACTCCGAGTGCTAAGATAGGGGAGTTGCACACTACCCTTTACCTTTGTTTTTTAGTCTTGTTAGTTTACCTTTCAGTTTTTATCTGAGTGTCCTTTATGAAAAACCACAAAAATAGTTGCTACCTTTTGCCTTTGTCTTGCTTTTCCTATTTATGCTATCCTCACCATGGGTGATGAACCACCCAAATATGGTAGGATGGACATGTTTCACTTGGATTGTCTTCGAGAAATTTGTGGTCGCGCTAAAAACCCAACCGACTTGGTTGAGGGAAAATCATTGGATGAGCATGCTCATTATATGCGGCACCGCCTATCTCAGAAAGGGAAACACTTATGGGATGAAATACATGTTTCTTATTGCCATGCTAAACTTTTGTGCCACATTTATGATTTTACTTGCTGTTCTAATATAGATCATAAACACCTCCCTTTCCAATGTGAGTTTAATGAAAATGAGATCTTATCTTCTTATGCTAAAGGTGTTTATGATTACTTTGATGTTGAAAAGATTGAAGAGTTTGTTGCTTTTAAAGGTGCCTATGAGATTGCTTCTTTGATTGAAAAATATCACGATACTATTTTCGAGTCTGAAAACTTTGCAGTTCTTGCTTATTGCTTCGAGAATTATACTTCCAATTCTTATATTGAGGATTTTAAAAATAGAATGCTTGCTGTCTAAGAAGAGGCTAATGATTGCTATGAAGAGGAATCTTATGATTCCGAGGACTCACTTGATACTTCCCTTTCTGATGATTTTGATACTTGCTTTGTTGATGGCCAAGATGCCACTATGGATGACGCTGACAAAAATGAACTCTCTATAGTTCCTTATGTTAAGCATGAAATTGTTGCTATTGCACCCACACTTGATTGTCTTATTATCTTTTTGAAATCTCCAACTCCGGAGAACTTTGCTCTTATCAAGGCTCAATGTGATGGGTTACATCTATCTTATCATCCTAAAAACCGTGCTGAAAACAATACACGCGTGCTTGTAGGTCATGAAAAACCTGATTTATGTGATAGTTATATTCTTGATGTTGTTCATGATACTACTGAAAATTACTTTGAGAGAGGAAAGTTTGGTTGTAGAAACTTCCATGTTACAAAAACACCTCTCTTCATGTTGAAAGTTTTGACGTTGTTCTTGTTCTACCTTCCTATGCATGTCACTTTGTGCTTCTTTGATTTATTTTCTTACAAGATTCCTATGCATAGGAAGTGGGTTAGTCTTAAATTTGTTTCACATTTGCTTCTTGATGCTCTCTTTTGCTTCAATTCTTATTCTCTTGTGAGCATCTTTCATAATCTTTAAGCCTAGCTAATGGCTCTAAAGAAGCGCTTTCGGGAGGCAGCCCGCAACGAATTTAGGTTTTTCTTTTTGTTTTTGTTGTGTCTTGATGTTTTTTACTACTGTAGCAACATCATTGTATCTTTATTTTTCAGCTTTGTGCCAAGTTATAGCCTCTTATGGTAAGGGAAGCAAAAGTTGTGACATGTTGTCCAAAAAACAGATTCTGTCCCTTGACAGAAAAATTCGAATCAAATCACCAGATTATCTTTTTGAGCTGAATTTTGTTGAAAGCGTGCTCTATACAATTGTGAAACTTCCGTATGTTCTGAGTTTTTTGATTTGAGTTGCAGAAGTGCCCCTAAAAAATTCTTTACTACCTGCTGTTCTGTTTTTCACAGATTCTTCCACGTTTTGTCTCTCCTAACTTTTGCAAACCTTAAGCTTGCCTTTTCTTTGCGAAAACTTTTTGGCACTCTTGAGAAACAGTAGCTCTTCAAGAATATCTTTATATCCAGTGGGGAAAAATATTTTATTAAGGGTACTAACCTCTCTAATCAGCTTATGATGAGTTATGTATGAAGGGAGTTTTCAAGTGTGCGATGGAAGATGATGAAAGAAGATCCAGGAGTGTCAAGCTCTCAAGCTTGGGGATGCCCCCATGCATCCCCAATAAATATTCAAGGAGACTCAAGCGTCTAAGCTTGGGGATGCCCCATGCATCCCCTTCTCCATCAACAATCATCAGTTCGTCTTTCGTCTCACTATATTTTTATCACTTCATCCATTATGTGCTATGCTTGGAGCGTCTCGCTCTTAGGTTTTATTTTTAGTTTTATTTAGTTTTTCTTTCTGTTCATAACAAGTTAGACCCCGTCTTACTTTGTGTGGGAGAGAAACACGATCCACTTTCAAAATCTAGATTACATAATGGATTTTTCCTGCTTATCTTTTTGCTGTTGTGTGTTCTTTATCTTTTTATAGCTACTGCCAAGTTTAGTTTTAGTCTTAGTTTTTCTTTATCAAGAGCCTTGGATTTTGTTTAGTTTGTTGCTGGAACTCTTTTTAGTTTTCATGTTTATCTTGTTAAAGAGAGTTGGTTGTTGCACTGAGTTGTGTCTTGTCTTGAATGTAGGTAATTGAGGTTGCTATTTAATTCTAGTAGTAGCTTGCAATAGTTTTGAGGTATTGATGTGAGTAATGTTTGAACTTTTGGTGTCAAGAGCTCTTGCCTATTAGTGATAGGTGTCGTATTTTGGGCAATCCATGTGTAATTACAAAACCTACAAAACTAGTTGAGAACTCTAGCTACTAGATGGATCCCTACTCTTCTGAGGAATCGAATATCAGGGAACACTCACGTACCATGAGTCGAGGATGCGCAAGGATAACCAAACCCCCATACACTCTTCCTCGGGGTACTTGTCTCTTTGTGAACCTCCTTATTAGATTGAGAGTTACCGATAATAAGTGCATGAGTTCTTCGGACTAATGTAAGTATTGAAAGTTGACACTTCCACCTTCCCATATTTTGCTAGCCTCTCCCGTGCCGTGCATTGCCTTCTTCTCACTCCGAGAGTTGGTGTCCACCTTCGCCGGTACTTCCAAACCCTTGGCATGATACACTCTGTCATCATAAGCCTCCTTATATCTCCCCTCAAAACGACCACCATACCTACCTATCAAGGCATTTCCATAGCCTTTCCGAGTTATATTGCCATGCAACTTCCACCTCTTCATGACTTGATCTTCATGTCATACATGTTCTTACTACACTGGCAGCGACATACATTGCATACATCATGATAGTTACATCTTCTTTATGTTTTGAGTACCTTGTAAAGTGTGAAAGATCTCCTTTACCCTCTTGTAAAATAGAGTGTTGCCCTTAAGTGAGGAAAAGATCCCAAAGTGGACACATTAAAAGATCCCAAAGAGGACAAATGAGAGTTAAGTAGAAAGAGCCATTGAGGCCAGAAAAAAATACAAAAAATAGAAAAAGAGAAAAAGAAATAAAAAGAGAGAAAGGGGCAGCACTACTATCCTTTTGAGAGATCCACACTAGTACTCCCTTTATATCCTTGTACTCCATAGAGATGATCATTATGCATATAGCTATGTGGGGACCTTCACACTATAGAACTTGGCTTGCATATTCCAAGGATGAGCCTCCTCAAACGAGCTCTAGGTCTTCATGAGCGAGCAAGTTAGATGCACCCCCACTAGTTCCTTTGGAGAGATTCTTAGCTCGTATCTATCATTTGGCATTTCTTGCCTATGATTGTCCTCATTGATGTGAGCCTTTCTCATCCTTTTTGTCTTCCTCCTCCACCATACTTCTCTCTTTGCCATCTTAAGTGTTAACTCTCGTGCTTACGCTTATCCATTGCATGAGTGCTCAAAATATCGAAAAGGAGTGGATCAAATTGACTTGTACCTGGCTAGTGGTCTGGGGACGAGTCAAGATAAGATTCCAAAGAAGACCAAGTGTGAAACTTTAGTAGATTGAGTTATTAACAAAAAAATTACTTTTTCTCGTATTCCCTGTCCCCCTTCTTGCACGCAAACACCATTTGGAGACATTCGAGTCACGGACAGCGAGAGCTCTTGCACCTATTGTTCTTTTGTTACTTGTAGACTCTTGCATGTTATGACTTGAATTGAATCTCTAACCTTGATTGCTTTACTTTTCAAAGTTCTTTTATGGTTGCTAGCATGTTACCACAGAAATTATGTTATTATCATTTACCTACTCGAGGACGAGCAGGAATTAAGCTTGGGGATGTTGATACGTCCAAAACGTATCTATAATTTCTTCTTGCTCCATGCATGTTTTGTGTGATATTTCTATGATCTAGATACACTTTCATATAGTTTTGATCATATTTGGACTAACCTATTAACTCAGTGCACCCCAGTGCCAGTTCCTGTTTTCTGCTGCTTTTCTATTTCAGTTTTCCCCCTTATAAAAAGTGCCAGAAAAATTCCGGAAAAAATACAGGAAAAATCAGCGTACAGGAAGCTTCGAGAAGAGCCCGAGAGGGGCCAGAGGGGAGCCAGGGGGGCCCAGGCGGCCACCCAGCGCGGCCTGTAACAACCCAGTTTTTGCAAAAATTAAAAATTTTGTTTTCTGTGTGAATTGTTTGATTGTCTGATTTGTTTGCGGTGTTTGCATCCCCGATTTATCGATCGGCGATTATTTTCCCCCTCTCTTATCTCGTACCGGACGGAGACCGACCCTTGCCACCCTGACACTCGACCTTTGCGACACCGGGTTTCGCCCGATCACCGTCGCGAAAACCGCACGAGACCAGCCGCAGCCAACGGAACGAAAAACCCCGTTTAATAATTAAACGGGTTATTTTTATAGCGCGCCGGAAAGTGTTTTCGGAACGGTTCCAGTGCGAGGTGAACGGCTCCGGCTCGACGCACCGATCGCACGGTTCGAAGTTTTACCCGAATCGGAGGTACTGCGGACCCCCGGCGGTCAGAAACGTGAGCACCGTGCGCGCGAGATAAAAACCGATGATGTTTTTGCAAACTGCCAGCCACCGGGGCTATATAAAGACCACCACACTCCCACCCATTTTTAGGGTTTCCCTAAGCCAAAGTTGCAGCCACCCCCCTCACATTAGCCCCAATTTTCGCAATTAGCCCCCAAATCCCGAAATTGTGCTCCCCTGCGATCTGGACCGTCAGATCTCGCGATCCGACGGCCCAGATCCACCCTAGCCAGCCAGACTCTCCCTCTCCTCCCGAGCTCCAAGGCCCCCTCCGCCCGAGCTCTTCCATGGAGGCCGACGCCGGCGAGCCTCGCCGTGACCAGCCGCCGCAGCTCCCTTCTCCTCCCTGCTCGCCCCTCTCACCTCCCTCTGCTCCCGTTCCAGGACCCGCGCCGGAGAGCGCCATGGCCGGACGAGCTCCGCCGCCCGAGATCGAGGCCGCGCCTCCCCAAGAACGCCTGCGACCGCCGCCACGCGCCGGATCCGGCGGGATCCGCGCTGCCACGCCGAGGTCCGCGCCCCTCCTGCCCTCCTCGTCCACCCGCTCGACGCCGGCGAGTGCAGCCGCCGCCGCTGCCGCGATCTCCGTCGTGGAGACGAGGCCGGCTCGGCCTCCCGCCCGCTCGTGCCCGCGTGGGCCGGCAGCCCCCACGGCCCATCTGCCAGGCGCCAGGCCCCAGCGCCTCCTCTGCCTCCACGGGCCTCGGCCCACTTGGGTGAGGCGCCCCCAGCCTCTCTTTTTTATTTTTTTACTGTTTTTTTTCTGTTGGGCCAGTACCTTTTGGCCCGTTTAGGTTTTTTTACCCGGCTAGGTTTTTTTAATTTAATTTGGCAGATTGTATTAGGGTTTTTGCGGTGCCCGTAGCTTTTTAACCGTAGCTCCGATTGCGACGATTTAAATATGAAACTTGTTTAGAATTGTTCCTAGTTTAATAATTTGTTGCTTGTTGCCATGTTTGACTTTGTTTACATGCTGTTTGACTGCTAATTACACTGCCTGCCACTGTAAACTGTAACTGCTATAACTTTTTATCCGTTGCTCGGATTAAAATGTTCTTTATATGTAACTTGACTAGAATTGCATGTAGATTGTGTTTTTGCTGTTCTTGCTTGCTAATAAAAATAATAAAATATTGTTTAGGGAAAACAGTACCAAATGCAATATTTATCGTGGGGTCCGCAATAGTTTGCATGTCTAGGATTTCATCCCACTTAAAGTGACTAGATCAGATAGTTTATTTATGCTTCACCTCTTGCAATGTTTGTGTGATATGCCATGCTTGAGTGTTATGCCATGTTAACAACCTTTGTTGATCACCTGTAGCTAAACAACTTGAACCACCGTAAACGTGCGGTATTCGTCGTGTGTGACGAGTACTCCACTTAAACTGTTAGCAACCGTTCTCGACGATAGATCCGTATCGCGTTGCCGTGCCTTGTGTTGTCTCTTTGATCTTGTATTGCTCCGTAGTAATAGTGATGCATCGTTGATTTCTTTCCAGTGTTTACCCTCTTGTGTGCTTCCGCGGGTACCTCTCGGAGACGACGCGAACATGCGATCGACTACAGCTTCGGAACCCGACTTATCAACAGGCAAGGACTATACATTACTTATAATCCATTCTATTTCAACCAGCGGTTTGCATGCTAGTATAGGTTAGGTTCGATGTTTGATCCTACCACATGTTTACAGCCTCTTTCAAACCGATACAGTCATGTCCCTTCCCAGCAAACCTTGTACTGCTATGTTACTATTGCTCGTTGCTCAGCCCCTGCTTAGTATGCATGCTTAGTATGCTACAATGTTACCCTGTTACTCTTTGGGTTGGGATATCACCTTATTATATTATTGTTGATGATATGATTATTATAATGTTGACTATATTCGACGAAGGATGGAAGGTCTAGGCTACCCCGCCCCGACGCTTTGTTCCATTCGAGTCACCTAGGATCCGAGTTCCGGGTATTGGTTTTAAGACTGAGCGTGCCTAACCGCGTGTGGGATTTTATGGGGTCCCCTTTTCTTACCTATCTAGCTTCAAACATTTCTAGTGGTGGCCCAAGCTGATTTACCATTTGAAAACCATGCATATATGCCTGTCGGGTAGCTCCTGGCAGACATCCTTTAAAATAACCCGGACCAGTGAGGACATAGTTCCCTTGCTGGCCCACTTCGTCCGGCTGAGGACCCAGTTTCCCATGTGTGATTAACCGGCTATCCAAACCTGCGACAGACGGTAGAGACCAGATCGAGAGAGCGGCCGGCTCCTGAGATGGATGTCGACTCACCGGGGGCCACCCGGATTTGTTCGTTGTTAGTTAGAGGGACCTGTCGTTCCGGATCTCTTGGAACTAAATCATAAAATGGTTACCTGTGATGGGTAGCAACTGAGAGTGATGAGCGTGCGTGCGGAGCCTTGTAATGGGCAGTTGGTACACCCCTACAGGGTTAAATCTTTTCGAGAAGCCGTGTCCACGGTTATGGACGACTTGAGACCTACGTCCTGTTCATAGACAACAAAAACTGAGATAATCTTAATATAATTTGATCAACGTGTGCGTGTGCCTTGATTGCTTCTTCTTCGTCGGGATGCGAAGAGGAGGACAAGGATAGGATAGGTGTTATGATTGCGACTGTAGTTGATAGCAAGACTTGTTGGAGGCGATTCCTCATCGAATGCTTGGCTTCTTATCTTACTCTCTAGATCGTTAGCCACTTCATAAATGCTAGTGCGGCAGCAACCTCACCACTTACCCCTTCCTTACCGTAAACTACTAGTTGTCCTAGAATGACGAGTGATGAAGTCCTTGCTGGGTCAGATGACCACTACAGTTGGATGCCGAGTACCTCTGTACTCATGATACTACCCCCAAACTCTTTTCAGGGTTCTGATCGACAACAGGTATGGTGATCGGCCTTTCACGTGGAGACTCGACGACGACTAGTTAGGCGGATCCCGGCGGAGGGCCTGGACCCGTGTGGTTATGGGATCAATGTTTTTACCTTTGTCAGTAGGCATTTCCTTGTAGTCTGTACCCAGACATATATCTTCCGCTGTTGTATTGTATTAAAGCAGTTGTATGCCGATTGTATGAGATGTTGTATCCTTGTATCTGTAATGTTGTGATATCATGTTGGAAATCCGGGGCATATGGCTTTGCCATATGTCGCGGTGGGACCGATATGTGCTTCGTCCCCGGATCTGGGTGGAAACACCTAGATCTGGAACAGTACCGCATATCGGGCCTTACACGGCCCCACCCCTGGCCGCGCCAGGGGGCGCCTGGGGCCCCTGGTCCACCTCTGGCTGCCCCCCTTCGCCTATTTATTCTCCATCACGGGAAAACTCCAGAGGAGGAACCATATTCCGCAAACTGGCCTCTGTTCCGCCGCCGCCACGCTTCCGAGATCGGGAGAACCAGAAGACCTCTTCCCGGCACCCTGCCGGAGGGAGGATTGACCTCCGGGAGTCTCCTCTCCACCATGCATGCTCCCCGGATGTCTCGTGAGTAGTTTTCCTTGGACCATGGGTCCGTGATCAGTAGCTATGTGTTGTTCTCCTCCCCTCTTTGATCTTCATTGTTTAGACCTCGTGAGCTGCCCTACATAAACGAGGCACCTTTGTAATATTTCTGCTGTTTCTATGCTGAGTTTGGAGGGATCTGATGGATTATGAGATTATGTTCAGATTGTGATAGAGTAATATATTTGGTTTTTATCTCTTATATTTTTGTTCCTAAGTAATTCTTGCATGTTCTCCGTTGCTGTTTATTGCTTTGGCCAAGTAGTAGGTAGTGACTCCAAGAGGGAACGTTGTGCTAGATTGTGGGTTCATGCCCCCCGATGACACGCTTGAGTGACAGAAACATGAGTCTAGGGGATGTGCTGTTGCCACAAGGGGGAAAACAACGGTGCTTGTAACTGCGGTTACAAGGATTGTTTACTTTACGCAAAGTTCTTTTTAATGCAGTTGTCTGTTGCTTCGGGTTTACACTTTGGGTGGGGCTCGCAACTTAATACCAGCGAGATGTTCTGGAAAGATATCTAAAGGTGGATGATTAGTAGTAGATGTAGATGGATTTCGGTCTACTTATTTTGGTGTACTGCCCGTGCTTTTGAGCCTCTTCCTTTCTTTTGTAGCATAGTTAGCATTGCGGTGCGTTCAGAATCCTGTCAATTGCCCTTCTGTAATCTGTTTACCTCGCATAGCAGTTTTATCGTCTTTTGGGAGAGAGACATCACTAGTGAACATCACGTATCCCAGTCCATATCCTCATTACTGTTTCCAAGCTATATTTACTTTACTGCTTTTACTTGCTATCATTATCCCTTGCAATTTATCCTTTGTGAACAACAAGACCGGAGAGATTGACAACCTCTCTGAACTTCGTTGGGAACAAAGTTATCTGTGTCTGTGTGCAGGTCCGCGTCAGTTGCGCCGCTGACACCTACTTATCATCTCTGGAGTCCTATTAGAGACAAACCTTGGTATCTTCACCGAGGGAAAACTGCTGCTGCACTACATCTCAAACCTTCCACTTGGGGTAACCAACGAAGGGCGAGAAGCCATCAGGGACCTTTGCTACGAGGTGGATACGAGGAGAGAGTCGGTGAGATCACGAGACACGAGATTTTACCCAGGTTTCGGCCCCCCGTAATGTAAAGACCTACTCCTGCTTTTCTATTATTGGGTGTCGAGTTGTCGTATACAAAGATGCGGAATCGCTACCTATGCCTCGAGAAGATCTAAGTTGAGTTGTCCTTTTGGTGCCCAAGGGTGCCGACTTATATAGATGTTGGGTCCCTAAGTTTACACAAGTTCGACTCCTACACGAGCCGGGGTCCTACTCTAGTTACAAGTGGTTTCCTTGTTACCCAAGGTAAGTCCTATCCCTTCTAAGGCCTTCGGGCTTCTCGTTTGGTGCGAACTGGCCCAAGACCGGGTCCTCTTCTGGGCCTTCTTCTTCTGAGTCGGTCGGGGGCTTATATATGCCAGGTTATGGTCTTGATCCATCCCCCCGATAGTATGGCCGAATTCCTCAAGATGAAACCGGATGATTTGATTGCCACCTTCTTGCAATATGAAGAACACCTGAAGGAGTCCAAGAGACTACTCTCCACATATGGTGCTCCATCTTCAAACGTTGCTCTCAAGGCCAGGCTTGAGGAGATTGATGAAGAAGAAGAAGATTGTGAGTACGAAGATGATGATAACTCCGATGACATACCATCATACGAAGATATGGCTCTCTTTGTGAAGAGATTCTCCAAAGGGGATTTCAAGGAAAGATTCCAAAAGAAGAAGACAAGAGCTTGCTATAACTGTGAGAGACCAGGACACTTTGCGGAGGATTGTCCGTATGAGAAGAGAGAGGACAAGCCTCATTTTCCAAGGAAGGAAGTTCCCAAGAAGCTCCCAAATCCTCTAAACAACAAGCCTAATAAGAAAGCCTTGTTGGCTCTAGTAGGGCCGATCCCGAGGATGTTGCTGTTGTGGCCGGAGTTTCTCAAGATACACAAAAGACCTTGAAGCTCCTCAACAAGAAAGGTGAAGTTATCAACTACAACTACACGAGTGACTACACCGGCAATGCACACAAGTGTCTCATGGACAAGTTGGTTGATGATGATACTCCCTCCACCTCAGATAAGATCAATGTAACTCCTATTGACGAGTCCTTCATGCTCTCTTCTGAAACACCTAATGATGAATTTCATGATGCTGAAGGAGATGATGCAAATGTTACATGTGAAGATTTGTTGTTTGTTGAAGTCAATAAAATGATGAGATATCTCAAAGGAAATAAGCTCAAAATGTTTCAATTGCTTAGGGATGTGGTGGGTAAGCACTCCACATCCATTAAGGATCTTGAAATCCTCCTCACCGAGGAAAAGGAGAACTATGTTCTTCTTGAGCGGAAGGTTTACTTTGAGGAGGATCGAAATGATAATTTGTGCAAAGTTGTTCATGCAACAAATGAGTTAAATGACAAACATGTTGCCTCCTTGAAAAAGGCTAATGATATTTGTAAGGAACTTGCTAATGATATGAGCAAGCTTGTTGTGCTAAACACCTCTCTTTATAAGGATGTTGAGCTACTCACCATGTCTCTCAAGACAAAATATGATGAACTCACCATCCTTAAGAAGAGTCTTGAGGCTCACAAGTTTTCTAACATAAAAACCCTTACAAGGATTTCTCCTCCTACCATTGTAAATGTTGATGCTTGTGCTACTAACTCTACTATTGATCAAGCATCTCTCATTGAGGAGAACTTAGCCCTTCATGCGCAACTAAATAAGGGACTCATAACTTGTGACCAAGGCGAGAAGAACCTAAATGATGTACTAAGTCATCACAAGGAGTCCATTGCTAAGGAAGGACTTGGTTTTGAGCCAAGTACGAGTGTGACAAAGGATGTCACCCTTAGCAAGGGATCAACTCCTCAAAAGGTGATCTTTGTTCGCGATGGGCACAAGGACAAAGGAAAGAAGAAGGTTGATGAGGTTGGTGTTGTGAGTGGGAAGGCCACTAGGGCAAGCCCACTCCAAACAAGAAGAAGGAGAAGATGACTCCATCCTATGTGCTCCGTAAGGCAAAGGATGGAGATGTGTTTGTGAAAGCTCAAGAATGATCAGAGGGGAGGGGGTGAATGATCACTTCTAAAAATTCTAAGGAACTTAGAAGGAATTCATGCAAGCTATGAAGGACTACAGGCATCTCGAAGGAAATAAGTATCGAAAGACATGCATGTGTTGAAAGGATTGGGAGCGAACGAAAACATCGAAGGCAAACATGCAACGAGTAAATACAGAATGTAAATATGAGAAGGAAAACGAGCATAACAGAACGATGTTTGGTAAACCAGTTCACACTCTGCAAAGTACTACATCTGGTTGGAGGGACTGGTGATTGAACACCTGGAGCAAAACTCTCTCCGTCCTATTCTCCACTGCAACAAACTCCTCGAGCTTGTCCAGTTTTCACTCGTGGTAGATGATTCAGGACATCTACGAGACCTTTACAAACTTACCTCAGCAGCGACAATTTCTGTTCGACTGCTTGACAGGTGACGCCTAACCGTCTAGGAGACTTGCAGTTCTCCAAGATAAAAAGATCAGCTAATATCGACCTAAGCCTCTGTGAATTCCTCAACTCAGTTCAGACTTTGGTTTTGCTTTTCTCTCGATGAATCTCTCCTGGGATGCTCACAGTACTTCTGCCTTAGAATCTTCAGTGGGGCAGCCAACCCGAAATGGCGGGTAGGTGCGTGGTATTTATAGGTGGAGATCCAGATGGGTAAAATGACTGAAGTGACCCGATGCAACCGCTTGACGCGTGTCCACAACAGTCGGATTTCAATCACTGCGCAACTTTACTTGAGGAACAAGTAAGATGACTTACCGAGCGAGTTCTCTCTCGAAGGCACGAAGTGCGATGACTTTGCCTTCGAGCTATTCACTCGACTCAGTAAGATTTCTCTCGGTAGGATTTCGTGGGTTTAGGTTGAGCAGAGCAAATTCACTTCGACAAAGATCTCAGCTAGCAAACCCCTCTTGATAGTACGGTTTTTCCTACGACTCAAAAAGTAAAGAGAAACTAGTAAAAAGACTACGTCTTCGACCAGCTTCAGCTTTCTCCTCGTTGCTCTTTTACTCGAGAGCATCTTCTTTTTCGACGACATTTTCGGGGGTCGCCTTCCTTCAAAGGTTTCGGTAGTTGACTGCAGCTTCACTGCAGTGAGTTGTCCGTCGACCTTGTACTTGCAAACTCCATTCTTTTGGAACCTAGTATCTGTTTATAATCGAAAACAATATTAGTTCCACTGCTGCTTTGTCCAACAATGTCCAAAACCTTCGGGGGAAAAACTTGCTCTTACAATTTGCTAAATTCATTGGACCCTGTAACGCTTTTCGGTTCTATGCTATTTGGGTTCCAAAGACCCTTGTTACTAACCTTAGAGGTCCCATTGCACAATGGGCACCTCTAACCAAAGCCTAAATCTATGTTTAGGGTGCTTTCTCCGGTGGATTCAAATGGGTGATTGATAGTGGATGCACAATCATATGACAGGGGAAAGCCCTTTGCTGAAGGACTTCATGGATGCAATACAACCATATATGAGCATTGTCTTTGGTGGTGGTTACAAGGGAAAGGTACTTGGGTTGGGCAAGGTGGCTATCACTAATGAAATGTCTCTTGCCAATGCCATGGTTGTCGAATCCATGGGATAGCTGCATGAGCATTTTCCTCGGCCTGCTCATCGATGGCATCTCCTTCGTCGGCATTAGCATTTTGCGCGGCCTCCTCTGTCACCACTGCATCAAGATCTTCATCGAGTTGTGCAAAGGCATCAATCATTTCTTCATTCGAAGAGTTTGAAGAGGTGGTAGAACTATCACTCGAACTGGCATCGCCAGAACTTTCTCCTTCAGCAGCATCTTGACGAGAAGAAACAGTTGTTATGTCTACTTCGGCTTCTTCTCCCTCGTTCAGAGTTTGGGCAGAGGAATAATCCTTCTGCACTGATGGAATTGGGGCAGGAGGTTCTTGCTCGAACTGAGCAGGTTGCTCGGTCATAATTTGAGCCTGGGGCTCGATGGCTGGGGTGGAAGATGGAATGACTTGTCGTGGTGATGGTGGGTTGGGAGGTGGCAACGAAGATTTTTGTGGTGAAAGTTGACGTGAAGGTGGAGTTTGTTGTCGAGGTGGAAGAGTGGCTTGGCGAGGTGGTGGAGTTTCCGTACGGGGTGGTGGAGTTTACGTACGGGGTGGAGTGGGTTGCTTGGCGGGGGTTGGTGCAGTTCCCTGTCGTGCTGTTGCAGCAACGACCTCAACAGACTTCAGCTTCTTAGCAGTTTTCTCGATCTCTGGCGTCCCACGCGCAGAGGATGGGGTAGCAGACTTTCTCTTTCGAGATTTTCTCTCGGTTAGGGTGGCATTCTGCTCCTTGCACATATCCCTCACTATCTGTCGAAACTTTTCGTTGACAATAGTGATATTTTCTTTCTGAGCTCTTCTGGAATCAGCAAGTGTAGCAAGCTTTGATTTGAAAAACTTTTGAGACACAAGGTCCTCAGTTTCTTCTCGTAGTTGCTTTGAAGAAAAGATTTCTTGCTCTTTGTCCTCGCGTTCCTGGGTTAGATATCCATCCCATCGAATCATGTAGCGAGCTACTGATAGGTCCAAAACGTATCTATAATTTCTGCTTGCTCCATGCATGTTTTGTGTGATATTGCTATGATCTAGATACACTTTCATACACTTTTGATCATATTTGGACTAACCTATTAACTCAGTGCACCACAGTGCCAGTTCTTGTTTTCTGCTGTTTTTCTATTTCAGTTTTCCCCCATATAAAAAGTGCCAGAAAAAATCCGGGAAAAATATAGGAAAAATCATCGTACAGGAAGCTTCGCGAAGAGACCGAGTGGGGCCAGAGGGGAGCCAGGGGTGGCCCAGGCAGCCACCCGGCGCGGCCCCACCCTTGGCCGCGCCAGGGGCCCGCCTAGGGTTTAGGGTTTAGGGTGTCCACCTCTGGCTGCCCCCTTCGCCTATATATTCTCCGTCACGGGAAACTTCAGAGAAGAGACCTCTTTTTCGCGATCTCTCCTCTGTTCCGCCGCCGCCGCGCTTCCGAGATCGGGAGCACCAGAAGACCTCTTCCCGGCACCCTGCCGGAGGGAGGGTTGACCTCCGGGAGTCTCCTCTCCACCATGGATGCTCCCCGGATGTGTTGTGAGTAGATTTCCTTGGACCATGGGTCCGTGATCAGTAGCTATGTGATGTTCTCCTCCCCTGTTTGATCTTCATGGTTTAGACCTCGTGAGCTGCCCTACATGATCGAGGCACTTTTGTAATCTTTCTACTGTTGCTATGCTGAGTTTGATGGGGTCTGATGGATTATAAGATTATATTCAGATTGTGATTGAGTAATATATTTGGTTTTTATCTCTTATATTTTTGTTCCTAAGTAATTCTTGCATGTTCTCCGTTGCTGTTTATTGCTTTGGCCAAGTAGTAGGTAGTAACCCCAAGAGGGAACGTTATGCTCGATTGTGGGTTCATGCCCCCCGATGACACGCTTGAGTGACAGAAACATGAGTCTAGGGGATGTGCTGTTTCCACAAGGGGGAAAACAACGGTGCTTGTAACCGCGGTTGCAAGGATTGTTTACTTTACGCAAAGTGCTTTTTAATGCAGTTGTCTGTTGCTTTGGGTTTACACTTTGGGTGGGGCTCGCAACTTAATACCAGCGAGATGTTCTGGATAGATATCTCAAGGTGGATGATTAGTAGTAGATGCAGTTGGATTTCGGTCTACTTATTTTGGCGTACTGCCCGTGCTTTTGAGCCTCTTCCTTTCTTTTGTAGCATAGTTAGCATTGCGGTGCGTTCATAATCCTGTCAATTGCCCTTCTGTAATTTGTTTACCTCGCATAGCAGTTTTATCGTCTTTTGGGAGAGAGACATCACTAGTGAACATCACGTATCCCGGTCCATATCCTCATTATTATTTCCACGCTCATTTACTTTTCTGGTTTTACTTTCAGTTGCTACCATTATCCCTTGCGTTTGATCCTTTGTGAACAACAAGACCGGAGAGATTGACAACCTCTCTGAACTTCGTTGGGAACAAAGTTATTTGTGTCTGTGTGCAGGTCCGCGTCAGTTGCGCCGCTGACACCTACTTATCACCTCTGGAATCCTACTGGAGACAAACCTTGGTATCTTTACTGAGGGAAATTTGCTGCTGTGCTGCATCACGCCTTCCACTTGGGGCTCACCAACGAAGGGCGAGAAGACTACACCCGTCAACTCTTGCGCCATCAAGCAAAATTTCTGGCGCCGTTGCCGGGGACTCTGAGTGCTAAGATAGGGGAGTTGCACACTACCCTTTACCTTTGTTTTTTAGTCTTGTTAGTTTACCTTTCAGTTTTTATCTTTGTGTCTTTTATCAAAAATCACAAAAAAAATCTGCCACACTTGCTGCTATGGGTTCCACTGAAAACACCAAGTTGTGTGACTTCACTAGTCACAACAACCAAGACTTTATCTGCTCCCCCATTGCCACGCCTGCCACTTCAGCTACCTCTTATGAAATTAAACCTGCCTTGCTAAACCTTGTTATGAGAGATCAATTCTCTGGTGCTGGAGATGATGCTTCTTTACACTTGAACAATTTTGTTGAATTATGTTATATGCAAAAGAATAAAGAAGTAGAAGGTGATATTGTTAAGCTCAAGCTCTTTCCTTTCTCTTTAAGGGGAGACGCTAAAATCCGGTTTCAATCTTTGCCTAGGAATAGCATAGATTCTTGGGATAAGTGCAAAGATGCTTTTATAGGGAAGTACTACCCACCTGCTAAAATTATCCAATTAAGGAGTAACATTATGAATTTTAAGCAATTGGATAATGAACACGTTGCCCAAGCTTGGGAACGAATGCAATCTCTTGTTAAGAAATGCCCTACACATGGTTTGACTACCTGGATGGTTATCCAGACTTTTTATGCAGGCTTGAACTTTACCTCGCGGAACCTGTTAGATTCGGCCGCGGGAGGAACCTTTATGTCAACTACACTCGGTGCTGCCACGAAGCTTCTCGATGAGATGATGACCAATTATTCCCAATGGCACACCGAACGCGCTCCAACAGGTAGGAAGGTAAACTCTGTCAAGGAAGTTACCTCCCTCAATGAAAAAGTTGACTTAATTATGTCTCTACTTACCAAGCAACCCTCTATTGATCCTCATGATGTCCCTTTAAATTCCTTGGTTGCCCAAGAACAAGTAGATGTGAACTTTATTGCTAGAAACAACTTCAACAACAATGCTTATAGGGGTAATTTCACTAGCAATCCTAGACCGTTTCCATCCAACTATGGGAACAACAACACCTACCATAGCAACAAGAACCCCTCTTCTGAATTGGAAAACATGCTTAGATACTTTATCACTACCCAAAAAGCCTTCAACAAAAATGTAGAGGAGAAATTAGCTAAATTAGATAATCTCTCTTTGAAGGTAGAAAGCTTAGCCCTTGATATTGAGATGCTTAAAATTAGACCCTCTCCCCTTGAGGAGAATAAGGCCACTCCTATTAATGCTATCCAATTACAAATTAATGAAAATATTAGGATGATGGCTAAACTTAAAGAAAGGTGGGCTAGAGAAAAAGAGGAAGAGGATAGAATTAAGAGCCTTCCTACACACCACACAGTTGCCACTATCCAAATTGTTGAGGACACCCAAACTATTAGCACCCAATGCACTCCTAGTCCCGTTGGACCTATTAATGGTGATGCTAATACCTCAACCAAAGATGAAGAAACTCCTATGAACATAGAGGGTTTCAAATAAGTGAGCCTAGACGACACTACTACCACCTTTGATAGTAGTGATATTGATTTTGATAGTTGCACCCTCTCAGAAGTTATTAGCTTGCTACACAAAATGTCTAGAGACCCCCAATCTAGCACACTTAATCTTGCCTTCACGGAGCATATCACAAATGCTCTCATCAAAGCTAGGGAGGAGAAGCTTAGAGTAGAAGCCTCCATACCTAGGAAGCTAGATGATGGTTGGGACCCTATGATCAAAATTAAATTAAATAACTTCTCTTGCTATGCCTTATGTGATGTTGGAGCTAGTACCTCCGTTATGCCCAAAAGAATATTTGATATGTTTGAATTGAAGCCCTTTGAGCCTTGTTCTTTTGGTGTTCGTCTTGTTGATTCTTCTGTAAAGAAACCTTTGGGGAAGATCGACGATGTTCTTATCATTGTCAATGAAAACTATGTTCCCGTTGATTTTATAGTTATGGATATAGAGTGTGAACCTTTGTGTCCAATTATTTTGAGACGCCCTTTTCTTCGCACCGTTGGTGCGGTTATTGACATGAAAGAGGGGAATATAAAATTCCAATTCCAATTCAAAAAGGGGATGGAACACTTCCCTAGAAAGAAAATCAAGTTACCCTTTGAGTCCGTTACACGGGCTAGTTATTCTCTTTCTCTTGATAAAACTTGATTCTTCTTTTGCATCATGCCTAGCTTAAAGGTATAAAAGAAAGCGCTTTCGGCAGGCAGCCCGCAACGAATTTAGGTTTCTTTTTGATTTTTTTTGTGTCTTGATGTTTGTTACTACTGTAGCAACATCATTGTATCTTTATTTTCTAGCTTTGTGCCAAGTTATAGCCTCTTATGATAAGGGAAGCAAAAGTTTTGACGTGCTGTCCAGAAAACAGATTCTGTCCCTTGACAGAACAATTCGAATCAAATCACCAGATCATATTTTTTATCTGATTTTTTTGACAGCGTGCTCTATAAAATTGTGAAACTTCCGTATATTCTGAGTTTTTTGATTTGAGTTGCAGAAGTGCGCCTAAAAAATTCTTTACTACCTGCTGTTCTGTTTTTCACAGATTCTGCCACGTTTTGTCTCTCCTAACTTTTGCAAACCTTAAGCTTGCTTTTTCTTTGCAAAAACTTTTTGGCACTCTTGAGAAACAGTAGCTCTTCAAGAATATCTTTATATCCAGTGGGGAAAATTATTTTATTAAGGGTACTAACCTCTCTAATCAGCTTATGATGAGTTATGTATGAAGGGAGTTTTCAAGTGTGCGACGGAAGATGATGAAAGAAGATTCAGGAGTGTAAAGCGCTCAAGCTGTGGGATGCCCCCATGCATCCCCAATAAATATTCAAGGAGAGTCAAGCGTCTAAGCTTGGGGATTCCCTCGTGCATCCCCTTCTCCATCAACAATCATCAGTTCGTCCTTCGTCTCACTATATTTTTATCACTTCATGCGTTATGTGCTATGCTTGGAGCGTCTCGCTCTTAGGTTTTATTTTTAGTTTTCTTTAGCTTTTCTTGCTGTTTATAACAAGTTAGATCCTGTCTTACTTTGTGTGGGAGAGAAACACGCTCCACTTTCAAAATCTAGAACACATCATAGGATTTTTCCTGCCTATCTTTTTGCTGTTGTGTGTTCGTTATCTTTTCGTAGCTGCTGCCATGTTTAGTTTTAGTCTTAGTTTGTCTTTAGCAAGAGCCTTGGCTTTTGTTTAGTTTGTTGCTGGAACTCTTTTTAGTTTTCATGTTTATCTTGTTAAGGAGAGTTGGTTGTTGCACTGAGTTGTGTCTTGTCTTGAATGTAGGTAATTGAGGTTGCTATTTAATTCTAGTAGTAACTTGCAATAGTTTTGAGGTATTGTTGTGAGTAATGTTTGAAATTTTGGTGTCAAGAGATCTAGCCTATTAGTGATAGGTGTCGTATTTTGGGCAATCCGTGTGTATTTTCAAAACCTACAAAACTAGTTCAGAACTCTAGCTACTAGATGGATCACTAATCTTTGAAGGGATCGAATATTAGAGCACACTCACGTACCATGAGTCGAGGATGCGCAAGGATAACCAAACCCCCATACACTCCTCCTCGGGGTACTTGTCTCTTTGTGAACCTCCTTTTTAGATTGAGAGTTATCGATAATAAGTGCATGAGTTCTTCGGACTAATGTAAGTATTGAAAGTTGACACTTACACCTTCCCATATTTTGCTAGCCTCTCCCGTGTCGTGCATTGCCTTCTTCTCACTCCGAGAGTTGGTGTCCACCTTCGCCGGTACATCCAAACCCTTGGCATGATATGCTTTGTCATCATAAACCTCCTTATATCTTTCCTCAAAACAGCCACCATAGCTACCTATCAAGGCATTTCCATAGCCTTTCCGAGATATATTGCCATGCAACATCCACCTCTTCATGACTTGATCTTCATGTCATACATGTTCCTGCTACACTGGCAGCGACATACATTGCATACATCATGATAGTTACATCTTCTTTATGATTTTGAGTACCTCGTAAAGTGTGAAAGATCTCCTTTACCTTCTTGTAAAATAGAGTGTTTCCCTTAAGTGAGGAAAAGATCCCAAAGTGGACACAATAAAAGATCCCAAAGAGGACAAATGAGAATTACATAGAAAGAGCCATTGAGGCCACAAAAAAATAAAAAAAAATAGAAAAAAGAGAAATAGAAATAAAAAGAGAGAAAGGGGCAACACTACTATCCTTTTGAGAGATCCACACTAGTACTCCCTTTATATCCTTGTACTCCATAGAGATGATCATTATGCATATAGCTATGTGGGGACCTTCACACTATAGAACTTGGCTTGCATATTCCAAGGATGAGCCTCCTCAAATGAGCTCTAGGTCTTCATGAGCGAGCAAGTTAGATGCACCCCCACTAGTTCCATTGGAGAGCTTCCTAGCTCGTAGGTGCATCCATTGCATGGCAATTCCTACTCCTCACATCATATCTATCATTTGGCATCTCTTTCCTATGATTGTCCTCATTGATGTGAGCCTTTCTCATCCTTTTTGTCTTCCTCCTCCGCACTTCTCTCTTTGCCATCCTAAGTGTCAAATCTCATGCTTACGCTCATCCATTGAATGAGTGCTCAAAATATTGAAAAATGAGTGGATCAAATTGACTTGTAGATGGCTAGTGGTCTGGGGACGAGTCAAGATAAGATTCGAGAAAAAGACCGAGTGTGGAACTTTAGCATATTGAGTTCTCAAAAATAAATGTTTTTCTCGTATTCCCTATCCCCCTTCTTGCACGCAAACACCATTTGGAGACATTCGAGTCACGGACAGCGAGAGCTCTTGCACCTTTTGTTCTTTTTTTACTTGTTTCAATGCTAATATAGACTCTTGCTTGTTATGACTTGAATTGAGTTTCTAACCTTGATTGCTTTACTTTTCAAAGTTCTTATATGGTTGCTAGCATGTCACCACAGAAATTATGCCGTTATCATTTACCTACTCGAGGACGAGCAGGAATTAAGCTTGGGGATGTTGATACGTCCAAAACGAATCTATAATTTCTGCTTGCTCCATGCATGTTTTGTGTGATATTGCTATGATCTAGATACACTTTCATACACTTTTGATCATATTTGGACTAACCTATTAACTCAGTGCACCACAGTGCCAGTTCCTGTTTTCTTCTGTTTTTCTATTTCAGTTTTCCCCCATATGAAAAGTGCCATCAAAATTCCAGGAAAAATATAGGAAAAATCAGCGGACAGGAAGCTTCGCGAAGAGCCCGAGTGGGGCCAGAGGGGAGCCAGGGGTGGCCCAGGTGGCCACCCGGCGCGGCGCCAGGGGGGCGCCTGGGGCCCCTGGTCCACCTCTGTCTGCCCCCCTTCGCCTATATATTCTCCTTCACGGGAAACTTCAGAGAAGAGAACCTTTTTTCGCGATCTCTCCTCTGTTCCGCCGCCGCCGCACTTCCGAGATCGGGAGCACCAGAAGACCTCTTCCCGGCACCCTGCCGGAGGGAGGGTTACCTTCGGGAGTCTCCTCTCCACCATGGATGCTCCCCGGATGTCTCGTGAGTAGTTTTCCTTGGACCATGGGTCCGTGATCAGTAGCTATGTGATGTTCTCCTCCCCTCTTTGTTCTTCATGCTTTAGACCTCGTGAGCTGCCCTACATGATCGAGGCACTTTTGTAATCTTTCTGCTGTTGCTATGCTGAGTTTGATGGGATCTGATGGATTATGAGATCATGTTCAGATTGTGATTGAGTAATATATTTGGTTTTTATCTCTTATATTTTTGTTCCTAAGTAATTCTTGCGTGTTCTCCATTGCTGTTTATTGCTTTGGCCAAGTAGAAGGTAGTAACCCAAAGAGGGAACGTTATGCTCGATTGTGGGTTCATGCCCCCCGATGACACGCTTGAGTGACAGAAACATGAGTCTAGGGGATGTGCTGTTGCCACAAGGGGGAAAACAACGGTGCTTGTAACCACGGTTGCAAGGATTGTTTACTTTACGCAAAGTGCTTTTTAATGCAGTTGTCTGTTGCTTTGGGTTTACACTTTGGGTGGGGCTCGCAACTTAATACCAGCGAGATGTTCTGGATAGATATCTCAAGGTGGATGATTAGTAGTAGATGCAGTTGGATTTCGATCTACTTATTTTGGCGTACTGCCGTGCTTTTGAGCGTCTTCCTTTCTTTTGTAGCATAGTTAGCATTGCGGTGCGTTCATAATCCTGTAATTGCCCTTCTGTAATTTGTTTACCTCGCATAGCAGTTTTATCATCTTTTGGGAGAGGGACATCACTAGTGAACATCACGTATCCCGGTCCATATCCTCATTACTCTTTCCACGCTCATTTACTTTTCTGCTTTTACTTTCAGTTGCTATCATTATCCCTTGCGTTTGATCCTTTGTGAACAACAAGACCGGAGAGATTGAAAACCTCTCTGAACTTCGTTGGGTACAAAGTTATTTGTGTCTGTGTGCAGGTCCGCGTCAGTTGCGCCGCTGACACCTACTTATCATCTCTGGAGTCCTACTGGAGACAAACCTTGGTATCTTTACTGAGGGAAATTTGCTGCTGTGCTGCATCATGCCTTCCACTTGGGGCTCACCAACGAAGGGCGAGAAGAATACACCCGTCAACTCTTGCGCCATCAGCTACTCGTTCTTGGATCTCAGGAGGAACATCATCCTCGGCAGTTACTTTTCTCGGTGTAGTGGCCATACGCCAAAGAACGTTGGAAATCTGAATTGCATCCCATGCAACATTGCCAACAGTATTTCCTTCGTTGGAGCTTTCTTCATCGGCACGAGGGCCGGACACAACTAGTGCAACAGGGGCAGGAGCAGGGGTAGCTCGAGGAACTGGAGCGGCCTGAGCCTTCTGCCTAACCTCTTTGGCTTTCCTTTCGGCCTCCTTGGTGGCCTTGGCAGCAAAAAACGGTTTAGTTACGGCACTTCGGGCCGCAACTTTATCCTTCGAGGCACTAGTGGCCTAAGGATTTTTCTTCGCAGCACTAGCGACTGCATCCTTATCCTTCGTGACTGTGGGAGTCACTACTTTCTCGGTGGCACCTAGGGCCACAACCTTTTCCTTCGGAGCACTGGGGACAGTACCTCCTTCGATCTGGCGTCTATATCTCTCGTTTACCAGATGCAGAATGCCCAATTGTTGAGCAACCTGAGCCTTCTTATGCTCGGGCTGACTGTGGAAGTTGAGTAGCTTGGACTTTATCAAATCTTGCGCTTCAAGTTCTTGTTGCTTGGACAGCCTTTCCTTTCGCTGGATCAAAGTCTCATCATCTTCAACCACTTGGGCTTGATTTCCCTTGGACTTGGACGAAGGTTTTCGTCCATGAGGTGGCACTGGGGGAGCAGAGGAGATTTGAGGATTAGTGACCAAATTGGTCATGTCAATAGTTGCTCGAGGATCCTTAGCAGCTGGCTCCTGGATCCTGATGCCCTTCTTACTCGGTTTCTTCGGAGCAATGTCCTCGACATCTGCCTCTGTGCCAGAGTCTTGACCATCGGAGTTGGCTTCTTCTTCGTTAGAAGTTTCCTCTGGTGGAGAAACAATAACTTCCTTTTTCTTTCGCTTGGCAGATTTCTTGCCAGCCTTCGATTTGGTGCTTGGACCAAACTCCTCGGTGCCCTCAGCAGCAGCAACAGCCTCCTTCCTGGCTTTGGCTTCCTTTCGCTTTTTCGCTCGTTCTACTCGAGCAGCAACCAACTTTTTGAAATCATTAGGTGTTTTGAGAGAGGATGGATGAGCATCGGGCAGAGGAAGTGGTTTATTTTCCTTCGTCCACTGGGGCCTCAATGCCTTGACATCAGACTAGGGATTCTTCAGTGCAAACAATGTCTCCCAGCGAGGCATAAGTGACTTGTATTCATACCATCGAAGCGCTTGAAGCCTTCGAATCTCCTGCAGTCTGTTTTCTCTCGTACGATCATCTTCAACTGAGCCTTCTGGAGTTCTCAATTTCTTCTCAATAATTAGATCCTCTGACAAACCTTCAGAATTGTTGGTGATTCTTGTACGGCCTCCAACACGCTTGGGCTCTCTGAAATTTCCTTCGTTCTCAGACATTTTCCTGCGAAATAGATAGGTACGAGGGAAATATAGGAAAGTTGTGAACATGTACCAACCATTTTTGAGGGAAAAAGTTTTGAACGCAGTAAACATATCGAGAAATTTGTCTTGAAGAAAGTTTTTCATGGAAGTGCTGGGCTAGATTTTCATCGGGTGCAAATCTAACGAAGAGCTTGTATGAAAGAATTGCACAAGCGTGAATCTATCGATATGCATATGAGGGATTTGCCTAAGTGAGAAAATCCGAGGGATTTCTTACCTAGATTAAATGGGAAATCGACAGAGAACTCAAGAACAGATTTCTCAAAGTTCAACGATCCAAACGGATCAAACAGACCTAAAATAAATAAAAGAAAATCAAGAACAAATATGGACAGCAAAGAACAGAAGAGATCGGAATCGAGTCCAGAGCCATGCATACCTTAACTTGGTGATGTGCGGCGACTACGGCGGCGCGGATGAAGATCCTCGTCGACGGGAAGGTCTCCGGCAACTTCCTTCCGACAGTGAAGCAGCGAGGGAATCGACGGCGACGAATAGCACGACGGCGCACGAGAACTCGGGAGCGGAGAGATGAAGTCGAGGGAATGCGTGGTCTGTGCCGGTGAGGTGGATCGGTATTTATAGAGGTGGGGGTCTGACGTAACCGTCAAATCCGATCCAATGGCTTAATTTCCGCGTCTCTCCGAATTCAATGGACGGATTTTGTGGCGGTAATCGTGGGAAAATCCCAACGAACCGAAAGAAGGTTGCTCCACGTCCGAGACCAAACTCATCGAACATTGAGTATAAAAATAGATAAAAGTTCGATAGATATTCCTTCGGAATCAATGACATTCGAAGGGAATCTTAATCGAGTACAAATATACATGTTCACGAGAGAAAAGTAGAGATGGGGTAGGGATAGAATAGAGGGAAAACATGGTCCGATACTTAATCAATCCGAGAGAAAACAAACGATATGAAAACTCGGAGTGATAAGTGTATAGGACAACACCAAACGAACAAAAACAAACGTAAAATAAACACGATAAAGAACCAACAAAAGTAAACTACTTATAGAAAGAAAACATATAATACAGAGTACCGATAGTTATGATCTTACTGCACATTGCGTGAGTCCAATATGTTCAACTCACACCTGAGTGCACAAAACCTTTTCTCATCCAGGGGCTTCGTAAAAATATCATCCAATTGATCTTCGGTGCGAACATGACTGATAACAATATCTTCTCGCTGAACGTGATCTCGAAGAAAATGATGACGAATATCAATATGCTTCGTTCGAGAGTGTTGCACTTTATTATGGGAAATTTTGATAGCACTCTCGTTATCACATAGTGATACGGTGAGGATCTCTCACTCCTCGTTGGTTACCCCAAGTGGAAGGTGAGATGTAGCATAGCAGCAAATTTCCCTCGGTAAAGATACCAAGGTTATCGAACCAGTAGGACTCCAAGAGATACAAAAAGGTGTCACGACGCTTGAAGTGGACCTGCACACAGCAACAAATAACTTTGCTCCCAACGAGTACAGAGGAGTTGTCAATTCCTCCGGCCTTGCTGTTTACAAAGGATAAACGCAAGAGATAATAATAGTGGCAACTAAAAGTAAAGACTGAAAGTAAACTAAGGATGTAAACAGTAATGTGAAGATGGACCGGAGTCCCGTGATTTTCACTAGTGATGTCTCTCTCCCAAAAGACGATAAAAGTGCTAGCGAGGTAAACAAATCACAGCTGGGCAATTGACAGAATTATGAAGGCACCGCAATGCTAACTATGCTGCAAAGAAAGGAAGGGCTCAAAAGCAATGGGCAGTACGCCAAGGTAAGTAGACCGAAATCCAACTGCATCTACTACGAATCATCCACCTTGAGATATCTATCCAGAACATCTCGCTGGTATTAAGTTGCGAATCCCACCCAAAGTGTAAACTCAAAGCAACAAACAACTGCATTAAAAGAACTTTGCGTAAAGTAAACAATCCTTGCACCCGCGGATACAAGCACAGTTGTTTTATCCCTGGTGGCAACATCACATCCCCTAGTCTCAAGTTTCTGTCACTCAAGCTAGACATCAAAGGCTGAACCCACAATCAAGCATAACGCTCCCTCTTGGAGTTGCAAGAAATCACTTGGCCAAAGTAAAATACGGCAACGGAGAACATGCAAAAATTTACTCAAGAACAAAATATAAAAGAGAAGAACCAAATATATTACTCATCACAATCTGAACATAGTCTCATAATCCATCAGATCCCAGCAAACTCAGCATAGCAACAACAGAAATTACAGAAGTGCCTCGATCATATGAGGCAGCTCACGAGGTCTCGAAAGTGGAAGCACAAAGAGGGGAGAGAAGTACATCACATAGCTACTGGTCACGGACCCATTGTCCAAGGGGGACTACTCACGGTACATCCGGGAGGCGTCCATGGCTATGGATGGTCTCCCGGAGGGGGTTCCTCCTCCTGGCAGGGTGCCGGGGCAGCTTATCCAGGCAGCCCCGATCTAGAAACGGCGGCGGCGGCGGTACAGAGGCGAGTTCGCGGAAAAGAGATCGATATTAGGGGTTTCCACCCCGAGGGCTAAATATAGGCAGAGCGGGGGTGTCGAGGGGACATACCAGGCAGCCAGGAGGCCTCCTGGCGTGGCCTAGGGTGGGGCCGCGCCAGGGATCCTCCTGGTCTCCTGGTGGTGGCCCCCCTCCGCTGCCTTGGTGATTCCGAAAGCTTTCGGGTCTCTGATTTTTTATCTGATTTTCCGGATTTTTTGGAGCACTTTTAATGGCCGGAAAACCTGAAATACAAAAACAACAGAAAACAACAACTAGCAGCTGGGTGCACTGGGTTAATGGATTAGTCCAAATATGCTCAAAAGTGTATGAAAGTTCAAGCAAATCATGGCAAAGTCACAAAACACATGCATGGAGCAAGCAGAAATTATAGATATGTTTGGAACATAACACATAGCAATGGAATTTTCTTCACAAGAATACCATAATCTTTCAGCGTTTGCTTGAGCCACAGAATTTGAGTGCAGCATGAATCAACAGCAATATACTCGGCTTCAGCCGTAAATGGATACACAATTCTGTTTCTTCGAAGCCCAACATACAAGAGATCTACCGAGAAAATGACATGTGCCTGAGGTAGATTTCCTGTCGACTCGATCACCAGTCCAGTTAGAATCATATTGGACACCTTTAGGATACCAAAGTCCCAAAGTAGGTGTATGAGCCAGATATCGAAGAATTCTCTTGACAGCAATATGATGTGATTCTTTTGGGTTTGCCTGAAAACGACAACACATACAAACTGATAGCATAATGTCTGGTCTAGATGCACAAAGGTAAATAAGCGAACCGATCATCGAGCGACATTTCTTCTGATCGAAAGGTTTGCCCTTCTCATCTGCATCTAGATGGACATTCGTAGGCATTGGAGTCTTGATAGTTTTGCAATTGACAAGATCAAACTTCTTCAGGCAATCTCTGAGATACTTCTCTTAAGAGATAAAAGTCCCGTTCTTCTGTTGAAGGATTTGAAGTCCGAGAAAGAACTTCAATTCACCCATCATAGACATTTCATATTTCTTCGACATCATACGAGCAAATTCTTCGCTGATATCAGGGTTAGTACAACCAAATATAATATCATCGACATAAATTTGACACACAAAAAGATCATTTTTGTATGCACGAGTAAAAAGAGTCGGGTCAGTTGTTCCTGGTTTGAAGCCCTTCTTCAGAAGGAAATCATTCAGTGTTTCATACCAAGCACGAGGTGCTTGCTTTAACCCATATAGGGCCTTGTGCAACCTGTACACCTTATCAGGATTCTTCGGGTCTTCAAAACCTTTTGGCTGCATAACATATAATTCTTCTTCGATTTCACCGTTGAGAAATGCACTTTTGACATCCATTTGATATAGAAATATACCGTTGTAATTGGCAAAAGAAAGCATGACACGAATGGATTCAAGTCGAGCAGCTAGAGCATAAGTCTCAACAAAATGAATACCTTCGATTTGGGTGTAACCTTGTGCAACTAGTCGAGCTTTTTTCCTTATAACAATACCATGTTCATCTTGCTTGTTGCGAAAAATCCACTTCGTACCAATGATATTATGCTTCTTGGGATCAGGTCTATCGACAAGGGACCAGACTTTATTTCTCTCGAACTGGTTAAGTTCTTCGAGCATTGCAGTCATCCAGTCTGAGTCCATCATTGCTTCATCAAATTTTGACGGTTCTAGCATGGATACAAACGAGAAATTTCCACAGAAGTTAGCTAAACGAGTGCGAGAGCGAGTGGTAGGACGACCTGGTAGACGAATCTCTTCGAGTATTGAGTCGACGTCCACTCTCCTTCGAACACGAGATAAAGCTCCTTCTACAGCTTGAGGATCCGGTTGTTCCTCGGGATCAGCTTGGCCTTCAGGATCAGCTTGTCCTTCGGGATCATTTTCTTCGGGTTCAGCTTGACCTTTGGGTTGAGCATTTTCTTCGTTTATGCGTTCTCCTTTGACCAGTAAATAATTAGCTTCAGGATGTTGATCTCCAGCGCCCCGGGCTATGTGTGGGAACATTGGACCATCATCATCCTTATTGAATTGATGTGCATTTCCATCGACAGGCCTAATATCCCCAATAGCCATGTACCTGATAACTTCATCCAAAGGTGGTTCTTCCAGGTTAAGAGGTAATTGCTCCTTTTGAGAGACGTTAGTTTCATCAAATCGAACATTTACAGTTTCTACAACTTTGCCAAGATGAGAGTTGTAAACTTTGTAATTGTTAGAATTCGAACCATAACCTAGGAGAAAACCTTCGTGTGCCTCTGGGGCAAACTTTGAGCTGTGATTCATATCTCTCATATAACATGGAGCACCAAAAACCCTGAGATATCAAACATTTGGCTTTTTACCAGTGATAAGCTCATGTGAAGTTTTCTTCAGAAATTTGTGCAGATAAACCTTGTTGATGATATGGCAAGCAGTGTTAATTGCTTCGGCCCAGAACCTGATAGGAGTCTTGTATTCAGCAAGCATTGTTCTGGCCATTTCAATAAGTTTTCGATTCTTTCTCTCGACCACACCATTCTGTTGCGGTGTATAAGCAGCCGAGAATTCATGAGTAAAGCCATATTCATCAAGAAATTCTTCGATATGAGTGTTTTTGAATTCTGTACCATTATCACTTCTGATATGCTTGAGAGATAATGCATATTCAGTCTGTGCTCTCTTTTCGAAAGTTTTGAAAATATTAACTACCTTGCTCTTTTCATCTAGAAAGAAAACTCAAGTATATCGAGAGAAATCATCAACAATAACCAGACCATACTTGTTACCTCCAAGGCTAGCATAATTTTGAGGACCGAATAAATCCATATGAAGCAATTCAAGAGTACGAGTAGTAGTCATGATAGTTTCTGCTGAGTGATGTTTCTTGGCAATCTTTCCTGCTTCACATGCACTGCATAGATGATCTTTGTCGAATTTCACATTATCAATACCAACGATATTCTTCTTCGAGATAAGAGTTTGAAATTTTTTCATTCCTGCATGACCAAGTCTTCGATGCCATAACCAACCAGATGTGGCTTTAGCCATTAAGCATGTGGAAATTGCAGGTCCCAAAGATAAATCGACAATATAAAGATGACCTTTGCGATATCCTTCGAACACGAAGGAATAATCATCCTGTGAAAAGACAACACAACGAGAAGCAGAAAACAGTACAAGCATACCCATATCACAAAGTTTTGAGATAGACATGAGATTATACCCTAGAGATTGAACAAGCATAACCTTGTCAATATGCTTATCCTTCGATATAGCAACCTTACCCAAACCAAGAACTTTTCCTTTGTTGTTGTCACAGAAGGTAATATATCTCTGTGAAGATTCAGTAAGTTTGTCTTCGGTGAACAAATCTTTGTCTCCGGTCATATGATTTGTACAACCACTATCCATGACCCATTCGGATTCACCAGAGACATAGCCCTATAGAAGAATTAGTTCTTCTTAACCACCCACAAACGAGCAGGTGACTAAGAAGGCATGGAAGTGCTAGATGAAGCAGCGGTATTATAGTGAACATGATCATATTGGCGAGGGGGACCATCAAGCACACCATAAACATAATTCCTCGATGATGGGTTAGAATACTGGTAGGTAAAAGAAATTTTTTCGTTATTGTC
Organism: Bromus sterilis; assembly: GCA_950022295.1. Taxonomy (NCBI): domain Eukaryota; kingdom Viridiplantae; phylum Streptophyta; class Magnoliopsida; order Poales; family Poaceae; genus Bromus; species Bromus sterilis. Next base: position 136,003,798 of record OX465597.1, read on the forward strand.
ACGATGACGATAAAAATTTCTATCAACTCAATAAAATTCCTTCTGGGGAACATTTGAAGAAGGCACCAAGGGTTCATTTCTATCCTCGAGAGAATAGTAGTGTTTCGGTGGTACCGAAGATTTTCCCTGCATAGAATGGTTAGGGGGCAGTTTTTCTACGAGAGATTTGCGAACCCAAATCTGTCGCTTATAGAAACCATTCTTCGGAGGATTTCCAACGAATTCCGCAGACACCTTTCCTTCCTGATCTTCGATAAGCTTGTAGTCAGAATCAAGTGATTCATCTACAATAGCCTTATCAATTTGCAATATCAATGGGATTTTCTTTCGCCAGAACCTAGACAGTTTTAGGATACTGCTCGGGTTCCTAGTAGGTGCCATCAGGGTTGAGTTTCCTTTCGGAACCAACTCCTTCCTTTCGAGGATTCCTATGAAGTAGAGTCTTCTTTAGGATTTCACATAGGTACTGGTGTCCCTGAACACTTTTCAACATGCCTGTTTCAAATAAATCTTTCAACCTGAGGAGTTCCTCGGTAATGGTTTCCTCGTTCGAGGGGTTAGCATCATCAATGACAATAGGTTCTTTTCCTTTAGATTTCTCAGAAATAGACTCAGTATTACTTCGTTCCAAACAAGTTAAGCAAGGTGAAGTAGATTCATTTTGAGCTTCTGAGCCCTGTTGAGCAATGAGCGTGAGATTGACATTCTCCAACTCTTCATGAGCATCTCCCAGTTTCTCGAGAGCCATTTTCCTTTGAAGGAATTCATAGGTTAGCTTCTCGTAGTCCACTGAGAGAAGATCATGCAGAGAGGAAAGTTCATCATATTTTTCCTTCAGAGCAGCATGCTCATTCGTCAAAGTTTGACCTTTCTCAATCTCATCGATCAACAAAGTCTCAGATTTTTGAATAGTTTCACTTAGAGAATCTAGTTCATCTTGTTGAATAGAAGAAATTTTGGAAAGTTTGGCATAGCTTATCCTAGACTGACTTTCATAAGCAGATCCATCAGAAGTATCGTAGGAATTCTTAGAAGAGGATACCTTAGCCTTGGCCATGAAGCAGTAAGCTGTAGATTCATCTTCACTGCTTTGGTTGGTGAAGAATGAACTTGAAGTCTTGTTAGAAGAAAATGCTAGACCATCAACTCCATCAGATTCAGAACCAGAACCAGATCTTGAGTTTGATTCAGCTTCAGAACCAGAGGCTTCGTCTTCAGAGTTCATCTCTTTACCCAGATAGGCTTTGGCACGGTGAGAATTCTTTCGTCGGGAGGAATGTGATTTCGAGGAAGAACTCTCTCGATGTTTGTGATACGTCTTCTTCTTGTCATCATCAGAACCATCTTTCTTGTCTTTTCTGGGCTTTGAATCATATCTCTTCGACTCATAGTTTTTGCTCGATCTTTTGAATTTCTCGAGGAGTTGCTGTGAGAATGCTTTGATCTATGTTCAATTTCCCAGAGAGGACAATCAACAATGAAGTGACCTGGCTTCTTGCACTTGTAGCAGCAGTTATCTTTTGCTGAAGAGTTTCTGGATGATGATCGATGCTGAGATGAATTGCTCGAATGTCTGTAGGAGTTGTTTTTCTTTGGTGAAGTGGAATTCCTTCTCTAGAAGCGGTTGAATCTTTTCATTATCAGTGCCAGATCTTTTCCAATATTCTCGGGGTCATCTGAGGCACCTCCAAATTCAGAACTGGCTTCAGGAGAGGAATGATGTGAAGCTTTGGCCTTGAGTGCATGAGATTTTCTTCGAGTTCCGTTGACATCTCGTTTTTCTTCTTCTTGCATCTCGAAGGTGTTGGGTTTCTCGAGAATATCAGCGGCAACAAGATCCTTGAAATCAGTCCTTTCCTTGATCATCAGCACAATGTGATCGAAGTAATCATCAAGGGAACGGAGAAAAGTTCTGAAAACAATCTGACTGGTAATGTCTTCGACATCGAGGGAAATCAGTTCATTTGACAGAGCAGTGAGTCTACTGTATATGGAGTTAACTTTCTCTCACTCGTGCCTCTTGAAACGATAGAATTTTCTTCGAAGGGTTTCAATACGAGCATCTTTTTGAGTAAAGACCCCTTCACCAATCTTCTCGAGATAGTCCCAGACACCTTTGGCCGTAGAAATATTCTTGATTTCATGATATTTTTCTGGAGTCAGATGGTTTGTGATGAACACCCAGACTTCAGAATCAAGGGACATCTTCTTTGCCTCTTCAGGGGTGATAGCACTTTTGTCTTGGACATTTACACCATTCTTGACAACTTCCCAAGCGGCAGAGTTGATGGCCATGATGTTCCTCTTCATTTTGTCCTTCCAATAAGGATAGTCCTTCCCATTGTAAATAGGAATTGGTTCCCCCGAGCGAACAGCTGCAAACGACATTCTTGACAACACTCCAGGTGGTTAGACCAAAATACGCAGAGCGTAGGGAGTGCCTAGCTCTGATACCAATTGAAAGCTCAAGAATGATCAGAGGGGGAGGGGGTGAATGATCACTTCTAAAAATTCTAAGGAACTTAGAAGGAATTCATGCAAGTTTCAAAGGACTACAGGCATCTCAAAGGAAATACAGTATCAAAAGACATGCATGTGTCGAAAGGATTGGGAGCAAAGGAAAACATTGAAGGCAAACAGGCAACGAGTAAATACAGAATGTAAATACGAGAAGGAAAACGAGCCTGACACGACTATTTTTGGTAAACCAGTTCACACTCTGCAAAGTGCTACGTCTGGTTGGAGGGACTGGTGATTGAACACCTAGAGAAAAACTCTCTCCGTCCTATTCTCCACTGCAACAAACTCCTCGAGCTTGTCCAGTTTTCACTCGTGGTAGATGATCCAGGACATCTCCAAGACCTTTACAAACTTCCCTCAGCAGCGACAATTTCTCTTCGACTTCTTGGCAGGCGACGCCTAACTGTCTGTGAGACTTGCAGTTCTCCAAGATAAAAAGATCAGCTAATATCGACCTAAGTATTTGTGAATTGCTCAACTCAGTTCAGACTTGGGTTTTGGTTTTCTCTTGATGAATCTGTCTTAGGATGCTCACAGTACTTCTGCCTTAGAATCTTCAGTGGAGCAGCCAACCCGAAATGGCGGGTAGGTGTGGGGTATTTATAGGTGGCGATCCCGATGGGTAAAATGACTGAAGTGACCCGATGCAACCGCTTGACGCGTGTCCACAACGGTCGGATTTCAATCACTACGCAACTTTACTTGAGGAACAAGTAAGCTGACTTACCGAGCGAGTTCTCTCTCGAAGGCACGAAGTGTGATGATTTTGCCTTCGAGCTATTCACTCGACTCAGTAAGATTTCTCTCGGTAGGCTTTCGTGGGTTTAGGTTGAGCAGAGCAAATTCACTTTGACAAAGATCTCAACTAGCAAACCCCTCTTGATAGTACGTTTTTCCTACGACTCAAAAAGTAAAGAGAAACTAGTAAAAAGACGAAGTCTTCGACCAACTTCAGCTTTCTCCTCGTTGCGATTTTACTCGAGAGCATCTTCTTTTTCGACGACATTTTTGGGGGTCTCCTTCCTTCAAAGGTTTCGGTAGTTGACTGCAGCTTCGCTGCAGTGAGTTATCCTTCGACCTTCTACTTGCAAACTCCATTCTTTTGGAACCTAGTATTTGTTCGTACTCGAAAGCAATATTAGTTCCACTACTGCTTTGCCCAACAATGTCCAAAACCTTCGTGGGAAAAACTTGCTCTTACAATTTGCTAAATTCATTGGACCCCGTAACGCTTTTCGGTTCTATGCTATTTGGGTTCCAAAGACCCTTGTTACTAACCTTAGAGGTCCCATTGCACAATGGGCACCTCAAACCAAAGCCTAAATCTATGTTTAGGGTGCTTTCTCCGGTGGATTCAAATGGGTGATTGATAGTGGATGCACAATCATATGACCGGAGAAATCCATTTTCTCAAGGACTTCATGGATGCAATACAACCATATATGAGCATTGTCTTTAGTGGTGGGTACAAGGGAAAGGTACTTGGGTTGGGCAAGGTGGCTATCACTGATGACATGTCTCTTGCCAATGTCATGCTTGTCCAATAACTTCAATACAATTTCCTTTCCATTAGGCAATTAGCTTCCGTTGGTTATGATACACTATTTGGTCTAACAAGTGTGAAAGTCTTTAGGAGAGATACTCTCGAAGTGACCTTTGTTGGAGAGTTGGATGGCAACCTTTATACAGTTGATTTCTCGAAACAGATCTCTTACCATGCAACTTGTCTAATGGCCAAGGCCGACAAGGGGTGGCTATGGCATCGTCGGTTAGATCATGTCGGCATGAGAAATCTAAAAGATCTCCTAAAGGGTGAACACATCCTCGGATTAACAAACATGTCTTTTGAGAAAGATCATGTGTGTAGTGAATGGATAGCCGGGAAGCAACATCAAGCAAAGCACACCCCTAAGAATGTTGTGTCAACTTCAAGGCCCTTGGAGCTCCTTCATGTGGATCTCTTTGGGCCTCCATCATGGGATAGTCTTGGTGGGAAGAAATATGGTCTTGTCATTTTTGATGATTACGCAAGATACACGTGGGTGTTCTTCCTCTAGTCCAAGGACGAGACGAAGGCCACCTTCATCGATTTTTCCAAACAAGCCCAAAGGAAATACACCATAGCTATCTTGGCAATAAGAAGTGACAATGGCTCCAAATTCAAGAACTACACCTTGGAAGAATTCTTGAGTGATGAGGGGATTGAGCATCAATATACCGCACCATACACCCCTCAACAAAATGGTGTAGCCGAGAGGAAGAACTGTACCCTTGTGGAGATGTCCCGTCCATGTTGGATGAGTACAAGTCACCGTATAGCTTTTGGTCCGAAGCCATCAACACCGCATGTAATGCATCAAACCAGCTCTTTCTCCGCAAGATTTTGATGAATACTCCCTATGAAATTCTAACCGGGCACAAGCCAAACGTCAAATACTTCCGAGTATTTGGTTGTAAGTGTTTCTTTCTCAACAAGAAAGATCGGTTAGCTAAGCTTCAACCAGAAACAATTGAGGGTATATTTATTGGGTATGCTTCAAACTTTCATGCCTATAGAGTCTACAACAAATCCACCGGACGTGTTGTGGAAACTTGTGACATGGAGTTTGATGAATTTAATGGCTCCAATGGTGAGCAAGTTGATCTAAGTGATGTAGGTAATAATGAATATTCTTCTCAAGACATTTTGGCTATGGACATTGGAGATCTTATTCCCATTTCTCAAGTGCCTAGAGATTATGAGGTGGGCGATGGGCCAAGTGTTCCACCACCACAAGCACCTCCTCCTACCACTCAAGATCTAATTGCTCGTGATGAGCCCATTATCCAAGAACAAGAACAAGATCCTCCTCAACCCGATGTGGTTGCACAACCACAAGTTGATGATGCGCTTGAATCACATGACCATAATCGTGACCACATCCGCTTTGGAGAAAATGATGATATTATGGATGGATCTTCCCTTGATGATGATCCAAATGTATATCATGTACCGGAATGGGTTGATCCTCTTGAAACTCCAACATATACTATGCCTTTGGTGGAAAGACGAGTCGAAGTAGACAAGATTCTCACGGGATTGGGGAAAGGTATGTTACTCGTAGTCAACTAATGAAATTTTGCGCTCACTTCTCGTTTGTGTTTAGAATTGAACCACTTAGGGTTGAACAAGCACTTGAGGATGCGGATTGGCTCATTGTAATGCAAGATGGGCTTACTAGTTTCATCCAGAACGAGGTGTGGTCAACATCATAACATCATTGGAACTAAGTGGATCTTCAAGAACAAACAAGATGAACATGGTACTATCATCCGAAACAAGGAAAGTTTAGTGGCTCAAGGGTACTCCCAAGTTGAAGGCTTGGATTTGGATGAGACCTTTTCCCCCGTTACCCGTCTTGAATCTATACGCATGTTTCTGGCTTATCCCGCATTCAATGGATTTCCATTATATCAAATGGATGTGCAGAGTGCTTTCCTTAATGGTCTGGTACAAGAGGATGTATATGTGGCACAACCACCCGACTTTCATGATCCTCATCACAAGGACCATGTGTATAAACTTCATATGGCATTATATGGTCTTAAGCAAGCTCCTCGGGCTTGGTATGACCATCTTAGGAAGTTTTTACTCAAGGAAGGATTTGTGAGGGGAATCATTGATGCCACTCTTTTTACCAAGAGAACCAATGATGAGTTGCTCACATGCCAAATCTATGTATATGACATAATTTTTGGTTCCCCTAACCCATCTTTGTGCAAGTGGTTCTCGGACACTATGACCAAGAATTTTCAGATGTCCATGATGGGGAGCTTGAAGTATTTCCTTGGTTTTCAAATCGAGCAATTTGCCGAAGGAACCATCACCTCCCAAACAAAGTACATTCAAGACATGCTCGTGAAGTTCAGTATGAAAGATTCCAAGCCATTCAAGACACCCATGCCAACCAAGGGATATCTTGATCAAGACCTTTCCGGTATTCCATTTGATGCTACTCTTTATCGTTCTATGATAGGCTCATTGCTTTACCTTTCTGCATCTAGACTGGATATTATGCTTAGCGTACGAATGTGTGCAGGATATCAAGCCTCTCCTATGGAGAGTCATCATTTGAAGGCTAAGCGCATTCTTAGATACCTTGTTCATACTCCTTTGTTGGGCCTTTTGTACCCCAAGGAAGCTAAGTTTGATCTCTTAGGGTACACAGATGCGGATTGGGCCGGAGACAAGGTGGATCGGAAGTCAACCTCCGGTTCATGCCAATTTCTTGGGCGCTCATTGGTAAGTTGGCACTCCAAGAAGCAAATTTGTGTCTCCCTCTCCACCGTCGAAGCCAAGTATGTTTCCGCCGCAAGTTGTGCTACTCAAATCCTATGGATGAGGCAAACTTTGAAGGATTATGGACTCATCTATAAGAAGGTACCCATCTTATGCGACAATGAAAGTGCTATCAAGATTGCCAACAACCCTTGTCAACATCCTCACACCAAGAATATTGACATTCGTCATCATTTCATACGGGATCATATTCAAAAGGGTGATATTGTGCTTGCACATGTGGGCACCGACAAGCAACTTGCCGATATCTTCACCAAGCCATTGGATGAAGCAAGGTTTTTCCAACTAAGAGATAAACTTCTCACGGTAAGAAAAGAAAGAGGTGAGAATATATCAATGCAGTATAACTAACTTCTCACGGTAAGGAAAGGTAGTGGTTGAGGTTGTAGTCGCGCTAGAATATATGAGTGGCTAACGATCTATTAGAGTAAGGAAAGATCGAAGAACTTGTTGATGATCGCATCAATAGGTGTCTATCCACCTACTTACGCAAAACATAACACAACCTTGTCCCCTCTTTGTCGCCCCGGACGAAGAAGAGCAATCAAGGCAACTCACACGTTGGCAACTTTAATAGCATGATTTAATTGATGTTATTCTATGAACAAAGAGTAGGTCTCAAGTTGTCCATAACCGCGGACACGGCTTTTCGAAAAGATTTAACCCTGCAGGGGTGTACCAACTGCCCATCATAGGCTTCGCATGTACGCCTGGTTTCCACTTGGCTGGGTAAGCGTCTGAAACTCCGGAACGTCAGAGTCCCTCTAACTAACAACGCACAATTCTGGGTGGCCCCCAGTGAGTCGACATCCAACTCAAAAGCCGGCCGCGCTCTCGAATGGGTCTCTACCATCTGTCGCAGGTTTGAATTACCGGTAAATTCTCACATGAGGCCGGGTCCTCAGCCGGACAGGACGGGCCAACAAAGGAACCATGCCCCTGGTGGCCCAATTTGTTTTAAATCAGCTGGAGCGCAAAACCACACACACACACACACGGGTTCAAATGGTAAATCAGCTCGGGCCACCACTGGAACTGTTTGGAGCTAGGTAGGTAAGACAAGGGGACCCCATAGAATCCCACACACGATTAGGCACGCTCGTCAAGAAACACAATACCCGGAACTCGGTACCTAGGTGACTCGAATGGAACAAAACACCCGGCGGGAACAACCCGGTCTCGCATCCTTCGTCAAATATAAAATTAACATCATATTAATAACTATCAACCAATTTCTGATAATAGCATGATAAACCAGCAAGAAGCAATGGTATAAGAAGCAGGTTAAGAGCCTACACATACTAAGGAATGGTTAAGCAAGCAAGGTACATAGCCAAACAAGGTTTTGCTAGGATGTAGGGGCATGGCTGTTTGGGTTTAAGTGAGAGGCAACAATATATCGTGGTAGGATCAAGCAACCGTTCTAGATACAACTAGGAAAGTGAGCTGAAATCTATAAAGAATGATATATAAACCCCCTTGCCTGGATAAGCAGTCGGAGGAGGAGACGCAGCAGGGACCTCGGGCTCGGTGTCGTATAGCTCCATGAAAGTCTCCTCGGCAGTCTCAGGTGCTAACGTAAGGTACCGGAAAATAAAAGCACACAAGTAAACATCGAGATCAAATGCACAAGCATGGATGAGATGATCAAGTTTAACATGCAACTATTTATATTTTATGGCTTTGGTCATAGCCTTAATTTTGGTGTAAATAACATGGCAACATGGCATGGCATGAACAACAACAACAACAAGTGAACAAGAGTAAATGCATCATGAAATAAATATATCAATTCCGGAGACGGAAGGTGTCGACGAAGGTTGACACCCGGAGAAGTTTCAAAAGAAGGAACGGAGAAAAGTCCCTCTCATATAACAATATGCTAGGGGTTGCCTTCAATGAACCAAAAGGATTGACAGATGTCATGGTCCACGACCCAGTGACATGAGAAACAAGACAAAAGGACATGATGCACAAACTTGGAGTTTGCAAAGATGAGCCACGCAAAGCAAAGGGTTTGTTCATATGAAGATATGAACACCATCAATTGGTAACCCCTCACCTTGCTATTCTAGGTAGAAGTGCTAGGCTCACATGCACAACAATGCAAGAGAAAAGAGTTCAAAGGGCAAAAGAAAAGAAAAGAAAAAATAATGGTGCACAAGTGTTATGCACACTCCATACATTTTTGTGTTGCACAAAACATAAAATGGAGGGCCCCACTAAATTCCTTGTATTTTTCTGCCCAGAAAACATATATGACATGTTGCAAAATGAGCTAGCACTTGCAAGATTCAAAATCTCCCAAATTCTGAAATTCAAACAATTACATAAAAAGGAAACTAGAAAAAAGAGGGGCAGTCCCCTTGGGCCGGTCTCGCCTTGTCTTCTGGACCAGCGAGCTGCTGCGGCCGATTAGGGGCTGTTGGGCTGAGCCGAGCAAGGCCAGTGTGGTCTGAGACACTGACCAGGCTGGCCCAGCGTCAGCCTCCCACGCAAAAGGAAAAACGGGGGGGGGGGGCATTTGTGCGTTGGCTGGGTTTCGAACTCACAACGCCTGCTACTCCACTCGCCCCCTTGACGCTGCGCTACTTAGCGTTTTCTTGACAAAGTTCAGTAGCCAAACAGGTTAAAATGGTCTCCAGCTCCTCTGAATTTTGAACACTGTCGAACGAAGTTTAGGCAAACCCGCAGCCCAACTCCGGTGACCGTGGCCTCGGGCACACGTCTCCGGCGACACCACTGGGTGCAAGAACGTGAATCTGGGACTCCCAGGTACGCGCAGGCTAACGGGACCACGCCGAGGAGTGGCGACGGTGACGCTACGCTCCCCGGAACTGGGCGGCGCACTGCACTCGCATCTTCAGACAACGGAAACCGACAGCACGCCTCGAGGACTTACGTGCTCCAAGCGAGCACCTTGGAGGCCATACGCGTGCTCCGGACACGTTCAAGACACGCGCATCAGCGCTCGAAGCACGAACTGGGCACAGCGATGAAGCTCTACCCGACGGCGCTGAAACACGCGGTGGCACCAACGGCTACACGACGAGTTGCTACGTGCGGGACGAGATATGGAAGAAGGAGGGACCGCAGCTCACCTATGGGGGTTTCGGAGGCGAGCTCGCGTTCACGGAGGGGAAGGAGACACGGAGACCGTCGTCGGGGAAGAAGAAGCCGTGGCGGAGGCCGTCGGCTCGGGGAGGACCCGCGGCTCCTCTCGCGTTCCTGCATGGTGGAGGCGGTGAGAAAGTACTGCAGGGAGGCGCACATGAGCGCTCGTTCAACGGCGTCGCGAGTCGACGCCGAATTTTGGGGTCCCACCGGCGGAATAGGGGAGGCCGGAGCGGTCGAAGGAGGGCGGCGGCGGAGAAATTGGGGGGAGGGAATGTCTTGGCTAGGGTTCCCGAGCTCGGGGTGAGCTCTGGTTATAAAGGGGAGGCCGCCTGGCCACATCGACGGCCGGTTCCCGCCGTGGCTCACTGGCGTGAGAGAGGGGCGAGGGGGGGGACCTCGGCCACCATGGAAAGATGATGGAGGAGGGCCCTCCGATGGTGATCCGACGATCCAGGCGCCACCCCACTTACCGGCTCGTCCAACTGGGCTGGATCCCGCGGAGGAGAGGCCCAGGTGGGCTGGGCCACGACCATGAAAAGAAAAGGAAAAAGAAGAAACCCCCTAGCTATTTTCTATTTAATAAAACAGAAAACACTAGGGGAGTTTTTCCAGGAATATTCACAAGGATTTAAATCACACAAAATATTCAAAATGATCCTTGCAATATTCTTCAATTTATAAAATTGGTTTGGCCCTTTTCGGAGGAACTAAAATGTGGGGTCATTTTGAAATTCAAATTCACTTTGAACTATGACCCACATTTTGGAAGGGGAAAAAATGGTGCAAGGTTTTTGAAAATCTTGGGAAGGGGAAATAATTGGCTATGCCAAGTTTGGGGTCAAGGGGAGCCCACATGCATCATGGAAAAATCCTCAAACACCTCTCTTGAACCAACTTGCAAGAATTCAAAAGCAATTCAAATGATCTCAAAACCCTTTGGCATTTTAAATCACCACATGCAATTACAACATCTAGCATAATGTCAAGTTTTGAATTCAAATGACAAAGCAAAATTACATGATGATTACAAGAATTGCTCTTGGGCTGTTTGTAACAGCTCAGATTTCACAAAAATTAAAATTTTTGTTTTCGGTGTGAATTATTGATTGTATGAATTGTTTGCGGTGTTTGCATCGCCGATTTATCGATAGGCGAATATTTTTCCCCCTCTTATCTCGTACCGGACGGAGACCGACCCTTCCACCCTGACACTCGACCTTTGCGACACCGGGTTTCACCCGATCACCGTCGGGAAAACCGCACGAGACCAGCTGCAGCCAATGGAACAAAAACCCCGTTTAATAATTAAACTTGTTATTTTTATAGAGCACTGGAAAGTGTTCTCGGAAAGGTTCCAGCGCAAGGTGAACGCCTCCGGATCGGCGCGCTGCTCGCGCAGTTCGAATTTTACCTGAATCAGAGGTCCTGCGAACCCTCGGTGGTCAGAAACGTAAACACCGCGCGCGCGAGAGATAAACTGGGGATGTTTTTGCAAACTGCCAGCCACCTGGGCTATATAAAGACCAACACACTCCCACCCCTTTCTAAGGTTTCCCCTAAGCCAAAATTGCAGCCACCCCCTCAAAATTTGCCTTCTAGCCCCAAAACACCCCCATTTTTTTTCCAAAACCTAGCTCCCAGATCCGGAATCAGCCCCAGGTGCTCTGGACTGTCACATCTGGAGATCCGACGGCCCAGAGGCCGCCACGTCACCCTCCACCAACCTCCACCCATCCCTCTCTCTCCTCTCCACCCCGCGCCCGTGGACACGCCGCCGTGCCGCCCGTCTCCGGCGAGGCCGCGACGCCGCGCCGACCATCTCCTCCTCTGCGCCCTCCCTCTCTCCTTCCTCCTCTCGGTTCCTCCCTCATCTCTCCTTTCCTCCCTCCTCGCAGGTCACCCTCACCGCCGCCTCCATGGCAGATCCCGGCGAGCTCGCATCGCCGCGGACACCACCACCTCGCCGGCAGCCTCCCCTGCGCGCGGATCCAGCCGCCGCCACCCCTCCGCGTCCTGGATCCGGCCTCCCGCGCCGCCTCACCCGCTCACCGCGCGCTGCTCGTCGGTGTTGAGCGCCATCGGCCGCCGTCCGCGTCGCCGCTCGGGATCAGGATCGAGCACCCGATCCCGGCAAGCCAGGCTGCCGCCAGGCTGCCGCCAGGCTAGGTGGGCCGGCCTAGCGCACCCCGCAGCTCAGTCGGCCTCCCTCCGGTCCGTCAACGCCCCCAGCGCCAGCGGCTTCTTGGGCTCGGCCCATTGAGGGTTTTTTTCCCATGGTAATTTATGCTAAGTCCTTTTCTGTTAATGTTTTGTACTGTTTTGCGCCTAGTTTTACGGTAGAACTGTACCTCAGATGAATTGCGCCCAAAATAATTTTTGTTGCTGTTGATGTGCTCTATCATAACGCTTTTGGGAGTTAATCCATTTGAGGCCATCTTGATTGTGTTATTGTTGGTCAAACAGGGTATCACATCGTTAATTGCAAAATGTTGTTAACAGCTGCTGAAAACTGTTGCTTGATTGAAACTTCGAGTGACGGTTGCGTCGCAACCGTTCATCGGAATTGAGTGATTCTTGTTACATCCTGTTAAACATCATGCCTACTTCAATGCTATGCATTCACATGTCATATTTTCCTGCTGCATGATGTTTGTTTCATCACCCAAAGTAGCTATCCTGCTGTTAGTATGCTGTTGTTTATATAAAGTTGCTACTTTGCTGCCTTGTATCTTTTTAACCATGCATCCTATTGAGCATTGCAATATGTCATTTTGATCTATGCCATGTCTACTTCCATTATATGTATTACATTGTCATGTTTACATTCCTGTTCATAGTTATGTTTAGCTCCGAAGTTGCTATCTTGCTGTAGTTGACAGCCACCTTAGTTTTTCACCAAGTCTGTAACTTTCCGATGCCATGTTGCATGCTTAATATCTTTTGATCTGTTATGCCTATGACCTTGATTCTTGTTTGTACCTGATCGCCATCATGTCTACTTCATGCCCATGTATTGCTATGTAATGTTGCTGCACTTTTGCATATAGTTTTTCTCCTGTTTATACAACATAAAAATAACAGTTTCTGCCCTGTTTTCCTTATTTTCACTAAGTCCTTGATCAGTAATGTTTTATAGCTTTTTGTGTTGCTTGTAACTAGTGAAACATGATGCCTTTTTGCACGATACATTTTGCCATGCCTTCCCTGCCATATCTACTTTAGTTGCATATCATTATTATGCATGTTTGTAACCTTTTGCTTGTTTATTTGTTGCTCTAAAATGTGCTTCCTGATGTTGGCAGATTGTGTTCCAAACTTGTTTTGCTTGTATCTTTTTAACCGTAACTCCGATTGGAGTGTTCTTTATATGTAACCTGATTAGAATTGCATGTAATTTGTGTTTATGCTATTGTTTTCTTCTGTTAACCAACCTAAAATATGGTTTAGGGCAGAACAGTACCAAATCTTTTAATTGTCGTGGGGTACATAGTGTTATGCCTTGTTTAGGATTGTGCCTCACTTAAATTGACTACCATAGATAGTTTCCTTTATGATTAACCTCTTGTCATGTTTGTGTGCTATTCCATGCTTGAGTGAGATTCCATGTTAACAACTTTTGCTCATCTTGTGTAGCTAAACAACTTGAACCCTTGTAAACGTGCGATATCGTCGGGTGTGAGGAGTACTCCACTTAACCTGTTAGTAACCGCTCTCGACGGTAGGTGCGATGTCTCGTGTTGCCATCTTGTTGATGCTTGCTCGTGTTTGCCTCGTATTAATAGAATGCTTGCTCGTTGATTGCTTACCAGTGTTTACCCTCTTGTGTGCTTCCGCGGGTACCTCTCAGAAACGATGCGAGCTTGCGATCAACTACACCTTCGGAACCCGACTTATCAACAGGCAAGGACTATACATTACTTATGATCCATCCTATTTCAACCAGCGGTTTTCATGCCAGTCTAGGTTAAGTTCGATGTTTGATGCTACCACATGTTTACAACCTCTTTCAAACCGATACAACCATGTCCCCTCCCAGCAAACCATGTACTGCTATGTTACTATTGCTCGTTGCTTAGCCCCTGCTTAGTATGCATGCTTAGGATGCTACGAATGTTACCTCCTATTACTCCTTGGTTTGGGATATCACATTAATATATTGTTGTGGATGATATGATTATTATAAATGTTGACTATATTCGACGAAGGATGGAAGGTCTAGGCTATCCCGCCCCGACGCTTTGTTCCATTCGAGTCACCTAGGATCCGAGTTCCGGGTATTGGTTTTAATACTGGGCGTGCCTAACAGCGTGTGGGATGCTATGGGGTCCCCTCTTCTTACCTATCTAGCTTCAAACATTTCTAGTGGTGGCCCAAGCTGGTTTTACCATTTGCAAAACGTGTGTGTCTGAGTGTCGACCTCGCAGATTTACAAACAACTCGGGCCAGCGGAGAGAGAGTTCCTTTGTTGGTCCAAACCTGGAAGCTCGAGGGCTATCCAAAGTGATGGTTTAGTTACCCCGACCTCGTCCAGACGGTAGATGCCGACTCGAGAGCGCGGCCGGCTTTTGAGTTGGATGTCGACTCACCGGGGGCCACCCGGATTTGTGCGTTGTTAGTTAGAGGGACCTGTCGTTCCGGATCTCTTGGGACTAAATCATAAAATGGTTGCCTATCATGGGTAGCAACTGAGAGAGATGGGTGTGCGTGCGGAGCCTTGTAATGGGCAGTTGGTACACCCCTGCAGGGTTAAATCTTTTCAAGAAGCCATGTCCACGGTTATGGACGACTTGAGACCTACTCCTTGTTCATAGACAATAATAACTGAGATAATCTTAATATAACTTGATCAACGTGTGTGTGCCTTGACTGCTTCTTCTTCATCGGGATTCGAAGAGGAGGACAAGGATAGGATAGGTGTTATGTTTGCGTAAGTAGCTGATAGCAAGAATTGTTGGAGGAGATTTCTCATCGAATGCTTGGCTTCTTATCTTACTCTCTAGATCATTAGCCACTTCATAAATGCTAGTGCGGCAGCAACCTCACCACTTACCCCATAGTTACCGTAAACTACTAGTTCTCCTAGAACGACGAGTGATGAAGTCCTTGCTGGGTCAGTTGACCACTACAGTTGGATGCTGAGTACTTCTGTACTCATGATACTACCCCCAAACTCTTTTCAGGGTTCTTGATCGACAACAAGTATGATGATCGACGTTTCACGTGGAGACTCGAGGACGACTAGTTAGGCGGATCCCGACGGAGGGCCTGGACCCGTGTGGTTATGGGAATCGATGATTTTCTCTTTTCCACTAGGCATTTTATTGTAGTCTGTACTCAGACATGTACCTTCCGCTGATGTAATGTAATTAAGGCAGTTGTATGCCGATTGTATGAGATGTTGTATCCTTGTAGTTGTAATGTTGTGAGATCATGTTGGAAATCTGGGGATATGACTTTGTCATATGTCGCGGTGGGACTGATATGTGCTTCGTCCCTTGAACTGGATGGAAACATCTAGATCTGGAACAGTACCGCATATCAGGCCTTAAACTGTTACAACCACTTCACTCCAATCACTCATAAGAACACAAGTGCTCCCTCTCACTCACTCTTACACCAAATCTCACACCCCGGAGAGATTCTTGAGAGTTCTTGTAGGGATCTTTCATCACGTGGTAGATCCGTCCCTTCCCCATCTTTCAAACAAAGAAAATCACGTTTTGAGCAAGTCTTGAGCATTCCCCTTTGATCTTGGTACTCTTGTAGGTTGGAGACTCCTAGGCGGGTAGGAGTTCTTCGGAGAGGATTCGACCATTGTGATTACCCCCGTTGAGTTTGTGAGGGTTTGGTGACCACCTTTAAGGTCAAACGGTAGTGGTTGGGAATCTCCATTGTGGTGATATCTCAAGGGGAATAGGGTGACCCTTCGTGGCGTTGGTGTTCCTTCGTGGTTACACCCACCTTCTTCGAACGGTCAGTAGCTTCCCTCCAAGGAAGTGAACATCGGGATACATCATCGTCTTTGCGTCATTAGTTATCCTTACCTTTCCCCTTTTAATTGCACTACCTTGTTGTTACCTTGTTATTTATCCCTCTCTTACTACTTTATATTGTGCATGTTGTCTACTTTACTTTAGTTAGTTCACCCTTGAAATTGTTAGGCTCATCTTTATCTTCCGCACTATTGCCTAAATTTCTTAGTAGTGATAAAATTTGTAATTGAACCTATTCACCCCCTCTAGGTCTATCTCGATCCTTTCACCAGGCCCACCTCTTACCAGGCGGTATCCACCAGCCCTATCGTACCGTCACTTCTCGCGGGTACCCGTAGGGGTGGCCCGTCTACTTACTTAAGTCGCCAGGGACCTGGGAGAGGCTCGACCTTCGTGGTTCAAAGGGTATATCGCCGACAATGAACAAAGTCTAGGCTAACCACAAAACAGTAAGTGCCTACCCTGCCGTCCTGTCACAATAACTCTCACGGGTACCAGTCGGTCACCCGATTCCTTACCTTGTCTCGCATTCAGATGAAGTTGCATTAATGTAAAGTTCATGCGTTCACTCCTCTGAGTGATCGTTTTCCGATAACTAAGCATAACATACGGACTAGGGCGTAGGGCCAACTGATGAGTATTGCATAACTAAACTAAGCAGCATAGGATAAAGGTAGGGTATAACAATAAGGGGTGAAAAAACAGGATATGCAATAGAATAGCAATTAACGTAACAACGACAGCAGCGAAGCCTAGTGCAATACATATACAGAAAAGATAGACGATATCTGGGATATGGGAAGGGGCACTACTTGCCTGGAAGCTCAACAGTAGGGGTCTGGTCATCAACATAGTATTCGTACCCAGCGGTGTCGGCGACGGCACTCGCGGGGTCTACCAGAAGGAAGGTGGGAAGAAACAGTAAATATAATGCAAACAATAAGCAACACAGATGCATGAAATGGTAGATGCATTGTTGGTGGTGTTCTGATGCACGACTAGGTGCTTTGCTCGGAGCGGGAAATCATCCGGGGATGAATTACAAGCTCCGGATGATTATCCGATAGACGATCTGGACGGGGAAAATCTCGTGTTCGGTATGTTAGAGGGGGATGGTGGGCATGTGGATAGCGTATCCGTAATTGTTGTAATTTTCTAAGCAACTTTCATGTACAAAGTATTTTCATTGGACTTGCGGATTAAAAGGTATTAATTTTCTAAGTTTAAATCATTTTTAAACATTTCTGGAATTTCTTTTATTAATAAATCGAACGTTATGCACAACCTTATCATGAACAGTGCCACTGACAAGGGGGACCCATATGTCATAGGCAGTGGTTAATAAATTCAGTTTTATTTAATTAAACAACATTGAGGGCCCACATGTCATTGACCCTAGTTTTAGTTATTTGGTTTAATTTATCCAACGAGTAACTAATGGCTTGGGCCCACATGTCAGTGACCCATTTGATTATAAAATCATTTTAATTATCAATTAACTTAATTAACACGCAAGGGGCCCACAAGTCAATGACTGGGGGGTGCCCAGTCAGCACCCTAGGCCCACTAGCGGTGACCAAGGGGTTTACCCAAGTGGGTGCCACGTCAGGGTTGGTCGGCGGCGAGTCACCGGTGATCAAATCCATGGAGGCCATGCACGAGGTGTGATACTTCCCAAACATATCTATAATTTCTGCTTGTTCCATCCTTATATTGGTGATATTGCTATGTGTTTTGCTACACTTTCATACCTTTTACAACATATTTGGACTAACCTACTAACTCTGTGCCTAGTGCCAGTTTCTGTCTGCTATTGTTCGTGCATTGCAGGAAAATGTCAAAATCCAAAAAATTCACTTTGAACTATGGCCCACATTTTGGAAGGGGCGGGGGCGGGGGGGGGGGGGGGGCAGAAGAGAGGAGCTACCCCCTGGCCAGGCGGCCTCCAGGCGCAACCAATGGTGGGGCCGCGTCAGCTGGCCGCCTGGTCAGGTGGGGGCCCTTGGTGCCCTCCTTTCGCCTATACAGCGCTCATGCTTTGAAAACCCTCGGGAGAACCTGACTTACGCGATTTTCACCACTGTTCCACCGCCACCGCGATTCTGATCTCGGGATCGCCTGAAGAACCTATCCCGGCACCCTGTCGGAGGGAGGATTCACCTCCGGAAGCTCCTCCATCACCATGATCGCCTCCCGGATGTGCCGTGAGTAGCCCCCTTGGACCATGGGTCCATGATCAGTAGCTAGATGATGTCTTCTATCCAATCTTGTGCCTCAATACTTAGAGCTTGTGAGCTGCCCTACATGATGAAGGCACTTTTGTATTAGTTTTTGTGTTGCTATGCTGTGTTTGCTGGGATCCGATGGATTATGAGTTTATGTTCAGATTGTGATGAGTAATATATTTCGTTTAACTTTTTTGTTCTAGTTCTTTAGTGTTCTTGCATGTTCTCTGTTGCTTTTTATTTCTTTGGCCAAGTAGTAGATAGTAACTCCAAGAGGGAGCGTTATTCCTGATTGTGGGTTCATGCCCCCCGATGTCTAGCTTGAGTGAGAGAAACATGAGACTAGGGGTGTTGTTGCCACCAGGGAGAGAACAATGGTGCTTGTAACTACGGTTGCAAGCATTGTTTACATTACACATAGAGTGTTAATGTAGTTATATGTTGCTTTGGTCCTACAGTTTGGCTGGGGTTCAGAACTTAATACCAGCGACATGTTCTGGATAGATATCTCAAGGTGGATGATTAGTGAGTACATGCTAAACGGTCTACTCATCTTGGTGTAATGCCCATACGATTGAGCCTCTAGCTTTCTTGTAGGATAATTAGCATTGCGGTGTATTTATAGTTCTGTTAATTGCCCAGCTGTAATTTGTTCACCCAACATAGGTGTTTATCGTCTTTTGGGAGAGAGACATCACTAGTGAATGTCATGGGACCCCGGTCCATATTTCCATCATAGTTTACACCGTTCACCTTGACTGCTTTTATTTCCTTTCTGTTGCAATCATCACTATTATTCCCCTTTGTGTTTTGATCCTTTGTAAACAACAAGACCGGAAAGATTGCAAGCTCTCTGACTCGTTGGGAGCAAAGTTATTTACTTTTGTGTGCATGTCAAGGTTGAGTGAGTGATATCTATTTAGACGGCGCGTCACTTACTCCTCCACCTTCTTGTTGCGCTTGGAGTCCTCCTAGATTCGATAAACATTACAGTCCTCGTGTAAGGGAAATTTGCTTCTATCTACATTATAACCTTCCACTTGGGGTAACCAACGAGGAGGTGTTATCTACACCCATCAAGATAAATTTTTGGCGCCGTTGCCGGGGACTCCAGTCTTCAAGATAGGGGAGTTGCACACTATCTTTTACCTTTGCTTTTTAGTCTTGTTAGTTTACTTGCAAGTTTTTGCTTTAGAGTCTTCGACCAAAAACCCCAAAAAAATTAGTTGCTTTGTTCTTAGCTTGTTTCAAGTAGTAGTCAGTATGTCTATCTTTGCTATTTTTAGTGCTCCTCCTGATGTTGAATTTAAAAGTTTTAGACATGAGAGTGGTGACAATCTGAAGAAGGCCTGGGATAGGATTTTTAGGATTTAAAAGTAGGTTACTCCTGACAAAATCTACGAGTATCTTGCTTGACACCTTTTATCATGGGGTCTTTAAATGATGTAAATTTTCTCTAGACTTATTAGCTGGAGGAAATTTCCTTAGGTGTGATGAGGCTAAAGCTCTTGATATTATAGACAGTCTATCTAGTTTGTTTGTTTATGATCATGGAATTGATGCTTTATAGATAGAATTGCTACTACTGAGAAGAATATAGATGCTTTAGACTTGACAGAAGTAGAGAAACCCAAGACTATTAAAGAGGAGATGCTAGAGATAGATGATGATTGTGAGTCCTTTATTAGAATTAGCATCTTCAACGAAGACTTTCTTCCTTACTATGATAATTGATCCATGATTTCTACCATGCCCAAAACTGTTTACAATTCTTTAAAGCTTTTGAGTATGGTTGATTTACCTTGTTATCATGAACATGCTAATGGTGTTATTTCTGAGATTCAAGGGAAGGTGAATAATATCCAAGTTCGATTTGAAAAAAGAGATGTTGCGGTGGACTTCATCATTTTGAAGTCAACAAATCAAGGAAACATAGTGCTTGGAAGGGACTTCCTCCGAGCTATGAAAGGCTTCATTGACATAGGTAAAGGTCAAATACGCTTACGTGGGAATGCCAAAGGTACATATATCTTCCCTAGGAAAAAGAAGGATGAGCTCATTGAAGAGCAAGTTGCAAATCTTGATCATGCTATTGATAATGACTTCTTTGAACCTTGATTCTTCTTGTTGCTTCATGCCTAGCTCAAAGGATTAAAAGAAATCGCTTATTGGGAGGCCATCCAAAATGTTTTTACTTTCAGTTTTAGTGGTCTTGATGCTTTTTACTACTGTATACATCATTGTATCTTTATTTCCAAGCTTTGTGCCAAGTTTTAGCCTCCGGTGGCAAGTAGATCAAAAGTTGTGACATGTTGTCTAGAAAACAGATTTTGTTTGCTTCATTGCAAAACTTCTTAAAAATCACCAGATCATATTTTTTGTCTGATTTTTTGACAATATGCTCTATACAATTGACTATTCGCGGCCTGTTATGAGTTTCTTGATTTGAGTTGCAAAAGTATTTACTGCCTGCTGGTCTGTTTTTCCTGGATTCCGCCCTGTTTTGTGTTTTCCTAGTTTTGCAAATCTTGCGCTAGCTTTTTCTTTACAATTTTTTTGGCAATCTTGAGAAATATTAGCCCTTGTTGAAAATCTTTATTTCTAGCAGAGGCAAATTATTTTATTATGGGTACTAACTAATTGAAGAGAAGCTTGTCCAACATCGTCTGAGATGGTTTGGGCATATCCAGCGTAGGCCTTCTGAAGCGCCTGTGCATATCGGGCGGTTAAGGCGTGCTGATAATGTCAAGAGAGGTCGGGGGAGGCCAAACTTGACTTGGGAGGAGTCTGTGAAGAGAGACCTGAAGGACTGGGCTATCAACAAAGATCTAGCTCTGGACAGGGGTGCGTGGAAGTTAGCTATCCACGTGCGAGAACCGTGATTTGGTTACGATATCTTTTGGGTTTCAGCTCTAGCCTACCCCAACTTGTTTGGGACTGACAGGCTTTGTTGTTGTTGTTGTTGTTGGATATTAACCACTCTAATCAGCTTATGATGAGTTTCATCAAGGGAGTTTTCAAGTGTGCGAAGGAAGATGATGAAAGAAGATCCGGGAGTGTCAAAGGCTCAAGCTTGTGGATGCCCCCATGCACCCCCAAGAAATATTCAAGGAGACTCAAGCGTCTAAGCTTGGGGATTCCCCCGTGCATCCCCTTCTCCATCTAAAATCATTTGTTTGTCCTTCTCCACACTATATTTTTATCAATTCATATGTTATGTGCTATGCTTGGAGCGTCTCGCTTTTTACTTTTTAGTTTTTTTTAGTTTTTTTTTTCTGTTCCTAAAAAGTTGGACCCTAACATACCCTGTTTGGGAGAGAAATACACTCCACTTTCACCTAGAATGGTCATAGTTTTCATGCTTATCTTTCTTGAGTATTCTTTAGTTTTTCTAGCTGTTGTCATGTTTAGCTCTTACTTTCATGTTAATCTTTAAGAGCTTTTGTTTAGGTTGTTGCTTCTAGAACTCGCTTGAATTTCATGCTTATCTTGTTTTGAGAGTTGACCTATTGCACTGAGTTTGTGTCTTACTTTGAGTAGGTAATTGAGGTTTCTATTATAAGTTTACTACTAACCTGAAATAGTTTTGAGGTGTTGATTCGAGTAATGTTTGGACTTCTATGTGCCGAGAGCTCAAACCTATTAGTGATAGGTGTCGAATTTTGGTTCATTGTTCTTATTTTCAAAAAGTACAAAAATTAGTTGAGAACTCTAGTTACTAGTTGGATCACTAACATCTGGAGGCATTGTAATATATAGAGTACCCTCATGTTATAATGGGTCGAGGATGCGCAAGGATAACCAAAGTCCCATACACTCCTCCTAGGGGTACTTGTCTCTTTGTGAATCTCTTGACTAGATAGAGAGTTATTGATAATACGTGAATGAGTTACTTTGACAAATGGTAGTAATTGATTGTTGGCACTTCCACCATCCAAATTTTGCTAGCCTCTTCGGTACCGAGCATTGCCCTTTCTCATCTTGAGAGTCGGTGCAAACTTCGCCGGTGCATCCAAACCCTTGGCATGATACGCTTTGTCATCATAAGCCTAATTATATCTTCCTCAAAACATCCACCATACCTACCTACCAAGGCATTTCCATAGCCTTTCCAAGAAACATTGCCATGCAACATCCATCTTCTCACACTACTGGAAAAAAGGCCTTTAATGGCGCACTACATTTGCACATTAATGGCGCACTTAAGGTGCACCATTACTACCACACCACTACTAGCACTTAGTAACGACGCACATTTGGTGCGCCATTACTATCCCAGATAGTAATGGCGCACCAGGAGTGCGCCATTGCTACGATCAGAAGTGTGCCATTGCTACGATGGCAGTAATGGCGCACTCTAAGTGTGCCACTAACATTACTGGTACCGCCACATTACCTATTTTGTGTTCTGGTCTGTAATGGCGCACTTTTAGGTAGTGCGCCATTGGTATGTTTCTCTACATGCGCCAGTAAAGTGCACAATGTGCGCCATTACTATGTTTATTAATTTTTTTATTTTGCTTTTCTGTATTTGCAGCACAAATATAAACAACATAGATATAAATATCACAACATATAAACAACAGATTTATCGAATACAACAGAAGATTAATCTCCGAATACAATTCATCATATTAGTCTCCGAATTCAAACTACCGAACAAATTAGTTAGAAAATTACAAGTCTCGAGTAGCGAGTTAATTTGTCTTCACATTACAAGTCGATATCTAAACAACCATGACATAGAAGAAGAGGGTGGAGGTCAGGATGAGCATCATCGCGACCAAAGTAATCTTCATTCGGTTCCTCCTCCGCTCCCTCCTCTCCCCCGCTACATCGCGCACGTATCTAGCTTCCGCCTCCGCCCTTGTGGGATACCCTTTGTAACTGTTACTGCTAAAACGGTGAACCCGTCTCCGACAATCCTCCCAGTTGTCGTAGACTCCGGGAATCCTACCAATGTACACGACATACGATGGCATCTTCTTTATGCACTAGACAAACAAAACGTTAAGAGCAACTCACAGATAATATTTAAGCAATACATACGTATACAATAAAATTAAGGACCAAAGGAAGAGAAAAGCAACACACATTAATAGCACATAGTTCATAGTCCTAGTAATAAATAGCATCGACCACATATAGTTGAATGACGACTGTTTAAACTCACACATACGTACATACAAGTTCATAAAAGTTTATACATCACACGAGCTCTCGTCGATAGTCCAGAATTACATAGCTAGGCTCACGGGAATCAAGACTTTTGGCTCCGCTCACAGGCCGAAGCTTGGATGAAGCCGCCGTCTTTCCTGATGGTCATGAAAGTGCGATCGCCGTCGGCCTACAATCTTAGCATTGTTTCTATTTCTCTGTTGGGCGGTTGGTTGTTGAGGTAGAACTCCCCCGTGCTACGAAGGACATCTTCAGAGATGATTCCTGCCAAGTTCGACTGGATGCGAAAGAATTCTTGCCTGAGGTCGGTGTCTTGGAGATCCGACAAGCGTGCGGCCCAGTCTTTGAGATGATTTGGTAGTGTAAGGTGATGTTGGTCCCGTACAAACGCCCGCATGTGATGGAGGGCGTAGTAGGCATCCTTCTGATTGCCAGGCGGCTGCTTGACGCAGGCTGTCAGAACCCTCTGTTAGGTAATGTGCTAGGATCAAAGTCACCTTGCATTCATCAAAGAAAATCAAATGGATTTCAAATTCAAACTCAAATGGGAGAAGCAACACCCCCAGATGAATTAATTCAAATGGCCAGAAATAAAGTTGCTCCAAATATTCCTTTTGCATTTTTGGAAAGTGTCATAAATGAGTGTGATCACATATCAAGTGATGTGGGACCAACCCCATGCTCATGGATTTTTCAAATATTCAAATAGGAGCATGGAATTAAATTTAAACCCCTAATTGAATTAAAGTTCAAATAAGTTGAATTTTAAAAATGTTCAAACTTTACAAATGGCCAGCCTAATATATTATGAGGCCATATAAAAAGTTTCAGCATTTAAAAAAATGCCTAGATATTTATTTAGCAGAGCCAAAACAAATGTCAGAAAAATAAATAAGAAAAGAAAGCAGAAACTCTTACCTGTCGCCTGGGCGAAGGACCAACTCCTTCTGGCCGGCCCAGCCCACCTGGGGCTCCCCTGTCTTCTTCCCCGGGCACGAGCACACTGCTACGTGCCCGACATGCCGCAACTGCCGCGGTGGCAGCCTCGCAGCCACACCCCTGCCTCCACCTCAACGCAGAGACGCCTGGAGAAGGCCCTGTTCTTTCCCCCTCTCCTCTATTGTCTTCTCGGTCTCCCTCTATCGTTTTCGCTGCAAATCCGAGCGCCCCAGTAACCTAGCCGGAGCACGGCGACGGCCCGACGCGGCGACCAAGCCCCTTCAGCCTCGCCGCCTTGTCCATCCTCTCACGCAGCATCGGCTACGTCGAACCCCTCCGTCAATTGGAGGCCATCGCCACTAGATACGACGCCCGCTTCGAGCTTTCACCGCCGACCGCCGTGGACCTCGCCGCAAAATCCGTCGCCGTCGAGCTCTCCTCGGCCCCGTCGACTGCACCATCACATTTGGGGTGAGCTTCTGCTCGTTTTCCCCCTTCTCCTGCCTTGTTCCGAGCCCTAGGTCGATGTCTGCATCTAAGTAGAGCCACGGCCGCCACCGTACTTCAACGTCGGCGAGGCTCCGGCCACCCCTTTGCCCTCCCGTGTGCACCGTTGGATGCAGATGAGCACGGGGAGCCTTTTGGTGGCCTCTGCGTGCCACCCCACGGAAAAAATGGCTTTCCGGCGAAGTTCCGGCGAGGCGCCGCCATCTGGAAGCCGCCGGCGTTGAGCCCCGCCATTAGAACCCCTAAACCCGAGCCTAACCACCCCTTTGGGTCACTGACAATGGGCCCAACACCACTAATTAAACCGCTGTTTAATTTAACCACGGGGGTTAACCCCCTGAGCCACTGACAGGGCTGGCCCACTTGTCAGCCCCCCCCTGCGTCATGCTGACGCAGTAAACCCTTTTCTAATGAAAAGAAATCCAGAAAATTCCAGAAAATGCAATAAACTTTGGAAATTCATAGAAAATTCATACTAACTCCAAATTGGACAAATAATTTGTCTAAAATTATCAGAAAAATACGAGAATTGTGAATATGCAACTTGTTTCTATGTTTGACCATTTTAAAATGGGTGAACAGTAGCAAACATGCATATGGCATTCTTTTGAATTCAAATTTGGAGTGAATTTGCAAATGACTTTGAAACACACTTCTTTTAAATGGTTTCATCCACACATCAGAGACTTTACCTCACCTTTACAACATCAGTTCATGCTCAAACTTTTAAAATGTTTATTCATAGTTTCAAATGCATTTGAAATTCATCGATAAATAAAATGGAGTTTGAATTTGCAATTCAATTGCAATATACTCCTTTTAAATGGTATAACTCACACATCAGTGGCACATACATCAAGTTCAACCTTCAACTCATGTGTTTGTGCATTGTACTTATTATGCTCCGATGTTTGTTGTTTGTCGAATAGAAGTGGAGATGGAACCCGAGATCACCCCCTTCGTTGAAGACCCTGAACCTGAACCTCGTCAGCAAGGAAAGAAAACCCCCATTGATCATGTCGATAAAATCCCACTTCCCTCTCAGTCTCTCTTATGCATTGTTAAGGATGATTACCATGCTACGTTTCTACCGCATAGATGAACCCATTCCTTTGGATGACCTATCATTTGTCACAGTAGTAAGCAAACCACAATCCTAGCAAATGTAGGAGTTGATTGATATCATGTGGCCCCTGCAATTGTTACTGCTTATTGCATGCTTAGAGTGTTACAATGATGATACTGTTATGTGAGTCGGGATGGTAATGATCATGTTGATGATGGTGGAAATGTGTTGGTGAATCAACCCTAATACAAGGTGAACGATGAGAGGCTGTGTAGGAGTACACACTGGGTTGTCTCGTTGAACACCGCCCTAAGTCCGAGTTCTTGTGTGGTGATCCAAGATGAAGAGTACAACCACACATTGGGCTCACTGACCCCTCTCAGCCTACTAACTCATCCCTTTCGATGTCCAGATGTCGCAGTAGTTCTGAGTTCTGGTAGGTTTGTGGCCTGGCTGCTAAGTGAGAGAACGGCTCAGCCGAGACCGGCTTATGCACCACGCACACATCATCTGGGTCCACTTCGGTAAACCGGCCGGGTTCACGATAGTGGTAGCCAACCCAGGTAGGCGGCTTTCTTGGACTAGATCGGCTATGAGGTAATAGTTGTGGTGGCATCCTCGCTGTCGCCTCTTGAACGGTGACATGCAAAAGGCGGTAACTGATGAGACATGTGTGTAGCGGTACACCCCTGTAGGGTTAACAAAACTATTCGAATAGCTGTGTCCGCGGTTAAGGACTGCTTGGAAAGCTTAGATTGATTATTAGACAACTTGAATTGGATACCTA
Source organism: Bromus sterilis (assembly GCA_950022295.1). NCBI lineage: Eukaryota > Viridiplantae > Streptophyta > Magnoliopsida > Poales > Poaceae > Bromus > Bromus sterilis. The sequence goes on from OX465597.1 coordinate 136,030,469, forward strand.
TAAAACTTTCCAAGATAAGCGTAAGTGTTATGGCGTGCTTTCTCGTGGGGAAGTCGAGGAAGGCACCATAGTGGTGTAATTGGTTGGAGACATGTAGTGGACTCGTGTACTCTTCTTACCTCAAGTCTGGTACTCGTAGTTCAGGACTACCCAAGTCAAAGCTGGCACTTCTGCTTATGAACCCCACCTCCCTTTACCTTGATACATGTGCATCAGTAGTATAGTTCCTATGTAAGTCTTGCTGAGTACGACTTTGTACTCAAGTTTGCTTATTTTATGTTTTAGATGAACCCCCTGACCCCGAAGGTGGATTCTTCCTCGAGCTCAACGACTGAAGACCAAGCTAGTGTAGTCCCAGTCAGACGACTGGTCCCTCGTGGAAGGGCTTGTTTATAGATAAGGCTTCTCTGTGTGATGTAATGTTGGATCACAGACTTGTGATCTCTGTGTGCACTCTGTAAGAGTTATTAATAAAGTTGTATACTTTGTAGAGAATTGCAATGATACCTGCTGTTCATACTAGACATGTGTGCTGCGTGTATGATTATAACATGCATGTCTTAGTATGGGTTTTCGAGACCTTAGTTGTGATCTGGCTGGCGGTCTTTTATACACCAAGTGGCCCTTAGATGTGCGCAGCTTGGGGCATCGCGATGCGATTGTTCGTGACTCCGTCACGTGCACACTTTGATGTATGATCGAGCCCGCCCTAGATCCCGACTAAGTGATCGGGCTGGAGTAAGTCTATGTAAGGGTTATAATACGATCGATAGTATGGTTGAGGCGACTTGTCTATGAATATGGGAATTCACCACCCATACCATTTAGACTTGTGTGTGGACGATGAGGACCCATCTCAGTTGACCATCCGGCCTGGATGGGATGCCCCTCACGTTTGATGCTTTCCGAGGACGTTCTATGCTTGGCCTTGTCTTCTTAGACAAGTGGGACGGTTCTCGGCTCTCCATATGATTGCGTTGTAGCGGGTCTTGCATACGCTAACCCCGGGTCCCGACAGACTTGGTATCAGAGCAGGACTGACTCTAGGATTATCAGCCTTGGCCGAAGTCGAGTCTAGCTTGCTATAGTTATATAGTTACTCTGGGTATATAAGGGAACAACGTAAGGCTTCTTTTTTTTCTCCTTACCTTCATTGTTCTGAGTTCTGAGTCACCCTCGTCTTATTCTACGGGAAGATAGGACTAGGCTCATCTATGTCTTACTAGAACATCTTGTTGTTTGCTTCCTTGTAGACGTAGGAAAGTTGTGTTCGGTTTGCTAGAGTTGTTGTGCTTCCTGATTTCTTACATCGTATGTAAGTGCTGTTTCTACATTGCAAGAAAAGACATTTCTTACAATTACAGCCGTTATGCTGTCCGAGTCATTCCAGGCTTCTTCATAATCTGATGCATTTGCAAAATCCTTCTATCTATTTCGGATGTCTTTCCAGAAGATTTGTTAGGTGGCAGTCCCGACAGTTCCATATTTTTTGATGTAGGTTTTATTCTAGAAACCTATATTGATGCATTTGCAGCTCTTCCTCCCACTTTAGATGTCTTCTAGCAAGAAGAACCACACTAACCATCATGTTGGGGGTACTTTGCTACTCTAAGATGTCTGTTGTAGCCCTAGTAAACCTTGGTCATCCTCTAGGAAGCTATCCAGAGATCCAACCCCTTAAACTATGCCACCCGATAGATGTGTAGAATTCATAGTGGATCTTATGCCAGGAACCGCACCAATTTCCAGACGCCCATACAAAACGGCCCCACGTGAGTTAGCTGAGCATAAAATCCAACTTGAAGCTTTGTTGGCAAAAGGCTTCATCCGCCCTAGCTCATCGCCATGGGGTTGCCCCGTTCTGTTCGTAACGAAGAAAGATGGAACAGAAAGGATGTGCATTGACTATCGCCCGCTAAATCTAGCGGCGATAAAGAACAAGTACCCACTGCCTAGGATCAATGATCTTTATGATCAACTTGCAGGATCCTCCGTCTTATCCAAGATGGATTTGAGATTAGGTTATCATCAAATCAAAATCCGAAACGAGGACATTCCCAAAACGGCTTTCACTACTCGTTATGGTCTTTACGAGTACACCGTCATGTCCTTTGGTTTAACCAATGCCCCTGCCACTTTCTCGCGCATTATGAATTCGATCTTCATGGAGTACCTAGATAAATTTGTTGTAGTTTATCTTGATGACATTCTCATCTACTCGAAGAACGAAGAAGAACATGCCGAACATCTAAGGCTGGTATTGATGAAACTTAGAGAGCATCGCCTATATGCTAAATTCTCCAAGTGTGAATTTTTGCTACCAGAAGTGACCTACTTAGGCCACGTGATTTCTGCAAAAGGCATTGCTGTGAATCCCAAGAGAGTTCAGGCCGTCCTTGACTGGACTCCTCCTGAATCGGTTAAGCAAGTTAGGAGTTTTCTTGGCCTAGCCAGCTATTGCCGTCGCTTCATTGAGAACTTTTCTAAAGTTGCAAAGCCTCTAACTGAACTCCTGAAGAAAGATAAGAAATTCCTATGGACTCCCAAGTGCGAGGAAAGCTTTCAAGAGCTAAAAAGAAGATTGACTTTTTCACCCGTACTTGCTCCTCCGGACACCAAAAAGGATTTCGAGATCTTTTGTGACGCCTCAGGCAAGGGTTAGGATGCATACTTATGAAAGATAGACATGTGGTAGCTTATGCTTCACGCCAGTTGCGTCCACATGAAGAGAACTATCCTACCATGATCTTGACCTCGCTGCCGTAGTTCATGCCCTGACAACATGGCGACATTACCTCCATGGTAATCGTTGTGAGATCTATTCCGACCACCAAAGCATCAAATATATTTTCACCCAGCCAGATCTTAATCTCAGGCAAAGACGCTGGATAGAGTTGATAAAAGATTATGACTTAGGAATTTCTTAGACCTCAGGCAAAGCCAATGTATGGCTGATGCACTAAGTCGTAAGTCTTATTGTAACAACCTCATGTTACAATAGTGTCAACCCCTTCTTCATGAGGAATTTTGCAAGCTCAATCTTGAGATTGTTCCTCATGGCTATCTTTCTACCTTGGTGGCGAAACCAACTCTTGAGGATCAAATCATAGTTGCCCAAAGGCGTGCACAAGGTGCTTGCCGGATCAAGGAGAACATTGCTAGCGGAGTTGCTAAATGTTTCTCCATGGATAGTAAAGGAACGGTATTCTTTGGAAATCGTTTGGTAGTACCTAAGAATAGGGAACTAAGGCAACTCATCCTCAAGGAAGCCCATGACACACCCCTCTCGATTCATCCTGGTAGCACAAAAATGTACCGAGATCTACGCCAGAGATTTTGGTGGACTAGGATGAATAGAGACATTGCTCGATTTGTTGCCGAATGTGATGTTTGTCGTTGCATTAAGGCAAAACATCAAAGACCTGCTGGTACACTTCAACCTTTGCCTATTCCCGAGTGGAAATGGGACAAAGCCAGTATGGATTTCATCACTGGCTTTCCAAAAACCCAGAAAGGAAATGATGCCATCTTCGTTGTGGTGGATCGACTGTCCAAAGTTGCTCACTTCCTGCCCGTTCGCGAGTCTATAATTGCGAGCCAGTTAGCGGACTTGTACATCTCTAGAATTGTGTCTCTTCATGGTGTTCCTTTGGAAATCAATTCTGATCGTGGTAGCCTTTTCTCCTCTAGATTTTGGGGAAGCTTTCAGAATGCTATGGGAAATCATCTCTCCTTTAGTACAGCTTTCCATCCTCAGTCTAGTGGTCAAGTCGAAATGGTTAACCAAATTCTTGAAGACATGCTCAGAGCTTGTGTTATCTCATTTGGAAAGAATTGGGAGAAGTCTCTTCCATTTGCAGAATTTTCTTATAACAATAGCTTCCAATCTAGTCTGAACATGGCTCCTTTTGAACTCCTCTATGGACGACGATGTCGAACACCCCTAAACTGGTCAGAAACTGGTGAAAGACAATTCTTTGGACCGGATATGATCAAGGAAGCAGAAGAGCAAGTTCGCATTGTTCGTGATCAATTGAAAGCATCCCAGTCTCGTCAGAAAAGCTACTATGATCGTCATCATAGGCAAGAGAACTACAATCTGGATGAGAAGGCTTACCTTCGGGTTACTCCTCTGAAGGGAACCCAACGATTCGGTACCAAAGGCAAGTTGGTCGCACGTTACATCGGACCTTTCCGCATTCACGCTAAATTTGGAGAAGTTGGCTACCATCTTGAACTACCCCCGCACCTTTCCCGAGTACATGATGTATTCCATGTGTCACAACTCAGGCGTTGCTTCAAGGACCCCATCCGCGAAGTCGGCCATGAAACGATTGATCTCCAAGATGACCTTTCTTATCGAGAATACCCCGTTCGTATTCTTGATTCTGCAGAGCGTGTCACTCGCCGTTAGAAGATTAAGTTCCTGAAAGTGCAATGGTCACACCACTCTGAGAGAGAAGCCACGTGGGAAAGAGAAGACCGTCTCAATGCCGAGTACCCCACCTTCCTCCCGAAGACTTCTGAATCTCGACACGAGATTCTGTTGAGTGGGGGCAAGTCGTCAGAACCCTCTGTTAGGTAATGTGCTAGGATCAAAGTCACCTTGCATTCATCAAAGAAAATCAAATGGATTTCAAATTCAAACTCAAATGGGAGAAGGAACACCCCCCAGATGAATTAATTCAAATGGCCAGAAATAAAGTTGCTCCAAAAATTCCTTTTGCATTTTTGGAAAGTCTCATAAATGAGTGTGATCACATATCAAGTGATGTGGGACCAACCGCATGCTCATTAATTTTTCAAATATTCAAATAGGAGCATGGAATTAAATTTAAACCCCTAATTGAATTAAAGTTCAAATTAGTTGAATTTAAAAAATGTTCAAACTTTACAAATGGCTAGCCTAATATATTATGAGGCCATATATAAAGTTTCAGCATTTAATAAAATGCCTAGCTATTTATTTAGCAGAGCCAAAACAAATGTCAGAAAAAGAAATAAGAAAAGAAAGCAGAAACTCTTACCTGTCGCCTGGGCGAAGGCCCAACTCCTTCTGGCCGGCCCAACCCACCTGGGGCTCCCCTGTCGTCTTCCCCGGGCACGAGCACACTGCTACGTGCCCAGCATGCCGCAACTGCCGCGGTGGCAGCCTCGCAGCCACACCCCTACCTCCACCTCGACGCAGAGACGCCTGGAGAAGGCCCTGTTCTTTCACCCTATCCTCTGTCGTCTTCTCGGTCTCCCTCTATCGTTCTCGCCGTAAATACGAGTGCCCCCGTAACTTTGCCGGAGCACGGAGACGGCCCGACGCGGCGACCAAGCCCCTCCAGCCTCGCCGCCTTGTCCATCCTCTTCAGCAGCGTCAGCTACGTCGATCCCTGCGTCAATTGGAGGACATCGCCACCAGATACGACGCCCACTTCGAGCTTTCACCGCCGGCCGCCGTGGACCTCGCCGCAAAATCCGTCGCCGTCGAGCTCTCCTCGGCCCCTCGACTGCACCATCGCATTTGGGGTGAGCTTCTGCTCGTTTTCCCCCTTCTCCTGCCTTGTTCCGAGCCCTAGGTCGACGTCTGCGTCTAAGCAGAGCCACGGCCACCGCCGTACTTCAACGCCGGCGAGGCTCCGGCCACCCCTTTGCCTTCCCGTGTGCACCGTTGGTTGCAGACGAGCATGGGGAGCCTTTTGGTTTCCTCTGTGTGCCACCCCACGGCCAAAATGGGTTTCCGGCGAAGTTCCGGCGAGGCGCCGCCGTCTGGAAGCCGCCGGCGTTGAGCCCCGCCATTAGAACCCCTAAACCCGAGCCTAACCACCCCTTTGGGTCACTGACAGTGGGCCCAACACCACTAATTGAACCACAGTTTAATTTAACTATGGGGGTTAAACCCCTGAGCCACTAACAGGGCTGGCCCTCTGGTCAGCGCTCCCCCCTGCGTCATGCTGACGTCTTGATGAAACAGTATACCCTTTTCCAATTAAAAGAAATCCAGAAAATTCCAGAAAATGCAATAAACTTTGGAAATTCATAGAAAATTCATACTAACACCAAATTGGACAAATAATATGTCTCAAATTATCAGAAAAATATATGGATTGTGAATATGCAACTTATTTTTATGTTTGACCATTTTAAAATGGGTGAACAGTAGAAAACATGCATATGACATTCTTTTGAATTCAAATTTGGAGTGAATTTGCAAATGACTTTGCAACACACTTCTATTAAATGGTTTCATCCACTCATCAGAGACTTTACCTCACCTTTACAACATCACTTTATGCTCAAACTTTTCAAATGTTTATTCATAGTTTCAAATGCATTTGAAATTCATCGATAAATCAAATGGAGTTTGAATTTGAAATTAAATTGCAATATACTCCTTTTAAATGGAATAACTCACACATCAGTGGCACATACATCAAGTTCAACCTTCAACTCATGTGTTTGTGCATTGTACTTATTATGCTCCGATGTTTGTTGTTTGTCGAATAGAAGTGGAGCCGGAACCCGAGATCACCCCCTTCGTTGAAGACCCTGAACCTGAACCTCGTAAGCAAGGCAAGAAAACCCCCATTGATCAAGTCGATAAAATCCCACTTCCCTCTCAGTCTCTCTTATGCATTTTATAGGATGATTACCATGCTACGTTTCTACCTCATAGATGAATCCATTCATTATCATGACCTATAATTTGTCACAATAGTAAGCAAACCACAATCCTAGAAAATGTAGGAGTTGATTGATATCATGTGGCCCCTGCAATTGTTACTGCTTATTGCATTCTTAGAGTGTTACAATGATGATACTGTTATGTGAGTCGGGATGGTAGTGATCATGTTGATGATGGTGGAAATGTGTTGGTGAATCTACCCTAATACAAGGTGAACGATGAGAGGCTGTCTAGGACTACACAGTGGGTTGTCTTGTTGAACACCGCCCTAAGTCCGAGTTCTTGTGTGGTGATCCAAGATGAAGAGTACAACAAAACATTGGACTCACTGACCCCTCTCAGCCTACTAACTCATCCCTTTCGATGTCCAGATGTTGCAGTAGTTCGGAGTTCTGGTAGGTTTGTGGCCTGACTGCTAAGTGAGAGAACGGCTCAGCCGAGACCGGCTTATGCACCACGCACACATCATCTGGGTCCACTTCGGTAAACCGGCCGGGTTCACGATAGTGGTAGCCAACCCAGGTAGGCGGCTCTCTTGGACTAGATCGGCTATGAGGTAACAGTTGTGGTGGCATCCTCGCTGTCGCCTCTTGAACGGTGAAACGCAAAAGGCGGTAACTGATGACACATGTTTGTAGCGGTACACCCCTGCAGGGTTAACAAAACTATTCGAATAGCCGCGTCCGCGGTTAAGGACTGCTTGGAAAGCTTAGCTTGATTATTAGACAACTTGAACTGGATACTTATAAAACTTACCAAGATAAGCGTAAGTGCTATGGCGTGCTTTCTCGTGGGGAAGTCGAGGAAGGAACCATAGTGGTGTAATTGGTTTGGGACCTACCCTATTGGAAACACCTACATGTCCGCTCTGGAATCTACGTGATGCACGTGACGAAGAATCTTTGCGTGAACCTGCTAGGCTTCTTGGGTGTGTATGGGAAAACAAAAGATACACCGGAGGCAAGAGAAGACAAGAAACATATGAACGAAAAATAAGGCATGCCCCCAAAGCAGTACGAGGGTCAAGCCAGCTACGCTCTTACCAAAGCAGAGAAGGAAATCTTTTTTGAATGCCTGCTCAGTATCAAGGTCCCGTCTGGCTTGTCGTCGAACATAAAGGGAATAATAAATATGATAGAGAAAAAGTTTCAGAACCTAAAGTCTCATGACTGCCACGTGATTATGACGCAAATTCTCCCAGTTGCATTGAGGGGGCTTCAACCAGAAAATGTTCGATTAGCCATTGTGAAGCTATGTACATTCCTCAATGCAATTTCTCAGAAGGTAATCAATCCAGAAAGTCTACCAAGGTTACAAAATTATTTCGTCCAATGTCTTGTCAGTTTTGAGTTGGTGTTCCCACCATCCTTCTTCAATATTATGACGCACGTGCTGGTTCACCTAGTCGACGAGATTGCAATTCTGGGTCCTTTATTTCTACACAATATGTTCCCCTTTGAGAGGTTCATGGGAGTCTTAAAGAAATATGTTCGTAACCATGCTAGGCCAGAAGGAAGCATCTCCATGGGCCATCAAACAGAGGAGGTCATTGAGTTTTGTGTTGACTTTATTCCTGACCTTAAGCCGATTGGTCTTCCTGAATCGCAGCATGAGGGAAGAATGGGTGGAAAAGGCATGCTAGCATCGCGCCCAATAATATGTAGGGACGCAGAATCTTGGAAGAAAGCACACAATATTGTTCTACATAATTCTGCCTTGGTGGCCCCGTATATCGATCAACACGAGAATATTCTACGCCTAAAAAACCCGGAGTAGTCTGAAGTCTGGATTAAGAAGGAACACAATAGGACTTTCAGCGGTTGGTTGCAAGACCATCTCACGGGTAACGACACTGTTGAAGAGGAGTTGTACTTGTTGTCCGACACACCATCTTTGACTATAATGACTTTCAAAGGGTACGAGATAAATGGGAATACATTTTACACGATCGCCCAAGATGAAAAGAGCACCAACCAAAACAGTGGTGTCCGCTTTGATGATGCAATCAACAATAAGCAAAAGGTCACATATTATGGTTACATAGAGGAGATATGGGAACTTGATTATGGACCTGATTTTAAGGTCCCTTTGTTTCGGTGCAAATGGTTCAATCTGACAGGGGTAAAGGTAGACACGCAGTACGGAATGACAACAGTGGATGTCAACAATCTTGGGTACAGAGAGGAACCATTCGTCCTAGCCAATGATGTGGCTCAGGTTTTCTATCTGAAGGACACGTCTAGCAAAACGAGAAAAAGGAAAGATAAGGAAGCGAATGCATCATACGGTGAGCCAAAGCGCCACATAGTTCTTTCAAGGAAAAGAAACCTTGTGGGAGTGGAGGACAAGACAGAGAAGTCAGAAGATTATGAAAAGTTTCATGAAATTCCTCCCTTCACAGTAAAGACTGACCCAAGCATCGTGTTAAATGAAGAAGATTGTCCATGGTTACAGTGCAAAAAGAAAGGGAAACACACCAAGAAATAGTATGCACGGAATCCGAATGATTTGTATTCGGTCGATGAACTGAAAGATTTCTATGTGTAGAACAAAACACAAGGTTTCCCCTACATACAGCCCGACCGTGGCTCATGAGTGCAAGCATATCAATGCACCATTGGACGTATGCAGGGAATCCGAATGATTTGTATTCGGTCGATCCATGAACTGAAAGATTTCTATGTGTAGAACAAAACACAAGGTTTCCCCTGCATACAGCCCGACGGTGGCTCATGAGTGCATTTAATGATTTATTTTGTGCCAAATGACCCTGAAAATGGAAAGCATCTACAAATGAACTCAGAAAAGGTTGAACCTTGGCATGGTATCATCATTTGACACATATAACATGTGTGCAAAAGTTGAGAGGGTTACGACAAAAACTGGATGCACTTCGTGTACAAACAGGAGCATCTCTTTCGAAGTGTAAGGTTTTAGGCGAAAACTCATCTCTTACAAAGGCATTTCATTTTTCTAAACTTTTTTGAACTCAAGACTTTTTGTGCATTCAATATGCACCATTCAAAGCCACATACTAAAATTTGAACCCTTTCTGACTTCATTTGTTGTTTTTCATGCATTTTATGATTTATTTTGTGCCAAATGACCCTGAAAATGGAAAGCATCTACAAATGAACTCAGAAAAGGTTGAAAGTTGGCATGTGTATCATCATTTTACCCATATAACATGTGTGCAAAAGTTGAGAGGGTTACGACAAAAACTGGATGCACTTCGTGTACAAACTGGAGCATCTCTTTCGAAGTGTGAGGGTTTTAGACGAAAAGTCATCTGTTACAAAGGCATTTCATTTTTCTAAACTTTTTTGAACTCAAGACTTTTTGTGCATTCAATATGCACCATTCAAAGCCGCATACTAAAAGTTGAACCCTTTCTGACTTCATTTGCTATTTTTCATGCATTTAATGATTTATTTTGTGCCAAATGACCCTGAAAATGGAAAACATCTACAAATGAACTCAGAAAAGGTTGAAACTTGGGATGATATCATCATTTGACCCATATAACATGTGTGCAAAAGTTGAGAGGGTTACGACAAAAACTGGATGCACTTCGTGTACAAACAGGAGCATCTCTTTCGAAGTGTGAGGGTTTTAGACGGAAACTCATCTGTTACAAAGGCATTTCATTTTTCTAAACTTTTTTGAACTCAAGACTTTTTGTGCATTCAATATGCACCATTCAAAGCCACATACTAAAATTTGAACCCTTTCTGACTTCATTTGCTGTTTTTCATTCATTTTATGATTTATTTTGTGCCAAATGACCCTGAAAATGGAAAGCATCTACAAATGAACTCAGAAAAGGTTGAAACTTGGCATGTGTATCATCATTTTACCCATATAACATGTGTGAAAAAGTTGAGATGGCTACGACAAAAACTGGATGCACTTCATGTACAAACTGGAGCATCTCCTTGGAAGTGTGAGGGTTTTAGACGAAAACTCATCTGTTACAAAGGCAATTCATTTTTCTAAACTTTTTTGGACTCAAGAATTTTTGTGCTTTCAATATGCACCATTCAAATCCGCATACTAAAATTTGAACCCTTTCTGACTTCATTTGCTATTTTTCATGCATTTAATGATTTATTTTGTGCCAAATGACCCTGAAAATGGAAAGCATCTACAAATGAACTCAGAAAAGGTTGAAACTTGGCATGATATCATCATTTGACCCATATAACATGTGTGCAAAAGTTGAGAGGGTTACGACAAAAACTGGATCCACTTCGTGTATAAACTGGAGCATCTCTTTCGAAGTGTGAGGGTTTTAGACGAAAACTCATCTGTTACAAAGGCATTTCATTTTTTAACTTATTTCAACTCAAGACTTTTTGTGCATTCATTATGCACCATTCAAAGCCACATACTAAAATTTTAAATCTTTCTAAATTCATTTGCTATTTTTCATGCATTTAAGAATTTATTTTGACTATTTAAAAAAGTATTTCACAAACTAGTATTTGAAAAAAATCAACTTGAAACTATTTAAATTTGAAAACCACTGCCACTAAAAGAATGTTTATAATTAGCTTTTAATCTAAAGAAAAAAGATTCAATAAAAAACTAGAACTATTCTAATAGCTAGACAAAATCTAAAAACAAATAATCAACTAATATAAAATATATCGCTTTAGTAGCGGTTTGTTATACCAACCGATGCTAAAGGTCTTCACTCTTCCCGCTGAAAATTTTCCTGAAAAATTGAGGAAATTGGAGACCTTTAGCACCGGTTTGTGGTACCAACCGGTGCTAAAGGGGCTTTAGTACCGGTTTGTGATACAAACCGGTGCTAAAGGTCCCTTGATATATAAGTAGAACTTGGAGCAGCAGTTTCCCCACCGCTGCAGATCGACTCCCACGCCGCTCGACTGCTTCTCCTCGTCGTTTCCGTCACCGTGCCGCGCGCTTCTCGCCGTCTACACCCCTCGACGGACCCTCTCCGCCGTCGACGTCCTCCGCGCCCTCTCCACTAGGCTGTGCACCGCGCCCTCTCCACCAGGCCGGCCGTTCTCGCGCTGCTGCTCGTCGCCGTTCCTCGCCTTCGTCTCCGCCGGCGCCGCCGCTGGTGAGCTCTCCTCTTCCCCCCTGTCCGACCACATGCATGTGTCCACGGCGAGCTCCACCGTCGTAGTACCCCGACGAGGATCCCGACGACGACGAGGCCCCAAATTTTTGCTAGAGATGATGAACATTTTGCTAGATGGACATTTTTGCTAGATGAACATTTTTCTAGATGAACAATTTTGCTAGATGAACAATTTTCTAGATGAACATGTTGTTAGATGAACATTTTGCTAGATGAACATTTTGCTAGATGAACATTTTTGCTAGATGAACATTTGTCTAGATGAAATTTTTTGTTGTAAGCCTTGTAGTCAAGTATATATATGCTAGGCGCCAAAAATGTATTTAAAAAAATATTATTTTAGTATGTGGCTTTGAACGGTGCATGAATGAAATTTTGTTAGTATATATATTGTTATAAATATTATCAGTATATATATTGTTCTAAATATTATTAGTATATATATATATATATATGAGATGTTCTACAATTTGAGCTATCAATAGCTATTGGAATGCAAATATTGAGTTATTTTTAGTTGTAATTTTATTAGTTTCATTAGTGAGAATGCCGGGCCCGCATCCTCGTTATTGTCGCGCTCCGGGAGTTCTTGACGGGATGCGCAATGTCTGGGACTGGGCTCCGCCGGGATGGCACTGGGAGGTGGTTTCCGGGTGTGCGTCGCTTAGCGAGGAATCCGGGTCTTGTCGTCGACCCGGATCTTCTTTGGTGGCGGTCGTGTGGGCCACAGTCGGTGCGGAGGGAGCCGGCCCCCGAGGAGATTGTACGCCGACGTATCAGGGAGGAGGACGACCACGTCCGTCGCTACATGGCGGCGTTGGACGCCGGGTACTACAGTTTATGGCAGGTGCTTAAGGGATCTCACCCTAGCTACGATTGGGTGATGGTTCCTTCTCTTTGGGTGTCCACCGCCAGCCGGAGCCGACGTCCTTTACTGTTTTATCTAGTGATATGTTATATATATATGTACTAGTTCTAGTGATCGACATATATATTAGTGTTGCATATATGTGAACCGGATTATTCGAGATGTAAGCTGGATTATTATTCTAATATTATTGTTGCATGTGAACTTGATTATTTGAGATGCCATTTTCTATATTTTCTTATACTAAATTGTTTTATATTTTTCTGCATCTCATCGATATTAGTTAAGCTATGGACGACGTGTTCAATAGCGGCAGAGAGCAAGAAGATGATATGTACGAAATTATCGCCGACGCCGATATCGGTCCTCATGATGACGCCGATATCGGTCCTCATGATGACGCCGATATCGATGATGACGGCTCACCATATCTGAACGATTCCGGTGAGGGAATGTTCGACGAAGGAGAAGAACAAGATCTTCAATTAACAACAAAGTATGCCGAGATATATATATAAATATATATATATATAAGGCCTCTCGTGATCATAAAATTTACAAATAATTGATTTATCACTAATAATTAACAAATATTTCTTCTTCTAGAAACCTGGATCGAGCAAATCTTCTTGAAGCAAAGCAAAACGTGGCCCGGCCAAATTGCCGCGGGATAATGTAAAATACAACATCGATGGGATCGGTTTGAGTGGCCAGCCGAATGCTCCGGAAGGTCACATGAAGAAATGGATAGCTATATGCGGAGTAATTGTTAGAGATAACATCCCGATTAGCACTCAAGAATGGCATCAGCCAAAGGAAGGTGGATACAAGAGTTTTGTCAGCGATAGAGCAAAAGAGTATCTTTGGGCTAAACTCTTATCATATTTCACCCTACCAGATTGGGCGACACCAGACGATGTGTTGAAAGTCAAGCATGCTGCTCTTAAGAAGATGGGAGAACTATTCCGATCTTGGAAGGTAAAGCTATGGTCCAAATACGTCGCTAATAATAAGAAGACTCCAATTTTCACTGGAGCACTAGCGAAGGTAGAAGCACATTGGGACCAATTTGTGGAGAACAACGAATCAGATGAAGCTAAACTTCTGTCGAAAATAAACAAAATTAATGCTGAGAAGCATAAGCTTTTCCATACCATGGGGACAGGTGACTACAAGTCCGCGTCGCCTAAGTGGGATGCATTTGAGAAGAAGCTGATTGCTGCCGGGGTCACTCCAGTCACAATATATTTTCCACCCAGGTGCAGGAGTTGGTTTTTTGGGCATGGGGGAAAGTTGGACCCAAAGACAGGGAAGGTGATTATAAAGGCAAGTCTTAAAGGAGCCGATCAAGAGATACTAAATGCAATTGATGATGCTAGGAATGGGATTTTCATCCCCGAGAGAGAGAACGACGAGCTTACACGGGCCCTCAAGAATCCTGAACATCCGGGACGAACGCGAGGCGTAGGCATTGTTCCATGGTATGAGGGGTTTGCGGAGTATAAAGATACTTACAAAAGCCGTGCAAGAAAGAAGAAGCTGGAAGCAGACCGTCTTTCAAAGTTGGAAAATGCTATGAAGAATATGTAGGAGCGACTACAGGCGTCACTTAGCCAGCAACCGCAGCCAACTCAAGATCCACCTGAAGCAACTACCGTCCCATCTATGGCGAAAAGAAATGTGGGCTCCACGGGGGTCGATGATGGTCACTACCTCGTGGATGATATCATAGAGCAGAAACGTTGCGAGCTAATCTTCAAAATGAACAATATATCCATTAAGGTGGCGGAAGGCTTTTCTTTAACGAATCCACCTGGAGCACTGCACCACTGCAATCAGATTCCACCTGGCTATGCTCGTCTCGGGGTGGATGAAGTTGAGACGGAATATCAAGAACTAAACCTTGATATTCCTGGAGGTGAAGGGCAGAAGACCCTCAGGGAAGCCAAACAAAGTGGTATCTATCTATGGAGAAAACAATGGATCATATTTCCAGCCATTATGTCAAGTTCAACGCGTTGGACATCAAGTTCACCACCACCCCCCGAGATGGAGTGCATACCGACTCCGCAGCACCAGCCGAGTCCTGCACCCCTCCCCGAGATGGAGCGCAGTGCGACTCCACAACATCAGCCGAGTCCTGCACCATCTATCCCCGAGATGGAGCACAGTGGGACTGATGCGCTGCGATGTCAGCCGAGCTCTGCACCATCCATCCCCTTGGAGCGCAGCGCGACTCCGCCGCGTCAGTCGATTACACCACAACCACCCCACATCGCGAGTACGCAGCGCCAACCGATCCCACCAGCTCCCCTCGTGATGGATAGAAGGCAAACACGACAATCAAAAAGTAATCGACCTCCGCCGCGTCATAGGAGTCCACCGAAGAAGAAAGCAAAGAAAGTTAAACCCTAGAAGAGTCCACCGGTCTTACCCTGGGATAGGAGTGTAGCTGAAACCAAGGCCATAGTGGATGAAGCCGTGGCGAAGCACCTTGCACCGAAACCTCCCCCGCCACCGAAGGATAAAATACCCGAGGTAATAGTACAACACTTCTTGAAGATGTTTGAACCCCCTGTTAAGACTGTGTTCTCGGACTACGAACGCTCTTTTAACAAGTCATTTCTGCAAAAGTGTTCAAGAAGCAGCCACTCAGGCAGTAAAAAATGCGGGAAAACTGTTGCCCAGCTCAGAGAACAGACAGTGCAATCGATAGCCCCGCTCAAGGTGAATACCAAGAAGTAGGAAGAGATAACCGACGAACAAAGAGCATTTGCTAGAGAGGCGGGTCTTACTATTGAACAATTTTTAAACCTTGATGACTTGTCCGGTGAGCCAGCTCCAAAAAGGAAATATGCAAAAGGGGAGCCTATGGTCACTGAAAAAGAAGAGAAACTATTATCAACGCAAATGCGCAACTTGCATAAGTGGTACATCACAGAAGCTCTACCGTTCGAGATACCCGGCTTCTGGATTCCGATCAGGCGAGATTATTTCGACAATGGAACTGGTGACCTGTGGATTGCAAATGAAGAATCATTTCAGTTATTCCATCAATTGGCACTCGACAAATCTATCGTCAGTTTGTATTCTCTGTAAGTGATTTCTTTCTAGCTCAGCTCTTACGTCATCGACTGTATTATCCTCACTATATATATTCTTTTGTGTGTGGTATTACGCAGAATGAAGATGTACGAAATGAGAAAAGATGGATTCTTTGGCATTGGGTTCGTTGACCCAAATATCATACATGAAGTAACAGTAAAACATAATACAGAATTCGCGGAGACCCTTTTGCTTAAAAGTTTGAGGGATCTACATGTAGAAGAACATATACTATTTCCTTACAACATTCAAATGAGTGTCATTATTTTGTACTAGAAATTATAGTTTTGCTTACTCGATATTGTTATATAAGTGATACCCGCTTACGTGTGCGCAACTATCACTTCATCTTGATAGACTTTCAAATTGAAAAAGGAATGGTTACAGTAGGAACTCATTCGCCAGGTAAGTTTAATCATTATCACACATGTAGGCTTCTTTAGTGTTCACTTTAAGTTTCTGTTATATCAAGTAATTAACTCCTTTATTCATTTTCTTTGACGGCAGAGTTTGGGAAATGTTCAAAAAACTAGAGCGCGGTGAATGGAAGGAGAAGCTGATGTGGCAGTACGATAAATATGTGAGAGAAAATTCAATTTAATTATATTTCTAGTTTCAATATACCATTATCATATATATGCTTGATTATTAAATCTGTTTGAATTCTATTTTGTTGTGAAGTGTACGAAGCAGACATCGGGGACTGAACCTTGTGCTTACATCGTAATGGAGAACATTCGCTATGTGACCGAAAAGATTAATCAAAGAACAATGATGGTACGTAAATACTATCTAGACTTTGTTCTTACCATATGTAATATATTCATATATTGATCATCTTATTTAAATAATAAGATTTGGGAGAAGCGGGATAAACTCGACATAAATGATCGCATGCGAGCACTTCAAGAGGAAATAGAGGGATTTCTTCTTCGTGAATTCATAAATAAGTCGACCGGAGAATTCCCTTACCATATGTAATAGGAAACTGGTGTGTTGTCCATATGATGTATACTGTATGTATATTCAAATGCCCTCCACTGTTGTGGGCTTGAGGCAAGCAAAGAGGGGCGGTGGTGAGGCACTAGTACTATATATGATGTATATATATGTTGGTGGTACAATAATTCTACTATATATGATGGTTCTAGCTAGCTACGAGATATTCTACATGTATATATATATATATATATATATTTGTACATTATGTAATAGCGTAAAATAAACAGTAATCCTAAACCCAAAAGAAAAGAATTAATAAACCCTAAACCCTAAACTATTAAAACCAAAAAGAAAATAATTAAAAAAACTTAAACCTCTAAACCTTTAGAATCGGTTTCTGTTACAAACCGGTGCTAAAGGTTCCCGAGCCCTCGCGCTCGACCTGCCACCACGTGGCTGGCTGCAGAGCTTTTAGAACCGGTTCGTGAGCAACCGGTTCTAAAGGGGTTCACCCTCTAGTGCCAAAAACGGTTCTAATGGCCTCCCAGAACCGGTTCTAATGACCTGTTTTGCACTAGTGTGATATAAATTCCTTAAGTGTCATCTATGTGCTGTGCTTAATTCATATGAATAAAAACCAAAGAAAGGGCATGCACTTTTCTCTTGACAGTGAGGAAGATTAGTTATAAGCATATGATCTAGTGGATCATTAGTATACACCAAGCATGACTACAACACAAGGAAATTATTCATGTATTTATGTATAGTGAATTAATTTTATACAAAGACGGTAGATGCCTACACCAGGAAAGAGGCATCTGCCGAGTACATCATAGTGATTGTATCACCCATGTTTTGTTACTGGGTTCATACACAAGAAAACCTACATCCATGCATGTACCTGCCACAAAAAAATTGATGAACCCAACAACTATGTTCTGACTCCACCCCTGATTTTGTCCGTGGTTTTCATCACTTTATCGCCCGATGGCATTTATTTGTAGTTTTCTCCGTTGTTTTTTAAACTCTCTTGTAAAATGTAACGCCCCTTTAATGGCATCCTAAAAAAGTCTCCCGAGTTGCAACCAAAACTGCTCCTCTTAGCAAAGCAAAGCAAAATGTTGGCTTGGAAATGGAACCCGGTTAAAGAGACACACAGAGAGAGTTGGTGGCGCTAACTAACAGTGGAGTGCGAGATCATGATCAAGTTAAACAACCAATTAATTAATCCCATTGAAAAGTTACCCTACCCATTCTTACGATGCAAGGGATTCTACTACACAATACATACTGTTTTGCTAGTAGATTAATTGTTTGCCTCCGTTTGCAAACTCGCCTTTCTTAATTAATATGATGAAAAGAAACATTGCAGCGATGTATGTATGCAGGTTGTTGCAATGTGAAAGGTCAAAAGTTGGGATGATGATGGATTAGCCACCAACTACATGCACTAACTAACCAAACCAACCTCGCAAGAAAAAAGTTCCAAATAGAGTTCATAGGAACTTCACAGGGGAGGGGGAGGAGGAGGAGCTCACCGATGGCGAGGCGGCGGCGGGACGGAGGCCTCGGTGGAGGATAGGCGGCGTACCCCTCTGCGTGGCGGCGGTGGTCGATCTGCGAGGGGGCACGGGGTGAGAGAGAGGGGGAGGGAGAGAGGGAGGGAAGGGGAGGCTTACCGGAGTAGTGTCGCCGGAGACGGGGGAACGGGGTCGCCGGAGGGGGCGGCGCAGCGGGGCGGTCACGGGAGGGGCGACTCGATCTACTGCATAGGAGGGGCGCACACGGTGAGAGAGAGAGGGAGAGAGAGGGAGGGATAGAGATATAGGGAGGCCACCAGAGAGGGGTCGCCGGAGACGAGGTCGCGGGGTCGCTAGAGGGGTGCGCGACGGCGGAGAAGGGATGGGATCGGGCCGGGGAGAATAGTGTGGGGTGAATAGGGTTGTGGGGGTGGGGGTGGGGATCAATTATGGCTACACCATAGTAATGGCGCACATCTTAGGGGTGCGCCATAAGGTTAAGGATAGCAATGGCGCACTTTGTGCCAAGTGCGCCATTACCATTAGTAGGAATAGCTGGTTAAAAGAGTTTCATGTGTGGCTAGGACAGAACCACTCACATTGCCCAGTGGTAGGTCCCTTGATACATAAAACAAGCCAAGCCACCCAAGTTCAAATCCTGGCACCCCCATTTTGTACATCCAAACACTTTAAAATAAGCAGATGCTAAATAATTTTATACAAAGACGGTAATTATAATTAATTATGTAGTATATTTAAAATTATGACATATCCATCTCATGTGGGGTTATGACAAAAGATTGACATGAAATAACAGTCATCAAACTAAGATTGAGCTTGCTTGTAAAATAATATAATGTTTTAAAAGATCTCAATCACAATAGAGAATCATATATTTACAATGCTCATAAATTTTATACAAAGACGGTAATTATAATTAATTATGTAGTATATTTAAAATAATGACATCTCCATCTCACGTGGGGTTATGACAAAAGATTGACATGAAATAACAGTCATCAAACTAAGATTGAGCTTGCATGTAAAATAATATAATGTTTTAAGAGATCTCAATCACAATAGAGAATCATATATTTACAATGCTCATAAATGACATGGTTGAAATCAAGTGACATGAAATAACAATCATCAAAGATTGGATCTTAGCTATCATATTTTCACAATATTTTTTCCCTTCTTTTTCGCGTTTGCATAATTTAGCCCCGGAACCCCTTGATTTATTATCTTGAACGGGCGAACGCCTTTAGGTAGGGTGGTCCTGCTTCTTCTTGATTTGTATGATACTGCATCATCGTCATCGTCATCTTCAATCTTCAGGTCGCCGTACTTGTCAAAGTCTTGCTTGTTGGCGGCTCCATCCATTCCGATGATATTCCTTTTGCCTCTCCGCACGACAACACGGCTGTGCTTTGACGAGTCGGTAATGAAGAAGCATTGGTCCACTTGGCTAGCCAGTACCCATGGCTCATTTTCCGCGGTGACGTTTGCGCCTGCGGTCTTGGATTTGGCTTCGAGTATAACAATGGTGGTGAAATACCGGCTTTATTTTACGATGCTCTTGGCCCATCTCACACGGAACATCGGCACCTTCTCTCCAGCGTAGCTGAGCTCCCAGATCTCCTCGATCTTTCCGTAGTATCGTTTCTTTACTTTACCGGTGTTGGCTTCCATCAGGTTGTGCTCGGCGCCCTATGACAAGGCGAATACGAGTTTTTCTTTCTCGGAAGAGTCCTCATGTGAAGGGTACGATAGGAGCTTGTCCTTGAACCAACGCGTGAAGCATGAGTTGTTCTCTTTGAGTACATCTCCGTCCGTCCACTGTTGGCCTCGTTCATTATACGTCTTCTCAATTGAGGTTTTGTTCTGTACCACCCAAGGATCGACCAAGTCAATGTGTTGCAGCTCGATTAGGTTTTCTCTTTCAAAGTCCGTGAGTCGATCCTGGAAGTCGACATGCATTTCGCGGCGACCACATCCAGCGAGCATGACGAGGTGCCTGTTGACGGGCAGACTAACGGGTTATCGATGCCTAGATAATTTGTGCAGAAGGAGATGCACTCCTCGATCAGAAAGCCCTGGGCTATGATTCCATTTGGACGAGCCCTGTTGCGAACGTATCCTTTGATCACACCATTCATACTTTTGAACGGCATCATGCTGTGCAGGAATGTTGGCCCGAGTTGGATGATATCAACCACGATATGGACGAGGAGATGCACCATGACGTCAAAGAATGCGGGCGAGAAGTATATCTCGAGCTCGCATAGTGTCACCACGATCTCTTCTTGTAGCCTTCTGAGTTGCCCTGACGCCAACCGATTTCCGAGAGATGACATCGAAAATTTTGCATAGGCTACATAGCGTTTCATGGACGTGGTCATCCATGATGCCGTGGATTGCAACCGGAAGTAGCTGCGTCATCAGCACGTGACAGTCGTGAGACTTCATCCCGCTGAACCTCTGTTCGCTGAGTCTAGGTATTTGCTGATCTTCCCCGTGAAATCGTGAGGAAGTTTTATCCCTAGGAGGTAGATGATTAGCTTTTGGATCTCCTTCTCACTTAAAGTGAAGCACGCGAGGGGGGGGCAGTAATGTTTGCCCTGCTTCTTAGCCTTTTTGCCTTTGCGACGACTTTCCGTGTCCTCCGGTGGCTCATCATCATCATCATCATCATCATCGTCGTCGTAATCATCATCATTAGGGCGGTTTGCATGAAGCTCCTCCCTGATGCCCATTGATAACAAGTTTTCCCTTGCGTTCGGCCCATCTTTGGTCTTTTCTGGCATGTTGAGCAGGTTAGCAAACATACTCTCGCACACATTCTTCGTTATATGCATGACAACAAGGCTGTTCGGCACACCGAGTAATGGCGCATGTGCCAGGGGTGTGCCATTACTAACACTGGGAGAGGTGGTCCCGTGTCACAGAGGGGGACCAGCATAGCAATGGCGCACGACACCGATATGCGCCATTAGTGGCTTATGATGCACTTCCAAGAAGTGCGCCATTGCTAAGTTAGGGGGAAGGTGGTCCCAGGTCAGGGAGGGGGGACCAGCATAGTAATGGTGCACGGATCAGATATGCGCCATTAGCATCCCTGGTTCCTTATGGCACACGTTGAAGAAGTGCGCCATTGCTATGTTAGGGGAGGAGGTTGGTCCAGGAGTGAATTGGCAGTGGCGCACTTTTGGGCACACGCGCCATTGCTACATTGGGCAGTAATGGCGCACCTTGTCGTGGTGCGCCATTGCTATTTAGTAATGGTGCACTGCACATGTGGTGCGCCATTAGTGTCCATATTATCTATAGCCACTTTTCCAGTAGTGTCATGACTTGATCTTTCATTGTCATACATGCTTTTTTTTTATCATAGAGTCGCATGCTAGTTGGGTCGTTCCCTTATAATTTCTACATGACGCGCTAGTATCATTGCAGATCCGCTACACTGGCAAAGGCATACATTTGAGTACATCATGATTTACTTTTTGTTTTCTTAATGTTAAGTACTTCTTATAAAGTGTGTGATGTTCTACATCCTTTTTAAATATAGAGTGTTTCCCTTAAAGTCAGGAAAAGATCCCAAAGAGGACAAAAATAAAAGATCCCAAAATAGGACACATGAAAAGATCCCAAAGAGGAAAATATGAGAGATAAATAGAAAGAGCCAAAGAGGCCACAAAAATACAAAAAATAGAAAAAAGAGAAAGAAAAAAAGAAAAAAAGAGAGAAGAGAGAGAAGGGGGAAACACTACTATTTCTTTTGAAAGATCCACACTCGTGCTACAAAGTAGTATATGTACTTCATAGAAAGTTTCATATCATTCATGCATAACTATGTGGGGATCCTTACACTATTTCTTTTGAAAGATCCACACTCGTGCTACCTGGTGCGTATGAAGACAGAAGGCCCACTGGGAAGCTACGACAAGCCCACGATTGGCCCAACCAAGCACCAACGTAGGAGTCCACGACTAACATGGAAGGTCCAACTTGGCATACAAGGCAAGACTAGAACTAGGAAACCATCTACTGTAACCTAGCACGGACTCCCCGAGACCTGGTCTAATATATAAAGGCTGGGAGGGGAGACGTCGAGATCATCTCAATACGCATCTACTCATCCTTGCCTTGCGGGAACTCGCCTTGACCTCCACTGTAATCTCCCCCTCACGTAATAATATCGAGAAGGAAGTGCTTCTCCTGTTAGCCGACGAGTATCGTCCAACCTGTGCCATCTCTATGACTAACCCAGGGTCCCTGACCATGGGATTTGCCGGGGTTGATCCCCGTCAATTGGCACCGTATGTGGGAACTACACAGGATGGAATCACGATCTCAGCGGTCCCGACCTCAGCAGACCAAGACTCAAGGACTAGAACCAGATCTAGCCCGCTCGAGGAGTTCAAGATCACCACAAGCATCTCCATCACCTCATCAAGATCATCCAGCCTGCAGCCGAACCAAGTCCGGCACCTCGACGACTGCCAGATCCATCACCGACGGAAAAGAACTCGACGACCCAGAAGACAAGCACAAGGAGGCTACTCGAGAATCCCACTCGAGGAGTCGCGTCGCGTGGCCGAAGGATCGCCCATCAGTCGACGACCCGCCGCCACCCGGACTCCCACCACACGCCAAGACGGCGACTCCGAGACCCAGTCCGGAGACTACTACGACCCAGATCGAAGGCCAGACGAATTCGCCAACTTCATCCGAAGCCAATCACTCAGTGATGGGATAGAACTTGACCCAAGAGTCCACAGCTAAGCAGAAGACCACTCGCATACCTTCCAAGTCTCAAGGAGAAGAAGGTAGGCCGACTCCAGCAAACTCACACCTGAAGAGCAGCTGGAAGGACCCTGCGCGATCCACTGTTTTGAAGACAGCCGAGGACATCTCCGAGCAAGCCACACCCTGGGAGATTGCCGCTTATTCGCCGAACTGTCCAACAGCCTCAAGGAGGAGAAGGAGCGTGAAGCCAAACGCACTCGAAGAAGCACGCAGTCACCCGCACCAAGTGCAGAGGAGCAATACCCCGCGTCCCAGGGACGAATCTGCATGATCCAAGAAGGAAGACCCTCGAAAGCAAAGCAAGATGCCTACACCCTTCAAGCCGAAGCAGCCGAAGGCCTAAAGATAACCAGAACATACCAACTGAGTGGAGCCGAGACTAGCATCACTTTTTCACAGAGTGACCATACGCCTGCAGTCCCGAGGCCTGGGCATGCACCCCTGGTCCTCGAAGCCCAGATCGGAGGATACGACATGGACAAAATCTTCATGGACGGAGGCAGCAGTTTAAACGTAATCTTCGCGAGCACTCTACGCAAGATGTTCATCCCACGATCAGTATGGAAAAAGTCAGGAACCACAATACACGGCGTAGTCCTGGGTGAAGCAGCCACCTCCATCGGAGCAATACAACTTGATGTGATCTTTGGCAGCAAGCGCAACTTCGCAAAGCAGGCACTCGAGTTCGAAGTGCTCGACTGGCAGTCGCAGTACCACGTCATACTCGGGCGACCGACGTTCACATAGTTCATGGCGGTTCCACACTATGCATATCTCAAGCTCAAGATGCCAGGACCCACAGGAATCATCACAGTCAAGGGAAGCTTCATCAAATCGGACCAGTGCGACCGCGACTTCCACAAAGTCTCCGACACATTCGGAGCCATACAACAACTACAAGAAATAGCCATGGTGACGGTCAAAAGCACATTTCCACTAGAAAACAGAAGCGAGACAAAGGAATTTGGTCGCGACTTCAGCGTCGAAAGCGACACGATCACACACTAAGTACACCCGACAGACCCAGAGAAGACAGTCCGCGTATATGCCCACCTTCCAGAAGAGCAAGCAACCGCCCTCATAACTTTCCTTCGTGAAGAATGGAAAATTTTCTCCTGGTGCCCAGCCGACATGGCAGGGATACCACGAGAATTCGCGGAACACGTGCTCCACATCAATCCAAACACGAAGCCAGTAAAACAGGCGCTTCGACGGTTCTCAGAGCCCAAACGCAGAGCAATCGGAGAAGAAGTCAATCGACTACTCGACGCACAGTTCATCAGAGAGACAAAGAATGCAACATGGATAGCAAACCCAGTCCTAGCCCCTAAAAAGGACACCGAGGTACTGAGGATGTGCGTCGACTATGGGCCTATCAACAAGCACTGCCCAAAAGATCATTTCCCCCTGCCAAGAATCGATCAAATAATCGACTCCACAGCAGGATGCAACCTCCTATCCTTCCTCGACGCATACTCAGGGTACAATCAGATCAGGATGAAGGAAGAAGACGAAGAGCACACCTTGTTCTTCAGCCCCTATGGAGTATTCTGCTACCAAACTATGCCCTTCGGACTAAAAAATGCCGGAGCCATGTACCAGTGGATGATGCAAGCGTGCCTGAGAGACCAGATCGGAAGGAACGTCCAGGTCTATGTAGACGAC
Source organism: Bromus sterilis (assembly GCA_950022295.1). NCBI lineage: Eukaryota > Viridiplantae > Streptophyta > Magnoliopsida > Poales > Poaceae > Bromus > Bromus sterilis. Next base: position 136,055,164 of record OX465597.1, read on the forward strand.
ATTGTCATCAAAACCTACAGCGCAAACACACTACTCGACGACCTCCGCGAGACGTTCGCGGCCCTCAACAAGTACAAAATCAAGCTGAACCCCCAAAAATGTGTGTTCGGCGTCCCAGCCGGAAAGTTACTCGGGTACATAGTCTCTGACCGAGGAATCGAAGCAAACCCTGAAAAGGTTCAAGCAATCGCCAAAATGCAAAGGCCAACCAACATCAGAGGAATACAGCAGCTCACAGGAAAGCTCGCAGCACTGAGCCGCTTCATCAGCGGGCTAGGAGAAAGGATCCTACCTTTCTACAAACTGCTGAGGAAAGGAGAAAAATTCGAGTGGACCGAGGAAGCCAACAATGCATTCACAGACTTGAAGAAGACCCTCTCTACCCCACCAATCTTGGCGGTGCCTAAAGAAAGGGAAAAGTTGTATCTCTACATAATAGCATGGAGCAGCGTTGTGAGCACAGTGCTTGTCGTCGAGCGTGCAGAAGAAGGCAAAATCCAGAGGATCCAAAGACCAATTTATTACCTGAGCACGCTACTCACGAAGCCACAACAGCGGTACCCACATTACCAGAAGCTCTTGCTTGCCATCATCATGACCTCCAGGAAAGTATCACACTACTTCGACGAACACTCCATCACAATCGTGAGCAGCGCACCACTCGCGGACGTCCTCAACAATCCCGGCGCGACCGGTCGAGTCGCCGAGTGGAACATGGATCTCAGCCCACGAGACCTGCAGTTCAAACACCCAACAGCAATCAAAGCCCAAGTACTCCCAGACTTCCTGGTCGAGTGGGCAGAAGTCCAAACACAAGGACCCCCAGACTTGTCCAACTCATGGACGATGTACTTCGACGGATCCAAAAGACAGCAAGGAGCCGGAGCAGGCGTCGTCCTAGTCTCCCCCAAAGGAACGAAGCTCAAATACATCCTGCAGATCAAATTCAGCAACGTCTCCAACAATGAAGCAGAATACGAGGCACTACTCCACGGCATGCGAATTTGCAAAAACTTGCGGCGCCACTCGGCTAGCGATCTATGGCGACTCCAACCTCGTCGTCCAACAGGCGATAAGAGACTATAATGCAGTCGAAGACAACATGGCAGCCTACCAAAAGCTATACAACGCTCTAGAGGGAGGTTTTGACGGCTGTGAACTCAACTACATCCCCAGAGCAAATAAAACAGAAGCCGACGAACTCGCGAACATCGGATCGACTCGAGGACCAATACCACCAGGCGTTTTCCTCGAGAGCATGAATTAGAGATCAATAAAATTAAAGCCAATCGAGCCCATAGTAGTCGCAGAAAAAGACGACACAAATGAGCCAGCACAGGTGGCAGCAACGAGCGCAACTGACGCTACAAACAGCCAAGCAATCGAAATTGAAGCACGAGCGGCACTCGAAGACCCGGCTTGGGCAAGACCTTTTCTTCGGTTCCTAATCAAAGGCACCCTACCAAAAGACGTTGCAGAAGCCCGACGCATCATTCGACGATCCAAAGCATTCACGGTAATCAACAGGAAGCTCTACAAGCGCAGCATCTCCCAGGTCCTACAAAAGTGCATAGACGAGGAAGACGGCAAAGCCCTACTACTAGAGATCCACGAAGGCACCTGCGGACATCATGCCAGCAGTCGAGAACTCGTGGAAAAAGCCTTTTGGGCAGGATTCTACTGGCCGACTGCCATAAGAAATGCAGAGGATATCGTACGGCGTTGCATCGCCTGCCAAAAATTCGCCAGCAGTCCACACGCCCCAGCATCAGAACTCAAAACCATACCGTTATCATGGCCATTCGCCACATGGGGACCCGACATGGTAGGCCCACTCAAGAAATCCTCAAAAGGAGGAAGAACACACCTACTGGTCGCAGTCGACAAGTTCACCAAATGGATCGAGGCAGTACCAATCACCAGCTCAACAGCCCTCACGGCAGTCAACTTCATCAAATCAATCATCTTCAGATTCGGAGTACCACACAACATCATCACAGACAATGGTACCAACTTCACAGCAGCAGAGTTCAAAAACTTCTGTCAAGAGTTGGGCATCAAAATCAACTACGCATCAGTCGCACACCCGCAGTCTAATGGCCATGTGGAAAAAGCAAATGGCTTAGTATGCGGAGGATTAAATAAGCGACTCCTAACACCACTCGAACAGGCTGCAGGCAACTGGATAGAGGAGCTCGCCGCAGTCCTATGGAGCCTACGCACCACCCCAAATAGCTCAACCCAGTATACGCCTTTCTTCTTGGTATACGGGGCAGAAGCAGTGCTACCGCACGATTTAAAATTCGGAGCACCCAGAATCTCAGGGTACGAAGAGGAAGAGGCAGAAGAAGCGCTGCAGAACGACAAAGACTTAGCAGACGAAGCACGAGACACATCCCTCAAAAAATCTGAAGGATACTAGGACAAGTTGCGCACCTATCAAAGCAGTCGCCTACGGACCAGATCTTTCAATGAAAGAGATCTCGTGCTACGACTAATATAGGAAAAAGTGCACAAACTTTCCCCTCAATGGGAAGGGCCGTTCATCATCTCGGAAGTCATAGGAGGAGGAGCATATAGATTGAAGAATCCGAAGACCAACAAGGACGTGTGAAATCCATGGAACGTAGCGAACCTACGCCTGTTCTACCCATATTCCTCCAGGCATCATCAGAAACATCGGAAGGATTGGCAGCACGTGTAAAATTCAAAGGAATAAAATAATGTTTCCCAAAGCATCTTACTTATAAGCACTTGGGGGCTCGAGCCTAGAACTCCCCCTGAGAGACGCTCTCTTCGCGAACGCGACTTTCACTTACAAGCACTCGGGGGCTCGAGCCTAGAACTCCCCCCGAGAGACGCTATCTTCGCGAACACGACTTTCACTTACAAGCACTTGGGGGCTCTTGCATATAACTCTCCCCGAGAGACGCTATCCTCGCGAACGCGACTTTCACTTACAAGCACTCGGGGGCTCGAGCGTAGAACTCCCCCCGAGAGACGCTATCTTCGCGAACGCGACTTTCACTTACAAGTACTCGGGGGCTCGAGCATATAACTCCCCCCGAGAGACGCTATCCTCGCGAACGCGACTTTTACTTACAAGCACTCGGGGGCTCGAGCCTAGAACTCCCCTTGAGAGACGCTATCTTCGCGAACGCGACTTTCACTTACAAGCACTCGGGGGCTCGAGCCTAGAACTCCCCCCGAGAGACGCTATCTTCGCGAACGCGACTTTCACTTACAAGCACTCGGGGGCTCGAGAATATAAGTCCCCCCGAGAGACGCTATCCTCGCGAACACGAATTTTACTTACAAGCACTCGTGGGTTCGAGCCTAGAACTCCCCCCGAGAGACGCTATATTCGCAAACGCGACCTTTGCTTAAAAAGACTCAGGGGCTCGAGCATAAAACTTCCCCGAAGGACATTACCTTCGATAAAAAACGCGACTGTCCCCGAACAATAAAGAGAACAAGGGAAAGTCGCATCTTTAGTCTTCACCCGATCACAAGCGATCGCCTAAAGACTTAGGGGCTACTCCCAATCTAAAGCTTGGAAAAATTCAAAGATAACTACAAACAAGTGAGACAAAAATTTGTAAATTCCGCGCATGATTCTGCAAATCAAACGCAGCCTCGGGGGCTACTCCCATCGGGAGCGCTGGTGCGCACCCGAGAAGACATTCTCATTACAAAGGAGTCGAAGACATTCTCATTACAAAGGAGTCGAAGACGTTCTCATTACAAAGGAGTTGAAGATGTTCTCATTACAAAGGAGTCGAAGACATTCTCATTAAAAAGGAGTCGAAGACGTTCTCATTACAAAGAAGTCAAAACGACAGTTTGTCGCTACAGAAGGACCTGTGGAACTGCAAGACGGGCTACATACAGCTTCTACATGTGTGCTCATGCTGAGATAATTGGCACTTTCGTGCCACCGCCTGACAGGCATCACCACAGACAAAGTAGCAACTCAGCCGGTGAAGAAGAAGCTCGCCGTCCTCCAGTTCTACAAGGTCGCCGCCTTCCAGTTATACAAGGTGTATCAACCTACTGACGCAGCCGCCTGACGACTGGTTTGACGTCCAGTTCTTCCCTAGAACTAGAAGAGGAAACACCATCGCCCGAGGGATCAGCTGAAGATGAAGAAACGGGAGAAGCAGGCAAACCACCACTCGAGCTACCAGAATCGATGCTCGTCTCCTCACAATATGGATCCAGACGGTTGCCCGCAGCATCAAACGCGCGGATAATAATAGTATCTTCGCCATCAAAATGAAAGCAAAGGCTGTCCCCACCGCGCAAATTCAACTGGCGAGAAAACGTCCTCCAGCCAGAACCAAGAAAGATCAAGGACGAAGTATCAACTTCCAGCTCTACCCAAGAAGAAGAACGAGAGCTCCCGTGAAGCCGGAGCCAGAAACCCCTCAAGTTACGCTCAGAAGCAATGGAGGCAAACGAAAAGGGAAGAGGAATCCGGGCAGCATCCCGGCTAAGATCACGTAAAAGAAAGTCATAGTGCCAAAAAACACCCTCCATGGAGGAAGAGGAGGAAGGCACCAACGTGGTACCATGGCGTCCACCTCGTGAAGAACGAGGTGTGCGGCCACCACGACCACGGCGGCCACGACTTCGCCCAGCCACACGTCTACCACGCTTGGGCGCCATATGAAGAAGAAGAAGAAGAAGAGAAAGATGTGAAGAATGGATGCCAAGGACGGGCAACCAAAGGAAACATTTATAGCTCAATCCAAGGGAAAACGAGGAAAAGCACACAGAAGCCCAGGCGGCGTCATCATTGCATCAAAGATCGCCAGGCCGGGCGTTACGAATTCCAAGGAAAAAGATGCATTCACACGGTCAACATTACTTACAGGACGTGTCAAATCTCGTTTGTTCACATACAAGTCTCGGAAACCCAACAGGCAACAGCCTACACGATGTCCAAATTATCATCATGACGGTCCAGAAGACGTGATGGATCAATAAAATCAATCATCGTCATACGTCATCAAGAAGTAGGACAATGCATGTCAACACGGCATCTAAAGAGGGACGGATCAAGACACAAACAGTTGGTCAAAACACCAAAAGATTCCAAAAACCAGCTATACGTCCAAATTTTCTGACTCTACAAAATTCTTACTCCCATCGGGCGTACCTTTATTCGAGTTCGGGTGCTCCCTCACCCAGAAGGCGAAGATGTGCTCGAGTGATCACTCGCACCAGAAGACACAAAATACTCTCAGAGTTCGGGTGTTCCCTCACCCAAGAGCAGAAAAGAATTCGAGTGACCACTCGCGAAAAGAATCAGCCATTCAGCAAATACGACATTCCGAGTGGGTGCCTTCTTATTTTCCTCGCCTGAGTTCACTACAAACTCCGTGAGTGAAGACTAAAACAACTCACTTGATTATTTATTCCAAGTGGGTGGATCGCTAATCAGGCTCCGGGCCTCAACAAAAACAAATTATGCCTGGGCTATGATACACTGTACCCAGATGCCACGCAAGCTTAGCGTGTAGGTAAGACCCCTCTGCGAAGAACGGCCGGGCCGAGACTTGCCGCAGAGCGATTTCACTCCCGACCTTTTCCATGCGCTCGCATGATAGAAGGAGCCGGGCGGACGCACTCAGGCTATGTGCTTAGACTGGCAGCAATTGATCCTATAAGACCTGCAGCGGCATGACTTTGCTTGACACCAGTGTTCCAAGTTCACGTCGAGGGACGTGGGCTTGATTGGGCTACTGCGGTATTTGTCACTAGCACAATTCACCAAGGCTCGACAAGTCGACTCCTTGGGCCCTTTCAGCTTAGCAATCCCTCGATATTGTCATGGCTCAAAACTGCCAGCGACCCATGGTGATACCACGCTTACAAACAATAAGGCGCAAATGAATTCGGGTCCCTGCGCGACTATTCAAGTCCCCCAGGCACTCGGGGGCTACTGACGAGGGGGTGACCCCATGACTCCTACGTGTGAGGCTACCTGGTGCGTATGAAGACAGAAGGCCCACTGGGAAGCTATGACAAGCCCACGATTGGCCCAACCAAGAACTGACGTAGGAGTCCACGACTAACATGGAAGGTGAAACTTGGCGTACAAGGCAAGATTAGAACTAGGAAACCATCTATTGTAACCTAGCACGGACTCCCCGAGACCTGGCCTAATATATGAAGGCTGGGAGGGGAGACATCGAGATCATCTCAATACGCATCTACTCATCCTTGCCTTGCGAGAACTCGCCTTGGCCTCCACTGTAATCGCCCCCTGACGTAATGATATCGAGCAGGAAGTGCTTCTCCTGTTAGCCGACGAGTATCGTCCAACATGTGCCATCTCTATGACTAACCCGGGGTCCCTGACCATGGGATTTGTCGGGGTTGATCCCCGTCAACTTGGCTTGTATATTCCAATGATGAGCCTCCTCAAATGAGCTCTAGGTCTTCTTGAGCAAGCAAGTTGGATGCACCCCCACTAGTTCCATTGGAGAGCTTCCCATCGATTATATGTGCATCCTTTGCATGGCAATCCCTACTCCTCACATCATATCTATCATTTGGATTTTTCTCGCCTATGATTGTCCTCTTTGATGTGAACCTTTCACACCATTTTTGTCTTCCTTTCCCATCATTATTCTATTTTCCATCCTATGTGCCAACTAATATTGCTCACGCTCATTCATTGCATGAGTGCTCAAAATCGAAAGGGAAAGTATCAGTTTGACTTGTACCTGGCGAGTGGTCTTGGGACGAGTCATAATAAGATTCCAATGGAGACTAAGTGTGAAGTTTTAGTAGATTGAGTTCTCAACAACTACTAATATTCTTTATGCTCTAAACCCATCTCCCACTTCTTGGACAAGAAACACCGATTGGAGACATTCGAGTCACGGACATCGAGAGATCTTGCACCTTTATGTTTTTACTTTGATAGTTTCAATACTAGATGTAGAATCTTGTTATTTCTTGACTTAAGTTGCATATCTTACTTGTTGTACTTTAAAGTTCAAATATTTGTTGGTAGCCTGTCACCATGAAAGTATCTTTGTTGACATTTACATGCTCGAGGATGAGTAGGAATTAAGCTTGGGGATGTTGATACGTCCCAAACGTATCTATAATTTCTTCTTGTTCCATGCTTATATTGGTGATATTGATATGTGTTTTGCTACACTTTCATACCTTTTACAACTTATTTTTACTAACCTACTAACTCAGTGCCCCATTGCCAGTTTCTGTCTGCTGTTGTCCGCGCATTGCAGGAAAATGTCAAATATTAAAGTGCTCCGAAAAATCCAGAAAAATCATATAATAAATGAGCAGTCCGGAAGACTCCAGAAGCCCAAAGGGGGGCCAGATGGGAGCCAAGCCCCTGGACAGGCGGCCTCCCGGCGGCCAGGGGTGGGGCCTCGCCACCTGCCGCCTCGTCGGGTGGCGATCCCCTGGTGCCCTCCTTTTGCCTATATATCGCTCCTGCGCCGAAAATCCTCGGAAGGACCTCCGGTACTTGATTTTCACCATTGTTCTGCCGCCGCCGTGATTCTGATCTTGGGATATCCTGAAGAACCTGTCCTGGCACCCTGTCGGATGGAGGATTCACCTCCGGAAGCTCCTCCATCACCAATATCTGCGTCCTCCCGGATGTGTTGTGAGTGGCCCCCCTTGGACCATTGGTCCATGATCAGTAGCTAGATGATGTCTTCTCTCCAATCTTGTGCCTCAATTCTTAGACCTTGTGAGGTTCCCTACATGATCAAGGAAATTTTGTATTAGTTTCTATGTTTCTATGTTGTGTTTTTTGGGATCCGATGGATTTTGAGATTATGTTCAGATTGTGATGAGTAATATATTTGATTTAAATTTTATGTTTTAGTTCGTGAGTGTTCTTGCATGTTCTCTATTGATTTTTATTGCTTTGGCCAAGTAGTAGATAGTAACTCCAAGAGGGAGCGTTATGCATGATTGTGGGTTCATGCTCGTCGATGTCTAGCTTGAGTGACAGAAACATGAGACTTGGGGATGTGCTTTTTCCACCAGGGAGAAAACAATGGTGCTTGCGTCTGCGGTTGCAAGGATTGCTTACATTACGGATAGAGTGTTGATGTAGTTGTCTGTTGCTTTGATCCCACAGTTTGGCTAGGGTTCGCAACTTAATACCAGCGGGATGATTTGGATAGATATCTCAAGGTGGATGATTAGTGAGTAGATGCTAATGGGTAAACGGTCTACTCGTTTTGGTGTAATGCCCTTACGATTGAGCCTCTAGCTTTCTTGTAGCATAATTAGCATTGCGGTGTGACGAGGGGATACCCCCACGACTCCTCTACGTGAGGGTACCTAGTAGGTGTCAAGACCGGTGGCCCATTAGAAGATTCGGAAGGCCCAATATCAGCCCACACGAAGAATAGAAGGTTGCGCCGACAAGGAGTCCAAACCGACATGGAGTCCAAAGCGTGGCCGCCAAGACTAGCTAGATTAGTAAAGTCTCTATGTAAACCTAGACGGACTCCTCGAGACCTAGCCTAGTATATAAAGGATGTGAGAGGGGACGTCTAGGGCACTCAATAATCTCCTCGCAATACTTTCGGCCAGAGATATCTCACCGGAACCACCACTGTAATCACCTCCACCATATAATACATCGAGTAGGAACTAGGGATTTTGATCGATGGCCCTGAACCTGGGTAAATCCCTGTCTCCTATTAGCCGACGAGATCGCCAACCTTCCACTTCTTCTCTTACGATCAAACTCAGGGTTCTTAACCATGGGATTTGTCGAGGCTAATCCTCTTTAATTAGCGCCGGCCGTGGGGAAGATGCATGTTGGAGTCACAATCTCGGCGGTTCTGTCGCGAGAAGCCATCAACTCGGCGACTTCAGCGACGATCCAAGCAAGAACCGATCTGATCTGAACCCTCAACCTCACCGCGTGCTTTCCGATCTTATGGTCGAACACACCCGATCAGCATGCAAATCCGATCCAAGCCTTTGGCGGTTTTGAAAACTACATCAAGCAGCAAACCGCTTGCTGATCCACAAGACAAGCTCAGTCTACTTCCGCGAAATCAGGGCCAACATTAGTCAAGGCGCCAGAAATCAACATCAAAATCTCTCTCGACCAGGTACCCGACAAGGCGGCGACTCCTGGCACCAGCCACACCACGCGCCGCAAAGCAACATGCCAATACGACCTCACCGACAAACCAAATGACCTCGCAAAAAAATTCGAGACTTCTGCATCCAAATATTGAATCGAGATGGACCTGAGGTACCAATCTCGTAATAAATGTTGTTCGAGCAACCACTCGTTCAAATATCGATTCGTCAGCAATCAATCCATGAACCAAAGACAACAACAACAGGGTGATTCGAACACCCTCACACCCCGGGAACAGCTGGATGGGGTCTGCACAATCGACTCTTTCGAGGACGATGAAGGAAGGCTCAGAGCAAACTACGACCTCGGGAATTGACGACTCTTCAACGAACTCTCCAAAGAACACAGAGAAGACGTACATTGCAGAGCAAAACGCACCCGAGGTGCAGCCCCATCATCCACACTCGACAGAGAGGAAGCCTATCCACCAACCCGCGACCGGGCCTACATGATCCCAGAAGGGCGCCCACCAAAAAGAAAGAATAAGCAGGCACCCTCCAAGGTTACATGGCCACGACACTCCAAGTAAAAGATCCTTACTACCTATGTGACTCGGAGGTGAACCTCACCTTCTTGAAAAGGGACCATCCGCCGGCAATTCAAAGACCAGGACATGCCTGATACATCCAAAACGTATCTATAATTTCTGCTTTCTCCATGCCTCTTTTGTGTGATATTCCTATGATATTGATGAACTTCCATACACTTTTGATCATATTTGGACTAACCTATTAACTCAGTACACCCCAGTGCCAGTTTCTGTTTTCTGCTGTTTTTTCTATTTCAGGTTCCCCCCTTATTAAAAGTACCAGAAAAATTCCGGGAAAAAAATAGGAAAAATCAGCGGACCGGAAGCTTTGCGAAGAGCCCAGGAGGGGCCAGAGGGGAGCCAGGGGGGCCCAGGCGGCCAGAGGACGCGGCCAGGCCCCTGACCGCGCCATGGGGGCGCCTAGAGCCCCTGGCCCACCTCTGGCTGCCCCCTTTCTCCTATTTATACCTCGTGACAAGAAACCCTCGAGGACGGAACCCTTTTTTCGCGATATCTCCTCTGTTCCGCCACCGCCACGCTTCCAAGATCGGGAACACCAGAAGACCTCTTCCCGGCACCCTGCCGGGGGGAGGAATCACCTCCGGGAGCTTATCCACCACCATGGATGCTTCCTGGATGAACCGTGACTTGTCCACCTTGGACCATGGGTCAATGATCAGTAGCTATGTGATGTTCTCCTCCCCTCTTTGTTCTTCATGGATTAGACCTCGTAAGCTGCCCTACATGATCGAGGCACATATGTAATCTTTCTGTTGTTTCTATGCTGAGTTTGCTGGGATCCGATGGATTATGAGATTATGTTCAGATTGTGATTGAGTTATATATTTGATTCTCCTCTTTTATATTTATGTTCTTGAGTAACTCTTTCATGTTCTCCGTTGTTGTTTATTGCTTTGGCCAAGTAGTAGGTAGTGACTCCAAGAGGGAGCGTTATGCATGATTGTGGGTTCAAGCTCCCCGATGACTAGCTTGAGTGACAGAAACATGAGTCTAGCGGATGTGCTATTTCCACAAGGGGGAAAACAACGGTGCTTATACTTGCGGGTGCAAGGATTGTTTACTTGACGCAAAGTTCTTTAATGCAGTTGTCCGTTGCTTTGAGTTTACACTTTGGGTGGGATTCGCAACTTAATACCAGCGAGATGTTCTGGATAGATATGTCAAGGTCGATGATTAGTGGGTAGATGCAGATGGATTTAGGTCTACTTGTCTTGGCGTACCGCCCTTTCTTTTGAGCCTCTTCCTTTCTGTTTTGCATAATTAGCATTGGTTTGCGCACATAATCCTGTCAATTGCCCAGCTGTAATTTGTTTACCTTGCATGCCTATTTTATCGTCTTTTGGGAGAGATACATCACTAGTGAACATCATGGGACCCCGTTCCATATTACTACCACTGTTTACACTATCAATTTACTTTCATTATTTACTTGTCTGTTGCTGTCACTATCTATTATTATTATCCCGTGCGTTTTATCCTTCGTAAACAACAAGGCCGGAGGAATTTACAACTCATCTGTACTCGTTGGGAAGCGAAGCTATCTGTGTGTGTGCAGGTCCAGGTGAAGTTAGCAACCTCGGTTGTAAACGACGCCATTGTTCACTTTACCACCTACTTGTATCTGTTGGAGTCCTCCTGGACGATACTAAGGGAAATTTGCCGCTATCTGCATCTCACCTTCCACTTGGGGTAACCAACGGGGGCGAGAAGTTATCTCGTGTATCAAGCAAATTTCATGCGCCGTTGTCGGGGACTCCACTCTTCAAGATAGGGGAGTTGCACACTATCTTTTATCTTTGCGTTTTAGTCTTGTTAGTTTACCTTTCAGTTTTTGCTTTAGTGTATTTTATCAAAAATCAAAAAAATAGTTACCTTGCTAGTAGTTATCAGTATGTTTGGCCCTTTTGCATTTGGTGTGTCAGAAGTGCTCACCTTTAAAAAAAGAGCTGGTGAAAGTTTGAAAGATGCCTAGTATAGGATTAATGATTCTCAAAAGAGAGCCACAAATAAGCAAACCACTACTATCCTGCTTAGAAATATTTATGTTGGAATTACTTCTTGGAATAGGTTTATTCTAGATACTGCTATCAATGGGAATTTCATAGAAGCCCCAGTTTGGGAAGCTCTTAGTGTTATGGAAAATCTTGTTGGAAATCTCCCTGTTGATAGTTTTCAAGAGAATATTACCCTAGCTCATATTATGAAAAAACTTGAAAAGATGGAGCTAGAGATGCCAAGTATTAATATGATAAGTGAGTTGGATCGTAAGGTTCAAGGGAATTTGAATAGATTAGATAGCTCCATGCATAAAATTCTCAAAACCTTGGAGACCATCAAATCCCATGACCTGGACTCTTCTAGGATTGATAAGATTGAGGAAATTATTGACACTCTAGGAACTACTTTCTCCTCAATTAAAACCAAAAAGGCGGAAACTCCGGCAAAGAAGGAACCTAGGTTTTTTTATGTTCCAAAGTCTCCTCGTTCCAAAAATAATTTATCTTTTGCAAAAGGGGTTGAAACTGTGAAAACTTTGGAAGAGATACCTCTCTTCAATAAGATGAATGAGACTCCAATTGATTTTCTGCCTTTTTCTTTATTTCCTAGAAGTATCTTTATTAGGCGTTTATTTGAAAGACCTATTAAGAGTGGTTGTATTATTGAAGAGCTTTTTGATGACCTTGATGATGGTTCAATTGATACAACTTAATCTATTTGCATTAAGCCTAGCTAATGGCTTTAAAGAAGCGCTTTCGGGAGGCAGCCCGCAACGAATTTAGGTTTTCCTTTTTGTTTTTCTTCTCTTTTTAGTGGTCTTGATGATTTTTACTACTGTAGAAACATCATTGTATCTTTACTTTTCAAGCTTTGTGCCTTTTATAGCCTCATACGACAAGGGAAGTGAAAGTTGTGACATGATGTCCAGAAAATAGATTCTGTCCTCGTGACTAGAAAAATCAGAGAAAAATCCCATTTCATCTTTTTTATCTGACTTTTTTACACAGCGTGATCTATAAAATTATGAAACTTTCGTATGTTCTGAGTTTTTTTATTTGAGTTGCAGACGTATCCCTAAAAAATTCGTTTCTACCTGCTGGTCTGTTTTTCACAGATTCTGTCCTGTTTTTCCTTTTCTTCGTTTTGCAAACCTTAAGCTTTATTTTTCTTTGCAAAAACATTTTGGCAATCTTTATAAAAAGTAGCTCTTAAATGTTATCCTTATTTCCAGTAGAGAAAAATATATTTTATTATGGGTACTAACCTCGCTAATCAGATTATGATGAGTTATGTATGAAGGGAGTTTTCAAGTGTGCGAGGGAAGATGATGAAAGAAGATTAGGAAGCTTGGGGATGCCCCCATCCCCAAGAAATATTCAAGGAGACTGAAGCGTCTAAGCTTGGGGATGCCCCCGTGCATCCCCTTCTCCATCGAAAATTATCAGTTCGTCTCTCGTTTCACTATATTTTTATCACTTCATGCGTTATGTGCTATTCTTAGAGTGTCTCGCTCTTAGGTTTTGTTTTTTGTTTTCTTTAGCTTTTCTTGCTGTTCATAAACAAGTTAGAACCCAGCTTTCTTTCTGTGGGAGAGAAACACGCTCCACTTCCAAAATTTAGAACACAACATAGGACTTTTTCCTGCTTATCTTTGATGTGTTTGTTCTTTATCTTTCCGTAGCTGCTGTCATGCTTTGCTCTTAGCTTTCATGTTTATCTTTTAAAAGAGCTTTTGTTAGTTTGTTGCTAGAACTCTCTTGAGTTTTCATGTTTATCTTGTTTAGAGAGTTTTCCTGTTGCACTGAGTTTTGTGTCTTGACTTGAAGTAGGTAATTGAGGTTGCTATTCTTTTTGTAGTAGTAACTTGAAAAAGTTTTGAGGTGTTGTCTTGAGTAATGTTTGGACTTTTGGTGTCAAGAGCTTTAGCCTATTAGTGATAAATGTCGTATTTTGGGCAATCCGTGTTTATTTTCAAAACCCTACAAATTAGTTGAGAACTTTAGCTACTAGTTGGATCACTACTCTTCGGAGGGGTCGAATATTAGAGTACACTCACGTACCATGAGTCGAGGATGCGCAAGGATAACCAAACCCCCATACACTCCTCCTTGGGGTACTTGTCTCTTTGGGAACCTCCTTATTAGATTGAGAGTTACCGATAATAAGTGCATGAGTTCTTCGGACTAATGTGAGTATTCTAAAGTTGACACATACACCTTCCCATATTTTGCTAGCCTTTCCTGTGCCGTGCATTCCTTTCTTCTCACTCCGAGAGTTAGCGTCCACCTTCGCCGGTACATCCAAACCCTTGGCACGATACGCTCTGTCATCATAAGCCTCCTTATATCCTTCCTCAAAACAGCCACCATACCTACCTATCAAGGCATTTCCATACACTTTCCGAGATACATTGCCATGCAACATCCATCTTCTCATGACTTGATCTTCATGTCATACATGCTACTTGCTTGATCAATGAGCCGCATGCTAGTTGGGCCTTGCCCTAATCATTGCTACATGACACGCAAGTATCATTGCATATCCTGCTACACTGGCAGAGGCATACATTTGCATACATCATGATAGTTATATTTTCTTTATGATTTTAGTACTTTGTAAAGTGTGAAAGATCTTCTATACTTTTTGTAATATATAGAGTGTTGCCCCTAATGTGAGGAAAAGATCCCAAAGTGGACAAAAATAAAAGATCCAAAAGTGGAAAAATAAAAGATCCCAAAGAGGACAAATGAGAGTTACATAGAAAGATCCATTGAGGCCACCAAAAATACAAAAAAAACTAAAAAAATAGAAAAAAAGAAGAAAAAAAGAGAGAAGGGGGCACACTACTATTCTTTTTTGAGAAGATCCACACTCGTACTCCATCTTATATCTTGTACTCCATAGAGATCATCATTCATGCATATAACTATGTGGGGACCTTTACACTATAGAACTTGGCTTGTATATTCCAATGATGAGCCTCCTCAAATGAGCTCTAGGTCTTCTTGAGCAAGCAAGTTGGATGCACCCCCACTAGTTCCATTGAGAGATTTTAGCTCATATGTGCATCCATTGCATGGCAATCCCTACTCCTCACATCATATCTATCATTTGGCTTTCTCTCGCCTATGATTGTCCTCATTGATGTGAGCCTTTCACACCTTTTTTTGTCTTCCTCCTCCACCTTATTCTCTCTTTGCCATCCTAAGTGTCAACTTTCTTGCTTACGCTCATCCATTGCATGAGTGCTCAAAATATCGAAAAGGAGTGGATCATTTTGACTTTTACTTGGCTAGTGGTCTGGGGATGAGTCAAGATAAGATTCCAAAGAAGACCAAGTGTGACACTTTAGTAGATTGAGTTCTCAACAATAAAAATACTTTTTCTCGTATATCCCTATCCCCTTTCTTGCACGCAAACACCATTTGGAGACATTTGAGTCACGGACAGCGAGAGCTCTTGCACCTTTATGTTCTTATGTTGCTTATTTCAATGCTAGATATAGACTCTTGCCTGTTATGACTTGAATTGAATTGCATGCTTTGATTGTTTTACTTACAAAGTTCTTATATGGTTGTTAGCATGTCACCATAGAAATTATGCTTGTTATCATTTAACTACTGGAGGACGAGCAGGAAATAAGCTTGGGGATGTTGATACGTCCAAAATGTATCTACAATTTCTGCTTGCTCCATGCCTCTTTTGTGTGATATTGCTGTGATATTGATGAACTTCCATACACTTTTGATCATATTTGGACTAACCTATTAACTCAGTGCACCCCAGTGCCAGTTCCTGTTTTTTGCTGTTTTTCTATTTCTGGTTTCCCCCTTATTAAAAGTACCAGAAAAATTCCAGGAAAAATATTGGAAAAATCAGCGTACCGTAAGCTTCGCGAGGAGCCCAGGAGGGGCCAGAGGGGAGCCAGGGGGGCCCAGGCGGACAGGCCCCTGGCCGCGCCAGGGGGGCGCCTAGAGCCCCTGGCCCACCTCTGGCTGCTCCCTTTCAACTATTTATTCCCCGTGATGAGAAACCCTCGGGGACAGAACCCTTTTTTCGCGATCTCTCCTCTGTTCTGCCGCCGCCGCGCTTCCAAGATTGGGAGCACCAGAAGGCCTCTTCCCGGCACCCTGACGGAGGGAGGAATCACCTCCGGGAGCTTTTCCACCACCATGGATGCTTCCCGGATGAACCGTGAGTAGTCCACCTTGGACCATAGGTCCATGATCAGTAGCTATGTGATGTTCTCCTCCCCTCTTTGTTCTTCATGGATTAGACCTCGTGAGCTGCCCTACATGATCGAGGCACATATGTAATCTTTCTGCTATTGCTATACTGAGTTTGCTGGGATCCGATGGATTATGAGATTATGTTCAGATTGTGATTGAGTTATATATTTGATTCTCTTCTTTTATATTTATGTTCTTGAGTAACTCTTGCATGTTCTCCGTTGCTGCTTATTGCTTTGGCCAAGTAGTAGGTAGTGACTCCAAGAGGGAGCGTTATGCATGATTGTGGGTTCATGCTCCCCGATGACTAGCTTGAGTGACAGAAACATGAGTCTAGGGGATGTGTTGTTGCCACAAGGGGGAAAAACGATGCTTGTACTTTCGGGTGCAAGGATTGTTTACTTTACGCAAAGTTCTTTAATGAAGTTGTCCGTTTCTTTGAGTGTACACTTTGGGTGGGATTCGCAACTTAATACCAACGAGATGTTCTGGATAGATATCTCAAGGTGGATGATTATTGGGTAGATGCAGATGGATTTCAGTCTACTTGTCTTAGCGTACCGCCCGTCCTTTTGAGCCTCTTCTTTTCTGTTTTGCATAATTAGCATTGGTTTGCGCACATAATTTTGTCAATTGCCCAGCTGTAATTTGTTTACCTTGCATGGCTATTTTGTCATCTTTTGGGAGAGAGACATCACTAGTGAACATCATGGGACCTCGGTCCATATTACTACCACTGTTTACATTATCAATTTACTTTCAGTATTTACTTTTCCGTTGCTATCACTATCCATTATTATTATCCCGTGCGTTTTATCCTTCGTAAACAACAAGGCCGGAGGAATTGACAACTCCTCTGTACTCGTTGGGAAGCGAAGCTATCTGTGTGTGTGCAGGTCGAGGTGAAGTTAGCAACCTCGGTTGTAAACGGCGCCATTGTTCACTTCACCACCTACTTGTATCTGTTGGAGTCCTCCTGGACGATACTCAACCTTAGCATTTTTTCTAAGGGAAATTTGCCGCTATCTAAATCTCACCTTCCACTTGGGGTAACCAACGGGGGCGAGAAGTTATCTCGTGTATCAATGCCCCACTAGTCCTCGAGGTGCAGATAGGAGGCTATGACGTGTCACGAGTATTCATGGATGGTGGCAGCAACATGAACATAATCTTCTCCAACACCTTGCGGAAGATGTTAATCCCACGCTCCGTGCTAAAAAGTTCAGATATCACCCTCTGCGACATCATTGCGGATCAACCTCGACGTCATCTTCGAGAGAAGAAATAACTTCCAAAATAAGACCCTCGAATTCGAAGTGGTAGATTTCCAATCGCAATACCATGCTATACTTGTCGGACCGGCTTTCGCCCAGTTCATGGCGGTCCCACACTACGCATACATCAAGCTCAAGATGCTAGGACCCGCAGGAGTCATCACGATCAATGGATGCTTCCTCAGATCAGAAAAATGCAACCACGACTTCCACCAAGTCTCCTACACCCTCGGAGCACAGCAGGAACTCAAAGAAATAGCCATGGTGGTAGACAGAAGCATTTTCCCACTTGCCGGTCGAAGAGAAATCAAGGAGATCACTCGAGAGTTCAGCGTCGATAGCGACATGATAACCCATCAGGTGCACCCAACAGACCCAGAAAAGACAGTGCGGATCTACGTTCACCTACCCGAAGAATAGGCTAGTGCCCTCATAAAAATTTCTGCGAAGAATAGAGCATCTTCTCTTGGTGCCCAGCCGACATGCCTGGAATCCCGAGAGAGTTCGCCGAGCACGCACTATAGATCTACCCAAACAACAAGCCAGTGAAGCAAGCACTGCGATGATTCTTCGAACAAAAGCGCAGAGCCATCGGCGAGTAAGTAAATAGGCTGCTCGACGCAAAATTCATACGCGAAACAAAGAAGGCCACCTAGGTCGCAAACCCCGTGCTGGTACCCAAAAAAGAGACCGACGTACTACACATGTGCGTCGACTACGAACCTGTCAACAAGAATTGCCCGAAGGATCACTTCCCCCTACCAAGGATTGACTAGATAATTGACTCCACCGCAGGATGCGATCTCCTCTCGTTCCTCGATGTGTACTCAGGATACAACCAGATAAGGATGAAGGAAGAAGAAGAAGAATATACGTCATTCATCACCCCATATGGCGTATTTTGCTACATGACAATGCCTTTCGGGCAAAATAACTTCGGAGCAACCTATCCGTGGATGATGCACGCACGCCTAAAGGAACAAATAGGAAGGAATGTCCAAGTATACATAGAAGACATCATGATCAAAATCTACAAGGAAAAAACACTGCTCGAATACCTCCGAGAATCTTTCAGAGCACTCAACCACTACAGGATCAAGCTCAACCCCAAGAAATGTGTTTTCGCTTTACCGACCAACAAGTTACTAGGCTTTCTCCCACCCCCACGTAGCCACCCCTAAACCCTAGCCACTTCACCCAAGATCCTCGTTGATTGGGCCTCTACACCAACTTCTGGCACCGATCATCATTTCAGGCGTCTCCTCCTTGTTGCATTCATAGCCAACTCATGGCAGTTTATGCAGCCCTCCAGATGGGTTTGGATCTGGCTCCTGGTCAGGAGTTTGCCGAGGAGGTTCGACGCACTTGCTTCTCTACGGTTCATCCTAATCACCACTCTGGTCATTTCACCATGGTGGTGGCTTTTGGTCGTACATCTTTCAAGTTGACGGAAGATTCGGCTGCAGTGGCTCTGGAATCCATCACCGGCGGCAGATGTGATGCACTCAAAGTCTCCATTTTACGTGATCGTGTGTTCAGATTCACGGTAGCCAATAAAAAGCTTGGATTTCTTCTCACCGATCGACGTAAATTTGTCTCTCCACAGTTTATCTGTTATTTTTATCTCTGGAATTATGGAGGGCCTCAATGGAGCTATGAGTTCAAGCTCTGGCAGAAACAGTGCAAGGAAGAACGGACACTTGTTAGTCCTACAAAGAAATGAGCTCAAGATGGGATGAATGCCCTACGTTCTCTCCCTAAGAAATCAGCGATGAAGGCTGGTCCGGCAAGTCTAAATCTATACGTTTTGCCTCTATCATTGACTATGATGCTTGTAAGAGTTACAATATGCGTGTGCAACCGGAGGTACGCAATGAGTTGCTTGAGGCTGGTTACGAGTTGCTCTCCGATGAGTGTCCGCCGTCGTCACTGCCGTTGGTGGTTCACCAGACTACGGCCGCTCAGGTGATTCAATTTGGGACGGTTCCGGTTTCCTTAGGTTTGTTAGCGGATCCCAGATCTTCAAGAACAGACAATGTGCAACGGGATCTCCTTCGATCCCTGGATAAATGTGTCTCCCAACACGTGGCGGACTGTCTCATGACCAAATCCGAAGTATCTCATCAACAGACGCAACTGGATTCGGATCAGGCTACCTCATCAGCTGTGCCGGCCATTCATGCCTTTGAAGCCATGGTGGGTGACATGGTGCCGTGTATCATGACCTTCTCCATATGCAATGTTCAGGGCCACCTGTCATCGGCCTGCCCTATTACCTGGGTCTGCATGGCTTGCAACCGG
This sequence comes from Bromus sterilis, assembly GCA_950022295.1. Classification (NCBI taxonomy): domain Eukaryota; kingdom Viridiplantae; phylum Streptophyta; class Magnoliopsida; order Poales; family Poaceae; genus Bromus; species Bromus sterilis. The sequence goes on from OX465597.1 coordinate 136,074,676, forward strand.
GTGGGCCACTGTCGACGGGACTGCGATGCGATAGCACGTAAGGAAGGATGCGTCTGGAGAACTATTCCCATGCAACTACGCATTGACTCCACACCGGATTCATCACCTCTTATTGAGTCTCGCGCCACCACCTCTTCTTGCCCTGTCACTTCAAGCGTCTCCATCGAGAAAACCCTCCACGCCGATTCCGCTTCACCGCCCCAAATCGACCACGCTGCTCCGCCGAGCAACTGCTGCCAATCTCTTCCAGCTCCCATGGAGGTATACGAGCTTGACCCCCTCCTCTTCCTTCCCGCCGGCCACAAAATCATCGATGGCGATCCAACCCGTCTACCGTGCACCTTCGTCACGGCGGGCGCCAGGCCAGAGCGACGCGCCGAGGACTTCATTGTGGCTGAGGTTATGCCTCCACCTCCACCTCAAGCATTGAGGCAAACCAGAGAGGAAGTGGCAGATTTCCTCCAAGCCCGCGGCGTCATGGTCCGCACCATGCAGCCTTGGTTCCTTGGCGTCGGGCTGTTCCAAGTCTGCGATGCAGCCGTCAGGTACTCGCTCACCCATCATGCTCCCTTCGATCTTGGTGGAGATAGATTTGTCCGTTTTTACAACCATGACCAAGGAGAAGGGTTTCGTCTTGCGGATGACTATCGTACGGGCTGGCTTGTGCTCATTGGGGTGCCACTAGACTATAGGAACACGAAGAATCTGTCAGAGGCAATTAACACTTTTGGAAAATTTCATTCGTGGAACTCTGAAGATCCCTCTTTGGTCCATTCCATGGTGCACGCTTCATTCCCTTCAACTGCATTGGTGCCGCGGGATCTTGTGTTTGGCGACTACGCTGGATGGGGAGGCAATCGGGTCAACTGGACGGCGGCCTTCTATGTGTTGGCAGGTGACTGGGCTAATCAGATGCCGCAAGATGAGGATCCCATGCCCCTCAATGGAAACCCCCACCCTCTTCCTGGACAGTTTGTACCTGAAAACGTTCCATGGGTTCTCCCTCCATATCCGGCACTGGGCTGGAACGACGTCCCTGTTCCTCTGCCCAACAATGAGCTAGTGGAACACAACGATCTCTCAGGCTAGGGGAATGCGGTGTGGGGAGAGGATGCACACCATGAGGATGCTCAGCTAGAACAACATGATGCTCCAGAACTAGATCAACAATCCATGGTCCTTGACCATCCAGACATGTCGGACTCGGTCAAGGAGCCGGTCCTGGAGTTCATTCATGTGCAGGATGATGAAGTGCAGGTTCAACAACCACCTGTTGTGGAGGAGCCTATCATGGCGCTGGTTCCGTACATACCACCCCCAGTTCCCCCACAATAAGTTTATGTGGGGATGATCAAAATTGCTGCTGGCCCGGACCTCCCCCCGGAGATGGTCTGGAACAGAGCCTTTTCCAGACTGCTGCCTGAACTCTGCACTTTACAAGTTCCCAGGAATCTGAAGCTCAGTCCGGTGCAGCCCTTGGTCTGCTCAAAGAGGTCATGGAGCATGGATTTTGCTCAAAGAGGTCAAAGAGGTCCGGAGTTCTCCATCTCCTACATTGAAGAGGACGAGCTTGAAACTGCTCCTTCCCAGCCTCTGTTGGAGCTCCCTCAGGAAATCACCTTCTCCAGCCCTCCTCTAGTGGCAGCGGGTAAAACTGTCGGGACCCGGGGTTAGCGTATGCAAGCCTCGCTACAACACAATCATATGGAGAGCCGAGAACCGTACCCACTTGTCTAAGCAGACAAGGCCAAGCACAGAACGTTCTCGGAAAGCATCGAATGTGAGGGGCGTCCCATCCAGGCCGGATGATCAACTGAAATGGGTCCTCATCGTCCGCACACAAGGCTAAATGATATGGGTGGTGAACTCCCATACTCATAGACAAGTCGCCTCAACCATACTATCGATTGTATTATAACCCTTACATAGACTTACTCCAGCCCGATCACTTAGTCGGGGTCTAGGGCGGGCTCGATCATACATCAAAGTGTGCACGAGACAGAGTCTCGAACAATCGCATCGCGATGCCCCAAGCTGCGCACATCTAAGGGCCACTTGGTGTATAAAAGACCGCCAGCCAGATCACAACTAAAGTCTCAAAAACCCATACTAAGACATGCATGTTATAAACATACACGCAGCACACATGCCTTGTATGAACAGCAGGTATCATTGCAATTCTCTACAAAGTATATACCTTTATTAATAACTCTTACAGAGTGCACACAGAGATCACAAGCATGTGATCCAACATTACAACAAACAAGCGGAAGCAAGTAGGTCTGAGTACAGACAAGTTTAACAAATGGCTTAGAGAAGCCTTATCTAAAAACAAGCCCTCCACGAGGGAACCAGTCGTCTGACTGGGACTACACTAGCTTGGTCTTGGTCTGAGTCTTCATTCTTCAAGCTTCGAGTAAAAATCACCATCGGGGTCGGTGGGTTCATCTAAAACATAGATTAAGCAAACGTGAGTACAAAATCGTACTCAGCAAGACTTACATAGGAGCTATACTACTCATGCATATGTATCAAGGTAAAGGGAGGTGGGGTTTCACTTGGAGAAGTGCCAGCTTTGACTTGGCTAGTCCTGAACTACGAGTACCAGACTTGAGGTAAGAAGCGTACACGAGTCCACTACATCTCTTCAACCAATTACACCACTATGGTTACTTCCTCGACTTCCCCACGAGAAGCACACCATAGCACTCACGCTTATCTTGGTGTGTTTTAGAAGTATCCAGTTAAAGTTGTCTAATAATCGAGCACAGCTCTCCAAGCAGTCCTTAACCGCGGAAGCGGCTATTCGAATAGTTTTGTTAACCCTGCAGGGGTGCACCGCTACACACACACACTCATCAGTTACCGCCTGGGAGTGGGACCCTTCAAGCGGGTACCGGCGAGGATGTTGCCACGACACTTCGCCTACAGCTCCGTTCTAGTCCACAGAGTCGCCTATGTGAGGGGGATCCGTATGTAAGTCCGGCCGAGGTTCCAGTACAGCCTCAAACGATGTGTGCAGGGTCCCAAGCCGGTCTTGAAAAGCCGTTCATCCACTTCGCAGACCGTGCCACAGCCCTACCAGAACTCCGAACTACTGCGACTTCTGGGGTTCGAACGGGGTGAGGTACTAGGTCGAGAGGGGTTAGTGAGCCCAATGTGTGGTTGTACTCTTCTTCTTGGATCACCACACAAGAACTCGGACTTAAGGCGGTGTTCAACGAGACAACCCACTGTGTACTCCTACACAGCCTCTCATCGTTCACCTTGTATTAGGGTAGATTCACCAACACGTTTCACTTTCATCAACACCATGTTTATCATCCCGACTCACATGATAAGCAACCTCATTGTACCACTAAGCATTCAATAAGCAGTAACAGTTGGAGGGGCCACATGATATCAACCAACTCCTACATCTGCTAGGATTGTGGTTTGCTTACTACTGTGACAAGACGATAGGTCATGCAAAGGATATGGGTTCAACTATGCGGTAGAAACGTTATCATGGTGATCATCCTAAACAATGCATAAGCGAGCCATGAGAGGGAAGTGGGATTTTATCGACATGATCAATGGGGGTTTGCTTGCCTTGCTGACGAGGTTTCGATAACGGTGTCTTCAACGAAGGGGGTGGCCTCGAGTTCCGGCTCCACTTCTATCAGCAACACGACAATCATAGGATCAACATCATGTACAATGCACAATCTCATGAATAATATTGCAATGGTGATGTTCAAGGTACTGATGTGTTGAGCATTCCATTTAAAAGGAGTATATTGCATTTGAAATGCAAATTCAAACTCCATTTGATTTATCGATGAATTTCAGATGCATTTGAATGCATGAAAGTTCATTTGAATTTGTTGATCATGAAGTGATGTGGTATAGTTGAAGTAAAGCTTCTGATGTGTGGATCAAACCATTGGAATTAAGGGTGTTGCAAAAACATTTGCAAAATCACTCCAAATTTGAATTTGAAAAGGATCCATATGCATGTTTGCTACTGTTCACCCATTTTAAAATGGTCAAACATGAAAACAAATTGCATATTCATAATCCTTGTATTTTTTCTGATAATTTTAGACATATTATTTGCTATATTTGGAGTTAGGATGAATTAATTATGAATTTCCAAAGTTTATTGCATTTTCTGGAATTTCTCTGATTATTTTTAATTCTTTTTGATTTATTGCATCAGCAGGGGGGGCTGACCAGTCAAACTGACTAGGGGGCCCCACCTGTTAGCCACAGTGGGGGTTAACCCCCTGCTTAAAATTAACCCGAGGGGTTAATTTGTGGCTGGCCCCACTTGTCGGCCACTGAGTTAGGTTTAAGAGGGTCATTAGGGGGGCGGCTAATGGTGGGCTCGCCGGGGAGTCGCCGGAGCTTCGCCGGAGTTGGGATTTCTGGCACGGGAGGGGGTCTGGTTGGTACGGGCGCGTAGCTCGTGAGCTTCCGCACACGTTGGAGTAGGAGGGGGCCAAGGGAGGGCTCTGTGGCGTCGGCTACTTCAACCGCGGCGGCGGCAGGAGCACTGTGCTCGCCGGACTTGGGTTAACGGCCATGAGAGAGGGAGTGGAGAGTACTGGCGAGTAGCTTGGGCTTGCGCGCGTCTTATGGAGCAAACGGGGGGTCAAGGGGGCGCTCTGGTGCTCGACCTCGACGAAGCCCGCGACGGCCGGCGGCTGACCTAGACGAACACGACGACAGCGGCCGCGGAAAGGGTGTTGGGAGGAGGAAAATGACGCGCGGTGCTCACCAGAGCTCGATGGAGAGCATGGAGAGGCCGGAGGGGGCTCGGCGGCGTCCAATTTCTCGCCGGAATCTTCTGCGGCCGGCGGTGACTTGGCGAGGCGAGCGTCGACTTCAGGGTGCCTCGGGTCCGATTGAAACTCCAGCTCGGGGAAGACGACGTATGGGAGCTTGAAGGACAAGTTGGGGAAGCTCTTCCTCGTCGTTGGCCACGGTCTCGCACAACGGTGGCCGGCGGCGATCTCTCGGGTTGGTTTGGAAACGAAGCAGAGAGAGGAGGAGGGCAAACGCGAGGAGAGGGGAAAGGTGCGGCCAAACGTTGCGCGTCTCCTGGCGAGGAGATGAGGTCCAAGGGGGGGGGGCTGGAAGCCTCCTGGCGTCGAGGTGGCGCCCGGTGCGTGCTCTGCCTCCACCGAGCTGCTTGGCTCGGCGGGGAGGTAGAAGACAAGGCGCTCGGTGGGCTGGGCCGTGGCCAAGGCGAGTTGGGCCTCGCCTGGGGCGCAAGGTAACTCCCTTTCCCTCTGGTTTTCTCTTTTCTTTTTATTTTTCTGCAATATGTTTGACCTAGCTAATAAAAATAGCTAGGAATTTTATAAAATGCCACAATTTTTTATATGGCCTCATAAAATAGAGAGCTAGCCACTTATAAAATTTGAGCATTTTTTAAATTCAAAACATTTGAATTTTAAATCAAATAGGGTATTTATTTTATTTCCAAGCCATTATTTGAAATTTAGAAATTTCCATGGGCATGGGAAAATACCCAAACCACTTTTAAAATGATCAGCACCATTTATAGGAATTTTCCAAACATTCAAATGATTTTTGGAAAAAGATTTTTATCTGGCCATTTGATTTAATTTCTCAGGGCTTTTCCTTTCCCCATTTTTGAATTGTAGTTTGAAATTTTGCATGATGCAAAGGAGCACTTGATCCTAGCACATACCTAACTTGGGGTTGTGACAACTCGCCCCCACTCAAAAGAATCTCGTCCCGAGATTCAGAAGTCTGCGGGAGGAAGGAGGGGTACTCGGCACTGAGACGGTCTTCTCTTTCCCACGTGGCTTCTTTCTCGGAGTGGTGAGACCACTGAACTTTCAGAAACTTGATCTTCTTTCGGCGAGTGACACGCTCTGCGGAATCAAGAATACGGACGGGGTATTCTCGATAAGAAAGGTCATCTTGGAGATCAAGCGTTTCATGGTCGACTTCGCGGATGGGGTCCTTGAAGCAACGGCTGAGTTGTGACACATGGAATACATCATGTACTCGGGAAAGGTGCGGGGGTAGTTCAAGTTGGTAGGCAACTTCTCCACGTTTAGCAAGAATGCGGAAAGGTCCGATGTTATGTGGGGCCAACTTGCCTTTGATACCGAATCGTTGGGTACCCTTCAGAGGAGTAACCCAAAGGTAAGCCTTCTCATCCAGATTGTAGCTTTCCTTCCTATGATGACGATCATAGTAGCTTTTCTGACGAGACTGGGCTGCTTTCAATTGATCACGAACAATGCGAACTTGCTCTTCTGCTTCCTTGATCATGTCCGGTCCAAAGAATTGTCTTTCACCGGTTTCTGACCAGTTTAAAGGTGTTCGACATCGTCGTCCATAAAGGAGTTCAAAAGGAGCCATGTTCAGACTAGATTGAAAACTGTTGTTATAAGCAAATTCGACAAATGGAAGAGACTTCTCCCAATTCTTTTCGAAAGATATAACACAAGCTCTGAGCATGTCTTCAAGAATTTGGTTAACCCTTTCGACTTGACCACTAGACTGAGGATGGAAAGTTGTACTAAAGGATAGATGAGTTCCCATAGCACGTTGGAAGCTTCCTCAAAATCTAGAGGTGAAAAGGCTACCACGATCAGAATTGATTTCCAAAGGAACACCATGAAGGGACACAATTCTAGAGATGTACAAGTCTGCCAACTGGCTAGCAGTTATAGACTTGCGAACTGGAAGGAAGTGAGCAACTTTGGAAAGCCTATCTATGACAACGAAGATGGCATTGTTTCCTTTCTTGGTTCTTGGAAAGCCGGTGATGAAGTTCATACCGAATTTGTCCAATTTCCACTCTGGAATAGGCAAAGGTTGAAGAGTGCCAGCAGGTCTTTGATGTTCGGCCTTAATGCGACGACAAACATCACATTCGGCAACAAATTGAGCAATGTCTCTCTTCATCCTAGTCCACCAAAATCTCTGGCGTAGATCTCGGTACATTTTTGTGCTACCGGGATGAATTGAGAGGGGTGTGTCATGGGCTTCTTTGAGGATGAGTTGCCTTAGATCTCTATTCTTAGGTACTACCAAACAATTTCCGAAGAATACCGTTCCTTTACTATCTGTGGAGAAACATTTAGCAACTCCGCTAGCAATGTTCTCCTTGATCCGGCGTACACCTCGTTCACGGCTTTGGGCAACTATGATTTGATCCTCAAGGTTTGGTTTCGCCACCAAGTTGAAAAGAGATCCACGAGGAACAATCTCGAGATTAAGCTTTCGAAATTCCTCATGAAGAAGTGGTTGATACTGCTGTAACATGAGGTTGTTATAGTACGACTTACGACTTAGTGCATCAACCATGACATTGGCCTTGCCTGGGGTGTAGGAAATTCTCCACGTTTAGCGAGAATGCGGAAAGGTCCGATGTAACGTGGGGCCAACTTTCCTTTGATACCCAGAGGAGTAACCCGGAGGTAAGCCTTCTCATCAATATTGTAGCTCTCCTCTCTATGATGACGGTCATAGTAGCTCTTTTGACGAGACTGAGCGGCTTTCAATCGATCACGAACAATGCGAACTTGCTCTTCTGCTTCCTTGATCATGTCCGGTCCAAAGAATTGTCTTTCACCGGTTTCTGACCAGTTTAAAGGTGTTCGACATCGTCGTCCATAAAGAGTTCAAAAGGAGCCATGTTCAGACTAGATTGAAAACTATTGTTATAAGCAAATTCGGCAAATGGAAGAGACTTCTCCCAATTCTTTCCGAATGAGATAACACAAGCTCTGAGCATGTCTTCCAAGATTTGATTAACCCTTTCGAATTGACCACTAGACTGAGGATGGAAAGATGTACCAAAGGAGAGATGAGTTCCCATAGAATGTTGGAAGCTTCCCAAAAATCTAGAGGTGAAAAGGCTACCACGATCAGAATTGATTACCAAAGGAACACCGTGAAGAGACACAATCCTAGAGACGTACAAGTCTGCCAACTGACTAGCAGTATAGAATCGCGAACTGGAAGGAAGTGAGCAACTTTAGAAAGCCTATCAATGACAACGAAGATGGCATCATTTCCTTTCTGGGTTTTTGGAAAGCCGGTGATGAAGTCCATACCGACTTTGTCCCATTTCCACTCGGGAATAGACAAAGGTTGAAGTGTGCCAGCAGGTCTTTGGTGTTTTGCCTTAATGCGACGACAAACATCACATTCAGCAACAAATCGAGCAATGTCTCTCTTCATCCTTGTCCACCAAAATCTCTGGCGTAGATCTCGGTACATTTTTGTGCTACTGGGATGAATCGAGAGGGGAGTGTCTTGGGCTTCTTTGAGGATGAGTTACCTTAGATCCCTATTCTTAGGTACTACCAAACGATTTTCAAAGAATACCGTTCTTTTACTTTCTGTGGAGAAACATTTAGCAACTCCGCTAGCAATGTTTTCCTTGATCCGGCGAACACCTCGTGCACGCCTTTGGGAAACTCTGATTTGATCCTCAAGTGTTGGTTTCGCCACCAAGTTGAAAAGAGATCCACGAGGAACAATCTCGAGGTTGAGCTTTCGAAATTCCTCATGAAGAACTGGTTGATACTGTTGTAACATGAGGTTGTTACAGTACGACTTACGACTTAGTGCATCAGCCATGACATTGGCTTTGCCTGGGGTGTAGGAAATTCCTAAGTCATAATCTTTTATCAACTCAATCCAGCGTCTTTGCCTGAGATTAAGATCTGGCTTGGTGAAAATATATTTGAGGCTTTGGTGGTCGGAATAGATTTCGCAACGGTTACCAAGGAGGTAATGTCGCCAAGTTGTTAGGGCATGAACTACGGCAGCGAGTTCAAGGTCATGGGTAGGATAGTTCTCTTCATGTGGCCGCAACTGGCGTGAGGCATAAGCTACCACATGTCGATCTTGCAGAAGTATGCATCCTAACCCTTGCCGTGATGCATCACAATAGATCTCGAAATCCTTTTTGGTGTCTGGAGGTGCAAGTACGGGTGCAGAAGTCAATCTTCTTTTTAGCTCTTGAAAGCTTTCCTCGCACTTGGGAGTCCATAGGAATTTCTTATCTTTCTTGAGGAGTTCAGTTAGAGGCTTTGCAACTTTAGAAAAGTTCTCGACGAATCGACGGCAATAGCTGGCTAGGCCAAGAAAACTCCTAACTTGCTTAACCGATTCAGGTGGAGTCCAGTCAAGGACGGCCTGAACTCTCTCGGGATTCACAGCAATGCCTTTTGCAGAAATCACGTGGCCTAAGTAGGTCACTTCTGGTAGCCAGAATTCACACTTGGAGAATTTAGCATATAGGCGATGCTCTCTAAGTTTCATCAATACCAGCCTTAGGTGTTCGGCATGTTCTTCTTTGTTCTTCGAGTATATAAGGATGTCATCGAGGTAAACCACGACGAACTGGTCCAAATACTCCATGAAGATGGAATTCATCATGCGTGAGAAAGTGGCGGGGGCATTGGTTAAACCAAAGGACATGACGGTGAACTCGTAAAGACCATAACGAGTAGTAAAAGCCGTTTTTGGAATGTCCTCGTTTCGGATTTTGATTTGATGATAGCCTAATCTCAAATCTATCTTGGAAAAGACAGAAGATCCTGCAAGTTGATCATAAAGATCATTGATCCTGGGTAGTGGGTACTTGTTCTTTATCGTCGCTAAATTTAGCGGGCGATAGTCTACGCACATCCTTTCTGTTCCATCTTTCTTCTTTACGAACAGAACGGGGCAACCCCATGGCGATGAGCTAGGGCGGATGAAGCCTTTTTCCAACAAAGCCTCCAGTTGGGTTTTAAGCTCAGCTAACTCACGTGGGGCCATTTTGTATGGGCGTCTGGAAATGGGTGCGGTTCCTGGCATAAGATCCACTATGAACTCTACACATTTGTCGGGTGGCATGCCCGGCAGCTCTTCAGGAAAGACATCCGGGAAGTCACGAACCACCGGAACATCTTCAAGGTCGGGAAGGGGAAGCACATTCAAAGAATGCACCTGGGTTCTTGTTCTTGGTGAGGAGTAAAATATTGTCTGGCCTGAAGGGTGTGTAAGTCTAACTGACTTGGATTTGCAATCAAGAAAAGCATGTTGTCTTGATAACCAATCCATACCAAGGATGACATCAATGTCTGAAGACTTGAGGGCTATGAGTGAAGCAAGGAATACTAAACCCTCAATTACAATTTGATTACCATGGCTTACTCTATTAGTTTGCCACTTGGAACCAGGAGTTTGAATGATCATAGGGGTGAATATTTCTTCAAAGGATACATCATGCCGAAGTGCATAACTCTCCGACATGAATGAGTGAGATGCTCCTGGGTCGAAAAGAACAGAAGTGGGAACAAAATTGACTGGGAGCGTACCAAGAAAGACGTCAGAAGTACCATCAGTTTCCTCAGCTGAGATTTGGTTCACATGTCCAAGATTTTCTGAGGTGGATGGCTTAGCGGTGGGAACCTTCAGGTTTGGTTTGGCACGAATAGTGGGTTTTCCTTTGGCAAGGGGTGGAGCATTTTGGTTGACGGGGCACTCACGAGAATAGTGACCAGGCTGGCCACACCTAAAGCAGGCCCCAAAGATAGTGCGGGGAGCTGGTTTGTTTGGTGGAGCTAGTGGACGAGGCGGCACAAGGGATGGCCTCGGTGGGTTGTTTTGGTGGATCAAACTGTTAGGAATCCAGATCATACGCTTCTGAGGGCGTGAACTGGAAGAAGGGGCAAGCTCAAGAGCATGCATGCGAGACTTCTCGAAAACTTCATTGCCATGCTCAGCTCTGAAGGATCTGTTGACTAAATCCTCAAAGGTGGCAAATTCGATGAGGTTGAGATCATGACGAAGGATGGGGCTAAGTCCCTTGCGGAACCTTGCCTGCTTTCTGGCATCGGTGGTGATCTCATCTTGGGCATACCGAGCAAGACGGTTGAATTCCCTCACATACTCATGAATGGACATCTCTCCTTGATTCAGATTGCAAAACTCTTCCTTCTTGCGCTCCATCAACTCATCCAGAATGTGGTACCCTCGAAAGGCAACACAGAACTCCTGCCAAGTCACTACGTGACCATCTGGCTGCATTGCAACATGGTTCTCCCACCACTGAAGAGCAGCACCTTCCAAGAAGTATACCGCGAAAATAACTCGGTCATCGGGAGCAACATGTGCAGTGTCAAGCTTACGCTCGATGGAACGGAGCCAATCATCAGCTTCAAGGGGCTCAGAAGAACATCGGAATACCGGTGGCTTGAGGAGGATGAAGTCCTGAATGCTGACCACCACATTACGATGGTGGGCGGTATTCTGTTCGATGAGCTCCAGAAGGCGTGTTTGATCACGTCTATTCCGCTCAGCTTCCATGATGATTTCCGCCGCAGAAGGCGGGGTTGGAGGTTCATCATCATTTCGATTCTGATCACGGTCTCGATTCCGAAGAACAGCACTACGAGTTCCACCTGACATCCTGTGTGATAAAAATCAACAATCAGAACAGGTTGTACGATGGAGGCAAGGATAAAAGGATATGATTTCAGAAGGAGAAGACTATAATGCAAAGGCAATGATTCAAAGAAACACGGAACAAATCCGGTAGCATAAGGGCTACACCGGGATGGAAAATGAAACAACCTCGAAGAAATTGGACATAACTTCTTCAAGGAACTCAAAACACGGAGACTTTGGACAACCACAACCATCCTACGGCTATAAGGAGGCAATCAACGAGATGTTCTAGTAAGACATAGATGAGCCTAGTCCTATCTTCCCGTAGAAAAGGTAAGGGTGACTCAGAACTCAGATCGATGAGGGTAAGGAGAAAAAGAAGCCTTACGTTGTTCCCTTATATACCCATAGTAACTATATAACTATAGAAGGCTAGACTCGACTTCGGCCAAGGCTGATAATCCTACAGTCAGTTCTGCTCTGATACCAAGTCTGTCGGGACCCGGGGTTAGCGTATGCAAGCCTCGCTACAACACAATCATATGGAGAGCCGAGAACCGTACCCACTTGTCTAAGTAGACAAGGCCAAGCACAGAACGTTCTCGGAAAGCATCGAACGTGAGGGGCGTCCCATCCAGGCCGGATGATCAACTGAAATGCGTCCTCATCGTCCGCACACAAGTCTAAATGATATGGGTAGTGAACTCCCATACTCATAGACAAGTCGCCTCAACCATACTATCGATTGTATTATAACCCTTACATAGACTTACTCCAGCCCGATCACTTAGTCGGGGTCTAGGGCGGGCTCGATCATACATCAAAGTGTGCACGAGACAGAGTCTCGAACAATCGCATCGCGATGCCCCAAGCTGCGCACATCTAAGGGCCACTTGGTGTATAAAAGACCGCCAGCCAGATCACAACTAAGGTCTCGAAAACCCATACTAAGACATGCATGTTATAAACATACACGCAGCACACATGCCTTGTATGAACAGCAGGTATCATTGCAATTCTCTACAAAGTATATATCTTTATTAATAACTCTTACAGAGTGCACACAGAGATCACAAGCATGTGATCCAACATTACAACAAACAAGCGGAAGCAAGTAGGTCTGAGTACATACAAGTTTAACAAATGGCTTAGAGAAGCCTTATCTAAAAACAAGCCCTCCACGAGGGAACCAGTCGTCTGACTGGGACTACACTAGCTTGGTCTTGGTCTGAGTCTTCATTCTTCAAGCTTCGAGTAAAAATCACCATCGGGGTCGGTGGGTTCATCTAAAACATAGATTAAGCAAACGTGAGTACAAAATCGTACTTAGCAAGACTTACATAGGAGCTATACTACTCATGCATATGTATCAAGGTAAAGGGAGGTGGGGTTTCACTTGCAGAAGTGCCAGCTTTGACTTGGCTAGTACTGAACTACGAGTACCAGACTTGAGGTAAGAAGCGTACACGAGTCCACTACATCTCTTCAACCAATTACACCACTATGGTTACTTCCTCGACTTCCCCACGAGAAGCACACCATAGCACTCACGCTTATCTTGGTGTGTTTTAGAAGTATCCAGTTAAAGTTGTCTAATAATCGAGCACAACTCTCCAAGCAGTCCTTAACCGCGGACGCGGCTATTCAAATAGTTTTGTTAACCCTGCAGGGGTGTACCGCTACACACACACACTCATCAGTTACCGCCTGGGAGTGGGACCCTTCAAGAGGGTACCGGCGAGGATGTTGCCACGACACTTCGCCCACAACTCCGTTCTAGTCCAGAGAGTCGCCTATCTGAGGGGGATCCGTATGGAAGTCCGGCCGAGGTTCCAGTACAGCCTCAAACGATGTGTGTAGGGTCCAAAGCCGGTCTTGAAAAGCCGTTCATCCACTTCGCAGACCGTGCCACAGCCCTACCAGAACTCCGAACTACTGCGACTTCTGGGGTTCGAACGGGGTGAGGTACTAGGTCGAGAGGGGTCAGTGAGCCCAATGTGTGGTTGTACTCTTCTTCTTGGATCACCACACAAGAACTCGGACTTAAGGCGGTGTTCAACGAGACAACCCACTGTGTACTCCTACACAGCCTCTCATCGTTCACCTTGTATTAGGGTAGATTCACCAACACGTTTCACTTTCATCAACACCATGTTTATCATCCGGACTCACATCATAAGCAACCTCATTGTACCACTAAGCATGCAATAAGCAGTAACAGTTGCAGGGGCCACATGATATCAACCAACTCCTACATCTGATAGGATTGTGGTTTGCTTACTACTCTGACAAGATGATAGGTCATGCAAAGGATATGGGTTCAACTATGCGGTAGAAACGTTATCATGGTGATCATCCTAAACAATGCATAAGCGAGACATGAGAGGGAAGTGGGATTTTATCGACATGATCAATGGGGGTTTGCTTGCTTTGCTGACGAGGTTTCGATAACGGTGTCTTCAACGAAGGGGGTGGCCTCGAGTTCCGGCTCCACTTCTATCAGCAACACGACAATCATAGGATCAACATAATGTACAATGCACAATCACATGAATAATATTGCAATGGTGATGTTCAAGGTACTGATGTGTTGATCATTCCATTTAAAAGGAGTATATTGCATTTGAAATGCAAATTCAAACTCCATTTGATTTATCGATGAATTTCCGATGCATTTGAATGCATGAAAGTTCATTTGAATTTGTTGATCATGAAGTGATGTGGTATAGTTGAAGTAAAGCTTCTGATGTGTGGATCAAACCATTGGAATTAAGGGTGTTGCAAAAACATTTGCAAAATCACTCCAAATTTGAATTTGAAAAGGATCCATATGCATGTTTGCTACTGTTCACCCATTTTAAAATGGTCAAACATGAAAACAAATTGCATATTCATAATCCTTGTATTTTTTCTGATAATTTTAGACATATTATTTGCTATATTTGGAGTTAGGATGAATTAATTATGAATTTCCAAAGTTTATTACATTTTCTGAAATTTCTCTGATTATTTTTAAATCTTTTTGATTTATTGCGTCAGCAGGGGGGGCTGACCAGTCAAACTAACTAGGGGGCCCCACCTGCCAGCCACAGTGGGGGTTAACCCCCTGCTTTAAATTAACCCGAGGGGTTAATTTGTGGCTGGCCCCACTTGTCGGCCACTGGGTTAGGTTTAAGAGGGTCATTAGGGGGCGGCTAATGGTGGGCTCGCCGGGGAGCCGCCAGAGCTTCGCCGGAGTTGGGATTTCTGGCACGGGAGGGGGTCTGGTTGGTACGGGCGCGTAGCTCGTGAGCTTCCGCACACGTTGGAGTAGGAGGGGGCCAAGGGAGGGCTCTGTGGCGTCGGCTACTTCAACCGCGGCGGCGGCCGGAGCACTGTGCTCGCCGGACTTGGGTTAATGGCCATGAGAGAGGGAGTGGAGAGTACTGGCGAGTAGCTTGGGCTTGCGTGCGTCTTCTGGAGCAAACGGGGGGTCAAGGGGGCGCTCTGGTGCTCGACCTCGACGAAGCCCGCGACGGCCGGCGACTGACCTAGACGAACACGACGACAGCGGCCGCGGAAAGGGTGTTGGGAGGAGGAAAACGACGCGCGGTGCTCACCAGAGCTCGATGGAGAGCATGGAGAGGCCGGAGGGGGCTCGGCGGCGTCCAATTTCTCGCCGGAATCTTCTGCGGCCGACGGCGACTCATTAAACTGAGAAGGGGTGAGTTAGTAGGTTGAGCAGGGGTCCATGTGCCCAACATGTGGTAGTACTCTTTGTCTTGGATCACCACACAAGAACTTGGGCTTAAGGCGGTGTTCAACGAAACAACCCACTGTGTACTCTTACACAGCCTCTCATCGTTCACCTTGTTTAGGTCAAGTTCACCAAGACATTTCCACCATCATCAAAATTATCACTACCATCCCGACTCACAAAAGAGTAACCTCATTGTAACTCAAAGCATGCAATAAGAAGTAACAATTGCAGGGGCCACATGATATCCACCAACTCCTACATTTGCTAGGATTATGGTTTGCCTACTACTGTGATAAATGATAGGTCATGCAAAGGAATGGGTTCATCTATGCGGTAGAATGTAGCATGGTAATCATCCTATACAATGCCTAAGCGAGACATGAGAGGGAAGTGGGATTTTATCGACATGATCAAAGGGGGTTTTCTTGCCTTGCTGACAAGGTTCAGTCTCGGGATCTTCAACGAAGGGGGCAGCCTCCTGTTCCGGTTCAACTTCTACTTGACAAACAACAAACAAGGTAGCAAAGTAAATACAATGCAGAAGAACATGGTTGAAGGTTGAAACTTGGTTTGCATGCTTCTAATGTGTGAGGCAATTCCATTTAAATGGAGTATATTGCAAATGAAATTGCAAATTCAAACTCCAATTTGAATTCAATTTAGCCAAGTTACAAATGCTATTGTTTGATCAAATGTAATTCATCTTCACATGTGTATGATATGCCTCTGATGTTCAAGTGAATTGGGGTATGTTGCTAAGGTTCAAATTGCAAAAGCACTTGAATTTAATTTGATTAAATTCCAATTAAACCAAATAATAAATTCTACTGGTCCCATTTTAAATTCAACTCAAACATAGTTGAAAGTTGTATATTTGGATAGATTATTTTCTCGTGATCATTTTTCAGATTTATATGTTAAATTTGGAGTTGATATGAATTTTCTATGAATTTCCAAAGTTTAAGCCTTTTTTCTGAAATTTTCTGAATTTCTTTAAATTGGAAAAAGGGTTTATTGCGTAGGCATGACGTCACTGTGACGTGGGGGGGTGCTGACATGTGGGGCCTCACTGTCAGTGGGTTAGTTAACTAACCCGGTTAGTTTAAACTAACTAGGCATTAGTTAGCGGCCTGGGCCCACTGGTCAGTGGCCCAGGGGGTTGGATTAGGGCTAAACACGCCGGACACGTCAGCCTCGCCGGCGGCTAGTCGCCGGCGACGTTCAGGGACGGCGGTGTCCGCGGAGACGGCGCTCCCTTGGCCCAAATCGAGCGTTGCAACCACTGAGACGTAGCTCTTGGTGCCGCGCGTCGAATGGGACCAAGAACAGGGGTTGGGTGCCCTGTAGGCTCACCGGCGACGAGCTTTGCGGCGACAGTGGTATGGCTGCGAGGAAAAACTCGCTACGGTGCACTAAAAGGAGCGGGGTTAGGCGCGTTTGAAGCAATGGAGCACGGCGGTTGCGAAGGACATGGCCCCGAGCTTGATTCCTTCGCGGGTGCTCGCCAACGAGCACCACGGCGGCGTTGAGCTACGACTCCCATGGTGGATCCGGCTACAGCTACGGGGAGGGCGCGGGACCAGAGGGGTTTTTCTCAGAAGCTCACCCTAAGTGCAACGGCGGTGACGGCTTTCTCGGGGAGGTCCTGGTGATGGAGAATCCGGCGATGGCGAGCGGCGTCCGTAGTTGAAGAAGACGACCCGATTCCTTAGCTCCAGGGGCTCCGCGCTCGATTCCTTCTGCACGGAGACGTAGTCGACGGTGAAGAAGACGATGGACACAACGGCGCGGCTCGAGGACGACGGTGGCCACACGTGCTTCAATCCATGGCGACGGCGGCGTTCGGTTCTTCGCGGGGCTCAACGAGAGAGAGGAGAATAGGCACTGGGGAGGGGGGGAATGGACGCACGACGTCTGCAAGAGCTTTGAGGCGCGTCTAGGAGGCTCCAGAGGGGCAGGTGGAGGCTGGGCAAGCGGCGACGTGCTCGGCTAGCTCGGTGGTATTCCACCGAGCAGCTTGGAGGCGCGGGGTTAGGGAAGAATACCCCCTTGCCCCTTTGGGCCGGCTGGGTTGGCTTCACCCAGGCGACATGTAAGGTTTTCTGCTTTCTTTTCTGTTTAATCTTTCCTTTCTGTTTTTATTTTCTGTAATTTGTTTTGCTTATTAAAATAAACAGCTAGGCATTTTATTAAATGCTAAAACTTTTTACATGGCCTCATAATAATATATACTAGCCATTTGCAAAGTTTGGCACTTTTTAAAATACAAATTATTTGAATCTTAAGTCAAATAGGGGTTTTTGAATTAATCCAAGGTCCTGTTTGAATATTTGAAAAATACATGAGCATGGGGTGGGTCCCACATCACTTGATATGTGATCACACTCATTTATAAGACTTTTCAAAAATCAAACATGAATTTTTGGAGAAGATTTATTTCAGGCCTTTTGAATTAATTCATCTGGGAGGTTCCTTCTCCCGTTTTGCAAATGAATTTGATTTCAATTGATTTCTTTTGAAATTTTTAACATGATGCAAAGTGACTTGCTAATCCTAGCACATACCTAACTTGGGGTTGTGACCACTCGCCCCCACTCAACAGAATCTCGTACCGAGATTCAGAAGTCTGCGGGAGGAAGGTGGGGTACTCGGCACGGATACGGTCTTCTCTTTCCCACGTGGTTTCTCTCTCAGAGTGGTGTGACCATTGCACTTTCAGAAACTTAATCTTCTGACGACGAGTGACACGCTCTGCGGAATCAAGAATACGAACGGGGTATGCTCGATAAGAAAGGTCATCTTGGAGATCAAGCGTTTCGTGGTCGACTTCGCGGATGGGGTCCTTGAAGCAACGCCTGAGTTGTGACACATGGAATACATCATGTACTCGGGAAAGGTGCGGGGGTAGTTCAAGTTGGTAGGCAACTTCTCGATGTTTAGCAAGAATGTGGAAAGGTCCGATGTAACGTGGGGCCAACTTGCCGTTGATACCGAAACGTTGGGTTCCCTTCAGAGGAGTAACCCGAAGGTAAGCCTTCTCTTCCAGATTGTAGCTCTCTTTCTTATGATGACGATCATAGTAGCTTTTCTGACGAGACTGGGCTGCTTTCAATTGATCACGAACAATGCGAACTTGCTCTTCTGCTTCCTTGATCATATCCGGTCCAAAGAATTGTCTTTCACCGGTTTCTGACCAGTTTAGGGGTGTTCATATAAGAGTTCAAAAGAGTTCCATATAAGAGTTCAAAAGAAGCCATGTTCAGACTAGATTGGAAACTATTGTTATAAGAAAATTCCGCGAATGGAAGAGACTTCTCCCAATTCTCTCCGAATGAGATAACACAAGCTCTGAGCATGTCTTCAAGAATTTGGTTAACCCTTTCGACTTGACCGCTAGACTGAGGATGGAAAGCTGTACTAAAGGAGAGATGAGTTCCCATGGCATTCTGAAAGCTTCCCCAAAATCTAGAGGTGAAAAGGCTACCACGATCAAAATTGATTTCCAAAGGAACACCGTGAAGGGATACAATTCTAGAGACGTATAAGTCCGCTAACTGACTAACAGTTATAGACTCGCGAACTGGAAGGAAGTGAGCAACTTTGGAAAGCCTATCTATGACAATGAAAATGGCATCGTTTCCTTTCTGGGTTTTTGGAAAGCCGGTGAGGAAGTCCATACCGACTTTGTCCCATTTCCACTCTGGAATAGGAAAAGGTTGAAGTGTACCAGCAGGTCTTTGATGTTCGGCCTTAATGCGACGACAAACATCACATTCGGTAACAAATCGAGCAATGTCTCTCTTCATCCTAGTCCACCAAAATATCTGGCGTAGATCTTGGTACATTTTTGTGCTACTGGGATGAATTGAGAGGGGTGTGTCATGGGCTTCCTTGAGGATGAGTTGCCTTAGTTCCCTATTTTTAGGTACTACCAAACGATTGCCAAAGAATACCGTTCCTTTACTATCTGTGGAGAAACATCTAGCAACTCCTCTAGCAATGTTCTCCTTGATCCGGCGAACACCTCGTGCACGCCTTTGGGCAACTATGATTTGATCCTCAAGAGTTGGTTTCGCCACCAAGGTAAAAAGATAGCCATGAGGAACAATCTCAAGATTGAGCTTTTTAAATTCCTAATGAAGAAGTGTTTGATACTGTTGTAACATGAGGTTGTTACAATACGACTTACGACTTAGTGCATCAGCCATGACATTGGCTTTTCCTGGGGTGTAAGAAATTCCTGCGTCGTAATCTTTTATCAACTCAATCCAGCGTCTTTGCCTGAGATTAAGATCTGGCTGGGTGAAGATGTATTTGAGGCTTTGGTGGTCGGAATAGATCTCACAACGATTACCAAGGAGGTAATGTCGCCAAGTTGTCAGGGCATGAACTACGGCAGCGAGTTCAAGATCATGGGTAGGATAGTTCTGTTCATGTGGCCGCAACTGGCGTGAAGCATAAGCTACCACATGTGTATCTTGCAGAAGTATGCATCCTAACCCTTGCCGTGAGGCGTCACAAAAGATCTTGAAATCCTTTTTGGTGTCTGGAGGCGCAAGTACGGGTGCAGAAATCAATCTCATTTTTAGCTCTTGAAAGCTTTCCTCGCACTTGGGAGTCCATTGGAATTTCTTATCTTTCTTGAGGAGTTCAGTTAGAGGCTTTGCAACTTTAGAAAAGTTCTCAACGAAGCGACGACAATAGCTGGCTAGACCAAGAAAACTCCTAACTTGCTTAACCGATTCAGGTGGAGTCCAGTCAAGGACGGCCTGAACTCTCTCGGGATTCACAACAATGCCTTTTGCAGAAATCACGTAGCCTAAGTAGGTCAATTCTGGTAGCCAAAATTCACACTTGGAGAATTTAGCATACAGGCGATGCTCTCTAAGTTTCATCAATACCAGCCTTAGATGTTCGGCATGTTCTTCTTCGTTCTTCGAGTAGATGAGAATGTCATCGAGATAAACTACAAAAAATTTATCTAGGTACTCCATGAAGATCGAATTCATCATGCGCGAGAAAGTGGAGGGGGCATTGGTTAAACCGAAGGACATGACGGTGTACTCGTAAAGACCATAACGAGTAGTAAAAGCCATTTTGGGAATTCCCTCATTTCGGATTTTGATTTGAAGATAACCCAATCTCAAATCCATCTTGGAGAACACAGAGGATCCAGCAAGTTGATCATAAAGATCATTGATCCTGGGCAATGGGTACTTGTTCTTTATCGTCGCTAGATTTAGCGGGCGATAGTCTACGCACATCCTTTCTGTTCCATCTTTCTTCGTTACGAATAGAACGGGGCAACCCCATGGCTATGAGCTAGGGCGGATGAAGCCTTTTGCCAACAAAGCTTCAAGTTGGATTTTAAGCTTAGCTAACTCGCGTGGGGCCATTTTGTATGGGCGTCTGGAAATTGGTGCGGTTCCTGGCATAAGATCCACTATGAACTCTACACATCTGTCGGGTGACTATGTTTAAGGAGTTGGATCTCTGGGTAGCTTCCTAGAGGATGACCAAGGTTTACTAGGGGCTACAACAGATATGTCAGAGTAGCAAAGTACCACAACACAATGGTTAGTGTGGTTCTTCTGTCTAGAAGACATCTAAAGTGGGAGGAAGAGCTGCAATTGAATCACTATGGGTTTCTAGAATAAAACCTACAACAAACTCTAGAGAACTGTCGGGCACGCCACATAGAAGTTCTTCTAAAAGGACAACCGAAATGGAGAGAAGGATTTTGCAAATGCATCAGATTATGAAGATAACTGGAATGACTCGGACAGCATAACGGCTGTAATTGTAAGAAATCAGGAAGCATAACAACGCTAGAAAACCGAACACAACTTTCCTACGGCTACAAGGAAGCAAACAACGACATGTTCTAGTAAGACATAGATGAGCCTAGTCCTATCTTGCCGTAGAATAAGATGAGGGTGACTCAGAACTCAGAATGATGAGGGTAAAGAGAAAAAAGAAGCCTTACGTTGTTCCCTTATATACCCAGAGTAACTATATAACTATAGCAAGCTAGACTCAACATCGGCCAAGGCTGATAATCCTATAGTCAATCCTACTCTGATACCAAGTCTGTCGGGACCCGGGGTTAGCGTATGCAAGTCCCACTACGACATAGTCATATGGAGAGCCGAGAACCGTACCCACTTGTCTAAGCAGACAAGGCAAAGGACAGAACGTTCTCGGAAAGCATCGTACGTGAGGGGCATCCCATCCAGGTCGGATGATCAACTGAGATGGGTCCTCAACGTCCGCACACAAGTCTAAAGATATGGGTGATAAACTCCCATATTCACAGACAAGTCGCCTCAACCATACTATCGACTATCTCATAACTCTTACATAGACTTACTCCAGCCCGATCACTTAGTCGGGGTCTAGGGCGGGCTCGATCATACCACAAAGTGTGCACGAGACAGAGTCTCGAGCAATCGCATCACGATGCCCCAAGCTGCGCACATCTAAGGGGCACTTGGTGTATAAAAGACCGCCAGCCAGATCACAACTAAGGTCTCGAAAACCCATACAAAGACATGCATGTTATAAACATACACGCAACACACATGTCTTGTATGAACAGCAGGTATCCTTGCAATTCTCTACAAAGTATACCACTTTATTGATAACTCTCACAGAGTGCACACAGAGATCACAAGTCTGTGAACCAACATTACAACAAACAAGCGGAAGCAAAGTAGGTTTGAGTACAGACAAGTTTAACAAATGGCTTAAGAAGCCTTATTTAAACACAAGCCTGCTGACTGGGACTACACTAGCTTGGTCTTCAGTCGTAGATCTCGAGGAAGAATCCACCTTCGGGGTCAGTGGGTTCATCTAAAACATAGAATAAGAAAACGTGAGTACAAAGTCATACTCAGCAAGACTTACGTAGGAGCTATACTACTCATGCACATGTATCAAGGTAAAGGGAGGTGGGGTTCAATTGCAGAAGTGCCAGCTTTTACTTGGCTAGTCCTGAACTACGAGTACCAGACTTGAGGTAAGAAGCGTACACGAGTCCACTACATCTCCAATCAATTACACCACTATGGTGCCTTCCTCGACTTCCCCAGGAGAAAGCACTCCATATCACTCACGCTTATCTTGGTAAGTTTTATAAGTATCCAGTTCAAGTTGTCTAATAATCAAGCTAAGCTTTCCAAGCAGTCCTTAACTGCGGACGCGGCTATTCGAATAGCTTTGTTAACCCTTCAGGGGTGTACCGCTACACACACGTGTCATTAGTTACCGCCTTTTGCGTGTCACCGTTCAAGAGGTGACAGCGAGGATGCCACCACAACTGTTACCTCATAGCCGATCTAGTCCAAGAAAGCCACCTACCTGGGTTGGCTACCACTATCGTGAAACCGGCCGGTTTACCGAAGTGGACCCAAATGATGTGTGCGTGGTGCATAAGCCGGTCTCGGCTGAGCCGTTCTCTCACTTAGCAGCCAGCCCACAAACCTACCAGAACTCCGAACTACTACGACATCTGGACATCGAAAGGGATGAGTTAGTAGGTTGAGAGGGGTCAGTGAGCCCAATGTGTGGTTGTACTCTTCATCTTGGATCACCACACAAGAACTCGGACTTAGGGCGGTGTTCAACGAGACAACCCACTGTGTACTCCTATACAACCTCTCATCGTTCACCTTGTATTAGGGTCGATTCACCAACATATTTCCACCATCATCAACATGATCACTACAATCCCGACTCACATAACAGTAACAACATTGTATCACTCTAAGCATGCAATAAGCAGTAACAATTGCAGGGGCCACATGATATCAACCAACTCCTACATTTTCTAGGATTGTGGTTTGCCTACTACTGTGACAAATGATAGGTCATGCAAAGGAATGGTTTCATCTATGCGGTAGAAACGTAGCATGGTAATCATCCTATACAATGCATAAGCGAGACATGAGAGGGAAGTGGGATTTTATCGACATGATCAAAGGGGGTTTGCTTGCCTTGCTGACGAGGTTCAGTCTCGGGATCTTCAACGAAGGGGGCAGCCTCCTGTTCCGGTTCAACTTCTACTCGACAAACAACAAACAAGGTAGCAAAGTAAATACAATGCACAAGCACATGGTTGAAGGTTGAAACTTGGTTTGCATGCTTCTGATGTGTGAGGCAATTCCATTTAAATGGAGTATATTGCAAATGAAATTGCAAATTAAAACTCCAATTTTAATTCAATTTAGCCAAGTTACAAATGCTATTGTTTGATCAAATGTAATTCATCTTGACATATGTATGATATGCCTGTGATGTTCAAGTGAATTGGGGTATGTTGCTCAGGTTCAAATTGCAAAAGCATTTGAATTTAATTTGATTAAATTCCAATTAAACCAAATAGAAAATGCTACTGGTCCCATTTTAAATTCAACTCAAACATAGTTGAAAGTTGTATATTTGGATAGAGTATTTTCTCCTGATCATTTTTCATATATTATATGTTAAATTTGGAGTTAATATGAATTTTCTATGAATTTCCAAAGTATAAGCTTTTTTCTGGTATTTTTTGAATTTCTTTAAAATGGAATTTTTTTTTATTGCGTAGGCATGATGTCACAGTGACGTGGGCGGGTTCTGACATGTGGGGCCTCACTATCAGTGGGTTAGTTAACTAACCTGGTTAGTTTAAACTAACCAGGGATTAGTTAGCGGCATGGGCCCACTCGTCAGTGGCCCAGGGGGTTGGATTAGGGGCTAAAGACGTCAGCCTCGCCGGCGGCTAGTCGCCGGCGACGTCCAGGGATGGCGGTGTCTGCGGAGACGGCGCTCCCGTGGCCCAAATCGAGCGCTGCAACCACTGAGACGTAGCTCATGGTGCCGCGCGTCGAATGGGACCAAGAACAGGGGCTGGGGTGCCCTGTAGGCTCACCGTCGATGAGCTTTGCGGCGACAGTGGTACGGCTGCGAAGCAAAACTCGCTATGGTGCACTAAAAGGAGCGGGGTTAGGCGCGTTTGAATCAAAGGAGCACGGCGGTTGCGAAGGACATGGCCCCGAGCTCGATTGCTTCACGGCGAGCACCACGGCGGCGTTGAGCTAGGCTTCCATGGTGGATCCGGCTACAGCTGCGGGGAGGGCGTGGGACCAGAGGGGTTTTGCTCAGAAGCTCACCCTGAGTGCAACGACGGTGACGGCTTGCTCGGGGAGGTCCTGGTGATGGAGAATCCGGCGATGGCTCGCGGCGGCCGTAGTTGAACAGGATGACACGATTCCTTAGCTCCAGGGGCTCCGCGCTCGATTCCTTCTGCACGGAGACGTAGTCGACGGTGACGAAGACGATGGACACAACGGCGCGGCTCGGGGACGACGGTGGCCACACGTGCTTCAATCCATGGCGACGGCGGCATTCGGTTCTTCGCGGGGCTCAGCGAGAGAGAGGAGGATAGGCACTTGGGAGGGGGGGAATGGACGCACGGCGTCTCCAGGAGCTTCGAGGCGCGTCTAGGAGGCTCCAGAGGGGCAGGTGGAGGCTGGGGAAGCGGCGACGTGCTCGGCTAGCTCGGTGGCATTCCACCGAGCAGCTTGGAGGCGCGGGGTCGGGGAAGAAGACCCCCTTGCCCCTTTGGGCCAGCTGGGCTGGCTTCGCCCAGGCGACAGGTAAGGTTTTCTGTTTTCTTTTCTGTTTAATCTTTCCGTTCTGTTTTTCTTTTCTGTAATTTGTTTTGCCTATTAAAATAAAATATCTAGGCATTTTATTAAATGCAAAAACTTTTTCCATGGCCTCATAATAATAAATACTAGCCATTTGCAAATTTGGCACTTTTTAAAATTCAAATTATTTGAATCTTAAGTCAAATAGGGTTTTTTGAATTAATCCAAGCTCCTGTTTGAATATTTGAAAAATCCATGAGCATGGGGTGGGTCCCACATCACTTGATATGTGATCACACTCATTTATAAGACTTTTCAAAAATCAAGCATGAATTTTTGGAGAAGATTTATTTCTGGCCTTTTGAATTAATTCATCTGGGGGGGTTCCTTCTCCCATTTTGCAATTGAATTTGATTTCAATTGATTTCTTTTGAAATTTTTAACATGATGCAAACTGACTTGCTAATCCTAGCACATACCTAACTTGGGGTTGTGACAATCATCCACAACAATGTAATAATATGATAGCCCAATCCGAGGAGTAATAGGGGAACAATTGATAGCATCCTAGCATGCATACTAAGGAGTGGCTGAGATGCGAGCAATAGTAACATAGCCGAATAAGGTTTGCTGGGATGTGGAGGACATGGTTGTTTGGGTTTATTTGAGATGCATGAATATGAAGTGGTAGGATCAAGCAATCATTTTATCCTACACCTAGGCGCGAGTGGGCTGAAAGTTATAAGCATGATATATGCTCCCCCTTACCTGATGAGAAGACGAAGCCTAAGGTGTAGTAGATCACAAACTCACATTGTCTCTGAGAGTATCCGCGAGAGAACACAAGAATTAAACACTGGAAGGTAAGAAATAGAGATACCACTATCACTATGGAGGAATCACGAGCAAGCAATGAACAAACAAGCACGGTCAAGTATGATGCATGACATTTTAATAACATGGCATGAAGATTAAAGATAGTAAAGTGAAGAGGGGGTGACCCCACGAATCCTGCGTGTGAGGATACCTGGTGCATACGAAGACAAGAGGCCCGCTGGAAGCTTCGGCAGGCCCACGACTGGCCCGCTCCAAGCACCGACGTAGGAGTCCGCGATCAATATGGAAGTCACGACTTGGAGTTTAAGGCAAGGATAGAATTAGGCAAACTCCCCTATAAACCTGAGACGGACTCTCCAAGACCTAGCCTTGTATATAAAGGCGGGGAGGGGGGGGGACGTCTCAGAACATGCAATCTACAATCATCACCTCTGGTCTTGCACGAACACGCCTATACCCCCACTGTAATCGCCCCCTCGCATAATACAATCGAGCAGGAAGTGCTTCTCCTGTTACCCGACGAGTATCGCCAACTGATACGTCCCAAACGTATCTATAACTTCTGATTGCTCCATGCCTCTTTTGTGTGATATTGCTATGATATTGATGAACTTCCATACCCTTTTGATCATATTTGTACTAACCTATTAACTCAGTGCACCTTAGTGCGAGTTCCTATTTTCTGCTGTTTTTCTATTTCAGGTTTCCCCCATATAAAAAGTGCTCCAAAAATTCGGGAAAAATCCAATAAAAAAACAGCGTAGAAGAAGCTTCGGGAATCACCGAGGGGGGGGCAGAGGGGACCCACAAGGGCCCCAGGCGCCCTCCCGGCGCGCCCAAGGGGGCCGCCTGGACCCCTGGTGGACCCCCTGGCTGCCCCCCTTCGCCTATATATTCCTCATGACGAGAAACCCCCCTTGACGGGAACCCTTTTTCGCGATCTCTCCTCTGTTCCGCCGCCGCCGCGCTTCCAAGATCGGGAGCACCAGAAGACCTCTTCCCGGCACCCTGCCGGAGGGAGGAATTACCTCCGGGAGCTTCTCCACCACCATGGATGCTTCCCGGATGAACCGTGAGTATTCCACCTTGGACCATGGGTCTATGATCAGTAGCTATGTGATGTTCTCCTCCCATCTTTGTTCTTCATGGATTAGACCTCGTGAGCGGC
This sequence comes from Bromus sterilis, assembly GCA_950022295.1. Lineage (NCBI taxonomy): Eukaryota > Viridiplantae > Streptophyta > Magnoliopsida > Poales > Poaceae > Bromus > Bromus sterilis. Next base: position 136,101,470 of record OX465597.1, read on the forward strand.
CCTACATGATCGAGGCACTTATGTAATAGTTCTGCTGTTGCTATGCTGAGTTTGCTGGGATCCGATGGATTATGAGATTATGTTCAGATTGTGTTTGAGTAATATATTTGATTCTCCTATTTTATATTTATGTTCTTGAGTAGTTCTTGCATGTTCTCCATTGCTGTTTATTTCTTTGGCCAAGTAGTAGATTGTGACTCCAAGAGGGAGAGTTATGCATGATTGTTGGTTCATGCCCCCTGATGACTAGCTTGAGTGACAGAAACATGAGTCTAGGGGATGTGATGTTGCCACAAGGGGGAAAACAACGGTGCTTGTACTTGCGGGTGCAAGGATTGTTTACTTTACGCAAAGTTCTTTAATGCAGTTGTCTGTTGCTTTGAGTTTACACTTTGGGTAAGATTTGCAAATTAATACCAGCGAGATGTTCTGGATAGATATCTCAAGGTGGATGATTAGTTGGTAGATGCAGATGGATTTCGGTCTACTTGCGTTGGCGTACCGCCCATGCTTTTGAGCCTCTTCCTTTCTTTATAGCATAATTAGCATTGGTTTGCGCACATAATCCTGTCAATTGCCCAACTGTAATTTTTTTACCTCGCATGGCTATTTTATCGTCTTTTGGGAGAGAGACATCACTAGTGAACATCATAGGACCCCGGTCCATATTTCCAACACTGTTTACACTATCAATTTACTTTCAGTATTTACTTTTCCGTTGCTATCACTTTCATTATTATCCCGTGCGTTTTATCCTTTGTAAACAACAAGGCCGGAGGAATTGACAACTCCTCTGTACTCGTTGGAAGAAAAGTTATTTGCTATGTGTGCAGGTCCATGAGAATCAAGTGATTATCTTCAAACGGCGCATCACTTGCCGAACCACCTACTTACCGTTGTTGGAGTCCTATTGGTTCGACATTTAAACCTTAGCATCTTCGCTAAGTGAAACTTGCTGCTGTCTACATCTCAACCTTCCACTTTGGGTAACCAACGAGGGGGCGATAAATCGTACCATCAAAAGCAATTTCTAGCGCCGTTGCCTTGGACTCCACTCTTCAAGATAGGGGAGTTGCACACTACCTTTTATCTTTGCTTTTTAGTCTTGTTAGTTTACCTTTCACTTTTTGCTTTAGTGTCCTTTATCAAAAATAAAAAAAATAGTTATCTTGCTTGCTGCTACTATGGGTTCCTCTGAGAACACCAAGTTGTGTGACTTCACTAGTCATAACAACATTGACTTTATCTGCACTCCTATTGCTACACCTTCTACTTCAACACCTCTTATGAGATTAAACCTGCTTTGCTAAACCTTGTTATGAAAGATTAATTCTTCGGTGCTGGAGATGATGCTTCTTTGCACTTAAATAATTTTGTTGAGCTCTATGATATGCAAAAGTACAAAGAAGTAGATGGTGATATTGTTAAGCTTAAGCTTTTTCCTTTCTCCTTGAAAGGAGGAGCTAAAATCTGGTTTCAATCCTTGCCTAGGAATAGCATAGATTCTTGGGATAAGTGCAAGGATACTTTTAACAGGAAGTACTACCCCCTGCTAAGATTATCTAATTGAGGAGTTATATTATGGATTTTAAACAATTAGATAATGAACACGTTGCCCAAGCTTGGGAACGCATGAAATCTCTTGTTAAGAATTGCCCTACGCATGGTTTGACTACTTGGATGGTTATTGAAACTTTTTTATGCAGGCTTGAACATTACCTCGCGGAACTTGCTAGATTCAGCCGCGGGAGGAACCTTTATGTCAACTACACTTGGTGCTGCCAGAAAACTACTCGATGAGATGATGACCAACTATTCCCAATGGCACACCTAAAGAGCTCCAATAGGTGGAAAGGTAAACTCTGTCGAGGAGATCTCCTCCCTAAATGAAAAAGTTGACTTGATCATGTCTCTACTTACCAAGGAATCTCCTATTGATCGTCATGATGTTCCTTTAAATTCTTTGATTGCTCAAGATCAAGTAGATGTGAACTTTATCTCTAGAAACAACTTCAATAACAATGCTTATAGGAGTAATTTTGGTAGCAATCCTAGACCGTTCCCCTCCAACAACTATGGGAACAACAACACTTATCCTAGCACTAGAAACTCTACCCCTAAAGATAGAGACATGCCTAGTTATGAGAAACTTTTGGAAATAGAGAAGGCCACTAAGAACTACATGCCCACCCAATATGAACAAAATAGGACCTTCTCTAGACAATTAGATGAGCATACTTCTATCTTGCAAGGCATTGGTAGACAACTAGAGAGTTTGAACATTGAGATTTCTAACCTTCAGACAAGGCTCACCACCACGGAAACCCAAGTTTCCAATATGTCTCACACACATGCTACTTTGATAAACCAAATGGAAGCTAAACCTGAAGTGGTTTCAACTATAAAGGAATAAGAAGATAGAATTAAGAGCCTTCCTACACACCATACCATTTCTACTATCCAAGTTGTTGAGGATATCCAAACTCTTAGCACCCAATGCACCCCTAGTCCCATAGGACCTATTAATGGTGATGTTATGACCTCAACCGTAGAAGAAGAAACTCCTATGACTATAGAAGCTACCAAACAAGTGAGCCTAAAGGACACCACTACCAACTTACTTGATAGTAGTGACCTTGATTTTGATAATTGCACCCTTTCTGAAGTTATTCGTTCCCTTCACAAGATGTCTGGAGACCCCCACACTAGCACACTTAATCTTGCCTTCACGGGGCATATCACTAATGCTCTCATTAAATCTAGGGAGGAGAAGCTTAGGGTAGAAGCCTCCATACCTAGGAAGCTAGAAGATGGTTGGGATCCTATGATTAAAATTAAGTTGAATACCTTTTCTTGCTATGCTTTATGTGATGTTGGAGCTAGTACCTCCGTTATGCCCAAAAGAATGTATGATATATTTGAATTGAAACCTTTTGATCCTTGTTCTATTGGTGTTCGTTTTGTCGATTCTTCCGTAAAGAAACCTTTGGGGAAGATCGACGTTGTTCTTATTATTGTCAATGACAATTATGTTCTCGTTGATTTTACTATTATGGACATTGAATGTGAACCTTCTTGTCCAATTATTTTGGGACGTCCTTTTCTTCGCATCGTGGGTGCTATTATTGATATGAAAGAAGGGATCATAAAATTCCAATTCCCTCTCAAGAAAGGGATGGAACACTTCCCTAGGAAAAATATTAAGTTGCCTTTTGAGTCCGTCACACAGGCTAGTTATTTTCTAGAAAAGACTTGATCTATTTGCATTAAGCCTAGCTAATGGCTTTAAAGAAGCGCTTTCGGGAGGCAGACCGCAACGAATTTAGGATTTCCCTTTTGTTTTTCTTCTGTTTTTAGTGGTCTTGATGATTTTTACTACTGTAGAAACATCATTGTATCTTTACTTTTCAAGCTTTGTGCCATTTATAGCCTCATATGACAAGGGAAGTGAAAGTTGTGACATGCTGTCCAGAAAACAGATTCTGTCCTCGTGACTAGAAAAATCATGGAAAAATCTCAGTTCATATTTTTGAGCTGAAATTTTTACACAGCATGATCTATACAATTACGGAAGTTTCGTATGTTCTGAGTTTTTTTATTTGAGTATCGTAAGTATCCCTAAAAAGTTCTTTACTACCTGCTGGTCTGTTTTTCACAGATTCTGTCCTGTTTTGCCTTTTCTTCGTTTTGCAAACCTTAAGCTTGCTTTTTCTTTGCAAATTTTTTTTGGAATTCTTGAGAAACAGTAGCTCTTCAAGAATATCCTTATTTCCAGTAAGGTAAAAATTATTTATTATGGGTACTAACCTCGCTAATCAGAGTATGATGAGTTATGTATGAAGGGAGTTTTCAAGTGTGCGAGGGAAGATGATGAAAGAAGATTCAGGAGTGTGAAGCGTTCAAGCTTGGGGATGCCCCCATGCATCCCCAAGAAATATTCAAGGAGACTCAAGCGCCTAAGCTTGGGGATGCCCCCGTGCATCCCCTTCTTCATCAACAATTATCAGTTCGTCTCTCGTCTCACTATATTTTTATCACTTCATGCGTTATGTGCTATGCTTGGAGCGTCTCGCTCTTAGGTTTTATTTTTAGTTTTATTTGCCTTTGCTTTCTGTTAATAACAAGTTAGAACCCAGATTTCTTTGTGTGGGAGAGAAAACGCTCCACTTTCAAAATCTAGAACACAACATAGGACTTTTCATGCTTATCTTTGCTGTGTGTGTTCTTTATCTTTTTTCATAGCTACTGTCATGTTTAGTTCTTAGTTTTCATGTTTATATTTTCAAAGAGCTTTTGTTTAGTTTGTTGTAGGAACTCTCTTGAGTTTTCATGTTTATCTTGTTTAGAGAGTTTACCTGTTGCAATGAGTTTTGTGTCTTGACTTGAAGTAGGTAATTGAGGTTGCTATTCTTTTGTAGTAGTAACTTGCAATAGTTTTGAGGTATTGTTTTGAGTAATGTTTGTAATTTTGGTGTCAAGAGCTTTATCCTATTAGTGATAGATGTTGTATTTTGGGAAATCCGTGTTTATTTTCAAAGCTTACGAAATTAGTTGAGAACATTAGCTACTAGATGGATCACTACTCTTCTAAGAGGTCGAATATTAGAGTACACTCACGTACCATGAGTCGAGGATGCGCAAGGATAACCAAACCCCCATACATTCCTCCTCGGGGTACTTGTCTCCTTGTGAAACCTCCTTATTATATTGAGAGTTACCGATAATAAGTGCTTGAGTTCTTCGGACTAATGTGAGTATTTGAAAGTTGACACTTCCACCTTCCCATATTTTTCTAGCCTCTCATGTGACATGCATTGCTTTCTTCTCGCTCCGAGAGTTGGCTTCCACCTTCACCGGTACATCTAAACCCTTGGCATGATACGCTCTGTCATCATAAACCTCCTTCTATCCTTCCTCAAATCAGCCACCATACCTACCTATCAAGGCATTTCCATAGCCTTTCCGAGATATATTGCCATGCAACATCCATCTTCTCATGACTTGATCTTCATGTCATACATGCTATTTTCTTAATCGATGAGCCGCATTCTAGTTGGGACTTTCCCTAATCATTTCTACATGACGCGCTAGTATCATTGCATATCCTGCTACACTGGTAGAGGCATACATTTGCATACATCATGATAGTTACATCTTCTTTATGATTTGAGTACCTTGTAAAGTGTGAAAGATCTTCTATACTTTTTGTAATATATAGAGTGTTGCCCCTAAAGTGAGGAAAAGATCCCAAACTGGACAAATTAAAAGATCCCAAAGAGGACAAAATTAAAATATGCCAAAAGAGGACAAATGAGATAAATAGAAAGAGCCATTGAGGCCACAAAAAAATACAAAAAAATAGAGAAAAGAGAAAAAGAAATAAAACGAGAGAAGGGGGCACACTACAATTCCTTTTTAGAGATCCACACTCATACTCCCTCTTATATCTTGTACTCCATAGAGATTATCATTCATGCATATAGCTATGTGGGGACCTTCACACTATAGAACTTGGCTTGTATATTCCAATGATGAGCCTCCTCAATTGAGCTCTAGGTCTTCTTGAGCAAGCAAGTTGGATGCACCCCCACTAGTTCCATTGGAGAGCTTACCTTAGCTCATATGTGCATCCGTTGCATGCAAATCCCTACTCCTCACATCATAACTATCATTTGGCTTTCTCTCGCCTATGATTGTCCTCATTGATGTGAGCCCTTCACACCTTTTTGTCTTCCTCCTCCACCATATTCTCTCTTTGCCCTCCTAAGTGTCAACTTTCTTGCTAACACTCATCCATTTCCTTAGTGCTCAAAATGTCGAAAAGGAGTGGATCATTTTGACTAGTACCTGGCTAGTGGTCTGGGGATGAGTCAAGATAAGATTCCAAAGAAGACCAAGTTTGAAACTTTAGTAGATTGAGTTCTCAACACAAAAATAATTTTTCTTGTATATCCCTATCCCCTTTCTTGCATGCAAACATCATTTGGAGACATTCGAGTCACGGACAGCGAGAGATCTTGCACCTTTATGTTCTTATGTTGCTTGTTTCAATGCTAAATATAGACTCTTGCCTGTTATGACTTGAATTGAATTACATGCCTTGATTGCTTTACTTAAAAGTTCTTATATGGTTGTTAGCATGTCACCACAGAAATTATGCTTTTATCATTTACCTACTCGAGGACGAGCAGGAATTAAGCTTGGGGATGTTGATACCTCCAAAACGTATCTATAATTTCTGCTTGCTCCATGCCTCTTTTGTGTGATATTGCTATGATATTGATGAACTTCCATAGTCTTTTGATCATATTTGGACTAACCTATTAACTCAGTGCACCCCAGTGCCAGTTCCTGTTTTCTGCTATTTTTCTATTTCAGGTTTCCCCCATATAAAAAGTGCTCCAAAAATTCATGAAAAATCCAATAAAAAATCAGCGTAGAAGAAGCTTCGGGAATCACCGAGGGGGATCCAGAGGGGACCCACCAGGGCCCCAGGCGCCCTCCCGGCGCGCCCTAGGGTGGGGCCACGCAAGGGGGCCGCCTGGACCCCTGGTGGACCCCCTGGCTGCCTCCCTGGGTCTATATATTCCTCGTGACGAGAAACCCCCGTGACGGGAACCCTTTTTCGCGATCTTTCCTCTGTCCCGCCGCCGCCGCGCTTCCAAGATCGGGAGCACCATAAGACCTCTTCCCGGCACCCGGCCGGAGGGAGGAATCACCTCCGGGAGCTTCTCCACCACCATGGATGCTTCCTGGATGAACCGTGAGTACTCCACCTTGGACCATGGGTCTATGATCAGTAGCTATGTGATGTTCTCCTCCCCTCTTTGTTCTTCATGGATTAGACCTCGTGAGCTACCCTACATGATCGAGGAACTTATGTAATATTTCTTCTGTTGCTATGCTGAGTTTGCTGGGATCCGATGGATTATGAGATTATGTTCATATTGTGTTTCAGTAATATATTTGATTCTCCTCTTTTATATTTATGTTCTTGAGTAATTCTTGCATGTTCTCCGTTGCTGTTTATCGCTTCGGCCAAGTAGTAGATTGTGACCCCAAGAGGGAGCGTTTTGCATGATTGTGGGTTCATGCCCCCTAATGACTAGCATGAGTGACAGAAACATGAGTCTAGGGGATGTGTTGTTGCCACAAGGGGGAAAACAACGGTGCTTGTACTTGCGGGTGCAAGGATTGTTTACTTTACGCAAAGTTCTTTAATGCAGTTGTCCGTTGCTTTGAGTTTACACTTTGGGTGGGATTCGCAACTTAATACCAGCGAGATGTTCTGGATAGATATCTCAAGGTGGATGATTAGTAGGTAGTTGCAGATGGATTTCGGTCTAATTGCCTTGGCATACCGCCCATGCTTTTGAGCCTCTTCCTTTCTTTATAGCATAATTAGCATTGGTTTGCGCACATAATCCTGTCAATTGCCCAGCTGTAATTTGTTTACCTCGCATGGCTATTTTGTCGTCTTTTTGGAGAGAGACATCACTAGTGAATATCATAGGACCCCGGTCCATATTTCCAACACTGTTTACACTATCAATTTACTTTCAGTATTTACTTTTCCGTTTCCATCACTATCATTATTATCCCGTGCGTTTTATCCTTTGTAAATAACAAGGCCGGAGGAATTGACAACTCATCTGTACTCGTTGGGAAGCAAAGTTCTTTTCTATGTGTGTAGGTCCAGGAGAAGAAAGTGATTATCTTCAAACGGCGCATCACTTGCCGAACCACCTACTTATCGTTGCTGGAGTACTATTGGTTCGACATTTAAACCTTAGCATCTTCGCTAAGGGAAACTTGCTGTTGTCTACATCTCAACCTTCCACTTTGGGTAACCAACGAGGGGGCGAGAAATTGTACCTTCACCAACCTGTTCTCTCTACTATCTAACCCAGGGTCCCTGACCATGGGATTTGCCGAGGCTGATCCTCGTCAATTGGCGCCGATCGTGGGGACTACACAGGTTGGAATCACAATCTCGGCGGTCCCATCTCTAGCAAGTCTCAACTAACGGACTCGAACAAGATCCAACCCACTCGAGGAATTCAAATTCATTGCAAACCTCTCCATCGCTCCACCAAGATCGCTCGGACCGCAGCTGGAAAAAGTCCAATATTTTGACGACTACCAAAGTCGTCATCAACGGAAAAGAACTCGGCGATCCAGAAGTCGAGCACAAGCCACGGCCGCGAAGCCAACCAAGACGCCAGAACAAGCACAAGAACTCTGCGGAAGAATCCCACTCGAGGAGTCGCAACATGTGACAGAAGCGTCGCCAGCCACTCGAAGACCCGCCGCCACCCGGACACTCGCCGGGGGACATGACATTAACTCCGAAACCCAGATCGGCGAGTACTACGACTCAGATCGAAGACCAGACGAATTCACCAAATTCATCCAGAACCACTCGATCAACGACGGAATAGAACTTGATCCAAGGTTCCACTCCCGCTCAGAAGACCACTCGCAGTCGTTCCAAGTCATGCGAAGAAGAAGGCACGCCAGCTCAAGAAAGCTCTCAGCCAAAGAACAACTGGATGGACCGTGTACAATCCATTGTTTCGAGGACGAATAGGGACGCCTTCGAGCAAGCCACACCCTCAGAGAGTGTCGTCTATTCGCTGAACTCTCCAACAGTCTCAAGGAGGAGAAGCAGTGCGAAGCCAAACGGACCAGAGGAACCGAGCAGTCGTCAGCACGAAATAAGGAAGAGCAATATCCCGCGTCCCACGGATGAGTCTGTATGATCCAAGAAGGGCGACCCTCCAAAGCAAAACAGGACGCCCACACACTGCAGACCCGAGCAGCCGAGCGCCTCCAAACAGAAAAAATCTACCAACTGGATGGCGCAGAAACCAACATCACCTTCTCACAAAGAGACCACCCAACTGCAATTCCAAGACCAGGACACGCACCACTGGTGCTCAACGCTCAGATCGGCGGCTACGACATGGACAGAATCTTCATAGACGAAGGCAGCAACTTAAACATAATCTTCACCAGCACCCTGCACAAGATGCTGATCCCAAAGTCAGTCTGGAAGATATCAGGTGTCTCAATCTACGGTGTAATCCCAGGCTCATTGTACGGTGTAGTTCCAGGAGAAGCACCCGCCTCCCTCGGAGAAATCGAGCTCGATGTCATCTTTGGCAGCAAGGGCAACTTCGCAAGAAAAGTCCTCGAGTTCGAAGTACTCGACTGGCAGTCCCAATACCACGCCATACTGGGATGACCTGCATTCGCACAATTCATGGCGGTCTTGCAGTACGCACACCTCAAGCTCAAGATGCCAGGACCCTCAGGGGTCATCACGGTCAATGGAAGCTTCAAGAAATCAGACCAGTGCGACCATGATTTTCATGAAGTTTCTAACATGTTTGGAGCCCTGCAACAGCTCGAAGAGATAGCCATGGCAACAGACAGAAGCATATGTCACAATCTCAACTAGGGAAAGTGCTAGGATTTGAGTGCCCCTTTCCATCATGTGAAATTTTCAAAAGAAATTCAAAAATGGGGAAATGAAAAGCCCTGAGAATTTAAATAAATGGCCAGATAAAAATCTTTTTCCAAAAATCTTTTGAACATTTGAAAAATTCCTATAAATGATGGTGATCATTTTAAAAGTGGTTTGGGATCAATCCCATGCTCATGGAATTTTCTAATTTTCAAACAATGCCTTGGAAAATTAAATAAACCCCTATTTGACTTGAAATTCAAATTATTTGAATTTCAAAAATTCTCAAAAGTTATAAGTGGCTAGCTACTTATATCCTAAGCCCACATAAAAGATTTGGGTATTTTATAAAATGCCTAGCTAATTATTTTAGCAAAGCAAAACAAAAGACAGAAAGAAAAAAAAAGAGGAAAGAGGCCTTACCTGCTCAGGCCCAACTAGCAGAAGCCAGGCCCAACCCACCCTGCGCTCTTGTCGTCTTCCCCGGGCACGAGCACACAGCTGCGTGCCCGGCATGCCGACGACGCCGCCGTGTCACCTCCCTGCCTGGCCTCTCCCTTGCTCTATCCCCTCTCCTTGGAGACGCCCTAGACGCCCCTGCTTTTCCGCTCCCCTCTCGGCCACTCTCTTCTCCTCTGTCGTCGAAAACGCACACACCCGAAACCTAGCCGGAGAGCGCCGCCGTGCTCCGACGCGGCCACCGTCCGATCCAGCCCGCTACGTCATGTCCAGAGGAACCGCAGACGCAGACTTCATCGATCCACGCCATCAATTGGATCCAGGACGCCTCCTAGTCGTCGCCCGCGTCTGCATCTCGCCGCCGGACACCGTGGAACTCCGACGTGGAATTCGTCACCGGCGCAGCTCCTCCGGCCTCGACGACACCGCCGTTCGTTCCAGGGTGAGCTTGCCGTTCTTTCCCCGCACCTCTCGCTCGTCGTCGTGCCCCGCAACGTTTTTCGCCTTGGTCAGTGCGCCGGCCGTGGCCATTGTTGGAGTTGCCGAGCTCCAGAGCCCCCCGAGAACCCCCCAATGGCACGAATGGGTGCGGGAGCTCACGTGCTACGCGCCAGTGCCCCCAAACCCCCACCCCGTGCCCTCTAGGCAATTCCGGCGAAGCTCCGGTGGCCCTCCGGCGACCCCTCCATTAGAGGCCTAAGCCCGAGCGCTAATCCCACTAATTAGCCCCTAATCACTCACTGATCAGTGGGCCCAGGCCCCTAAACTAATCACAGTTAGTTTAAACAGCGAATTATTCAACCCTCTCTCACTGACACACTGACCCCACTGGTCAGCCCCCTGTGACATCACCCCCACGTCATGATGACGCATTAAACCAATTTCCAGTGAATTAAAATAATTCAGAAAATAGCCAAAACTTCAATAAATCATAGAATATTCATATTAACTCCAAATTGGACAAATAATATATGAAAAATGATCAGAAGAAAATTCTCTATCCAAATATGAAACTTTCAACCATGTTTGAGTTGATTTTAAAATGGGACCAGTCGCTTTTGCTATTTTTCTTAATTGGAATTAATTCAAATTTATTCCAAATGCAATTCTAATTTGAACCAATGCAATGCAAATATGATCACTTGTACTTCAGAAGCATATCACACACATGATCACATGGTTTACAATGATCAAACATTAGCAAATGCAAGTTGACCAAATTTGAATAACATTTGGAGTTTGAATTAATTTTCAAATCAACTTCAATTAAAATGTGACATTTTGAACCTAGGTCACATCAATACCATTCACATCATGTGAAAACATAAACATTTGATTGTGCATTCTATTACAATGTTGCCCCCCTCTTGTTGATGATTGTGCCGGTAACAGTGCTTCCGAGGTGGTGATCACCCCCGAAGAAGAAGACCATCGATAAGACCCGTGTATCGTCAGCAAGGCAAGCAAACCCCATTGATCATGTCTATAAAATCCTATTTCCCTCTCAGTCTCTCATGCATGTTTAGGAGATCACCGAGACACGTTCTTTCGCATAGTTGAACCCATTCCGATGCATGACCTATCATTTTGTCACCGTATTAAGCAAACCACAATCCTAGCAGATATAGGAGTTCAATGATGAGCATGTGGCCCCTGCAACTGTTACTGCTTATTGCTGCTTAGTGATACCATGAGGTTACTTTGTTTGTGAGTCGGGATGGAATGAACACAGTGATGATGGTGATAACGTGTTGGTGAAACCAACCTAAGCAAAGGTGAACGATGAGAGGCTGTGTAGGAGTACACAGTGGGTTGTCTCGTTGAACACTGCCCTAGGCCCCGAGTTCCTGTTTTGTGATCCAGGACAAAGAGTATGACCACATGTAGGGTTTTATGGGAACCCCGTTTGGCCTCTTTACATACCCGATCCAGTCCAGGAGTCACAATAGATTCGGGCTTTCCATTTGGCATGTGCATATAAAAAGAATGAAGAAAAGGTTGCATCATATAGATACGTGGGTGGACTTGTGAGGCAGTGAAACCATCTGGCAGAGGTGGCGTCTCGGTCCCTTGCATTATCTGAGTCCATTTCATGGAACCGGCCGGACTCTCGAGCGGTGCCAAACTCAGGTAGTCGACTCCTGGAATAGAGAAGGTGATGTGAGGATAGTGCCTTGGTTTCATCCACGTCCGACACCTGCTTGAAGGGTGACGAGAACGAGGCGATAAGTGATGACACGCGTGTGAAGATGTACACCCCTGCAGGGTTAATGAACTATTGGAATAACCGTGTCCGCGGTTATGGACTACTTGGAGACCTCTACTTGATCAATAGATAACTTGAATGGATACTCTAAAACTCGCAAGATAAGCGTGAGTGCTATGGTGGGCTTCCTCGTGGGGAAGTCGAGGAAGTAACCATAGTGGTGTATTGTTTGGAGACATGTAGTGGACTCGTGTACGCTTCTTACCTCAAGTCTGGTACTCGTAGTTCGGGACTAGCCAAGTCAAAGCTGGCACTTCTGCATGATGAAACCCCACCTCCTTTACCTTGAAACTTGAGCATGAGTAGTATAGTTCTGATGTAAGTCTTGCTGAGTACGATTTTGTACTCATGTTTTCTTATTCTATGTTTTAGATGAGAACCCGGACCCCGATGGAGTCACCTTCGTGAAGCTCGACGTTGAACTTTGTAGTATAGTCCCAGACAGCAGTCTGGCCCCTCGTGGAAGGGCATGTTTGTTGTACAAGGCTTCTCTAAGCCATTTGTTAAACTTGTCTGTACTCAGACCTAATTTGCTTCCGTTGTATGATGTAATGATGATCACAGACATGTGATCTTTGTATGCTCTATGTGTAAGTCAATAAAGATACACTTTGTAGAGTTATGTGATGATACCTGCTGTTCATACTAGGCATGTGTGCTGTGTTTATGTTTATAACATGCATGTCTTAATATGGGTTTTCGAGACCTTAGTTGTGATCTGGCTGGCGGTCTTTTATACACCAAGTGGCCCTTAGATGTGCGCAGCTTGGGGCATTGCGATGCGATTGCTCGTGACTCTGTCACGTGCACACTTTGTTGTATGATCGAGCCCGCCCTAGACCCCGACTAAGTGATCGGGTTGGAGTCTGTTTATGTAAGGGTTATGATTTAATCGATAACATGGTTGAGGCGACTTGTCTATGAGTATGGGATTTCACCACCCATAATCATTTAGACTTGTGAGCGGGCGATGAGGACCCATCTCAGTTGATCATCCGGCCTGGATGGGATGCCCCTCACGTACGATGCTTTCCGAGAGTGTTCTGTGCTTGGCCTTGTCTGCTTAGACAAGTGGGTATGGCTCTCGGCTCTCCATGTGATTGAGTTGTGACTGGAATTACATACGCATTTTCCGGGTCCCGACATCATATTTCCACTAGCAAGAAGAAGCGAGTCAAAAGAATTCAATCGCGACTTCAGCGTCGACAGCCACATAGTCACCCACCAAGTTCACCCAACGGACCCAGACTAGAAGGTTCAAATCTACGCGCACCTCCCAGAAGAACAAGTAGCCGCCCTCATGGCCTTCCTTCGCCAAGAGTGGAAATTTTTCGCCTGGTGCCCGGATGACATGCCCGGAATACCACGAGAGTTTGCAGAACATGCATTGCATATACGTCCGAACACCAATCCAGTAAAGCAGTCGTTGCGCTGATTCTCAGAACCCAAGCGCAGAGATATTGAAGAAGAGATTAATCGACTACCCGACGCGCAATTCATTCGAGAGACGAAGAAGGCCACCTGGATTGCAAACCCAGTCTTGGTACCCAAAAAGGACACCGACGTACAATGGATGTGCGTCGACTACGGGCCCATCAACAAACATTGCCCGAAGGACCACTTTCCCCTGCCAAGGATAGACCAGATAATCGACTCCACCGCAGGATGTTTTTGGGGAACGGGGCAGAAAACAATAATTTTTCATGACCTACGCGTCCCGAACACAAGACCTATGCTATGGCGATGCAAGTAACAGAGGGAATTGGTCACATACGAGTATGTAGTCCGTTAAGCGGGAAATGTTCCCGCGTGAACGTGGTTGATGTAGTCGTACCGGCAATCCCCGATGCCGCGCAGATCCACGATGACTCCTGAGGCCACCCGGTCCTTGAAGACTGATGAAGGGATTACGTCCCCGTCGGAACGTTGTCGGTGAAGACGTCGCGACACGGCCTTAACGATGAAGGAGCACCACAAGTGTAGCGCCTCGCGGGATTACACGCATACGGTGTACCCGACGTTCCCTCCGGGCTCCGAACCAGAAGAGCAGCGGAAAGAAGATGGATTCGGATCCCGATTCCAGCAGCATGACGGCGTGCGTATGGTGGAGAAACCCCAACCAAGTGTAGACTCCAAACAAGGGGAGTCCACTCGAGGAGGGAGAAAGAGAGAAAAGAGACATCTTAGAAACTTGTCTCAAATCAAAATTGTGTGTAGAAAAAAGGCACCCCCACCCCTCCTTATATAGGCCAAGGAGGGGTGCCACCCTCCCTCCCCTTCCAATGTGGGACTAAACCCTAGGGAGGGGGGGTTTGCTGCGGCTAGGGGAGGCGGGCTCCCTCCCTTGGCGCCTTGGCCCAAGGGAGAGCTCCCTCCTTCCCCTAATGGGCCTCTTTAGGCCCATATGCCTTTTAATTCATTTTTAATTATATTTAATCATATTTTAATATTTAATTATTTTAATTAAATAATAAAACATATTTAAACATTATTAAAAATTATTTTGAACCTTTCAAAATATCCAGAACAACTTCCGGCACCTCCCGGAACAATTCTGGTGTTCTCTCTTATTTCACCGATGATCCCGAATCAATCCTTATTGCGTCGAATACTCTTAAGCGTGACACCCTATGGTTCGGGAAATAGCAGACATGATCAGACACTCTCTGACCAATGACCATATTGTGGGATCTGGTTACAATCCTTGATGAGCCCCTGCGCTTCCATCGAAATAACTTCATCGTTTGAACCGTTAACGTTGAGTCCTGATCCCTTTGTCATACGGTACTTTGTTTGTCCGAGATTTGATCGTCGGTATCCAATATACCTAGTTCATTCTCGTTACCGACAAACATGTTTACTCGTTCCCGTGATATTACAACCTCGTGACCTAGTCACATGATTGCGCAATCTTTATGATGTAATATCACCGAGTGGGCCTAGAGTACCTATCCGTCACTCGGATGGACAAATCTCGTTTTGATCTATTTGCATACTCATCAACATATCTACTTCCGAATACCCAAGATACACCTTTATGGTTACCATGTTTCAGTGTAACGGTTAATGCACTCAAAGCATCTTGGTAGATAGCAATTATGTATGATCATCATGGTCTTAAGGATCGGGTCACTACGTTTATAGTTATCGCAATGTTGAACTATGTGACTGGATCACAGTGCAACACTTCTGGTGGGTGTGTGTCCATCATGTCATTCTCCCAATGACATGACCCCATTTTCAATAGACTGTTCACATCTCATGATCAGGAAACCTTGATCATCAATTGCCCAATGGACTAGTTTACTAGAGTTAACTAGGGACCTGGTTGTTTGTATACCACACGTGTATTAATGTTTCCGCTTAATACAGTTATAGCACAGTATAAAACTTATTATGAACTAATGGAATACGCCAATAAACATATTTTATTTGCCTCTTGGGCACATTCCCAACAGTCTCCCACTTGCACTAGAGTACAAATAATCTAGTTGCATTTTTCTGTGGATCATAACTCCATATCATGTATATGGTTATAGCTCATGTTTGCTTGTGGAAAAGGTTGTATCAACGGTCTGGGTACCATTCAGATCCGTATGTCTTTTGCAAATCATTAATGTCACCTAGTTTGACATTACATCATTATCCATTATAATGATGAGGTATATATATATATATATATTCGGCGGTAGAGTGAGACTTCGTTTGTTTGTGTTTCAACAATGACATCCGGTGGGTCACGTGGACTTTCCCATAGTCATGCACACTGAAACTCACTCAGTCAGAAGTCGAACTTCTTAAGCCAGAATATAACTCTTGCCACTTCTAAAGTAGCCATATCATTGTAGATTTAATCCTTAGTGCATTGTATGCAACTTTTATGTCCAACCATGTTTCTTTCAACTTAGGCATTTATTAGTATGATATCTCAATTTTCCAGGTTAGTGTCAGAACTTGAACCAGCATAACATTTATGGTCAAGTCCACTATCCTTTACAAATTAGAGATGTATCCTCAGTTCTACCCAGATACTGAAGGATAAACTTAACTCTTTGTTCAATGATTTACTCATAAATCATATCACAACATGTTCTTCTTACTAAGAACTTGGGTCACATTACGTCGATTACAAAACTTTGGTTTTTATATGAAAGAACCTATGACAGAGTCATAGAGGATGTAGCACATCCATTTCTTTTATTTAACCATCATTTAACCATTGTTCTTGTACTGAGATTAACTCGATACTTCTTTTGGATATACAAGTAAGAACTACCTTCTTGACTTGTCCCATTCTGAACTTTTTCAGAATCTTATCCAGGAAAGTATTCCGACTCAATGATATTAAACGCATTAATCTATCTTAATAGATTTTCAGTGCTTAACTTCATTCATGAAATATTTTCAATAATCATTAATATCAACTACATCATTCACCATATGTTATATATGAGAATGTTGTCACACTCCACTCAAATATGTCAGCCACATATAAGACTAGGATAACATCCACATAGCTCCCACTCAAATATGTCACCCACATATTAAGGTCAGGATAATACTCCCATATCTCCCACTCAAAATATGTCGTCCACATATTAGGTTTAGGATACTATTCTCCTCCCACTCAGTTTCATGCAAATGCTTGTTTCTCAATATTTTGGTTAAGTCCAAAATCACTTTGATCATCCATCAAATTGAGAATTCTGGTTACGAGACACTAGTGTCCATATGTTTTTCAAAACCTTCTCGTTGTACCAATTACAACCCTTCTTCTAATGCAGGATTTGAGGAAATAACGGTATTGATAACAATTTGGATCAATCGTAGTGATAATCCTATTGACTCAAGCATCGCTACTATTGTAGTCAACCTTTTGAATTTGTCAGAAACATCCTTCATGACAAACCGATCTTGATGTCTTCCTTTGATGTTCACATTTATTCCTTATAACCTTGAAGTTATTGAGAATATCAAGTAACCTCTTTATTCGATAAGATTCATGTAATCTTAAATGTAACTCAATATAGGATTCCATGACTCATAGTCATTTCTCGTACTTAGGTCCACCATCCCTTCTTCGTAGTTCGTAGGTATGTCTTGTTCCATTAACTTGACATGTGAATCATGAATATTACTTTGCACAAGGGCAAATATGTATTCTTGAATCCTACTTTGTTCAGTAAAAGTTTCAACCGAAACACCATGATCATTATCATCATTTTCTCCTCTAACTATAGAGCTTTGGTTTCAGAACACATTCCGTTGCGCTACTTTGACATCTGGAGTCAAGGTCAATTACCTTGTTTGAACTTTCACTTTATTCCATTAACACATTCATCAAGAACACTTCTTGACAAACACAAAACTTAGCAAGAAAAGTTTTGCTCTTTGGTCCTAGTTGCGGAAGATGCATACATAGTTGACTAAGGATACACTACAAAGATAATTTACCACATAAATTATTTTCCTAGAAACCATGACACACCATAACTTATATAGTGTTGGTTTCCACGAACTCAGATGGTTACCTATACTGAAGTGAGTGTTTGCTTATTAAATTAATAACGCTAAACAATAATAACGTAACTCGGTAAGAGATAACTTATACCATACACTATCTAATAGAGTATGATTATAATGTTCAGTCACATCAACAATATTGAAGTGTTCCAAGCATTATAATTTGTGGAACAACTTTCACACAAATCCGTATGCCGAAGGCTAACTCAAAACATTTGTCTCTTTGATCAAATCGTAGAAACTTGTTTTTCTCGTTAATTTAGTACCCGTCTTCATTCTAAAATCCCTTTGATCACATCAAAATATCCGAGAATCATGTTTCATTAGTGAATACACATATTCATCTAAGTCCACATCTGATGTTGACGAAATAATGAAATTCACTACATGCTGAAATATGATACATCACTATGTATGATATGCAACAGTCATCGCAAACTCTGTTTTACCAGAATGCGAGGTTTTTGTCATCTCACCTAAAGAGGCATGGTTTGCATGTGTCAAGAGATCAAGTATCTCAAGACGTCATCAAAACAATCATGACTTAAACGGTAGTGTCATTACTAAGTTTGGATAATTCTTGGCATTACAATATTTCTTATAAATGATCAAACTACTACCATCAATATAAGAATAACTCATTCATAACCGTAATGTGATCATAAAAGATATCATTCATAAAAGGAGAAAAACTGACTTGTTTCTCACTAATATGAATAATTGTCTTCGCGAGATGCAAGACACACTAATAAGGTTCACACTCAAACGATCATAAATTTACTCATATACTAATAAAATGATAGATGTAGAGGGAAAATGTTTTCGACCATCAACTATCTTGTTTACCGTCAGCACAAATTGTCACCTCATCCCTTCCAAGCCACTCTTTAAGAAGTGAGTTCAGGCATCGAATACTTAATCAACCACAATCAGTGTTTTGTGGGGAAAGACATTTATAACCCGTGTATCAAATATACTTTCTCCGTCAATGACTATTCCTGCATTGGTTCTACCTTTAAAGTTCACAACTTTAACCATGACATCATGACAGGTGAAAGATTCTCCTTCATGACATAGTCTAGACGCGGTCTTTGTAGCTGGGAGGAAGCGAATGCAACTCCCCAGTTATCGTAAAGGAACCAGTCATTCTGTAGTCCAAGTTGTACACAAGGTGTTCAAGTATCTTATACATTTTCCAAGTGACTTTCTTAGCAGGTTGTTCCTTCCACCATGGTTGAAAGAAACCCCGTCCATATACTCATATTCCATTACTCTGATTTGTGACTTAGTTCTTTTAAGATCACCTAGCACGTCATACGTGTTGGTGTCTTAATCATGCATTCACAATTCAGATTCCATAGAATGAAGTATGGTGTATCGGACAGTCATTGAACAAGAGACGATGAATACGATACTCATCATAATCTTCCTCAATTACAGACTTATCCGGTGTATCTCCTAGCAGTTCTCGTATTATGTTTTAACAAGTCATTAGTAATGAGTATGTCTCTAACGGTGTTGGTACACATCAATGAAGTAAGACCCATTTTCCTTAAGTTCTACATCACACTAAAGAGCCATGGTGATAAACATTGGTTATGACATTATATACAATGATATTTGCTAAGACATGAAGATTAAGTTCATATTAGGAGTTCATGTTTTAAAAAATTCTAGAACTCCCACTCAGACAAACATCCCTCATAGTTTATTCTAAGTGATTACACAATCCTTGAGAACTATACCTCCCCCGTGTGACACGACCATCAGTATATTCTCAAGGTAGGCCATCATTCCAATCACATCATCCATGTGACTCATGCTCGATCTTTCGATCACTGTGTCCCGAGGCCATATCTACATATGCCAGGCTCGCCACAATAACCTTAGTGATTATATGCCGCGTATGCAAGGCCATGTTTCTGGACATGCTAGGCTTGCTCCACCCATCTCATTTGAATGCTAATATGTTTGACACCCGTGTGACATGCGATGCCTCCATAATGGAGATCTTTCCAGATGGTGCTTCACTAAGGAAGGACACTTTGTTGGATTAGTGAGGGATCATCCTATAATGCTACCGTCGTATATCCAATACAAGCAAAACAGGATGCTATAGTATAAATCATACTAACTATGATGCCCCCCTGCAAATTAAATTATAGACGCCTCTACTTTATATTTTTCAAGTTTTACGTGGCTGATAGGGATTTCGAGATAGAACCGTTTCTATGCCTACGAACATACAACCACAACACCAATCCCGCAATTGTCTCTATTACACCACTATTGGGGCCCTCCGTTGCAAACGTCTTCGCATCGCTAATGTTAGAGAGACAGACAACCCCCAGCCACTTATATGGTACAAGCCATATGTCAAGCGTGGAACCAGTATCGCATAAACGCGTAAGGTCAGTCGGGGCCGCTTCATCAGGACATTGCCACAATGCTAAACGAGTACACGTGAGAGGGTAACAATTGGATAATTGATGCCCACATACTAGATGTGTTCTATCCGTATAATACATCTACGCATAGCCTTGCTCTGATACCACTATTGGGGAACGGGGTTGAAAACAATAATTTTTCATGACCTACACGTCTCGAACCCAAGACCTATGCTATGGCGATGCAAGTAACGGAGGGAATTGGTCACATACTAGTATGTAGTCCGTTAAGAGGGAAACGTTCCCGCGTGAACGTGGTTGATGTTGTCGTACCGGCAATCCCCGATGCCGCACAGATCCACGATGACTCCTGAGGCCACCCGGTCCTTGAAGACCGATGACGGGATTACGTCCCTATCAGAACGTTGTCGGTGAAGATGTCACGACACGGCCTCAACGATGAAGGAGCACCACAAGTGTAGCGCATCGCGGGATTACACGCATACAGTGTACCCGACGTTCCCTCCAGGCTCCGAACCAGAAAAGCAGCGGAAAGAAGATGGATTCGGATCCCGATTCCAGCAGCACAATGGCGTTCGTATGGTGGAGAAACCCCAACCAAGTGTAGACTCCAAACAAGGGGAGTCCACTCGAGGAGGGAGAAAGAGAGAGAAGAGAGATCTGGGAAACTTGTCTCAAATCAAAATTGTGTGTAGAAAAATGGCACCCCCACCCCTCCTTATATAGGCAAAGGAGGGGTGTCACCCTCCCTCCCCTTCCCATGTGGGACTAAACCCTAGGGAGGGGGGGTTTGGTGCGGCTAGGGGAGGTGGGCTCCCTCCCTTGGCGCCTTGGCCCAAGGGGGAGCTCCCTCCTTCCCCTAATGGGCCTCTTTAGGCCCATATGCCTTTTAATTCATTTTTAATTATATTTAATCATATTTTAATATTTAATTCTGTTAATTAAATAATAAAACATATTTAAACATTATTAAACATTATTTTGAACCTGTCAAAATATCCAGAACAACTTCCGGCACCTCCCGGAACAATTCCGGTGTTCTCTCTTATTTCACCGATGATCCCGAATGAATCCTTATTGCGTCGAATACCCTTAAGCGTGGCACCCTACGGTTCGGGAAATAGTAGACATGATCAGACACTCTTTGACCAATGACCATCATGTGGGATCTGGTTACAATCCTTGATGAGCCCCTGCGCTTCCATCGAATTAACATCATCGTTTGAACCGTTAACGTTGAGTCCTGATCCCTTTGTCATACGGTACTTTGTTTGTCCGAGGTTTGATCGTCGATATCCAATATACCTAGTTCATTCTCGTTACTGACAAACATGTTTACTCGTGACCTAATCACATGATTGCGCAATCTTTATGATGTAATATCACCGAGTGGGCCCAGAGTACCTATCCGTCACTCGGATGGACAAATCTCGTTTTGATCTATTTGCATACTCATCAACATATCTACTTCGGAATACCCAAGATACACCTTTATGGTTACCATGTTTCAGCATAACGGTTAATGCACTCAAAGCATCCTGCTAGATATCAATTATGTATGATCATCACGGTCTTAAGGATCGGGTCACTACGTTTATAGTTATCGCAATGTTGAACTATGTGACTGGATCACATTGCAACACTTCTGGTGGGTGTGTTTCCATCATGTCATTCTCCCAATGACATGACCCCATTGTCAATAGACTGTTCACATCTCATGATTAGGAAACCTTGATCATCAATTGCCCAATGGACTAGTTTACTAGAGTTAACTAGGGACCTGGTTGTTTGTATACCACACGTGTATTAATGTTTCCGCTTAATACAGTTATAGCACAGTATAAAACTTATTATGAACTAATGGAATACGCCAATAAACATATTTTATTTTCCTCTAGGGAACATTCCCAACAGATGTGACCTCCTATATTTGCTCGACGCCTACTCAGGATACAACCAAATTAGGATGAAAGAAGAAGTCGAAGAACACACCTCGCTCATCACCCCCTATGGTGTATTCTGCTACAAAACAACGCCTTTCAGATTGAAAAATGCTGGAGCCACGTACCAACGGATGATGCAAGCATGCCTGAGAGATCAAATCGGCAGAAACGTCCAAGTCTATGTCAACGACATCGTCATCAAAACACACAGCGCAGGCACACTACTCGACGACCTCCGCGAAACCTTCGCCGCTCTCAACAAATACATAATCAAGCTCAACCCAAAAAAGTGTGTGTTTGGCGTCCCAGCCGGAAAATTACTCGGGTACATGGTCTTCGCTCGAGGAGTCGAAGCAAACCCTGAAAAAGTCCAAGGAATCGCCAAGATGCAAGAACCAGTCAACATCCGGGGTGTACAACAACTCACAGGAAAACTCGCAGCACTGAGCCGCTTCATCAGCAGGCTGGGAGAAAGGACCCTACCATTCTACCAGCTGCTTAGAAAAGGAGAAAAATTTGAGTGCACGGAGGAAGCCTGCAACGCTTTCATAGACCTAAAGAAGACCCTCTCGACACCACCAATCCTGGCGGTGCCCAAGGAGCAAGAACCACTCTACCTCTACACAGAAGCACGAAACAACGTAGTGAGCACGACGCTCGTCGTCGAGCGCATGGAAGATGCCAAAATCCAGAGCATCCAAATGCCAATCTACTACCTAAGTGCGCTCCTCACAAAATCTCAGCAGCGGTACCCGCATTACCAGAAGCTTGTATACGCCATCGTCATGACTTCAAGGAAAGTAACACATTACTTTGACGAGCACTGCATCACGATCGTGAGGAGCGCACCACTTGCGGACATCCTCAACAATCCTGGAGCAACTGGCAGAGTCGCCGAATGGAACATCGAGCTCAGTCCCCGCGATCTAAAATTCAAGCACCCAATAGCGATCAAAGCCCAAGTACTCCCAGACTTTCTGGTCGAGTGGGCAGAAGTGAAAACACCAGGCCCCCCAGACCTATCCAACTCATGGACAATGTGCTTCGAAGGGTCAAAAAGACAATAAGGAGCTGCAGCAAGCGTCGTTCTAATCTCCCCAAAGGAACCAAAATCAGATAGGTACTTCAGATCAACTTCAGCAATGCCTCAAACAACGAAGCAGAATACAAGGCACTACTCCATGGCATGCGCATGGCGAAAGCTTGCGGCGCCACTCGCCTCTCCATCTACGGCGACTCCGACCTCGTCATCCAGCAGGCAATGAGATACTATGAAGCAGTCGCAGAAAACATGATGGCTTACTAGAAGCTCTACAACACCCTGGAAAGAGGATTCGACGGCTACGAGCTAAACGACATCCGCAGAGAAAATAACACAAAAGCAGACGAGCTCGCAAACATTGGATCAACCCGAGGACCCATCCCTCCAAGCGTCTCCGTAGAAAGCATCATCCAGAGGTCAATCAAAACCAAGGCACCCGCATCAGAGGCAGTCGCAGAAGACGACGACGCAAACAAACCAGAACAAGTAGCGGCAGCAAACCCTACAGACGACACAGACAACGAAGCAGCCGAAGAAGCAGAACCATCCGCGCCCGAAGGCCCAGCTTGGAGAAAGTCGCTCCTTCGATTCTTAATTGAAGGCACCTTACCACAAGACGTCACAGAAGCCCGACGCATCAGCCGACGATCTAAAGCATTCACAGTAATCAACGGACAGCTCTACAAGCGCAGCATCTCTCATCTCCTACGAAAGTGCATCGAGGATGAAGACGGCAAGGCCCTATTGCTCGGGATCCACGAAGGCACTTGCGGGCACCACGCGAGCAGTCGCGCACTCGTGGTCAAATCCTTTCGAGCAGGGTTCTACTGGCCAACCGCAATGAAAAATGCGGAAGACATCGGACGACGCTGCATCGCCTGCCAAAAATTCGCCAGCAGGACGCACGCCCTAGCATCAGAACACAAAACCATACCACTATCCTAGCCGTTCGCCACCTGGCCACTCAAGAAATATTCAAAAGAAGGCCGAACACATCTACTAGTAGAAGTAGACAAGTTCACCAAGTGGATCGAGGCGGTGCCAATCACCAGCTCAACAGCCCTCACGGCAGTTAACTTCATCAAGTCCATCATCTTCAGATTCGGCGTTCCCCATAACATCATCACAGATAACGGCACAAACTTCACAACGACAGAATTTCAGAACGTCTGCCAAGATTTGGGCATCAAAATAAACTATGCGTCAGTAGCGCACCGACAATCTAACGGCAAGGTGGAGAAAGTAAATGGGTGAGTATGCGGAGGAATAAAAAAGCGGCTCCTCGCACCACTCGAACAAGCTGCGGGCAACTCCGTAGAATAACTCCCTGCGGTCCGGTGGAGCGTGCGCACTACCCCAACACCTCAACCCAGTACACACCCTTCTTCATGGTGTACGGAGCAGAAGCGGTACTACCGCACGACCTAAAGTTTGGAGCCCCCCGAATCTCGGGATACGAAGAAGAAGAGGAAGAAGAAGCACTCCAGGATGATAAAGACACTGCAGATGAAGCAAGGAACACAGCCATAGCAAGGTCAGAAGGATTCCAGGACAAACTACGTACATACCAAAGCAGTCGGCTGCGGACCAGAACTTTCCGCAAAGGAGATCTCGTCCTGCGACTATTACAAGAAAAAGTGCACAAACTTGCCCCGCAGTGGGAAGGACCCTTCATAATCTCCGAGGTCATAGGAGGAGGTGCATACAGGCTGAAGAATCTGAAGACTGACGAAGACGTGGGAAACCCGTGGAACGTGACAAACTTGCGCCTGTTCTACCCATAGTCTACTCATAAGACCCAGTAGGAGTATCAGCAGCAGCACCGATTGGAAGCTCATGTAAAAGCTCACAAGCAATAAAAGGTGTTGCAAAAATAATACCACAAAAGAACTCAGGGGCTCGAGCACAAACCCCCCCCCCCCCCGAGATACGGTATCTTCGCTTACGCGACACAACCTAAAAGCACTCGGGGGCTCGAGCACAAACTCCCCCCCCCGAGAGACGCTATCTTCGCTTATGTGACACTACCTAAAAGCAATCGGCGGCTCGAGCACAAACTCCCCCCCCCTGAGAGACGCTATCTTCTCTTACGCGACACTACCTAAAAGCACTCAGGGGCTCAAGCACAAACTCCCCCCCCCCCCGCCGAGAGATGCTATCTTCGCTTACGTGACACTACCTAAAAGCACTCGCGGGATAGAGCACAAACTCCCCCCCCCCCCCGAGCCCCCCGAGAGACGCTATCTTCGCTTACGCGACACTACCTAAAAGAACTCGGGGGCTCGAGCACAAACTCCCCCCTGAGAGACGCTATCTTCTCTTACGCGACACTACCTAAAAGAACTCGGGGGCTCGAGCACAAACTCCCCCCCCCTCGAGAGACGCTATCTTCGCTTACGCGACGCTACCTAAAAGCACTCAGGGGATCGAGCACAAACTCCCGCCGAGAGACGCTATCTTCGCCATTGCGACGCTTCCTAAAAGAACTCGGAAGCTAGAACACACTCCCCCCGACAGACAACATATTCTTGTTACACAACCACAAAAAACTCATTCGGGCACGCTTTAAAGATAAGGACAAAGCAAGACAGAAAAATTCCTTAGTCTTCACCTGATCACAAAACAATCAGCTAAAGACTTGGGGGCTACTCCCACTGGGAGTGCTGCCGCATACCCGATAAAAAGTTTGGAACAACTAAGCAACTACAAGAAAGGATAGTTCATGTGCATAAAAGCTCGCAGCCTACATCTGATTCTACAAATAAAATGTATCCTCGGGGGCTACTCCCATCGGGAGCGCTGCCGCGCACCCGACAAACCTATACACAAGAGTCGAAGATAATCCTTCATGACAAAGGACTCGAAGACAGTCCTTCATTACAAGGGAGTCGAAGACAGTTCTTCGTCAAAGACAATTTTCCATTACAAAGGAGTCGAAAACAGTCCTTCATTACAAAGGAGTCGAAGACAGTTCTTCATTACAAAGGAGTCAGAGACCATTTTCCGTTACAAAGG
The DNA here is from genome assembly GCA_950022295.1 of Bromus sterilis. Taxonomy (NCBI): domain Eukaryota; kingdom Viridiplantae; phylum Streptophyta; class Magnoliopsida; order Poales; family Poaceae; genus Bromus; species Bromus sterilis. Next base: position 136,127,595 of record OX465597.1, read on the forward strand.
AGTCGAAGACAACTTTCCATTACAAAGGAGTTGAAAACAATTTTCCATCACAAAGGAGTCGAGGACAGTTCTCATTACAAAAGGAATCAAGCAGCTACCAGACGAGCTACAATACCAATTATCCCAGGGAATTATGACTTCTACATGTGTGCTCATGCTGAGATAATTGGCACTTTAGTCCCACAACCTGACGAGCATCACCACAGACAAAGTAACAACTAAGCCTGCGAAGAAGCAAGTCGCCGCCCTCCAGTTCTACAAGGTGCCTCACTAACTGACGCACCCGCTTGACGACCGGCTTGACGTCGAGCTCATCCTTAGAACTAGAAGAGCAAGCACCACCAGCTGAGGAGTCGGCAGAAGATGAAGTCACAGGAGAAGCAAGCAAACAACCCCTCGACCCATCAGAACTGTCACTTCTTGTTTCCTCCCAGTATGGATCTAGACGATTGCCACCGGCATCAAATGCACGAACAATGAGGGTGTGTTCCCCATCACAACGACAACAAAGACTATCCCCATCACGCAAGTTTAGCCGCTGGGAAAACGACCTCCAGCCAGCATCAAGAAAAGTCAAGAAAGAGCCATCAACAGAAAGCTCAACCCAAGCAGGAGACCGAGCGCACCCTTGAAGCCGAAGCCACAGACCCCTCAGATTAAGCTCAGAAATCATGGAGGAAAATGAGAATGGAAGAGGGATCCGAGTAGCAGTGCGACTAAGAATGCGCAGAAGGAATTCATAGCGCCAAACACCCTCATCCGCACAAGACGAAGAGGGCGTCGCCGCAGCTCCACGGCGCCCACCACGAGAAGAGCGAGGGGTACGGCCACCACGACCCCGCCGACCACGACCTTGGCCAGACGCACCACCACCCCACTTGGGAGCCATAGAAATACCAGGAACGCCAGGCGTTATGAATTCCAAGACAAGATGCCTTCACATGGTCAGCAATATTTAAAGGACGCGTCAAATCTCGCCTGTTTCCCATACACGCCTTGGAAATCCAACGGGCACCAGGAAGCACGGCATCCAAGTCGACATTATGACTAGCCAGAAGACGCGACGGATCTAAGACCAAGCATCATCATAGGTCACCAAATAGCATGACAACACCTATGAACGCGACATCCCAAGAAGGACAGATCAATATAAAAAAAATTGGAAAAATCAAAAGACTGGCAGAGGTTACCTATCTCTCGGTGCCAAATATTCCGATTCCAAAATCTTTTACTCCCATCGGGAGTACCTTTATTCGAGTTTGGGTGCTCCCTCACCCATAAGGCAAAGTTGTGCTCGAGTGACCACTCACACCAGTTGAATTCACAGCGACTACAGAGTTTCGGTTGCTCCCTCACCCAGAAGACAAACCACGTGCTCGAGTGATCACTCGCACTAGCACAAACGACGTACCTTCAGATTTCGGGTGCTCCCTCACCCCAAAGACAGCAAAGCAATCGAGTGATTACTCACAAGGACTCCACAACCATACGACAATGTAAACTACTCGCGCACTCGACGACTTTCCGAGTGGGCGCTTTCTTATTTTCCTCGAGAGAGCTCGCAAATGCTCTGAGAGTGACCGCTAATAGACCACTTGATTGTTTATTCCAAGTGGGTGCATCTCTAATTAGGCTTCGCGCCTCTATATTAAATGATGCCTGGGCTGCGACTTGCTACCCAGATGCCACACAAGCTTTGCGTGTAGGTAGGACCCCGCTGCGCAGAAGGCCGGGTCAGGACTTGCCACTGCGCGACTTAATTCCCGAAATTTTCCATGTGCTCGCATGATTGAGAGATGATCCGATAATAGACGCATTAAGGCTATTTACTGGGACCGACAGCATTGATCCTGTAAGACCTGCAGCGGCATGAACTTTGCTAGACACCGGTCGTTCCCAAGTTCCTGTCGAGGGACACGGGCTTGATTGGACTACTGAGGTATTTTCCACTAGCGTAATTCAGTGAGGCTCGACCAGTCGACTACCTTCGGCCCTTTCATCTTAGCATCCCTCGAATTAAACATTTGTCATGGCTAAAGCTTCCAGCGACTCGCAGCTGCGCTGCGCAAAGCGAACAAGGATGAAATCAAGTCCCTGCGCGACCCTTCGAGTCCCCGAGGCACTCGGGGGCTACTGAAGAGGGGGTGACCCCACGACTCCTGCGTGTGAGGATACCTGGTGCATACGAAGACAAGAGGCCCGCTGGAAGCTTCGGCAGGCGCACGACTGGCCTGCTCCAAGCACCGACGTAGGAGTCCGCGATCAATATGGAAGTAACTACTTGGCGTTTAAGGCAAGGATAGAATTAGGCAAACTCCCCTGTAAACCTGAGATGGACTCTCCGAGACATAGCCTAGTATATAAAGGCTGGGAGGGGGGACGTCTTAGGACATCCAATCTACAATCATCCCCTCTGGTCTTGCGCGAACTTGCCTAGACTCCCACTGTAATCGCCCCCTCGCATAATACAATCGAGCAGGAAGTGCTTCACCTGTTAGCCGACGAGTATCGCCAACCTGTTCTCTCTGCGATCTAACCCAGGGTCCCTGACCATGGGATTTGTTGAGGCTGATCCTCGTCAACAAGTTTAAATGAAGCTCGGGGAGCAAGGGTGCAATGCTACCGACAACCTTTCTATGCTTTTTGTTGGTGAGTTACGAATCCAAAGGATCATTTTGTTATAGTTGTTACAATGCATGATCATGGCATTTAGCATAGGACTTGAACATAACATGGACAAGGATTGCCCACACATGAAGATAAACCTCCAGATCGGATTCCTTAAATTCAATAAATGCAATATTACATGGCATGATATCATTCACATAATGCATCTATTGCAATCAAAGAAATAAAGAACGAGGCTATGCTACCGGAAAGCTACGGTTAACGGGGAACTACGGTGCATCGGAACAAGACAACGAGGAAAAGAACGAGGATTGGGCCATGTGCAACATATGAGGGGTATTTATGCAAAGCGCAATATCACCAAATAACGCTTGCTCAAATGGACAAATGCTTAGTACCCTCTTATTCCTCATATTTTTCTACCCCAAATTCATGAATGACAAGAATTATTTGGAGCAAGGATGCACATAATACAAGCAATGCAAAATGGAACAAATTTGGATAAATTCAAATAGGTTTGAATTAATTCCAGAAAAAGAAAAGGAGGAAAACCTCTACTGGGCTGCCCCTCGGGCAAAGAGGCCCAAAAGCCTCGCCAGCTACTCGCTAAGGAGTGCCCACGGGCGAGGGAATCAGCTGGGCCGAGCACACTCATGCGTGCTGGAGCAAAAAAAAACATGGAAAAAGGGGAGAGGTTTAATTCGCTCCATCAAGGGATTGAACCAGGGACCTCCTGGAAGCAACACAAGCGCTCTACCACTGCGCTATATCATTGATTCTCTACATAATATAAGATTGGAGGAATATAGAGGCAATTGCTCGGGTTGCACGGGTTAACTAAAACTCAAAACGAATCTGAACATGAAGAACAGAGGCTTCGATAAAAAAAAAGGGGGCGCCTTGGCTCGCACAGGATGGGATTTTATCCCTGGATATCTCGGTTGAAACCAGAGAGCACACACCACTGCGCTAGTAATTGGATCATGCTGCACTGATGCTTCAACACTAGGTAAACTAGCTACACGGCGAATACTGAAACTGAAGAAAATGCACACTGAACCTGACGAAGCTGAACCCATTGGGACTGAAGAATAAGGCAACACCTTGAACCTGATAGCGATCTACAGCGGGCAGGGAACACGCGGCCATGAGGGGAGCACGGGCTGGGACTCCAGGTGGAACTAACGCACGCTGGGGAGCGACCCGAGCATGACCACGATGGAGCATAGCGACAACGAACAAAATTGGCACGGCGGCCACTATGGCTACGGCTGCTGCAGCCTACTCGCGAGAGAAGGAAGGGAAGGAGGAAGCGGAGCAGCTCTGATACGTCTCAAACGTATCTAATTTTCCCAACACTTTTGCTATTGTTTTGCCCTCATTCTTGCATGATTTGGACGAAACTAACTCGGACTAACGCTGTTTTCAGCACAGCTGTCTGTATGGTTTTATTGTGTGCAGGAAAATGGATTTTTAGGTATCTCAGAAAATTCCGGGAAAATTCACAGAAAATCCACGCACCAGAAGCTTCCACCAGCCAGAAGTGGGGCCAGAGGGGGGCCACAGGGGCCCCAGGCGCCTGGCTGGCGCGGCCCCACTCCTGGCCGCGCAAGGGGGCCACCTGTGAGGCCTCCACCTCGTCTCGTGCCCTACCTCGACTCCTATTTATTCTCGTGACGGGAAAACCCCAGAAGAGAACTCACTTTTCCAGTTTCCGTCGCGGAGCCGCCGCCACCCTGTGTTCTTCTTCGGGAGGGCTAATCTGGAGGCTGATTTGGCCTCCGGAGAGGGGAGATCATCGCCATCGTCATCACCATCACCAATCCATCCCTCCTCCATGACTTCTCTTCACATGTGTGAGTAATTCCCTGCTGTAGGCAAAGGGGATGGTAGGGATTGGATGAGTTTGATCATGTAATAGTTCGTCAGATTGTTGTGGGCATGTTGCCTATCATCTACTTTGGTGTTTATCTTCTTTGCTTCAACTTGTTGCTGGTAATGCTTGTCACTTTGGGCCCGAGTGCCATGATTTCAGATCTGAACCCTATGTGTTTTCATGCATATATTTTTGTTCTAGATCCTTTCTATGAGTTGTATGCACCTATTATGCTCCGGAACCGGCAATCGCAAAGGTGACAGGAGAACCTTAATCTCCATAAGTTGCCTTTGGCCCCGTTCGTAGCGGGATGGTAGGACAAAAGATGTTGTGCAAGTTCTTATTGCAAGCACGCACAACTACCTACGGGATACATGCCTAATGTTTGATATTTTCCTAGATGATCATTGCTTTTCTGTGTGCCTTGCCCTGTGTTAGAATCTATTACATGTTCACTCTCATCCATGCAGCGCCCAACCATCCGTCTCCCTAGCCTACAGTGTTTTCAATCCTGCTGGTCATTAGTTGTTACTTTTGCTATTTACTTTTGCTGTCGCCACCATCACTATCATATTACCATTATCACTTATCTTTTGTTGCAAGCAAGTATATTTCAGGTGCGGTTGAATTGAAAACTCAACTCTCAAAGCTTATAAATACTCTTTGGCTCCCCGTGTGTCGAATCAATAAATTGGGTTAACTTACCCGCGAAGACTATCTCGATCCCTTACGGTTGCGGGTCATCAAGTACCGTTTTATGGCGCCGTTGCCGGGGAGCATAGCAATATTTACAAGTCTACTTGAAGTATCCTGTCTGCTGCACATCATCCGCTATGGGTAAGAAAGGAGACCCCAATGTTCCGATCTTACCATCCCGTACAAGAAAAGGTATTGTTCTGAACACTAGTGCTACACTTGATTCACCTTCTGTTATGAGTAAGTTTGCTTCACCACCACCACATGATGCTTCTACTGAGTCTGTCACTATGTCCGATGCTTTTGATGATGCTTCCACTACTCTTTATGATACTACTTTTATTGGCTACTATATTGACTCTCAGACTGCTAAGGCTGCAGCAGAATCCAAGACCGAGACCCCTGCTACCTATATTCCTACCTGCAAAACCTTTGGTTACCCGTGCTTAGATGAACTCAAGGAGAGAATCCTTGATGATGATTATGTTACTCTTGATGATGATTTATGCAGGAAACTCAGAGAGTGTGTCGACTCTGACCCTGGTGCTGTTAAGGAGTTGCTCAAAAAGCACTCCATGAAGAACAAAGTTATTCCTGATCCTAAATTCGCCACATCTCCTATATGCATCACTGATCCTGATTATGATTTCTCTGTTGATCTTTCACTTATATCTACGGTCGAGGCTGACCCCTTTTATGGCAGAGAAAATGATGATGCTATAGAACACTTGACCAAACTCGCTGAGCTAGGTAACCTATTCACTACTGATGAGAAGATACGAAACTTCTATGTGGCCAAGCCTTTTCCTTTTTCTTTGAAGGAAGATGCTAAATCATGGTACGATGCACTACCCTATGATTCCATTAAGAGTCCTCAGGACTTAGTCCAATTCTTTGTCGATAAATATTTCCCAGCTCATATCACTACAGGAAACAGGAGTTTTGCCGTCAGCTTTGTGCTTCGCCGTCAGCTTTCCGTCGGGGCTGACGGCAAACGATGGTTTGCCGTCAGCTAATAGAAATGCTGACGGCAAAGAAACAACTATAGGCAAAAGAAACTTTAACCGTCAGCCCATGCAACGCCGTCAGTTAGCTGACGGCAACGCGCAGAACAGCTGACGGCAAAGCCCCACTGACGGCAATGTTTTCCCAGACCCCACCACGCGGCTGTGGGATAACGGACCGCCGCGTTGCCGTCAGCTGGCTGACGGCCAAGCGGCGGGCCGTTATCTCGGCCCGAGAAGACCTAGCCGCCACTTCTCTCTCTCACCCCGCTCGAGCCCGCTCTCAACCCCTCCCCTCCAAGCCGCCGCCGCCATCGGAGCTCCCCCGCCGCGCCGGCCGCGTCTTCCCGCCGTCGCCGGTGAGCCGCGGCCACCCCGTCCGCCCCTTCCCCCGCTCTCCATCTCTCTCTCTCTCCCGCTCATCCTCTACTCCTCTGCAGGTACAGCCCGCCGCCGCCGCCTCGTCCGGGCCGTCGCCGCCACTGCCAGCGGAGAGACTGCACCCCTTGCACCGCACTACGTCCGGGCCGCCACCGCCGAACTTCGTCCGGGCCGCTGCCGCCGCTGCTCTTCGGTGAGCCCACGGCCACCCACGGTTGCCCATTTTTTTTATTTGTTTAATTAGATTTTAGTTAGCTTAGTGTAGATCTCTTAGTGGCATGGAATTTTAGTTAGCTTAGTGTAGATTTCTGTTCATTGTTTGTTCTTGTAAGAAATTAGTTGTTAGTAATTTTAGTTATTTTTAGTTGTTAGGTTAGTTAAGGTTAGATATATATATATAGAATCTGTTTTTGTTATTGTTAGTTGTTATAGCTAGGGTTGTTACTACTAGTTAGGCAGAATCTTTTAGTTAGTTTTGTTCTATTATTATTTAGTTACTTAGTAAGTTTAATTATGTTAGAATCAAAGTAAAGGGAAAGAAAGAAATAATTTATTAGTAAGTAAAACAATTTGTTAGTAAAGTGAAATTAATGAAAAGAAAAGTAGGACAGATGATATTACAACATGTAAACCTGTAAATAACAATTGATTAAATTATTTCAAACTTTCCTTTTTTCTTTTGAAAATATTACAACATGTAGCTTGCCTTCAGCTTTCCCCCAAACCAATAAGATTATAGTATGGATATTGGACTAGCATAACATTCTATACATAGATATCATTAGTAACAACCACCTTGACAAACCCCCTTTCCCTTCCTATTGTCTCCAAATACAATGCTCGATGTATCAAGTCCTTTTTTTCAAATTGAGAAAGCATATCCTAATCTCAAGAACCCAAGTTGTTCTAAGCTAGGTGGCATTTGTGTGGTTTATTGCCACACTTGTATTTTATCACATCTGTGTGCCTTTCCCTCCTCTAGTTTCACCCTACCTAGAAGATAGGCGTAGCTAGTTCTTTCCTTCTCAACTCATGCAAGTCACGTAACCCATATGCGTCTCCCGTTCGAAAGATTCCATTTATAAATATGCATTCATTTGCATATTTATAATTGGATTCTTTCAAATTGTCCAACGTTATCCATGGACAGCCCGAGTATGTGGAGATTGGATTCATTTCCCCATATATGCTCTCCTCCGGATCGGACGCAGGATTTCGTCAGCGCCACCTTGTTGTTCTCCGGGTACACATCCTCTCGGTTTATGCTGAGACGTGTATCAGGAGAACAAAGGGGAGGTTCTGTCGAAATTTTGCGTCGGATCGGGAGGAGAGCATGGGGAAATGAATCCAATCTGCACATACTCGGGTGGGATTAGGACCTATCTTTACCTATTAGCTAGTGTGCATATGCCATATCACCGTAATTAATTATATGCCTTCTGGTGTTAATTTGTACTAGCTAGCTAGCCAGAATGAATGATCGTGCGTGGATGTACACCGGTCACCCTAGTCAAAAAAATATGACTGAGGAATGGTTGACCAAGACCGAGGAGTTCCTAGAGGTTGCATTTAGTGCTGGCCAACCAAGAACATTGTGCCCCTGCACTAGATGTAAGAACTATTCACAACAGACAAAGGATGTAATGGGTAAACACCTGCAAATACGTGGATGGAGATATAGTATGTTAGGATGGAGATGACTTGTAGATGTATATCATGTTGGGCACTTTCCTTTTGTATATATGATGACTTGTTGTTTTAAACATGGAGATGGCTTGCTGTTTTAAACATGGAGACGACTTTCTTTTTTAAACATGGAGATGGCTTCTTTTTGTTTATATGACTTGTGGATGGCTTCTTTTTGTATATATGACTTGTGGATGGCTTCTTTTGTATATGTGACTTGTCGATAGCATTCTGATTGTATATATGACTTGTGGATGGCATTATGTACATATATATATTATTGTTTATATGCAGGGAATTAAAGAAAAACAAATTAAAAAGATAGATACAGAGAGCTTTGCCGTCAGCTTGCTGACGGCAACGACGTTGCCGTTAGCAAGCTGACGGCAAAGCGGACACGTGGCGGCAGCCTGTGCAATCTGGGCTGTGGCAGTGACCATTTGGTCACGGCTTTGCCGTCGTCCTTCAACCGGCTCACGGCAAAGAGTAGGCTGGCTGCCGTCTGCCCACCTTCAGCCGACGGCAAACTGCTGACATGTGGGCCCAGGTAAGGGCTTTGCCGTCAGCCAGACGGCTAGCTGATGGCAATGCACGCCGCTAACTCAGCCCACGGTGTTAAGTCAGAGTTGGCCGTACGAGCGGCTTTGCCGTTAGCCAGTACAAAAAGGCTGACGGCAAAGGCTTTGCCGTCGGTCGATCTTGAGCTGATGGCAAAGCAGCTCACTGCCGACTGATGAGCTGACAACAGGTTTGCCGTCGTGGAGCTGACGGCAAAGGCTTTGCCATCACCTTTTCATATGTTTGCCGTCAGCTTTGGCTGACGGCAAAACTCCTGTTTCCTGTAGTGCATGCAACATGCTACTTTACAAAGAATCTATAACTTTAAACAATTGCAGGATGAGCACCTCCCTAAAGCTTGCGGGAGGTTTTGTGATTTACTTAAGGTTATGCCGGGACATGGAGTCCCAAAGAATGAACTGCTTGATATATTTTATGCTGGTTTAACCGATGAATCCAGATCCTACCTGGATAGTTGTGCTAGTTGTGTTTTCAAGGAAAGAACACCGGACGATGCAGAAGAATTAATGTGCAAAATTGCCAAGAACTATGAAGATTGGTCCGTTCCTGAACCACTTCTACCACCGAAAAAGAGGGGCATGCTTGTTCTGAGCCCCGAACGTATGCAAGAAGCAAAGAAGTCTATAAAGGAGAAAGGTATTAAAGCCGAAGACGTGAAGAATTTACCTCCTATTGAGAAGTTGTGTGAGCCTACTACTCGCCCTCCCTTGGTAGGGGTACACTCTCTATTAGACTTTACTGAAAGTGACATCCCTAAAGGTAAGCCTCCAGACCAATGCTTAGATGAGATTGATAATTTTATTATTAAGGAAGACCATTTTAATAGGAGGATACAAAGTCAGTTGCATGATAACTCTCTTGCTATCAAAAGTTTGTGTGGTGTTCTAGAAAGAATAGTTAATGATGTTAAATGTCTTGTTAAGAATTTTCATATGGTTCAAACTCAGCTTGAACAAATTTCTAATGTGCAAAAAGATTTTCTTGCTAATAATGGCAAACAGGACATACAAGCTTATGGCATCAAAACTAGGGTTGGAACACACACCCAGGACCCACTCTATCCTGAGGGGCATCCAAAGAAGATCGAGCAAGATTCTCAAGTACAAGAAGAAGACAAGACTATTAGCTCTCCGAAGAAAAAGAAGAAGAAGAAACACAAGGAGGCTGACAATCCCGATGATCCTATTACAAGTGAAAAGCCAACAGTTGATCCTAACAGCATATCTACCTCCGATGCTGAAACAGAAGACGGTGCCGAGCCTGAAGAAAAGGACACGGAGAAGGATGATCCACCCGAAGTTCGAGAAGAAGAAACACCTGATAAATGCAAGAAGTACTCTAGAGAAGACTTCATCGCAAGAAGACATGGGAAGGAAAGAGAACCATGGATACAGAAACCCATGCCCTTTCCAGGTAAGTCCCTCAAATCTAAAGAAGAAGAGCATTACAATAAGTTTTGTGAATGGATGAAACCTCTTTTTCTTCAAATCCCTTTGACTGATGCTATTAAGTTACCTCCCTATACAAAATATATGAAAGATATTGTCACAAATAAAATAAAAGTTCTAATGAGGCAATATCTACTATGCTTTCTAACTACTCTTTAAGTGGCAAGATTCCTTAGAAGCTTGGTGATCCAGGTATACCACCATTCCTTGCTCCATAAAGAATAATTACGTCAGAACTGCTTTATGTGATCTTGGTGCAGGAGTGAGTGTTATGCCTTTCTCTCTTTACAAGAGGCTTTGTTTAGAGAAACTAATCCCTACAGATATCTCTCTTCAGATGGCTGACAAGTCAACAGTTGTCCCCATTGGTATTTGTGAGGATGTTCCCGTTGAAGTTGCTAACTGTTTGATCCTTACAGATTTTGTTGTGCTTGACATGCCCGAGGATGGGAGCATGTCCATTATTCTTGGTAGACCTTTTCTTAACACCGCAGGTGCTATTATTGATTGCAATAAAGGAAAGGTCACTTTCAACGTTGATGATAAAGAACACACGGTGTATTTTCCAAAGAAGATCGACAAAAGTCATGGCCTTAACTCTATAGAGAATGTTGAGACCGTGAAGATTGGAGAATGGGACTGTCCACTACATGTGCACCACAAAAACAAAACCATTATGATGGGGACAATGTCCATTAAAGTAAAGGTGCAATGATCACTTCATAAGAGGTGAGACTTCTTGTTCTATATATTGCCGGTTTGTTGGTAAGACTTGATCAACCTTACTAGTGAGCTTGTTTTATATAGGTAAAAAGTTAAGCCTGTTATGTTTTCATTTGCTTTAGCTTTTATTCTCTTTGTTGTACCAAGTTTTTGTGTTTTTGAAGCTTCACAATAATAATCACCGCTTTAAGTTTTCAGAAAGTTTTGCAGCTTTTTGAACTCCGAGAAATTTTCAACAGTAAAGTTTTCAGAAAAAATCCAGAAAAATAAAAATAAAAATTTCCATACCGGGAGTGACCCAGAGGTACCTGGGGCTGACCAGGGGGGCCACCAGTGGCGCAGTCGGCAAGCTGGCGCGGCCTGCCCCCTGGCCGCTCCCATAGGGCGCCTGGGGCCCACAAGCCCCATCTCCAGGTGAGTTTTCTTCCTCTCTCTCTCCCTACCTTTCCAAAAACACGAGTTCTGGCCCTGGAACTTGCGTTCTTGCTGTTCGTGGAGGTGATTTTCGATCTCTCTCCACAACCCATCATTTGAGCTGAGATTTTGAGAAAATACTCCCTGGTATGTAACTCCTCCAATCCTCCAAATAGATTTTTGGTTGGTGGCTTCATTTGTGAGTATTTAGAGGTTCTTGGTGCTGTTTAGATGAGCTTGCTTGCATGTGTAGAAGTTTATTTTCCAAGTTTTGATGCAAGTTTTTGCCTTAGGTAAGTGGGTTGAGTAGTTTGCCTTAACTCACTTTGTTTAAATCCTTGTTTTTGTAATTTTTCAAAAATTTCAGAAATGAGTTTGCTAGGAAGAGCAAAGGGGTGGCTTGGGAAGAAAAGGTCCGAGCGCTCCGATCGAGTTACAAGAGCTGCAGCTTCACCCTCGACTACTAGGATGAGCTACAACGAAGATCATGTGCCCTTAGAGTTGTTGGAGGACACAAATCCAACACTTGCAATGACTTTCCTGTGCAATGAACTCGTTGAAGATGCATGAATTAAGGAGGAGTTCTATAATCTTTGTGCTAATGCAGGTCTGACGCGGCTCGCAACGTGCCGTGTTGCTCAGTATCAAAAACTCACCTCCTGTTTCATTAACAGTTTTAGATATAACCTTGATACTGGTTCTGTTGAGTCTAAAATTTACAATAATCTTTTGACTATGCCTTTGGAAAAGTTTTGTGAAATAGTAGGTGTGCCGAATGTTGGACTGACGGCGAAGATAAGCTCTCATCCCTCCGAGCTGAGAACCGTCTTCAACTCTCTCTGTAGCATGGATACAAGGGATATTCATCGGTCAAAAATCTCCAGCATCTTATTCCCACACATCAGGTATTTTGCGTATTATATTGCTAGAGGGGTGTTAGCTCGTGACAATAGGAGCAACATTTCTGCGCCGGATATTGCTATCCTGGCAACCGCCCTCTCAGGGAGGTTTGATTATAATGTGGGTGCCTTAATTGCTCGACGCCTTGCTATGAACGGTAACAAGGGAGATTTATTTGGTGGCGTTTACGCCACACTTATCCTAGAGTCTCTTAATGGCACCCCACACCCTGATGATAAGCCTTTTACTTACTTGAGTTTTGATCTTGCTGCTATGAAGAGGCATAAGTTTGTCACCATGACTTCCGAGTTTGGTTACCTTGATTATATCTTTCATTTCGGAGCCACCACGGAACGCAAGATCCGTCTACCTGGACATCTTTTGTTCGATTTTTCTCGCAGGAACGGATTGTCCTTTGATGCTATCCAGTTCGATGAGTTCATGGTCCAGCATCAGTTTCATAACCCCATGGAGGGGGGTTGTGCCCGTTGAGGAGGAGCATGGTGAGTTACCACCTTTCCAGGGGGAGCCCGTCACCCGGTTTGGTGAAGGGTCTTCCTCTGCTTGGAGCGAGGATCCTTCTTCGTGGGAGGATCCGAGGACTTCGGTGTACAGGCCGGAAGCCTCATACGACCCTTGGACTCACCAGTACCACCCTGGAGCAGGAGGCTCCTGCGGACATTAGCTACTACCAACTTCGGCCAAAAGCCTAAGCTTGGGGGAGTACGTGCCCTTCTCACTTTTCCATTGTATTATCTGTTTTATTTTTTGTTCTCTTTGATCTTTTCGAAGTTTTTGCTTGTTCTTCTTTGATTCTTTCTTTGTAAACCCCCCCCCCAAAATTTCCTTTCTTTCTTTAGTGTGCTTTGTTTTCAGAGTTCAGCTCGAGTACGTGATGGCATTTGATTATATTTCCCACGTTCAATCGTGCAAGTGACAAGGCAGTAATGACAAAGATCAACGGACGGGAAGCAACAAGGAAAACCGGTATGAACTCTTCTTGTTTCTACTTTTGTACATATGCCTATACTTATGATCTACAGACCAGCTTGTAGCGACATAGTGATATGTTTACAATGCTTTCCCAGTGTTCATGCTTTCCTTGTGGCTAATCTCAAATAACTAGAGTACATAATGTGTCGCTGAAATGATTAAATGCATTGCATTGTTCATGGTTTGGCATACTGAAGTGGTATTTCTCTTCGGAGAATTTTTGGATTGACTTGGCACATGTTCACACATGTTTATGACTAAAAAGTCTATTATGCCTTGATGATATTTTTGTTTCAGAATAGTTATATCACTTTCATGCCCGATTCAATGTCACTTTGTCGCTCTGCATGATTATGACAGTTATTGCTCTCTAGTTGGTCGCTTCCCAGTCTTTTGCTAGCCTTCGCTCGCACTAAGCGGAATTCTGCTTGTGCATCCAAAATCCTTGAAACCAGTTATTCCATATGAGTCCACCATACCTTCCTATATGTTGTATTTACCGGCCACTCCTAACTCATACTTTCTTGTGCCATCTCGAAATTTATTCAAAAGCTTCCCTTTTGTAACCGTACAAGCTCATGGTGCGGTGAGGGAAAATCAGTATCTATCATGCCAAAGATATTGACGGAAGTTTTAACTAGTCATTTATAAAAAAAGGAAGGTTACACCTTCCCCATACTTGATGATGGAGTGAAATGGACCAAATGCTGCTAATGATAGGTGGAACGATACCCTCCTTCCATCCTTGAGGCAAAATAAAAGGTTCCGTAGACCATCAAAGGATTTATGGATAAGGGAATATGTGTAAGCAAAAGGCATTAATATGGTTGGCATGGGAGATATTGAGAGACCTTTACCGTTCACCATTGACTGGAAAGTTACACTTCTCAAAAAAGTTCTTGTCTCTGTTTTCAAAACCAAGAGCTCTGGCACATGTTTAGTCTTTGCTTCCAACCACCGGTTTTCAACCTTGCCACCAAAAGCCACGGTTCGAGAGTCTCCCCTTCTTTCTTCAAAGCACCAACTATGAGAGCATAATTGTCATTCTTAGTGTAATGTGCATTGTCCCAAAGTATTACATTTTCTTCTGCATGCTTGTGTTATTGTTAGTCTGAAATTCTTAGCTCTAGTCACCTTTAAAACTCTGGAGGAGTTTCTGCATTTATGGTTTGCTTCACTCATGGAGGCTAGTGAAGTGCCACTCAAGTATGTTTAAGCTATGTTCATTGTGATCTTGCCTTGATTTTCAGTAGCATATTATTTACTTTTAGTTTTTTGTGATTGATCACATGAAAGAAGAATTGCTTCGTGCATTGTCCTTATAGCATTGTTTCATTACTTGCTAAACTCTTTTCGTAGTACATGCTTATATACATCTAATGAAGCAAAAGAGTTTGTCAAAGTTTTCTTTGTCGCGTCCAGTTCGTTGAACTGAATTGCTTGAGGACAAGAATATACATCTAATGAAGAAAAAGAGTTTGTCAAAGTTTTCTTCCTGAGTTGATACATCTCAAACATATCTACTTTTCCAAACACTTTTGCTATTGTTTTGCCCTCATTTTTGCATGATTTGGACGAAACTAACCCGGACTAACGCTGTTTTCAGCAGAGCTGCCTGTATGGTTTTATTGTGTGCAGGAAAATGGATTTTTAGGTATCTCAGAAAATTCCGGGAAAATTCACAGAAAATCCACGCACCAGAAGCTTCCACCAGCCAGAAGTGGGGCCAGAGGGGGGCCACAGAGGCCCCAGGCGCCTGGCTGGCGCGGCCCCACCCCTGACCGCGCCGAGAGGCCGCCTGGGAGGCCTCCACCTCCTCTCGCGCCCTACCTCGACTCCTATTTATTCTCGTGAAGGGAAAACCCTAGAAGAGAAGTCTCTTTTCCAGTTTCCATCGCGGAGCCGCCGCCACCCTCTGTTCTTCTTCGGGAGGGCTAATCTGGAGGCTGATTTGGCCTCCGGAGAGGGGAGATCATCGCCATCGTCATCACCATCACCAATCCATCCCTCCTCCATGACTTCTCTTCACATGTGTGAGTAATTCCCTGCTGTAGGCAAAGGGGATGGTAGGGATTGGATGAGTTTGATCATGTAATAGTTCGTCAGATTGTTGGGGGCATGTTGCCTATCATCTACTTTGGTGTTTATCTTCTTTGCTTCAACTTGTTGCTCGTAATGCTTGTCACTTTGGGCCCGAGTGCCATGTTTTCAAATCTGAACCCTATGTGTTTTCATGAATATATTTGTGTTCTAAATCCTATCTATGAGTTGTATGCACCTATTATGGTCCGGAACTGGCAATCCCAAAGGTGACAGCTTGGGACAACAAAGGGGATGGTCCAGAATTTGAGGATTCCATGTATCCATTGAGTTCCTTGCTTTGTTCCGGTGCTCTTTGATAGGAGCACCTTAATCTCCATAAGTTCCCTTTGGCCCCGTTCGTAGCGGGATGGTAGGACAAAAGATGTTGTGCAAGTTCTTATTGCAAGCACGCACAACTACCTACGGGATACATGCCTAATGTTTGATATTTTCCTAGATGATCATTGCTTTTCTGTGTGCCTTGCCCCGTGTTAGAATATATTACATGTTCACTCTCATCCATGCAGCGCCCAACCATCCGTCTCCCTAGCCTATAGTGTTTTCAATCCTGCTGGTCATTAGTTGTTACTTTTGCTGTTTACTTTTGCTGTCGCCACCATCACTATCATATTACCATTACCACTTATCTTTTGTTGCAAGCAAGTATATTTCAGGTGCGGTTGAATTGACAACTCAACTGACAAAGCTTATAAATACTCTTTGGCTCCCCGTGTGTCGAATCAATAAATTGGGTTAACTTACCCGCGAAGACTATCTCGATCCCTTACGGTTGTGGGTCATCAAGATCACATGGGGTTTGCGGTTGGAGACGATTAGGGTCTTGGGGTGGACGCGGGCTTGATGATGGGCGGACGCAGGGAAGATGAAGGCAAGGACGGCGGCTTGACGGAGGTGAAGAAGAAGGGGAGGCCACGCCGGGCTGCGGAGGATGATGCTGACGACGAGGGGGTCAAGCCATGCCGGGCTCAACTCCCTGATCTTGGAAGACATGCCGCGGAGGAGGAAGATGATCGACTCCATGGAGATGATGATCGGACGCAGGGCTAAAAACACGAGTCCATGGACCTCCTGTCCATGGCGATCAGGCAGAGAAGAAGAAGAAGAGGAGGGGAAGGGAGATGGCGGCGGCTGGGAGGGAGGAAAGGCCAGCGTTCTGCAGGGAAGAGGGGCTTAAAAGGGGGAGGGGAAGAGAGGCTGCAGTGGGGCTCCACTCCTCTCTGCCATGGCTTCACCGTGAGAGAGAGAGGAGAAAAGGTGAGGGAGAGGAAAGATGACAGGCGGGCCAGGGATGAGAGGAGAGGGGAAAAGAAAAGAAAAAAGGAGAAGAGGGCTCGGTTGGGCTGGGTTCTGGATGGGCTGGAGGGGAAAAGAGGGAAAAAAGCTCAAGTTGCTCTCTGACATTTCCTGCATATTCATTTAATAAAATGAGAGCAAGAAAATGCAAAAAAATATAAGTGAATGTTCAAACATCATATAAAAATATGATTCCTCATCCATAAGATTTATAGGATTTTTTGGCAAATGATTTGGGTCAAATTATTTAAGTAATTCGCGCGATATTTAAATTCATTCAATGCCATATTGAACTACAACCCCATTTTCCGGACATGAATAAATCATGGAATCTTGCATGGACCTTTATCATGGAAAATATGATGGAGTCCAAAAGACCTTGCTTGTATGATCAAAGGTGATCACGACAAAAATTGCAAAGCCCTGACGAGGAAGAGAAGAAAGAATTCCCAAAATCCTTTTAGATGTCACAAAAAATGATTTGGCATTTTTCTGTTACATGGATTACTTCAGAGAACAATTATGCAAAGTTTCATCCCCAATGGGAAAAATAAAAATGCAAATTTTTTCTGAATTTGTCAGTTTTGGGATGTTACAACTCGCCACCACCAACAAAGGATCTCTTCCCGAGATCCCGCATAACCCGGGGGGAAGGACCGAGATGTTGTAAAAGGAAGATCGAACGAGAAGTGAAACTTCCCGACACCACCAACAAAGTCTTTACTCATGGTGACAATGATGTTTGCTTCCTCCAGGATCCAACCTGACTTGAGATGCTAATATCGGAGAAGAAACTTCCATAAGTGCGAGAAACTGATCGAGAGCAAGCTCGGATGAAACGAGCGGATATTGCAACAAACTGAATCCACTCGGGAAAGAAACCCAAGGTTTCCAGATTAAGATTACCTAGGTGCTACTGGATGACACGAAAACATGAGAATCTGAATCGAAACAATACCATACCAGCATTTCTACAATAACATCACTCAGGAAGGTGGGAAAACCTGGACAACGAGACGGGACAATGGAGGATCCACAAACAGTGCCGACTACAGCGGACAAAGGGGGACAGAATAAGCGGGAGGTTCAAAATCCATTAGTTGGATAATAACCAGGCAACTCGGTTCAACTGTTTCACGCGGGCCGCGCATTTTTCGATGTAGAGAGACAAGCCCACGAGCCATGCCCAGCCAGTTCGAATTACGCCGACCAACCCACTGCTGATAATGTATTGGTCCGACTGAAATCTCCAAAACGAGAACCTAGTTTGGTTTTGAAGAGGATAAGTTGAAGGAGAAAACATTACGTCACACTACCTCACCAGAGGGAGGGGATAAGGAGTAAAAATAATCCTACTCTCCGATAACTAACTTAGTAGCTACAAAATAGTTTTTTGTCTAGGCTCGACTTCGGCCAGTAAAGGGATCCTACGGTCGGTAAGGCTCTGACATCAAGTTGTAAGGCCCGGTATGCGGTACTGTTCCAGATCTAGATGTTTCCATCCAGAACCGGGGACGAAGCACATAACGGGTCCCACTGCGACATATGACACTGCCATATGCGCCGGATTTCCATCATGATATCACAACATTACAACTACATGGATACAATATCTCATACAACGGGCATACAACTGTCTTAATACAATACATCAGCGGAAGATACATGTCTGAGTACAGACTACAATCAAATGCCTAGTGGCAAAGGTATAACAAACCATTCCTGTAACCACACGGGTCCAGGCTCTCCATCGGGATCCGCCTAACTAGTCGTCGTCAAGTCTCCGCGAAGGCGTCCCGAAGAAGGGTCGTCGAGCTCCTTTGAACTCCAAGATCGTTGCATAACGTGCGTAGAAGAAAAAAGAAAGAGGTGAGCTATATCAAAAGTCTTGTAACTAACTTCTCACGGTAGGATGGGGTTAGTGGTTGAGGTTGCAGATGCACTAGCAATATATGAGTGGCTAACGATCTATTTTAGAGTAAGATGAGAACCAAGCATTCGATGAGGAATTGCCTCCCACATGTCTTTCTATCAACTACTTACGCAAACATAACACCTATCCTATCCTTGCCCTCCCCTCCATTAGCCAATGAAGAAGAAGCAGTCAAGGCACACACACGTTGATCAAGTTATTAAGATTATCTCAGTTGTTGTTGTCAATGAACAGGGAGTAGGTCTCAAGTAATCCATAACCATGGACACGTCTTTTCGAAAATACTTAACCCTGCAGGGTGTACCAAATTCCCATTACAAGGCTCCGCACGCACGCCCATCTCTCTCAGTTGCTACCCATCACAGGATAGCATTTTATGATTTAGTTACGAGAGATCCGAAATGACAGGTCCCTCTAACAAACAACATACAAATCGGGGTAGCCCCCGGTGAGTCGACATCCAGCTTAGGAGCTGGTCGCGCTCTTGATCTGGTCTCTACAGTCTGTCGCAGGTTTGGATTGCCGGTAAATTCTCACATGACGCCGGGTCCTTAGCCGGACAGGTTGGACCAACAAGGAAACCATGTCCCCGCTGGCCCAGGTTGTTGTAAAGAATATATGCATGGTTTTCAAATGGTAAATCATCTTGGGCCACCACTAGAAATGTTTGAAGCTAGGTAGGTAAGAAAAGGGGACCCCATAAAATCCCACACGCGGTTAGGCACGCTCGTCAAGAGACACAATACCCGGAACTCGGGTCCTAGGTGACTCGGATGGAACAAAGCGTCGGGGCGGGATAGCCTAGAGCCTCCATCCTTCCTCGATTATAGTCAACATTATAATAATCATATCATCCACAACAATATAATAATATGATAGCCCAATCCAAGGAGTAACAAGGAAACAATTTATAGCATCCTAGCATGCATACTAAGCAGTGGATGAGCAACGAGCAATACTAACATAGCCGAACATGGTTTGCTGGGATGTGGAGGACATGGCTGTTTCGGTTTATTTGAGATGCATGAATATGAAGTGGTAGGATCAAGCTATCGTTCTATCCTACACCTAGGCTCGATCGAGCTTAAAGTTATAAGCATGATATATGCTTCCCGTTACCTGATGAGAAGACGAAGCCGAAGGTGCAGTCGATCACACACTCGCATCATCTCTGAGAGTATCCGCGAGAGCACACAAGAATTAAACACTTGAAGGCAAGCAACGGAGATACCACTATCACTATGGAGCAATCACGAGCAAGCAATGAACAAACAAGCACGATCAAGTATGATGCATGACATTTTAATAACATCGCATGAAGATTAATGATAAGCAAGTTTAAATGAAGCTCGGGGAGCAAGGGTGCAATGCTACCGACAAACTTCGTATGCCTTTTGTTGGTGAGTTACGAATTCAAAGGATCCTTATGTTATAGTTGTTAAAATGCATGATCATGGCATTAGCATAGTACTTGAACATAACATGGACAAGGATTGCCCACACACGAAGATAAACCTCGAGATGAGATTCCTTAAATTAAATAAATGCAATATGACATGACATGATATGATGCACCTAATGCATCTATTGCAATCAAAGAAAGAAAGAACGAGGCTAGTCTACCGGAAAGCTACGGTTAACGGGGAACTAAGGTGCATCGGAACAAGACAACGGGGAAAAGAAAGAGGATTGCGCCATGTGCAACATATGAGGGGTATTTATGCAAAGCGCAATATCACCAACTAACGCTAGCTCAAATGGACAAATGAACAGCACCATCTTATTCCTCATATTTTTCTATCCCAAATTCATGTATGACATGAATTATTTGGAGCAAGGATGCAAATAACACAAGCAATGCAAAACGGAACTGATTTGGATAAATTCAAATAGGTTTGATTTAATTCCAGAAAAAGAAAAGGAGGGCAAACCTCTACTGGGCTGCCCCTCGGGAAAAGAGGATTAATTCGCTCCATCAAGGCGTCGAACCAGGGACCATCTGGAAGTAACACAAGCGCTCTACCACCGTGCTATGACATTGTTTCTCCACCAAACACAAGAGTGGAGGAATATAGAGGCAATTGCACGGGTTGGATGGGTTAACTGAAACTCAAAACGTATCTGAACCTGAAGAACAGAGGATGCGATAAAAAAAAATAAAAGGGGGCACTTTGGCTCACATAGGATGGGATTTGATCCCTGGATCTCTCGGTTTAAACCAGAGAGCACACACCACTGCGCTAGCAATTGGATCGCGTTGCACTGATGCTTCAACACTAGATAAACTAGGTACACGGCGAATACTGAAACTGAAGAAAATGCACACTGAACCTGACGAAGCTGATCCCATTGGGACTGAAGAACAAGGCAACGCCTTGAACCTGATATTGATCTGCAGCGGGCAGGGAACAAGCGGCCACGAGGGGAGCACGGGTTGGGACTCCAGGTGGAACTAACGCACGCTGGGGCGCAACCCGACCACGACCACGATGGAGCAGAGCGGCAGCGAACAAAATTGGCACGGCGGCCACTACGGCTATAGCTGCTGCAGCCTACTCGCGAGAGAAGGAAGGGAAGGAGGAAGCGGAGAAGCTCAGATGGGGTTTGCTGCTGGAGACGATCAGGGGCTTGGGGTGGACGCGGGCTTGACGATGTCCGGACGCAAGGAAGACGAAGGCGAGGACGGCGGCTTGACGGATGTGAAGAAGCAAGGGAGGTTGTGCCGGGCTGTGGAGGACGACGCCGACGCGGAGGAGGTCAAGCCATGCCGGGCTCAACTCCCTGATCCTGGACGACACGCCGCGGAGGAGGAAGATGATCGCCTCCATGGAGATGATGATCGGAAGCAGGGCTCAACAAAAATGAGGCCATGGACCTGCTGTCCATGGCGATCAGGCAGAGAAGAAGAAGAGGATGGGAAGGGAGATGGCGGCGGCTGGGAGGGAGGAAAAGCTAGGGTTCGGCAGGGAAGAGGAGCTTAAAAGGGGGAGGGGAAGAGAAGTTGCAGAGGGGCTCCACTCCGCTCTGCCATGGCTTCACTGTGAGAGAGAGAGGCGAAAAGGTGAGGGAGAGGAAAGATGACAGGCGGGCCAGGGGTGAGAGGAGAGGGGAAAAGAAAAGAAAAAAAGAAGAAGAGGGCTTGGTTGGGCTGGGTTCCGGATGGGCTGGAGAGGAGAAGAGGGAAAAAGGCTCAAGTTGCTCTCTGACATTTCCTGCATATTCATTTAATAAAATGAGAGCAAGAAAAGGCAAAAAAATAAATACCAATGAATGTTCAAACATCATATAAAAATATGATTCCTCATCCATAAGATTTATAGGATTTTTTGGGAAATGATTTGGGTCAAATTATTTAAGTAATCCGCGCAACATTTAAATTCATTCAATGCCATATTGAACTACAACCCCATTTTCCGGACATGAATAAATCATGGAATCTTGCATGGACCTTTATCATGGAAAAACATGATGGTGTCCACAAGACCTTGCTTGTATGATCAAAGGTGATCACGACAAAAATGGCAAAGCACTGACGAGGAAGAGAAGAAAGAATTCCCAAAATCCTTTTAAATGTCACGAAAAATGATTTGGCATTTTTCTGTCACATGGATTATTTCAGAGAACAATTGTGCAAAGTTTCATCCCCAATGGGAAAAATAAAAATGCAAATTTTTCTGAATTTTTCAGTTTTGGGATGTTAGACAAATGCAATAGGGTAATCTTCATTTTGGATTGTCTGGAAGACATTAGAAGGCTTACTGTTCCTGTGTCCAATTTCAGGAATATTATTAAAGTGCATCTAGATAAAATCCTACACTGGCAACATCTGTACTGGAAGGAGAGATGCACACAGAGATATATCAAGGTGGGGGTGGAGAATTCCAAGTTTTTTCAAGCAATGGCCTCTGAGAGGCATAAGAGGAATTCTATTGCCTCTCTGCAGTTGGCTGATGGTACTTCATGCTCCAATCATGATATCCTGGCAGGTTCTTTCTGGACTGCATTCAGAAACAGGATGGGAGTGGCCAAGAGCATTGTCATGTCCTGTGATTTGAATGCTCTTCTGATTCATGTGGAGGGACTGGAGCCCCTAGTGGCTCCTTTTGATAAAAAGGAGATGGATGACACAATCAAACTGATGCCTTCTGATAAATCTCCTGGACTTGATGGTTTCAATGGTAAATTTCTTTAAGTCATGTTGGTCTCTCATATGTTCTGATTTTTACAGCCTTGCTGAGGACTTCCATAGTGGAGATGCTGATCTGGAGGGTCTCAACAGTTCTTTTATCACTTTGATCCCCAAGAAAAATAATCCTGAAACTGTGAATGATTTTAGACCAATCTCTCTTACTAGTGTGGGCATTAACTTTCTCCCCAAAATGGCATCAAACAGACTTCAAAAGGATAACAGAAGGTGTATTCA
Organism: Bromus sterilis; assembly: GCA_950022295.1. Classification (NCBI taxonomy): domain Eukaryota; kingdom Viridiplantae; phylum Streptophyta; class Magnoliopsida; order Poales; family Poaceae; genus Bromus; species Bromus sterilis. The sequence continues at coordinate 136,150,675 of OX465597.1, forward strand.
TAAGAATCAATATGGGTTCATCAAGGAAAGATCCATTCAGGACTGCATTGCCTGGACCCTAGAATACTTGCATCAGTGCCATCAGTCCAAGAGACATTTGATTTTGTTCAAAATTGACTTTGAGAAGGCTTTTGATTTCATTGAACATGAAGCCATTTTGGAAATTCTGAAACACAAAGGTTTCCCTCATAAATGGAGAGTGTGGGTGCAGCAGATCTTGGACTGTGGCTCCTCTGCTGTTCTGTTAAATGGCATCCCAGGTAGACAGTTCAAGTGCAAGAGAGGGGTCAAGCAGGGTGATCCTTTATCTCCCTTGCTCTCTGTTCTGGCTGCTGATCTTCTACAATCAGTGGTGAATGATCTACTTAGGAGAGCGCAGCTCAGTTAACCTTTACCCTCTCATGATCCTGACTTCATAATTGTGCAATATGCTGATGATACCATTCTGGTGATGCATGCTGAAGTGCAACAAGTGCTTAAGCTGAAAGAAGCACTAAGGAGTTTTTCTGAGTCCACTGCCATGGATATCAATTATAAAAAATCCTCCATGATACATATCAACATTGATGATGCTTCTTTGACTCAATTGGCTGCAACTTTTGGTTTTCAAGTGGGGAAACTCCCTTTCACATATTTGGGTCTGCCTGTGGGTACCACTAGGCCCAAGATTGTGGATCTTCTCCCCTTGGTTGACTGCATGGAGAGGAGGCTGACTGCTAGCTCATGTTTCCTAAATCAGGGAGGTAAACTTCAACTGCTCAATTATGTTATCTCCTCCATGCCCATTTATTTCCTCTGCTCCTTGCACATTCCTGCTGGAATCATCAAACATCTTGAAAGGATTCAGAGACAGTGCCTTTGGAGAAAATATGGCCAAGATTCAGGTAAATCTCTAGCTGCTTGGGAGCTAGTTTGCAGACCAAAGAATAAAGTTGGGCTGGGCATTCTCAAGCTGCATCTTCAGAATCAGTCCCTCCAGATGAATGATCTGAACTATCGTTTCAAAAACTTCTTGGATAGATGTTAATGCCTTAGGAATAAAAAACACTTTGCAAAATTTCCATCTCTGTTGTGTTGTTAATTGCCATGAAAATGATTACATAAGTAAGATTAGAAAGGAGGGAACTTTACCAAAGTATAGAAATGTCTCCTATATTTCTACTAATAAAAAGGAGAGTTTCTCCCAAGTTTCCTCTATTGATTCAAATGATAAAGAAGAATATGTGGAGAAGCTTCATCTCAAACTACTTCCTCCTAAGGTGAAGAAGAAGAAAAAGAAGAGGAGGAGGAAGAGGAGCAAGAAGGAAGAAGAATGGGTATCAACCTGGCATGAGCATATTCCTCGCATCAATTTTATCCTAACAGACATAAATTTTTGGAGGATGGAGGGCTCGATTGCATTCATTATTATCCTGATGTTAACTCCGTAGGCACTATTGAAGATGATTTTGATTATGATATGCATGTCACTTCTTGTGATTGGGAAAATGATGATAATGCTACTTATGATCTTGAAAATCTTTTTGGTACCAACTCTGAGAGTGATGATATGGAAAGCTCTAAGCTTGGGGATGATAATATTGCAATTCCTTTACCCATTATTGATGTGATAATTGATAATTCTTTTTCTAGTAAGAATAAAGACAACATGTTTACACATATAGTTAATAGCAATGATAATGCTCTTCTCTACTATGATGATGTTATAACTCCTATCTATTGTGATTGTAAAGGTACCTATGACATAAGGAGAAATTATCCTTATGAAACTTGTCATAATCATGGAGGGAATTACTCCCTTGCTGAACACCATCTTCCTAATACACAATTAATCTATAGTGTTCAATTTGTTTAGGATAGTCCTACTCCCATTATTACCAATAAGAAAGATTATTCTTATGTGGAGAGTAAGAGTACCCTTTTGCATGTGGATAAGGGTAACAATGCTTTATGTGATACTTATATTGTTGAGTTTATTCATGATCCCAGTGAGAATTATTATGAGAAGGAAACATATGGTTATAGACATTTCAATAATATCAAGTTCCCACTCTTTATGTTGAAGTTTTTGAAGCTGCACTTGTTTTTCCTTCCTATGCTTATTTCTTTGTGCTTCCATGAATTATTCTATTGCAATATTCCTACGCATAGGAAGCATGTTAGGCTTAAATGTGTTTGGTATTTGCTTCTTGATGCTCTCTTTCGTTCTTCAACTCTTATTCCTACGAGAGCATCATTAAAGTCTTAAGCCTATCTTTATGGTTATAAAGAAAGAGCTCTAGGGAGACAACCCTTGTTTTCTTTACTTTTAGTTTATTCTTTCAGTTTTTAGTGGTCTTGATGTTTTTTACGACTGTAGAAACATCATTGTATCTTTATTTTCAATCTTTGTGCCGAGTTTAGCCTCCGATTGCAAGAAAGTTCAAAAGTTGTGACATGTTTTCCAGAAAACAGATTCTATCCTTGGAAGGAAAAAATTAGCCTAAAATCACCAGATCATCTTTTTGATCTGAATTTTTTTCACAGCGTGCTCTATACAATTGACTTTCGAGCGTTTGTTCTGAGTTTTTTGATTTGAGTTGCAGAAGTACCCCGAAAAAATTATTTACTACCTACTATTCTATTTTCACAGATTCTGCCACGTTTTGCCTTTCCTTACTTTTGCAAACCATAAGCTTGCTTTTTCTTTGCAAAAACTTTTTGGAAATCTTGAGAAACAGTAGCTGTTCAAGAATATCTTTATTTCCAGTAGAGAAAAATCATTTTATTAAGGGTACTAACCTCTCTAATCATCTGATGATGAGTTATGTATGAAGGGAGTTTTCAAGTGTGCGAGGGAAGGTGATGAAAGAAGATCCGGGAGTATCAAACGCTCAAGCTTGGGGATGCCCCCATGCATCCCCAATAAATATTCATGGATACTCAAGCGTCTAAGCTTGGGGATGCCCCCGTGCATCCCCTTCTCCATCAACGATCATCAGTTCGTCCTCCGTCTCACTATATTTTTATCACTTCATGCGTTATGTGCTATGCTTGGAGCGTATCGCTCTTAGGTTTACTTTTTAGTATTATTTAGCTTTGCTTGCTGTTCATAACAAGTTAGAACCTAGCTTACTTTGTGTGGGAGAGAAAAACGCTCCACTCCAAACTAGAACACATCATATGATTTCATGCTTATCTTTCTTTTGTTGTGTGTTCTTTACCTTTTCGTAGCTGCTGTCATGTTTAGCTCTTAGTTTTCATGCTTATCTTTTTCAAGAGATTTAGTTTAGTTTGTTGTTGGAACTCTCTTTAGTTTTCATGTTTATCTTGTTAAGAGAGTTGGTTTTTGCACTGAGTTGTGTCTTGACTTGAAGTAGGTAATTGAGGTTGCTATTCAATTGTAGTTGTAACTTGCAATAGTTTTGAGGTATTGTTGTGAGCAATGTTTGAACTTTTTGTGTCAAGAGCTCTAGCCTATTGGTGATAGGTGTCGTATTTTGGGCAATCCGTGTTTATTTTCAAAATCTACAAAAACTAGTTGAGAACTCTAGCTACTATATGGATCACTAATCTTTGGAGGGATCGGATATTAGAATACACTCACGTACCATGAGTCCAGGATGCACAAGGATAACCAAACCCCCATACACTCCTCCTCGGGGTACTTGTATCTTTGTGAACCTCCTGATTAGATTGAGAGTTACCAATAATAAGTGCATGAGTTCTTCAGACTAATGTAAGTATTGAAAGTTGGCACTTCCACCTCCTCATATTAGCTAGCCTCTTTGGTACCGCGCATTGCCCTCTTCTCACTCCGAGAGTTGGCGTCCACCTCGCCGGTGCATACAAACCCTTGGTATGATACACTCTGTCATCATAAACCTCCTTATATCTTTCCTCAAAACAACCACCATACCTACCTATCAAGGCATTTCCATAGCCTTTCCGAGATATATTGCCATGAAACATCCACCTTCTCATGACTTGATATTCATGTCATACATGTTCCTGCTACACTAGCAGAGGCATAAATTTGCATACATCATGATAGCTACATCTTCTTTATGTTGAGTACCTTGTAAACTATGAAAGATCTTCTATACTTCTTGTAGAATAGAGTGTTTCCCTTAAGTGAGGAAAATATCCCAAAGAGGACAAATGAGAGTTAAATAGAAAGAGCCATGGAGGCCACCCAAAAATACAATAAAATAGAAAAAAGAGAAAAAGAAAATAAAAAGACAGAAGGAGGCAACGCTACTATTTCTTTTGAAAGATCCACACTCGTACTCCCTCTTCTACCTTGTACTCCATAGTGAGCATCATATATGCATATAGCTATGTGGGGACCTTCATACTATAGAACATGGCTTGTATATTCCAATGATGAGCCTCCTCAAACGAGCTCTAGGTCTTCTTGAGCGAGAAAGTTGGACGCACCCCCACTAGTTACTTCAGATAGCTTTTCTTAGCCCACATGTGCATCCGTTGAATGGCAATCCCTACTCTTCACATCATATCTATCATTTGGCCTTCTCGCCTATGATTGTCCTCATTGATGTGAGCCTTTCACACCATTTTTGTCTTCCTCCTCCACCATATTTCTCTCTTTGCCATCCTAAGTGTCAACTCTCGTGCTTACGCTCATCCATTGCATGAGTGCTTAAAATATCGAAAGGGAGTGGATCAAATTGACTTGTACCTAGCTAGTGGTCTGGGGACGAGTCAAGATAAGATTCGAAAAAAGACTAAGTGTGAAACATTAGTAGATTGAGTTCTCAACAAACATATTTCTCTCTCGTACTCCCATCTCCCACTTTTTACACACAAACACCATCTGGAGACATTCGAGTCACGGAGAGCAAGATCTCTGGCACCTTTATGTTCTTATGTTCCTTGTTTCAATGCTAATATAGACTCTTGCCTGTTATGACTTGAATTGAATTACATACCTTGATTGCTTTACTTAAAAGTTCTTTTATGGTTGTTAGCATGTCACGACAGAAATTATACTTGTTATCTTTTACCTACTCGAGGACTAGCAGGAATTAAGCTTGGGGATGTTGATACGTCCCAAACGTATCTATAATTTTTGCTTGCTCCATGCATGTGTTGGGTGATATTGCTATGCTTTTGATACACTTTCATACACCTTTGATCATATTTGGACTAACCTATTAACTCAGTGGACCCCAGTGCCAGTTTCTGTTTTCTGCTGTTTTTGTATTTCAGGTTTTCCCATTACTTCAAGTGTCCGAAAAATTCAAGGAAAATATAAAAAATCAGCGTTCTAGAAGACTCCAAACGGCGGAAGGAGAGCAAGAGGGTGCCCACCTGTCACCGTGGCGGCCACCCGACGCGCCCTAGGGTGGGGCCTCGTCGGGAGGCCGCCTAGGCGATTGGGACCTCCCATGGTGGCCCCCTTGGCCCTTATTTTTACTCGCATCACGAAAACCCTAATTCCAGAACCCTTTTCTCCAGAAGCAATTCCGATCTTCGCCGCCATCGCCAACAAGCTTCGGGCGACCAAAATTCCTGTGCAGGCACCCTGCCGGGACGGGGAAGTGCCCCCAGTTTCATCTCCATCGACGTTGCTGCCTCCCTCCATGATGTGGGAGTAGTTCCTCCACGGGGCTGAGGTTTCTACAGTAGCTATGTGGTCAATTCTCTCTCCCATGATGTGATCTAAGTTGTGATCATAGTCTATGTTAATCTAGGGTGATCCCATGATATTTCCCCTTACTCTATGTATTGGATTGATGTACTCACTTGATCTTATCTAGTATAATCCCCGAGACCATGGTGACATCGGTCTATTGGACATGGGTTAGAATAATATTTTCATGAGTGATTTCCTCGTTTGTGAATTGATTGAAGATTAAGAGTCTCTTGGTGCTTGTATTTGACTATCCTTGTGATATGTTGTGGTGATTGTGGTACTCTCTTTGGATGGCCGTGGTGACATTGGGAAATCCAGAGATGAGAACTACAAACTCTGAGGTGTGCTTTTTTAGCCCTACATAATTCTCTTCCTCTCTTGCACAAAGGAATGACCTCCGAGTACGTCTCCAATGCATGTTTTAGTGGAAATATCATGTGATTAGACACTATGTTAACATTGTTGGGAGTTTCCACTAGTGAAAGTATGAAGCCTAGGCCTTGTTTCCACCATTGCAATATCATTTGCACTCACGTTTACTACTTGTTTGCTTGCTGCACTTTTTATTACAGATTTATATGACCATGGTTTTCCACACCTATCACTCGTATTTTAGCATCTCTTCGCCAAACTAGTGCACTTATATAACTCCTAGTTGTATTAGGTGTGTTGGGTATACAAGAGACTTCTTGTATCTTAAATGCAGGGTTTCTTGAGAGAGACGATCTTCAACCTCTACTTCCCTGAGTTCGATAAACCTTAGGTCATCCACTTGAGGGAAATTGTTGCTGTCTTACAAACCTCTGCACTTGGAGGCCCAAAATAGTCTACAAGAATAGAAGCGTGCGTAGACATCAACTCGCAACTTTCTACACTTGAGCACTCGGGGGCTCGAGCTCATCATACTCTTCCCCGAAGCTTTATTTGCACTCCATAACTCAAGCACTCGGAGGCTGCAATGTACAAATTCAGTCCACAATGCCGTTCTCCCTGAACGGGTCCCTCCCGGGAGCGTGGGTTTTGGGTCTTCAAAAGCGTCAGCTGGTGTGCTAGAATACCGCGCATCCGGACGGGTCCCATTCGATGTGAGATGTGGTGCATCACCCCCAGCATCGAGGGTACATAGTGACGTGTTCGTGTGCGAACACACTTTTTGGCGACTCCGCTGGGGAAGATAGATCAAGAATCATCATCAACCATGTCTGATCTCCCCAAGCCCTCAGAAGTTAGCGCCAAAAACATCATTAAGCCAATTCTTGATGAACTTTCAGAGGAACATCGCCAAGACTATGAAGCCCTCAAATATCGGCGTGAAGAGGCTTACGAGGCACTAAAGAAACAACATGTGGAGGAGGATTTGCAATCTTTTCTTGCAAATTTCAATAAGGACCGCAGATGCAACTTCACTCCGGTTGGAGAAATCAGTCTCCCTCCTTTCGATAACAAGCTCGATGAAATCACTATGAGTAAAGTTTTTCTAATGAGAAAGTAGCTGTGATTGAAAGTATTGTTAGCAAGGGTGATGATATGATTTATAATGCTTTCATAGCAAATACTGATAATCAGGAAAATATGTCGCCATCATCTAGTGGTAATGTTGGTGTATTCGTTAGCCCAGAAAGACCTAATCCAACTTTACCTATTTCATCGGCACCTCCCATGCAAACCCATTACAATTTGCCGATGAATTTTTATGATAGCCAAACCAATCAACTTGGGACTACACCTACATATCCTAATCCTATTGCGAGTGTAACCAATTCGGCGTCAACGCCGAATCACTTTGCCACATCGCCCGTAAGTGCAGGCATGTTTCGTCTTCCGCCGAACTATGGTTCGGTGCCCATCTCACAAGTTGTGCCATTAGCTACTGCTCAAGTTGCTCCTATGCCATTGCCACAAGCATCATCATCTACCACAGATCCAATTTTAGCCAAACTAAGGGAGGATTTACATAATATGTTTCAATAGACTTTCAGAAGCGACGCAAAACTAAAGAGTCGTGTGTATCAAAAGCCTTATCCGGAACACTTCGATGCAGTTTTGTACCCTCAAGTTTACAAGGTTCCTGGTTTTGTTAAATTTAGTGGAGAGGGCACAAAAACAACTTGGGAGCATGTTAGTCAATATCTAGCACAGTTGGGTGAAGAAATTCCAATAGAAGAATTTAAAGTGCGTTTATTTCCCTTATCTTTGACTGGTACCGCATTTTCATGGTTTGCTGCTTTGTCACTTGGCTCTATTCTCTTATGGTCGCAACTAGAACAGAAATTCCAAGATCATTTTTATAGTGGCGACAATGAGCTTAAGTTGTCACATCTTACATTGGTTAGGCAAAAACATGACGAACCGGTCACCGATTATGTCAAGAGGTTAATAGATATAAAAACCCGATGCTATATCTTAGTGATAACTGAGAGAGAGAGAGTTGGCAGATCTTGTTCTTAATGGTTTGAAGACTAACATTAAAGAGAGGCTAGAAAGTTAAGAATTTTTGAATATTAACCAAGTCTTGCAGAAAGCTTTGTCCCAAGAGAGCCGAAGTAAAGAGGTTCATAGGTCAACAACCGACCGTCCTAGAGTGCATATGGTTGATTATAATGATCATAATTTGGATGATGAGGTTGATTTCTATACCACTAAGTTTTTTCGGTCCTCAAAGGCCAAACCATATACATGCAATGCTCTTAAGCCGATTCGTAAGAATCGTGATGAGGAGATGAAATTTACTTTTGATATATCCAAGTGTGATAGAATATTTGATGCTTTGTTGCAAGATAAGATGGTCAAGATATCACACACCATACCGCCGTTTGAAGAGCTAAAACGGCGCGCTTATTGCAGATATCATAATTCATTTTCTCATGCTATTAACGATTGCAATGTTTTTATAATAGAAATACAATCGACCATTAGTGCTGGACGATTGAATTTTGCCGAGATGCAGGTGGATAAACAACCCTTCCCGATGAATACCATGGGCTTGGTAGGAAGGAATATGTTAATTCAGCCTAACACAGCCGAATTTTCTATTAGAGATCATGTTGTTATCGGTGAATACAGGAAAAGCAAGGAAGACGACAAGGTCTTCGGAAGACAGGTTGTGCTTGACAAGCAACCCTATGGAAAGGAAGTAATAAAGATCACCATAAAAAATCATACGCTCGGGGGGCAACTACAAGTGCCAAGTGCAAGAGGATCCTCATGTTAAATTTGTCAAACCCAAGAATTCAGAAGTTGTTAAGGGGAAAAGGAATGAAGCTAAGAGCGAGCGAATCAAGCCAGATTTTGATATGTTGCTATCCAAGTATGCCAATCAAGTGGCCGGTTCTAGCTCTAATCGGCCATCAACTTCAAAGCGTTCGAGATCACCTCCGAAAGAAAGTCGACGCCTTGCAAGGCCTTATCGGTCATCACCGCCCCCCTATGCGCCATATTACATGGGAAGCTTCAACGGTGGTGGGGGCACCCGCCAATGTCTCCATATGCTTTTTATATGGGGTGGGCAACACCTAAGAGGATCACTCGTGGGAGGTTTTCTTATTCTTCAAGAGGTCATTTTAATCAAGGTGATAGTTGGCCATCGCAAGGTTTTCCGAGCAAAGTCCATAAAAAAGTGTGGCGTGCTAAGTCACATGGTGCGAAAATTTCAGAATCTGACAAGAAGAAGGAGATCCAAGAGCCGATTGTCGATAATCTGGATAATTCTTATGATGACATTGTTGTTGCTCAGCAGGGTTCCATGTCTAATGATCACGAGGATAGCACAAGCACGGACAAGTACAGGGATCCCAAATATGCTCAACCTAAGTGGTGTCCTCCCGGTTTAACTAAGACCATGGAGAGGAGATTGCAACGTATGATGAACCTGAAAAGGTGGAGCACGAAAAGGAGAAGAAAAAGGACGAGTTAATTAATGGAACTCGGTCCATGGTACGTGCAAAACAAATATGGAGGCCTAAACAAAAGGAAAACACAAATGTTGTCCCTATTGCATCGTCCATGCCACTTGTTACATCTTCTTCAACTAAAGAGACTTTAAGTCCAGTATACACCTTAGGAGATGAAGATGATATGGAGGATTATGAATCTGCGCCGGCTCCGGAAAGTATGGACATTAATATGGTGTATTGATACGTCTCAAACGTATCTATAATTTTTTCTTGTTCCATGCTCATTTTGTGTCATTGCTACATCTTTTTCCATGCTTTTGAATCATTTATTGGACTAACCTACTAATATAGAGCCCAATGCCAGTTTCTGTCTGTTTTGTCTTTGCAATGCAGAAAAATTCCAAAAATGAAGTTGCTCAGAAAATTCCCAAAAATTTACCAAAATTCTTTTACATCAGAAGAGTCCTCCAGCCGGAGGACGAAGTCAACGGGAGGCCCACAGCCCACAAGTGCCCTCCTGGCGCGGACAGGGGGGACCCGCACCATGGACCCGCCTGGGTGACCTGGGTACAACCTCAAACTCCCCTTTGGCCCTATTTATTTCCCCCGACGCGAAAACCTGAGATATCCAACTCCTTTTTCCAGAAGAACTCCCGATCTCCTCCGCCATCGAAACCTAGCTTCGGGGGTCACGAGGATCCTGCTCCGGCATCCTTCCGGAGAGGGCCTTGGCCTCCGGGGTCATCTTCATCATCTCCTCTTCGCTTCATGATGCTTCTTGAGTAGTTCCCCCTTGGACTACGGGTTCTTGGCAGTAGTTATGTGGTATCTTCTCCCCCTAGATCTCCAATAGAAAGTTCTCATGAGATGCCCTACATGATTGAGATCCATATTATGTAATTGGTGTTGTGTTCATTGGGATCCGATGAATTCTTACATTGTTATACAGTCCTAAGAATTTTATGAATTATTGTTGCTGCAATTTGTTTTTCTTAATGCTTGTTACTAGTGCACGAGTAGCATGATTTCAGTTCTAAGCACGTTATGGTTGCATAATTATAATTGTTGTTCTAGATCTTATCTATGGTTGTATGAACCTGTTATAGTCCAGAACCGGTGATCTCAATGGTGATAGCTTGGCACACCAAAGGGGACGGGCTATAATTTGAGGATTACATGTGTTCACAGAGTTTCAATGCTTTGTTTCAGTTCTTTTTGACAAGAGCACCTTAATCTCCATAAATTCCTTTTGGCCCCATTTGTAGCGAGATGGTAGGAGAAAAGATGTTGTGCAAGTTCTTATTGCAAGCGCATACAACTACATACGGAACACATGCCTACGTCTAGTTCTTAGACAAGGATGCTCTAGTTTGTTCTTTGGTTAGAGTTAGTGAAATTTTGTTAATTGCGCATCTGTAATTTGTTCACCCAACACTTGTTTTCTTGCTTGGAGAGTTACCACTAGTGAAATTTTGAACCCCGGTCCATCTTTCATCTTTATTGCCCTCATTGTTACTATTGCTCTCATTACTGCTGCTACTACGTTGTTACTACTTTGTGGTGTTGGTGATTGGGGAAGTCTTAAAGGCTACACCCGTCAACACAACATTGCTACTTATATCTTGTCTAGTTCTTTTTCAGGTGTGGTTGAATTGACAACTCAACTGCAAAGGCTTATAAGTATTCTTTGGCTCCCCTCGTGTCGAATCAATAAATTGGGTTATACCTACGTGCGAAGACTTTTGCGATCCCCTACACTTGTGGGTTATTAAGACTATGTTCTAGCACTGTTGACGGGGAGCATAGCTTTACTTATAAGTTCACTTGATAAATACACTTTTTCTTATTACTTTGTTTGCTACAATGGTTAAATTCTTTAAAACTAGATCTTACTGGCAAGGTGGATTCACTGAGGATCAACAAAAATATTGTAAGGAATACCGCTTGTCTACAAAAGGGATATTTATATGGAAAATAATGAACCAACTTGATACTTATGCTAGAAACTTGTGCTCTGATTATGATAAATCTTTTTGCTTTGATGAATCGTGTTCCTGCATGATGTTTAAACACCTTCCTTTCCAATGTTTGTGTAATGATAACGAAACCCTGGCTTCTTATGCTAAGGATCGATATGATTTCTTTGATATAGCACAAATAGAAGAATTTGTTGTCTTTAAGGTTGCCTATGAAATTGCTTCTTTTATTGAGAATATTTAAGATACCCCTTACAAATCTAAGAGTCTTGCTATACTTAAATATGTCTTTGAGAATTTTAATGATAATTCTTATATTACTGACTATCTCAAAAGGTTCTCTCCACAGGAGGAAGAGACTAATGCTTTGCAGGACTCTATGGAAGAAGAAATTGCTGAAACTGAATGCTCATTGGATGAAAAAGAGGAGTGTGACAAACAAAGGGAGGAAGAATGGAGTAGCTACCCATATCTACCTACTAATGAGAGTAACTCTGTAAGGCCCGATATGCGGTACTGTTCCAGATCTAGATGTTTCCATCCAGATCCGTGGACGAAGCACATATCGGTCCCACCGCGACATATGACGAAGTCATATGCCCCGGATTTCCAACATGATATCACAACATTACAGATACAAGGATACAACATCTCATACAATCGGCATACAACTGCCTCAATACAATACAACAGTGGAAAGATACATGTCTGAGTAGAGACTACAATCAAATGCCTAGTGGCAAAAGAAAAAATCATCGATCCCCATAACCACACGGGTCCAGGCCCTCCGCCGGGATCGGCCTAACTAGTCGTCGTCGAGTCTCCACGTGAAACGTCGATCACCATACCTGTTGTCGATCAAGAACCCTGAAAAGAGTTTGGGGGTAGTATCATGAGTACAGAAGTACTCAACATCCAACTGTAGTGGTCATCTGACCCAGCAAGGACTTCATCACTCGTCATTCTAGGACAACTAGTAGTTTACGGTAAGGATGGGGTAAGTGGTGAGGTTGCTGCCGCACTAGCATTTATGAAGTGGCTAACGATCTAGAGAGTAAGATAAGAAGCCAAGCATTCGATGAGGAATCTCCTCCAACAAGTCTTGCTATCAACTACTACGCAAACATAACACCTATCCTATCCTTATCCTCCTCTTCGCATCCCGACGAAGAAGAAGCAGTCAAGGCACACACACCTTGATCAAATTATATTAAGATTATCTTAGTTGTTGTTGTCTATGAAAAGGGAGTAGGTCTCAAGTCGTCCGTAACCGTGGACACGGCTTCTCGAAAAGATTTAACCCTGCAGGGGTGTACCAACTTCCCATTACAAGGCTCCACACGCACGCCCATCTCTCTCAGTTGCTACCCATCACAGGAAACCATTTTATGCTTTAGTTCCGAGAGATCCGAAACGACAGGTCCCTCTATCTAACAACGAACAAATCCGGGTGGCCCCCGGGGAGTCGACACCCAATCCAAAAGCCGGCCACGCTCTCGGATCGGACTCTTCCGTATGGCTAAGGTCGGGGTTAGCCTCACCTATAAAACAAGGGACTTCCCTAGCTCACCAGTGTGGACCAACAAAGGAACTATGTCTCTGCTGGCCCGAGTTGTTTTAAATCCACAGGCTGCAGACCAGTTATGCATGCGGGTTTCAATTGGTAAATCAGCTTGGGCCACCACTAGAAATGTTTGAAGCTAGGTAGGTAAGAAGAGGGGACCCCATAGTATCCCACACACGGTTAGGCACGCTCAGTCTTAAAACCAATACCCGGAACTCGGGTCCTAGGTGACTCGAATGGAACAAAGCGTCGGGGCGGGATAGCCTAGACCTTCCATCCTTCGTCGAATATAGTCAACATTATAATAATCATATCATCAATAACAATAATAATAATGTGATATCCCAAACCAAGGAGTAACAGGATAACATCGTAGCATCCTAAGCATGCATACTAAGCAGGGGCTGAGCAACGAGCAATAGTAACATAGCAGTACATGGTTTGCTGGGAGGGGACATGGCTGTATCGGTTTGAAAGAGGTTGTAAACATGTGGTAGGATCAAACATCGAACCTAACCTAGACTATCATGCAAACCGCTGGTTGAAATAGAATGGATCATAAGTAATGTATAGTCCTTGCCTGTTGATAAGTCGGGTTCCAAAGGTGTAGTTGATCGCAAGGTCGCATCGTCTCCGAGAGGTACCCGCGGAAGCACACAAGACGGTAAACACTGGAAGCAATCAACGAGCAAGCATCTATTATGACGGAGCAAACACGAGCAAGCATCAACAAGAAGGCAACACGAGACATCGCACCTACCGTCGAGAGCGGTTACTAACAGGTTAAGTGGAGTACTCGTCACACACGACGATGCCGCACCTTTACAAGGGTTCGAGTTGTTTAGCTACAGGTGATCAACAAAGGTTGTTAACATGGCATCTCACTCAAGCATGGCATAGCACACAAACATGGAAAGAGGTGAAGCATAAATAAACTATCTAATCTAGTCACTTTAAGTGGGGGTAAAACCTATACATGCCAACTATTGCGGACCCCACGATATTTATTGCATTTGGTACTGTTCTACCCTAAACCATATTTTAGGTTGGTTAACAACAGCAAACAATAGCTTAAACACAAAGTACACGAAAAACTAATCAAGTTACATATAAAGAACACCCCAAACGGAGTTACGGTTAAAAAGACACAAGCAAAACAAGTTACGGGCACAATCTGCCAACATCAGGAAGCAGACTTTAGAGCATTGCATAAACAGGATAATGAGTGCAAACATGCTCACAACTGACATGCAATTAAAGTAGACATGGCAGGGAAGGCATGGCATAAAGAATCATGCAAATAGGCATCATGAACAACAAGTTATAGCCCATGCAAAATGCAACAAAACATTACTGGCCTAGGACTTGGTGAAAATCACAAAAACATGGCAGAAACTATTATTTTTATGTTGTATAAACATGGGTATAACTATATGAAAAAGTTCAACAAGATGACATAGCAATACATGGGCATGAAGTAGACATGATGAGTATCAGTTACAAACAAGAATCAAGGTCATAGGCATCACAGATCAAAAGATATTAAGGATGCAACATGGCATCGGAACATTACAGACTTAGAGAAAAACAGAGGTGGCTGTCAAAAACAGCGGGATAACAACTTTGGAGCTAATTATCTATATGACCAGGAAAGCTAACATGAAGATGCAATACATATAATGGAAGTAGACATGATGCTAAACAATATGCAATTGGAATCACTCAATTCCGATAAACAGTCGCGACACACTCGTCGACCGAAGTTGCAACAAAATATAAACAAAAGCACACTAACAGGAGGGTAGCTACTTTGGAGCAAGATACAATCAACATGAAGCAAGAAAATATGACATGTGAAGGAATGGAACTGAAGTATAAACAATGCTTAACAGGATGCAAAAGGAATCAATCAATTCCGACGTACGGTTGCGACGCAACCGTCGCCCGAAGTTGCAATAAAATAACATTTCAGCAACAACAGCACAGCTAACGATCTGGTACCCACTTCGACGCAGAATTAAATTATCTAGACGGCCTTAAACGGAAAAACTTTCTACATACGAACGCTAGAGCACGCAAAACTGAGCAATTCATCTTTTGGGCGCTACACGATCCGAGCTACGGTTTGATCGCAAACTACAGCGCAAAAATGAATCAGCAGAAGTAATTCTCAGGACTTAGAAAAAAATAACAGAGGCCAGAGAAAAACAAACAGGACACGGGCCCTCACCCTGGGCCGAGGCCCACTTGCGGCTGTGGCTGGCGGGCAGGCCGGCTGGGAGGCCTTCGGCTGGGCTGGGCCGTGGGGCACTCGGGCCGTTGGAGAGGCCGGCCCAGCGGGCGCGGTTGGCAGCAGCCTCTCGGCCCGATCCCATCGGGGTGGCGGCGGCCACGCTCTCGCTGGCGGCGAGCGGCGGGACTCCGGCGAGGGCAGCAGGCGAGCAGGCACGGCGGGAGGCGGAGGGGCCGGATCTGGGGGCGCAGCAGGCCAGATCCGGTGTGAGCTCGCCGGCGCAATCACGGGGGCGGCGCGAGCTCGAGGCGGCTCGGTCCATGGCGCGGATCGGGCCGTGGCTCTCCATGGCCAGCGACGGGAGAACCTGCAAAGGGGGAGGAGAGGGAAGGTGAGGGCGTGAGGAGGAGGCATGGGAGGAACTCCTCACCGGAGCGTGGTCGGCGTGGCGGCGCGGCCGGATCGGGCGGCGCGGCGGTTGCCCATGGGCTGGAGGCGGGACTGGAGAGAGGAGAGAGAGAGGTGGAGGCTAGGGAGCTCCCTGGGCCGTTACAAACTCTTTGACTCTTACATTATATGATTGACGTCCATGCTTACCAAAGGAGGATGAATGCTATATTTATTTCTATGATCCTATGGATTCTTTTGATATTCCTTTTTTATGAAATTGATGCTTGTGGCCTTGATGCCGCTATCTATGATACATTCAAGGATGATTTTGCTACTGTTATATATGATAACCCTTGCTATTTTGATAAGTCTTACGATAACCCTCTATTTTTTCCTACTATGGATGTTCTTAATGATGAGGAGTTTTGCTTAGAAATTTTATATGATATTTGCTAGTAGATCATAAAAAGCATTCTTTATGTGATGTTTATATTGTTGAGTTTGTTCATGATACTACTGAAAATTATTATGAGAGAGGAAAATTCGGTTGTAGAAATTTTCATGTTAGGAAAACACCTCTCTCCATGTTGAAAATCTTGAAGGTGCTCTTGTTTTACCTTCCTATGCTTGATAATGTGTGCTTCATTGATTTATTTTCTTACAAGATTCCTATGCATAGGAAGCATGTTAGAATTAAATGTGGTTTATATTTTCTCCTTTGATTCTCTCTTTTGTGCTTCAACTTTTATTCTTTTGTGAGCATCGTTAAACCTTTGCCTAGCTAATGGATTTAAAGAAGCGCTTCTGGGAGGCAGCCCAAAATGGATTAGGTTTCTTTTGCTTTTGTTGTGTCTAGGATGTTTTTAATACTGTATAAACTCCATTGTATCCTTATTTTCAAGTTTTGTGCCAAGTTTTATCCTCTTATGATAACGGAAGCAAAATTTGTGACATGTTTTCTAGAAAATAGATTCTATTTGCTTCATTGGAAACATAAAAAAAAATCACCGGTTCATCTATTTGAGCTTAATTTTTTACACAACATGCTTTATGAAATTGTTAACCTTTTGTATGTTGTGAGTTTTCTTATTTGAGCTACATAAGTGCACCTGAAAAATCAATCTTTACAATATTCCCTATTTTGGCAGATTATCTATTAGAGTACTAACTGCTCTAATAAGTTTATGAGAAGTTTTGTGTGAAGGAAAACCAGAGGCAAAAGCTCAAGCTTGGGGAAGCCCCGGCACCCCCAACAAGTATTCGAGGAGACTCAAGCATATAAACTTGGGGGTGCCCCCGTGCATCCCCTTCTTCATCAAACAATTATCAGGTCATCTCTCAATACTATATTGTTATTACTTCGCATGATATGTGTTGTTCTTGGAGCGTCTGTATATTTTCTTTTAGTTTTGTTTTCTGTTCATTACAATATCAGACCCTACCATGCTTTATTGGGAGAGATACACACTCCACTTTATCATCGAACACTCTAGAGCTTCACTTATATCTGTTGAGTGTTAAATTTATCTATTGCCTATTTTGTTAGGTCTTGTTCTTCACTTAGATCTTGTTTGAGAGCATTTAATTTATTTTGTAGAAAGTTTAGAACTCTCGTGCTTCACTTATATTTGTTTAGAGAGTTATTTCTGTTGCAATGGTTTATATGTGTGATGGTATGACTTATAAGTGGTGTATAGGTAATGTAGATCACTAGGTCTAGCTTAGGATATCTTGCAATAGTGTTGAGGTATTGATTGAGTAATGATGAATGTTTATGCAATTGACCTTGCGCCCATTAGTGACAGGTGTCGTATCTTGGCTAACTGTGCCTTATTTTCGAAAACTAAAAAAATTAGTTGAGAACTTTACGTACTAAACGGATCACTAATCTTTGCGGGGTTGTAATATATAGAGTACCCTCACGTACCATGGGTCGAGGATGCACAAGGATAACCAAGCCCCCATACACTCCTCCTTAGGGGTACTTGTCTCTTTGTGAATCTCCTGACTAGATAGAGAGTTACCGATAATAAGTGCATGAGTTCTTCGGACTAATGTGAGTAATCGATTGTTTGCACTTCCACCATCCGTATTTTTCTAGCCTCTTCGGTACCGTGCATTGCCCTTCCTCACCTTGAGAGTCGATGCAAACTTCTCCGGTGCATCCAAACGGAAAGCGCAGTATATAGATCAGAGGGGGGGTGAATGGGAGATTTTCAGATTTCTTGAGGAATTTTCAATTTCCTCGGGACCGAGGAAATTCGAAATTGAGGAAACTCACAGAACGAAGAAGCATAGAAACATTACTGAAAGTAAACGTGACAGCAGAGCATCATAGTGCAGGGAAAACAACTTTTAACGAAAAATCTATAGTGTAACTAATGAAATGCATGATGAATCAGAACTGACGAAACTCAGAAGGGAAGATATCAGGACAAGTCATCAGTGCATAAAGAGAAGAGTAGAGTTTGAATAAATAGCACCAGGGAACTAAAGACACGATTTGATGGGCCAGTTCAAGTTGTTGTGACAACTCTACATCTAGTTGGAGGGGCTGAGATTGAACTCAGAAGACATAGTCTTCACCTTATTCTCCTCGAACTACAGTCCTCAGACTCCATCCAATTACTCAAGTGAGTCTTCAAGGTAGACTCCCAAAACCTTCACAAACTCCGTTCACTCAGGGAAGTCACAATTGCATCTTGACTTCCTCAGAGCGATGACTCCTACACCGGTTGGAAGATCATAGTATTCAAGAGTAAAAAAACTTCAGATCACTCGACCCGACTTCCTCAAAAATGCTCAAGTACTCAGGCTGGTGGCTTTCCTCACTTAGGTTCTTCAGGTTCCTAAGAGGTGGGTTTCTCTAAAATGAGAAGTGTCAGTTTCTCTCTCGGAGCAACCAACCCTCCAAAGGGGTTGAGGGTAGCTATTTATAGCTGGGGAGCAAACCCAGGTGAAAGGACATAAATTCCCATGCAAAAAATTACCATCGTGCCCACCCTTCGGACCGTTGCCAGACAGGTGATAGCCTCTTACCACGCGACATGTGGCACGGTCCAAAGTATTCTCTCTCTCTTTCTTCTTTTGGAAAACTGCACTGGCAGTTTCGTGACTCCTCAACTGAAGTTAGATTCCTCAGTGTCCTGAAGAATAAGGTCTCAGTCACCCGAGGAACTGAACCTCTACTGCAGGAGATTTCTCTGGGTTTTCTTCAGGTTTTCTATTTGAGCACTTCCTCAGAAATAAGGAACTCGTTTTCCTCAACCCCTCTAATAGTGCGGTGTTTTCCTACGAATCAAGAAGTATAAAAGTATTAACATAGACTATGCTTCAACTTCGGCTTCAGCATGAGATGCCTCAGAATGACGCACCGCTTCATCAGCATCAGCCGAATGCCTCAGGATCCTGTTTCCTCAGGATTTTGTGCCTCGCCAGTCTTCAGGAAACACACCAATTTCTTCAATGTTCCTCAACATTTTGGGGGGTCGACAACGGTGGTTAACCTCTTCTTCAAGGATAGTTCTCTTGTGTATGCTCACAAGCACATCCGTCCCTTCACCGTTTTGTCATCAAATACTCCAAAACCTCAAAGGGACACTAGATGCACTTACAATCTCCCTCTTTTTGGTGATTTGATGACAATCAGGTTAAATCTTCAACGTGATTAAATAAGTAATTTTGAGGAATGAAACTTGAAGAAAACAATTCATTATATCTGGATATAAAGATGCTCCCCCTGGGGATATGCATGTGTTAAAAAAACTTTGTACTTAGTGAATCTTCTTGAAAATCATGAGGAGCTCCCCCTATATCCAGGATTATCTAAGAACAGTGCTGAGACTAGAATGCTTGAAGATTAAACAACACTGAGGAAGGTGATTGCTGAGGAATATCATAAGTATAAAACAAACTTAAGTAATTTCAAGAGGTAACGTGAAGGTATCAGCCAATCACAAAAGTATCAGTTTACAACTCGTTACAAAAATAGTCTGAAGAACGAGAGTTGTAACTGAGGAACCCCATATAGACCCGCTTGAAGACTAACATATTCCTCCCCCTTTTTCATTAAATGAACAAAAAGACGAGAAATAATCTAGCATCCCAAGAGAAATGCCTCAGAGCTGAGGTGAGTCAAGCCGGAGGCAAGCCGGTGCAGTGTCTTCAGCGTCCTCAAGAGAGATCTCGTGGTGCGAAGAGTAGGAATCCATCGCCAGAGGGGGTGTGTTGCATCTGCGGAACTGACCAGGAGGCCGAATCTCAGAGACCTGAGGCTGCTTGAGGCCAAGTTTGGCAAGGTGTTTAGGCCCAATTATGTCGGGACCCGGAATATGCGTATGTAATTCCAGTCACGATACAATCACATGGAGAGCCGAGAACCGTACCCACTTGTCTAAGCAGACAAGGCAAGCACATAACATTCTCGGTAAGCATCGAACGTGAGGGGCATCCCGTTCAGGCCGGATGATCATCTGAGATGGGTCCTCATCATCCGCTCACAAGTCTAGATGCTTATGGGTGGTGAATCCCATACTCATAGACAAGTTGCCTCAACCATGTTATCGATTGAATCCTAACTCTTACATAGACTTACTCTAGCCCGATCACTTAGTCGGGGTCTAGGGCGGGCTCGATCATACAACAAAGTGTGCACGTGACAGAGTCACGAGAAATCGCATCGCGATGCCCCAAGCTGCGCACATCTAAGGGCCACTTGGTGTATAAAAGACCGCCAGCCAGATCACAACTAAGGTCTCGAAAACCCATACTACGACATGCTGTTATAAACATACACGCAGCACACATGCCTAGTATGAACAGCAGGTATCATCACATAACTCTACAATGTACTTCTTTATTTACTTACACATAGAGTATACAAAGATCACATGTCTGTGATCAACATTACATCATACAACGGAAGCAAATTAGGTCTGAGTACAGACAAGTTTAACAAATGGCTTAGAGAAGGCTTGTAAACAAACATGCCCTTCAACGAGGGACCAGACTGCTGTCTGGGACTATGCTAACTTAGTCAACGTCGAGCTTCACGAAGGTGACTCCATCAGGGTCCAGTTTCTCATCTAAAACATAGAATAAGCAAACGTGAGTACAAAGTCGTACTTAGCAAGACTTACATCAGAACTACACTACTCATGCTCAAGTATCAAGGTAAAAGGAGGTGGGGTTTCAACATGCAGAAATGCAGGCTTTGACTTGGCTAACCCTGAAATAAAAAATACCAGACTTGAGGTAAGAAGCGTACATGAGTCCACTACATCTCCAACCAATTACACCACTATGGTGCCTTCCTCGACTTCCCCACGAGAAGTATTTTAGAAGTATCCAGTTCAAGTTGTCTAATAATCAGGTACAGGTTCCAAGTAGTCCATAACCGCGGACGCGACTATTCGAATAGTTTTGTTAACCTTGCAAGGGTGTAAGCTACACACACATGACCATCGGTTACCTCCAGGTCTCGCCACCGTTCAAGAGGTGACAGCGAGGATGTTCACCACGACACTTCGCTCACAACCGGTCTATTCCAGGAGTCGACTATCTGAGTTTGCCTCCGCTCGAGAGCCCGGCCGGATCAACGAAACGGACTCAAACAATGTAAGTGACCGAGACGCCACCTCTGGCAGATGGTTTTCCTGCCTCACAGGTGCACCCACATATCTATATGATGCAACCATTTCCTTCGTTCTTTTTCTACGCACATGTCAAATGGAAACCCCGAACTAATCTGACTCCTGGACGTCGACAAGGATCAAGGTACTAGGCCGAGAGGGGTCAGTGAGCCCAATGTGTGGTTGTACTCTTTGTCTTGGATTACCATACAAGAACTCGGTGCTTAAGGCGGTGTTCAACGAGACAACCCACTGTGTACTCCTACACAGCCTCTCATCGTTCACCTTGTATTAGGGTGGATTCACCAACACAGTTTCACTTTCATCAACACCATGTTCACTATCATCCCAACTCACATCAAAAGCAACCTCATTGTACCACTAAGCGTGCAATAAGCATTAACAGTTGCAGTGGCCACATGATATCAATCAACTCCTATGTCAGCTTGGATTGTGGTTTGCTTACTACTGTGACAAGATGATAGGTCATGCATCGCATATGGGTTTAACTATGCGGTAGAATCGATACAAGGTGATCTCCTAAACATGCATAAGCGAGACTGAGAGGGAATTAGGATTTTATAGACATGATCAATGGGGTTTGCGTGCCTTGCTGACGAGGTTCACAAACGCTGTCTTCAACGAAGGGGGTGGCCTACAATTCCAGTTGCACGTCTATCGACCAAACAATCAAACAAGGGATAAATATAACTGCGATGCTGAAGCACATGATAAGTTGTGAAAACATGATGTACATGGTACTGATGTGTTGACAATTCCATTTAATTGAAGTGTATTGCAAAAGAATTGCAAATTCAAACTCCAAATTTGAATTCAAATTAAGCCATATGCACATTTTCTACTGTTGCCCCATTTTAAAATGGTCAAACATAAAAACAAATTGCATATTCTTAATCCTTGTATTTTTCTGATAATTTTTCATATATTATATGTTTAATTTGGAGTTGATATGAATTTTCTATGATTTTTCAAAGTTTAATTGATTTTCTGTCTTTTTCTGTAATTCTTTTAATTAGAAAAACCCCTTTACTGCGTCAGCATGACCTCATGCTGACGCAGGGGGGCCTCTGACCTGTGGGGCCTGCTTGTCAGCCACAGTGGGGTTAATCCCCTGTTTTAAGTTAATTAAGCAGAGGGATTAGGGGGCTTGGCCCCACTGTCAGTGGCTGGGTTAGGTTTAGTTAGTGAGGGGATTAGTGGCTAATGACGGCCACGTCACAGGGTCACCGACGACATGTCGACGGCGACACCCGACGCGGCGGCGCCCGCACGGAACGGCGGAGCAGGGCTCCATTTGTCCAACGAACGGCACCAGGCGACTCCTTGTGTTCGTCCGCGTCGACTGGTGTAGGAGGGGGTCGCCTGCGCTGCCGGAGACTACGCCGACGACGACATGCGCGCGGCGGCCGAAGAAAAGCTCGACAGGTGTGAGGTTTCTAGGAACGGGAGAGGCTGGGGATAGGGGGAAAATGATGGGGAGCTCACCCCGGAGTCAATGGCGCTGACGGCTACGGCGGGGATGGCCCGAGGACGAGGTATTTCTCGGCGAGCTCTCGCGGCTCCGGCGAGGCGATGTTGAAGAAATCGGCGGCTCCAGTGTCTCCGGGCTCGCGATCTTTGGCTCGGTGACGAAGACGAGTGCGCTGCGCGTGCTGGACAAGGTGGAGGGAGCTGAGGAGCTCGTCGGCCACGTGCTTTCCACGGCGGCGCTCCGGTGGGCTCACTGTCGGCGGCGATTTCGTGAGAGGGAGAGGAGGAGAGTGACCAGAGAGAGAGGGGAAGGGTACGGGATGTTCTGGGCGTCGTCGTGGCGTCCTGGGGGAGAAGAGCGGGCCCTGGAAGCTCCTCGGTGGCATGCGCGGCGGTGAGCTCGCCGCCGAGCTGCTTCGGGCGCCGGGGAGGAAGACGACAAGGGAATGGGCGTGGGATTGGGCCGGCTGGGCTGCTGTGGTTTAGTTGGGCCAGAAGGCCAGGGTCTCCTGTTTTCTTTTTTTTCTTCTCTTTTTCTTTCTGTAATTTTGTTGTGCCTTGATAAATAAATTCCTAGGCAATTTATAAAATGCCAAAAACTTTTACATGGAGATTTTTGAAAATCAAACAATTTGAATTTTAATTCAAATTGGAGTTTAATTTAATTTCCAAGGCACCTTTTGAATTTTTGAATATTCCATGGGCATGGGAATGAACCCAAACCACTTTTAAAATGATCAGCATCATTTATAGGA
The DNA here is from genome assembly GCA_950022295.1 of Bromus sterilis. Lineage (NCBI taxonomy): Eukaryota > Viridiplantae > Streptophyta > Magnoliopsida > Poales > Poaceae > Bromus > Bromus sterilis. The sequence goes on from OX465597.1 coordinate 136,174,245, forward strand.
ATTTTCCAACTATTCAAATGATTTTTGGAAAAAGATTTTTATCTGGCCATTTGAATTAAATTCTTTAGGGCTTTTCTTTTCCCCAATTTTGAATTTCATTTGAATTTTTACATGATGCAAAGGGTCAAACAAGCCCTAGCACTTACCCTAGTTGGGGTTCTGACAACTCGGCCCCACTCAAAAGAATCTCGTCCCGAGATTCAGAAGTCGTCGGGAGTAAGGTGGGGTACTCGGCACGGAGGCGGTCTTCTCTTTCCCATGTTGCTTCTTTATCGGAGTGATGTGACAATTGCACTTTGAGAAACTTGATCTTCTGACGACGAGTGACACGCTCTGCTGAATCAAGAATACGAACAGGGTACTCTCGATAAGAAAGGTCATCTTGGAGATCAAGCGTTTCATGGTCGACTTCGCGGATGGGGTCCTTGAAGCAACGCCTGAGTTGTGACACATGGAATACATCATGTACTCGGGAAAGGTGCGGAGGTAGTTCAAGTTGGTACGCAACTTCTCCACGTTTAGCTAGAATGCGGAAAGGACCGATGTAATGTGGGGCCAACTTGCCTTTGATACCGAATCGTTGGGTTCCCTTCAGAGGAGTAACCCGGAGGTAAGCCTTCTCATCCAGATTGTAGCTTTCTTGCCTATGATGACGATCATAGTAGCTTTTCTGACGAGACTGTGCGGCTTTCAAACGATCACGAACAATGTGAACTTGCTCTTCTGCTTCCTTGATCATATCCGGTCCAAAGAATTGCCTTTCACCGGTTTCTGACCAGTTCAAGGGTGTTCGACATCGTCGGCCATAGCGGAGTTCAAAAGGAGCCATGTTCAGACTAGATTGGAAACTATTGTTATAAGCAAATTCGGCAAATGGAAGAGACTTCTCCCAATTCTTCCCGAATGAGATAACACAAGCTCTGAGCATGTCTTCCAAGATTTGATTAACCCTTTCACCTTGACCGCTAGACTGAGGATGGAAAGTTGTACTAAAGGATAGATGAGTTCCCATAGCATTCTGAAAGCTTCCCCAAAATCTAGAGGTGAAAAGGCTACCACGATCAGAATTGATTACCAAAGGAACACCGTGAAGAGACACAATTCTAGAGACGTACAAGTCCGCCAACTGACTAGCAGTTATAGACTCACGAACGGGAAGGAAGTGAGCAACTTTGGAAAGTCTATCAATGACCACGAAGATGGCATCATTTCCTTTCTGGGTTTTTGGAAAGCCGGTGATGAAGTCCATACCGACTTTGTCCCATTTCCACTCTGGAATAGGAAAAGGTTGAAGTCTGCCAGCAGGTCTTTGGTGTTCTGCCTTAATGCCATGACAAACATCACATTCAGCAACAAATCGAGCAATGTCTCTCTTCATCCTAGTCCACCAAAATCTCTGGCGTAGATCTCGGTACATTTTTGTGCTACCGGGATGAATCGAGAGGGGTGTGTCATGGGCTTCTTTGAGGATGAGTTGCCTTAGATCCTTATTCTTAGGTACTACCAAACGATTTTCAAAGAATACCGTTCCTTTACTATCTGTGGAGAAACATTTAGCAACTCCGCTAGCAATGTTCTCCTTGATCCGGCGAACACCTCGTGCACGCCTTTGGGCAACTATGATCTGATCCTCAAGGGTTGGTTTCGCCACCAAGTTGAAAAGAGATCCACGAGGAACTATCTCAAGATTGAGCTTGAAAAATTCCTCATGCAGAAGTGGTTGATACTGTTGTAACATGAGGTTGTTACAATACGACTTACGACTTAGTGCATCAGCCATGACATTGGCTTTGCCTGGGGTGTAAGAAATTCCTAAGTCATAATCTTTTATCAACTCTATCCAGCGTCTTTGCCTGAGATTAAGATCTGGCTGGGTGAATATGTATTTGAGGCTTTGGTGATCAGAATAGATCTCACAACGATTACTAAGGAGGTAATGTCGCCAAGTCTTCAGGGCATGAACTACGGCAGCGAGTTCAAGATCATGGGTAGGATAGTTCTCTTCATGTGGCCGCAACTGGCGTGAAGCATAAGCTACCACATGTCTATCTTGCATAAGTATGCATCCTAACCCTTGCCGTGAAGCATCACAATAGATCTCGAAATCCCTTTTGGTGTCTGGAGGTGCAAGTACGGGTGCAGAAGTCAATCTTCTTTTTAGCTCTTGAAAGCTTTCCTCGCACTTGGGAGTCCATTGGAATTTCTTATCTTTCTTGAGGAGTTCAGTAAGAGGCTTTGCAACTTTAGAAAAGTTCTCGACGAAGCGGCGGCAATAGCTTGCTAAGCCAAGAAAACTCCTAACTTGCTTAACCGATTCAGGTGGAGTCCAATCAAGGACGGCCTGAACTCTCTCGGGATTGACTGCAACACCTTTCGCAGAAATCACTTGGCCTAAGTAGGTCACTTCTGGTAGCCAAAATTCACACTTGGAGAACTTGGCATAAAGGCGGTGCTCTCTAAGTTTCGTCTATACCAACCTAAGATGTTCTGCGTGCTCTTCTTTGTTCTTCGAGTAAATGAGAATGTCATCAAGATAAACTACAACAAATTTATCTAGGTACTCCATGAAGAACGAATTCATCAAGCGCGAGAATGTGGCGGGGGCATTGGTTAAACCGAAGAACATGACGGTATACTCGTAAAGACCATAACGAGTAGTGAAAGCCGTTTTTGGAATGTCCTCGTTTCGGATTTTGATTTGATGATAGCCTAATCTCAAATCCATCTTGGAGAAGACAGAGGATCCTGCAAGTTGATCATATAGATCATTGATCCTGGGAAGTGGGTACTTGTTCTTTATCGTCGCTAGATTTAGCGGGCGATAGTCTACGCACATCCTTTCTGTTCCATCTTTCTTCGTTACGAACAGAACGGGGCAACCCCATGGCGATGAGCTAGGGCGTATGACGCCTTTTGCCAACGAAGCATCAAGTTGGGTTTTTAGCTCAGCTAACTCATGTGGGGCCATTCTATATGGATGTCTGGAAATTGGGGCTGTGCCTGGTATAAGATCCACTATAAATTCTACGCACCTGTCGGGTGGCATTCCCGGCAGCTCTTCAGGAAAGACATCCGGGAAGTAACGAACCACCGGAATATCTTCAAGGTCTGGAAGGGGAAGCACATTCAAAGTATGCATCTGGATTCTAGAGCTTGGTGATGTGTAGTCAATGGTCTAGCCTGAAGTATGGGTGAGTTTAACTGATTTGGCTTTACAATCAAGGAAAGCATTCTTCCTTGATAACCAATCCATGCCTAGGATAACATCAATGTCCGAAGACTTGAGGGCTATAAGTGAAGCAAGGAATACTAAACCCTCAATTGCAATTTGATTGCCATGGATTACTCTATTAGTTTGCCACTTTGAACCAGGAGTTTGAATGATCATTGGAGAAAACATTTCTTCAAAGGCAAACTCATGACGAAGTGCATAACTCTCTGACATGAATGAATGAGAAGCTCCTGGATCGAAAAGAACGGAGGCAGGGACATGATTGACTGGGAGTGTGCCAAGAATGACGTCAGAAGTAGCAGTGGTTTCCTCAACTGAGATTTGGTTCACACAACCACTACTAGTGGATGAAGGCTTTGCTGGAAAGGCTTTGGTGGTTGGTTTCTTTGGAGGCTTGGGTCGAGAATGATGTGGTGCCATCAAGACCTGAGGGCATTGACGATAGTAATGGCCTGGAAGACCACACTTAAAGCATACCCTATCTGAAATTCTGGGAGTGGGATTACTTGGATGCACACCATCATTCCGGGGAGGAACAATGTGTTGAGGTGGATGGCATATATTGGATGGTGGCCTCTGAAGAAAGTTTTGAGGTATGGCACTAGTTGGAATCCAAATTCGGCGTTTCTGAGGGGCTGAACTAGAAGAAGGAGCAAGCTCAAGAGCATGCTTGCGAGACTCTTCGAACACTTCATTGCCATGCTCAGCTCTGAAGGATCTGTTGACTAAATCCTCAAAGGTGGAAAATTCAAGGAGGTTTAGATCATGACGAAGGATGGGGCTAAGTCCCTTACGGAACCTTGCCTGCTTTCTGGTATCGGTGGTGATCTCATCTTGGGCATACCGATCAAGACGGTTGAACTCTCTCACATACTCATGAATGGACATCTCTCCTTGAGTCAGGTTACAGAACTCTTCCTTCTTGCGCTCCATCAACTCATCCAGAATGTGGTTCCCTCGAAAGGCAACACAGAACTCCTGCCAAGTCACTAGGTGACCATCTGGCTGCATAGCAACATAGTTCTCCCACCATTGAATCGCAGCACCTTCCAGGAAGTATACCGCGAAAATAACTCGGTCATCGGGAGCAACATGTGACGTATCAAGCTTACGCTCGATGGAACGGAGCCAATTATCAGCTTCAAGGGGCTCAGAAGAACATCGAAATACCGGTGGCTTGAGGAGGATGAAATCCTGAATGCTCACGACCACATTACGCTGACGAGCGGTATTCTGCTCGATGAGCTCTAGAAGGCGTGTTTGATCACGTCGATTCTTCACAGCTTCCATCATTATTTCCGCCGCAGAAGGCGGTGGTAGAGGTTCATCATCATTTCGATTCCGAACACGGTCTCGATTCCGACGAACAGCACTACGAGTTCCACCTGACATCCAGTGTGATAAAAATCAAAAATCAGAACAGGTTCTAAGATGGAATCAAGGATAACAATACATGATTATAATGCGAAGGCAATGATCCACAGAAACTCGGAATAATTCCGGCAGCATAAAGGCTACACCGGGATGGAAAACAAGACAACCTCAAGGAGATTGAACAGAACTTCCTCAAGGAACTCAAAACACGAAGTCTCTGGACGACCACAACTGTCCTACGGCTACAAGGAGGCAAACAACGAGATGTTCTAGTCAGACATAGATGAGCCTAGTCCTATCATCCCGTAGAAAAGGTAAGGGTGACCCAGAACTCAGATCGATGAAGGTAAGGAGAAAAAGAAGCCTTACGTTGTTCCCTTTATACCCAAGTAACTATATAACTATAGAATGCTAGACTCGACTTCGACCAAGGGTTTGATAGTCCTACAGACAGTCCTGCTCTGATACCAAGTCCATCGGGACCCGAAATATGCGTATGTAATTCCAGTCACGATACAATCACATGGAGAGACGAGAACCGTACCCACTTGACTAAGCAGACAAGGCCAAGCACAGAACGTTCTCGGTAAGCATCGACCGTGAGGGGCATCCCATTCAGGCCGGATGATCATCTGAGATGGGTCCTCATCATCCGCTCAAAAGTCTAGATGCTTATGGGTGGTGAATCCCATACTCATAGACAAGTCGCCTCAACCATGTTATCGATTGAATCCTAACTCTTACATAGACTTACTCCAGCCCGATCACTTAGTCGGGGTCTAGGGCGGGCTCGATCATACAACAAAGTGTCCACGTGATAGAGTCACGAGCAATCGCATCGCGATGCCCCAAGCTGCGCACATCTAAGGGCCACTTGGTGTATAAAAGACCGCCAGCCAGATCACAACTAAGGTCTCGAAAACCCATACTAAGACATGCATGTTATAAACATACACGCAGCACACATGCCTAGTATGAACAGCAGGTATCATCACATAACTCTACAAAGTACTTCTTTATTTACTTACACATAGAGTATACAAAGATCACATGTCTGTGATCAACATTACATCATACAACGGAAGCAAATTAGGTCTGAGTACAGACAAGTTTAACAAATGGCTTAGAGAAGCCTTGTAAACAAACATGCCCTTCCACGCGGGACCAGACTGCTGTCTGGGACTATGCTAACTTAGTCAACGTCGAGCTTCACGAAGGTGACTCCATCGGGGTCCGGTTTCTCATCTAAAACATAGAATAAGAAAACGTCAGTGCAAAGTCGTACTCAGCAAGATTTACATCAGAACTACACTACTCATGCTCAAGTATCAAGGTAAAGGGAGGTGGGGTTTCAACATGCAGAAATGCCAGCTTTGACTTGGCTAACGCTGAACTAGGAATACCAGACTTGAGGTAAGAAGCGTACACAAGTCCACCACATCTCCAACCTATTACACCACTATGGTGCCTTCCTCGACTTCCCCACGAGAAAGCACGCCATAGCACTCACACTTATCTTGGTGTATTTTAGAAGTATCCAGTTCAAGTTGTCTAATAATCAGGTACAGGTTCCAAGTAGTCCATAACCGCGGACGCGGCTATTCGAATAGTTTTGTTAACCTTGCAAGGGTGTAAGCTACACACACATGACCATCGGTTACCGCCAGGTCTCGCCACCGTTCAAGAGGTGACAGCGAGGATGTTCACCACGACACTTCGCTCACAACCGGTCTATTCCAGGAGTCGACTATCTGAGTTTGCCTCCGCTCGAGAGCCCGGCCGGATCAACGAAACGGACTCAAACAATGTAAGTGACCGAGACGCCACCTCTGGCAGATGGTTTTCCTGCCTCACAGGTGCACCCACATATCTATATGATGCAACCATTTCCTTCGTTCTTTTTCTATGCACATGTCAAATGGAAAGCCTGAACTAATGTGACTCCTAGACGTCGACACGGATCAAGGTACTAGGCCGAGAGGGGTCAGTGAGCCCAATGTGTGGTTGTACTCTTTGTCTTGGATTACCATACAAGAACTCGGTGCTTAAGGCGGTGTTCAACGAGACAACCCACTGTGTACTCCTACACAGCCTCTCATCGTTCACCTTGTATTAGGGTGGATTCACCAACACAGTTTCACTTTGATCAACACCATGTTCACTATCATCCCGACTCACATCAAAAGCAACCTCATTGTACCACTAAGCTTGCAATAAGCATTAACAGTTGTAGTGGCCAGATGATATCAATCAACTCCTATGTCAGCTAGGATTGTGGTTTGCTTACTACTGTGACAAGATGATAGGTCATGCATCGGATATGGGTTCAACTATGCGGTAGAATCGATACAAGGTGATCTCCTAAACATGCATAAGCGAGACTGAGAGGGAATTAGGATTTTATAGACATGATCAATGGGGTTTGCTTGCCTTGCTGACGAGGTTCACACACGGTGTCTTCAACGAAGGGGGTGGCCTCCGGTTCCCGTTGCACGTCTATCGAGCAAACAATCAAACAAGGGATAAATATAACTGCGATGCTCAAGCACGTGATAAGTTGTGAAAACATGATGTACATGGTACTGATGTGTTGACAATTCCATTTAATTGAAGTGTATTGCAAAAGAATTGCAAATTCAAACTCCAAATTTGAATTCAAATTAAGCCATATGCACATTCGCTACTGTTGCCCCATTTTAAAATGGTCAAACATAAAAAAAATTTGCATATTCTTAATCCTTGTATTTTTCTGATAATTTTTCATATATTATATGTTTAATTTGGAGTTGATATGAATTTTCTATGATTTTTCAAAGTTTAATTGATTTTTTGTCTTTTTCTGTAATTGTTTTAATTAGAAAAACCCCTTTACTGCGTCAGCATGACCTCATGCTGACGTAGGGGGGCCTCTGACCTGTGGGGCCTGCTTGTCAGCCAAAGTGGGGTAAATCCCCTGTTTTAAGTTAATTAAGCAGAGGGATTAGGGGGCATGGCCCCACTGTCAGTGGCTGGGTTAGGTTTAGTTATTGAGGGGATTAGTGGCTAATGACGGCCACGTCACAGGGTCACCGGCGACATGTCGACGGCGACACCCGACGTGGCGGCGCCCGCACGGAACGGCGGAGCAAGGCTCCATTTGGCCAACGAACGGCACTAGGCGACTCCTTGTGTTCGTCCGCGTCGACAGGTGTAAAAGGGGGTCGCCTGCGCTGCCGGAGACTACGCCGGCGACGACATGCGCGCGGCGGCTGAAGACAAGCTCGACGGGTGTGAGGTTTCTAGGCACGGGAGAGGCTGGGGATAGGGGGAAAAATATGGGGAGCTCACCCCGGAGTCAATGGCGCTGACGGCTATGGCAGGGATGGCCCAAGGACGAGGTATTTCTCGGCGATCTCTCGCGACTCCGGCGAGACGATGTTGAAGAAATCGGCGGCTCCAGTGTCTCCGGCTCACGATCTTTGGCTCGGGGACGAAGACGAGTGCACTGCGCGTGCTGGACAAGGTGGAGGGAGCTGAGGAGCTCGTCGGACACGTGCTTTCCACGGCGGCGCTCCGGTGGGCTCACTGTCGGCGGCGATTTCGTGAGAGGGAGAGGAGGAGAGTAACCAGAGAGAGAGGGGAAGGGTACGGGATGTTCTGGGCGTCGTCGTGGCGTCCTGGGGGAGAAGAGCGGGCCCTGGAAGCTCCTCGGTGGCGTGCGCGGCGGTGAGCTCGCCACCGAGCTGCTTCGGGCGCCGGGGAGGAAGACGACAAGGGAATGGGCGTGGGCTTGGGCCGGCTGGGCTGCAGGGGTTTAGTTGGGCCAGAAGGCCAGGGTCTCCTCTTTTCTCTTTTTTCTTCTCTTTTTCTTTCTGTAATTTTGTTTTGCCTTGATAAATAAATACCTAGACAATTTATAAAATGCCAAAAACTTTTACATGGACTTACAAAGCATATAGTTAGCCACTCACAAGTTTTGGAGATTTTTGAAAATCAAACAATTTGAATTTTAATTCAAATTGGAGTTTAATTTAATTTCCAAGGCACCTTTTGAATTTTTGAATATTCCATGTGCATGGGAATGAACCAAAACCACTTTTAAAATGATCAGCATCATTTATAGGAATTTTCCAACTATTCAAATGATTTTTGGAAAAAGATTTTTATCTGGCCATTTGAATTAAATTCTTTAGGGCTTTTCTTTTCCCCAATTTTGAATTTCATTTGAATTTTTACATGATGCAAAGGGTCAATCAAGCCCTAGGACTTACCCTAGTTGGGGTTCTGACAAATTACTTCAGAGAGAAGATCATCAAGCCGTTGATAGGTGTGATGTGCATACTGATGAATCTTCTTCTGAGCTGTGTGCATTTGCTCCATGTAGCTAAGGATGTCGCCAATCTGACGCTTGGTCCATTCATGGTTGCGATCGACCTTTTGATGAAGACTGATGAGGAGCTCTCTATCGGTCATTACGCGAGCTTGAGTTGTATCCTCAGTTGAGGCATGTGTGCGTTCTTCATGAGTGGTTCGGGACTGAGGTTGTCTAATATTTCCTCCAAGAGAATTCTTTGGAAGAACTTCCTCATAGAACACATCTTTCCTTTCGCATTTGAAGCAAATGTATGCTGAAACACTCCGACTAGAGGCAAATACATGCGATGATTCAGCTAATCAGTCTTATAGTTGATACCTGTCTTGGGACAAATCAACTTCATAATCCACGGAGCATTAGGATTCATCATGTGCGGGTTTCGAGATGCATCAACCATGGTTCTGAAGAAGAAGTCTAAGACGTTGATAGGCGCAGACATGGAGAGATTGTGCAGTATATTCTTCATGATGCCAACAACTTCTTCAACAGTAGATTCATACCCCTTGATTGGGCAGAAGGACTTGGCCAGAATTCTGTATAGGGTGCTCGGCAAATATTGAAGCTCGGTGACAAGGAACTTGGTACGGGGAGGAGCTTCAGGGGCTTGAGGCTTCATGATCATGTTCATCAGATTATCCCGCAGAAGTGGAGCGCCATAAGTGCTGGGAATTGAGGCATCAGAAAGAGGTAGCTGAAGAATCTCAATGATTTCAGGCACTGAAGCAGTATAGTGCTGATGCTTGGTCATCCATTCCAGAACCCAAGTGTTTATGTCCTTAGGATCGCCTGAGACATGCAGAGTTGCGTAGAACTGAAGCACAAGCTCTTCATTCCAGTGGATGCACTCAGAGCAGAACTGAAGCAGTTTGGCATGGAATAGGTCTTGAAGCGCATTGTTGAAGCATGTAATGCCCTCCATATCCGAATGAGGAATGTGCTTATTAGGAAATACCTTATGATTCATTTAGAGGACTGAGGCTAATAGTTCTTTTGGGTTGCAGTCCAGAACCTGAGGAGTTTGCGAGGCGAAGCAGAGTGATAGGGATTTTGAATCCCGTCCTGAAAGAAGCTCATCGCATTGAAGAAGGCATCAACATTAAAGCTTGGGTGTTCATCAGCCTCAATGTTGCAGTAAAATGGTTGCTTCTGCTTCAGGCAGAGAGAAAGTGCCGAATCATGAGCCTGAGTTACTTGAGAGGCTGGAGAAGTTGAAGGCACTGGTGGGGAAACAGTTCCTTCCGCTGAGGCTTCAGGGCCAGGTTTCGGTGAGGTAGCAGGGGCTGAGGGAGATGTGACCTTTTTTTCGGTGAGGATCCACGTTGGTGCTATGTTCTGCCTCAGTATCAGCGGCCGGTGGAGCAGTCTCAGCGTCAGGTTCAGAAGTGGTAGTGGGTGCATCATCATTTTCATCATCTGCGGCTGAAGCTTCATGCACAAAGTCCTCAGAGTCTTGAACCGTATCAGGCAGGACTTCAGTGACAGTGGGGGAGTGAGGCTCAAGCGATAAAATTGTGTGTGGGGGGGGGAGTCTTGGTGTTCCATCTAATAGTCATCATCCATTATACGAGGCATCCCGGTATCTTCAATATCAACATCCTCATCCCTGTCCTCAATCTTAGTAATGACAGGAGGAGGAGGGAACTGAGGAGTGGGAACAAGTGGGGTGCAGCAGCTGAGGCAAGTTCCTTGGAGGGTGGGGTGAAGACTATGATGCTGTGTTGAGGATTTACTTGAGGAGTTGAGGCAGCAGTGGGTGGCACAGTGGCATCAGCTTCTTTGGAGGCCGGAGGAGAAGACGAGAGTGGAGTAGTATCGATGGGCTCCTCAATAGTGGCTTCAAGAGTGGGCCGCTTGGCCATGGGAGGTGTGGAGGGAGAGGCTTCAGGCATGCGCTTGAGGCATCGTGTGGAATCCTCAGACATGGCGGTGGATTTCTCAGGGGCAGCAGGAGGCACTAAGGAATGTGGCTGCCGAAGTTTCATCAAATTGTTCATCTGCCGGGATATCCGTTCCTTTGATTTGCCTATGTAGGCACATTTGGCGTCAAAATTAGCAGTGAGTCATTGAACTTCAAATTGATACTCAATGGATTCTTGAGGGGTAACATCAGTGATAGGCTTCTTTTTGAATTCACGATGGACTTTCTTCAGTTGGCTTTTCAACTACTTTTTGAGGTCTCGATGATGAATCTCATTAATGAGAAATTGTTTAATATAGAATCTGAGATCTTTGGGTATATCCAAGTCATCAAGAGGAGTATCAGGCTTGACAGACCAGATTTCAATATACTCCAAGATCTTCTTGGGATCGAGGAGAAGTGGTATTTCAGAGCCTGTGGCTTCAGCTTTGAGTCTTGCAGCAGCACACACATATTCAATCTTTTGTTATTTAGTGGCCACAAAACCGACCAAATACTCAAAATCATCTTCTTCATCTAAGATGAAAGCAGTCTGAATGGAACCGCGCATGGAAGTTTTCTTTGGAGAGGGTCTGATGCCTCGATGAATGGTGGTCTTAGTCTTCAGATGAGGCTGAGGCATAGTGTTGGATGCCTCAGGTGCACTACCGGACTCATCAGTGCGGAGTCTTGAGGCAGGAGAAGCTCCAGATGCCCATTGGCATGAGGAACTAGGAGCATGAGGCATAGTTGAGGTTTTTCTCGATGGTTTGATGCCGGGAGTCTTTCTTCGAGGCTGGCCGGGAGGCTGAGGCTGTGGAGCAGGCTGAGGCTGTACAGTCGGCTGAGGCGGAATTTGCACTGAGGAAGCCAGATCATCGGCCACACTCTAAGCAAGGTGAGCTGTCCGTTTGAGGTAGCGTTGATATGCCTCAGGAAAGTCATCAGGAGTTCGCAGACTTGTGGGATCAGGAATTACATCAGGTCCAGGTGGTGGACGAGATTTGATTCCCAATGTCTTCAATGGAGGATTGACGGCAAACATTTCCTCATGCTGAGGATTGAGCCATTCATACGAAGCCAATATTTTAGCCCATTCCCTCATGATTTTCTGGATGCGTTTCTTGCGTTCACCGGCAGCTTCTCGTTTTGTAGTCTTCAGCTTCGCATACAGTGCCGGGGGAGAGTCACGAGAAGTCTCAGTGAGTTCGCGACAAGGAGCCATTTTCTTCAGTTGAGGAGACTGAGGAATCGTAAGTTCGAGCTGAGTTGCAAATGAAGTGAGACTATGAGGACCATATGATTCCTCAGCTGACATGTACCTGTGACAGAATTAAGTTGCAAGGGAAGTGGGGTACGGTTATATGCGTTCATGAGGAAAGTGTTGAGGAAGTCAAATTGATGAAGCATAGGTCTCAGTTAGATTTCATTACTGCTGAGGAGTTTAGTGGCTTGAAGAATCTTGAAGAAGTTGTGGTACTAAGGTAGTTCCTCATGATTTGAGTAGTACGACGGATCGTGTGTTCTACATCAGGATTCTTCAATAGTGTTTAACCTCTAGGATGTGTGTCCATTCACTAGACATTTGAGGAATCTAAGATATTTAGCTAAAACTCTTCTCATCCAAAGGCTTAGTGAATATATAAGAAAGTTGGTCTTCAGTCTTCACTTGGCTGATGATGATGTCTTCCTTCAAGACATGATCTCGAAGAAAGAGATACCTAATCTCGATGTGCTTCGTCCTCGAGTGCTGTACTGGATTCTGAGAGATCTTGATGGCACTCTCGTTGTCAAATAGTAGAGGTACTTTCTTCAGGTTGATGTCGTAGTCCTTGAGAGTTTTCTTCATCCAGAGAAGTTGTGAGCAGCTTGCACCAACGATGATGTATTCAGCTTCAGAAGTGGAGAGGGAGACACAATTCTGCTTCTTCGATGACCAGCACACCAGTGAGCGTCCGAGGAAGTGACATGTTCCTGAGATAGACTTCCTATCCATGCGATCTCCAACATAATCTGAGTCTGAGTACCCAACAAGATCCAGTTGCGTGCCTTTTGGATACCATAAGCCTAGCGACGGGGTGTGAGCCAAGTATCGAAGAATTTGTTTCACCGCTTGGTGATGCGATTCCTTTGGTGCCGCATGGAATCGGGCACACATGCATACGCTCAACATTATATCAGGCCTAGATGCACATAGATATAGCACATAACCTATCTGGAGCGGTATACCTTCTGATCGTAGTCCTTTCCATTTTCATCAGGGCCGAGCTGTCCATTTGTAGGCATAGGTGTCTTGATGCCTTTTCAGTCTTGCATCCCAAATTTCCTCAGGAACTCCTTGAGGTACTGCTCCTGAGATATGAAGATGCCGTTGCGTTGCTGACAAATTTGAAGCCCTAAGAAGAACTTCAGTTCGCCCATCATGGACATCTGATACTGTTCACTCATCAAGAAGGCAAATTCTTCACTGTATTTATTGTTAGTTCATCCAAATATAATGTCATCAACATAGATTTAACATATGAATAAGGCATCATCATAGCGTTTGGTGAAAATAGTTGGATCGAGGGAACCAGATTTGAAGCCCTTGCTGATGAGGAAATCTCTTAGTGTGTCATACCAAGCCCGAGGGGCTTGCTTCAGTCCGTAAAGAGCTTTCTTCAATCTGTACACCATATCAGGATTCTTCGAGTCTTCAAAACCTGGGGGTTGAGCAACATATACTTCTTCCTCGATATTACCATTGAGGAATGCACTTTTCACATTCATTTGATATAACTATATTATGATGGTTAGCAAATGCAAGCATAATGCGAATGGATTCAAGTTTAGTAACGGGATCAAAGGTTTCACCGAAGTCGATACCCTCAACTTGAGTGTATCCTTGTGCTACAAGACGAGCTTTGTTCCTGATGACTTGGCCATCTTCATCGAGTTTGTTGCGGTAGATCCACTTCATTCCGATGACATTGTGAACTCGAGGATCAGGTCGTTTGACCAGTTCCCAGACATCATTCAGTTTGAACTGAAGAAGTTCTTCTTGCATTGCCTGAATCCATTCGGCTTCTTGGAATGCCTCAACAACTTTGGTGAGCTCTGAAATGGATACAAACGAAAAATTCCCACAAAAGTTAGCTATTCGATTTGCTCTGGCACGAGTGAGAGGACCTGGTATGTTGACGTCGGCGAGGATTTTTTCGACTTGAACTTAATTCGCTACACGTGGAAGACGAGGTCGATGATCTTGAGGTGAATCATCATCACTGTCATCAGATTCATCTGCATCAGCTTCAGGTGCTTCAGGAATCTCAGGAGCCTCAGGACCAGGATCATCATCGGGATCATTTGCTTCAGGATTTGGGTGTTCTTCAGGAGCAGGAGGTATGTGTGTTTCGTCAGGATGGTCCACGGGTATGATATCACCAGCACCCATCTTCTTGATCTGTTCATCAGGTGATGCTTCATCTAGAACAGGTGGCAGGTGCTCTCTTTGCGAGCCGTCAGATTCATCAAACCGCACATCTAAAGTTTCAAAAAATTTGTGATGACTGATATTGTAGACTCTGTAGGTGTGCGAGTTGATACCGTAACCAAGCATCAAATCCTCACATGCTTTAGGTGCAAACTTGGATTGGTGATGAGGATCACGAATCCAACATGGTGCACCAAATACCTTGAAGTAACTTACATTGGGTTTCTTACCGACCATTACCTCATATGACGTTTTCTCGAAGAACTTATGAAGATACATGATGTCTACGCACGCTTCTATTCTTGTAGACTATGTTGGGCCTCCAAGTGCAGAGGTTTGTAGGACAGCAGCAATTTCCCTCAAGTGGATGACCTAAGGTTTATCGAATTCAGGGAAGTAGAGGTTGAAGATGGTCTCTCTCAAGCAACCCTGCAATTAAGATACAAGAAGTCTCTTGTGTCCCCAACACACCTAATACAACTAGGAGTTGTATAGGTCCACTAGTTCGGCGAAGAGATGGTAAAATATGGGTGATAGGTGCGGCAAAACAAAGTAATATAAATCTGTAATAAATAGTGCAGCAAGCAAACATGTGACAAAAGTGAGCACAAATGGTGTAACAATGGTGGAAACAAGGCCTAGGCTTCATACTTTCACTAGTGGAAACTCCCAACAACATTAATATAGTATAATCACATGATATTTCCCATAAAACAGGCAATGGATACGTACTCGGAGGTCATTCCTTTGTGGTAAAGAGAGGACGAGAATTGTGTAGGGCTACAAAACCACACCTCAGAGTTCGTAGTTCCCATCTATGGATTTCCCAATGTCACCGCGGCCATACAAAGAGAGTACCACAATCACCACAACATATCTAAAGGATAGTCAAAGACAAGCACCAAGAGACTCTCAATCTTCAATCCAGACACAATAGAGGAAATCACTCATGAAAATATTCTTCTAACCCATGTCCAATAGACCGCTGTCACCATGGTCTCGGGGATTATACTAGATAGGATCAAGTGAGTACATCAAATCCGATACATAGAAGAAGGGGAAACATCATGGGATCATCCTAGATTAACATAGCCAATGATCACAACACAGATCACATCATGGGAGAGAGAGAAAAACACATAGCTACTGGTAGAAATCTGAGCCCCGGGGAGGAACTACTCCTGCATCATGGACGGAGGAAGCAACGTCGATGGAGATGAATCCGGGGGCACTTCTCCGTCCCGAAAGGGTGCCAGCACAGGAATCCTGGTCCCCCGAAGCTTGTTGGCGATGGCGGCTGAGATCGGAATTTCTTCTGGAGAAAAGGGGTCTCGAATCAGTGTTTTCGCGATGGGAGAATAAATAGGAGCCAAAGTGGAGCACCAGGGGGGCCACCAGTCGCCTAGGCGGCCTCCCGGCGCGGCCAAGCCCTGGGTCGCGCCCACTGGCCACCTAGGCACCAGGTGGGGCCCCTCTGCCCTTCTTCGGTGAATCCGGAAGCTTCCGGAACGGTCATTTTTTATCAGATGTTTCCCGATTTTTTGGAGAACTTTCAATATGGGGGAAACCTGAAATAGAAAAACAGCAAAAAACAGGAACTGGCACTGGGGTGCACTGAGTTAATAGGTTAGTCTAAATGTGATCAAAAGTGTATGAAAGTGTATCAATATCATAGCAATATCACACAAAACATGTATGGAGCAAGCAGAAATTATAGATACATTTTGGACGTATCAATACACTCGATTGACGATGTGGCAGGCAGTGTTGATTGCTTCAGCGCACCAGATGAGTGGGGTGTTGTACTCAGCCAGCATCGTTCGAGCCATCTCGATGATTGTTCTGTTCTTTCTCTCAACAACTCCATTTTGCTGAGGAGTATAGGGTGCTGAGAACTCATGAGTGATTCCCAAATCGTCAATGAATTCCTCCACGCCTATGTTCTTTAACTCAATGTCGTTGTCGCTTCGAATGTGCTTGATATTCAGGTTGTAGTTGTTCATGACTCGCTGGGCGAAGTGCATGAATATGGCTGGGGTTTCTGACTTATAGAGAAGAAAATGCACCCAAGTATATCGTGGTAAGTCATCAACAATAACGAGACCATACATACTACCTCCAAAGCTTGAATACTTTGGAGGACCGAATAGATCCATGTGAAGCAGTTCCAGAAGTCTTGTTGTCGTCATGATGGTCTTCGCAGGTGTAACATCCCAAAATTTAGATATTTAGATAATGATTGTTTTCTTGATGTGTTTGATTTTCTCTGGGATTTAAAACTTTTTGGAGTTTATTGAATATTAAAAAGAGAGGCATATATTCATAATTGGTGTTTTTGGAATTTATTATTTAAAACAAAACTAACAAAACAAAATGAGAGAAGGTAATATGACTCCTTCAACATATGACAAGGTTGGAAATGTTTTAACAACTCAAGGAAATTCATTTGAGAGGATATAAAATAACTTATCCCATTTTTAATAAAGTTGGAAAATATTTAGAATATTACTTTAAAGTTTATAAATTTTATTATGAGAAGTATAAATAAATCTAAAATTATTTTAGTGATTTTATAATGCTAAGAGAGTTTTTATTTCATTGAAATGATTTATTAAATATTTTAAAAGAGTTGAAAAGTATTCCAATTGGATATTTTTATTTTACCAAATTTTTTATTGGTGTAACAATTTTAAAATTTATATTTTACTATTTAGAAATGGTTTGCCAATGCTTTTGACCAAATAAAAATATATTTTTTTATTATTTATTGTATTTTATTTGATTTATGGAAAGTATTTTAAATTTAAATAAATTATTTAGAAAATGTTTTTATTCTTATTTTCCTTTTTGGAAAATGTATTCATTAAATGATTTTATTTAGATTTTTTGAAGAATTTAGAATTTTATTTCATATTTTTCTGATTTACGGTTGATTTTATTTTGTTGTTTGATGTTTCGGTTTTAAATAAAAAGAAGAAGACTATAGCCCGGCCCATTAGTTGTTTTCCGCCCGCGAGCGCAATTCGAGCCCAAGCCGGATCGGTTTGTTTTTTTTCCCAGACTATAAAAAGGATTTTCCAAAATTCGTTTTTTCCTTTTTCTAAAAACCCAAATGCGGGACCCGCCGCCGTCGCCGGAGCGCGACGCCCCCGCCACTCGCGCCGCCCTCCCGCACCGGACACGCCGCCGCCGCGCCGCGGGCGTCACCCCGCAGCCGGCCGCGCCACAGCTGCCTCTCGCCGGTCGCCGCCGCGTCCCGCGGCACTCCGCCGCCGAAGCTCGCTGGCCGCCGTCGCCGCCACGCGGCCGAGCCGCCAGAGCCCGAACGCGCCGCCGCGCGCCTCCACGCAGCGCCGCCAGAAGACCGCGCCCGTGCGCCGCGCCCCTCGCCGGCCACCGCCCAGTCGCCGGAGCCGAGCCGAGCCGGGCTCGCCGGAAACTGCCCTCGCCGGAGTTGCTCCGGTCAGATCTAAGAATGAGGACCCGATTGCTTTTTCCAGAGAAAATATAATTACGATCAGGTCCTTGTTGGCAGAAAACACCCCAGCATCGTACTCGCAATATCTCCTTCGCCGTGTGTCGGATTGAGGTGAAACTTTTTGCTACGCGCTCGTGTTGTTCTGTAATTTAGCATGGAATCAACTTTCTACACTTTTGAACACTTTTGAATTTGAATTTATTTCAATTTCAAATTCAAATTCCGGTGGCCGTATCTTTTAAACCGTTGATCCAAATCGAGTGATTCTTTTTGTTGGATCACTCGTTCCATGTACTTTCTGTTCATAGCATGTGTACACAAAAATTTCACAAGTTTCTTGATCTGTTTAAATTCAAATTGAATTCAAATTTGAACCTGCTATGACCTGCGTTGTAGTATTCCGTTTCACGTGATTCTGTTGGCATATCGAATCATTTGAGACATGTTGTCGGTAAGATTTATACACTTTTCATATGGGCATGATATTCACCTTGAATTCATAAATGTCCATGGTCACAACTGCTTACCGATGAATCTCTATCTGTTGACTCTCTCGAGTTCACTTCCACCGATCACCTTCGAGCACATCGACACTTGTACCGTGTCAAGCCTTTTGTTTTGTTGCTAGAACCTTTGTGTTTGTTTGTTGATCTTTTGTTTGTCTCGTTGTGATGTGATTTCTTATTTGAGTTATTTCGTTTGCGATAGATTTCTCGGAGTGTGACGAGTAGAGTTGACTGGACCGTGAGCGCGAAGAACTTCACCGAATCGAAAAGGCAAGTTACACTTTGACCATACCTCAACATATATTTTCTATTATGCATTTAGCAAATTATCACTCTATGCATGTGTAGGATTATATATTAGTTATGATTTAAACCTAGTAGGATATCCATATGTTCTGAACTTGTATTTCATTGTCGCCCTAGGATCGTGGTTGTTATATACTGCTATTGCTTTGTAGACGCGATTGGTTGAGTTATCATTGAGCTATGTGAGAATTAATGACTTGACTAGCAAAGTTAAATAGAAATCACCTCTGGCGGGCAGGGAAATCATCCTAGGGCTCGTGCCTTGCCTAAGGAGGGACCAGGGCTAAATGCTTCCCAAATGGTTGTTTTGGTGGTGAACCGGGTGCGTCATGGTGACTACCCTCTGATTTCAGTGGGTGCCGTCCAGGCTCAAAAAGATCGGACAAACAGTGTGACTAGTAGCTTCCATGTACAACCACTGGCTATATGGGCTCTGGCTTAGATGAGTAAGTTGTGGGGAACCTGGCCCTGGTAGCTAGCTGATGTAGATATGATAGGTGTACCGGCTACCAAAGGGTGGAGGCAACCTCTTATGAAAGACTATGTCTCAATCTTCGGGTTGAGTCCAGTGGGGAAAGTGTACAAACCTCTGCAGAGTGTAAAAACTGATCATGATTAGCTGTGTCCACGGTTACGGACAACTTTGAGCAACTGGGCATTATTGTTGTTGGATGGTCTGGACAGATATTTCACCTTAATAAGAATTTGAGTGGGAACTTTTAATAAAGGGATGGTTGGAATTGGTGTAGCCCGATTCAACCATACTGAGGACTAGCAAGATAAATTAAAACTTGATTAGTTGTAGTATGTGAGGGAAAAACTGGCTTTCTGCAAAACAAACTATAAGCTTTCCTTTGAATTATCCTGCATGTAGAAGTAGGTCTGCTATATACTTTTTCGTGTGACTTGCCGTACAAATCAGATGTACTAACCCGTTGTCGGGCTGTAACCTTCGGTGTTGTAGGATTGCATACGACGAGTAAGTGATGCGTTGTAGGGTTACGATGTCTGTACTCAACTATGCCGGTGGAGTTGATGGACGCCACGAAGCTCTTTATTGTTTTTCCGCTGTAATATATTTGTAAGCTAGCCTTGAGCTATGCAGGTATGTTTATTTGTAATACTGGATCTTCGATGTAATATATATGACATGTGGTTTATTCTTGATATTACATCATGTAATGTGTGTGCTAGCTATTGATCCAGGGACTAGCAAAGAATGCACAGAGACTTGGATTCTTTAGTGAATCGGGTCGTTACAGATGGTATCAGAGCCCATGTTGACTGTAGGTCGTGACCCTAGAAAATGGATAAGAAAAGCCATAGGAACAAAAATATTTTATCACTCTTTGGTTACTTAATCTCCCCACTACTATTTCTCATCTATTATTCATATTCTAAAACTCCTCATCTTGTTTTACTGTAAATACCCCTCTAAGTTGCCTAGCCCTGAAGACAAGACATTTGATAAGTACATCATCAACCTCGTGGATCAATTGAAGTTATGACCATAAAAACGAGAAGAATACCCTATGAGGATAAATAAGTTTTGACACTACGAGAGGAATCTTTAAGATCAGGTTAGCTGAGAAGGATGAAGCTTAGAATCAGACCACCACCTTTTAGGTGAAGTTAGATGAACGAATTTCATGTAGTATGATGAGATCGTATGTCTTGCACATATGACCTTACTCTAGGTGTTGTTTGTGTGTTTTGACTTTTGTGACTTAATTGATTGTTGTTATGTGTTGTTGTTTGCAAGTAGGTGTTTGCCTTATTCTTGTTTGTGTGCATATGCCTGGTGCTATCTTTAGATTTTTTTTCGTGTCTGTATCCTAGTTGCCCCTAACCCGGGACGTATGGGTTTAATAGATGGAGTATGGAGTAGGACTTGCCTTTTCTAGGGCGATGACAAGACTGAAGGTGGAGCAATGAATTCATAATATGGAAGAACACATGGAGCGTAACCAGGTTGGAAGTGAGGACATGGTCCGCTATGCTGTTAAGTACTTGGTAGAAGAGGCTGCTACTTGGTGGAGAATGCACCAAGCGATTGACGAATCACGAAGTAAGATTACTTGGAAGGAGTTCACAAGGATTTTTTTGGGATCCTGCCTCGTCACCCCAACGAAAAGGACGGTAAACCTTAAGAGGCCTCGTGCCTTCAAAGTTTGCGGAGAAACAGGACACTCCTATGAAGGACACCAAGATGGATGTCCCTATTGTGAAGAAACTCACTGGGGTGAAAATGTCCCACTACTCAAGTCACATGTTTTATGTGTGAAGGAAGTGATCATTATCCCACTCAGTGTAAATTTTTCATCATGACACAACAATTGTTTCAACATCAAAAAGAAGGAATGAAGAAAGTTATCCAGGATTTGAAGGAAGCACCCATGAGGAAGAAGATGAAGGACATTAGCTAGATTCAGTGTTTCCGGTGCAGGAATATGGGACATTACGCCAACATGTGTCCGGAATTAAAGGAAGCACCCGTGAGGAAGAATATGAAGGACATTAGCCAGATTCAGTGTTTTCGGTGCAGGAATATGGGACATTACGCCGACATGTGTCCAGAATTGAAGGGAGAGAAAGAAGTTGTGAACATGGGAGCGAAGACGTCGACATATTGAAGCTTATGTTTTGCAATTGGAGGATAGACATTCGTAGATGTGCAGTAAGTGTGCGATGTTACCTTTTAATGTTAGTTGGAGATGTGGATCGATGCATGTTTTCGCTGTGGATGAACTAGATGTTTTATGGCATGTTTGTTTTGTTAAGTTTTGTCTTCTGCCCTTTGACCCTGTTATGTTTTGATTGATGTTGTGTGTTGTTCTTGCATTTCTTCTATGCGAGTAGAATAAGTTTACGTTTCATTAGACCCCTCATCTATTTAGTATGCTTCAAGACTGAAGAAGACATAACAACAACAAGAATAAGTTGGCAACTGACTCGACGATACGAAGATTGCTTCAGCAACGCGAAACTAAAGCCACCAACATTGAAAACTTGAAGATTTGTGAGATCAACGTTTCTACCGTTAGATCGTTTCCGCGAGCTGTCATCTCTTGTGTTTTACTGACAGCTACACATCAAAACTTATATTTTCAAAACTAGTGTGATGTTTGTATGGGTATATATATCTCTCTACATTCTATTCCTCCTCATCCTACACTGAAGAAGCTACTACAATGGCTGCCAATATCAAGACTGGAATAAAGATGGATGTAACTTAATGCTGAGTTCAAATTTAACCCCGTGTGCCAGGATCTTACAACAAGCAAGCACAATCTTGCTGAAGGAAGGACCAGGGAGCAAGTTGTAGTTCACCAACACACGTTTTATAGTAGTTTACGTAAACCTGAGAGTTGTTAAGAAACGATAGATGTTGTTTGGCTTGCAGAACAAAGGATTTATCTAAACCCAGTTCATGATCAAGAGGAATTTTCTGCAACGCTTGTGAGGGTGACCGAGTGTTAGATTGCGAGATTCGCTAAACCATATACAAGGTAATGATTTGGGTGCGGAATGGATTGGCCCCCATGACGACTACCCTTATTATTCGCTCTTGCTATGTGGGATAGTAAATCTTGAGTGACCTACCTATAGCAGAGAGACGACGATGTTAAGCCTTAACCATAGAATGTTACGATGTTTGACCTCTGTATAAGATTATCGTTAATAATAGTAAGTTATACGGTGAGCATAGACCAAGACCATTTTCTGCAGGTATCCTGTAAAAGTGTTCTTGATGACCACCATGAGGGAATCGATAGTTGTTTAGTATTGGCGCCTGCCTTGTCATCCAGGAAAGTTCAGTATATGGAAGACTCCTCTTTCGCGAAGGATTCAAAATCTCAAAGGAGTACGAGGAATGCACCAAGGAGGTCATTGATGGAGTAAGATTTTGAAGACCACGTCGCATTCATTTTAAGGGTGGTAGCACCCTAGCTCATCGGAGGATCGATGGATTGTCATGAAGACCCAAACCCTAACCTTTTCTTTCTAGCCTTTTCGAATCTCGGGGACGAGATTCCTTTTAAGGGTGGTAGTCTGTAACATCCCAAAATTTTCTAAATTTTGGAATGTTGATAAATTAAATAGATAATGATTGTTTGCTTGATGTGTTTGATTTTCTCTCGGATTTAATAATTTTTGGAGTTTATTGAATATTAAAAAGTGAGGGAATAAAAGGACTTTCCCTAATATTCATAATTGGTGTTTTTTGGAATTTATTATTTAAAACAAAACCAACAAAAAAAAATGAGAGAAGGTAATATGACTCCTTCAACATATTAAAAGTCTGGAAATGTTTTAAATCATTACTGGAATTCTTCTGAATATTCAAAAACATTTTTCAACTCAAGGAAATTCATTTGAGAGGATATAAAATGACTGATCCCCTTTTTAATAAAGTTGGAAAATATTTAGAATATTACTTTAAAGTTTATGAAATTTATTATGAGAAGTATAAATAACTCAAAAATTATTTTAGGGATTTTATAATGCTAAGAGAGTTTTAATTCATTGAATTGATTTATTAAATATTTTAAAAACTTGAAAAGTATTCCAATGGGATATTTCTATTTTACCAAATTATTTATTGGTGTAACAATTTGAAAATTTATATTTTATTATTTAGAAATGGTTTGCCAATGCTTTTGACCAAATAAAAATATATTTTCTTATAATTTATTGGATTTTATTTGATTTATGGAAAGTATTTTAAATTTAAATAAATTATTTAGAAAATGTTTTTATTTTTATTTTCCTTTTTGGAAAATGTATTCATTAAATGATTTTCTTTAGATTATTTGAAGAATTTAGAATTTTATTTCATATTTTTCTGATTTACGGTTGATTTTATTTTATTGTTTGAAGTTTCGGTTTTAAATAAAAAGAAAAAGACTGTAGCCCGGCCGATTAGTTGCTTTCCGCCCGCGAGCGCAATTCGAGCCCAAGCCGGATCGGTTTGTTTTTTTCCCAGACTATAAAAAGGACTTTCCAAAATTCCTTTTTTCCTTTTTTCTAAAAACCCTAACGAGGGACCCGCCGCCGCCGCCGAGCCCCGCCTCGCCGGACGTCGCCACCGCCGTCGCCGGAGCGCGACGCCGGCGCCGCTCGCGCCGCCCTCCCGCACCGGCCACGCCGCCACCGCGCCGCGGGCGCCACCCTGCAGCCGGACGCGCCACCGCCGCCTCTCGCCGGTCGCAGCCGCGTTCCGCGGCACTCTGCCGCCGGAGCTCGCTGGCCGCCGTCGCCGCCACGCGGCCGAGCCGCCTGAGCCTGAACGCGCCGCCGCGCGCCTCCACGCAGCGCCACCAGAAGACCGCGCCCGTGCGCCGCGCCCCTCGCTGGCCACTGCCCCCGCCTTGCCGGCCACCGCCCAGTTGCCGGAACCGAGCCGGGATCGCCGGAAACTTCCCTCACCAGAGTTGCTTCGGTCAGATCTGAGAACGAGGACCCGGTTGCTTTTTCCAGAGAAAAGATAATTACGATCAGGTCCCTTTTGGCTGAAAACACCCTGGCGCCGTACTCGCAATATCTCCTTCACCGTGCGTCGGATTGAGGTGAAACTTTTTGCTACGTGCTCGTGTTTTTCTATACTTTAGAATGGAATCAACTTTCTACACTTTTGAACACTTTTGAATTTGAATTTATTTCAAATTAAAATTCAAATTCCGATGGCCGTATCTTTTAAACCGTTGATCCAAATCGAGTGATTCTTTTTTGCATCGGATCACTCGTTCCATGTACTTTCTGTTCATAGAATGTGTACACAAAAATTTCACAAGTTTCTTGATCTGTTTAAAGTCAAATTCAATTCAAATTTGAACCTTCTATGACCTGCGTTGTATTATTCCGTTTCACGTGATTCTTTTGGAATATCGGATCATTTGAGACATGTTGTCGGTAAGATTCATACACTTTTCATGTGGGCATGATATTCACCTTGAGTTCATAAATGTCCAT
The DNA here is from genome assembly GCA_950022295.1 of Bromus sterilis. NCBI lineage: Eukaryota > Viridiplantae > Streptophyta > Magnoliopsida > Poales > Poaceae > Bromus > Bromus sterilis. The sequence goes on from OX465597.1 coordinate 136,198,837, forward strand.
GGTCACAACTGCTTACCGATGAATCTCTATCTGTTGAATCTCTCGAGTTCACTTCCACCGATCACCTTCGAGCACATCGACACTTGTACCGTGTCAAACCTTTTGTTTTGTTGCTAGAACCTTTGTGTTTGTTTGTTGATCTTTTGTTTGTCTCGTTGTGATGTGATTGCTTATTTGAGTTCTTTCGTTTGCGATAGATTTCTCGGAGTGTGACGAGTAGAGTTGACTGGACCGTGAGAGCGAAGAACTCCACCGAATGGAAAAGGAAAGTTACACTTTGACCATACCTCAACCTATATTTTCTATTATGCATGTAGAAAATTATCACTCTATGCATGTGTAGGATTATATATTATTTATGATTTAAACCTAGTAGGATAGCCATATGTTCTAAAGTTGATTTCATTGTCGCCCTAGGATCGTGGTTGTTATATACTTCTATTTCTTTGTAGACGGGGATTGGTTGAGTTATCATTGAGCTATGTGAGGATTAATGACTTGACTAGCAAACGTAAATAGAAATCACCTCTGGGCGGGCAGGGAAAGCATCCTAGGGCTCGTGCCTTGCCTAAGGAGGGACCAGGGCTAAATGCTTCCCGAATGGTTTTTTTGGTGGTGAACCGGGTGCGTCATAGTGACTACCCTCTGAATGCAGTGGGCGCCGTCTAGGCTCAAAAAGATCGGACAGACAGTGTGACTAGTAGCTTCCATGTGCAACCACTGGCTATATGGGCTCTGTCTTAGATGAGTAAGTCGTGGGGAACCTGGCCCTGGTAGCTAGCTGATGTAGATATGATAGGTGTACCGGCTACCAAAGGGTGGAGGCAACCTCTTCTCAAAGACTATGTCTCAATCTTCGGGTTGAGTCCAGTGGGGAAAGTGTACAAACCTCTGCAGAGTGTAAAAACTGATCAAGATTAGCTGTGTCCACGGTTACGGACAACTTTGAGCAACTGGGCATTATTGTTGTTGGATGGTCTTGACAGATATTTCACCTTAATAAGAATTTGAGTGGGAACTTTTAATAAAGGGATGGTTGGAATTGGTGTAGCACGATTCAACCATACTTAGGACTAGCAAGATATATTAAAACTTGATTAGTTGTAGTATGTGAGGGAAAAACTGGCTTTCTGCAAAACAAACTATAAGCTTTCCTTTGACTTATCCTGCATGTAGAAGTAGGTCTGCTATATATTTTTCGTGTGACTTGCCGTACAAATCAGATGTACTGACCCGTTGTCGGGCTGTAACCTTCGGTGTTGCAGGATTGTATACGACGAGTAAGTGATGCGTTGTAGGGTTACGATGTCTATACGACGCCACGAAGCTCTTTATTGTTTTTCCGCTGTAATATATTTGTAAGCTAGCCTTGAGCTATGCAGGTATTATTATTTTTAATACTGGATCTTTGATGTAATATATATGACATGTGGTTTATTCTTGATATTACATCATGTACTGTGTGTGCTAGCTATTGATCCAGGGACTAGCACAGAATGCACAGAGACTTGGATTCTTTAGTGAATCTTGTCGTTACAGCAGGATGCTTGGCCTTGGTCATCTTTCCAGATTCACAAGCTCCACATAGCCGGTCCTTGGTGAATCTGATTTCCTCAATCCCGAGGACATGTTTCTTCAGAACCAGTTTTTGGAGATTCCTCATCCCAGCGTGTTCGAATCTTCTATGCCATAGCCAACACTCTTTAGCTCGAGCCATGAGGAAGGTAGCGACCTGAGGACCTTCAGAAAATTCTACAATAGATAGGTCAACTTTCCTAACTCCTCAAAAGACGATGGACTTATCACTAACCATATAAACAACACAACCATATTTTCCGAAGAGGACAACAAGGTCAAGATCACATAGCATAGACACAGACATCAGGTTGTACCCGAGGGATTCAACTAGCATGACTTTGTCAATGTGTTGGTCTCGAGAGATAGCAACTGTGCCGAGGCCCAATACCTTACTTTTACCTTTATCGGCGAACGTGATGGTTTTCTTTGATGAAGGACTCAGAGATGATTCCATGAGGAGACTTCTATCACCAGTCATGTGATTAGTGCATCCACTATCCATCACCCATTCGGTCTTCCCCTGCAGAGGAATTAGTATCTCATACAACAAGTTATGAGCCAGTATCAGTTTGAAGAATTTATGATTCCTCAGAATTAATTCCTCGGGATGTTCCTTAGAATCAAATAGTATAATTCTTCTTCAACTGACTCAAGTAATATCGTCCTGGGCATATGATCTGCAAAGTTTATGATTGCCTCAGGACAAGTTCCTGCAAAGATGATTAGTTCTTCTTCACCACCCACATTCGAATAGAAGAGAGATAGTTATAGTCATTGCCCTTTGACGTATCGTCCTCAGATGATACCTTCATCTCATTTGCATCTACATTCACAGGAAGGTTAGTGATGAGTTCCTTTCGAACCCAGATCTTCTTTACTGGAGCACCGTTCCTGCAGTAAGCCTGATGTATCTGGCGAATACTTCACCATTAACATCTTTAAACAGTTTATAGTTTGGGTCAAAGGACTCAACCAGCACATCTGAGGAGGCATTGTCATATCCAGATAAAGTATAGGGATCAAGAGGAGGCATTTTTTCTAGAACCCAAGTGATCTTTGGGTATTACTCTGGTTTCTAGTAAGAGCAATTAGCATCGATGTTTTGGGTGAAACCGACACCTTCTTTCCTCGGATTCTTGTTGAGGATCTGTTTCTTGAGGACGTCACAAAGAATCTAATGCCCTTTCAGACTCTTGAACATACCGGTTTCCAGAAGACTCTTCAACCTAGCATTTTCCTCAGCAATGTCTATGGTATCCTCAGGTGAGAGGTTAGATACCACAAAGGCAGTTGATATAACAGTTTCTGAAGATATTGAAGAACTAGGTACTGAAGTGATACGGTCATGTTCAATGCACTTTAAACAAGGAGGATCAACCCCTTATTGAGGCATGATGATCTGTTGGGAGAGGAGTGAGTCATTTTATTTCCTCAGATCGTCATGAGACATCCTCACCCGTTCAAGTTCTTGCTTTCTCATGAGGAACTCATGAGCCAGCTTCTAATGATCGGTGAGGAGTGCCTCATGACGACTGATCAAATCATCAAACTTTGACTGAAGAATTTTAGATTCATCAGTCAACTTTTGAGACTTCGTCATTTCCTCAACCAACATATCATCACTCTTGTTTAATGAGTTTTGAATTTTCTCAAGTGCACGTTGTTGCTTTGAAGCAAGTGTTGAAAGTTTAGCATAGTTTTCATCAGGTTCTTCATCTGAGGCATCATCACAGGAAGAGTGAGAAGATACCTTGGAGGTCTTGGCCATGAAGCAGAAGGCGGGAGAGGTATCTTCAGCCTCGTCATCAACGCGGTGTGTGACAGATTCCTCAGTGCTGAAGATTGACTTGTTGACTAGTGTTGTGGCAAGAGCGAGACCAGCCACACCTTCAGATTCTTCAGACCCTTCTTCCTCAGCTTTAGGATCGGAATCAGATTCTTCAGAATCCAATTCTTTGCCGAGATATGCGCGAGCCTTGCGGGAGCTGCTGTTCTTGTATCCAGCAGACTTTCAGGATCTTGAGGATTTATTCTTTGACCTTTCATCAGAACTTCCATCTTTCCAGTTCTTCTTATTCTTCTTCAGCTTGGCTTCTGATACGTCCAAAACGTATCTATAATTTCTTCTTGCTCCATGCTTCTGTTGTGTGATATTGCTATGATATTGATGCACTTCCATACACTTTTGATCATATTTGGACTAACCTATTAACTCAGTGCACCCCAGTGCCAGTTCCTGTTTTCTGCTATTTTTCTATTTCAGTTTTCCCCCATATTAAAAGTGCTCCAAAAATTCGGGAAAATCCAATAAGAAATAAGCGCTTCGGAAGCTTCGGGAATCACCAAGGAGGGGCCAGAGGGTACCCACCAGATCCCCAGACGCCCTCCCGGCGCGCCATAGGGTGGGGCCACGCCAGGGGGGCGCCTGGACCCCTGGTGCCCCCCCTGGCTACCCCCCTTCGCCCATATATTCTCCGTGACGCGAAACCCACGAAGATAGAACCATTTTTCGCGATCTCTTCTCTGTTCTGCTGCCGCCGCGCTTCCAAGATCGGGAGCACCAAGAGACCTCTTCCCGGCACCCTGCCGGAGGGAGGAACCACCTCCGAGAGCTTCTCCACCGCCATGAATGCTTCCAGGATGAACCATGAGTAGTCCCCCTTGGACCATGGGTCCATGATCAGTAGCTATGTGATGTTCTCCTCCCCTCTTTGTTCTTCACGGTTTAGACCTCGTGAGCTGCCCTACATGATCGAGGCACATATGTAATCTTTCTGCTGTTGCTATGCTGAGTTTGCTGGGATCCGATGGATTATGAGACTATGTTCAGATTGTGTTTGAGTAATATATTTGATTCTCCTCTTTTATATTTATGTTCTTGAGTAATTCTTGCATGTTCTCCGTTGCTGTTTATTGTTTTGGCCAAGTAATAGGTACTGACTCCAAGAGGGAGCGTTATGCATGATTGTGGGTTCATGCCCCCTGATGACTAGATTGAGTGACAGAAACATGAGTCTAGGGGATGTGTTTTTTTTCCACAAGGGAGAAAACAACGGTGCTTGTACTTGCGGGTGCAAGGATTGTTTACTTTACGCAAAGTTCTTTAATGCAGTTGTCTGTTGCTTTGAGTTTACACTTTGGGTGGGATTCGCAAATTAATACTAGCGAGATGTTCTGGATAGATATCTCAAGGTGGATGATTAGTAGGTAGATGCAGATGGATTTCAGTCTACTTGTCTTGGCGTACCGCCCATGCTTTTGAGCCTCTGCCTTTCTTTATAGCATAGTTAGCATTGGTTTGCACACATAATCCTGTCAATTTCCCAGCTGTAATTTGTTTACCTCGCAAGTCTATTTTATCGTCTTTTGGGAGAGAGACATCACTAGTGAACATCATGAGATCCTGGTCCATATTACCAATACTGTTTACACTCACTTTATTTACTTTTCCGTTGCTATCACTATCATTATTATCCCGTACGTTTTATCCTTCATAAACAACAAGGCCGGAGGGATTGACAACCTCTCTGAACTCGTTGGGAGCAAAGTTATCTGTTGTGTGTGTGCAGGTCCACGTCAACCGCCTAATCTCTGGCGCCATTGTCACCTTCCTGTCGCTGTCGGAGTCCTACTGGAGACAAACCTTGGTATCTTCACCGAGGGAAATTTGCTACTATCTACATCTCAACCTTCCACTTTGGGTAACCAACGAGGGGCGAGCAACTCTCGCGACATCAAAGCAATTTCTGGCGCCGTTGCCGGGGACTCCACTCTTCAAGATAAGGGAGTTGCACACTACCTTTTATCTTTGCTTTTTAGTCTTGTTAGTTTACCTTTCAGTTTTTTCTTTAGTGTCCTTTATCAAAAATTAAAAAAATAGTTATCTTGCTTGCTGCTACTATGGGTTCCTCCGAGAACACCAAGTTGTGTGACTTCACTAGTCCTAACAACATTGACTTTATCTGCACTCCTATTGCTACACCTGCTACTTCAACACCTTCTTATGAGATTAAACATGCTTTTGTAACGACCCAATTCACACAGAATTGAAGTCTCTGTGTTCAAGTGCCAGTCCCTGGATCGAACTCGCTGGCACACACAGTATTATAGATGTATATCAAAGTACAAGTGCATCATTATTACAACGTATGATCTAGAGTAAATAAATAACAAGTTGCATAGCTCAAGGCTACCTTATTCAATATAAATATAGCGGAATCAAAAGCAAATAACGTGGAGTCGATCAACAGCCACATGCGAACATGCTGAGTGTAGACTCGCAACCCCTAAACGCACCTTACTGATCGTCTAAAAAACCTGCAACACCGAAGGTTACAGCCCGACAACAGGTTAGTACATCTGATTTGTACGACAAGTGACACGGAAAAGTTTATATAAAGGACCTACAACTACATGCAAGGTAAGTCAAAGGAAAGGCTTATGGTTTTGTTTTGCAGAAAGCCAATTTTCTCCTGAACTAAACTAGTCAGAATTTTAAGTTGAACTTACTACTTAAGAATAAACTGGCAAACCAGTTCCAACTCCACACCCTTATTTAATCTTTCCCACTCAAATTATTATGGTGATTCATATGTCAAGATCCTCCAGTAACAGTAATGTCTAGTAGCTCAAGAATGTCCATAACCGGGGACACGGCTAATCATGATTAGTTTTTACTCTGCAGAGGTTAGTACACTTTCCCCGCTGGACTCAACCCAAAGATTGAGACGAAGTCTTTCAAAAGAGGTCACCTACACCCAACGGCAAGCCGGTACCACCTATCACATCTACATCTGCTAGCTTTGCACGGGAGAGGATTCCTACATCATACTCAACTAAGCCAGAGCCCATATGGCCAGCGGCTGTACATGTAATCTCCTAGTCACCAAGTATGTCTGATCTTTTTGAGCCTGGATGGCGCCCACTGCGTCAGAGGGTACTCGCCATGACGTACTGTCAACCACCAAACCAACCATTAGGGGTACAACCTTGTCTCGACCTTAGATAAGGAACGAGCCCCCAGGAAGCACTCCCTGCCCCGTCCAGAAGTGATTTCTATTTATTAAACTGTTGCTACACAAGTTATTAGATAGCTCACATGCACTCCATGAATTTACACAACCCAAACCACGTCTACAAAGCATAGCAATAAAGCAACAACACGGCTAGGTTGATATACGGTAGACAAGTCAAGACATGTGGCTATCCTAACTGGTTTTGCAGCAACAGAATAATAAACAACCTATCATGCAATAGGGTGATATTTATTAACATAATGCATATAGGAAATATAGGTATGAGTATGGTCAAAGAATCACTTGCCTTATACATTCGATGAAGATCTTCGCTCTCACGTTCCAGTCAACTCTATTCGTCACACTCCGAGAATCTATCGCAACGAAGGAACTCAAATAAGCAATCACATCACAATGAGACAAACAAAAGATCAATAACACAAACACAAAGGTTTTAGCAACAAAACAAAAACCTTAAAGTGCAAAAGTGTGGATGTGCTCGAAAGTGATCGGTGGAACGTGAACTCGAGAGAGTCAACGGATAAAGAGTTGTCGATACAAGAGTATGATCAAGGCATTATGAAATCAAGGTAAATATCATGGCAATATGAATGGTGTGTGGATATTGCCGATAAGATGTCTCATATGATCCAATATGCAAAAAGAATCACGTGAAACAGAATACTACATCACAGGCCATAGCAGGTGCAAAATCGAATTGAATTTGAATTTAAACAGATTAATAAACTTGTGAATTTGTGTGCAACGAGTGATCCAACACAAAAAGAAACGGCGCAAACGGGCGCACCGGTAAAAAGTTACGGCTGCCGGAAGTTCAAATTTGAACCAGCTTGGGATTCAAATTTGAAAACTCCAAACTTCTAAAAAACTAGGTCTACTGGCTCGAAAATTTCTACACGGCCGCAACGCAACTGGAATCACTCGATTCCGAGCTACGGTTAAAAAGTAGTCGCGAAAACGGTATCGGGGTGACAAACGGGGGTACCGGGGTGCTCTACTGTAAAAAGGACCCGTACGTAAATAAAAAATTTCTGAGAAACGCGATCGGGTCCGCGGGCGGTTTGGATCCAGATCTGGAAAAAATAATCCGAAAACGCGTTTGATTTCTTTTCCTTTCTAATCTCCTTCTCTCTCCACGCGTACCACAGGACACAGGGGCGGCGGCCATGGCTGGCAGGAGGCCTCGGCCCGGCTTGGCTCCGGCCGGCGCCAACTCCGGCGAGAAGGGGCGGCGGGCGGCGGGCGGGGCGGCCAGGCTTGGGCGCGGGCGCGCGGGCGCACGGGCGCGGCGGCGGCGGCCAGGAGCTCGTGGCGGCGGTGCGTCGCGAATTACCTCAAAAAAACGCAAAAAAACGCAACTCCGGCAATGCTCCGGCAAAAACTCCGGCGAAATTCCGGCGATGACGTCGGCGATGATGTCGGCGGCGGCGGGTCCCGCGGATTAGTTTAGGCTAACCCTAAAAACGCTAAGCGAAAACAATTTAGCCCTAATCGGGGCTATTTATAGCCAGCCCCTAATCCTCTTTTTTTTTAAATCCGAGATAAATACAAAATCGGTCTGCGGAAAAAAAACAGAACAGGCCCATTAGGCCCAAAACAATATTAGAAAAAATCACGGAAATTTATTTTGAAATTCCGTCTTCGCCAAAAATTTTAAAATAATAAAATAGAATTTTTGGCTTAAACAAAATAATAAATAAAAATAAAAACTTTGCAACTTATTTTTAAATATTTTAAAATACTTTTCTGGCATTTTAAAAATACCGAAAACTCCGAAAATTGATTTAAAAACTTTTCCGGAGCATAAATAAATTCCAAAAATATTTTTAGAAAATATTTATAACTCCAAAGTAAAATTAAAAAATCTCCCAAAAATATTTTAAACTATTTTCCAACAAATTAAAAATGGGGATAAGTCCTTTTATATCCTCTCCATCGAACTGCCATGTGTTGAAAAATGTTTAAAAATATTTTAAAACTCCAGAAAAATGCGGAAGCAGCATGAGATGCATATGATGATCTATTAACATCCGAATTTAGAAAATTGGGATGTTACAGCTTTGCTAAACCTTGTTATTTAAGATCAATTCTCCAGTGCTGGAGATGATGCTGCTTTGCACTTAAATAATTTTTTTGAGCTCTATGATATGCAAAAGTACAAAGAAGTAGATGGTGGTATTGTTAAGCTTAAGCTTTTTCCTTTCTTCTTGAGAGGAGGAGCTAAAATCTGGTTTCAATCCTTGCCTAGGAATAGCATAGATTCTTGGGATAAGTGCAAGGATGCTTTCATTGGGAAGTACTACCCCCCAGCTAAGATTATCCAATTGAGGAGTAATATTATGAATTTTAGGCAATTGGATAATGAACACGTTTCCCAAGCTTGGGAACACATGAAATCTCTTGTTAAGAATTGCCCTACGCATGGTTTGACTACTTGGATGGTTATCCAAACTTTTTATGCAGGCGTGAACTTTACCTCGCGGAACTTGCTTGATTCGGCCGCGGGAGGAACCTTTATGTCAACAACACTTGGTGCTGCCACAAAACTACTCGATGAGATGATGACCAACTATTCCTAATGGCACACCAAAAGAGCTCCAACAGGTAGGAAGGTAAACTCTGTCGAGGAGATCTCCTCCCTAAATGAAAAATTTGACTTGATTATGTCTCTACTTACCAAGCAATCTCCTATTGATCCTCACGATGTTCCTTTAAATTCTTTGATTGCTCAAGATCAAGTAGATGTGAACTTTATCTCTAGAAACAACTTCAATAACAATGCTTATAGGAGTAATTTTGGTAGCAATCCTAGACCGTTCCCCTCCAACAACTATGGGAACAACAACACTTATCCTAGCACCAGAAACTCTACCCCTAGAGATATAGACATGCCTAGTTATGAGAAACTTTTGGAAATAGAGAAGGCCACTAAGAACTACATGCACACCCAATATGAACAAAATAGGACCTTCTCTAGACAATTAGATGAGCATACTTCTATCTTGCAAGACATTGGTAGACAACTAGAGAGTCTGAACATTGAGATTTCTAACCTTCAGACTAGGCTCACCACCACAGAAACCCAAGTTTCCAATATGTCTCACACACAGGCTACTTTGATAAACCAAATGGCAGCTAAACCTGAAGTGGTTTCAACTATAAAGGAGTAAGAAGATAGAATTAAGAGCCTTCCTACACACCATACCATTTCTACTATCCAAGTTGTTGAGGATATTCAAACTCTTAGCACCCAATGCACCCCTAGTCCCATAGGACCTATTAATGGTGATGTTATGACCTCAACCGTAGAAGAAGAAGCTCCTATGACTATAGAAGCTACCAAAAAAATGGGCCTAAAGGACACCACTACCACTTTACTTGATAGTAGTGACCTTGATTTTGATAATTGCACCCTTTCTGAAGTTATTCGTTTCCTTCACAAGATGTCTAGAGACCCCCACACTAGCACACTTAATCTTGCCTTCATGGAGCATATTACTAATGCTCTCATTAAAGCTAGGGAGGAGAAGCTTAGGGTAGAAGCCTCCATACCTAGAAAGCTAGAAGATGGTTGGGATCCTATGATTAAAATTAAGTTGAGTAACTTCTCTTGCTATGCTTAATGTGATGTTGGAGCTAGTACCTCCGTTATGCCCAAAAGAATGTATGATATATTTGAATTGAAACCTTTTGATCCTTGTTCTTTTGGGGTTCTTCTTGTTGATTCTTCTGTAAAGAAACCTTTGGGGAAGATCGATGATGTTCTTATCATTGTCAATGACAATTATGTTTCCGTTGATTTTACTATTATGGACATTGAATGTGAACCTTCTTGTCCAATTATTTTGGGACGTCCTTTTCTTCGCACCGTGGGTGCTGTTATTGACATGAAAGAAGGGATTATCAAATTCCAATTCCCTCTCAAGAAAGGGATGGAACACTTCCCTAGGAAAAGGATTATGTTACCTTTTGAGTCCGTCACACGGGCTAGTTATTTTCTTGAAAAGACTTAATCTATTGCATAAAGCCTAGCTAATGGCTTTAAAGAAGCGCTTTCGGGAGGCAGCCCACAACGAATTTAGGTTTTGTTTTTGTTTTTCTTCTGTTTTTAGTGGTCTTGATGATTGTTACTACTGTATCAACATCATTGTATCTTTAATATTCAAGCTTTGTGCCATTTATAGCCTCATATGACAAGGAAAGTGAAAGTTGTGACATGCTGTCCAGAAAACAGATTCTGTCTTGGTGACCGGAAAAATCACAGAAAAATCCCAGTTCATCTTTGTGATCTGAAATTTTTACACATGGTGCTCTGTACAATCACGGAACTTTCGTATGTTCTGAGTTTTTTGATTTGAGTTGCAGAAGTATCCCTAAAAAATTCTTTACTACCTGCTGGTCTGTTTTTCACAGATTCTGTCCTGTTTTGCCTTTTCTTCATTTTGCAAACCTTAAGCTTGCTTTTTCTTTTCCAAAACTTTTTGGTAATCTTGAGAAACAGTAGCTCTTCAAGAATATCCTTATTTCCAGTAGAGAAAAAATTATTTTATTATGGGTACTAACCTCGCTAATCAGATTATGATGAGTTATGTATGAAGGGAGTTTTCAAGTGTGCGAGGGAAGATGATAAAAGAAGATTCAGGAGTGTCAGACGCTCAAGCTTGGGGATGCCCTCGTGCACCCCCAAGAAATATTCAAGAAGACTCAAGCTTCTAAGCTTGGGGATGCCCCCATGCATCCCCTTCTTCATCAACAATTATCAGTTCGTCTTTCATTCCACTATATTTTTATCACTTCATGCGTTATGTGCTATGCTTGGAGCGTCTTGCTTTTCATTTCCTTTTTAGTTTTCTTTAGCTTTGCTTTCTATTCATAACAAGTTAGAACCCAACTTTCTTTGTGTGGGAGAGAAACACGCTCCACTTTCAAAACCTATAACACATCATAGGATTCTTCATGCTTATCTTTGATGTGTGTGTTCTTTGTCTTTTTCATAGCTGTTGTCATGTTTAGCTCTTAGTTTTCATGCTTATCTTTATAAGAGATTTTGTTTAGTTTGTTGTTGGAACTCTCTTGAGTTTTCATCTTTATCTTGTTTAGAGAGTTTTCCTGTTGTACTGAGTTGTGTGTCTTGACTTGAAGTAGGTAATTGAGGTTGCTATTCAATTGTAGTAGTAACTTGCAATAGTTTTGAGGTATTGCTTTGAGTAATGTTTGGACTTTTTGTGTCAATAGCTTTAGCCTATTAGTGATAGATGTCGTATTTTGGGCAATCCGTGTTCATTTTCAAAACTTACAAAATTAGTTGAGAACTTTAGCTACTAGATGGATCACTACTCTTTGGAGGGATCGAATATTAGATTACACTCACGTACCATGAGTCGAGGATGCGCAAGGATAACCAAACCCCCATACACTCCTCCTCGGGGTAAATTTCTCTTTGTGAACCTCCTTATTAGATTGAGAGTTACCAATAATAAGTGCATGAGCTCTTCGGACTAATGTGAGTATTCGAAAGTTGACACTTCCACCATCCCATATTTTTCTAGCCTCTCTTCTGCCGTGCATTGCCTCCTTCTCACTCTGAGAGTTGGCGTCCACCTTCGTCGGTACATCCAAATCCTTGGCATGATACGCTCTGTCATCATAAACCTCCTTATATCCTTCCTCAAAACAGCCACCATACCTACCTATCAAGGCATTTCCATAGCCTTTCCGAGATACATTGCCATGCAACATCCACCTTCTCATGACTTGATCTTCATGTCCTACATGTTACTTGCTTGATCGATGAGCCGCATGCTAGTTGGGCCTTGCCTTAATCATTTCTACATGACATGCTAGTATCATTGCATATCCTGCTACACTAGCAGAGGCATACATTTGCATACTTCATGATAGTTACATCTTCTTTATGATTTGAGTACCTTGTAAAGTGTGAAAGATCTTCTATACTTCTTGTAATATATAGAGTGTTGCCCCTAAAGTGAGGAAAAGATTCCAAAGAGGACAAAATCAAAAGATCCCAAAGAGGACAAATGAGAGAAATAGAAAGAGCCATTGAGGCCACAAAAAAAATACAAAAAAGAGAAAAAGAAATAAAAAGAGAGAAGGGGGCACACTACTATTCCTTTTGAGAGATCCACACTCGTACTCCCTCTTATATCTTGTACTCCATAAAGATTATCATTCATGCATATAGCTATGTGGGGACCTTCACACTATAGAACTTGGCTTGTATATTCCAATGATGAGCCTCCTCAAATGAGCTCTAGGTCTTCTTGAGCAAAAAAGTTGGATGCACCCCCACTAGTTCCATTGGAGAGCTTACCTTAGCTCATATGTGCATCCGTTGCATGGAAATCACTACTCCTCGCATCATATCTATCATTTGGCTTTCTCTCGCCTATGATTGTCCTCATTTATGTGAGCCTTTCTCACCTTTTTATCTTCCTCATCCACCATATTCTCCCTTTGCCATCCTAAGTGTCAACTTTCTTTCTTACGCTCATCAATTGCATGAGTGCTCAAAATATCAAAAATGAGTGGATCATTTTGACTTGTACGTTGCTAGTGGTCTGGGGATGAGTCAAGATAAGATTCCAAAGAAGACCAAGTGTGAAACTTTAGTAGATTGAGTTCTCAACACAAAAATACCTTTTTCTCGTATATCCCTATCCCCTTTCTTGCACGCAAACACCATTTGGAAACATTCGAGTCACGAACAGCGAGAGCTCTTGCACCTTTATGTTCTTATGTTGCTTGTTTCAATGATAATATAGACTCTTTCCTGTTATGACTTGAATTGAATTACATGCCTTCATTGCTTTACTTAAAACGTTCTTATATGGTTGGTAGCATGTCACCACAGAAATTATGCTTGGTATCATTTACCTACTCGAGGACGAGCAGGAATTAAGCTTGGGATGTTGATACGTCCAAAACGTATCTATAATTTCTGCTTGCTCCATGCTTCTTTTGTGTGATATTTCTATGATATTGATGCACTTCCATAAACTTTTGATCATATTTGAACTAACCTATTAACTTAGTGCACCCTAGTGCCAGTTCCAGTTTTCTGCTGTTTTTCTATTTCAGTTTTCCCCCATATTAAAAGTGCTCCAAAAATTCGGGAAAATCCAATAAAAAATCAGCGCTCCGCAAGCTTCGGGAATCACAAAGGAGGGGCTAGAGGGGACCCACCAGGGCCCCAGGCGCCCTCCCGACGCGCCCTAGGGTGGGGCCGCGCCAGGGGGACGCATGGACCCCTGGTGGGCCCCCTGGCTGCCCCCCTTCACCCATATATTCTCCATGACGCGAAACCCACGAAGACATAACCCTTTTTCGCGATCTCTCCTCTCTTCCGCTGCCGCCGCGCTTCCAAGATCGGGTGTACCAGGAGACCTCTTCCCCGCACCCTGCCGGAGGGAGGAACCACCTCTGGGAGCTTCTCCACCGCCATGGACGCTTCCCGGATGAACCGTGAGTAGTCCCCCTTGGACCATGGGTCCATGATCAGCAGCTATGGGATGTTCTCCTCCCCTCTTTATTCTTCATGGTTTAGACCTCGTGAGCTTCCCTACATGATCGAGGCACATATGTAATCTTTCTGCTGTTGCTATGCTGAGTTTGCTGGGATTCGATGGATTATGAGACTATGTTCAGATTGTGTTTGAGTAATATATTTGATTCTCCTCTATTCTATTTATGTTCTTGAGTAATTCTTGCATGTTCTCCGTTGTTGTTTATTGTTTTGGCCAAGTAGTAGGTAGTGACTCCAAGAGGGAGCGTTATGCATGATTGTGGGTTCATGCCCCCTGATGACTAGATTGAGTGACAGAAACATGAGTCTAGGGGATGTGATGTTGCCACAAAGGAGAAAACAACGGTGCTTGTACTTGTGGGTGCAAGGATTGTTTACTTTACGCAAAGTTCTTTAATGCAGTTGTCTGTTGCTTTGAGTTTACACTTTGGGTGGGATTCGCAAATTAATACTAGCGAGATGTTCTGGATAGATATCTCAAGGTGGATGATTAGTAGGTAGATGCAGATGGATTTCAGTCTACTTGTCTTTGCGTACCGCCCATGCTTTTGAGCCTCTTCCTTTCTTTATAGCATAGTTAGCATTGGTTTGCACACATAATCCTGTCAATTTCCCAGCTGTAATTTGTTTACCTCGCAAGTCTATTTTATCGTCTTTTGGGAGAGAGACATCACTAGTGAACATCATGAGATCCTGGTCCATATTACCAATACTGTTTACACTCACTATTTATTTTCTGCTTTATTTACTTTTCCGTTGCTATCACTATCATTATTATCTCGTAAATTTTATCCTTTGTAAACAACAAGGCCGGAGGGGTTGACAACCACTCTGAACTCGTTGGGAGAAAAGTTATCTGTTGTGTGTGAAGGTCCACGTCAACCGCCTAATCTCTGGCGCCGTTGTCACCTTCCTGTTGCTGTGGGAGTCCTACCGGAGACAAACCTTGGTATCTTCACCGAGGGAAATTTTCTGCTGTCTACATCTCAACCTTCCACTTTGGGTAACCAACGAGGGGCGAGCAACTCTCACGACATCAGCTTCCTTTTCCCGAAGAGGACATTCAGCGATGTAATGGCCAGGTTTCTTGCATTTGTGGCAGACTCTTTTTCTTGCCTCAACTGAGTCATCATCTTTGTTTCTTCTTGAGGAAGATCTTGAGGAATTTCTGAAACGATTGTTCTTAGTGACCCTTTGGAACTTTCTGGTGAGGAGAGCCAATTCCTTACTGAGAGTTTCAGGATCATCAGAGTCAACCTCAGATTCTTCATCAGAGGATACCTTTCGTGACTTAGCTTTCAGAACGCGGACTTTTGGGGTGGATCCGTATAAGTCTCTTTTCTCAGAAAGCTTCAGTTCATGAGCATTGAGGCGCTCAAGGATGCCGGCAGGATCGAGAGTCTTGAAGTCAGGACGTTCTTGAATCATCAGTTATAAAAAATCAAATGAGTCATCCGGAGACCCTAGTAGTTTCTTCACCACTTCGTGATCTGTGATATCAGTGGCACCTAGTTCTTGAAGCTCATTTGATATATCAGTGAGCCTATCAAATTTTTCTGCACATGTTCATTGTCTAACCTCCTGAACCTGTTGAAGAGACTGCAAAGTGCATCCACTCGAGAGTCTCGTTGTGCGGAAACTCCCTCATTGAGTTTTTTTAGTATCGTCCACATCTTCTTCGCAGTATCCAGACCGCTAGTACGGTTAAACTTAGCCTTGTTGAGGTGGCCACCAATGATGCTTCGAGCTTTTGCGTCGAGTTTCCAATTTGTCTTAACAACATCAGGAGGAGTCTTCAAGGTAGCTTCAGGAAATGCCTTGATCAACAATATCCCAGAGGTCCTTGTCAATGGCTTCAAGATGCATCCTCATCTTGTTCTTCCAGTACGGGTAGTCCATACCGTCGAAGCTGGGGCAGTTCGAAGCAACGTTCATTGTACCTGAGGTCGACATAACTAAAACTCCAGGTGGTTAAGCTGGATCACACAGAACAAGGGAGTACCTTGCTCTGATACCAATTGAAAGCGCAGTATATCAACCAGAGGGGGTGAATGGGAGATTTTTAGATTTCTTGAGGAATTTTCAATTTTCTCAGGACCGAGGCATTCAAAATTGAGTAAACTCACAGAACGAAGAAGCACATAAACATTACTGGAAGTAAACATGACATCAGAGCATCATAGTGCAGGTAAAACAACTTCTAACGAAAAAGCTATAGTGTAACTGACGCAATGCATGAGGAATCAGAACTGAGGAAACTTGGAAGGGAAGGTATCAGGACAAGTCATCAGTGCATAAACAGAAGAGTAGAGTTTGAATAAATAGCACCAGGGCACTAAAGACACGATTTGATGGACCAGTTCCAGTTGTTGTGACAACTCTACATCTGGTTGGAGAGGCTGAGATTGAACTCAGAAGACATAGTCTTCACCTTATTCTCCTTGTACTAAAGTCCTCAGACTCCGTCCAATTACTCAGGTGAGTCTTCAAGGTAGACTCCCGAAACCTTCACAAACTCCGTTCACTTAGGGAAGTCACAATTGCATCTTGACTTCCTCAGAACGATGACTCCTACACCGGCTGGAAGATCACAGTCTTCAAGAGTAAAAAACGTCAGATCACTCGATCCGACTTCCTCAGAAATGCTCAACTACTCAGGCTGGTGGTTTTCCTCACTTAGGTTCGTCAGGTTCCTCAGAGGTGGGTTGCTCTCAAATGACAAGTGTCAGTTTCTCTCTCGGAGCAGCCAACCCTCCATTTGGCCGGGGGCGGCTATTTATAGCCGGGGAGCAAGCCCAGATGAAAGGACATAAATTCCCATGCACTAAATTACCATAGTGCCCACCTTTCGGACCATTGCCAGACATGTTCTAGCCTCTTACCATGCGACACATGGCACAGTCCAAAGTATTCTCTCTCTTTCTTCTTCAGGAAAACTGCACTAGCAGTTTCCTGACTCCTCAACTGAAGTTAAATTCCTCAGTGTCCTAAAGAACAAGGTCTCAGACACCCGAGGAACTGAACCTCTACTGCAGGAGATTTCTCTGGGTTTTCTTCAGGTTTTCTATTTGAGCACTTCCTCAGAAATAGAAAACTCGTTTTCCTCAACCCCTCCAACAATGCGGTGTTTTCCTACGACTCAAGAAGTATAAAAGTATTAACGTAGACTACGTTTCAACTTCGGCTTCATCATGAGATGCCTCAAGATGACGCACGGCTTCTTCAGCACCAGGCGAGTGCCTCAGGATCCTGTTTCCTCAAGATTTCGTGCTTCAATAGTCTTTAGGAAATACACTGATTTCTTCAATGTTCCTCAACATTTTGGGGGGTCGACAACGGTGGTTAACCTCTTCTTCAGGGTCTGTTCTACTGTGTATACTCACAAACACATCAGTCCCTTAACCGTTTTGTCATCAAATACTCCAAAACCTGAAAGGGGCACTAGATGCACTTACACAAACCCTTGGCACGATACGCTCTGTCATCATAAATTTCATTATATCTTCCTCAAAACAGCCACCATACCTACCTATCATGGCATTTTCATAGCCATTCCAACATATATTTCCATGAAACATCCATCATTCTTCATGTTCATAAGACTTATCCTTCATTGTCATATTTCCTTGCATGATCTCATAGCCTACGTGTAGTTGGCCTTTTCCCACTTTATATTTTTGCTGCATGTTGTGCTTGATCATTGCACATACTGCTACACTGGCTGAGGCATTAATATAGAGTCATTACTTTTTTATTCAAAGTTTTAAGTAAATAAAAGTGTGTTGATGTTATTATAGAGTGTTTCCCCTACATTGAGGAAAGTAATAAAAGATCCTTTATGCCACACTTGTGCTTCAATGTAGCACTTGTACATCATAGAGAGTTTTCATATCATTCATGCACAACTATGTGGGGATCTATACACTATGGAACTTGGCTTGCATATTCCAAGGATGAGCCTCCTCAAAAGAGCTCTAGGTCTTCATGAGCAAGAAAATTGGATACACCCCACTAGTTCCATTGGAAGTCTTTCATACACTTATATATCTTTGTTCATCGGCATGTTGCATGGAAATCCCTACTTCTCACATCATATCTATCATTTGGATTTCTCTCGACTATGATTGTCCTCATTTGTGACGCCCCCAAAATCAGACCGTGTACAGTAATCATATACACAGGGTACACGACTGAGATTAGGGTGCCACGGTGATAATATCACAGCACAACACTAAACACAAAAGGATAAACAAATATGTTACAATAGAGGGGGTCATGCGGACCCGAATACATAAGTCATACAAGCCATAATATCTGAGTACAGACATAGTAAGTCAAGTTTTTCCTTAAGAAGGCTAGCACAAATCACATCAGATATACAGATCGAAAAGGCGAGGCCTCCTGCCTGGGATCCACCGAAACTACTCCTGGTCAACGGGGAACTCGACGTCGTAGTAGGCGCCTGCGGGGTACTCCTGCTCCTGGGCTCCAACGTCGGCTGCAGCGGCCGATCAGGCAAAACAGTAAAGGAAATAAAGCAGGTGAGTATCTAGTATACCCGCGAGTCTTACGTCCGCTACTAAGCATTATGCATTGTATCAACGGCAAGAAGAGGCTGTATATAGTGGACATGAAAGACAGAAATCCAGAGCAAGGGTAAGAAGCTAGGCCTATCGAAGACTAGCATCTTCCGACGATGTCTTGCAGCATGAGGTAAGAATAGCCAAAAGTTTATATAAAGCATAAACTAACAATGCAGCAGAAGTTGTTGCAGCATTGTATAATAATAAGTTTTAATAATTAACAATGCCTCCGAGTTCACCTCCTCGACATACCCGCGAGGAAGAAAAACCCGGAACCATACAGTTTAATAATAATAGTTTCTAGTGGTAAGATCCAGCTTCAGCATAAAGCGCCCTGTTACCGTGGACACGGCTATTCGAATAGATTAATCTTCCCTGCAGGGGTGCACTTGTGTTACGCTACACGCACGGATCTCCAGGGTGGCGGGAACCTTGTTAGGGAACGCTCCACCAAGGCTATCCGACACTTCATAGCCCATCTTTCAAACTCAACAGAGAGGCCATCCGCCGGTCTAAATCCTAAGTACTCAGGGCCTTGGACCCCAACCCTCACGTACTCCTGCACGGTGCGTGGGTGGCCGGGAAGCCGTAACAAAAACAACACAGCTCGAGCAAAGAAGACAGCGCACTTCCCGGCAATCAGCCCGCGGTACTGCTGACGTCTGAAGAGTCCTCGGACGACACTACGAAGCAGAGGAGCCCATAAACTCGTAATGCCCACGGGTAGGTAGTGCTTACAAGGCATATAGCCAACTCAAGACATTCACTGAACCATTTAGCATTTTAATTAACCTGCGTGACAACCGTTATCGTTGCCTCGACTTAACTGACCCGCGGACAACGACAGCAGCCAGGACCACCAGTACATCGGTGCCTGCCCTGTCGTCGCACCAAGTCACTGCGGTTACCAACAAGGTGAACCGTCTCCTTACCTTGTCTCGCGTGTGCTCCTGGGGGAGCTCGACTTCCGTGGTTTGGTAACTCTCGCGGCCAACGATCAGGGGCCAAGCACACCGGTACACTGGTCGTACCCTCCCTGTCGTCCCGTTGCAATACCCCTCGCGGGCACCGTTGGGTCGCCCGACTTCTTACCTGAAGGGCAATCGCCGTTCAGGACACTATGGCGGTAAGACAAAGTCAGCCTCGAGTGGAGTACAAGGATTAATCCTTGATAGCTCACACTTGAGGTGACTAGGCATAACCCAGATAGGGGCCTTAGACGGTGTCTGCATTGTACCGTACCTGTGCAGTTATAATATTTGTATCCGCGTTCACCCCCCTGAGTGATCACGGCCCTCTATCTAATCCTAGCTAACAATGCGCAGGGCTCACTGCTGAATAATGCATAGTAATTATAAAAGGCAGCATAGGATAAGGAAGGCACATCAAGGGGCGACAAAAATCAGGCTATGCAGTTGAATAGGATTGTAATCGTAGCAGCAGCAGTAACAATGCCCAGTGCAATAAAAGTACGGAAAAGGTAGGCGATATCTGGGGAAGAGAATGGCTCTGCTTTCCTGGAAGCTCGACGGTAGTAGTAGGGTCGTCGACGACGTAGTCGTACTCAGCAGCGGTGTAGTTGACGGCAGCAGCAGGGTCTACCGGAGATTAAGGGGGGAAGAAACAGTAAATACAAAGCAAGCATATACAAACAGATGCATGACATGATAGATGAAATGTTAACGGTGTTCTAACGCAGTGCAATGCAATATGCTCCGAGCGGGAATTCATCTGGGGATGAACTACCGGCTCCGGATGATTATCGGACAAGGTGTCCGGAGGGGAAAAAGATCAAGACGGAGGTGTCGTGGGTATTGGACAAACATAAGGGGGGTGTATCCGTGCTAATTGATCTATTTCGAACAACTTTCGTGTTCAGAATAGATTCATCCGGGCACTCTAACAGTACCGGACAATTTATCGGACAGTCGGTCCGGAGGGGGAATGTTCGATGTTCGTTGTGTTAGAGGGGTGTGGTAGACATACGGATAACGTATTTGTATTCGTTATATTTTTCTGATCAATTTTCATGTATAAAGTTTTTGAATCCGAGCTATGGTTTAAAAGTTATTGAATTTCAAAGTTTTAAATCATTTAAATGATTTTCTGAATTTCTTTTATTATTTATTCAACATTATCCAAAACATTATCCAGAACAGTGCTGACATGTGGGACCCACATGTCAGCCTCTGTTGTTTATAAAACATTTAATTAAATCAGGAAATGCCTCTGGACCCACCTGTCAGCCACTGGAATTTCTTATTAAATCTTTTAAATAATAAGCTGACAAAGGGGTCCGAGGTGTCATTGACTCCAGTGCTAATTAAACATGTTTAATTAATTTAATGACCAGGGGACCCACATGTCAGTGACTGTGGGGGGTTTATTATTTAGTTAAACTTCTCAGTTGATCTAACAGAGTAATTAGCCGGGGGGGGGGGGTCCACTGTCAGTGGCCCATTAGGGGTGAGATTAACCCTTAACGACAGATCTGACGAGGGGGGCCCGTCTGTCATCCTCACCGGAGGGCTCACCAGAGCCCGTCGCCGGCGAGGTCGACGGCTCACGCGCTACAGGCTACGGGAGAGGGCGTGGTTAGTACCAATCGACGCGGACGACCACGGGGAGGAGTTTGATGGCGGTGCGGTGGCTTGGGGTGGACAGGTACGAGCTCGAGCTCAACAATGGCGGAGGGGATTCTCGGGCTCCAATGGCACTTTGGTACAGGCGAGGGAATCGAACGCTCTACGGGGTGGGATCGACCCTATGGTCCATGGGGAGCCCGCGGGTGTCATTGGCGTGAGCTGGGACGGACTACGTCGACGACTACGACGACGAGCCACGGCGGCCGGAGCGAGCTCCGAGGGGGAAAAGACTACGGCGCTATCGGGACCCAACGGGAAGTTAGCGATGAACGGGGAGCTCACCAGGAGCACGACGGAGGTGGCAGCAGGCTCGATGCGGGCTTGTTGTGGCCGGAATTCGTCGCGGATCCCGCCGGAGCCGAAGACGAAGGCGGTGAAGTAGCGCTCGATGTGGTGGACTCGGGCTCGATTCCTCGCGGTGGGTGAGGTAGTCGACGGTGATGCGGCTCCTGGACAACACGGCGAGGCGGCGTGAGCACGTTGGCCGCGCGTGGCCACGGCAATGGCGAAGACGGGCCGCGGTGGCTTTTCCCCGCGGCGTGAGAGAAGAGGAGGAGGGGAAGAAGAGGGGGAGGGTGTCCAGGGGGTCGGGGGCGTCGCCCTTATCTCGTCGACGCCGGGAGGGAGCAGGTGGAGGCAGGGCCGGCCTGGCAGCGGCGTGCCCACGGCGGCCATCGTACGGGAGCAGGTGGGAGCAGGTGGGGGAGGAAGAAGACAAGGGTGGGGTGGGCTGGGCTGAGGTGGGCCTCGCCCCAGGCGAGCTTTAATGATTTTCCAATTTTCTGTGCTCTACATTTCTATATTTCTCTTTTGGTAATTATTTTCCAAGCTTAGGCAATTTTGTAAAATGTGTTAGGTGTCCCAATATTAGTATAACATTATATAGCAGTGCCACAAAAGTTTTTGCAGCAAAATAAGATCATTAGATATTTCTTTTAATTATTAAATGCCCAAAGCAAGGGTTTTAACCTACTGTTTGAATTGTTTGGAATTTTTTTATAACTTAATAAATACCCAAAATTGGTCCAACATGATTATAATGATTTTTGGCAATTTACAAAAATGGTTTCAGGATTTATGGAACAACTTTATTTGAACACTTTTGTTTTATTTTTCATTCAAAGAAGTTTCAACTAGGGTTTGGTTTGTTAGATGAGCAAGGTGCATTTGGCTTTGGGTTTTGATCCCAAGGGCTCAAGCACATGGTGCATGGGGTGTTGATCAACCACAGCAAGGTTTGATCATTACCATCACAAAGTTTTATCAAGGACAAGGGAGATCAATCAGTGATAATCCAACAGTGATGATCAACAGTGATGATGATTACTGTTACAGAAACTCCGGGTGTTACAAATCTCCCCCACCACAAGAATTCTTGTCCCGAGAATTTAAGGGGTAGCGAGGAAAAGATCGGGGTATTCATCGCGAAGGCGATCTTCGCGTTCCCAAGTGGCTTCATCTTCAGAATGATTCGACCACTGGACTTTGAGGAACTTGACGGTCTTGTTGCGGGTTCGACGTTCAGACTGATCGAGAATGCGGCTCGGATGTTCCCGATAAGTCAAGTCTTGTTGCAGCTCGATCATCTCGTGCTCCACTTCGCGGATAGGGTCCTTGAAGCAGCGACGGAGTTGCGACACGTGGAATACATCGTGGACTTGGGATAGGTTCGGCGGCAATTCCAACCGGTATGCCACGGGTCCACTCCTGGAAAGGATACAGAACGGGCCAATGTAGCGAGGAGCCAACTTGCCCTTGATACCGAAGCGATGAGTGCCCCTCATGGGAGTGACACGGAGGTAAGCGTATTCGCGAGGTTGATAGACCATTCCTTGTGCTTGCAATCATAGTTGCTCTTCTGACGGGACTGAGCAGCTTTCAGGTGTTCACGGATAACGCGAACCTGATCTTCGGCATGCTGAATAACATCCGGAGCAATGAGAGTTCGTTCTCCAGTTTCTGACCAATTCAGAGGGGTTCGACACTTACGTCCATAGAGGACTTCAAAGGGTGCCATCTTCAGACTGGCTTGATAGCTATTGTTGTACGAGAATTCAGCAAATGGAAGAGATTCCTCCCATTTCTTACCGAATGAGATGACACAAGCTCGGAGCATATCTTCAAGCACTTGGTTGACTCGTTCGACCTGTCCTTGCGACTGGGGGTGATAAGCGGTGCTGAAATTTAGATGAGTTCCCATAGCTTCTTGGAAACTATCCCAAAATCTTGAGGTGAAGATGCTGCCACGGTCCGAACTGATCTCCAGCGGAATACCATGGAGGGACACAATCCTGGAAACATACAAGTCTGCTAACTGACTAGCAGAGATCGTCTCCTTGACTGGCAGAAAGTGGGCAACCTTGGAGAATCGGTCGATGACGACAAAGATGGCATCAAGACCCTTCTGTGATCGGGGAAAACCGGTGAGGAAGTCCATCTCGATCTTGTCCCACTTCCATTCAGGAATAGAGAGTGGTTGTAGAGTTCCAGCAGGTCTTTGATGTTCTGCCTTGACGCGACGGCAAACGTCACATTCAGAAACATATCGGGCAATGTCTTGCTTCATGTTAGGCCACCAGAATTGCTGACGAATGTCTTGGTACATCTTGGTGCTTCCAGGATGAATGGACAACGGGGTATCGTGAGCTGCTCTCATGACCTTCGGGGTCATATCCAGGTTCTCATGCCTGCCCTTGCTGTGAGTAACCACTAAACGGTTCTGGTAGTACGCCACACCTTTGCTATCAACGGTGAAGGGTGAGGGTCTCCCATTGGCGATATCGCGCTTAATCTTGTGTACGAAATCATCATAAAACTGTATACCCTTGACGGATCTGACGAGATCCGGTTCGATAACCAGGTTATTTGCATAACCTTGAGGAACAATCTCGAGGTTCAACTTTTGAAACTCTTCATACAGAAGTGGTTGTTGTACTTGAACTTCAAGTTCACTACAGTAAGCTTTACGGCTCAAAGCATCGGCCATCACATTAGCCTTGCCAGCGGTGTAATGAATATCCATGTTGAAATCGGCTATTGTCTCGAGCCATCTTTGCTGGCGGAGATTCAGGTCGGGCTGAGTAAACAAGTATTTCAGGCTTTGGTGGTCGGTGTAGATCTCACAACGGTTACCAACGAGGTAATGTCGCCACAGCTTCAATTCATAAATTACTGCTGCCAATTCGAGATCATGTGTTGGATATTTGTCTTCGTGAGCACGCAACTGACGAGAGCCATAAGCAATCACTTTGCGCTCTTGCATTAGGACACAGCCTAATCCTTGACGAGACGCGTCGCAATATATCACAAATTCCTTCTGAGTATCCGGGGGAGCGAGCACCGGGGCAGAAGTTAGCTTGTCCTTGAGTGCTTGAAAACTTTCTTGACATTTATCTGTCCACTCAAACTCGACACCTTTGTGAAGCAGATTAGTCAGAGGCCTGGCAATCTTGGAGAAATTCTCAAAGAAACGGCGGCAATAGCTAGCGAGCCCGAGGAAACTGCGGACTTGCTTGACGGTCTTGGGAGGAGTCCAGTCAAGAATAGCCTGGATACGTTCGGGGGTGGCGGCAATGCCATCCTTGGAAATCACATGTCCAAGGTAGGTCACTTCGGGAAGCCAGAACTCACACTTAGAATACTTAGCGTAGAGTTTGTGTTCTCGAAGCTTCTCCAGTATAAGACGAAGGTGTTCAGCATGTTCTTCTTCATTCTTGGAATATATCAATATATCATCCAGATAAACCACGACGAACTGGTCGAGGTACTCCATGAAAATATAATTCATCAATCTGGAGAAGGTGGCTGGAGCATTGGTTAAGCCATAGGATATGACAGTGTACTCGTATGAACCATAGCGAGTAATGAAGGCAGTCTTCGGAATGTCCTCATCACGGACTCGGATTTGGTGATAACCCAACCTCAAGTCGAGTTTAGAAAACACCTTGGATCCGGCAAGTTTATCATACAGATCGTTGATCCGGGGAAGTGGGTATTTGTTCTGGATGGTGGCTTGGTTAATGGGCCGATAATCTTGGACCAATCGGTTTGTCCCATCGCTCTTCTTGACAAAAAGCGAAGGTGCTCCCCAAGCTGAGGAACTGGGGCGAATGAATCCTTTCTGAAGTGCCTTGTCGATTTCCTCCTTAAGTTCAAGGAGTTCATGTGGCGGCATCTTGTAAGGACGCTTGGCAATAGGGGTGGTGCCGGGCTTCAAGTCGATGACAAATTCAACTTCTCTGATCGGGGGTATTCCCGGCAGTTCTTCTAGGAAAACGTCGGGAAAATCGCGAACGACTGGAACGTTCTCGATGCCTTCGAGGGGGGCGGCATTTAAAGCATTCATCATAAATATCTGTGTTTCAGCATTACGGGTAACTCGGGTGGTGTGGTTAACAATCTCGCCGGAGGGGTGAAAAAGTTGGACAGACTTGGTGCCACAATAGAGTGCGGCATTGTGAACTTTCAACCAATCCATGCCTAGAATTAGGTCTATGGTGGAGGTTTTCAGGATGATGGGGGACACAAGGAATATAATCCCTTCGACGTCAATGGTGACATCGCGTACCATCATGGAGGTTTGGCAACGGCCTCCAGGGGTGCGGACAACCATCGGTGGGTTCATCTTCTCAAACGTAATGTTACGCGATAACGCAAATGCTTCCAACATGAATGAATGCGATGCTCCTGAATCAAATAAAACAGTAGCAGGTGCAGACTTAACGAGAAGGGTACCCATCACGGTAGCGGGTTGTTCCTGAGCTGCTTCCACATTAATGTTGTAAGCATGTCCACGAGCATGAGCAGCAGACCCAGTATTATAGTTGGGGGTCCTGTTGTTGCCACGACCATTTCCACGGCCAGCGGGGTGAACTACCAGTTGCTTCTGTTTCTGGGGGCACTCTCTGGAAAAATGCCTAGGTTGGCGGCACGTGAAGCATAATCCATCCTGTGGACGGAGGGGTGTAGCATTGGGTGGTGCAGGCAGAGCTCTTGGCAACTGCGGTGGCGGAGGCAGACGGGGTGCAGCATAAGACGGCCTTGGAGGAGGGACAGCTGAATGGGTCACACTGGTAGGGAGCCAAATACGACGCTTCTGCATTGCGCCCGAAGATGAGCCAATGTCACGATAATGCTTCAGAGAGGTCTTGTGTTCCATCTGGGCAGTCTCGACGGTGATAGCCTTGTTCACCATGGTGGCGAAGTTGGCGAAATCATGAACGGCAAGAGCGAGCCTGAGGTCTGGGTTGAGGCCACGACGGAACTTCTGCTGCCTGCGAGCATCAGTGGTGATCTCTCTTTCCGCATAGCGAGAGAGGTTGAGGAACTCGCGCTGATAGGCTTCAACAGTCATGTCGCCCTGAGTGAGATTACGGAATTCTTCCGCCTTACGATCCATGATCCCCTGAGGAATGTAGCGGGCGCGGAAGGCAGACTGAAATTCAGCCCAAGTGATGACTTCTTCAACTGGCAGGGAACGCTTGTGGGTGCTCCACCACTGAGCAGCGGCGCCTTTCAGATGGTAAGACGCAAAGTTCACATAGTCGGCTGGATCGACATTAGCAGACTCCAGCTCGTGAGTGATGTCGCGAAGCCAGTCATCAGCATCCAACGGCTGAACAGTGTTGCGGAACATAGTGGGGTTGAGGCGGGTGAAGTCGTGCAGAGTCACGGTGGCATGCTGATGGTGGTGCCCATTCTGATTCGGCTGGGCGAACTGAGCCATGATATTCTGCATGAACTGACGGTTCATCTCGAACTGCTGCATCATCGCGGCCATGTAATCCAGCGGCGGAGGTGGGTCGTTGGCAGCACGACCACGACCACCACGACCAGCCATCCTGCTAGAATTTAACAGGGGTATTTCAGCGATGAAAATTTAACGAGATACCGGAATCAAGCCTAAAGTAAAACGACAACGAAAAAGAGGCGCAAATATATATAGGAGTAGTCATATAAGACATACACATTCGCACACAGAGTCAATCGAAAATCGGGCAGCGTAACATCGTAGAAATTAAGGAAAAAGGACTCGCTAGGCGGCGCGCAGATCGCGGTAAGGATTACACGACGCGACATAGATTCCACTATGTCAATCACGCCGCAAGAAAACTGTTGGCCACAGGAGTTGATGCCAGAGAACGCTCGGCCTGCCCAGAATGAGAATGGGATCCGCGGTCCGGGACCTGGGGTACGACTCCTGCGACACGACTCAATCAATGGGGGAAGCACCAAAAACGCCGGGTGGAATCAAGAGAACGTGATCCTAATGTCAGAGTTTGTAAAACTTACCAGCAAGGACAAGAGAGCAGATTCCCAGAGCATAGGTAAGGAGAAAAGGATCCTAATACCATAGATATCACACGTAGTGACATCGATGTGGGCCCGTAAGCCAACTATTAAGTTAGCAAAATAGTTTTTTCAAAGTCTAGACTCAACTTCGACCAGTAGTGGTGGGGTGGCTTCCTACAGGCAGTCGGCTCTGATACCAACTTGTGACGCCCCCAAAATCAGACCGTGTACAGTAATCATATACACAGGGTACATGACTGAGATTAGGGTGCCACGGTGATAATATCACAGCACAACACTAAACACAAAAGGATAAACAAATATGTTACAATAGAGGGGGTCACGCGGACCCGAATACATAAGTCATACAAGCCATAATATCTGAGTACAGACATAGTTAGTCAAGTTTTGCCTTAAGAAGGCTAGCTCAAATCACATCAGAGATACAGATCGAAAAGGCGAGGCCTCCTGCCTGGGATCCACCGAAACTACTCCTGGTCAACGGGGAACTCGACGTCGTAGTAGGCGCCTCCGGGGTACTCCTTCTCCTGGGCTCCAACGTCGGCTGCAGCGGCCGATCAGGCAAAACAGTAAAGGAAATAAAGCAGGTGAGTATCTAGTATACCCGCGAGTCTTATGTCCGCTACTAAGCATTATGCATTGTATCAACGGAAAGAAGAGGCTGTATATAGTGGACATGAAAGAAAGAAATCCAGAGCAAGGGTAAGAAGCTAGGCCTATCGAAGACTAGCATCTTCCGACGATGTCTTGCAGCATGAGGTAAGAATCAGCCAACAGTTTATATAAAGCATAAAGTAACAATGCAGCAGAAGTTGCTGCAGCATTGTATAATAATAAGTTGTAATAATTAACAATGCCTCCGAGTTCACCTCCTCGACATCCCCGTGAGGAAGAAAAACCCAGAACCATACAGTTTAATAATAATAGTTTCTAGTGGTAAGATGTAGCTTCAGCATAAAGCGTCCTGTTACCGTGGACACGGCTATTCGAATAGATTAATCTTCCCTGCAGGGGTGCACTTGTGTTACGCTACACGCACGGATCTCCAGGGTGGCGGGAACCTTGTTAGGGAACGCTCCACCAAGGCTATCCGACACTTCATATCCCATCTTTCAAACTCAACAGAGAGGCCATCCGCCGTTCTAAATCCTAAGTACTCAGGGCCTTGGACCCCAACCCTGACGTACTCCTGCACGGTGCGTGGGTGGCCGGGAAGCCGTAACAAAAACAACACAGCTCGAGCAAAGAAGACAGCGCACTTCCCGGCAATCAGCCCGCGGTACTGCTGACGTCTGAAGAGTCCTCGGACGACACTACGAAGCAGAGGAGCCCATAAACTCGTAATTCCCATGGGTAGGTAGTGCGTACATGGCATATAGCCAACTCAAGACATTCACTGAACCATTTAGCATTTTAATTAACCTGCGTGACAACCGTTATCGTTGCCTCGACTTAACTGACCCGCGGACAACGACAGCAGCCAGGACCACCAGTACATCGGTGCCTGCCCTATCGTCCCACCAAGTCACTGCGGTTACCAACAGGGTGAACCGTCTCCTTACCTTGTCTCGCGTTTGCTCCTAGGGGAGCTCGACTTCCGTGGTTTGGTAACTCTCGCGGCCAACGATCAGGGGCCAAGCACACCGGTACACTGGTCGTACCCTCCCTGTCGTCCCGCGCAATACCCCTCGCGGGCACCGTTGGGTCGCCCGACTTCTTACCTGAAGGACAATCGCCGTTCAGGACCCTATGGCGGTAAGACAAAGTCAGCCTCGAGTGGAGTACAAGGATTACTCCTTGATAGCTCACACTTGAGGTGACTAGGCATAACCCAGATAGGGGCCTTAGACGGTGTCTGCATTGTACCGTACCTGTGCAGTTATAATATTTGTATCCGCGTTCACCCCCCTGAGTGATCACGGCCCTCTATCTAATCCTAGCTAACAATGCGCAGGGCTCACTGCTGAATAATGCATAGTAATTATAAAAGGCAGCATAGGATAAGGAAGGCACATCAAGGGGCGACAAAAATCAGGCTATGAAGTTGAATAGGATTGTAATCGTAGCGGCAGCAGTAACAATGCCTAGTGCAAGAAAAGTACGGAAAAGGTAGGCGATATCTGGGGAAGAGAATGGCTCTGCTTGCCTGGAAGCTCGACGGTAGTAGTAGGGTCGTCGACGACGTAGTCGTACTCAGCAGCGGTGTAGTCGACGGCAGCAGCGGGGTCTACCGGAGATTAAGGGGGGAAGAAACAGTAAATACAAAGCAAGCATATACAAACAGATGCATGACATGATAGATGAAATGTTAACGGTGTTCTAACGCACTGCAATGCAATATGCTCGGAGCGGGAATTCATCTGGGGATGAACTACTGGCTCCGGATGATTATCGGACAAGGTGTCCGGAGGGGAAAAAGATCAAGCCGGAGGTGTCGTGGGTATTGGACAAACATAAGTGGGGTGTATCCGTGCTAATTGATCTATTCCGAACAACTTTCGTGTTCAGAATAGATTCATCCGGGCACTCTAACAGTACCGGACAATTTATCGGACAGTCGGTCCGGAGGGGGATTGTTTGATGTTCGTTGTGTTAGAGGGGTGTGGTAGACATACGGATAGCGTATTTATACTCGTTATATTTTTCTGATCAATTTTCATGTATAAAGTTTTTGAATCTGAGCTACGGTTTAAAAGTTAATGAATTTCAAAGTTTTAAATCATTTAAATGATTTTCTGAATTTATTTTATTATTTATTCAACATTATCCAAAACATTATCCAAAACATTATCCAGAACAATGCTGACATGTGGGACCCACATGTCAGCCTCTGTTGTTTATAAAACAATTAATTAAATCAGAAAATGCCTCTGGACCCACCTGTCAGCCACTGGAATTTTTTATTAAATGTTTTAAATAATAAGCTGACAAAGGGGGGCCAGGTGTCATTGACTCCAGTGCTAATTAAACATGTTTAATTAATTTAATGACCAGGGGACCCACATGTCAGTGACTGTGGGGGGTTTATTATTCAGTTAAACTTCTCAGTTGATCTAACAGAGTAATTAGCCGGGGGGGTCCACTGTCAGTGGCCCATTAGGGGTGAGATTAACCCTTAACGACAGATCTGACGAGGGGGGCCCGTCTGTCATCCTCACCGGAGGGCTCACCGGAGCCCGTCGCCGGCGAGGTCGACGGCGCACGCGCTACAGGCTACGGGAGAGGGTGCACGCGGTGGCTTGGGGTGGACAGGTACGAGCTCGAGCTCAACAATGGCGGAGGGGGTTCTCGGGCTCCAATGGAACTTTGGTACAGGCGAGGGAATCGAACGCTCTACGGGGTGGGATCGACCCTATGGTCCATGGGGAGCACGCGGGTGTCATTGGCGTGACGTTGACGACTACGACGACGAGCCACGGCGGCCGGAGCGAGCTCCAAGGGGGAAAAGACTACGACGCTATCGGGACTCAACGGACAGTTGGCGACGAACGGGGAGCTCACCAGGAGCACGACGGAGGTGGCAGCGGGCTCGATGCGGGTTTGTTGTGGCCGGAATTCATCGCGAATCCCGCCGGAGCCGAAGACGAAGGCGGTGAAGTAGCGCTCGATGTGGTGGACACGGGCTCGATTCCTCGCGGTGGGTGAGGTAGTCGACGGTGATGCGGCTCCTGGACAACACGGCGAGGCGGCGTGAGCACGTTGGCCGCGCTTTGCCACGGCAATGGCGACGACGGCCCGCGGTGGCTTGTCCCCGCGGCGTGAGAGAAGAGGAGGGGAAGAAGAGGGGGAGGGTGTCCAGGGGGTCGGGGGCGTCGCCCTTATCGCGTCGACGCCGGGAGGGAGCAGGTGGAGGCGGGGCCGGCCTGGCAGCGGCGTGCCCACGACGGCCGCCGTACGGGAGCAGGTGGGAGCAGGTGGGGGAGGAAGAAGACAAGGGTGGGGTGGGCTGGGCTGAGGTGGGCCTCGCCCCACGCGAGCTTTATTGATTTTCCAATTTTCTGTGCTGTACATTTCTGTATTTCTCTTTTGGTAATTATTTTCCAAGCTTAGGCAATTTTTTAAAATGTGTTAGTTGTCCCAATATTAGTATAACATTATATACCAGTGCCACAAAAGTTTGTGTAGCAAAATAAGATCATTAGATATTTCTTTTAATTATTAAATGCCCAAAGCAAAGGTTTTAACCTACTGTTTGAATTGTTTGGAATTTTTTTATAACTTAATAAATACCCAAAATTGGTCCAACATGATTATAATGATTTTTGGCAATTTACAAAAATGGTTTCAGGATTTATGGAACAACTTTATTTGAACACTTTTGTTTTATTTTTCATTCAAAGAAGTTTCAACTAGGGTTTGGATTGTTAGATGAGCAAGGTGCATGTGGCTTTGGGTTTTGATCCCAAGGGCTCAAGCACATGGTGCATGGGGTGTTGATCAACCACAGCAAGGTTTGATCATTAGCATCACAAAGTTTTATCAAGGACAAGGGAGATCAATCAGTGATAATCCAATAGTGATGATCAACAGTGATGATGATTACTGTTACAGAAACTGAGGGTGTTACATCATTGATGTGAGCCTTTCTCACTTTTGACTTCCTATCCCCATCATTATTCTATTTTTCCATCTTAAGTGCCATCTAATCTTGCTCGCGCTCATCCATTGCATGAGTGCTCAAATTCGAAAGGGAGAGGATCAGTTTGACTTGTACCTGACTAGTGGTCTGGGGTCGAGTCACAATAAGATTCCAAAGGGACCATGTGTGAAAATTAGTAGATTGAGTTCTCAAGAACTATTCAGTATTTTTATGCTCTAAAACTTCCCCACTCTTGGCACGGGAATTCCGACTGGACACATTCGATTCACGGACAACAAAATCTCAATTGTCTATATGTTCTTTCATTGCTTGCTTTAATATCAACTATATACTATTGCCTTATATCACTTTGTCTTTGGCTTATGTGTCTTCATTACATTAGATTGATTGCCTTTACTCCTAAGTATCTTTTCACACCAAAAATTATCTTGTTAGCATTTACCTACTCGAGTACGAGCAGGAATTAAGCTTGGGGATGCTGATACGTCTCAAACGTATCTATAATTTTTTCTTGTTCCATGCTCATATTGTGTCATTGCTACATCTTTTTGCCATGATTTTGAAACATTTATTGGACTAACCTACTAATATAGAGCCCAGTGCCAGTTTCTATCTATTTTGTGTTTGCAATGCAGAAAAAGTCCAAAAATGAAGTTGCTCAGAAAATTCCCAAAAAAAATACCAAAATTCTTTTATATCAGAAGAGTGCTCCAGCCAAGGACAAAGTCAAGGGGAGGCCCACAGCCCCAGGCGCTCTCCTGGCGCGGCCAAGGGGGACCTGCGCCATGGACCCGACTAGGTGACCTGGGCACCGCCTCGGACTTCCCTTTGGACCTATTTATTTCCCCCGACGCGAAAACCCGAGATATCCAACTCCTTTTTCAGAAGCGCTCCCGATCTCCACCGCCATCGAAACCTATCTTCGGGAATTACTAGGATCCTGCTCCCGCACCCTGTCGGAGAGGGCCTTGGCCCCCGGGGTCATCTTCATCAACTCCTCTTCGCTCCATGATGCTTCTTGAGTAGTTCCCCCTTGGACTATGGTTCTTTGCAGTAGCTATGTGGTATCTTCTCCCCCTAGATCTTCAATACAAAGTTCTCATGAGCTTCCCTACATGATTGAGATCCATATGATATAATTGGTGTTGTGTTTGTGGGGATCCGATGAATTGTTACATTGTTATTCAGTCGTAAGAAGTTTATGAATTATTGTTGCTGCAACTTGTTGTTCTTAATTCTTGTTACTACTGCACGAGTAGCATGATTTCAGATATGAGCACGTTATGGTCGCGTGAGTATAATTGTTGTTCTAGATCATATCTATGGTTGTATGAACCTGATATAGTCTGGAACCGACGATCTCAATGGTGAAAGCTTGGGACACCAAAGGGGACGGGCTATAATTTGAGGATTACATGTGTTCATAGAGTGTTAATGATTTGTTCCGGTGCTCTTTGATAGGAGCACCTTAATCTCCATAAGTTCCTTTTGGCCCCATTTCTAGTGGGATGGTAGGACAAAAGATGTTGTGCATGTTATTATTGCAAGCACGTACAACTACATACGGAACACATGCCTACGTTGGTTCTTAGACTAGGATGCTCTAGTTTGTTTTTTGGCTAGAGTTAGTGCAATTTTGTCCATTGCGCAACTGTAATTTGTTCACCCAACACTTTTTCTTTTTCATGGAGAGTTACCACTAGTGAAACCTTGAACCCGGTCCATCTTTCATTTTTATTGCCTTCGTTGTTACTATTGCTCTCATTACTGTTGCCACTACTTTGATACTACCTTGTGGTGTTGGTGATTGGGGAAGTCTACACCCGTCAACACACCGTTGCTACTTATATCTTGTCTAGTGATTTTTCAGGTGTGGTTGAATTGACAACTCAACTGCTAAGGCTTATAAGTATTCTTTGGCTCCCCTTGTGTCGAATCAATAAATTGGGTTATACCTACCCGCGAATACTGTTGCAACCCACTACACTTGTGGGTTATCAAGACTTTTTTCTGGCTCCGTTGCCAGGGAGCATAACTTTACTTATAAGTTCACTTGATAAGTACACTTTTGCTTATTACTTTGTTTGCGCCTGGGAGGAGGGGCCACGCCCTGGTGCTCCCTTCGGCCTATATTTATCGGAACCCCCCCCCCCGGATGAGTAAATCCTGAAAAGAGACCCCGCATCACGATTTTCACCTCTGTTCCGCCGTCGTCGCGCTTTCAAGATCAGGAGCACCACAAGACCTCTTCCCGGCAACTTTCCGGAGGGAGGATTGACCTCCGGGAGCTTCTCCACCACCATGAGCGCTTCCCGAATGTGCCGTGAGTAGTCTCCCTTGGACCACGGGTCCATGACCAGTAGCTATGTGATGTCTTCTCTCCAATCTTGTGCTTCAATTCTTAGCCCTTGTGAGCTGATACGTCCCAAACATATCTATAATTTCTGCTTGTTCCATGAACTGTTATGTGACATTGTCACATGTTTTGCTACACTTTCATAGCATTTTACACATATTTGGGCTAACCTACTAACTCAGTGCAGCCAGTGCCTGTTTCTGTCTGCTGATGTCTTTAGTTGAAGTGATTTTTCGCCAATTTAAAATCCTCCAAAAATTCCTGAAAATCAGAATAAAAATCAGCGTCACGGAAGCTTCCGGAACCACCGAAGAAGTGCTAGAGGGGGACCAGGGCTCCTGGGAGGTGGGTCCATTGCCTGGTGCCCCCTTCGGCCTATTTTTACCCCTCATACTGTTCATGGAACCCTTAGCCCAAATATGTGTAAACCAAATATATAACGTGAACCCCGCATCACGAAATACCTCTACGTTCTGCCACCTCCGCACTTCCAAGATCGGGAGCACCAGAAGACCTCTTCCCGGCACCCTACCGGTGGGAGGATTGACCTTTGGGAGCTTCTCCACCACCATGGACGCTTCCAGGATGTCCCGTGAGTAGTCCCCCTTGGACCATGGGTCCATGACCAGTAGCAAATGTGATTTCTTCTCTCCAATCTTGTTCTTCAATGTTTAGTACTTGTGAGATGTCCTAAATGATCAAGGCACCGATGTAATTTCCATGGTGTTGCTATGCTGTGTTTGCTGGGATCCGATGGATTATGAGATTATGTTCAGATCGTGATGAGTTATATATTTTGTTCTTTAGTAATTCATGCATGTTCTCCGTTCATTTTTATTGCTTTGGCCAAGTATTATATAGTAACTCCAAGAGGGAGCGTTATGCATGATTGTGGGTTCATGCCCCCCCCCCCCGATGTCTAGCTTGAGTGACAGAAACATGAGATTAGGGGATATGTTGTTTCCACCAGGGAGAAAAGAACAGTGCTTGTAACCGCGGTTGCAATGATTGTTTACCTTACGCATAGATTGTTAATGCAATTGTCTGTTGCTTTCAGTTTACACTTTGGGTGGGGCTCACAACTTAATACCAGCGAGATGTTCTGGATAGATATCTCAAGGTGGATGATTAGTGAGTAGATGCAGATGGATTTCAGTCTACTTGTCTTGGCATACTACCCATACTTTTGATCATCATACTTTCAAGTAGAATAATTAGCATTGCGGTGCGTTTATAATTCTGTCAATTGCCCAGTTGTAATTTTTTCACCCATCTTAGCTGTTTTATCATCTTTTGGGAGAGAGACATCACTAGTGAACATCATGGCTTTCCACCACTGTTCAACAAGGTTCAAATTTCCACCACTGTTACACCTCCACTTTATTTATTGCGTTTACTTTCCGTTGCAATTATCACTACAATCTACTCTTTCGTTTGATCTTTTCTAAACAACAAGGCTGGAAGGATTGACAACCCCTCTGCACTCGTTGGGAGAAAAGTTATTTGTTGCAGTGTGCATTTCCACGTCAACTCTCGTGTTATCAAGTAATCTCTGGTGCCGTTGACACCTACTTGTCGATCCTTGGAGTCCTCCTGGATTCGATAAACCTTACAGTCCTCGTGTAAGGGAAATTAGACGCTATCTACATCTCAACCTTCCACTTGGGTTGACAAACGAGGGACGAGAAGCCATCAAGCTGATTTCTAGCGCCGTTGCCAGGGACTCCAATCTTCAAGATATGGGAGTTGCACACTATCTTTTATCTTTTCTTTTTAGTCTTGTTAGTTTACCCTATCGTTTTATCTTAGTGTCCTTTATCAAAAATCACAAAAAAATATTTATCTTGTTCCTGCTTGCTGCTGCTACTATGGGTTCCACTGAAAACACTAAGTTGTGTGACTTCACTAGTCACAACAATAATGACTTTATCTACACTCCTATTGCTACACCTGCCACTTCGGCATTTTATTATGAAATTAAACCTGCTTTGCTGAACCTTGTTATGAAAGAACAATTCTCCAGTGCTGGATATGATGCTGCTTTACACTTGAATAATTTTTTTGAACTTTTTGATATGCAAAAGTATAAAGAAGTAGAAAGTGATATTGTTAAGCTTAAGCTTTTTCCTTTCTCCTTAAGAGGAGGAGCTAAAATTTGGTTTCCATCCTTGCATAGGAATAACATAGATTCTTTGGATAAGTGCAAGGATGCTTTTATTGAGAAGTACTACCCACCTGCTAAGATTATCCAATTGCGGAGTAATATTATGAATTTTAAGAAATTGGATAATGAACACATTGCCCAAAGCTGGGGAATGCATGAAATATCTTGTTAAGAATTTCCCTACACATCGTTTCACTGCTTGGATGGTTATCCAGACTTTTTATGCAGGATTTAACTTTACCTCGCAGAATCTGTGAGATTCGGCCGCAGGAGGAACCTTTATGTCAATAAAACTTTGTGATGCCACAAAGCTTTTGGAAGATATGATCACAAACTACTCTCAATCGCACACCAAAAGAGCTCCAACAGGTAGGACGGTAAACTCTGTTGAGGAAATCTCCTCCCTAAATGAAAAAGTTGACTTGATCATGTCTTTACTTACTAAACAAGCTCCTATTGATCCTCATGATGTTCCTTTAAATTCTTTGGTTTCTCAAGAGCAATTTGATGTCAATTTTATTTCTAGGAACAACTTTAATAATAATTCTTATAGAAGTAATTTTAGTAGAAATCCTAAACCTTTCCCATCCAGCAACTATGGAAACAACAACACTTATAGCACTAAAAACTCCACTTCTGAAATAGAGAGAATGCTTAAGGACTTTATCACTTCTCAAAAATCCTTCAATAACAGTGTACAAGAGAAATTAGAAAAACTTGATAGCCTCTCTTTGAAGGTTGATAATATAGCTCATGAGGTAGAACTGCTTTAAATTAGAACTTCTCCCCTAGAGGAAAGGAAAACTACACCCATGAATGCCATCCAAGTCCAAATTAATGAGAATATTAGAATGCTAGCCAAACTTAAGGATAGATGGGCTAGAGAAAAGGAAGAGGAAGATAGAATTAAGAGCCTTCCTACACATACTATTGTCTCCACTGTACAAGTTGTTGAGGATCTCAAAACTTTTAGCACCCAACACATCCCTAATACCTCAACCTTAGGACAAGAAACTCCTATCAATCTAGATACTACCTAACCTATGAGCTTAGATGACATCACCACCACTTTAATTAATAGTAGTGATCTTGATTTTGATAATCGTAGTCTCTTAGAAGTTATCGCCTTTTTGCAAAGAATGACATGGCTAAAGACCCCCATACTAGCACATTTAACATTGCTTTTACTGATCATATTACCAATGCTTTTATCAAAGCTAGGGAGGAGAAGCTCAAGCTTGAGACTTCCATCCCTAGGAAGCTAGAAGATGGTTGGGATCCCATAGTCAAAATTAAATTGAATAACTTCTCTTGCGATGCTTTATGTGATGTTGGAGCTAGTGCCTCCGTTATGCCCAAAAGAATGTATGATATGCTTAATTTGAAACCTTTTGATACATGTTCTTTTGTTGTTTGTCTTGTTTAGGAAGATATCTTTAGGAAGGATTGATGATGTGCTTATTGTTTTCAATGATAATTATGTTCCCGTTGATTTTCTTGTTATGGATATTGAGTATGATCACTCATGTCCAATTATTTTGGGACGTCCTTTTCTTCGCACCGTTGGTGCTATAATTTACATGAAAGAGGGGAAAATTAGATTTCAGTTCCTCCTAAAAAAGGTAATGGAACACTTCCCTCGAAAGAAGATCAAGTTGCCTTATGAGTCCGTTACACGGACAAGCTATTCTTTTGATATGGATAAAACTTCATTTTCTTGTATCATGCCTAGCTAAAAGGTATTAAACAAAGCGCTTGTGGGGAGGCAACCCAAGATGCTTTTACTTTAAGTTTTAGTGGTCTTGATGCTTGTTACTACTGTAACAACATAATTTTATCTTTATTTTCAATCTTTGTGCCAAGTTTTAGCCTCCGATTGCAAGAAAGTCCAAAAGGTGTGACATGCTGTCCAGAAACATATTATGTCCCCTTGACAAAACAAATTCTATAAATCACCAGATCATCTTCCTGATCTGAATTTTTTCGACAGCATGCTCCATACAATTGGCTTTCGTGCATATGTTTTGAGTTTTTTTATTTGAGTTGCAAAAGTACCCCAACAAAATTATTTACTACATGCTGGTCTGTTTTTCACAGATTCTGCCACGTTTTGCGTTTTCTTTGTTTTGCAAACCTTAAGCTTGCTTTTTCTTTGCAAAAACTTTTTGGCAATCTTGAGAAACAGTAGATCTTCAAGAATAACTTTATTTCCAGTGGAGAAATATTATTTTATCATGGGTACTAACCACTCTAATCAGCTTATGATGAGTTTCGTATGAAGGGAGTTTTCAAGTATGTGAAGGAAGAAGATGAAAGAAGATTCGGGAGTGTCAAGCGCTCAAGCTTGGGGATGCCCCCATGAACCCCAACAAATATCAAAAGGTACTCAAGCATCTAAGCTTGGGGATGCCCCCATGCATCCCCTCTCTCCATCAACAATCATCAATTCGTCCTTCTCCATGCTATATTTTATCGCTCCATATGTTATGTGCTAGACTTGGAGTGTCTTGCTCTTTACTTTTTAGTTTGTTTTAGTTTTGGTTGCTGTTCATAAGAAGTTGGATCCTAGATTTCATTGTTTGGGAGAGAAACACACTCCACTCCACCGTACAACACAACATAGGCTTTCATGCTTATCTTTCTTTTTGTGTGTGTTCTTTGTCTTTTCATAGAGGTTGTCATGCTTAGCTCTTAGTTTTCATGCTTATCTTTTTAAGAGTTTTTTTAGGTTGTTCTTGGAACTGTCTTGAGTTTTCCTGTTTATCTTGTTTAGAGAGTTGGCTTATTGCACTGAGTTGTGTGTCTTGCATGAGTAGGTAATTAAGGTTGCTATTACAAGTGTAGTAGTAACATGCAATAGTTTTGAGGTATTGATTAGAGTAATGTTTGGACATCAAGGTGCCAAGAGCTTATCCTATTAGTGATAGGTGTCGTATTTTGGGCTATCCGTGCTTATTTTCAAAAACTACAAAAAATTAGTTGAGAACTCTAGCTACTAGATGGATCACTAACCTCTCGAAGGGTTGGAATATATAGAGTACCCTCATGTACCATGGGTCAAGGATGCGCAAGGATAACCAAACCCACATACACTCATCCTCGGGGTACTTGTCTATTTGTGAACCTCCCGATTAGATAGAGAGTTACCGATAATAAGTGCATGAGTTCTTTGGACTAATGTGAGTATTTGATTGTTGGCACTTCCACCTTCCCATATTTTGCTAGCCTCTTCAGTACTGTAAAATTGCCCTTTCTCACCTTGAGAGTTGGCGCATACTTCTCCGGTGCATCCAAACCCTTGGCATGATACGCTCTGTCATCATAGACCTCCTTGTATCTTCCTCAAAACATCCACCATACCTACCTATCAAGGCATTTCCATAGCCTTTCCGAGATACATTGCCATGCAACATCCACAATCTCATGACTTGATCTTCATGTCATACCTTCTTTTGCTTGATCGAGGAGCCGCATGATAATTGGGCTTTGCCCTTATTATTATTACATGACGCGCTAGTATCATTGCATATCCTACTACACTGGGAGAGGCATACATTTGCATACATCATGGCACTTTG
This sequence comes from Bromus sterilis, assembly GCA_950022295.1. Lineage (NCBI taxonomy): Eukaryota > Viridiplantae > Streptophyta > Magnoliopsida > Poales > Poaceae > Bromus > Bromus sterilis. Next base: position 136,239,232 of record OX465597.1, read on the forward strand.
CATTTTTTCATTATGTTTAGTACTTCTTATAAAGTGTGAATATCTTCAATATTCTTGTAAAATATACAGTGTTGCCCTTAAGTAAGGAAAAGATCCCAAAGAGGACAAATTAAAAGATCCCAAAGAGGACAAATGAGAGATAAATAGAAAGAGCCTAACAGACCACAAAAATACAAAAAATAGAAAAAAGAGAAAAATAAATAAAAAGAGAGAAAGGGGCAACACTACTATTCCTTTTGAAAGATCCACACTCATACTCCAATGTTATATTTGTACTCCATAGATATTATCATTCATGCATAACTATGTGGGGACCCTTTCACTATAGAACTTAGCTTGCACATTTGTAACACCCTCACTGTCAGTGAACAGTAATCACTGTTACTGTTCATTACTACTGTTCAAAACTTTTGTTTGATCAGCTGGTTCAGTTCAAATTCAAATTCTCCTTTGATATTGTTGCAAGCAAATATGAACCATGGACCTTGATCATCATTGGCCAACTAAAGTCCAAGTCATTTGAAATAACATTCAAACAAACCCTAAAATGCCTTTTGAAGAATATTAAAAAATATGGTGACAATAAATCTTTTCCAAAAATCTTGGAACCACTTTTATAAAATCATTGGTATTTATTGGGCTACTGAAAATTGTAAACATTTAATAACAGTAGCCATTCCAGGCCAATTGCTCATTTAATAATAAAATAAAATATCAAATGAGTTTGAAAAACTACCAAACTTTTTGTGGCATCTCAGTATGGGGTTACACTAATTTTAGAACCTACTACATATTTTACAAAAAGGCTAAAGCAACTAATATAAATAGAAAAGAACAAAAGCTGAAAACAAAATACAGAAAAGGGATAAAAGGCAAAGAGGCCCACCCCTACCCCATGTTTCTCCCCGGCCCAGCTAACAACCAGCCCAACCCCGGCCCATCTCTATTTTCCCCTTCCTCTGGCTACAGGGAGGCCGGCCATGGCGTGGCAGCCATCCCACGGCTGCCATGGCCGCCGTGTCGCCCATCCAGGCTTGTCGGCGAGGGGATAAGGCCGACCCGCCCCCGAACCCTGGGAACCCTAGCCGCCTCAGCTATTCCCCCTCACGCCCCCTTTTTCTTCCTGCTCCTCCCCGCGCTTGGATCCCGCACGGCCGTCGCCGTGCCTCGCCGCCGTCGCGGCCGGAGACCACCTCGAGCCCCGGGAGCATGTCCAGGAGCTTCCTAACCTTCGACTCCGTCGACCCGTGCAGCTAATCGACGGGAATCGCGCCACAGCCGACGGCATCATCTTCTTCCTCCTCCACGGCAACCGTCGACCTCGCCGGAATTGGCTCCAATCCGGCCCCCTCGCGCTCCCATTCCGCATCCACGAGCTCTGGGGTGAGAATTCAGTCTGATTCCGCACTACTCCCCAATGATTCCACGTCTGTAGACCCCTCCCCGCCGCGTTTCGGGCGCCGCCGTGGCCATCATGACCCAGCGCGAGCTCGCCGCGCTCCGCCTGGTACTGGCCACACCTGCGTGCGCTTACCTGGCTGCCCTCGCGCTCTGGCCGCGAGCTGCCCGTGCCCCGCAGCCCCCACTGCCCTCGCCGGTCGGCCTCGCCGTGGCCGGATGTGCACCCCCATGGCGTGTGGTTGCAGCCCGCCCGCCCGCGTGCGGCCTAGCCTCGCCGCCCGCCCTCGTCTCCTCCGTCCCACGCCGCTGGCTGTGCCCTCCGCTGGCCAGCCTCACCGCCGTGCCCCGCCCCTGGCCGGGTTTGCCTCCCCGTTGGCGTCCAATGGCTAGGCCAGTGGGTTTGACCCACTTACCAGGGGGCCCCACCCCCAAATTAGCCCCTAATTGCTGTCTAAAAAAAAGTGTTAGAAAAAAAAATACAATGACATGTGGGGTCACCCCCTTAATTACCTCTGTTAATTAATTAAGTGGTTAAGTAAAACTTGTATGTATGACATGTGGGCCACCCCTGTTTTTATTAATAAAAATGTTTTATTAGAATTGGGTCACTGACATGTGGGACCCCATTGTCAGGTTTGACCAGTCAAACTATTGTGGATAATGTTACTGTTTTATTAATAAAAATAATTCTAGAAAATCTTTTAAATGATTTAAAACTTTGAATTTGAATATCTTTTAAACCGTAAGTCAGATTCAAAAACTTTATACATGAAAATTGATCAGAAAAATATAACGAATACGGATACGCTGTCTGTATGTCTATCCCACCCCCCTAACACACCGATCATCGACATTCCACCCTCCGGGCTGTCTGTCGATAATTCCCGGTACTGATAAAAAGTGCCCGGATGAATTTATTTCGAACACGAAAGTTGTTCGGAATAGATCAACTAACACGTATACACCCCCGCTATCTTTGTTGGATGTCCACGACACCTCCGGCATGAACCCTCCCCCCCGGACACCCTGTCCGGTAATCACCCGGAGCCGTAGTTCATCCCCGGTTGAATTCCCGCTTCGAGCCAAGTACATTGCACTGCGTTAGAACCCCGTTAACATTGCATACGCCATGCTATTCATTTGTTTGTATATTATTGCTGTGTATTTACTGTTTCCTCCCCCCCTTAATCTTCGGTTGACCCTGCTGCTACCGCCGACTACACTGCTGCCGGGTACGACTACTTCGTCGACGACCCGACCCCTACCGTCGAGCTTCCAGGCAAGCAGAGCCATTCTCTTCCCCAGATATCGCCTATCTTTCCGGACATTTATTGCACTAGGCATGTTTACTGCTGCTGCTACGTTAGAATCCTATTCAATTGCATAGCCTGATTTTGTCGCCCCTTGATGTACCTTTCTTATCCTATGCTGCCTATTATAATTATGCATATATTCAGCAGTGAGCCCTGCGCATTGTTTGCTAGGACTAGATAGCGGGCCGTGATCACTCAGGGGGGTGAACACGGGTACAATATATACAACTGCACAGGTACGGTACAAAGCAGACACCGCCAAAGGCCCTATCTGGGTTATGCCTAGTCACCTCAAGTGTGAGCTATCAAGGAGTAATCCTTGTACTCCAACCGAGGCTGACTTTGTCTTGCCGCCATAGGGTCCTGAACGGCGGTTGTCCTTAAAGGTAAGAAGTCGGGCGACCCAACGGTGCCCGCGAGAGGTATATCGTCGGGAACGACAGGGAGGGTACGACCGACGTTACTGGCGTGCTTGGCCCCTGCTCGTATCTCGCGAGAGTTACCAAACCACGCAAAAGTCGAGCTCTACCAAGAGCACACGCGAGACAAGGTAAGGAGACGGTTCACCTTGTTGGTAACCGCAGTGACTTGGTGGGACGACAGGGCAGGCACCAATGTACTGGTGGTCCTGACTGCTGTCGTTGACCGAGGGTCGGTTAAGTCGAGGCAACGATAACGGTTGTCACGCAGGTTAATTAAAATGCTAAGTGGTTCGGCGGATGACTTGAGAGGCCCGTTGGTCTGTACGCACTACCTACACGTGGGATTACGGTGTGGCCCCTCCGCGTCGTAGTTCGTCCGAAAGCTCTTCAGACGTCAGCAGTACTGCGGCCTGATTGCCGGGAAGTGGTCTTGTCTTTTGCTGCAGTAGGTGTGTTTGAATTTGCTTTTGCTTCACCGGCCAGACTCGCACCATGCAGGAGCGTGCAAGGGTGAGGGACCTAGACCACTTGGTGCATAGGATATAGTCCGGCGGATGGCCTCTCTACTAAGCCTAGGATGGGCTGTGTCGTGTCGGATAGCCTCGGTGGGGCGTTCCCTAACAAGGTTCACGCCACCCTGGAGATCCGAGCGTGCAGGCTGAACAGTAGTGCACCCCTGCAGGGAGTTTAATATATTCGAATAGTCGTGTCCACGATAACATGACGCTTTATGCTGAAGCTGGATCTTACCACTAGAAACTATTACTATTAAACTGTATGGTTCCGGGTCTTCTTCCTCGCAGGGAGTCGAGGAAGGGAACTCGGAGGCATTATTATTATTAATTATTACAACTTATATTATACAATGTTGCAGCAACTTCTGCTTCATTGCTACTTTATTGCTTTATATGAACTGTTGGCTGATTATCTTCTCATGCTGCAAGACATCGTCAGAAGATGCTAGTCTTCGATAGGCCTAGCTCCTTACCCTTATTCTATTTTCTATCTTGCAGTCCACTATATACAGCCTCCCCTTTCCTTTGATACAAATGCATAATGCTTAGTAGCGGACGTAAGACTCGCGGGTATACTAGATACTCACCTGCTTTATTTCCTTTATTGTTTTGCCTGATCGGCCGCTGCAGTCGACGTTGGAGCCCAGGAGAAGGAGTACCCCGGAGGCGGATACTACTACGTCGAGACCCCCGCTGACCAGGACCAGGAGTAGTTTCGGAGGCTCCCAGGCAGGAGGCCTTGCCTTTTCGATCTGTATCTCTGATGTTATTTGTGCTAGCCTTCTTAAGGCAAAACTTGACTAACTATGTCTATACTCAGATATTATGGCTTGTATAACTTATGTATTCGGGTCCGCGTGACCCCCCTTTATTGTAACATATTGGTTTATCCTTTTGTGTTTAGTGTTGTGCTGTGATATTCTCACCGTGGCACCCTAATCTCAGCCGTGTATCCTGCGTGTATGATTACTGTACACGGATTGATTTTGGGGGCATCACAAGTTGGTATCAGAGCCGACTGCCTGTAGGAAGCCACCCCACCACTACCTGGTCGAAGTTGCATCTAGACTTTGAAAACTATTTTGCTAACTTAATATTTGGCTTACGGGCCCACATCGATGTCACTACGTGTGATATCTATGGTATTTGGATCCTTTTCTCCTTACCTTTGCTCTGGGAATCTGCTCTCTTATCCTTGCTGGTAAGTTTTACAAACTCTGACATTAGGATCACGTTCTCTTGATTCCACCCGGCGTTTTTGGTGCGTTCCCCATTGATTGAGTCGTGTTGCAGGAGTTCTACCCCAGGTCCCGGACCGCGGATCCCATTCTCATTCTGGGTAGGCCGCGCGTCCTCTGGCATTAACCCCTGTGGCCAACAGTTTTCTTGCGGCGTGATTGACATAGTGGAATCTATGTCGTGTCGTGTAATCCTTACCGCGGTCTGCTCGCCGCCTAGTGTGTCCTTTTTCCTTAATTTCTACGATGTTACGCTGCCCGATTTTCGATTCATTCTATTTGTGGATGTGTATGTCTTATATGACTACTCCTATATATCCGCGCCTCCTCTTTGTTGTCGCTTTACCTCTTACTCGTTTCCGACATCTCGTTAAAATGTTCATCGCTGAAATACCCCTGTTAAATTCTAGCAGGATGGCTGGTCGTGGTGGTCGTGGTCGTGGTCGTGGTGCCAACGATCCACCTCCGCCGCCAGACTACATGGCCGCGATGATGCAGCAGTTTCAGATGAACCAAGTGTTTATGCAAGGAGTCATATATCAGCTCCAGAACCAGAATCAGAACCAGAAGCAGCACCAGAACCAACCGCCTGTGGTTACTCTGCGGGATTTCATGCGTCTCAATCCCCCTATCTTCCACCAACCGGAACAGCCGCTGGATGCTGATGATTGGCTTCGTGACATCACTCGTCAGCTGGAGTTCGCTAATGTGAGCACTGCTGATTATGTCAACTTCACGTCCTATTTCCTGCGTGGTCCCGCTGCTCAGTGGTTGGACACTTACAAGGGCTCGCTAGCTGAAGGGACTGTCGTCACCTGGAATGACTTCAAGACTGCCTTTCGTGCTCGTTATGTCCCCCAGGCGATTATGAATCGTATGAAGGACGAGTTCCGCAACCTCGTTCAGGGCAACAAAACTTTCGAGGCATACAAGAGGGAATTCCTCCGCCTCTCCCGCTATGCTACAAGTGACCTCCCCAATGATGCAAGTAGGCAAGAGAAGTTCCGTGATGGGCTCAACCCAGATCTCCAGCTTGCACTGGCTTTGCACGTCTTCCCCGACTTCGCCACCATGGTGAACCAGACTGTCACTCTTGAGACAGCTCAGCTTAAGTTCGGTGGTTCGCCGAAGCGCCCCCGTGATGCTGGCTCATCTTCGGGCACAGCACAGAAGCAACGCGTTTGGCTTCCACACAGTCTTATGCGTCCAACTGCCCCTGCACCAAGGCCGTCGTATGTTGCACCTCGTCTACCTACGCCCCCGCCTAGACAGCCGAAGACTGAGACTGCACCCCTCCGTCCTCAAGATGGCCTGTGTTTCAAGTGCCGTCAGCCAGGCCATATTTCCAGAGACTGCCCTCAGCGACAGAATCAACTGGTAGTTCACCCTGCTGGTCGCGGAAATGGTCGTGGCAACAATGGGACCCTCAACTATAATATTGGGTCAAATCCTCATGCTCGTGGTCATGCTTACAACATTGATGTTGAAGCATCTCAGGAACAGCCCGCTACTGTGATGGGTACAGTCCTCGTTAACTCAATACCTGCTACCGTTTTATTTGATACAGGAGCATCGCATTCATTTATGTTTGGAGCATTTGCTTCTAAGCATGGCATTTACCACGAAAAGATGCATACCCCCTTAATAGTCCGGACTCCCGGTACCCAGTGTCGTGTCGACATGGTTGCACCTAACCTCACTGTCGGGATCGAAAGATTTGAGTTCATGGTTTCTCCACACATTCTGAAAACCTCCACCATCGACCTTATCCTTGGCATGGATTGGCTGAAAACCCACAATCCTGCACTTTACTGTGGCACCAAGGTCATCCAACTTCTTCATCCTTCTGGCGCGATTTTGAGTCACACTGCCATTGTGTCGATGAATGCCGAAGCTCGTATATATGCTCTGAATGCCTTGAATGTCGCACCTCTCGAAGGGATTGAGAAAGTCCCAATCGTTTGTGATTTTACCGACGTATTCCCAGAAGAACTGCCGGGGATACCCCCGATAAGAGAAGTTGAATTCGTCATCGACTTGAAGCCTGGTACCGTCCCTATTGCCAAGCGCCCGTATAAGATGCCACCTCACCACCTCCTTGAATTGAAGAAGGAGATCGACATGGCCCTCGAGAAAGGCTTCATCCGTCCGAGTTCCTCTGCTTGGGGAGCACCTTCGCCATTTGTCAAGAAGAGTGATGGCACGAACCGTTTGGTCCAAGATTACCGACCTATCAACCAAGCTGTCAGAACCCCAAAGTAGGTTTGTGTTTAACCTAGCTTGCATTTTTGCATCTTGAAAAAAATTGCAAAAGAAAAGGAAATGGGGAAAAGAAAATCCCTAAATGAATTAAATAAAAAGGCCAGAAATAAATCTTTTTCCAAAATTCTTTTGGATGTATTGAAAAATCCTAAAAATGAGTCTGATCATTTTAAAAGTGATTTGGGATTAAACCCATGCTCATAAATTTTTCAATAATTAAAATAGTGGCTTGGAAATTAAATCAAATGCCTATTTGAATTGGAATTAAAATAATTTGAATTTCAAAAATTCCCAAAACTTGGGGTTGACTTCTTTATAGTCACCTAGGTTTTATAAAAATGTTTGGGGATTTTTATAAATGCCCTAGCTATTTATTTTAAATGGGCAAAACAAGGAACAGAATAAATATAAGAAAACAAAAGGCAAAGCCTTACCTCTCGCCCACGGGTGAAGGCCCACTTACCTGGCCGGCCCATCCCACCAAGGGGGCCTCCCTGTCGTCTTCCTCCCCTGTCCCCGATGCTGCTCGCTGGAGCGCATGCGGTGGCCATGGCCGCCACCTCCACCTCCACGCCACCTCTTGCTCTCCCCTCCTCTTCTCCTTCGCTCTGGAGACGCTTAGAAGGCCCCAGGCCACTCTCCCTCTCCTCGCGACCTCCCTCCTCTCCTCTTCCGCCATTTCCCGAGCCGTAGCCGGAGCGCCGTCGTGCCCACGCGTGGCCACCGTGCCTCCCCTGGTGCGCCACCGTGTCCATTGAAGCCCCCGACCACGACTTCATCGAGACGCGCCATCGATTCGAGCTCAGCACCAACGGAGGCGACGTCCCCTTCATCGAGTAGCCGCCAGCAACCGCGAGCTCCGACGAGGAATTCCTCCACCTCCAGGACCTCCCCAGCCCTGCCGTCCCATTCATCGTGCTCCCGGTGAGCTGCTGGAGCGAACCCCCCTCCCCGTTCTTCTTCTCGAGCCGTGCATCGCCGTTCCGTCGAGTTCAGTGACCCCCGCCGCCGCCGGGCTCGTCGTAGCCATGGCCAGGGGCCTCCTCGAGGTCCCCCTCGTGCTCCAACAGACGCGGCAGAGCACGGGGCACGCCCTTGTGGCCTCCTCTGCCCCTCCCGTGGCCGGGAGCTCGAATCCGGCGAGGCGCCGCCGTGGCCAGAGGTCGCCGGCGTCGAGCCGGCCATTAGCGCCTCTAAACACCCTCTAATCCCCCCCCTCTCTCTCTCTGACAGTGGGCCCTAGGCCTTAAGTTAATCCACATTTTAATTTAAACAGAGCTTTTTTAACCCTGGCTTAAACCACTGAGGCTGACAGGTGGGGCCGCCCTGTCAGTTGACTAGTCAAACCTGGCGTCAGCATGACCTAGAGATGACGCAGTAAATCCTAAATCATTTAATTTATTCAGTAAATTCCAGAAAATAAGCAAAACTTTGAAATTGAATAACTTTTAAACTATAACTCCAAATTCAAAGTGTAATATTCTATGTTTTGCATATTGAATGTGCATTGTATTATTTTGATTGTGCTTTACTTCCAGTGCTTCGGTGATTGCATCTTCTCGGTAGAGTTGATCTCGGAGACGAGTTCAACCTCACGTCAGAAGAGTATTAAATCGTGATCGTCAGCAAGGCAAGCAGCCCCCTCTTTGATCATGTCTATAAAATCCCAGTTCCCTCTCATTCTCGCAAATGCATGTTTAGGATGTCACCATGATACATTCTACCGCTAGTTGAACCCATTCCTTTGCATGTCCTATCATTTTGTCACAGTAGTAAGCAAACCACAATCCTAGCAGATGTAGGAGTTGGTTGATATCATGTGGCCCCTGCAACTGTTACAGCTTATTGCATGCTTAGAGATGTTACCTGAGGCTACTTTGATGTGAGTCGGGATGGTAGTGATCATGTGAATGATGGTGGTAACGTGTTGGTGAATCTACCCTAAACAAAGGTGAACGATGAGAGGCTGTGTAGGAGTACACAGTGGGTTGTCTCGTTGAACACTGCCTTAGGCCCGAGTTCTTGTGTTGTTATCCAAGACTAAGAGTACGACCACACATTGGGCTCACTGACCCCTCTCGGCCTAGTACCTCACCCCGGACCTGTCCAGGAGTCGCAAGTAGTTCGCCCTTTAACGATCTCAAGCAGGTGGAACCAAGGTAAGTGGTTGGCGTAGGTTGTGGGCACGTTGAATCAAGTGATCATGATCGAGTTGAGCTTGATGGCGGTCACACAACGTTTGAGTCCGCATCGGAACAATCGGCCGGATTCCGATTGTGGTCCCAACTCAAATAGGCGACTCCCTAGGATTAGAGATGGTGCCATGAGTGAAGTGTCGTGGCAGCATCCTCGCCGGTACTCACTTGAAGGGTCCATCCCCAGGCGGTAACTGATGAGGCGTGTGTGTAGCAGTACACCCCTGCAGGGTTAATGAACTATTCGAATAGCCATGTCCGTGGTTATGGACTACTTGGAGACCTTTACTTGATCATAGATAACTTGAACCGGATACTTCTAAAACACACCAAGCTAAGTGTGAGTGCTATGGCGTGCTTCCTCGTGGGGAACTCGAGGAAGGCACCATAGTGGAGTATTGGTTGGCGATTGTTACTTGGACTCGTGTACGTTCTTACCTCTCTCTGGTACTCGTAGTTCAGGATTAGCCAAGTCAAAGCTGGCACTTCTGCAAGTGAAACCCCACCTCCCTTTACCTTGATACATGTGCATGAGTAGTATAGTTCCTATGTAAGTCTTGCTGAGTACGACTTTGTACTCACGTTTTCTTATTCTATGTTTTAGAGAAGAGACCACTGACCCTGATGGTGGCCTCTACCTCGAGCTCGACGTGGACCAATGTCATATAGTTCCAGGCAGCAGCCTGTGCCCTTTGGAGGGTCGTTGTACTTTTCTTTCAGGCTTCTTAAGCCATTTGTTAAACTTGTCTTTACTAAGACATAATTTGCTTCCGTTGATGTTTGATGTAATGTTGGATCACATTCATGTGATTTCTGCTTGTAATACAACTACTATGTCTGCTCTGTTTAGCAGAAGTTATAAAGACTATGAGTTTGTAGAGTTCATGTTGTGATTACCTACTGTTTACACTGGACATGTATGCTGCGTGTATGTTTATGACATGCATGTCTTAGTGTGGGGTTCGATAGCTTAGTTGTGTTCTTGCCGGCGGTCTTTTATACACCAAGTGGCCCTTAGATGTGCGCAGCTTGGGGCATCGCGATGCGATTTCTCGTGACTCTGTCACGTGGCACACTTTGTTGTATGATCGAGCCCGCCCGAGATCCCGACTAAGTGATCGGGCTGGAGTGATTTTATGTAAGGGTTATGATTCAATCGTTAACATGGTTGAGGCGACTTGTCTATGATTATGGGATTCACCACCCATAAGCCTTTAGACTTGTGAGCGGACGATGAGGACCCATCTCAGTTGATCATCCGGCCTGGATTGAATGCCCCTCACGTTCGATGCTTACCGAGAGTGATCTGTGCTTGGCCTTGTCTGCTTACACAAGTGGGTACGGCTCTCGGCTCTCCATGTGATTGTATTGTGACCGGAATTACATACGCTAACCCCGGGTCCCGACAGATTTGGTATCAGAGCAGGACTGCCTGTAGGATTATCAAACCATTGGCCGATGTCGAGTCTAGCATTCTATAGTTATATAGTTACTTTGGGTATAAGGGAACAACGTAAAACTTCTTTTTTTCTCCTTATCCTCGTCGATCTGAGTTCTGAGTCATCCTCATCTTTTTCTACGGGAAGATAGGACTAGGCTCCTCTATGTCTTTACTAGGACATCTCGTTGATTGCTTCTTTGTAGCTGTAGGAGTGTTGTGGTCTTTCTGAGCCATCATTCCATAGTGTTTCTGTGGAAGTGATGTCCGTTATCCTGTAGGTTGTCTCAATTTCCATCCCGGTGCAGCCGTTATGCTGTCCGTTTGTGGCTTTGATGCTATTGCATTATAGTCTTCTATCTTAGCATAGATTTGTGTCCTAAATCCTATTCTGATTGTTGATTCTTATCCCACAGAATGTCAGGGGCAAATCAAGGTGTTGATCCCAGTTCCGGTAACATAGACGGTGAAGAACCTCCACCACCACCCTCAACGGCAGAAATCATGATGGAGGCTGAACAGAATCATCGTGATCAGACACGTCTTCTCGATCGTATTGAGCAGAACACTTCTCGTCAGCATCTTAGTGTTGTCACAATCCAGGACTTCATTCTCCTCAACCCGCCAGTATTCCGATGTCCTTCCGAGCCCCTTGATACCGATGATTGGCTCCGTTCCCTCGGGCGTAAGCTTGAGACAGCCCATGTTGCTCCAGGTGATCGTGTGCTATTCGCGGCATATTTTCTGGAAGGTGCTGCTCTTCAGTGGTGGGAGAACTTCGTGGCAATGCAACCAGTTGGTCACATGGTGACTTGGCAAGAGTTCTGTGATGAATTCCGTGGATATCATATTCCGGATCAGCTGATGGAGCGCAAGAGAGAAGAATTTTGCAATCTGACCCAAGGAAAGATGACTGTTCATGAGTATAGGACTGAGTTCACTCGTCTAGCACGTTATGCACAAGAAGAAGTATCCACCGATGCCAAGAAACAAGCAAGGTTCCGCAAGGGACTTACCCCGTTCTACGTCATGACCTGAATCTTCACAAGTTCGTCAACTTCAGGGACTTGGTTGACAAATCCTTCAAGGCCGAGTATGGAAATGAGTTGTATGAAGAGTCTCGCAAGCGTGATCGTGAGTTTGCACAATCTTCTGGCCCAGTTTCTCGAAAACGATGTGTATGGATTACCTTCAATGACGTCAGTCGTGCTGTAAGTGCTTCTAGACCACCCACCACCATATATCGTCCACCTCCACCCAATCTTCCTCCTTGGAATTTTGTTGGACAATCAAGTGCTCAAGTTCCTTTCATTCCACGTGGTGTTTGTTTCCAATGTGGACAATCAGGTCACAATGTTCGAGAGTGTCCCCAAAATCATGTAGCCACCACACCTAAACCAAAGCAAACCTTTCGTCGTGGCAAGCCACTACCCAAGACTTCCAATGTCAAGCCTCCTGTTTATGAACATGGTTATGTGAATCATGTATCCATTCTAGATTCCCACAAGTCAACCGATGTTGTACTCGGAAACCTTCCTGTCAATTCCACCCCAGCTTCGGTTCTTTTTGACCCAGGAGCATCTCACTCATTCATATCCCAGGACTTTGCACTGTCACATGACATCTCTTTTTCGATGTTATCCACCCCCTTAGTTGTGCAAGCCCCTGGATCCAGATGGCACACCACCATGGTGAGTCATGAGAATGAAATTGCAATTGAAGGTTTAGTATTCCTTGCCTCACTTATAGCCCTCAAGTCTTCAGACATTGATGTGATCTTAGGAATGGATTGGTTATCAAGACAGAGTGCTGTCCTTGATTGTAAAGCCAAGTCAGTGAAACTAACCCATCCATCAGGCCAGACAATCAAGTACACCTCACCAAGCTCTAAAACCCAGGTGCATTCTTTGAATGTGCTTCCTCTTCCAGACCTTGAAGATATTCCGGTGGTTCGTGACTTCCAGGATGTCTTTCCAGAAGAGCTGCCAGGAATACCACCTGACAGATCTGTAGAGTTTTTAGTAGATCTTATTCCAGGAACCTCCCCAATATCCAGACGCACATATAGAATGGCCCCACGTGAGTTAGCTGAGCTCAAAATCCAACTTGAAGCTTCGTTGGAAAAAGGCATCATCCGCCCTAGCTCATTGCCATGGGGTTGCCCCGTTCTGTTCGTAACAAAGAAAGATGGAACAGAAAGGATGTGCGTAGACTATCGCCCACTAAATCTAGCGACGATAAAGAACAAGTACCCACTGCCCAGGATCAATGATCTTTATGATCAACTTGCAGGATCCTCTGTCTTCTCCAAAATGGATTTGAGATTAGGCTATCATCAAATCAAAATCTGAAACGAGGACATTCCCAAAACGGCTTTTACTACTCGTTATGGTCTTTATGAGTACACCGTCATGTCCTTCGGTTTAACCAATGCCCCCGCCACATTCTCGCGTTTGATGAATTCGATCTTCATGGAGTACTTAGATAAATTTGTTGTAGTTTATCTTGATGACATTCTCATCTACTCGAAGAACGAAGAAGATCACGCAGAACATCTTAGGCTGGTATTGATGAAACTTAGAGAGCATCGCCTGTATGCTAAATTCTCCAAGTGTGAATTCTGGCTACCAGAAGTGACCTACTTAGGCCACGTGATTTCTGCAAAAGGCATTGCTGTTAATCCCGAGAGAGTTCAGGCCGTCCTTGACTGGACTCCACCTGAATCGGTTAAGCAAGTTAGGAGTTTTCTTGGCTTAGCAAGCTATTGTCGCCGCTTCGTTGAGAACTTTTCTAAAGTTGCAAAGCCTCTAACTGAACTCCTCAAGAAAGAGAAGAAATTCGAATGGACTCCCAAGTGCGAGGAAAGATTTCAAGAGCTAAAAAGAAGATTGACTTCTGCACCCGTACTTGCGCCTCCAGACACCAAAAAGGATTTCGAGATCTTTTGTTATGCCTCACGGCAAGGGTTAGGATGCATACTTCTGCAAGATCGACATGTGGTAGCTTATGCTTCACGCCAGTTGCGGCCACATGAAGAGAACTATCCTACCCATGATCTTGAACTCGCTGCCGTAGTTCATGCCCTAACAACTTGGCGACATTACCTCCTTGGTAATCGTTGTGAGATCTATTCCGATCACCAAAGCCTCAAATACATATTCACCCAGCCAGATCTTAATCTCAGGCAAAGACGCTGCATTGAGTTGATAAAAGATTATGACTTAGGAATTTCTTACACCCCAGGCAAAGCCAATGTCATGGCTGATGCACTAAGTCGTAAGTCTTATTGTAACAACCTCATGTTACAACAGTATCAACCACTTCTTCGTGAGGAATTTTGCAAGCTCAACCTCGAGATTGTTCCTCGTGGATCTATTTTCAACTTGGTGGCGAAACCAACCCTTGAGGATCAAATCATAGTTGCCCAAAGGCGCGCACGAGGTGTTCGCCGGATCAAGGAGAACATTGCTAGCGGAGTTGCTAAATGTTTCTCCACAGAT